>OX243905.1:10000000-11317400 GCA_945859665.1 Anorthoa munda | reverse complement strand
AGTTTGACCGCTATCCAATCGACCAATCACATGCGAGATGACGCGATGTGGATTTCCATCTGTGTGATTGGTCGATTGGAAAGCGGTTAATCTCTTTGCGTTGCCGTGTAAATGCCGGCTGCGGATCTTACCTGTATATTTCTAACACCCACGTCGATTTACAAATAACGAACGAATCACTGCTGGCAATGTAGCAGACAGGTGATGGTATAATGACATCATTAAAAAGGCACATAAACAGGAACGTGTCTTGATCGAAGAAACTCAAGCTTCCGTCCAGACTTTGTATGCAAATAAAATCTCTTGTTTTTATGTTTCCAAAGGGACCACAAGTCAAGCTGTCTGCTTTTCTTGTGAATGAATGTTTGATTATAGGTGTGAGGTAGTTTTGATCACCTGCAATGAAAAGAAATATTCATGCAGTATTTGAAATGATTTTTCGTAACGAAAAATAATTCATACACACGTACAGTTCTCGCCAAACTTCTAGGCCGGCCTGAAGTTGGCTTTCCGATGTGCAAGGCACGGATCGGTGCTGTTTTTGTACGAGATTTACTACTGCGCAGCCATAGTAGCCAACTTCAAGGCGGCCAAGAAGTTTGGCTAGAACTCTATATTTTGTGGACCAAGTGATTAATACGGCATTATTCATAATGCCCGGGCGATTTAAAATGCCCAATATGAGTAGGCAATATAATAAAAACTATTGAAATAATTAAATTAACCGGGCTTTCTGAATCACTTATCGTGTAATAAAAAGATGGGTGTTTTTTTTAAATTATTTTAATGTTGACATTGGTTTTAATATAGAATAGGTAAGTACGATTAATATTTAAGCAACAAAGACGACGGAGCCTCGCCGCCCGGGGGCCTATTTCTGTCTGCAGGATCTAAAGTAACCTAACATGAAGGAGATGACGGGAGCTGAGTTCGTTCGCCTTGCCCGCTCATTTCAGCTCCCGTCATCAACTTCGAACCTAAACTATCCGTGTGCTCTTGGACTAATTCATTGAGCATAATTATCGAATTGCCCTACCGTTACGTACCAATATTCATACTTGACTTGACTGATTTAAAATCAGTATTCCTTATATTGCCCGATTTGACTTGTCTAGATTCATAATGCCCGGGCATTATACATAGTGCCCTGCACGGAACAGAAAACAGTGGAAATACAAAGTAGGCGTGGCACGCGTGTCACTAATAAGCGCTTCCACGCAAATCTGAGTCCAGTCGTGTTCTAACATCGCGTCGAGTTACTAGTCTCGCGAAAAATTAATTTTTCCGTAATTATGCCGGTTTGTTCCATTTTGGAGTGCAAAAATGATAGTAGGAAAAAGAATCTTAAAAATGGAGGTGTTTCGTATCATCGGTAACAACGATTTTATTTGTTTTCTAATAAAATCTTAGTAAATTTAAATTTACTAAAAATTTAATAAAACGTCTAGTTAAATCAACCTTACGCAATTAAAATAAAGTTTATTTTGAATTGAATGTATTCACTATTTCGTTCTCGAAAGTTCTTCGCTACTCAATTAGGGATGTAGTCGGGTCGGGTATTGATTTTAATGATAGATATCGATAAAAGAAAATAGGGACCTATATTTTCTTTTATATTAGGTGGATTAAATATTTCCAAAAAAAATGAAAGTATGCTGTATTGTATGCATAATAATTATTACAATGAATGCGCAGCAAGTCACTAAATGAAAAATCCTTCTGATTTTAGATTTCCCAAAGTCGCTAGCGTCAAAGAGAAATTGGATGATAGACAAATTAAGAACGATATGCTCTGAACATTTTTTAGAAGTTGATTTATGAAGCCGTTTTTGAGTTTAGCGAGACTAACGAACAGTAATACATTTTTATACATATAATATTTTATGTTTAAATAATACTACGTCATTCATCATACAGTTTTACTGAACTCCAAACAAGGTTTATTTTTTTCGAATTAAGAAATCAGGTATCTATCGATATCTATAATGTAATTCAAAATGCAATGTTACTTCCATGGTCGAGTAGCAGTAGATATCGACCAATAAATTTTATAATTGCAACCACTGAGAATACCGCCATCTATGGTCGGGTAGCGGAATTTACTTGGCAATCAATTCTAGTTTGACTTTAGATTACAAAACGTCGTAAATACTTTTTGCACTAACGCAAAATAAAACCTATTTAAAGAGTGTGAAGATTTCTTTCCAGGGGGGTGACCATAAGCTCTTAGAGTAAGGTTATTTTGAGATCGCGTTAGTGACAGATGTATACAAGTCATATACATCTCTCCCTTACACAGATGTAGGATCTGTGACTTATGCTTGTTTTGACAAAAATTAAAACGACAAATCATACGATCGGTTTATTTGTAGTGGATTATATGATTATCAGTTTATTTGTGTGAGTTTGGCGACACCGGTTCCCATAATAATTTTGCTGCATTGCACTGCCACTGTTTTTTCTGTCCCGTGGCCCGTACCATATCCGAGCATGTGTAAGCGAAAATGGATTTGTGGGCGGAATTAGTCTGGCCGTACCAAATCCGGACGTGTGTTAGCACTCCACGAAATCACTAACACAGATTGCAGAAAAGCGAGAGAAAAGATGTTACTCATAAAAACCAAGCCCATCCCATAACCAAGCAAAGCATGCTTTACTAAAATATAATTGGAGTTATCTGTCTGCCTACTGATTAATTTTATTTACCAGCTTCCATATGACCTTCCTTCTTCTTCAGATGGTAAACTTCATAGCTTTGTGGATGCAACACTAGAATCTGTCGATCTTCACAATTCCTAAAAAAATAAAGTCGCTGCTTAACTTATCCAAAGTTCGTGCAAAGCTTGGCCATATTGAATAAACTAACCTACCCTGTAAACTTTCCGGTCTCGATTTGCAGCACAGTATCACTCAATTGAGTTTCTAACAAAGTATGTGAGCATGCTTCTTCTAAATTCGGCTTATATAATTTTAATAGTGATCCTTCAGCAACCAATATACAATCACTATCACTATGCGAATTAAACTTGTCCACTTTCAGACAATTGGCGTTTTGGTTTCCTTCGTTTGGTTGTTCATTTTGTAGTTTATCATTAGACCACCATTGTTTCACTTTAAAAATGGACATGTTTTTAATTCTTACCAAATATTTGGCCAAAAGTAATAATAACAAGTGCTTGATACTCGTCTCTTTATCGTCAATTCATTGAAGCTGTACCTACAGTTGTCATAGCAACGCCCTTGCTAATTAGGTAAACAAACCGAACCTTATATGTTTCTGAACTTCTTGTATAGGTAGAAAAGTTGCAGAGGAAGTTGTTTGATTTGGTAGTTACCTATAAAAATATTTGCCTATGTCATCAGTGGTGTAGCTATCGGAGGGCTAGACTGGACTAGACGGTGCCGTGCACCGCGGCCCTCAAGTTCAGGGGGCCCTCGGAGCTTGACCAGCAAACTTTAAACTACAGTAGATACGGCAAATTTGGATATGGAAAAACAAAAAACTTTGGTGGATTGCAATATTTTGATGGTAAAAAACACATTTTTAACGTTTGTAATCTTAGTTTGTTTAATTTAAATATCGAAAAGTAGCTTCAAGTAAGACAAGACAGACAGAAATATGACAACAAAATTTTCTTCTGCTAATGATTTTTGCCGCTCATTTCAAAAACTTCGCCACCATTGACTGTCCGGGTTACAGGGATCACCGAATAAGCGGAGGTCCGGATTAACGAGGCCCTACTGTATCGAAAAATGCTTCCACCTTCGGAACCTAAAAAACAATAGTTTTGTTACAACACTTACAACCTATTTTAGGTTGCAACACAACTTTTATTGTGGCAAGACTGGCAAGTGGCAACTCATTTGAAAGATTAGTCGTCTTATTTAACAAAGTGTTAGCAAGTAACTCTTGAGTTAAATTTTACGTGCAAGTGAACCTAGTCAAATAACTAAGTTGGACCTCAGATGATATTTCGTATGTAGATTAAAAATCGAGGATGGGTTGAAATCGAAATAAGTGTAAAAGTTTTAAGTTGAAGAAGAGCCACGCCCGCCGTTTCGAAAATTGACACCTACTAACTTGACAGATTCACTAAGGTTGCTACTATATTAATGCCGAATTTTAAGAAAGAGTAGTTATTATAAGCACAGTATAAATATGGACGAACAGTACGGAAACTACCTACAAACGCTCGAAACAGCACACTCACACAAACATGCGCATCGAGACCCCTAAGTGGCACGCACTACTGACAGAACCGCGACAACCGCTTAGGGGTCTCGTACTGTTCGTCCATGTTTATGCTGTGGTATAAGTTACAAACACAAATACATCGACTCGTCTAAACATACATCATATCATATCATGCTTACATGCCTTAGAGGGTAGACAGAGCATCAAATATCCATTATAGATCACGACTCCACTTAAGACGAACGAAGATTGGATGTTAACAAGACGTAACAATGGTGTAATAATGATCCCACCAAAAATGTAAAAAGCACCAAACTCTACAAAAACATAAATGTGAAAAAGGCGCCAAGTTAGACAAAGAAGAGTTGAGATCTAGGAGGGTGACAAGCCTTTCCTTAACCGTATAGTTCGGACGGGGTACATTTTGGGGCTTGACAAGCATACCTCCGCTGGCTCAGCCGCGGCTCATTTTGGACCCCAGATTTACGTCATACGACATCCTAATTAATAACTTAATTATTGATTAAGATACCTAACGAATCTTATGTGGGGGCTTTAATTAAAATAGTTGGATAAAAAGCTTACATGTTAGCGCAAATATTTTTTTTAGATTAAGTGCGCAAGTTTATTAATTTACATTTGTTATAAACAAGTGTAATAATACGATAATCGCCATTTTGATGACAGTGGTGGTCGAAGCTAAAAAACTTAAAAATGCAGATTTTGGACACCCAAACTCCACGACAGGGGTAGTGGTTTGCTAATTGTTTAATTATTGGTCGAATTCATCCATATTTCAAAATAAATAATTAGTGGTAATGAAGTTATTTGTTATTCAAAGTCGAAGTTAGGCGCCAATCGTGTTTGTTTACATTTTTATTTTACACAAATATCACCCTTCCACATGTACAATTGATGGTAAATATGACAATTATGTCTCTAAATATAATAAACAACAAGAAGAAGCCCTGATTTTAACGTAATTAACAAACACCAGTCCAATATTACGTAAAATTCATTACCAATACTTTATTTTTCGTCAAGTAGATTGTTTTTTTTAAATGTAATAGTTGTGTGGCAAAACGATTTTAGCAATCGATTTTATTTATGCTATCCACTCGATTAATGAGCGATTATCCCAAATCGATTCTTAAAAAATAGAAAAATCCTGTTTTAGGCATAAAATACAATTAGTACTTAAATTATTACTATTAATTATTTCTTAAAGTAATCTTAATAGATTTTTGGACATTATTTGACTACAACCAACTAAACAATTTCATCGAACCGTGGATAATTTCGCGCCGAATTATCTATCCGATTCAAAATTCAAATTCGGAATGCGTTCGCTATTCAAAACTATTTTGTATAAAAATAATAATGATTGAGTCTTTATGTTTGATAGTCTCAGAAGTATACAGAGTGCCTAGTATATTTTTATGTAAGTTTGTAACGCAAGTGTAGATAAATTTAGTTTCGGGGAACCAACGATTTTGTGATTATTCGTTATATTGCAATGAGTGTCGTACTGGCCCAGTGGCTAAAGGCCTCGCCTTGCCTGAGGTCATGGGTTCAAATCTGGACAAATACCAATGATTTCCATTTTCAAATTCATTAATGTACTTTCTAAGTATATTTTAGAAATCGTTGACAACGGTGAATGAAAACATCATGAAGAAACCTGGTCTTATATTCTCAAATCGCCAACCCGCATTGAGCAAGCGTAGTGATGAATGTTCGTGCCTTCTCTGTATGAGAAGAGGCCTTTGCCTTGCAGTGGGACAGTTATAGGATAATTATATGTGAGAGTTTGGTATGGTTAGGTTTTGAATTCGGTCGAGTTTGTTGTAATGTTATGAAAATTGGTTATTCTATACATACTTTTAAAATTTTATTTTTATTCATTTTAAGAACATAAGTTTGGTTTGTATTTACATCTGCATTCCCCGAAAACTATTAATATCAATAACCTTGTGCGTATCTTCTTGCGCGGTTCCTTTCCAAGCGAGTTATGGCATGGTTGTCAACCAACTAAGCTGAAAATCATCTAGAAGCATGAAATTTGGCAGAAAGGTTCCTCAAGTGACGCAATTGTGCAGTAAGAAAGGATTTTTGGAAATTGCATCCCTAAGGGGGTAAAAAGGGGTTTGAAAGTTTGTATGAAAAATCTAATTCCTTCGGCCATAATTCTTGAAACTTAGCACAAGCTAAGTTTCAAGAATTATGACCGATATTATTCTTATTCTAAGTAAACAATATAGGTTGCCATTATTCGTTTTTCGAAACTCCCAAATGACGATTTAGGGAATGTTGAAGTTTGTATGGATGAATCTGATTTCTTGGGTCAATCAACATGAAACTTGGCACAAATACCAACCTAAATAAACAATAAAGGATTTCATTATTAGTTTTTCGAAACTACCCCCAAAAGATGATTTAGGGGGTGTTAAACTATTTTTGAAATGTCGTATATTTAAAAAATAATTTAACACCCCATAAATCACATATTAAATATTTCTTTGGTTAATAAATTTGAAAATTTACATAAATACCCATCCTAAGCGAACCATAAAGGTTTTCATTATTAGTTTTACTTATCTAGTCCCAAAATACGATTTTTGGGGAGTTAAAGTGCTTTGAAGAATTTTATTTCCCGGGTTAATAAATTTGAAATTTGGCACAAATACCAACCTAAGGAAACAATAAAGGTGGTCATTATACATTTTTCGAAACTAACTCAAGCTAAGAATCTTACTGGACAGGGTTTCGTTTTTGACGTGGTTTTCTAGGGAAGCACTAAGGCACGATTTTGCGGCAATTCAACCTTTAAGGAAGTGAAAAGGGTAAAAAATAGTTTGTATGTAAAATCAAATTCTTTGGGGATAAAGTTGATGATCAAAATTTACATAAAACATTTTGAAAACTCCCTCCCAGATTGGGTTTAGGGGTGTTAAAGTTTTTTTTGAGGCAACTCACTGCGCAATCTGACTAAAATGATAAATAAAAAAAACGTATTCAAAACATCTAAAAACCCGACTGCTTTGCAGTCGGAGCATACATCTGGTTTTCGTCAGCTAGCTCGCGAATATGTATCTTCCGACTGCACAGCAAGATTTTCTCCTTGTTTAAGTCTTTTTATTTCGCTTTTAAAGCAAACGGGTTTTTAGATTTTTTGAATTAACTTTTTTTATTTATAACTTTTTAGTTATCTGTTTTTAAGATTTAGGTACATTTAAACATATGTGTTTTATATTTTCTCAATCACCTCTTAAAGCCCTTTATTTTGATACCCCACACGATGGGTTTGGAAGAAAAAAAATTGTCCTCCGCAATATGGCGCCCAAAATCTGCCATTTTTCTATTTTCCAATTTTAATGTAGCCAGTGACACTCGCGGGGTTAAGACGAATCGATTGACGTATGAATCATCAAAATCGGCCAACACGTTTGGTCTCTAGAACGCCACTTAGGAACAAACATACATACATACATACATACTTACATACATACATACATAGACTGATAAACACATTACCCTCCTTCGGCAGTCGGGTAAAAAGAGAAGAAAGGAGTGAATAGCATATTTAGGTTGTTCAAAACTAGACCCTCAACGGGGCAAAAAGGAGGAGGAGGATTTTACTTTGTGGCGATAACCTAAAATGTATTATTGTTTAAGTCAAATAACGAATCGTCCCAATCCAATAAACCCACCTGCCCCAAACCCAAATCCACGATACCCAGTTTTTAATAGTTTTAATAATATCTTATTTTTGGTTGCCTTTACAAGAAAATCATTTATAGGATAAACGAAATCACGCGAACATAGTCGCGGGCGGAGTGCTAGTCATACATAAACATACTCATATTTATACTGGTCATTCTGTATAAAACCGTCTGAAATGATCAATGTAAAACTCTCTTTTATATTAAAATGTACCCGATAAAATATTTTGAATACCGACTGCATTCCAAATTTGAATTTTGAATTCTTTTACGTTCGGCGAATTCGGCGTGAAATTAGTTACGAATCCTATTTTTTTTTCAATTTACTCTTCTGATAACATTATGAAAGCATTTATGTATAGTTATTACTATATATTATTACTATAAGTTGTTATTTTATTTTGTGCCTATAAACTAATTTTAATTTCAAAACAATACATTTTTGAAAATCACTTTTTTATTTATATGAATAATTTTAAATAATCGAAATACACTTAATCGATTAGGCTGAATGCAGATTTAATCGATTATGAGACGCGTGAATGGACAGCAAAAAAAAAAACAACACCAAAGAAATGTCATGTTGCAAGGTTGCATCAAAATTTTAAGCAATTTTTTTCCAGATTTTGGCTTGTTTTTTTAATGAATTTTTGTATGACAAATTAGGAACATAAGGACGCAAATAAAATGAGTATATCTTTGTGTTGTCCTTTTGCATCTTTTCAGCAAGGGAAACGGTTGTTTATGTACATATTTTGAGCAAATCTAAATTGTCTACCGTTTGGAAAGGTGTAGTAATTCGTATTTTGTACACATTTTGCAGTAGACTGACGCGGTTTAACCGAGCGCAACATGTAAATAAAGATATTTTTTTCAAATTTACTGTGTAAGATAGCTGCGTAAACTTATTTTTCTGAATAAATTCGAATGTTGAAAGTTCAAGTAAATTCCTGTATTTCATGACGTAATTTGCAACAACCTGTCGACTCAGCTGGTGTGTCATGTGTCAAAATCTTGTCGAGCAGAGTGGTTTAAACACACTGCAACTTTACTGCGAGCTATAGTTCTCGCCAAACTTCTTGGCCGCCTTGAAATTGGCTACAATGGCTGCGCAGTAGAAAATCTCATACAAAACCAGCACCGTTTCCTGCCTCGCGCATCCGGTAAACCAACTTCAGGGTCAGGGCGGCCAAGAAGTTTGGCGAGAACTCACAACACAATACTGGCACTGGCACATTTGGGTTTTTTAACTATGGTTGTGAACGACAAATTTATAAGAGTGACCATGAAACTTTTAGCGGCCTGCCCATGTTTTTCTTACAAAAAAAGTGTTACCGTCGCCGTCGGTGTATTTCATGATGAATATAATCTCGAAAGATTTATTGACGTTATAAAAAGAAATAATTACAGTCTGTATTGTAACTGTCCCACTAGTCTTAGTCAATAAAAAGAAAATGATTTTAATTGAATTGTAACTCCGTCTTAAGCTTCGTCTACATATAACAAATAAAAAATCACTGAAGTAGAACACTTTACAGAAAGCCCAATATAGATGGTCTCCTAAAGCTTTTTAGTCGATTCAAATTTCGTTAATATCCACCGACGAACCCTCAGCACGAACCTCGTGTGTGCACTGTGCTTTATAGATAACCTGTGGTGAGCGTTTGATTTTGACATTGACAAAGAATAGATTGTGTTGATTGATCACAATTCAAGCAAAGCAAGCGAGCAAATTGACTTTTTGATTGTCACGGTTCTCGCAAGTTGTCGCTATATTTTCGGCAAATCTGTCAGTTTTCATATAATTTGTGTGCGTATTGCGTTACTGAAGTCCTATTTCTATTGCTCTACGTTGAAGCAGAAAATAATCAAAATGTTGGACGGAGAACCTCAAGACAATGGAAGTGTTGATGCTGAACAAAGGCCAAACGCGAACGGTGGCGGCGATGAAGGCGACGCTTTAGGCAGTCATGAATCCGCGAACGCACGCCGCTATGCAAGGATGCCAGTTGACAGAAATGCACCATATTACAACATGAACCATAAGTATCGTGGGATGGCTATTATTTTCAACCACGAGCATTTCGACATTCACAGCTTGAAGTCACGCACTGGCACGAACGTAGACAGTGATAATCTTAACAAGGTTCTTAAGGGCTTAGGATTCCGAGTTTCGGTGTTCTCCAATTTGAAATCTGAAGAAGTCATTAAATATGTTCAGCAGACAGCAGATATGGACCATACTGATTTTGATTGTCTCCTTATTGCTGTTTTAACTCACGGAGAGCTAGGAATGTTGTATGCTAAAGATACTCATTACAAGCCAGAAAACTTATGGTACTACTTCACTGGTGACAAGTGCCCAACTCTTGCTGGAAAACCAAAGCTGTTCTTTATTCAAGCTTGCCAGGGTGATAAATTGGATGGTGGTGTTAATCTGGTGAGCTATACCGAAACAGACGGATCACCTTCTGCATCATATAAAATTCCAGTTCATGCCGACTTCCTGATTGTATTTTCTACTGTGCCTGGTTACTATTCTTGGAGAAACACTACTCGTGGTTCCTGGTTTATGCAAGCGTTGTGTGAGGAGTTGCGTTATGCCGGAACAGAGAGAGACATTTTGACATTATTAACTTTTGTATGTCAAAAAGTGGCTCTCGACTTTGAGTCTAACACTCCAGACCTGATGCCCATGCATCAACAGAAGCAGGTTCCTTGCATCACGAGCATGCTCACTCGCCTGCTTGTGTTCGGTAAGAAGTAATCCCACCAATGAACTGTCTCCTTGATCTTGTACCTATGTTAGGTATTGAAATATCTTGTTAGCATGAATTATTAAAAAAATAAAAGGAAACTATTCCTACTACCTAATTTGAAAATAATGTTCAATGGCTGTTGAAAATGATATTTTAATATTAGAAAAAGCATTGTTCTTTCATGCATTTTATGAGATTATTTTGTTTTTGTATTTTTGTTTCAATAAGTAATTTTGTATCCAAATGAAGTATGATAGTTAGTGTTAAGATAACTATGCCATGTCACAAATTACATAAGTAGACAAATTATGTGCTAGTGATTTTTAGTCTAGGAGATGGTAAACTAAATTGTTTGCTCATTTTACAATTAATAGGTTTGCACAAATTTTGAAATTATTTTTTTACCTTTTGTATTTGCTCAAATACTTGAAATGCTGTGCTGGCAACCATAAGCATTTCAGAATGAATTGTCTATCTTGCATGTGTTTATTATACCTACAATGTTTGCAATTACATAACATAAAGTACTTAATATGGAATATTTGTAATATTATATACGTAACAAAAGAACTGAAGAACAAAAGAGATCAATTTCAACAGTAACAGTACATTACATATCATAAAGAAAAAAAGATTTGTTTTTTGTGATCATTTTTTAGCTAAGCTTATTGTGTTTGTGTCCGTACATGTATTAACTTATATTTTTTTCTTACACATTAATTTCAACAGTGTTACCTACATTTTTGTTATGTTTTAAGATAGTTTTGCATTTTTCGTAAAAATGTAGGTTCATACCTACGTAAAGACATTAACTTTTATTTAAATAAGAGCATTTATTGTTGTATTAGTTGTTAATAGCACAAAAACATTTCTGCCATTTAATGCAATTGACAGTAATGTTGTGTTAGTAGTTAATATTTTTTTTTTCTTTATGGGTGATTTGAATGAATATGCCTAATATTGCATGGTCTGGTGTCATAATAATTTTCGGATCTGATAGTTTAAATATTGTCTGTAATGGCATAGTATTAATTCAACAAAATAAAAAATTGGAATGTAAAATTTCAGATTTAGGAAAGTATGTGATAGTGGCATCTTATTGACTGATCTTTAGTATGAATATAATTCAGAATATCTTTGAGGAGTTACCATGGATTTATATTAGAAAGAATATGAAATTATCAGTATATTAAAATTGTGCCTTGTTCAACTTTAATAATATTCTAGATACATACTGCCATTTATTTTATGATGATTCTTATTTAGAACTAATAGCCTCCTCATAGATTTTTGATGCAATGATGACTGGTCTGTATTTTTTATAAATGCTTTTTTAAATGTATTTAATAAAACTTAAGCAATAAATTTCTTCCATTCTAAGTACTGTATTTTTATTTTAAGATCAATTTTATATTGTCAATTTAAAATTCCTATCCTTATAATTACCTACCTAGCCTGGGTATTTTACAAAATATGGAATCCTTTTATTTACTTGTACTTTGGAACTTATCTGTTCCTTAGGTAGGTATGCATATTGATTTAACGGGTCTTCCCCTAAAATCGTCAGGTACTTATGACACAGCAAGGATTTTCTCAACAGGAAAAAGGTACAACAAGGACGGTTACGTACTACCACCTCCGTGGCCGTGATTTGAGTTCCGAGTTCAAAATGTTCTGAAGAGTTTGGTTGTAGTGTATAAGTTTCGCTACAATAAGTACTACGGCTACTTCGGAACCGAAATTTCACGGACACGTATCGGATGTAGTGCGTAACCGGACTTAGGTACCTACTCTCACTACTCTGACTGTTCTAAATTAGGTATCTACCTAGTGCATGTAACTAAATAAGTTATTATTCACTTGTACAAACGAGAACCGCCCTTACCGCTTCGTAATAAAGCCAATTATTGTCAAGACCAAATTGTTACCATGAAGCACATCTAAGTGCGGTTGACTGTACTGTGGTTAGACATAACATGTTTATTTGATAAATTTGCATATTCAGTTGATAATAATGAGGAAAATCAGAATTTTATACGAGCTCGTAGTTTACTTCCTAATGTACCTTTTTGCTTGGATAAATGCTCATGCATACTGCGGCGGCTGTCCGTCACCGGACCCTCCTCTGGGGAGTACCCCCCACGCCCCCATCACAGGCAATGTGTTCTGGACAGTGGACACATTATTATTTATTATTATTATTAAATTATACGCCGTAACCACCCCAGGGCCCAAACTTGCACACCCAGCACCCTTGGTACCCCTGTGTGTGACGGGTCAGGTAAGTGACCCCGCCACCTACTATTTTTCGGCCGCAGGGGATAGGCAGAACGGCCAACACTATACCAACACTCCTCCCATGTGGCCCCACCGCGTCTGCCGTCAGACGGTGGCGACCCCGTCCAGGCCGCGGAAGGTAGGGAGAGCGGAGCACAGCAATACCAGCACTCCTCTCCCGCCGTAGCCTCCTACACTCAGCCGCGTTGCCTCCCATACGACATCGCAACTGCTGACGAGCGGCTCGTCCTCCTCGGGTTCGTCTTCGCTTCACCGTGGCTGACCAAGCCACGGCTACTGAGCTCCCCCGCCTCGACGCTGCCTACCTACTAGTTTTATGCACCTTGTCAATCGCGAAGTTAATAAAATTTTTATTTTCTTCGCTTCTCGAGGCACATTTGTATCATGTAGGAACTGAGAAATGCCTGATGGAAAACCAAATAACACAATCCGTATTCGAGAATCGAACCCAGGACCACTAGAGCAGCAGTCGTACTAAAGGCGCAATACCAAGAATGTAAACAGTTAGGCAGGTACCTACATAATCGAAACACAGGTACTAAATTTTACTGGCTCAATATCAATGCTTCGCCGGTGGGAGCCGCTAGTATTGTAGCTCAGAGGGCTGAAAAGTGTATGGGATATTTTTTTATTTAAAATAGTTTCGCGCTTGGCCACTATCTTACCTGACAGTAAACGCGATGATGACGGTGAAGCACGCTAGCCTAGAAGTAACCTTTTCATTCTTGATTTGAAGATCCCTAGATTGTAGCTATCGGGAAACAGACCCCGGCAGGGAATGCCACTCCTTAGCTGTACGCATAATAAACATATTCCCAAAACGTTTAGTGCGTATGGGTGAGATGTCCACCATGTATCGATGCGCATCGCCGTACGTCTGGCTATGTCTAGTCCGATGATGAAACGGGCTAGGCGGAATTAGATTATGCAATTCCATTGCCCACTCCCCGAAATGTAACCCGATAAAAAATTTATAAATAGATCAATTTGTTCTCCAAACGAAACAGTCGCCTGCAGCTTAACCCCATGTTATTGCAGGCTTACACTTCAGGCTATATATACCAGATGATGCCACGGGTCAAGAGAACTGGAAGGTAGGTGGCCTTTTTCCAAAAGCGGGCGAATAGGGTAATACAAAATCTGTCGCTTTACTTTACTTATCAATGAATTACTTCAAAATACATAACAATGGTGTACAGTAGTTTAGTGTTATTAGTGGTTTCTGTAAAATTAAATTATTAGAAGGAATGTTTTCCTACTTATAGTATAGGTCAATAATTATAAATTAAAACAATTTGTTTGTGTTTTTGGTTGATCATGATCACGTCATGCATCGTAGTCACTTCATAACTTTTATGTGACATAGGTACAGGACCTATTTACCAATTAAATACTAAATACCTACTGCCTACCACATGCTGGTCTCACTCTTACCGACCGCATACCTACGTAACCTACCGATAGTCCGATACCATTCGATGCAATGATAAGTTGATAACTTTTATAGTCCTCGCCAAACTTCTTGGCCTTGTAAATCTCATACAAAAAAAACCCGACTGCATAAGAAGCAAACTAAAAAGATGTAAACAAGAAGAAAATCATGCTGTGCAGTCGGAGGATACATAATTATTTACGAGCTGGCTGACCAAAACCATATGTGTATCCTCCAACTGCACACATGCTGTTTTCTTATTGTTTATATATTTTCAGTTCGCTTCTTATGCAGTCGGGTTTTTTGATTAAATTAACTTTTTTTATTCACAACTTTTTCGTTGCACTTATTTTACGAATTACTCTTAAACATTTAAGTGGTATATATTTTTGTAATCACCTCTAAAAACCCTTGATTTTGATACCCCACTCTATGGGTATGGAAGAAAAAAAATAGACTTTTTATTTATATGTGTGATGGGTTTGCTCTTGACTCTAGTCTCCGTCAGAGGTGACCTACTGCCGGTTTCCCAGCTCAGAATTATCGGGCTGTTAACGTAATCGAGGATTAATCGCCTGTTAATTCTACTTTCAGTTTCTCAACATCCAAGTGTGACAAGTGGTTGACAATTTGTCACATTTGAGTAAAATCTCGAATTAACCGCATGTTACAGCAGTTTTGGGTTTCTGAGCACCTTTTTAAAAGTTAATCTCTTGTCAACGAGCCTAATTTATAATTGTTGGAAATTGGTCGATTATTCGTGGATTAAAATTAATATTATGACTTTAAAGGCTTATATTACGATAAAAAGATAATAGGGGTCGGCGAAAACTATGGTATGGGTTGAATTATAAAACAAATGTTAATTTAAATCAATTAATTAATTACTAAGATTTAAAAATAATTAGGATATTACAAACTTTTAAATTAATTACATTATAAAAACTTGACACAATTATCAAAAATTGTTATTTTGTATTCATGTAAATAAATTTAAAAAAAAACAAACTGTTACTGACCTGGGAATCGAACCTTCCTCACGCTAGTGCGCGTGAGGAAGGTTAGATCCCCAGGTCAGTGTTGACTGTACCCTGTACTTAGTACTTACTATGGTCAGCTTCTAGATAGGTTTGTGTTTAACTTGAAGCGGCTGGGGTGGTGACCGCGCCAGGGTAAGCAACACTTGCCAAGGTCAGTCTTGGGATGGGTGACCACTTTTTTTTAGATCGCTTGTTTATGGATAGGTGACTCCGCCAGGGTAAGCAACACTAACCAAGGTCAGTCTTTGGATGGGTGACCACTTCTTTTTTTATCGCTTTTTTATGGATAAGTGACTCCGTCAGGGTAAGCAACAATAACCAAGGTCAGTCTTTGGATGGGTGACCATCACCACAAAAATTTTGATCACCCATCCCTTGACTTTATCACCCCACTAGGTTAAACAACATCTAACAAGGTCACCCATCCAAAAACAAGCGAACCCAAAAAAAGTGGTCACCCATCCAAATAGTGACCTTGGTAAATGTTGCTTACCCTGGCAGGGTCACCCATCCAAAAACAAGCGAACCCAAAAAAAGTGGTCACCCATCCCAAGACTGACCTCGGTAAGTGTTGCTTACCCTGGCGGGGTCAGCCATCCAAAACATACAAACCAAAAAAAAGCGGTCACCCATCCAAAGAATAACCTTGGTAAGTGTTGCTTAACCTGTGTGGGGTCACCTATCCAAAAATAAGCAAACCAAAAAAAAAAGTGGTTACCCATCCAAAAATCGACCTTGGTAAGGTTTGCTTAACTTAGCGGCTACACCAACCCGGCCTCTCAAGATAAAATACTATTTAAAGTTACTGATTACGTTAAAGTAGTGAATGAACACCAGCTAGGGTAGCCAACCGAAATAAATTAATGTCGATTATTTAATGTAACAAGCGATTACGTAATTTCTCGATGATGAAGTGTTGAGAAACTCACTGACAACTGACGGCTGGTTAATTTGTGACAAATTGTCAGCTGATTTGAGATGTGACGTCGACTTTAGAAACTGGCAACTAGACTCCCACAATATGGCGCCCAAAATCCGTCGTGTTTGTTTTTTTTTTAACTTCACCTATCTAAGAACACTTGGGCGGTCAAGACTTATTAACGATGTCTTAATTATGTAAATCCGTCGAGTGGTTTGCAAGATATGAGGTAATAATAGTACAAGTGTGTAATGTTGGTGATTACCGCTGAGGCGCCATTGAGACCCGAGCCGTTAGGTGAGAGCCGAGGACGGTAATCATCAATACACACGTGTATCGTACGACGTTTTTCAACACACTTGTGAAGAAAATAATACAAAAATATCATTTTCAACAGTGAAAACGAGTTGTGAAAAATTTTTCGCAATGGCGGGAAAAAATAATCAGTTTTCCTATGCGCGCGCATCTAACAATGGCGATCGGCCATAGACTATAAGACTGCGGTTTATTTTTTTTTGGCTTTTCGCGGATGGCGTTTTAGCCACGTACAAAATGGGGAATTTCAAGTTTTCTTTAT
This sequence comes from Anorthoa munda, assembly GCA_945859665.1. Classification (NCBI taxonomy): domain Eukaryota; kingdom Metazoa; phylum Arthropoda; class Insecta; order Lepidoptera; family Noctuidae; genus Anorthoa; species Anorthoa munda. The sequence continues at coordinate 11,300,458 of OX243905.1, read as the reverse complement.
TACCTACAGAGAAAACAAAAGTTATATTTGAGTGAAAGTTTTATTTATTAAACACGTAGGTACAAGTTGAAATTATCTATTTAAATACGAAGTTGCATGAAATGTGCAAGCAATAGGTACATTAATTTATTTGTACTATTGAACACGATCTTTTTTGTAACGAAACTTTTTTACGAACAAAGCAATTAACCAATAGAATAATAATAAATAATGCTTATTGCGGTGAAATTAGTGCCACTTTATGAGCAAGTGTGTTGAAATAATACATTGTGATACAAGGGTGGAAAGTAGGTTATTGCAAACGAGCTGTCATTAACAAGCCCGAGCTGAAGGCGAGGGTTTTTAATGACACGAGTTTGCAATAACCTACACGCCCGTGTATCACACGATATTTTTCAATACAGTTGTGGGAAATAATAAAAACAAATCAAAGAATAAGATTTGTTAATTCAAAAAAAAAAAACTTTCGCGCGTTTTTGCAACTGGACATATATTTTTTTACAACGAAAACAGCCTACACAGCCTATTCGATTTTTGACAAATGTTGATGTGAAAATAATTAAATTGAAACTGGTAATTAAATATATTAAATAACCATTTAAAAGACTTTTGAGAATTAAATGCTAAAACGTCCGGAATCATTAATTTTTCCTCGTATAAAATCTATTCCATTTTATTCTATGTATGAAAACTCCTTGCTACTAAACTTTTTAAATTGACTTATAACTAAAGGCGCGTTTTTGCAACTGGACATTTTTTACAACGAAAACAGTCTATACAGCCTATTCGATTTTAGACAAATGTTGATGTGAAAATAATTAAATTAAAACTGGTAATTAAATGTATTAAACAACCATTTAAAAGACTTTTGAGAGTTCAATGCTAAAACGTACGGAATCATTCATTTTTCCTCGTATAAAATCTATCCCATTTTATTCTATGTATGAAAACTCTTTGCTACTAAACTTTTTAAATTGACTTATTAATTTAAAACTAAACTGCAAAACTAATGATCGAGCTCGTAAACAAAAGTCACGACCGCGTAACAGAAAGATGCCTATGCATAAGATTTAATTTTCGAATCATAATTATAGCTTCTGAAAGTACGCCATGTTTAACAACTGTATTGAAAAGAATATTATAACCTACATAAAGGGTCTTTCAACAAGGACGGGTCGATGTTAAAATTGAATAAAACAAAAACGAACGAAATCCGAATCCGAGAGGTCCAATTTTTAATGACTCTGCTGCATAGATCGAGCGAGCGCTACAGATCAATGATAAACAATTGAACAATATGGACGTGAACGACATGTGGTTCCAACAAGATGGCGCTACTTGCCACACAGCGAACGACACAATCGACATTCGTCATGAACGGTTTGAGGGTAGAGTTAGAGTTTCGCTAGACTTTTTCTTGTGGGGTTTTCTGAAGTCGCAGGTCTATGCCAATAAACCACATTCGACCGTTGCCCTGAAAGCCAACATAACGCAGGCCATCGCTCGGATTCAGCCGGATCTATGCAGTAGAGTCATTAAAAATTGGACCTCTCGGATTCGTGCCACCATACGAAGCCGCGGCGGACATTTGAACGATGTCATATTCCATCCATAATTGGCATAAATGGGCCTTTTAAATAAAAAATAAATTTCGTTAATATCTCACACACATCTTGTTTTATTCAATTTTAACATCGACCCGTCCTTGTTGAAAGACCCTTTAGAAACATACAAGATACGCGCGAAAAACAAAAACCTTTCCTTGCAGCCGGGTAAAAACAGCACCGTTTCGTGAGTTGCGCATCAGAAAGCCAAATTTGGGCGGCCAAGAAGTTTAGCGAGGACTATAATTTCAGTGCTTTTTTGTCCCGCCCTGCCGCGCAATTATTACCCGCTTAGTCGATTATTTACAATAATAACATAATCGTCTGCACTTTAAAAATGTACATAATCTAGAGCATTTAAATAGGTACTTATCAATAGACGGAGACAAAACTACCACTGAAACTGAGCATGATTAAATAATGAATTCATACAAAACCCGTAGATCGAATGGGATCGATCATTTTAAAAATATTTATCTAATCAGTTTAATAGCATTTTATCTTGTCTTATTATGGAAATAAACTAGGAGTTTTTATTCAATGGTCATAGAATTATAAAGATTAGTACCTACATATGAGACTTCTAGATTTACTTACCTTTCGCTATATGTAGGTCTACCGGAATCACATGGCGAATGGGGCAATAAAAATTATTGTGTGCAATACTGGGGAAATTGGATTAAACAATCTTGATACAGTTTAATTTTTATTTATGTCTTTAGTATTAATGAACATGAAGTATATTAGGTACGTGTATGAAGATAATAAGAAAACAGATTCTTTTTTATGCCATGAGATTCCAGTAAACCCTTATCTACTTACCTCAATGAGTTTGAGTATTTGAAAATTTGTGCATGGTAACACTAAATGTGCGCAGGATTCCCCATGCATGTGTTGATTGTTGCATCATAAATGCTTTAGGTTGCGTCATCATAGCCTATAAATAGCACAGCAATCATCATTGCGCCAACACTTGCTTCTTATGTTTTAAAGTGAACTGATTGATAACGTGCAATGATTACTGCAAAACTGGATTAAAAGTTTATGTTAGGTACCGCAAGTTGAGCAGTTGCTGTTAGAATTAAAGCATAGAAGGTACCATTTCTAAAATTATCTATTAATTTACGACAATTAAACCGACACTAATATTATAGAAGTGATTATTTGCGTCGTCGCCGCGTCGGTAACCTACGTACATAGTGTGGAATATCAACATAACATGGCGGAAGGAAATGGAGAAACAGCGCAAAATTCAAAAAAAGGCAATGGCGGAAGACTGAGTTGGGGACTTCCTGAATCCTATAACACAAGCAGAAATGAATTTTACACCATGAATCACAAGCATCGCGGTAAGGCGCTCATTTTTAGTCACGATAAGTACGACATTGATTTGCCAAAGCGAGGCGGCGCTCTTAAAGATTGTAATGCTTTGGAAAAATGCCTAGAAGAGTTAGCATTTAGTGTTGATGTTTTCCATAATCTAAAATATGCAGAAATCATGAAGCATATCGAAAAGACAGCAAAGATGAATCACTCCAATAATGATTGTCTATTAGTTGTAGTGTCAACTCACGGAGAGTCTGGAGTTCTATATGCAAAAGATACACATTACAATTCAGAACGATTATGGTGTCGGTTTACCGAAGAAAACTGCCCTACACTTGCTGGCAAGCCAAAGTTATTCATAATTCAAGCCTGTCAGGGAGAAGATTACGATGATGGCATTACATTGACAAGTAACGACTTCATCGAGACAGACGGATGGTTTGAGCCACACAAAATTCCGATTCATCCTGACTTCCTACTCGCCCTTTCTTCAGTTCCTGGATATTACTCGTGGAGAAATGTTGATAATGGTTCTTGGTTCATCCAGACTTTATGTGAAGAGTTACACTACTTTGCCACGGAAATGGATATTTTGACATTGCTTACGTTTGTGAACCAAAAGGTTGCCTTAAATTTTGAATCTAGTACTACAGACGATACAACTAAGCATAAAAAGATAGTCCCATGCTTTTCGAGTATGCTTACGCGTCGTCTCGTTTTTACGAAAAAACCTGATGGTTCAAGCAGTACTAAATCATTTCTTGATTGTTTTAAAGAATGTACGATTAAAAATTAGAATAAGTTTTACTTAATTGAAATTTTAATATTGTTAAATTATACGTTTTATATACTTAACTTAAGTAAATATAATTAGAAGGGAATACAGTTGTGTTGCTATTTATAATAATTATATCTACATTTGTGCCAGTTTTTTTTATAGAAAATTAAATTATGTTGTAAAAGATTTTTCTTTCTTTACTTTTTTACTACTGTAACCTCCAACTACGACTTCAAATGTACTACAACTAGGAACTCTTCAAAATCAGAAAGGGATTTTATATTGTGATCCAAAAAATTTATTAGATTTTGCAATGTATGTCAAAAATCAAAAAAGTATCTGGTTAGACTGGACCTGAAGCACGAAGGCACACAACTGACTTGTCTGACTTAAGGGCTTATTACACTACACGGTATTCAGGGCCCTGAATACCGGGTCACTTCACCTTTCCGAGTCAATAAGGTCGATATTTTGGGAACCCTAACTCCCTGACTGTTATTACCCTAACCTAAAATAGAATTTAGGGCCCTGAATACCGTGTATCTAATAAAATTTTTGGATCACAATATAAAATCCCTTTCTGATTTTGAAGAGTTCCTAGTTGTAGTACATTTGAAGTCGTAGTTGGAGGTTACAGTAGTAAAAAAGTACAACTTTTTCTTGTGGGGTTTTCTGAAGTCGCAGGTCTAAGCCAATAAACCACATTCGACCGTTGCCCTGAAAGCCAACATAACGCAGGCCATCGCTCGGATTCAGCCGGATCTATGCAGCAGAGTCATTAAAAATTGGACCTCTCGGATTCGTGCCACCATACGAAGCCGCGGCGGACATTTGAACGATGTCATATTCCATCCATAATGGCATAAATGGGCCTTTTAAATAAAAAATAAATTTCGTTAATATCTCAGACACATCTTGTTTTATTCAATTTTAACATCGACCCGTCCTCCTACTGGATTATAGTCAGATTAAGTATGTTTAGAGTGCTGACCCCTTCACCAGTGAATTTTGACAGCCGATCCCAACGTTCGATTCTATTTCATCTGTATTCTTTCAAATGCTAAGCTTGGAGGCCCCGGTGCACGCCACCGTCTAGCCCTCCGGTAGCTACGCCCCTGAATGTTTTATACAAATCTTTTAGTATTTAGTTGTATGTTATGGTGCTTCTTCTTTAGGTAGGTACGTGTCGAGTTCTGTTGTAGGCCCCGGTCAAGTCATGGAAAGTGCAGGTGGTTGTGCATGCCGCCGGTAGGAAAGGATATATGTATGTATGTATATTATCCTCAAACTCAAATTTGACCACAGTTACGGTGTCAAAAAGAGTAAAATAAAAAAAACTGCCGAAATCATGCGTCATTTATTGTAATTTGCATAAGAAACCAGTACCTGCCTACTGTCGGTCGTTTTATAGCTAAAAATCAATGAGTAGGTACCTAATCTGCTGATAAACAAGAAAATAGTGTTAATTAAAAATAATGCTTTTAATTGTAAAACATCCTAATAGGTTTCCAACTTTACAAGTAGGTAGGTACCTTCTTACCTATATATAGGAATTAGGTAGTTACATGGATACTTAGGGAAATCCCTACATATCTATCATAGATAGGATATAATTAGATTTTAAAACTGGGCCGTCGATCCTGATGCCCATTATTGCATTGTACCTATGTAGAGAGATTAGGCTATTATTTTGCTATTTCGATTGCTCATTGTGCTTTAACTAATGCTCTTGAGTGTTAGATTAATCATTATCATAATATTTAAATACCGTATACTGTGATTTTTAATTTCGTGGACTAAACTGACAGCTGCTACTGACCTTATTTTTTTTAAATGTTGCAAGCGCGGAGCATAGTGTTGTAGGTAAGGCTCAATCATAAGTGATTCATCGAATCGATGTGACATGACTCCTGAATTTATTTTTACTAATTGGTGTAAATAATTGTTTTATGAACATAAACGTAATATATTTAAATATAACAGTATTCATACACATAGTACATGAACGTTTTTTGTGTTAAATATGAAATCAACAATAAAATAAATGCAATCGATAAAATTAAGTCAGACATAAATGAGCAGAAACTAAATATGGGCCGCTAGTTTCTAAACAAATTATTTTTTTATGCCGATTTTCGATCTACTTCGATTTTCGATTAACTTTCGATCACTCAGGATAGTTAGGGTACGACACTATTTTAATGTAACTATAAAGTGACAACCCCCCAAATGTCAGTTTAGTCCACGAAATAAAAAATCACAACAGTCACGAGCTCCTCAAAATTCTAAAAATGTTGATTCAAACCATTAAGCAGTTTTTTTATTTTTTTAGCCTTTTTAGTCCCACTGATGGTCCTTCCCCATAGCCTGCCAACGTTCTTTTGATTTTGTATTCTCCAGCCAATCAATAAAAAAATTGACATAGCGATTATTGATAGATTTTTAAATTGTGATTTAGTGATTTTTAATTGAATTTAAATTGTGACATAATGATTTTTTATTGAATTTAAGTTTTGACATTGTAATTTCATTTTAATTAAAATTTTGACATAGTGATTTTTTATTGAATTTAAATTTTGACATTGTAATTTCAATTTAATTAAAATTTTGATATTGTACTTTATTGTTAGTCTAGTGCAACTAATTTTGTACGCCATAAATGGCAAAACATGTAGCCACCTCATATTAATATAAGACCTTCTTACTGTACTCATGTTTTACAAAATAAATAAATCTTATCTAATCAAAATAGAATGTCACGCCAGTGCTTCTTAGAACTGCCTCGGTTACGACGCCCGTCCTTAGGCACCCATTGTGTGAGGAACCTGATCTATCGGCTCCATAGATATAATAAACAAGATCGGCTCTGATGCATCCGGCAAGTATGACCTGAAAGTCCCACTTTAGCCTCGCAGATTTATCGCCAATATCGGCGATGCCTGTCTTAGATATGGAATTGCGAATTCGATCGGCGAGTTTGATTTTTAATATGCTATGCTAGGAAATGCTCTTAAAATCAAAAATCCAACTCTATTCATTGATACCGAAGGTGCTTTCATTAACAAAATGCTAAAATATGTGCTATTCAATTTACTGTGAAAACAACCATACGAGGAATCGTGAGTAGGGGCTGCCCACAGGGTGGGGTGCTGTCACCACTTGCTCGTTGCAGAGCTCAACGCCAGCAGTCTATATAGGTACTCGGTAGGATACGCAAATGACATAGCAATTCTAATCTCGGAGAAATTTGAGGGCATCTTATGTAATCTCATGGGAAAGGCCTTCAAAATAATCGAGAGCTGGTGGTCAAAGCACGAACTCTACATTAACCCCTTAAAAACGGAACTAATAATGTTCACTAACAAACGAAGTCTTGGAGCGCATAGGCTTCCAAAACTTTAAACATGGAAATAACACTTATAGAAGAGGTCAAATTATTGGCGGTAATCCTTTATAGCAAATTGATCTGGAACCATCTTGACTACAAACTCTAAAAATGCACAATCGCACTCTATCAATGTAAATTTTTTTTAGGAAAAACAGGGGCTCTCTCCAAAGCCCTTTGCCTTTTGCTCTATGTGTATACACAGCAGTGGTCCAATGTTGGCTTATGGCGCTCTTGTTTGGTGGACAAGGACAGAACTCTCGACCACCATCACCAGACTACAACGGTGTCAGCGACAGGCTTGTTCAGCCATCACTAGCTGCATGAGAACCACCCCAATAGCAGTAATAGAGATAGCTCTACAAATAACTCCCCTTGACCTGTACATACAGCAAGAGGCGGCGCTAGCTGATGCATCTAGGCATATGGGGCAAAAACCTCACCAGTCCACACGCTAAAATCCTGAAGGCGCCACAGACAGCCCACTTTGCAGGGACTGTTTTAACACCGAAGAATCAGCGGCCCACGTAACCTTATTGCGTAGGTACTCAATTTGCAAAGGCAGTGAGTATTAAAAATCGACCAATCACAGACGGAAATCCACATCGCGTCATTCAGCTCGCTTGTGATTGGTCGATTTTTTATACTCTTTGCCCCTTTGCCTTTTGCGAATTCATTACGCAATAAAGCTGCTGGAATGCGAGGCCGTAGCATCTCAATGTGAAGAAATCCTCGGAACAGTGAGGTCGCTCCGTGAAGCCCTTTTTTTTTTTGGGTGATCAACTCATCCAGTGACTTGGTGAAGCGGGAGGGCGTGTCAGACTTTTACTGACTAAAACCCACCCGTGTTCCTTCAGTTGCTTGCTTGTGCCAGGGCCACGGTAACTCTCTTTCAAATTTATCCGCGACCTCCGTGAAGCTCTAGGGAAGCTTTTGTGCTTTTGGACGGGGGAACCGATCACTATTCCGAATCTTTTTTCTTCGAATTTCATTTTGCCGAAAACTATTGCCCGACGACTTTTTTGCTATATGCATTATTTGACATAATTTCAGATCATCGAAGTAACAATTGCCATTGGTATTACTTTACCGCCGCGGTTAAAGAGTTTGACTGCTATCCAATCGACCAATCAGATGCGAGATGAATGACGCGATGTGGATTTCCGTCTGTGTGATTGGTCGATTGGATAGCGGTCAAACTCTTTGCGATGGCGTATTCACTTACACAATACGGCTGCAGCATTGCATATATTAATTCGGCATCACGTCTTTCATCTCGCGTGTGATTGGTCGATTGATGCGGTCAAAACCCTTTGCCTTGCGGAATTATCTTACGCAATTAGGCTGCAGCTCTATATAAGTACCTACCATATTATTTCAATGTTGCCAATCCAAAGTTACATAAGCCTCGCATTCCAGCAGCCTTATTGCGTAATGAATTAGGAAAGAGCAAAGGGCAAAGAGTATGAAAAATCGATCAATGATGCGATGTGACTTTCCGTCTAAGTGATTGGCCGATTTTTCATACTCTTTGCCCTTTGCTCTTTCCGAATTCATTACGCAATAATGCTGAGGATACCAGAAAATGCTTGAAAAACATTTAAGTACTAGTTGCCGAACAGACATAAAAGCAAGGTAATAAACAGACATAAAACCAGCTTCAGCTGGTGAAAAGTATGCTCAGGGCTGAACTTTTCGCATTTTTATACATTAAATCATACCTAATTGCCTACCTATTCCTCTGTTTATACCCTACAAGTGAAAGAAAAATATATTGTGATGAATTATTTCAAAGTAACCAAGTCTAAAATTCGGCACAATTTTCCTGTTGTTGCTAGAAATAATTTAGTGGATTGTTGCGTCATCTCGCTTATAAATACCACAGTGCACAGTTATCGCTGCCCGCTTCGAATATGACGATGACGTTTTTTTATATGTGCTGTGAAACTGGATTATAAGTAATTCATAACTCTGCGAGTTGAGTAGTCGTTTAGAATTATTTGCCTAACCACAGCTAATACAATACTTATGTACTAATTTGGCATATACTTAACCTAAAATAGTGTGGAATAGGTACCATAATATAGGTACCTTTAAGTAGATAGGTACTTAGGTTTCTATCTACATAAAATGGCCGAAGAAAATGAAGATACAGCGCTATCCTGCAATCCATGCAGGGATGAGTATTACGACATGAATCACAAGTATCGCGGTAAGGCGCTTATTTTTAGTCACGATCGTTATGACATTGATTTGCCAACGCGAAAAGGCAATATTAAAGATTGTGATGCACTGGAAAAGTGCCTTAAAGAGCTAGCATTTACAGTCGATGTTTTCCATAATCTTAAATATGCAGATATCATGAAGCATATTGAACAGACAGCAAAGATGAATCACTCCAATAATGATTGTCTATTAATTGTAGTGTTAACTCATGGAGAGTCGGGCATTTTGTATGCAAAAGATACTCATTACAGATCAGAAAAACTATGGTATAAGTTCACCCAAAAAAACTGCCCTTCACTTGCTGGAAAGCCAAAATTATTCATAATTCAAGCCTGTCAGGGAGAAAATTACGATGATGGCATTACATTGACAAGTAACGACTTTATTGAAACAGATGAGAGGATTGAAACAAACAAATTGCCGTACATCGTGCCAGACAGATGGTTTGAACCAAAGAAAATTCCGGCTCATCCTGACTTCCTGCTCGCTCTTTCTACAGTTCCTGGGTATAACGCGTGGAGAAATCCTGAAAGTGGTACTTGGTTCATCCAGGCTTTATGTGAAGAGTTAAACTACTCTGCTACGGAAATGGATATTTTGACATTACTTACATATGTGAGTCAAAAGGTTGCCTTAAATTGTGAATCGTATCAGTCACTTAAAAAGCAAGTGCCATGCTTTTCGAGTATGTTGACACGTCGTCTTGTTTTTAATAGAAAACCTGATAGTTAAGGCGCTAGTATGCCCCAATGGCCTTGAGCATCCCGGCGAAGCTAAACTCACACACCGGCACGGCTCACGCATACATAGCGAGCGCGGACTGCGATCAAAGAGTATGCGTGGACGCAGAGATGCGACTAACGGGTTGCAATCTTGCCTACGATTCCGTAAATAAATATTAAGTTTTACTAGACATTATTTTTATATAATGTAGGTCAACAAGTAAAAGAAAATAGGTTACATTAAAACTCTACTTACGTACCTACAGCCCCCGTACCATGACGTGTCAAAACTATCATGGTTCGACAGTTTATTTTGAGTGTCCCTCGACCGGCAAGCGAACATTTATGGCACCCGTTTTAATGTTTTTCTATTGTGTCTGTAATTATGCAGGCTGAGTTAGCACAGTCAAAATAAACTGGCTCTGAGCTTACGGTCGGCTCCTGATGTTTTAAGTTATTATATTCGTTTAAAAATACTAAGTAGGTCATCATCTTCCTGCCCTTGTCCCATGTTACTTGGGGTCGGCGCAATACGTTTTCTTCTTTCACACCGTCCTGTCCCCCGTCACGCTATCACTGACTCCCTTTTCTTTCATATCACTCCTCACACCTAGTCCATCCATCTATTCTTTGGCCGTCCCCTTCCTCTCCATCCATCCACATTTATATTCATAACTCTTTTAGTAACATGCGTTTCATCCCTCCTCATTAGATTACCATACCAGGACAAACGATTTCCTTTCAACTGTTCTGTCACTGGCGCCACTTTCAAACTGCCTCTAATATTATACCTACTCATTTCTCACTTTATCCCTTCTCGTCACTCCGCACTTCCATCTCAAAATTCTCATCTCTGCTACATGCAATCTCTTTTCATCCATCTTTTTCACAGCCCAACATTCTGATCCATACAGATGCAGATACAGATGCATGGTTCTACAGTGGCGTAGCTAGGGGGGTGCCGGGGTGACACGTTTTTTAATGATAAATAATTTAGGTTTGAAGTTATTTTAATCAAGTTATCCCAACAAAATAATTTAATTTATCAATTGAGATTATATAAAAATGCACGTATTATTTGAAATAAATGTAACAAGAAATTATTTACTCTGACCACACATTAGACCATGACTTTTTTTCCAGTGTAGTGGGGTTGTGCAGACAAATACATTGCTTTTGGCAAACACTGAAGAGTTGAAATTAGCTGTATCGAAATTTACTGGTTTTTATGATGAGATATCAGAAACAGAACTCCTTTTAGAGATACCGAGGTTGAGAAGACATTTAAAAGCGGCCAAAGACATTGGCAGTTTCTAGCTGGGTGACTCTAGACTTCTTGAAATTCATCGTGGAATGGGACTTAACAGAATCTCTTCTGAATGTTATGGTCGCACTAAAGTTATTTATGACAATTTGCTTATCACTGAGAGGAATTTCAGCAAACTAAAATTAATTAAAAATTTCTTGCGGGCAACAATGACCGAAAACAGACTTAACAATCTTGGCATATTAACAATAGAACATGAGGTAACACATAATAAAAATGATATGATTGCCGAGTTTACAGCTGTTAAAGCTAGAAAAAAGAGATTTTAGTGCTTGTACTTAGATTAGTATAAACAAATGTAGGTATAAGTAATTAGTAACTATTATTATCAAAATTTCTATTGTAATTATGAAAGACTTATTTGTAATAATTAAATAAAAACATACGATAAGGCCGCCTGTTGTATGTTTGTTTTAATTTTAAGGTTTCCTTATGTATTATTGTTTTTTATCTTGGTGTACAATAAAGTATATATAAATAAATAAATAAATAAATACTATACGTTTATTGAATGTTTATTCATTTTAGCAGATTTCATTATTGGGTGACACCACAATTATCCGCACCGGGTGCCATCCATGCTAGCTACGCCACTGACAGTGTGACAGGTCTAATCGCGGACTTGTAAATTTTCCCTTTTTACCCGATTGCCGAAGGAGGGTAATGTGTTTATCAGTCTATGTATGTATGTATGTTTGTTCCTATGTGGCGTTCCAGAGACCAAACGCGTTGGCCGATTTCAATGAATCTTACATCAATTGATTCGTCTGAAACCTGCGAGTGTCACTGGCTATATTAAAATTGTAAGATAGAAAAATGGCCGATTTTAGGCGCCCTAATGTGGGGTCCTATCTTATCGTGTGGGGTATCAAAATAAAGGATTTCAAAAATATATAATACTTACTAGCTGACCGGGCAAACTTTGTTTTGCCATAAAAACACCAAACATTCATCTACCCTACCTACCCTAACTACCTACCCTACCTACCCTACCCTACCCTACCCTACCTACCCTTCCCTAACTACCTACCCTACCCTACCTACCCTACCTACCCTACCCTACCTACCCTACCCTACCTACCCTACCCTACCTACCCTACCCTACCTAACCTACCCTACCTACCCTACCTACCCTACCCTACCCTACCCTATATCTCAAGTTGGACCAGACTGCTCACGGTGTGCCAATTTATTTTAAAATCGGTTATGTAGTTTAGGAATCCATCGCGGACAAACATCGTGACAGGAGATTTATATATATTAGACTAGCTGACCCGGCAAACTTTGTTTTGCCATAAAAACACCAAACATTCATCTACCCTACCTACCCTAACTACCTACCTTCCCTACCCTAACTACCTACCCTACCTACCCTACCCTAACTACCTACCCTACCTACCCTACCCTACCTACCCTACCCTACCTACCCTAACCTACCTACCCTACCCTACCTACCCTACCTACCCTACCTACCCTACCCTACCTACCCTACCCTACCTACCCTACCCTACCCTACCCTACCATATATCTCAAGTTGGACCAGACTGCTCACGGTGTGCCAATTTAATTTAAAATCGGTTATGTAGTTTAGGAATCCATCGCGGACAAACATCGTGACAGGAGATTTATATATATTAGATATATTTCTATGTACCAAATTCGATAAAAAGTAACTAAAAAGTTATAAATAAAAAAAAGTTAATTAAAAATATCAAAAACCCGACTGCTTAAGAAACGAACTAAAAAGACGTAAACAAGAAGAAAATTATGCTGTGCTGTCGGAGGATACATCTGGTTTTGGTCAACCAGCTCGCGAATATGTATCCTCCGACTGCACAGCATGATTTTCTTCTTGTGTACGTCTTTTTAGTTCGCTTCTTAAGCAGTCGGGTTTTTGATTTTTTTATTTTTTTTTATACTTTAAAAATACTAAGTAGGTAATTTAAAATAATTACGTTAAAAAAACTCAATCTGGAATGATATATAACTATAAATAATAATACAGCATAAATTCATAATTTCCAGTTACTTAGGCCGAGTTTCTCATCTCTAAATTATCGCAGAATTTATATGACAAATAGTCAAGCACGCGTTACCTGCTGTGATTCGCTGTTGAATTCATCCATGCGGTGAGAAACTCGGCCCTAGCCTCTTTCAAATTTAACCAAGATCGATTCAGCTTTTCAGAGTAACATTCTTACCCCGTACTCACAATTTTAGAAATTATTTCATTTTAATCATTTGCATAGACTGTAATTACTGACTTACATAAAAACCGGCACAGTGCGGGCCGGACTCACGCACTGTGGGTTCCGTATAAACATATTAATATAAAATATTAAATAATGGGTTCTAATGATAAATACCCCACATGCTTATGTGCATTTTTCTTGGATTCATCATGTGATTTTTTTTGGATCCCATAATTAAAATGATTACCTATAATGTTTCCATATTTCTAAGTGAGTTTTTATAACACATAAGTGACATATAAGTTGTGTGGTAACAGTTTATTACTCAATACTCTCTATATAAGGTTACAAATAAAACACTGTTATTCTAAAAATCTGTAAATTTTAATACTCTTGTACGGTTTTGTTCTCTCTCTCTCTCAAATCTCGAAAACTGAGGTTATGCAATATGAAACTTTGTGAAAGTATTTTACAGGAGAGTACTACAAGTAAAAAATATCCGTTATATATATTATAATCCGTTGCTTGGTTTAGAAGTTAGCATTATGATTTATTTACACAATGCACAATATAAATAAAAATTATTTACAAATTCGCATAAAAATGTAGTCCACAAATAAATAAAAATAAAGCGTCCACGCGCACGATTACGTAGGGTCCTCTGCGGCGAGCGAGCTAGTCTGTGAACGCACACTAATACACAATCTAAGTAAATATTTGCACTAACACGTGCGAATGCGCTTAGTCGGACGAAAGCGCGGCGGAGCAGCGAGCGACACAGCCTTCCCGTGCCAATGCTAATGCGCTACTGGCTTCGCCCCCGTAGAGAGCCAGAATATATACATTGGACCTTACTTTGCAAGACTTTCTTTGCAAAATATTGATTGATTTAAATAAGCAAAGTACCATCTAAAGAAACTCTAAACACCAATCTGTCTATCTAAAAATATATTTAAACATACAAGTCGTTTTGGAGGAGTTTCAAAAAGTTGTGAAAAAATATCGTGTTGTTAATTATTTTTTTAAAGCAATACTATAAGTTACACGAAAAAACCTTGTGTTCCAAATAATGTATATGAATCGATAATAAATATATATTTTTTTCAAACCTTTTAACCTAGCCGTTACTAAGGAGTATGCTTTAGAAAGTAACCGTTTTACGGCACTAAAGCGCATGTAGGCCCTTAAGCAGGATCTACAACTTCGTATCTTGATTATTTAAAATAATAATAAGACTAAATCGATGCATAAATTAGAATAATTGTATAATTTTAATTTGTTTTAAAAGTTTTCTAGTAATACAATTGAAAGAAATATTTTTATTTATTTAATCATTTTGAGATATGACAGTATGATTGTACCTACATAGGCGAAACGCATTTTCTACCAATCTAGTACAAAACAATAGATATTATATATTTTTATTTTCTTTCGTAATAATTAATATACGCATATTAGTAGTAGGTAGATATAGTTCCATAATTTATACAAATAAAATACATATCTATAATTAGGTATAAAACCATAAATGAGTATTAAATATATGTAGTGGTGCTGTATATTAATAGATCCAAATGTGAGAAATTATAGTCGAGACGAAGATTTTATTTTGAAAGGATTTTACATAGTAGTCTGATTAAAATTACTGGTATTTTACTAATCTTAGAGACCTCAAGATACAAGTATGTTTAGTTTGTGGCTCACTGCAGGTATGTCACTGTTTATTGTTATGTAGTACCTAATACATGTATCATTTTTTTACGAAAAATAAATATTTTTGAAAGCACGCATTTTTCTTGCTTAGTTTGTTATTTGTTATGCCATGGCGATATAATAGTAGGTTTATGCAATGGTCATATAATAGGGGTTATTAAAACACGAGCGTAGGTTTATCAAATGAGGCGAAGCCGAATTTGATAATAATATTACGCGAGTGTTTTAATACCTAATTATATTATCTTCACTCATACAGTTGCAATAAAACAAAAGTGGAAACGGAAAAATATTTGGTATGGCGGGCAATTTAGATTCTCATTGCGCATGACTGCGCAGCGCGCGCCTCCTTAGACAATGACAGTACTTCAACGAGCCCTTAAGCGCCAATAAATTATAAAGAAAAATTTTCTATAAAAATTAAAAAGTTATTTTATGATGCAGTTGTTTAAAAATCGATGGAAAATGTTGCATTGTAATGGTTTTTTTTTAAAATTTTACCTATCCATGAATATAAAGTACATGTTTATACAATATTTTTTGAATTCATATTTGGAACATTACGTTGTGAGTATAGATAAAATTATTTAAGTCAGCAAGCTAATTAAGTATCCTGAGTTCCTGAAAGGTCAAAAGCTTACTACCATAATAGGACAAAAGGAGGGTAATGTGTTTTTATAATAAAAATACAACTTAAGAAAATCAGAAAATGTATTTAAGAGTAGGCAGATTAGATTATAGGTAGGAAATAGATTATAAATTTAACATTTGGCTTATAAATTAACAAGACTGCATGCCGCGGGCTTTTTCCCGCATCTCCCAGCATTGATCCCAGAACAGACTGAGTCTCTGCTCCTGATTCGCACAGAAATGTTTGAAGTCTCTGAGCATTCGCATTTGGAAGCCTTCGTCCCCGGTAGCAGGGGTCAGTGACGACTTCCACTTTTTCGATATCATGTGATTCCACGACCACAGGAATCCCATCTGAAATAATATAAGTAGCATTCAATTGAGCGTATCGCAGTTCATGGTTGTTCTTAAGTACAGCCCAATCTTAAATTACGTACTGCCTTCTGCAGGTTGCAGCCGTTCGTGCATTTCATTGGATCGGTTTTTCGCTATTAATTTATGTGTAACGCAACCGAAGAAACATTAGGTAACGGAAACAATTAAGACGTTTTGCCCAGCTAGATCCACGTTTCGGGTACTCAAGGGGTTAAACAGCACAATACTCTTACTACACTAAAAAAGAATTGCGTAATATTTAAATTATTAAATAGATTCACCCTCTGTGCATAATATTGAAAGCTTGTGAATTTATTGCGCAACTCGAAACAAAGCATTTGCGCAATCTATATAAATAGAAATTTAATGCCAACACCCTTACTTACTACACTAAAAACAATTGCGTAATATTTTAATTATGAAATAGATTCACCTTCTGTGCATAATATTGAAAGATTGTGATTTTTTTGCGCAACTCGAAACAAAGCATTTGCGCAATCTATACAAATAAAAATTTAATGCTGTTCGTATGCGCATCATTTGAGAACGCAACGCAACAGCCCGAGTTAGGTTCTTAGGGATAGAAATTTTAAAGCTTGCAAAGCTAGTGGTTTTCTCTTAGCGATGTTTACTTTATAATTTGAACAGGACAATGTCTGCCTGGTCAATATATTGTACTTAATATTTCTATTTTGTAAGAATATAAGGGATAACTGCTATTTTCAGATCGACTTATAGAATAAAAAGGTTGGCTTTGGTGACTATAATATATTAAAATCTTACTCGTCGGCTATTGTCGTAATCGTCCTTGTTCTTGCCGCTGACGTGTCTCGTGATGTAGCCCTCGTGAGGACTGGGGGCTGCTTCCGGGTGAACAGGGTATCTGTGGAGAATTTATGCCAGTGGTAAGTCTTTTTTAACGGTACTTAATGTGAGGTTAAAATTGGGTTGTACTAGTTACAACACAGCACACATTACCTTGTAAAATGTTCTCCTTTGGTTAAAGATATTAAGGTATTTTTATTTAAAACTAGCTGACCCGGCAAACTTTGTTTTGCCATAAAAACACCAAACATTCCAACACTACTCCACCTACCCTACCTACGCTACCCTACCTACCCTACCCTATATACACTACCCTACTAACCCTACCCTACCTACACTACCTACCCTACCCTACCCTACCAACCCTACCCTATCTTCCCTACCCTACCTACCCTACCCTACCTACCCTACCCTACCTACCTTGCCCTACCTACCCTACCATACCTACCCTACCTGCCCTACCCTATATACCCTACCCTACCCTACCTACCCTACCCTACCCTACATAAGAACCTTCTCCCAACAATAACGAACACAACAACAAAAAAATAAGCCAAATCGGTCAAGCCGTTTTCATGTTATGTCGTGACAACGGAAAACGGGTTTCATTTTTATATATATAGATTCATGTACAATAGTAGTCATTGGCGGACTTAATGCCACAAGGCATTCTCTACCATTATTTGGGTTAAATAGGACAACGTTGTGAAAGGGTAGAAAATAATATCTAATAAATATTTCACAAATACCAATAAAAAACGAGAAACCTATTAATAATTACTATGATCCAGACTTCTGTCTAGATGTGTTTACGAACTTTTGTATTAAAACTGAATTTGCTTTGAGCTTTTTAATGCCAAAGGGTAGCGCGTTCCAGAGCTTTATTGTTGGGACAGTTAAACCGGTGCGGTGGGAGGAGTAGATTTTTGAAAGCTCGAAGGTTACGACTGTGAGAACTGCCCAACACTTTGCAATAAGTTTTTATATATTCAGGAGCACAAGAAACGTTCATAATAGTGAAGAGCAAGCATAGAGATCTGAGGGACCTCCTGAGTCGGATCGGCAGCTTTTTTAAGCTGAGAACGGTAGGAAGAAATGTAGAACGAAGGTGTAGAAGTTTATAGAACAAGCATCTCACGAAGGCGGATGATTCGTAATAAAATGACTATTATTTCGACGTCATAAAAGCCGCCTTCGTGAGGTAGAACGACTATATTAATAATGGAGCTGTTCCATCAAGAGAATTGATTCCAAAGCCTCATAATTAACTAACTAACTAACAATAATAACTAACTTAATTTTAATAATGTTAATGTCTGTATTATAAATTAATGAGCTCACGCCTCAATGGAAGATGAAATTTGGTACACAAGAAATAGCTTCCTAGTTTAGGAAATAGTTTTTTATGTTTCCCCAGTAGTACCTAACGGCGTGATATTAGACATCCACGCGGGCGAAGTCGCAGACAAAAGCTTGACATAAAATAACACAAGTCAAAAAAACTTTTGCACAAAACATATACAGATTTCTAAAGCAAAACACTAAAAAGTACAAAAATAAATATGTTAAAAAGTTTTTATTTCTCTCTTTTTAATTTAAGTAGCCTACCATAAAAACTGAGCAAAGTTTATGTATAATAGTAAGGTACCTAAAGGATTGACAAAATACCCATAATAACTTAATTTATAGATTCTTGCTATTTGTAGCTAAGGAATTCGGTTGTATGTTCCATATCTTGAAAACAGCAGAAACGATTTTAAAGAAACTTGCACTGTTCCTTTAGTTGAGAGATATTTAATCCAATAAAAATAATGATCACGTTCCAATAAGTAGTTTCTGAGAAATACGTGGACAAACATACATACTTACATACACTTAAGAAATTTGGCACACATTTTTAGAAGCCCATACAGAGTAACATATGAGGATATTGTGCAAATCGAAGAATATTACATACATACGTGTCGAATTGATTGCCTCCTTTTTATTTTGAGTTCGGTAAAAAAACAAGTGATTCAGTAATAAAACAGGTCATTGAGAAGGCATCCGAGTTTCATTATTATTTATTATTAGTGAGAAAACGATTAAATATTACCTGCTAGCATTAAGCGGTTTGTTGGCTGGCTTGGTCCGCAGCGCCCTCTGCTCCGACTTCACAGTGGTGGGTATCAGTATGAACATGTTGCCGGTCACGTGCACGTACAAGTGGTCGCCCACACCCGCCTCGTGCGATGTACTCTCCACAGTACACTTTATGAACCCGAAACGACCCACTATGGCCTCTTGGAACAGGAACAGACGTTCCAGCCATGTGTCTTCGGGGAAACCTGGAATTTATTTATTTAAGTAATCTAATTTCGTCGAGCAAATGTTTTCGCTGAAGTTTTCGGTATTCGGACTTACTAGAAGTAGTAAAAGGAGCATATTTATACAATAGTTTTCTTTTCGGTCCATGGATATAAACTACCAGTAATAAACGTATTTTCATCACACCTATTCGAAAAACGACAATTGTCTATAGAGGATAGCGGGAGCCAAATTCAATTTTGCGCCCGTAGGAGTTTGAGCTTTCTCTTTTTTGATTGGTCCGCTTCGTGCTTCTGATAGATTTGCGTAGTTGGGTTGGTGAAAGAAAAATAAATTTAAAGAACTACAGTTGTTTTAAAGCACATTGCCGCCATAACTTAGAACCAGCCAGTAACTTATTCAAACATATGCGTTCGACCTATTTGGTTAGGTTAGGTTAGAGAATTGAATGTTAGTTCGTGATTATTTTTTTTACATTAGACCTTCACGCGAGCGCCTCCAACCCAACTACGCAAATCTATCAGAAGCACGAAGCGGGCCAATCAGCAAAGAGAAAGCTCAAACTCCTACGGGCGCAAAATTGGATTTGGCTCCCGCTATCCTCTATAGACAATTGTCGTTTTTCAAATAGGTGTGATGAAAATAACTATTTCTTTCTATCAATTTTCTATTCAACCAGTTGCGAACTGGAATGCGACTCCAACACAGTTGAGAAATTAATGATGAATGTAAGAACCTCAACCCTTTTAGCATATGTACATTTCAAGTAGAAGCCACTTTAGCCACAGTTCATCAAAAAATTTGCAAAATTATTGATCTACTACAAGCACTTGGATGTCCAATCTTGCTAATATCAAATACATAGTGTGATAACACTCCTTTTTTGGGCAGTTGTGTAAAAAGTAACAATAGACAGACTACAGGCACACTTGGGCTTTTCAGGCTTCACTTGATATTTTCTTTTGTAGTAGTATGCAGAAAAGATAAGTTATGTACCTTCGAATAAAGTAGCTTTGCTCTTGAGCAGGGGTTCTTCGTTAAGGGGCACGTAGATAGGTCCCCTCAGAGGGTCGGATTTCAAAGTGAAGGGCAGAGCAAGAGGGTCCGCTGGTATTGGCACCATTTGTAGTTTACAGCTTTGAGCTTTGCGCGCCCAGCCGAATATCTGGAAAAGACAAACGTACAATGCCATAAATAGACATATGGATGCTGATGGGATACTTAATCATATCCTGTAAACAGGCTCTACTACGCGAAAGACATAACTGGCGACCATTTCTGTGAGTCGTAAACACTGCCGCGTCAGTCAATAAAAAAATGATAAAATACATATTTATAATGGCACCTTGTACAATACGCTGGTGTGGTAACAACAGCCAGACTTCGAGTTTCCGTAAAATTGGCATAACATTTCATTGATAAATTAATAGTTACATAAACGTAATTCGATTTATTTTCTGATATTATTTATCGAAGTTCATATTATACTAATCAAGTTTTAAGGTGAAAACGCCCACCTCATGTTCGCGTCTCTTTCTTTTTAAAGTATTTTTTTATGCTATCTCTTCTCCTGCATTATTTCGTAAACAAACTAATGCAACATAATTATCCTGAGACCAAATCTGTTATCGATAAAACTAGAAACCTACAAAATATTTTTTATAAAGACATTAAATTAAATAGTAAATTAATTGTGAAACGATTTATTGATTACGTTTTTTACTCATATTTAATATGACTATATAAGAAGCAACCTCCGAAAAAAGTATGTTACCTTTAGAATTTTGATATTTTATTTTAACATTTATGTTATTACTTTAAGTATAATTAAGAATAAAAATAAAAAAAACAATTTCTATTAAAAAAAATATCGATACCTTCCTCGTAATATTTAAACTGTTACATCCTTAATGAGGCGTAATGACCTTGGTAAGGGACCAATCAGAGATCAGTACCTCGTTCCTCATACCTCAGCTAGTTGACAGAATTGTTTTGATGTATTAGATCAAGCATTAAGCGCCTAGTGTTATAACGTTAAGTTAAAGCGTAATATAGTTAAAAAAATATAGAAACCAGTTCAGCGACGATATTTCCGCTGGCGACGGCCCACTGTATGCACATCTCGTAAGCCTGGTCCGGCCGGAACGTGGCTTGGTAGCGCGCGTGGCCCCACTCGATGCGGTCGCTCTTGTTGCTAATATCGATGTCCAAATGTGTGTTCTTGTACAAGGGCACTGAAAAATTTAACAATTTGTTAAGCTATCTTCCAACCATATGGGCGCACGGTTGGCGTAGTGGTTGAGCGATTGACTGCTGCGCTGCGTGTCGCGGGTTCGATTCCCGCACGGAACAAATATTTGTATGACCTACAGATAGTTGTTTCGGCTCTGGGTGTTTGTGTATGTGAGTTTATATGTTTGTAAACGCACCCACGATACAGGAAGAAATTCCTAGCGTGGGGCAACATTTAAAAAAAAAAAAAAAAAACACGGCAATACCTTTGACTGTTTACAAATCAAATCTGAACAGAATATAAAAAATATCTTAATTACACATTTTAGAAACAACTACATTTGAAAGGCAATTCTCAATCGAAAGGTGAATGGTAGTACCATTATTATTATTACCAAAAAACACTTCATTTCGCCAAGAAATATTTTTCATAATTAAAACAGGCAACTACTTTGTCCATCCGCCCGATAGAACATTTTATAATTTAGTGACCACAAAAACAATCATGACCATGTTTTAAAAACTATTCTGCCTATGATATAGTACAAGAATTACACAAGGTCATAAGCAGAGAGCCTCTATCTACTAAAAATATGTTGGCAAGACAAACAAACAGGAATGTCAATGGAATAGTTCCATTTCCACTCATCGTGTGTGCAAAACCTGCTTTTTCATTTAGGTAAATACGAAGTCTCGAACCACAACTACCACCAACATCAGATGGTCCTTCGAGCCGGATACTTACTGTCACTATCAGAACCCAACTGCATATAGCTGGGATCAATATTATCACAAAGGAAGGCCGGCACTCCCGTGTCGTCAGTCACCGGGCTGGTGCCAGATATATCGATGGCTCCCATCATAGACTCGAGAGGCAGTAAAGGCGACCTCGGTCCCAACACTTCGACCTCCATCCATTCGTTTTCGAAGCTTTGCAAGTCGCCTAAAGGCTTTACATAGTCTGGCATACTGTCTGTAAAGGTAACAGGGTATTATATTAATTTACATTTTTAATTTTCTAGTGGCTAAATAATAACAGCCGCACAGGTCTATTCAAGGTTAAGTAACGCTTAATTAGGTCGACCCGTTGATGCGTGATCATCCATTACATACTGAGACTACTCCGTGTGTCGAAAAGCACGATAGGCCGTTACTGGTTGTCAGAAGCCAGAAGAAAATTTGACAAACGGTCTTTCCAAAGGGTCCGCTGCTTTCGGTTACAATGGAAGTCAACATAGTCATCTTGACAGTCTAAGAAGTCCGATGACGTTTCTCATTTTACATGCCGCGATAACTTTGTACGTAAGAAATTGAAAATTCAAATTCATAATCCTAATTAACTAGGGTACACTATAACAACGAGTATCATTCATAAACATCAAGTTTAATTATTATAAAGTACTAGCTGTTTCCCGCGGCTTCGCTCCCGTGGACCACCCCACAGGACCCGTTTTCGGGATAAAAAATAGCCTATGTCACTCAGGAATAATGTAACTTTCTATTGGTAAAAGAATTTTTCAAATCGGTCCAGTAGTTTCGGAGCCTATTCGGTACAAACAAACAAACAAAAAAATCTTTCCACTTTATAATATTAGTATAGATTATTATAGGTGGACTTCTTAGATTGTCACGACTATAGGCAGATTTACCCCCAGTTTCTCAACACTCAATTATCGAGATGTTAACGTAATCGACGAATACAACCAACAATCACAGCAGATAACGCGAGCTTGACAATTTGTCACATTAATATTTTGCGATAATTTAGCGTTGCGAAATCCGGCCTGATTGATTGAACCTGCTTAGAAAAAAAATTACATGCAGATACTGCCTGGGTTTTTATGAGAGTGGCTATAAAACCTTATCTGTCAGCTTCTATCTTTAACCTAGCCTAGTCGCTACCTACCTTTTTCTTTTTTCTGTGGCAAGATATGATACATATAGTATCCAACGACGTAACGTTTTGTAGTATCGCCTGATGCGTGGCATATCATTTTTTCTTGAAGTAATTTCTGCAAGAGATAAGTATTATGAATCCAAACAAACACCTTGGAAGATTCTAAAAATTTTACCGTCGTTCGACGTTTGTATAGTGGAGGTATATTTGTATCGATGGAGTATCAGCATCATGACTGTATTTCCTGAAGGGTTTAGTAATGGAATAATACAATCTTATGGCCTGCGCACACTGGCGGACAGGCAGAGGAATTTAAATTTATCAAATAAATTTAATAGTTATCCAATCGAAATCACACTATCACTCTTATATTATAAAGGCAAAAGTTTGTGAGTGTGTGTGTGTTTATATATTTGTTACTTCTTCACGCTCAAACGGCTGGACGGTTCTGGATGAAAATTGGCATAGAGATAGATTGTAGTCAGGAATAGCACATAGGATACTTTTTATCCCGGGCATATGTACCATAAGTTTCGACTATAACGCGGGCGAAGCCGCTGGCAAAGTAAGTTAGGTATATATATTTCAATGCTCGGTGATCGGCCTCGGAGCATCTCGGCGCAGATTTCTCTGGAGCACTGAACATTGAAATATACACCTTATTTCGATTGGATAACTATTAGATTCAATTGATAAATTTAAAGTCCTCAGCCGTCCCGTCCGCCAGTATGCGCAGGCCATTACGCATCGAACTTTACCTCCATAATGGATGTAGCCCTTTCGTAGGTAACGCCTTCCATATTAGCTTGTAACCAATGTATGGCGTATATCGACACAAACGTATGGGACGGCAAGCTGACGGTCTGTTGCAGGAATCCCACGCCCAATTGTGGACTGCGCATACGTTCAATTATCTCCGCCAACGTCGAGTTCGCTTTCAGTTTCGGTTCTGGCACACTGAAAGAGGAATATAAGACATTTATAGGTGTTTAACCTGGTAGAAACCGAATGGTTCTTCTAATGCATCTAATTCAGAGAAATAAGTCGTTAAACCATATGATTTTATATTCGGTTCAAGTATCAAGACTGGTCATATCACACACACACAGTCGCATAGAAAATTACACTTGAAAGTGGATTTGTACCAATAATCAAAGTAATATTTACCCATCATCATACGTATCGTCGCATTCACCAGTCTGAGATTGCGTTCTCTCTAGAACAGTCTTCGCTGCGGCCCTGAAGTCATTGTCATATTAGAAAATTTCAAGCCAAATTTAATAAACATTCTAACGATGATAATGAAGCAGAATTCCAAAAGCAAAGCTGCAAAGCAGAACTTGAGTTATAGAAAATTATAGGATGATTATAGGGCGTTCTAGAGTCTTTTTTTTAACCACAGTTATAAATCTACTTAGATGACGCGATTGTATGAAGTTCATAAAATGGAAAAAGAAATTACGAACAATGCTTGTTCTTTGAGCTTTTCATTTAGCATTATCGGCACCGGAAATCCACCGAAATCTAGAAAAGTGCCTAATTGTGCCATATTGAGCTGTAAAGACTGTATAGAAAAATTTGGCCGAGGCATTGGAAATGTTTTTTTTTTTTTCATTGGTAAGTAAATTTGTTTTTAAATTGTGTGTGAAAAACTGGCACGCTTGGTTTCCATACAGATGGAGGGGACTAGTGTTATCTAGTTAGATTTATTTCTGTGGTTTTCACTATCATACACGTGGTTTCGTAACGTAAACGTACACATGACACACGTAAGCTTGGTGGAGATATTCATTATTTCATCACGCATAAATGTCTGAACTGAATTGGACGCAATTCGACACATAAAGAATTTGTCTAGGCGTATGAAAAAATAAAAAGAAAAGCGTGTGCGGTCAAGTGTCTCCCTTCAGGATGGAATGCATATATTTTTTTATTTTGTATTATATTTTTACTGCAAATAATGTAAAACAAGGAATTAAATAAAAAAAACAACCAAGATAAAGAAAGAAGAGAGCGCGCGGTGTGCGTATATGCTCATAGAAAGATACACTAAGAACTTAGATAAAGTACCTATAGATTAAGCACTGGCGTGGCCGCACATGAGACAGCAATAGTTAGTTCTGGTGTTACAACAAGAACGAGAACACTACAACCCACCATCGCACTGACACTTATTATCTATAAATAACCCAAATTCCTTGTCTCAATTAACACATAATACCACGAAATCATAGAAAATCAAACAAAACCGAGTTTGTTTGTCAAACCTGCCATTGTATTAGAGTTTGACAAACAACAGAAACCGGCCACGGTGACAAAGACAAAAATAATCTTTTGTCCTTATTATTTAAATGGAGCTGCCAATTAGCCATCTCGTTCTATCAATCAAGCTCATTTTAAGGCTTAATCTATAGGTACTTTATCTAAGACTAAGAACGAGCGAGCGAGAAATAGGCGAACGGAGGGGGTATAACGCAAAAATCTCACGTGACGTTACATTTTCTCCCGAATCACACCTACCGCAAGCCGCGTTAAGGAACTTCGCCTCAAAAAGAAGAAAAATAAAGTTTGTTGTAAACGGGGATAAAGGCTTTTTTGCCATTTATGTTTTTTAAACGCGCGCTGTTGACTCTAGAACGCCCTTATAAAAGGGTCGATGAAGAGAACTGTATACTTACTTGTTACTTTGACTAGTGTTTAGTGACTTATTAGGTGATAATTGCTGCAATGAAACATTCAATAAAGATAAGAATAAGCAACCGATAGGGAGAGGCACGGGCAAGCATTCATGATAGCTTAGCGATAGTAAAAACAAATCATGAATTAGAATAGGGATGATTCCTGGGTAAATAAATCTAATTATTCCGTCAGTTAGATTTTGAAAATATACCTATTGGCAAGGTATTTTTTGTATTTTTCAAATAAATATAAAATCACAAAGATAAAGCGCATCAAAGTTCAAGAGGGTAAGTAAAAAGTGTTCCAAGGCATGACGTCACGCGAAATTATAACCAGTGGTGTCTCATCCCATACAAAGTAACCGTGCCGACGTACTTTACTGATTATTTATGTACATCGATCGCGTTCGGTTCCGTTCCACGGATATAGAGGACTATCTATCGCCGTGGAACGGAACCGAACGCGATCGATTTACAAAAAATAATCGGTATAATCAGATGAAAAACGCTAGTTACGTCGGCACGGTTACTTTGTATGGGATGAGGCATCTGTATGCTATATTGTGTCCAATATATTTTGGTATCAATATATCTCATTGACGGATTAAATAGATTTTTATAGGAATAGCAACTATTGGTATTATATTTATAAAGAATATCTGTAAAAAAGAATTGGTCAATTTAGTAAAAAAAATAGGGAAAATAAAAGTTACATAAAGTTTACAGATCTAAATTAAAATAAAGGTGCAACTTACATAAATAAATATAAATAATACATAAGATACGTGAGTTATTTAAATGTTTATAAGAGCACAAAGGTACGAAGCAGAGTCGGTTCACATAAGGAAAGTGAACGAATGATTGTGTGACATTTGTGTGAAGAGAACGATTGAGTGCGTGAATGTAAGCAACATGTGAAGAAACTTGGCCAAGCGTGAGCACACCATGCGGCGGACATGAAGCGATACTCGAGAATGCATTGCATTGTTTTATACGCGTCTTTTAAGTCATTGTAAGTGTTACTATGTTGGTGTGTCTTGTGTAACTACAAAACATGGTTGCATAGTCAGTAAGGGCTGTTTATTGTTCCCAGTTTCATAGACCCAATAAAAGGATTGGACACTAACCATTTTTTGAAGTAAAAATGAGTATGTCATGAAACGCTAGGCGAAAACGCAAACTTCAGAGACGCGTATAAAGTACATATAAATCACTGACCATTTTTAAAGACTTAAAGTTATATTTTTCTTTTACAGTTATTTTGTAGGAGCATATTTAGAATATTTGGATTGGAAGCCGAAAGGAATCCCTATCTAAATATTCCTTCCTTCGCTAATGCCAATTAGTTTTTAAAATCGGTCAGCACAGGCTTATGTATGTGTCACGTAGGTACTGACATGGCTTCGATCCGTAGCCTCGGTCGGTCAGGCAGGCGAGTGCTGCCCACACGCTCCCTGAACGGCGAGTTGGAAACACCGCCCTGATACACCACACACAACACGCACTTTAACACGGCAACAGATTACCTACATCCTATCATAACATTCCAAATAGTATAATACTAAGAACTGCTCCCAAGTCAAGGGCCAAGTTGAAATCGTAGTAAATAATTGACACGGGAACATTGCGAATTCCATACATTTTTAATGGAGCTCACAAGGTCAAGGTCAAGGAATAATACCATAGATGTAGTATGTATGTAGAACATTTTTTATTGGGACATAATAACCGACTTTGGTTAATAGGAATTCTGTGAACACAAAGAGTGTTTGTCACTCATGATGTGCGTAGTACCCAGGATTTTATAACTTCAGTATTATGCTATTTAAACGTGTTATGTCGTAGACTATAACAAAAAACTTAAAAAAAATATAATTAAAAAAGCCAGCAAACAAAATGTCTCAATATTGGTGCATCCCGTGCATAGTTATAATTGCATAATTTTATAATAAGCAGTGCAAATATATACGCAGTATGCATATACAATGAGGTAGTTCTTGTCTGAGAGTGGTACTCTAAAATCAGAATATTTTTTATGGGACCACAGTCTGTTGGATAAAAAGAAATTTTTGATTTTCAGTGGAATACCGCAGAGTAACATTAAATAATACTCTACAGTAAACTATCAAAAATGACTTGTTATCGTCGACTTTAAGAATATTTCATTCAGGTAGGTGATTGATGCAAACAAATATCTACAGTCAACATTAAGAAGAGACATCCACCTGGCGAAGACCTCCACTGCACTGTTATCTATAAAATTACGGTTAATTGTGAAATTAGTGCCTACTGTGTCGCAGTAATCAACGTGTTAACGTTAGTCTACTAAGTTATGGTGTGAAGATTAGAAGGTCAAACGCCACTCCAATGTAAGGTTAATAAAAATTAACAATCGATTACAAACCCAGTTTTATGGAGCCAATGAAATGAGTGCGCAAATATGCCACAGAAAATAACAACGAAATTATAAAATTTAGATTCCGAATTGAACATAAAGATACGAGTCAAGCGATCTAAAGACCAGACCAGTCATTGGCTTGATAAGCTTTGGACAACTAAAACTCTGGATCGTGTTAAATTTTATTCTGCCGACAGATTTAATAAAAACTGGAGGTCTGCCCCATTTGATCGCGGCACAAACTGAAAATTGAAAAGTGTCAATAAGGAGTTGCTGTGGAGGCGGAGGGAGTGGCGGCGGATGTGGGCTGCACACTAAGTAATAATAATAACTAACGTAGACGTGACTCTTAACGTTACACATGACACTACAATCCAATCGACGTTCACACTTATCCTAAGAGCACAAGTATTGGTAGATCCTAGGTGACACCGTGTGTATGTGTTGACAGAGAGGTTGTGTGGAGCGTCAGTCGGTCGCTGGTTCGTCGCGGGTCATGTGTACGTTACTAGGGAGTGTGTCGCGGTACCTGCGCGCTCTTCGTGAGGATGGAGGTGGAGTGCCGGCGCCGGGTGAGCGCCGCGTCCGCCGAGCCGCCGCCCGCCAGCGCCATCTGCAGCAGCCACAGTACAGGGCACGTCCTACCGCGCCTAGCCTGGCCGTACTGTCGCCTGACTCCGACCGAACGCACCCAATAACGGTATTGAGGGCCCGCGATCTCGAGGCATTTTAATGGTATGATTTTTGGACAACAATTTTACAATTCGGAGCACAGAAACTTGACCGCAGAGCGGAGACGATGTCGCCTGGTGACGACGAAAATAAAATCGATGCTAAGCGACGCTACTACCTGTGCGGTAACGCCAAAATCGAAGTCGCCTATTTGGATTGTGGCTTAGGTAATGTTGATAGCGATGCTTAGTTCGATACTGAAAAGTAATACTTTAAAGCTGAGTGTCTACAAATGCTTAGGCAGTTCATGTCATGCCCGGTCTGCGGTCTCTAGGATTATAATCATCAAGTTAATACAACATGCGCTCAGACTCAAACAAGAAATTACAAATAACACTAAGTGTGCAACAGAAAAATAAATAAATCACATAGATCAAATTATAAGCATGCCCAGTTGCTCTATTCACATTCAAACATGAACAAAACGATGCTTCATCCTGAAAGGCCATAGTAAAGACATTGAGGACAATTAAAAAGATTTGAGTATAAAGAACATTAACATGCATTTACACAATCACGACAGTGTAAGTAATAATTTCATGTTTGAGTAAACATTTAGTACAAATTATTTCAGTAAATAGTTTTTGAGAACATTAATTCTGGTATCGTCAAGCTATATTTTTGCGAGTCTACATATTATTGAGGAAAGGGTGCACTTCTACGATACATGCAGTGCAAGTAGTAGATTTATCTACGTGTACAATGTGCAAATAACTAATCATGCTTATGCTCCACTTATAAACATTATTTTAGATAAATATTTACATATCAACAAACAGTCAATTCTCAAAATCGCGGACAATGTCTATAAGTGATATAATCATTTATATACATAATTAGACATACACAAAAATACTAATATTATTATATGAAAATAAAACGAAAAATCGATTAAATTAAAACAAATCCGGCTATCAATTCGTTAAATGCTTGTATTTAGACTTGAGATTGGATTAGAAAATAATATTGTTAATTGATCAGCGCTGAATGTCTATCAAATAATTCATCAATTTAGTGTAAAACATAGATTAAAAATAGCTATAGCTGTGAAGAAATATCAAAGAAAAAAGCATACTGAAATCATATTCCATTTGGATATTAGGGAATCACGGTACGCCAAATGCAGAACGCTTTATGCAAACTGCGTATCAAGTTATAGCCACCGTCGCAATTTAATTTAACATACTCGTACTTGAAAAGGCTCCAATAATGTTCAGTAGCAGAATAATTTTGAAAACTGCTAGCACAAAACGCCTAACGCCTCTAACCAGCAGACTTAGTGCGGGAACCGCACTGATCCGTTCCGAATCCGATATTTTCTATCCGAATTAGAAATGTTCTGTATTATGACAGATAGAGTTCGGATCTAGTGCGCAACCCTCCTACAAGTATTACTACGACAATTTCGGATCGATGTTTTTCGGATTCGGCTCGTATGCAGTGCGGAATCGTCCTTACTGTATAACTCACTCCTAATGACAATTGGGAACAATATGCAAATATTGTTCTTTTTATTTAAGCAAATAAAATACTTTGTGATCCAGTAAACAGATTTAAAAGCATATTTTTTTTAATATCTTCATCAGCAACAATGATAAAAATTAAAATTTGACAATTGAAAAGAGAAGTTCGACTTGGTATTTGACGTCAAAGGCCGCAACGCCCATACATAGGAGCTCCTATAGAAAACGGCGTTGTGCGCGAGATATATTTATTTATTGCATATTTCTCTATTATCACTTTAATTTTTTCAACTCAACATTTTCCATGTTCACTAAACCAACTTCACGAAATGAATAATGTAAAAATATTGAAATGGGAGCCATTCTCATTAGGAATACGTTGTACAATAAGGGTGCACGTCAGCATTGCGGCAAATTGCATAAAAAAGAATTCAGCGCTGATCAATAATCCACAAGAAATCCAGTCTCTAAACCCTATTGGCATACTTACCCTCTGCTTGTTAGGTCTTTTGACCTTATTGAAGTATTGTTCAGTCATTTTTAGGAACCCATCAGTTAGCTGGTCCAAATCGTGCCTCGTTGGGGTCGGATAGATATCGCAGTGGATCGCGTTATCGTCCATTATCTGTTTAGTTGCTGGATTGTATAGCGGCAGGAGAAGGGTACGGAACCTCCAGTATTTGAGTGCCTATAAATGTTTTGTTTGTTAGTTTTGTTAGAAGTTTTTACGCATGGTAATACCCTGTTCGATTTGAAATGATGCAGCAGAGAAGATAAGTTTTTGATAAAAAAAAAAACATTTATAAATTTAAAAAAAATCTTGAAACTTAAGTTGGCAGTCTTGCCAAGTACTTAAATTTTAACTCAATTTCTCTAACAATTTTTAATCAGGGTATCACCACACGTAAATAAAACAGCAAAATTAAAAAAAGGCCCGGCAGCAATGTTATTTAGCAATTCAGCTGTTAGTTGATAACTGCCGTTCGGCCTATTACCGTAACAATCACCTCGGCCAGTGCAAAGTCTGTGTCTCCTCGAGTACATATGTAATGATCCATATAGTTCCAGTTATAAGTCTCTAGTTTCTCTGTTGTGAAGGATACCCAGGAGACTTCGTATGTATCGTGGTTTGGCGCGTGGAAGCGGTAGCGATAGTGAATGTTGAATGGCGGGTATGGATGTCTGAAAGATTAGATACAGAAAGAACATAATATGATATATATAAATTAAGGGAAGTTGATAATTGTACCCGAGGTATTGCAAATACAGCTAGTTTGAATAAGGCCCTAAAATTTTATATTTTGGAATCGCAAAGATAGATAACGGAATTAAATCTCATTTTAAAAGGCAACGATTCCATTTTGTTTCCTTTCGAATCAAGCTAAAGAACCCAATTAGAGTTTGTAAACTCTCGAAAGCTGTGCTCCTATTCTATTTTAACAAGGTAGAATTTTATGCAATACATCTCAAGCACCCTTGGTACACATGTGCACCCAAGAGTAGATTGAATATTGAATCAATTTATACTGACTGAAAAAAATCAAATAACCCGGCTGCTTAAGAAGCGAACTAAAAAGACGTAAACAAGAAGAAAATCATGCTGTGCAGTCAGAGGATACATATTCGCGTGCTGGCTGACCGAAACCAGATGTATCCTCCGACTGTACATCATGATTTTCAGCCGGGTTATTTGATTTTTAATTGTATTCTTAAAACCGTTTATAACCCCACAAGATAGGCTTGGGCGGAAAAAAAATTGGGCTCACTCACAATATGGCGTCAAATATCCGCCATTTTTCTATTTTCTAATATTAATCGGCCAACGCGTTTGATCTTTAGAACGCCACATAGGAACAAACGTCCATTCATATACTGATAAACA
The DNA here is from genome assembly GCA_945859665.1 of Anorthoa munda. Lineage (NCBI taxonomy): Eukaryota > Metazoa > Arthropoda > Insecta > Lepidoptera > Noctuidae > Anorthoa > Anorthoa munda. The sequence goes on along the minus strand of OX243905.1, from coordinate 11,267,766 downwards.
CATTACCCTCCTTCGGCAGTCGGGTAAAAAGGAACAGTTTTGAATTCGATTGTATCTTTACCTGGGTCTATATCTAGTGACAGTGATGGTAGATCCAACAAGCGTAAGCTTATGGAAGATCCTTCCAATAGAGAGCAGGAATCGTTTGGTGGGGGCCCCGTTGACCTGCTTGCCACACTGAGGAGCGACCTTGGACGGAGGCGGTGCTGCCGTGGATGGGCAGTGAGACTCTATCACTTCGTTCTCATTCACACCCACTATGAGTTGGAATCCCTGGAATATGGAAGTTACAGAATGTTAAATTCATTCATAAAACCACGTAGGGTAAGATAACCAGTTATTGGCACTTTAAGAGAGTGCCTCCCCTAGCTTCGTAATCAAAAACCAGAAAATCATATTGAAATTCTCTAGCATACAAATAATATAATCTAATTTTTATTCCAAGAGTTGTTTCATCCAATGAAATAATAATTATATTTTCACTTAAATAGAAAAAGAACTATCTAAAATCCTATTACTGGCATAGAAATGCCAACATTGCGTCTGTCTTTTTTTAGCCTATAAAATTAAGAAAACCATATATACCTAAAATATATAAGTGCCAATAACTGGAGGGGTGCCAGCGATAGGGGTCATGCTGGCACCCCATCTATTCTTCGAAGCAGAGGTGCATGGAACCGTGTAGCAAGCTTATGGCTATTAACAAGGAACAAATACACTGCCCAGGCTACTACTGTAAATTTCCTAGCGAAAAATCTCCATACCACTTGTGCCAAACTCGAGGGGAATCGGATCCAGGAAAAGTAATAAGAATAATAAAGCCGACCGTACTCATGACGTAAGAGATTGCAAATGTCATCTGTATACCGAGAAAGAACATAAAAAATATTAAAATTGAGTTTTTTGACTAACCTGAGCCAATCTCTGAGAAACCAACTCTTTAAAGACTTCATTTGTCGTCAGAGGCTCCTTGTAAATAGCTCTGTTCTGTGCGAAGTCAGCGTTGACGTCATCCGGCAGAAGATTGTAGTCAGACACCAAATAGTCGTTTTGTAACGAACGCTTGTCCGGGAAATAATCCGTTGTTATCGGCAAACACGCCGGAATCGTCAGCGATTTCCAGTCCACACCTAGTAAGGGTATATTTTTATTAAGTATTCAATTTTAGAGGACTTATTGCTCAATACTCCCATAAGGTCATCGCAAGTCAGGCGAGATATACGTAGCGCAGGAAAACAAAAGTGAACATTACGGTCATTAAAATAAAGTCGTGAATAAATAATCTGAGACGCGCTACTGTTCGCTTTGATGTACTTAAGCGAGGTTAATGGAAGTTTATTTATTTTCAACTTTATTTCAACAAACTGCAGGTTCAATATTTGTTGTGTAAAATAAAATGAAGCTTATTCGAGGCGGGCATGGCGCGAGCCAGTGAAGACTTTATTAAGCATCTATTGATCGGTAGGGCTTGCCTATTTGTCGATCCATTCTCACATTTTGATGGTGTGGTCTAAAGTTATCGCAAGCAAGCTAGAGGCAATTTATTTTATATTTACTTAATACTGTTTTTAGAACTACATAGTAACAACTACTTAAATAAATCTTGCTCTATGAACAAAACGTCCATAGTTAATGTAACTAACTACGGCTCTTACAAAATAATTAATTCACTTTACCTGCAAGCATACCAAAGTAGCAAACAGCTATATTGTTAATTTTATACCTCAAATAAACTTAAAACTAAACATTTTAATAAGTTATTTACAAAAAATGATATTTCGAGAAGCTGAAAGAAATTTTTAGCAAAAAGGTTATTTAAATTAATTAAAAGGTAAAGGTAAATTAAAAGGTTAATTAAATATGATATATCAGTGAGATGACGGTAATGCTAAAGAACAATGGCGAAATTTTAGCTGACCTAAATTTGAGCATCTGAAAGTTATTACGAATTTATCTACGAAAGACATTCTATTAATTGTCTATGTTTTTTAAAGTATAATTAGGCCTGGTCCAAAATAGATTAAAAAGAAACATAATAAATAAAAACTTATTTGATTTTTTAGTTCATTTCTTTAGCATATTGTTGCCATTATATATTTTATCTGCTAAGTGACAAGTAGTAACTATATTAAGTAATAATATCATTATTATATTTATTGCAGTAAATGAGTTAATAATACAGTTTATGTCTAAGTGGAGATGTTCCTTGCAGGTAGGTAAGAATATTGTAGTGTAGTAGAAATAAATGAATTACTTTCAATTAATGTTTGGCAAAAAGACTAGTACCCAAGTCTAAAAAAAATATAGCTTGGTTGTTGACGACAACCTTTTGATACACGTCAAAGTCATTTAGTTTAAATAAATTAACTCTTTCCAAAGATTAAACTACACATTTCATGCTAAAATAACTGGGAAAGGGAAATACTAATGCGATATTCCCCTTTTACTCCCACGAAATTGAATAATATTACCTATTAATAAACACATTATTAAAAGTAACCCAGACATAACCTACAAAAGTTTATGACTGAATATGTATTCTCTACATTCTCGAACAAAAATTCTTGCACAAACTAATTCAGAACATCACCCTGAGTTAAACCAGATATTTTTCATTTAAAGAATTTCGAATTTAATCTCAGCTAAAACAATGTATGGGCACCTGCCATTGTCCTTTGCTACTGCTATATTTAAGCATTAATTGTTTACAAATATAACTGTCACGCATGCTGATGAATAAATATGTATTTTTATACATATTTATGTCTACCAAGGAGTGTTGAGTATTACTTGAGACATTGTAATTATTAAAGTTTTCGGCACTTAACTTGGCAAGAGTCGTTAGATGCGCAAATGTTGTTTTTTAGGTCTCTTTGGTTAACAAGCGGGACGCGGGGAACGTTTAGCATCGTTTCAGGCGCGCGATTGGCTGGTCAGTAGACACAAGGATCGACTGACCAATCGCGTCGCGTCCCCGTTTCGTTCGTATGCGCGAACTTACCCCCACTACGCCAAAACCTTGCCAAGTTACATGCCCGGGACTATACACTACTAAGGAACCAATCAGGAGAAAATGAGAATGAAAATAAAAGTGTGAGAAAACCTGCTAAAGAAGAGTGAAAAGAATTTCTCGGACCTTTTTGTCAATTGGCCCTGAAGACATGTTTTGTTCAACCTAGCATTTACATCATGCATGGCTACATAACCATTTACTGTTGTGCTTTCAATGAAACTATAGCGTCATATATGCTTGTTTAATTTGATTTCGTGTAAAATTTTCGAGTACATAAATAATATAGACATACAACTTAAAATAAATAAATAAAAATGCGTAAATTTTGTTTAAAAAGCGCACATTTTGTAAAAATGTATCCCCGTAGCGCATATAATATAATACTAGTTAACACATAATAATGCAGAATCTACTCAATGCAAATCCAATAAATGGAATATCAAACCTATAGCTCGGTTCGCTTCGATCCAACGAGGTTTTCAACGTGATGGTATCATGAAACATCAAAAGTGAATTGCACATTTAGTACAACAAAAAATATATAATTTTTCAACACCCTTGCTCATAAAGTGGCTCTAATTTCACCGCAATTAGGCACATAATGATACCTACCTGTAATCAAACTGTGACTTTTTCATTACTATTATTCATAAGTGACTTATAGAGTATTTTTTTTTATTGGTCGCGTTGCTTTGTTCTTAAAAAAGTTTGGATACAAAAAAGATCGTGCTCAATAGTACAAATAAATTATGTACCTATTGCTTGCTCATTTCATGCAACTTCGTATTTAAATAGAAAATTTCAATTTGAACGTGTTTAATAAATAAAACTGTCACTCAAATATAACTTTTATTTTCTCTGTAATAAAGAAAACTTGAAATTCCCCATTTTGTACGTTGCTAAAACGCTATCCGCGAAAAGACATAAAAAAGAAACCTCATTCTTTTAGTCTATGGCCGATCGCCATTGTTAGATGCGCGCGCATACGAAAACTGATAAATTTTTCCAGTGCCATTGCGAAAAATTTTCACAACTCCTTTTCACTGTTGAAATTACAGTTATTTATTAATTAAAAAGCTCTCAAAAAGGTTTTTTTTTCCGTTTTTACAACATTTTTCATTTATGCTCCGTTCCTCGGTCGTAGCGTGATGTTATATAGCCTCAAACCATCCTCGATAAATGGACTATTCATCACAAAAAGTATTTATCAATTCCAACCAGTAGTTCCTGAGATAAGCGCTTTCAAACAAACAAAAAAACTCATCAGCTTTATAATATTACTAGCTGACCCGGCAAACTTTGTATTGCCATAAAAACACCATACATTCATCTACCGTACTTACCCTACCCAACCTACCCAACCCTACCCTACGTACCCTACCTTACCTACCCTACCCTACCTACTCTACTTATGACGTAAAGTACCAAATTTTTTTTTCATAAGAACCTTTCCCTAATCGGTTCAGCTGTTCTCGAGATTTGCGCTTAGCAACACATTTAGCGATTCATTTTTATATGAACGGCGCATTCGTTATTATTTACTTTTTAGTTTCGCGCTTTTTTGTATGTGATTATGAGCTGTTCCTAATTTGAATATTACGATTCAACAACCAGTGTTTGTTTTTATTGGTGCAAAAGAGGTGCGTTGTTAGTTTTTTTAATTAATGATCGTTGATATTCGTCCGATATGGGCTTAAGTATAAATTAGCCATTTTAATGGTACTACATGCAAGAAGTATCTAGAAGAGAAATTTGAAAGTTATTAAATGATTGTGTATCTATCCTTAGAACAAATGTTTCTATATAAGGTGACAAGTGATGTAAGAAGAAATAAATTTACAAGTTGTATAAGATTAACAGAAGACGGAAATGAATCGACATATTTTTTTAGTTCGATATAATTTTATTTACACTAAACAAATTGCCACTTGATTCAACCTACCTAAAGATCATAATAATATATATAACAAAATCAACATTATTTATTTAAACTGTACTACTAATTTAAATTTAATTACGGGTAGTTATCTTAGTCTAAATAGGACTATAATACTTAAATGTTAATCAAATCAATGTCCTCAGTCCTCACCAATAAGGGAAGTAAGTTATTAAATACCCGTATACATTACAAATAATAAGTATTTTTGAAGATATTGATAATTTACTCGCCATCTCAATTAGAGAAGGCGAGTAATACACACACCTTATAATAAAGCAATGGGTACAAACCTGTTGTAAGGGCGGGCGTCCACTCTTGTTCGCCCGTAGCGCCCCATAGCAACGCTAGCGAAGCGTTGTTGGTAGTGGAAGGCGTGCTGGATGGGACACATAATCCTGCTAGGGTACCTGATGTGCTTATCATACGCTTGCGACCTATTACGTTTCCTGTAAAACAAAATTGGGTGTAAACTGAAACGTAGAGGGCAGCACTGTCGTTTGTCCTTTTCGTAATTTAAAACTTAGCATTATAACTGGTAAACGTATGAGTATTGATTTTGATTTAGTTCTTCTCCATAACAAACTATCTTAGCAAATATACAGTAGAATCAATAAATTATTAACGGTAAATGTATACATTTTAAAGTGCCGTTTGGAGGCCTTGTTGAAATAAATGAGTTGACTTAGCAAACTTAACATTGAAACAATCTTATTTGTTCAAACATAAAGCATGTAAGACACATACTAGGAACTCAAAAGTAAGTAAATATCTTCCATGTCATTGTGGCATGCGTCAACTAATAGCGTTCCAGGGTTAGATAGGGGCTATCTATAATACGCTCATTTCGCTATTTACGTTCATATCACATATAAGGCTGCCTGTCCACTTGAGTTGAACTAGGCAGCGGAGCTGAGATGCGGAGCGGAGTTGCAGACTGTATCTGTCCATAGACGCGGAGCTAGTTAGCGGAGCGGAGAGAAAGAAATGCGGAGCGGAACATCAGGTTGAATGCCGTAATTACCGAAACATTTAAAAAGCCATTGTGTCTCGTGTGGATCCACGTTTCAGGCACTCTTGAGGGGTATCGGTGCGGAGAAGCGCACTGTGTTTTTTCATACGCGGAGCTCGGTTCCACTCGTTTCTCCTCTCCGCTCCACCTCACTGCTCTGTTTCTTATCTCCGCGGCCCCGCTCCGCGTAAATACATATGAATTTTGAAACTAGTTTTCAAATCCCTGTCCACTAAAGCGGACGGAGTTTTTATTCAATTCGATAGGTTGGCTCCGCACCGCTTTTCTCCGCTCCACGCGAAGTGGACAGGCAGCCTAAAGGAGTAACGAGCCTGTGCAAGCTACACATATTCTTTAATACCATTTAGTTATGTGCATTGTATTTCCAACAAAAAATATAGGAAACTATTTTGAAAAATCTGCTTACTTACCATCAACTTGATAGATTGAGTGGTTATTATTAATAATAGAAGAGGATCCCTGATCCTTGGGCATATTGTTGTCGCAGCGATCGCGATGATCTTCAGTCCTGGACGCGGGTTCTCCAGCCGGCCGCGCTTGGTAGTGATGCTGTTGTATCAATACCCCAGTTGGACCTGATCATGGAATACAAAAAACAGCTGTAAAAGTACCTATACTATAATTTGTTGATGTGAAGATATTGTAAAGTGTTCTTGCGCATTGAAGACGCCTGCCAAAGACAATAACACTTCTTGTTGCAGCATAAAACTAATCTACAAAACATAATCTTTGAACTAGTTAATTGTGTTTAGGCCGCCTTGATTAAAATATTATTCAAATAACAAATGTTGGTAGGTCGGCGGATTGGTAGACCTTTAACAGTCAACCACTCATTAGTGCACCATGAAAATCGCCCTTACTGCCACAGCAAGAATAAAAAGCGTTGTCAGCGTCAAATTGTTACCACTGATGCGGTTGACGGTATTATTTTAGGAAGGAGAATATTAGTTGTATATGCTGTATTACTGCAATTAATAGAATTTTGTTCAGTCCCACTGTAGGGTAAATGCCTCCCTCTCTTCTTTCCCTTCCTCCTGGTTTTGCGCAATTGTGGACCTATCCTGTCGATAGGAGTAAAGCTTTTCCGGCCACATTGGGGTTGATTTAGCCCATGAGCCGTTCTACATGCGGCAGACGTGTCGGCCCAGTTGCATTTTAGTTTAACTGCTTTTTGAGTGACGTCGGCGATGTGCGTTTTGGAGCGCAGCGCTGTGTTCCTAAAGCGAACTGTTATTCTCCGAAAACCGAACCACTTGTATCATTTTATTACCTTTAGGAAAAATATGCGTCCAACGTCTTCTGTTACTGGTCAATTTAACAGTTACGTGTGAAGGGTCGAACGGGTTGATGAGAGCCCGTCCCGTTCTGATGACCGGCTTGTGAGACGAGATCGAGCTGCGGGGCGAAAGTCTGTTGCTTGAGAGGGGCGAATCCGTCGCATCACTCGTGTCGTAGGCTCCTTGTTTACCTGTGAATTAATTATAAACATTCAATTACATTGTTTAAGATAAAATGCTGTTTTTCCATTTTAGATTTGACGTAAAATCTAAGGAAAACCTTAATAAATAATAGTAATTGCAAAAGAGAGCGTTTTATGTGATTTTTATTTCATTGCCATTAGGTGGAAATTTCATTGACCAATCGTGAAATGTGGCAACTTATTTTTGTTTCGCCCACACTTCTACCGAAAACAAAACAAAATCACTGAGTAAAAAATAGTTTCTATGAATAAATTAATGATATATAGTGCTTTAAAAAAAGTCCCCGTCACGAGGAGCTATAATTTTTGTAAATTACTGAGTTTCAAGAATGTCCATCAATGCCTCTTTTGCTGGCCGCTGCAGTAATGTACTATTTTTTTTTCAATAAACACCGTTCTATGTGCAAGCCAGTTCGAAATTTAAATAAAACCTTTGATAAGTTGCCTCCTTGGTTGCCATGTTTCGGAGTAAAAGATCGTTCCATTTTTAAATAACACGACAGATATGAGTTTACTATGTAATTTATTTGGTCGCTAGACACGACAGATATGGATTTTCATACAACTTTTGACGGCCGCTGCTCGCATGTATATGGTCAGTACAGCAATTTCGATTTATCTCGAAGAAGGTTGTCAAAATAATGCACACATTTCCAAGCATGTTTGAGAAAAGTACTATACAAGCCTTGGCCACAACTAGGCATTGATGGACTTACTTATGTGGGCCGAGGCGATCGTCCATCAATGCCTCTTTTGCTGGCCCTACTATTGTGTGTACAATAACTAATAAATATTAAATAAATTATCCCCTTATTTGCTAGAATACAGATTTATATGGTGCCACCACCATATTATTATGAAGATCCAGATGTAGATTACAGTTTATTATCTGTAGGTCCATTTTAAAAATAACTTACTTCCACTAGGCAGTATGTCAGCAACCGTGTGATGTATGTCTGGATCCGACATCTTCCTATGATGCAAACTGGACGTGGGCGGGCTCCTTCGACTGATGCCTTCTAATCCAGCCACTGACGTCTTCTTCGTGCGTGTCACTTTTTGCACACTGTACAATACACAAATAATGGTTATTTCTGTATAGAAATGTATGACAGAAAAACATAATGGGAAAAACCGGCCAAGTGCGAGTCGGACTCTCGCACGAAGGGTTCCGTACCATTACCGCAAAAAATCGCATAAAAATCTCGTTTTGTTGTGTGGGAGCCCTACTTAAATATTTATTTTATTCTGTTTTTAGTATTTGTTGTTATAGCGACAATAAAAATACATCATCTGTGAAAATTTCAACTGTCTAGCTATCACGGTTCATGAGATACAGCCTGGTGACAGACGGACATACAGACGGACCGCGGAGTCTTAGTAATAGGGTCCCGTTTCTATCTTTTGGGTACGGAACCCTAAAAATTGTGAGGAAACCGGCTTGTCTTAGTTCAAAACGTTGCAGTTATGGGGTATCTGGCACTAGGCCCACGTAGAAAGAGGTCTGGGTGTCACCCAGCAGTGGAAATAACCATGCCCATTATTAAGTTTTTTTTATCTAAAAAATAGCAAATCCATACTCATTTAATAATAGCGAAAATCGAAAGTAACTCTGTCTGTATGTTACCTTTTCATGCTTAAACCGCTAAACCGATTTCCATGAAATTTGGTATAGAGATAGTTTGAGACATAGAATTATTGCCCACACACCTAAAATGTTATTGCGCGATATTAATAATAGGGTATTCGAAGGACTAATGCTACGCAAACGAGGACACGGGCAACAGCTAGTTTTAATACATAATATCACGCCTGTATTCCCCGAAAGGTTGGGCAGAGATGCTTTGGCCAATTTCACCAGTTATGTTTAGGTCTCAAGTAAATATAAATAAAAATTTAAAAATAAATAAATTATTCATTAAAAAATCTTTTTTTAAAACAAGCTTTTTCGTATTCTTCTCAGCAAACCCTTTCATTTGATACCCATATCATGGCAGTGCACAAAAAACAACTAGTCCGCCATCTTGGGCCGTCCGTCATATTGGATTTGGAAAGACGTCACTTAGCTTAGCATGCATTGTAATTCATACTAAACGTGTATGCAAAACTTCATCTTTATCGGTGGAGGATAACTGCTTTAAAATTCAGTCGCAAGATTTGACCCAAACACACTTACATACATACATATATTGCAAGTTAAATAAAAGCTTGTAAAAATACCTATTGCCATCAACTGTGCATATGTTCAGACTTCGGGCTACTAAGTAATCCCAATGGAAAAACCGAATTCACTTACGCAATTAGGCTGCTGCTGCTGCTTACGCATAAGCAGTAGTCCTTGCAACCACTAGTTAGACCAACGTATCGGTCAGGTGGTAAATTTAAATAACCAAAAATAAATCAGATATCACAGGCTTAAGCCCCGTATTCATTGTAAACATTTGTTTATAAACATGCTTGCATAAACATGTTGCTGTCAACATTTGTGTTGCGGAGTTGATCACGCCATGTTGAAGAGTTGCCGTTCGGTTCATTCGAGATTTTGTCGTTGAGCAACAGTTGTGCAACAAATGTTTACAATGAATACGGGGCTTTGTAGTAAATGGAAATCTCACCACGTGCTATGTGCCACAGGCAACTGAAAAACTTGAGCGTCATACGCGTCGTAATCAAATATAGAATTGTGCATACAATCGTCCTCCTTCACCAGCTTCCCTTTCCTTTCATCTTCATACATTTTCCTCAACGGCTCCTGACTTTTCCTCGGCGGCAGTTTAATTCTAGGAATAAAGTTTGAATATGCAACCTTCTTGTTTGTGGAATAGAACGACAAGTTGATCCAATGAGGCATAGAGTAATCGTCTATAGAGTTGAGATTGTTGTCTTTGTTGTGGAATTTAAGGAGGGGTACTGCATGTAAAGGTTGTTCCCCGACGCAGACCAAGTCACTGCCAACGCCGTTGTCTATGATCCTCTGTTTTGTGACGTTGGTGAGTTCTCTGTCAACTTCAAACACGCCGACACCTGGCGTGATGACCACACTGAGTTGGCCGGTACGATCGAAACATCTGTCCAGATAGTGCTTTTCAAATACTGTAAAATGAAAAATGGTTTGAGCATGAGTACTAATAATACAATGTATGAACATCATTCTTTAGTCATTTTGAAGCCAATTAGCAGTTTTATAAGCAGAAATTTAAAGTACAAAGAATATTTATCATTTACCATTTAAACTCATGTTTAAAACCTCAAGAAAGTTTCCTTGAGCTGCCGTGGAGTTGATTGCCGTTGGAATTTCCAAGTTCGGTCTTTCATGATATTGCAATACGATTTTTTGGTAGTCAGTGAATAAACGTCTTAATTGTAGTAGTACATTTGACCAGTCTTCATATCTCTCATTTTGAACCGCCACCCTGTAAAAAAAGTATTCAGTAAACTAAAATAAATGGCACAAAATGATTTGATATAACGATTCAAAATTCAGGTTGTACCTAGTTTGGAGACTGCCATTCATATAAAATGTTTGTTAAAATAGTTACAGATGACTGTTATAAATGATAAATGATTTTATTTCTGTAAGTTGGTTTGTACAAACACTTTTACATGTCGATCATATTTTTTAAAACTAGATGAGGTCGACGTTTCCTGTCTGATTACTCTGCGAAGAAAGGCCGAAACAAACTCAGAGGTCACAGTCTCTTTTAAAGTCCAGACAAAATCTTGGTTAGATCATGTGAATACCATGTAGACTGATGTCTGAAATGGTCTTTTGAGGAAAGAACCAGCCAGATTGAGTGGCCCTGTCCAGTCAGTGCACGCATTTGTCAATAACCGTGCAGCTCAACTCAGAATTTATGGAGCTCAACGAATTGATGAACAATACCAAAATAAGGACATTCGGGTAGGCCGCATAAATACTCAAACTGCCAGACCATGATTAAAAACTAAGATAAATTAAAATACAAATAAAAAAGAATGATCAGAGAATGTTAGCCAAGATTATTTTGTAACAATGAACAAATAAACTTTATTCTTATTTTTTGTTATGCCTTTAGGGGTAGAATTAATAAACCATACATGATATAATATTCACAGCGGGTCTTTGTGTCTCTGAAGTTGGCTCTGTCAACCATTGTGCAAGAAACAGTTTTTCATCGAGAGTAAGCGAGATAGAATGATGCGACAAACGTAAGTGAGTGAAAGAGATAGTTAGACACTTAGATTAAGTAAAGTACAGATATAACGTACGGAACAAGAGAGCGCAACCACCAATACAAATACAAATTGAAAAACTAATACAATCTCGCCTTAGTACGAAACTACGCGTCGCACTGCTTACACTTCACAAGTCATTTCTTATTTTATGTGTAAAAATGCCGTGTAGTATCTTTAAACATTGCAAAAGTTGTTCACAAAAACAAAAAATAAAGATGGAATATCTTTCCACAGGTAACTTTTGATTATTTATAGTTTTAATATTGATTTACCCACTAATATTTACGGCTCACTCGGAACACAAAATATTGGCAGTAAGTGGTTGGTGTTGCCAGTTTACATCAAAATAAGTTTCCTTGAATTAGGGAAATGTACATGAGGCGTAGGAAGATCAATAAATTTATATAGGAAAATTTTGTAGTTATAGTGTGCAATTGTTTTTAGAGGTTCAGTATCAGTAATGGAACACATTTTCATTAATTGTTCAATACCTTTTTTATAGCCGATTTGAAATCTATAAAATATGGACACAATCTATTCGTATAAATATAATTCAATGAACCAGTGGCACGCGACAGGGGCGTGGGGTACCCGGGAAGGGGGATAAGCTTAGATAAAGTACTTTATCTAAGGGGATAAGTGATAATCGTAGTGAACCTTCGCATACCATTTTTGCGTTCATTTTCGCTTAGAGCCGAAATCTTTGGAGCCTTGATTTTTATTATTTTTTTCATATATTCTTTACAAATTTTAGCTTAATAGATAGGGTTTTCACACGTTCTCAATTTACAGTCATAATATTTACACATTTGGCCATAATTAAAAAGTTTCTAGAACAAAAACAGGCAAAATTCCGGTTTGTTTACATTTTAAATATAATGATTAGCGATTATCTCGTAAACGCGTGAACCAATTTAGATGATTCAAACGGATAAAACGGTTCTAGGCCAAGACCTTTTATTTGACACCAACATCATCAAAATATCTCATCAAACAAAAAAACACATTTTCAAGTTCATCGCGTAATTATTCAACATGTATGATATCGCTTATCAATTCTTTAAAAAACTATCTTTATCAACTTTTAAAGTTACAATTAAGAGTACTACTTAGGTGTGCAACTCTGTAAAATTATTGTAATAAATATTTTGAATTATGTCTTTAAATTATTTTTATATAGAAATTTCCAAACGCGTTATTTTTCAGTAGTTTATTAATAATCATTAAGTGAATTTTAAATAACTTTAATTCTATTATAATTTATTTGATAACCATTATTCTGTCCAAATACTACAAGTAACTTCTGTAAGTAACAATTTGTAACATTAATATTTTTGAGAACAATCGAAAAAAATGTGGGAGTTTTTTCCCAACATCTAGCATCCTTATACGCACACAGATGTACGTGTCTCTACAGTGCCACTCCTCGCTGTCACGCACACTTATATATAGCGCGGCACCGCTCTCTTGTTCCGTACGCTCGATCTGTTACTTTACTTAATCTAAGGTTAGACAATGCTATCTTCACTTTCAATATTGATACAAAAATAGCTACTGCGCAGGGTCTTGCAGCCAATTCAAAGACACAAAGATCCGTTGTGAATATTATACCTATACAAATATGTCGTGAAAATCTGTCTTTCAGAAAATCATCCATTACCATCAGGTGATATAGAGCATCAAACGCGAGCTTATCAATAATAACAAAAAATGCAGAGGATTATTTAAGAGAAAAAGAAATAATATCGCAAAATCCACTCCAAGCTCGTTTGATATAAAATAAAAACCGGCCAAGTGCGAGTCGGACTCGCGCACGAAGGGTTCCGTACCATTATCGCAAAAATCGGCAAAAAAATCACGTTTGTTTTAAGGGAGCCCCACTTAAATATTTATTTTATTCTGTTTTTAGTATTTGTTGTTATAGCGGCAATAGAAATACATCATCTGTGAAAATTTCAACTGTCTAGCTATCACGGTTCATGAGATACAGCCTGGTGACAGACAGACAGACAGACGGACCGCGGAGTCTTAGTAATAGGGTCCCGTTTTTACCCTTTGGGTACGGAACCCTAATTACTCTGATGCGCTATGGTGCAGAGGCGAATGATACGCTAAATTCAGCATTCTATGATCACAGCAGTACTCTCTGGTCAGTCCGTGGATGCTTTTTGACAAGTGTCAGCCTCTTAGCCAGTGAATCGCATTCGAATGTTCATGCAAATAAAACGCTCGAAAGCGATTATTCAGATAATGAAATAAATGAGTATGTATGTAGGAATATTACTGGACACTGGTAAAGCAAGGAACAGTTCCTTGATCTTAAGTGTTTGTGAACTTCTTGGTCTTTCTTTTTCTTCTTCGACCGCTCTATCCGACATTTTGAAATTAATAACATTTAACGAGATCGAATGCTCCAAGCTCGCAAGGGAATGTTCGACTCGAACGTTCATAGTTTTGCTCGAAATTGTATGCTGGGCTCGCTGGGCAGTATTTGTTGCTCGCCTACGATTGCTTGTATACAAATGCTCACGAAAGAATGCTTCCAGTGAGGACGTTCCTTTACAAACTAAAACCGTGAAAAAAATATACCTGTAAAAGTCTTCATAAAATCTGCCTCTGTAATCTTTTTGCAAGCATTCCTTCATGTGTTGGGGGAATTCCTCCAGGGATTTAGCTTTATAAAATGTTCTTGAGAATAACACTATGGTCACCTCATGATTGCTCCCATTTTTCTAGAAAAACAAGAACTGATTATTAATATTGTCAAAATCAGTTATTTTAAGAGATATACCATAAACTGAAAAAGAAAGTTATATACTGTGCTCCTATGTTTGCCTTTGAGGATGATATCTTTAGAAGCACTAGAACACTCAAAAGATGGTCAAAATTGCGCTGTCAACGCTGTGAAATGGCCAAGTTTGTAAAGACCAATAAAAACCAATTTCCTATGATATCAGAAACTAGTAAACGACCCGTTAGAAATCAATACAAAAAATTATTACAAATCGAATCCTGCAACACAGCGTTATTAAGAAAAAGCGTTATTTGTATGGGTCCTACCATCTACAATAAATTGCCAGAAGTAATAAAAAATTATACAATTAGAAAATTTAAAAAGAATTTGGTGGCCTTGCTAACAGAAAAATGTTATTACTCGATTAATGATTTTTTTATGGACAAAACTTTTTAATCAGCAATGTGTATATTTTATTCTGGAGTAACATCTTATTTTGACATTTTTCAATATTAATTAATATATGTATAATTGTAATAATTCTGTGACTTTTTAAACTGTAATTTTATTTTGACATTTTTCAATATTGATTAATGTATGTATAATTGTAATAATTCTGCGACTTTTAATTTGGAATTTTATTTTGACACTAGCTGTCCCACGCAGCTTCGCTCCCGTCAACTGGCTACCTACCTACCCCTACATACATGAATGTTGCGTAACTTTAACCGCTTACGCAGCGCACGCAACGGAAGCTCTCAAATAGGAATATTTTGACCCGTTTTTGCAACATTATTCAATTATGCTCCGCTCCTATTGGTCGTAGCGTGATGTTATATAGCCTATAACCTTCCTCGATAAATGGACTATCCAACACAAAAATAATTTTTCAATTCCAACCAGTAGTTCCTGAGATTAGCGCGTTCAAACAAACAAACAAACAAACAAACTCTTTAGCTTTATAATATTAGTATAGATTTTTCAATATTAATTAATGTATTGTATTTTGATAATTCTGTGACATTTTAATTTGTAATTTTATTTTTTTGGATACTTAATTAACAATTTTTATGAATTTTTGCGTGCCTATTTCTAGGCAGAATGTACATGGCTCTCTCCTATTTACTCCACCTGTATTTTAATGTAACCTACATTCATTGCAAATAAATGATTTGATTTGATTTGATATAAATGAAAAAAGAAAAACATCGAAGCACAACATATATCTATTACTACTTATTAAACTATTCAATTTATAGAATATCTTTTAAATTTGACCAATACTGGAGGAGAAAATAGGCGAGAGCCAAACCTCGAATTATGACTTTTTACTAAGCTCATTCAGTCGGAGCTCTCTGCCCGCATTTTCTTTTAAGGACACTTGACGGGTCTCTGCCCGCATTTTCTTTTAAGGACACTTGACGGGTAGTTATAGATACATCCTTACCTTCCATTTTGTAAATAGATCCGCCAGAAATCCATTAACAGCTTTTTCGAAATATAAGTCACCATGTATGTCAAAGTCCCACATTTCAGAAGACATTTGTATGAACAGATAGACCATGGAGGTTGAAGACCTGAACACGATCTTAGTATCCTCAGTGATGACTCCGCATGCTACTCTATCGCCCTGGGACCACATCTCGTAGACTTGACATCGTATGGCGCCACCACAGTATTCGATCTTCTTGTTCAAGTACACGCAGGTGCTTACCTAAAATATTATTATGGTTTTCGTTGGTCGGTATAACAGATATTAAAAAATAATTTGAAAACATTCCCCATCATATAAAAATATCATAATATTTAAAGGACTACTACACACGGTGCGGAAAGGGTGTTTTTAACCGACTACAAAAAAGGAGGAGATTCGCCTGTTCTGTTTCATTTATCTGCACATCTTCGCCAATTACACTGTGTTGTGTTTTCTAACAATGATTTAAATAGCTGTTTTTAATCAATTTTGCAATGATTAAAAAGAATATATAAAAGGAATTCGTGTATTACGTACCTACCATTAAAAAATAATGACAAATCATATTTTTTTTATATTAAAAGGCAGGATAAAATAGGATTAGTAATTATTAATCTTTATTTTGATTTTAATTTAGAAATATGTGTTTATTTTATATTAATATTACTACATATTATAAACTGTAACAGAGCAAATTCGATGAATAAAAAAATACTATATACCTTTTAAGAGCAAAAATAATGACTTTTCCTCTTATCAAATGAAAATCTTCCTTAATTACGAACCATCTATAACTTTTTTCTTTTTTTTTAATGTCTTGATGAAAACTTTTACATTATTTGTCACTCACCATTCCAAGATTAGGGAGGAAAATCAAAATGAGAATCCAAAGAACATATTTTTAAATACATTCCGCATCCCGTCGTATTATATTATCGACAAACAAGCCGCCTGTTCTCTGTAAGTTTCTTTTGTTTTTTTTTTTATATTTTTGGTAACAAAAATGCCCTTCTGTAATTTGGCATCACTTAATTTGAAAATAACACTTTTAAATACAAAAATCCTTTATAATGATTATGAAATAGTGTATGATTCGTGCCATCTATGCCCATCTGGCTTTGTTACATTAATGCACTCACTGGATTTACATTTATTCAATAAATAACTTTGTATAAAATAAATGAGATACCAAGCTGTTCTTCAACCTCCACATTTCTGACCTCCCCATATATTGATCCTTGAAAGTGAGCTCCACAGAGTCCAAAGCCACATCCGCAACATTCTTAATGTTAACAAAAACATCTGCGAATGTTCGCAATTGGAAAGTTGTGGCTATGCTCTGTTCCACGCTAATGGTATCTGTGGAAAAACAAGGATTTAAATTACTTGTCAGTAAAGAAAGTTTCTCGCATCCACCAGAGCGATCAGGGTGGCGACGCTTGGAGAGGCCTATGTCCAGCAGTGGACGTCTTTCGGCAGAAATGCTTATGAAAAAAATAAGTTTAGCGTATTTATTCTAATCTTGGATCTTCTCTCTCTCTCTCTCTGCAATTGTGCCTGTCTCAATCCTTTCAACACAATATGCAAGCATTATTATGAACAATGTAAAAATGAAACTGAGGTTAAAAGAGCCAAGTTTAAAACAAATTCAGAATGAATACTTGCAGAGGCAATTACCTTGTTTTTAAGAAATGGTTGCTTTATAATTCAGTCCCAATCTGTTAAAAATACCTCTTATTGCCGAACATTTTGACAGAGTTTCGACATTGCTTATTATGTAGTAATTAATAAATAAATATATAGTTTATTGTTTATTTAAAACAATAATTAGATACTCTCTCCACGGATAAGATTGAAAGATGAAGTTAAACGTTTTTAAAGTAAGAGAATTGCCCTTCTGGTGTTCATCCCAATTTCAACCTATTTACATTTGAGATTGGTGTCAATTTTGAATAAGCATTGCAGTCCAGCAATATTCAAGAGCACAGGCCAATAGCGATTATTCAGTGTCATTGTTACTATAATGCAGTAGATTGGAGTTTGACCTCTTTATCTTTTAGTTATTATTGTAAATAAATAAAGGAACATAATAAAAGTTGCTGATGGGTCTTTACGAAGTACAAATAAAAAAAACTGAACTTTCATACCTATTCATACTACACATTACATTTTTTATTTACAATGAAAAATAACGTTATGCGTCGTCGTCCTAATCGAACATCGCGGTACACTTATTTTTTACTAGCTTCTGCTAGCGTCTTCGCCCGCGTGAATGTCGGAAATTATCCAAAGGGAAAATGTTCCCGGGATAAAAAGTATCCTATGTGTTATTCCAGACTATAATCTACCTCTGTGCCAAATTTCCTCCAGATTCGTCCAGCCATTTGAGCGTGAAGAAGTAACAAATATACAAACACGCATACACACTCGCAAACTTTCACCTTTATAAAACTAGAGTAAAAAAAATTCGGCGTCCCACATAACTGCACTATCTCTCCGTGGTGCAGTTTGCATGAGCACTTCTAAAAGCAAAAAAAGAAATGCATTCATCTCAGTGACCACTCACACAACCATAGTCATCCTGACCAGGTCTCGTAACCATCCCAGTAGCTACAGCAGTCATCCCACTGACCCCTCACACAACCATAGTGAACCCATTGACCAGGTCTCGTAACCATCTCAGTGGCTACAGCCAAGGCCGTCTTAAACTATGCTGGGGCCCTTGGGCACACAAGAACTTGGGGCGCTTTTGGAAAGTTAAGAAAGCGAATTATACTAAATTTTTTCTTCTTAACTTCTATTTATTATGGGTAATCAAATATAAAATATTATATGTCATTAATGATATCAGTATGCTGCTGGTTTTTTGGTTACGATTACGATAGTGGTTTGACTTGATTTTGCCTTAATTTGGTAAAATAAAATCGTCATTATTTAGATTAAACAAAAGTAAGTTTTATTTTCGACCCGGGTGCTCAATGTTAATGTGCCCGCAAAAATGTTTTTAGACTAAATGTGGGAGAAATTGTCGGTCCTTCGGGGCCCCCTGAGGATGGCGGCCCTGGGCACGGGCCCCGTGTGCCCTTATGGTAAAGACGGTACTGGCTACAGCAGTCATCTCAGTCTCCACTCACACAACCATAGTCAACCCAGTGACCAGCAGCCTAATTGCGTAATTGAATTCTGCAAAGCAAACAAGTTGGAACCTTCCCAAAAACGAGTTTACGTATTGCATATTACACTCTGAAAAGGAAAGGTTATGCTCCTTTCCATTACTAATATTTTGACGTAGAATTGATTGTAAAGAATGAACGAAAGCGGAAGAACCGAGATAAAACTTCACGATTGGTATTGTGTAATGAAATTATGTCCTAATGATTTGGAAATAAATCATTCGAGTTCGATGAAACATAACGCAGTAGATGAACTTCAACTCAAAGGAGGATGTTTGTACTCTTTCCAAATTAGTTTCACAATACCGAAAAGGTTGAAATAAATGATTCTAATTCTTTGAAGGAATCGACTTGTTTGCTTTGCAGAATTCACTTACGCAATTAGGCTGCAGGTCTCGTAACCATCCCAGTGGCTACAGCAGTCATCTCAGTGACCACTCACACAACCCTAGTCTACCCAGCAGCCTAATTGTGTAAGTGAATTCGGCAAGGCTAATGGTTTGACTGCCATCAATCGACCAATCACATGTGAGATGAAAGACGCAATATGGATTTTCGTGTGTTTGGTCGCCTACTTTAGGTACATACTACGTCACATGCCTTATTTTGCTTATTGTGCCTTTTCACCTTCAACTTCAATAGTTATCTTCATGAAAGATAAACAAGTGATTCATCACATTGATAATATCATCACAACATAAACCACTGTTGAAACAACTTGTTTCGCCATTTCACTCATTTCACAAAATGCTATATCGAAGCTTGGCAGAGCATATTTGCTTTCAACAACCTGCTTCTACTTTTGTCATCAAAAATTCCTTATAATTTCGTTATCGTACCCACTGTTTTTAGACGTAAAGCCTATACATAATATTCGTTTGCCTTTTCTATTATCTTCGAGTACTACCTATCTGTCGTAACAAGGTATTTTCATTCATGTAAAATCATTAATGTAAAATACTGCCTTAAAAGTCAATGGCATTCACCACTATGAAACGCTAACTCAATAGTACCGAGACTCCGCAACGTTCATTTGCTATAATAAGCAACAAAAAGGCTGTATTAGCTTCGTACCCGTTTAGAGCACTTTACCGCGCATGAAGGCATTTTTATGCGTTATAATTGCAATAAAACACTGTAAATAAAAAAAGTTAATTTAAAAAACAAAATCTCGACTGCTTAAGAAGCGAACTAAAAAGCTGTAAACAAGAAAAAATCATGCTGTGCAGTCGGAGGATACATATTCGCGAACTGGCTGACCACCTGATCCTCCGACTGCACAGCATGATTTTTTCTTGTTTACAGCAAAAAACTGTAAACAAGAAAAAAATCGCTCCTTAAGCAGTCGGGTTTTTGTTTTTAGGGTTCCGTACCCAAAGGGTAAAAACGGGACCCTATTACTGAGACTTCGCTGTCCGCCTGTCTGTCTGTCTGTCTGTCACCAGGCTGTATCTCATGAACCGTGATAGTTAGACAGTTGAAATTTTTTCACAGATGATGTATTCCTGTTGCCGCTATAACAACAGTATAAAATTAATATTTAAGGGGGGCTCCCATACAACAAACGTGATTTTTTTGCAGTGTTTTGCGATAATGGTACGGAACCCTTCGTGTGCGTGTCCGACTCGCACTTGGCCGGTTTTTTTTTAATTAACTTTTTTTATTTACAACTTTCTTGTTGTATTTTTTTTTCGTAATAATTTAAACATATAAGTGGTATGTATTTTTGTAATCAGCTCTTGAAACCCTTCATTTTGATACCCCACTCGATGGGATAGGAAGAAAAAAAAAATTGGGACCCGCACAATATGGCGCCCAAATGCCGCCATGTTTGTTTTTTTTAACTTCACCTATCTAAGAACACTTGGGCGGTCAAGACTTATCTAACAATGTCTTCAGTGCTGAATTTATACTAGGGGCAGTCGGGGCTAGTGCCCAGGGCGGCAAATTTTGGAAAGTGAGATAAAATTTTCTATACAATATATAATTAACTAATTCTTTTAAATAAACATTTTATCTTTCAAGAAATATAATTCAAGTATTATGTATCACATTAAAATTTTGTATATTATAATATAGGAAATTTAAGTAAAAACTATTCAAATAGTTTAATTTATATATTTCCATGAAGGTTTGAAAAAAATTAAAGTTGATATTTTTATTTTCTGGAATTGATAAATTTATGTAGTTTTTTTGAAGAATTAAAAATATTTTCAAATTATGTATGTCTTTTTGATAACAGAAACTTTTATTGATTAATGAATTTTTCTAAAATTGGAGAACTATTCCAATAACACTAATTAATTTTATTTAAAAAGAACGTCATAGGGCGGCACAATTTTAAATCCGGCCCTGAATGTCTTAATTATAAAAATCCGTCAAGTGGTTTGGAAGATACGAGGTAATAAAGAATATTACATACATACAAACATACATACATTCATACAAGATACGCGCGACACACATAACCCATAACTTGCAGCCGGGTAAAAGTTAAAACAATTTGTATTTATTTAGCGTGCATATAGGTCTAACACTTGGACACTACTAAAATGGTTAATAGTACCGTAGCGTCCGTAGCCTATAAATAGGCGATAAAATACTAATAGTTTTCGAGCGTCGGGGCACTGTATGCGCCGTCACAGATAATATAATACTAGCATACAGATGCCTCATCCCATACAAATAAACCGTGCCGACGTAACTAGCGTTTTTCATCTGATTATACCGATTATTTTTGTAAATCGATCGCGTTCGGTTCCGTTCCACGGCGATAGATAGATCACCTTCTATATCCGTGGAAAGAAACGGAACGGAACCAAACGCGATCGATGTACAAAAAATAATCAGAATAATCAGTATAGAACGTCGGCACGGTATCTTTGTATGGGATGAGACACCACTGGCGCCGTCAAGTGGTTATATCGTCGTTGTCCACAACGTGTCCACAACCCAGTAACTGGGTAACACGGTACCCCTTGGCAAGACTGGTGTCAGATCTCAAGCTTCTGACTAACCGAAACGACCGTCAAAGATCTTCAAATGACAACCGGGACCAACGGCTTAACGTGCTTTCCGAGGCACGGAGAAAACTTGGTATGTTGAAATGGTCACCCATCCACGGACCGACCTTGTCAAGCGTTGCTTAACCTTGATGATCGACCGGTGCGGCTGTTATTATTTATCCACGAAAAGAAATACAACCAATAAGGTTATAAAATGGTAACAACTCACCGGGAATGTCAACTCGCCTTGTTCTCACTTAAACATGCTGTTTCACCGTTTGTCAGTCTGACAACATGGAGCAAAGTAGCTGATAGACATATATGTCTTCCCATGGTATCATACCCTCAAAATGAGAATTTAAACCAATCAGATTGATTAAGACTCTCCATATCTCTGACAAGGTAATAAACACGCGAATAGGTATCAACACAACCATGTCGCAGCTTTCTGTAACTCAACAGTCCACAATAATATCAATTCTCACTGTTCACTCATCAGGAGATTTCTCAGCCTGCTCTTATCTCACTTCTCATCAGAAGTGAGATATGAACGGGCTGAGAAATCTCAGATCCAGGTATATATAGGATCTTGATTTGACCTACTTAGTGACATATTATTATTATTATTGTCAGATTATAGTTGTGGGCGCAGAATTTGTGATAAGGGTAAAATAGAGAAATATCGCTTATAACTTCTATACAGTTGATTTGTTACAGAATCAATAACTATCACTGCGGTACTAATTATTACTCTGGACTTAAAAGGAAATACTAGGCAGTTCCTAGGACAGTATGTGTCATGGCCATGTCTGAATGATCACTGTCGCACTCCATGAACCATATCAACACCAAACCCAAAGCAAGACTCCGCACAGCACTAAACAAAAGTACTTGTGTCTCATTTTAAGTAAACAAATCATGTCAGGAACCGACATATAGAATTTAAAAATTCACTAAAGACCCTTTTAATTTCCAATATATTCCTCAATTCATAATAATCACTAAAAGATAAGAGAGATAAGAGGTCAAACATCAGCCTAATGCACTATATTAACATTGACACTATGAATATTAGTAGTATATTATTGGGCATTCTATACCACTATCGGCAAGTTGCTCGGCGAGTGCGCCTCGCTGCCGATAGTGGTATAGAATGCCCAATAATTGATAATCTACTCGCCTCTCCACTCGACCGAGACAGTACATTGTACTGAGAACTTGATTTGGAACGATAATTCGAGCAAATCGATACTCGACTCGCCACTCAACTCGACCGATACACTCGAACGAGACAGTTCATTTTGTCGCGTACTGGATGAGCTTTACTCGACCATTGACTAGTAACTTACTCCTTACCACTATATTCCATACGTCTGACCAGTATGCGGCGTTTCGGAGAACGATGAACTGTCAACTATCAACTCGACTCTCCGTTTACTTACTGCACTCGACCGATCACTCGAGTTTGTATTCGCTGTTAACAGAATGTCGAGCGAGAGTGATGGTGGCCGATGATTGTAACAAACCAAAGCTTGTGACTAAAGCGTTAACGGGTTGTTACTGTAAATAATAAACAACTGTAACTTAGGTACTTGGTTTAATTATCATAAAATGTTGGTTTGTCTGGAAACAAAATATCAGCCGCACGCACGAGCTCTTGTAGTTTTCGCCACTGAGGAGAGTCCGCGTCGGTCTGGAACTTGATTCGGACGAGCGCTTTCTTCCACAGCTCGGCGGAGTCGGTGAGGCGAGCGTCGTCAGCCTTGTACACCTTGCAGTCGATGTAGTACTCTCCGTCGGTGCTCGTTGCTCGGCGCTCACAGCCGCTGGCTACGCGGTTCACAAAGAATGAAGTTAGGTGATCCGATGAATGTTCTTTGTGTGGGATGTCGCGGTTTTTACTGATGCCGAATATGTCCATGCCAGTGTTGGTTTTTTTACTGAAATAATAACGAAAACTGTTATTAGTTAATGTTTACAACGAGAGATGCAGGGGCAAACAAAAAATAACAACGGTGTGTAAGCAGCGCACACAATCGCATAATATTTTATGAACGACACCACGGATATTTCTGTAGAAAATATTACAAGTGACTAATCAGCGAATGGAATACTTATGCAAATTGCACTATTATAATTCAATTAGTGGAAACGTACTACTTTACTATTTTAATTTAATCAGAACTAGGAGATAATAAATTCAAAATATTATTCACCTGCTACGAGTTACGGTTGTTGTTTGTGACTGCATCTTGCGTTTCCCATTGCTGTCTGCAGACGGATTGCGACTGGCCTTCACTTTGTGTCCAGTGATCGATGCTTGCGAGTAATCACACTCAGAGTCTGACCTGAAATAAAGATAGAGGAAATGTAGTCACACAATTATTATTAATTAATCCAATGGAGTAATGTCCATTGCGCTGGGCATACTATAGGACACAAGTGTTCGGGCAAACACTGGTTCTCTAATATTTAAATGGGATAGCACTGAGACTGAGCTAACTATGTACAGATCGGGTGATCTGTGAAGTAACGCGCTCACAAACAAATATATGTAGTTATAAATGACAGGCTAATCACAAGTGTGATCCATGAAAACGAACAGACTATTTTATCAGACTTACATTATTTTCCGATCAGAAGTTCCACTCGGTTTGATGACTTGGCTGGTGATGACAGCAGCGGATGGCTATCGACAATGCCGTCACTGATATTGTAGGCGACACGGAGTGTTTGTAGACCGATTATACAAGAGCACTTCGTTGCACTTGCAGACTGCGAAAACTTTGTACCGAACAGAAAAACTTGTGGCTTATAAGTTAAAATCGAATTATAAGTTAGGAATGTTAAATCCACTACAATCAATCCGGTATTGCTTTGTTAAAGTAACTTTTTCTATAGTCGTATTATACGCGTTGGTAAAATGAAGACGAAGGAAAATTTTATACTGTATCGAATGTCGATGCAGCGAAATAAGCTAGGGCTGACCAAACGATAGCGTGAACGGAATCGCCACAAACCAGATAGATTTTATTATTTTAAAGAAGTAAATAAATGTTTCCAAGGTAATTATTTCATCATCTACATTTAGGTTTCGTGTAGAAAAAATGAACTTACTGCCGTCTACCGCGTACTTCTCTAGATTTCCTAAAATAAATAGATAATATAATTCCTGTAACTACGGTAACGGGCATGACGAAACCATGAACGTTATATGATATCGTCATCGTCATGTCGTCTATCGACATACTATGATATATTTTAATCGATTAAGTGCATTGTGTGAAATTTGTATATTTGAATGCCTACCAAGTTGTTACCAACCCTAACCAAAATAGCTGATTATTGTGATTGCGAAATAAATAATTATGTTTAGCACACGTGTAACAATTAGGCAATAACAACTTTTATGATGAAATATTTTTCTGCTTTGTAGACAAAAAAGAAAACAAAAAAAAAATCCCTAAAATATTATTTATTACCTCAAAGTCTCTCGGAGCGAGCACCTTTCTAAACTGTTACAGTACAATCAAGTTAATTATTATAAATAAATATTTAATTGATCTCACACCAGAAACAACAACAATTTCAGCTACTGGAGCAACTGTGTTCGTTATATCGGGGTGCTGAAATATACATACATATTTGGATCACGCAAATACATAATCTTATGTATGAATCATTTCATATTGTGCAGGTAATTATCAAATATAACACAACAATAATACGATAACTATTTAGAACATTACAATAATTATGACTATTTTTCATTCTAGAATTTACAGCTTTTTACCTAATTCTTCATCGGTACCAATAAACCATTTTTTTTAGTTTCAGATACATTCTGCCTAAACATAATATTAATTACTGACTTGCCTGTGAAGAATTATTAAATTACTTGAAGTATAACTACATATTTGGACCACGCAGATACACGTACTCTTATGTATACATAGTTTCATATTTTGCAGGTAATTATGAAATATATTTTTCTTCCCAGAATATACCATTATCTTACCTAATCAGATTATGTACCTAATGCATCCATTTTTTTTTTTTCAGATACATCCTGCCTAAACATAATTACCGACTTGCCTGTGAAAAATTACACAAGGATCTTGAAATCAGCGTAAAATTGTCCTGACCAAGTTGTACTAATTATATAAAATATTTTGTCTGGTATACCTAAGACGGTGAATATTAGTTGTAAGTATTATCTAATCCAAATTTATTGAACTAATAATTTCAAGTGTTCTTAGATTTCAAACAATAATATAATGCCTCACTGCTCTGATTGTAAAGTATTTGTAGACAATCGTCGATGGTCTGGTCATTTACGTAGCAATGTACATAAAAACAATAGTTCTATCCCTATGTATGATAATGTTGCAATTATTAATTCTTCTTTTAAAGAACGAATCAAAAGTTACAAAATCATAGCGACAGGTGAACAAATACATAGTTTTCCTGAGGTGTTTCTCAAAAGTATTAGTACACAAGTCAAACATTTAATAGACAATTCAATAGAGAAACACACCTCTGTCAAAATAAATTTTGAACTGTTTGCTTCGTTTCTTATGTATAAAAATGATCAACAAGAAATAAAATCATTCCGTACAAACAACATTATTACACATTTTAATTACGATTTTGATTCTATTTATAAACTAACTATTGATTTACTACTAAAAAAAATTGAAGAATTTGAGGAAAGGGATAGTGGTTGGACTTTTTTATGCAATTCACATTTAGAATTAAATATTAATAAATATCAACCTCTCAGCGGATCTAAATTTTTAACTTTGCCGAAATTCATAAAAAGTAAAAGAGCTTGTTTGAATATTCGGAACAATGATGAGTATTGCTTTTTGTGGTGTGTTGTGGCGGCATTGTACCCCACAAATAGACATCCCGATAGGATTTCGTCTTATCCCCGCTTTCAGGATGTTTTGAATGTTAATAATTTGACATTTCCAATCACATTTTCGGACATAGCTATCTTTGAGAAAAATAATCCTTCTGTTAATATATATGTGTATGGTTTAAAAAACGAGAAGACAATTATTGGACCGCTTTATAAAACGTTGAATAATAAGTCTAATAAAAGTATCCATCTACTGTTTATAGAAAACAATAATAATTCTCATTACTGTCTTATCAAAGATTTATCTCGTTTAGTTAGAAATCAGATGACCAAACATCATGGTAAACTATATTTCTGTGAAACTTGTTTATTGTTTTTTCCAACGCTTAGTCAAATTGAATCCCACTTGTGTGGGGGGATCGTCACAGTTTTACCAGAACAAGGTTCATTTTTAAAATTTAAAAATTATGATAGGAAACAAAACATTCCATTCGTCATATACGCTGATTTCGAAACGTTACTTGAACCCATTTCCGGCGATGATTTCAACACCGCTAATACGTCATACTCTAAACGCCACGTGCCGGCTGCATTCGCTTACAATGTCGTGTCATCAAATAAAAATGATAGCGTTGAAGGCTATAGAAGTTATCGCGGCAATGATTGTGTTTCAAAATTTATAAATTTTCTTACTGAGGATGTAAAACAAATACATCAGATTATATCCAAAAGCGAGCCTATGATATTCACTGATGACAATTCTCTAGAGTTCAAACGTGCCGTTAGGTGTCATATTTGCGACAATTTACTCTTGACCGATAAAGTAAGAGATCATTGTCATATTACAGGCCTGTATCGAGGTGCAGCACATCGACACTGTAATTTGCAACATAAAGTACCAAAATTTATACCAATATTTTTTCACAATTTATCCGGGTACGATTGTCATTTATTTATAAAAAAGTTAGGCGAAATTCCAGGCCCAATTAAAATAATCCCTAAGACTAAAGAAAAATACGTCGCATTTACCAAATTTATTCCTATTGCTGATAATGAGTTTATTTGTATAAGATTTTTAGATTCATTCAACTTTTTAGGGACAAGTTTAGACAAGCTCGCTAAAACATTGCAGGTGGAAGATTTTGTTAATCTTCGATTTCATTTTTCTAAAGACAGACAGTTTAATTTATTGACAAGAAAAGGTATATATCCTTATGATTACATGACCAATTGGAAATGTTACGATCAAAAATCATTGCCGTCTAAGGGTAATTTTTATAATTATTTGACTAACGAAGACATTACAGATGAGGATTATAATCACGCACAGGCTGTTTGGGCTGAATTCAATATTAATAACCTCGGCGAGTATACGGATCTATACTTAAAAACGGATGTGCTTTTGTTAACAGACATATTTCAAAATTTTCGGAAAACCTGTAAACAATATTACAGTCTTGACCCAGCGTTTTACATTACTGCACCTAGTTTATCTTTCGATGCAATGTTGCTAAAAACGGGCGTTCAGTTAGAACTCGTGTCGGACTTAGCTATCATCAGAATGATACAAAGCGGTATACGCGGCGGTTTGTGCATGTGTTCCCATCGGCATGCTAGAGCCAATCACAAATACATGCCTGAATATAATCCATCACAACCTGAGAGTTTCATAGTATATTTAGATTGTAATAATCTTTACGGTTTTAGCATGTGTCAGTATTTACCATACTCTAGTTTCAGATTTTTAAGTGATAACGAATTAGCAAATTTTAATGTTACCACTATAGAGGATAACGCAAACTGGGGCTTCATATTAGAAGTCGATCTATTGTATCCCGAGCATTTACATAATGACCATAATGACTTACCATTTTGTCCCGAAAAATGTGTACCCCCGGGAGGTAAAACAAAGAAATTAATAGCAAATTTGTATAATAAGTACAACTACGTGATTCACTACGTTCATTTAAAAAAATGTTTAGAACATGGTTTAATATTACGTAAAATTCATAGAGCAATTACTTTTAGACAGAGTCCGTATTTAAAACAGTACATAGAGTTAAATACTCAATTAAGACAGAAAGCAAAAAGTTCCTTCGAACAAGACTTTTTTAAGTTATTAAATAACAGTGTTTTTGGAAAAACATTAGAAAATACTGAAAATAGAGTAACCGTACATTTAGTTAATCAATGGTGCGATCAGTCCAATCGAACTAAGAAATTTATATCCGCTGAGAAACTTATAGCCAACCCCTATTTCCACAGTGCATCTATTTTATCAGAAAATTTAGTTGCAATACAAATGAAACCTGATCAAATTATTTTAGATAAACCTATATACATAGGTTTCACTGTATTAGAACTTTCAAAAGCACACATGTATTACTTTCATTACAATATTGTAAAGCCTTTTTATAAAGATCGAGTGCAGCTATGTTACACAGATACCGATTCCTTTGTCTATAAAATATACACCAACGATTTTTACAATGATTTGAAATATAATTTTTTACAATATTTTGACAGCAGTAACTATGAAATCACAAATGATTTACAGATACCGCTAAAAAATAAAAAGGTTCCCGGTCTCTTTAAAGATGAAATGGGAGGAAAATATATTACTGATTTTGTTGGTTTGAGATCGAAACTTTACTCTATAAGAACCCCTAATAGTATCATTAAAAAAGCAAAAGGAGTAAAATCATGCGTGGTCAGGGATTTAAACTTATCAGACTATGAAACCATTTTATTTAATGGTGGAGTAATCCGGAGAAAAAATAATATGTTTAAATCAATAAAGCACGAAATATTTACTCGGACTGTCAACAAAGTTGCTTTATCTAGAAATGATGACAAACGATCGATATCTGTGGATCAAATATCAACCCGAGCCTGGGGGCATGCATTTATTTTTAAGAATGAATTACTTTGATCATAATTTTAAGTTAAGTGTTACCTACTCATAGTTTAGTTTTAGGAAATAATAAATGTTAATATTATACAAAAAATGAAATAAAGTGTGAATTATTATAATTATTGACTTGTTTTATTTCTGAAATCCTGTTTATTTCAAAATATCATTACACTTTTTTTTTAACACTGATTGCAGTTATCTCACTATGCACCTAAAATACCATGCATCATAAGGTTGATTTTCGAATAACTAACGTTTTACGATTAAGTAACATGCTTACAAGGCGTTGTTTGTCATTGTATAAGTGTTACCTACGTTGCAGTTCATTGGCCTTAGTCTTGAGACACAAACGCTTAGTTGACAATATTAGTATGACTTGTAATTATTTAGTTATTTTGTCATCATTTACGAAATATTATTCGGCGCGAACACCTGTTTAATATTTTTTTAACTTCCATCAAAAGTTATCATGTCGGTGAGTAAAATATTTTTAATTCGTTTTTTTTATGATTGTTTTATAATTAGAGATTGTGTTCGCAGCTGTGTTGTGTTGCATTTTTCCAGAGCCTTTTGTCACTAATCTAAAGTAAATCTAGACTTTCTCGATTGAAAACCCAATTAAAACGCTATACTAGCGGAATAGTGGTATAAATTGTGTTTATATTTTGTTCCAGAATTCTGACACCGAGATTGTATTCAGCCAGTATGCTCAGGATCCTTACGAGGGATTCTCCGAGATGTTTCGCAGTGAACCCGGGCAAAGCAAACAAGTCACGAAAGATAAAAAACCAAAACAACGGTGCAGGGAAAAATCGATAAAGCAAAATCCTACAAAATCCTTCGTTATGAGTCGACTACATCGAAAAGGGATTAAGTTAATAAAAATTTCAGTGGTAGATCTGTGTAACAACAATCCTCAAACCATAGACAGTGATAGTGACAGTGAAAACGTTATTATAAACGCTCAATATATTGTTCAAGATCCCATCGACAGTGTTATGGACGAAACTGAGTCTTTAGTTAAGAAAATATCAAAATCTTTAATAGGTACTGACTTTTATTAACCGTTTTTGTAAAGTAGTTAATATTTGTATTTTCATTATGATGTTTTTATTTAATTTTGTATTAGGTTGTGTTATTTGTGGAGTAGCGTGGGGGTGTTTAACAAAATAAAAGCAAATTTACATTATTTTGATTTTTATTTAAAAACCTTAAAACCAATAATCTAAATACATTACACATATGAGTACATACATTTATACCCATTCTAAATATTTCCTTAAACAAAGCACATTTTTAAGAGCACATTGCTTTAGATGTTTATTACAATTAAAATTAGATCTTCCTTCACAGTATTTTTTATGCAAAACAGAGAAACTAAGACATTGTTCTGTACCAAGGTCTGATACTTTACAATTCACACACAGTTCCTTTATCCAATTCACCTTCTCCAAACCATTTACAATAATTTCCTTATTTTCTAGATATGGAACGATTATACGCCGAAATTCTCTATAGTCAATATATCCTTCATTCCAATAAATACCTCTATTTCTTTCCAACCATTTAACTTGTCTCTTTTCGTCACTTGTTAAGTATTTAAACAAGTATGGCGGTTTTATTAAAAATGTTTGCGTATAATCACGACTTGCAAAAGCTAATTCTTTTATTATAAAATTATTGTTCAGGTCTTTAAACCCTTGAACATCTAAAATAATAGTATTCGGATTCATGATATTTTTCTCACAGTATTACTCAATGGCTTGTACTCAATTATGCAGTCGTTCAATATAAGACAGTATGCAGAAGTTTGATCTGGTATATCGGAATCACTCTCAATTTCCACTCTTACATCCACAATAGGACCTGTCTTTACATTATCAGCTTGTCTAGAGCAATCTATGACAAATAGCGGCGCCAAATCTTTGAATTGTTTCTCACTTAATAAGGGTTCCGAGCGACGTCCGTAATAAGACTGTTGAAATCTGATGTATTGCTCGTATAATAAAGCGATTCTGTTATTCGCGAAGCTGACATTTAGGTTTTCATACGGGAAGTAAGTTGAGTTTAAGTATACTCTAACGTCACGAACATGACAGTGATCGAACTGGGACATATCAGAACTTGAATTGTTTTTTCTATTTGTTTGTAGACCCATAATTATGTATCTTGGTTTCTCTATTTGTGAGGAAGTTTTGATAGACCAGGTATGTTTTGTAGTTTTAGGTAAAGCTGGATATTCGTACAGATCCCAATTTCTGAATATCATCTGGAGTGGTCGATCTTTTTCTAACAGTTTTAGCAAACTTATTTTTTCTTTGTCGGACACTTTAACATGCGGTACACGCCAGATGATTTTATTTATCTGAACGTCGTCTACAAATTCCCCGGTGTTAAGTTTCACAGCATTCAGATTAGTGTTACTTCGTAGCAATATCAGTTCGTGCCTACTATTTATCACGACTTTCTTGAAATCTTCTGCAAAACCGATAATGTTACAGAGGGGTATAGAAGCAGAAAAACTACCCCCATTAATATTTTTTATTCCATCGATATTCCAGCCCCATGCATTGGCTATCTTTGATTCACCTTCACTCATTGATATTAACGATTTCATGGTGGTAGTTATGCCAGCGTTTTTTATTCTATCAATTTCCACTCCATTCAGCTCATATCTTATATCTTGGAATAAGTAGAGTAGAGCATTATTCGTAAAATTAACACTAGTGGCTTTCTCTTTCATATCCTTTTTACTTACGACAACAGTTCCTTCCAAATACAAGGTACTAGCTGAGGGAAGTATATACAAGTCCTGTTGGTTAATAGGTATGCGGATTTCATCGTTTCTATTGAAACTAGTTACGTAGGGCTTGTAAGAATGAAATTCGATTCCTTCAACAGTGTTGTCATAAGTCGGAGCAGATAAAACGTCTAAGATATTCATTTTAGCAAACCGATCGCTTTGAGAAATGCCTTGTTTTCTTTAGTTAATTTAATTTTCTTCTTAGAGCGAGCTCTTATTTGGTTGGAAGCTTGAGCGGAACTGATATTTTTGATTTGTTGATGCATATATTTATTGTAGTCAATCATTTTTTTCTTCTGAGATGCAAATACAGCTGCACTTCTTCACCGCGCAAATTGATTAAGCGGTTATTTATATCTAACAGCCTGATATGTATACAGCTAATGTTGTTTTGGTTAATTGGAAAGTATATCGCGTTTTTCGGGATTTCTATAATTCTATATCCGGGAGGCACGTTGAGAGCAAATTCGTGGATAATGTGACTGGGTTCTCCGTTTGTGTACGAGCCGCTTACAATATCACATTCGATCCTGATCACTGTTGTAGGTAAAATGTTGACTGGAAAGTGCGATACATGCCATTTATTTGCTTTTAAGATCTGCTTATTAAACCCTAACAAATTCCTAAACGTACCTTCTTTATTAAAATTTATGTCTTTTGTACAATATACAGCAGCTTTTAAAGTATTGTTATTGCACTGTAGTTTGATTGATGCATCTTTCATTTCAGATTTTAAATAATCATTAATATCTTGCAATTCATAGGTGCCGTCAGGTATTTCAATAACTTCGTTAGAACCATAATAGAACTTATTATTCGTTTTGTCAATGTTTGGAATAGAATTAAATGTTGCGAAATGCAATAAGGCACACTCATACTGTTCATATAGTTGCAACGTGTTAGGATAGTAAGTAGATAAAGTTGACGAGTTTCCAGTTATCGATAATGTGAGTGACATCTTGCAAATGATTCAAATAAAAGAAAAGCATAAGTTTTATACGTTTTATTTCCAAAAATTCCATAGATATTCTAAACATAAGTGTCCACAATTTACAGAGTTGAATTTCTGATATCTTGTATAATTATAAAAAACATTACAATTCTTAAAATATCGCATTAATTCCATTGGAGGTTTTAAATCTCCAAAGCTATCAAAATATTCACAATAATTGCATACTTTTACATAAGCTACCCAATGCGTGCCTTCGTTCTTAGAGTCGTCCAAGTTAACGACACCACATTCAACCCGTTTTGGCGTCCTTGGTAACTGATCCTTCATGTATACTCCTCGAAAGTGAGGGATGTTGCGTGCATACCTTTGGATGTCTATATTAGTGAGAGGACGATTAGGTAGCTTATTTTTCAGTTTTTTGAAGACTTAATGAATAAACCATTACCATTTTTATGTGACTTAATGTACAAGCCCTGACCTAACTTTAAAGACTCCATAGCCTTATTATGTCGTTGTGTTTCTCGCAAATTTTGCTGACCTGCTTTGTAATCGTTAACAGTTTTTGCAATACCAGCCGCACCACCAGCTAAAGTTCCTAAAGCTGATAAACCCGCAAAAATTGGGATTAAAGGTAGAATACCTC
Source organism: Anorthoa munda (assembly GCA_945859665.1). NCBI lineage: Eukaryota > Metazoa > Arthropoda > Insecta > Lepidoptera > Noctuidae > Anorthoa > Anorthoa munda. The sequence goes on along the minus strand of OX243905.1, from coordinate 11,233,527 downwards.
CAGTCTTTGGTAAGGGTATCACTCGCGGCACTCGAATTTTCTGAATGCATGGGATTATTTTTTTTGCTGCTGAGTAAGCAGCGTTAATTAAAGCTTTACTGTCCTTTGGATTCAGTTTCTTTATTTTTGCTTTTATTTTTGACACGAAACTTTTAAACGTTTTAATGCCAGAACCAGATTTCAGTTTGGCTTTCATAACTTTGCTCACTAACCATGAACTAAGTTTTTCACCTTTCCCAGCATCGCTCGATTTAAGTCTTTGTTTAGCCATATTTAGTAGTTGCAAATCAGCTTTGTGGCGATTGGGTAAGTCTGTATGGTTTGCATATGCAATGTCGTGATGCATACAAGCTTCGTCTAGCTTATTTACACCTCGGTCACCTCGTAATAAACGTTTCTGCAATTTAGTTCCGGGACCGCAATAATTGTAGCCGGGTAAATGAAGTTCGAACGGTAGATTATTAATTAAGGTATTAACAAGTTCACCTCCTTGCATTGTCTAATGTGTAATGAGAGAAATGATGCAAAAGTAATCGTTATATAATTATTTTAATCCACTATTGCAGTTTTCTCGATCCAACTATTTTCTTCGTTGTTTAGACCCAACCATTTCACAAACATTTTTGATCCTTTTCTTTTTAAAACCCTTTCTATCAAATAAATACCAGGATAGTAAGATTTCTGAAGTTCTTGCTCGTAAAAGGTTCCCATTATGGCCTGCTTTCGCTGATCTTGTATATGATATGTTACTGGTATGGTATGGTTAATTTTTTTTATAGTAAATATTTCAGTTGACCAATTAGGTGTATAACCTTTTTCAAAATGGTGTTTGTATTTACTGATACGAACAAAGTCACCTACTTTGAACTTAGGTTTTCTACGGACGGTTACATGATTTAAGGCTTTTTTAATATTTTCTTTTATAACAGACTCGCAAGATTTATTTACTTCAATTGGTTTAAATTTAATGGTACGATGTTTTGTGTTGTTATATATCTTTAACGTAACCTCTAACGGTATACCTAACCACATATAGTTTCCGTTCAGACTAAAATATTTATATATTTTATTTTTAAGAGTTTTAATCAGTCGCTCTACGATCGAAGCTTTTTTGGTAGAAAACGTTGAGTAATGGTTAACATTGTAAGTCTTCATAAGCGTTTGAAATGAGTTGTTATAAAATTCTGTTCCCATATCAGTTTGTAAATTAACCGGTTTGCGATTGCTGTTAATCAGTATTCGTTTAAATGCATGAGTAACATCAAGTTTATTTTTTGATTTTAATGGCTCTGCCCAAGCGTACTTTGAGAAGCAGTCAATCACCACTAAAATGTAATTATGACCTTTATTATATTTTCTTAAATTTTGCATGTCCATCAGATCAGCTTGCCACAAGTCATCGATCCCCTTTAGAATGACAGGACGTCTAACGAAATTTCTTCGTGCTGCTTTATGTATTTCATTAACAATTTGCTGTTTTGCCATTACGGAGTTTTTTGTAGTAATTTATCTACCTCTGCTTTGGTATAAAACTTATCTTCCAAATGAGTTGAAATCTCAGGTATCTTTGCTTTTAAAGTAGCCTGAACTGTGTCCTTTGTGTCTTTTATGATTTGAGAGCGCAATGAACCAATCATGTTATTAAATTCTTTTAACATATTAGCATTCAATCGATCTACATAATCCTTGTTCACGGTCAGGTTATTTAATTCTTTTAACATGTTAGCATTCAATCGATCTACATAATCCTTGTTCACAGCATCGCCTGCTTCTACTGGAGATCGGACTCCTCTTAATCTTGATGTTTTTAAATCAAAATCTCCGTTTTCTAATTTTAACAATGCGTTCTCATTAAACTCAAATAACTCTGATAAACGCATTCTTTTGTGAATGTAGTGTCCGAATTTGTCTACGTTCATATTTAAGGTGTATTGTATCGAGAAGCTGATAATAAAATAAACACATTTTAAAATATTTATTTATTTATAACTTTACTTTCACGCAATTCTTCAATGATAGATATAATTTCATTATCTAATCCTGTGTTACCAGCATCTCGAGATGCAATTAGTAATTTTAACCTATCTACCAATTCATTTGGATCGTCCCAATAAACAAAATCAACATTTTTCTTCCACATTTTTGTAAAGGGTAGTCCTTTTCCTTTCGTTTGGTGGTCCTGAATTGTACTTCGTAGTTGGAATAGAGGCTTAATAATTTGCAAATATTTTTGTCCTTTATTACTTTTGATTGGTTTACTGGGCTCATAGTCCCGTCGATGTGCGTTTGTGTCAAGTAGCATCGACTTATAATGTTTCATATCACTCTCTGTAACCAAGCTTAAATCGGCATTCTTTTTCAACAGAAACTGTTTTAAACCAGGCGTATTTCGGTATTTGCGTCCAGCTACGATGATATACTCATCACTGATCGTTATACGAGCAGAACCTAACATCAATTTTCCGCCCTCTTTTCTGACACCAAACGGAATATCGGTCAGAGCTTCTGAGGACACTGACCAGGATGACGAATCAATACCTTGGTTGTTTTCAACTAATGATTTGTACGAAGAGTCACTTTCGATATCAGATTCATATTCGTCTTCATTGTCGTTATTATCATTGGTTCCTTTACTAATTGTGGGTTCTTTTTGCAAAGTTTTATCGATAAACGGAACTTCGGTTTCTTCATTTTCTATATTATGCGGAACACAAGCCTGCTTACTGACATTAGCAATTTGGTTGAGTGGTTCTGTTACCGGCTTGAAAACTGATTCCAGTACTTGCTGATTGTTAAGCTCAGCATCTCTCATCTTTCGCACCTTCTTCTTAACAGCATCTGCAGCCTCAACAATTTGTCTTTTCAGTGATTTTTCCATAGTAACAAAAAGTTCGTGATTGATTAAGCGATGTCTGAAGAATAATAATATCGCGAGGGTAACACTCTTAAATATAAATATTTTTAATCAAAGACAACAAAAGTGTCAAATTTATTTCTATAACATCCTTTATTTTTGGAGCAATCCTTATTAATCACTACATAATTGAAAGGTTCACTCCATATTTTCGAACACATTTCACGAAATTCAATCCATGTCATATCAGTGTTGACATGTTCTTCATAAATATGCCGTAAATTAATTTCATCTTGTTTAAAAAGTATGATTAAGTTCGCATTATCTCTTACTAACTGCTTGGGGATTTTACTATATGTTTGGTTCAGATAAAAACAATCTATGCATTTGTGTCTTCCCATTGCAAAATAATCACGCATGTTATTTTGATTTTCACAAGCAACATCATCAAAAATAATCACGGAGTTGGGTTTTGCGTCCTGAACGCTTAGTACTTCCTCATTTCCCTGATATTTCTGGAGGGAAATACCGGGAACCCGTTGCAAAACTCTTTCTAAGAAAATGTACTTAGGTTGGTGCAGAGTTTTTGAATAAACATAAACATTTTCAAATCTTAATCCATTTTCGTGTATAAGAAGGCCAATTAATAAATTGGTTTTTCCACAATTGGATGGACCACAAATGATACATCGTACTGAGTTAGGTAATAATTCCCCATGACGAAAACTAGTCTTACAAATATCATCGCAGACTGTATCAACATGCAGCGATTGCGGTTGTTTTACAAATTTCATGATTACTGTTGGAAATGAACCGATTAAAAATGAGTGAATGTATATAGTACGTTAACATTTATAAACTTACCACAACCTCTTTTGCGTTACTGGTCATTGATCGAGTGGATTGTTCATTACTAAGCATTCTGTACCACCCTTCAGAGCGATAGCAAACTCGCATGATCATTGGTTGTATACAGTTATACACTAGAGAGTAAGTAAACGGAGAGTTGATGGATGATCATCGTTGCTCATCAAGTACGCAGCAAAATGTACTGTCTCGGTCGAGTTTATCGGTCGAGTGGAAAGGCGAGTCGATTATCAATTATTGGGCATTCTATACCACTATCGGCAGCGAGGCGCACTCGCCGAGCAACTTGCCGATAGTGGTATAGAATGCCCAATAATATACTACTAATATTGATAATAATCAATTGATAACAATTCATATGATTTCTATTCTGCAGAAATAATTTTCATCTAAACTTTTAAATCACATACCTCTTCCACGGCCCGGTGCATCCACTCTAGTTACTTGTAGAAGTAGACGGGAGTAATCATTTTCCGGATGGTATATCTCCACAATATCTTTTTCCTTCAGTCCAGGGTAGTCTTTAATGTTAATAATTAGGTCCAAAGCTGGAATAATTGATGAAAGTAATTAGGCTTAGTCAGATAATAGTATTTATTTAAAGTGCAATCTGTGTAGTTATACTTATTTAACTATTTTCATATGATTTTGTATGAACTTGTTTACACATTTCCGTATCAGGGGGATTCGGATCCTTCATGCAAATCGTATGTAAGTGTTCCATCAAGGACAGGAACCCGGAAATGTGTGGACAGCGCTTAAAAGGGAGGCATCTGAGACTTTGCATCAAGCGAATCTTAGATTCGGTAATACCTACACGAAATATTTTTTTTAAAAGATGACCAATTATTACGACTCTAATATTTTCATTGTTTATGTACCCTAAATGAAATATTGCGCAAAAAAATCTGATCCTTACTTTCATTTTTAGCGTAATTTTAGGGGCAAACAAAGCAATAAAATTGCTGTTTTAATGTTTTGAAATAAATAAACAAACAATAATAAATAATACTTACGACTGAAGCTGGGCTGGTGAACAATAAGCTTGAAAGACTTCATTTTTGAGGTCTTATCTTACTACACTACACTATTGGGATATTTTATAATACAGCCATATTAATAGGGACGGTATGCTCATCTTTATTTAACGAGTGTTTTGAAAAAAATATCAAACTAGCCACAATAAACCAGCGAGCGAGCGGAAAATCATATCAACAAGAACATTGTTTGATTAAGTTTGAAGGGTTACCAACTCCTAAAAAAAATACCCCTAAGATCAAGATGAAATGGGGTATTTCATCTTGATCTTAGGGGTATTTTTTTAAATAGCCCTAAATGCAATATTCAAAAGCCCCAAACAATCCCTGTATAGGGAACATATTCAAAAATATTGTTTTAATAAATGAGTATCTCGTTTTACTAAGGTAAATAAAATGTAACTTAGTTTTAATTACTTTTTATTAAAACTTATTTTAACGCATTAAAGATCTACATTGTCAATAATTTTTAATAATTCGTTTATGTTCTGACTTGGCGTTTCTTTTGAACTTTCGGAATTCATCAGGTCATACCTACATGTTTACAATGAAAAACTGTACTGTAACATTTTCGAAGGTGGAATCGAACAAATGACGACCATCTCGTTTTAAAATGAATCTGAAATATCATCATTAAACTTTGCAGCATTTAAAGGGGGTTTCGTTAGTAATGCAAGAAATATAATTTATAGCCCTAAAAATAGCCCAACATGGATATTTTTACCCTAAATTTAGGGACAAAAGCCATAAGTTGGCAAGTTTGTCGTGTTTGACCACAGAATATTGATAATAGATAAAAGGGCTTATTACACTACACAGTGTTCAGGGCTCTAAACCCTAATTACGGGTAGTGTAATAACTGTTAGGAATGTAGGGTTCTCATAATATCGACCTTATTGCTTCGGAATGATTTAGTGACCCGGTAATCAGGGCCCTGAATACCGTGTAGTGTAATAAGCCCTTACAGGTTGAAGATTCTGTCATTCTGTGTCTCTGTCTGTGGTCTGCTGACTGCTGATATCTGACGCTTGCGACCGGTATTTGCGATATTTTGTTTATTTTTGTGATCTTTCTGTGTTATGATGTGCATATTTTGTCGTTGAGTTGAGCGAAAGTTCCTCCGGCTAATCCATATTTGTGACCAGAAAGTAATTTTTTGACTAGTTGTGCCTTAGATAAAGTACCTGGTTGTGCAAAATTGAGATCGGACTCCAGTGTATTGTATAGTTTGAGATAGGACTTTTAGTGCAAAATGTCATCGGATAAGCACTGCTGTGTTTCTGGGTGCAAGGACAGTGGAGGTATGACACATTTTCAATTTAACATTAAGTACATTTTACCCGACTGCGTTGTAATTTTGAATTGCGCTCAAGTAGGTAGTCTTCATCAGGTTTTGTTTCTCTTCACTATAAAATGCAATTTATTACTAAACAACAATTTTATGTTCATTATAGGTACCTCATTTTTAGGGTTCCGTACCCAAAGGGTAAAAACGGGACCCGAGCACATGTCATGTGTGCAATTTAACTCATATTGTTGGAAGAGCGTTAAGCCAATATAGCCCAACCCGTCAAATATTTCACTTATCCTACTAAATGTCATTGGCAGACAGTGTGTCACAAAGTTTCAGATGTTGCCCGTTGATCTTTATGTAGGTAGGTACCAATAAAACTTAAAATAGGTTACAACAATGATTACTTTAGCGACGGGTCTAACTTTTAACGATGCCTTCCCACAACCATTTTGATTTACACACTCGCTTTTTGTGTTTTCAAATCTCCACCATCAACCTTCTGTTTATCTTTATACCAATATTTTTGTTTTCATTTTTTGTTATTTATTTACATAGATAAAAGTATATACAGTGTATATACGCAGTTTCGAGATTAGAAGCAAACTGTTTATTTTCTAGAACATAATGACAATCAGTATTATAAGTTTTATGGAAGTACCCACATGTATATTAATTTACAGTTACCCACACAACTAATATACACAAAATACCTTCCTATCATAATCTATAAGTAGCAAACTAATTAATCAACATATATCAATGAGCAGAGAGTGTTTAACTAAGCCAATACAAATTCTAGAACTTATCATTCAACTGTACTAGGTAGGTTAGGTTAGGTTAGGTTAAAACGGGCTGGTTTCCGCAACTCCACGACTAAGCGCGTATTTTGCGTACGGGTGGGACTTAACCTTCCACTAGCTACCTCACTCGATCCATCCCAACTCCACGAGGAAGGCCAGCAGCGCCTTCGTGTTGCTGACTACCTCCTGTACGGTACCTGGTTCACCGAGGTATTTGGCCCTGTAACCGGCGATTACTGGGCAGCTTAGAAGCAGGTGCGCTGCTGTCTCGTCTTCCTCCATGCATGCTCTGCACAGTGGACTGTCCGTGATCCCTAAGACAAAGAGGTGCTTATTAAAAGTCCCGTGGCCAGTCGTTACAGCTGTAACTGCTCGTAACTGCTGTTTCGTTAGGCGTAGGGCCTTCTGCGTGAAACGTCTATCCAAAGCGGGAAGTGCTTCTTTGGACTGCCTGCACTCATTGTGGTCAATCCACAATCTGTGGTGTTGCTCCTTGGTTCGTTTCCTTACCAGACTGTGGAGGTAGCCAAATGGTATTGGCACGATTGGTTCCGGACCCACCACAGCCATACTGGAGCCTCTACGGGCTAGCTCATCCGCTGCATCGTTGCCTCGGGAATCGCTATGCCCTTTGATCCATTGAATGGTTAGTTTATTGTTTGACCCAACCTGGTTTAGGCGTTGGTGACACTCGTATATCAGTCCAGAGCAGACCGTGTGGCTGCCCAACGCCTGCAGGACGGCCATGCTGTCAGAGAGAATGTGTATTGGGAAATCTTTTACCTTCCTGTCTAGAATGGCCGATGCAGCCAGAGTGATGCCCACACACTCTGCCTGGAACACCGTGTTGTGTGCCCCAAGTGGCGCGGCTATGTGTATGTTGAGGTCCTCTGAGAACACCCCCGCACCTGAGCCAGTACCTGTCTTGGAACCATCGGTGAAGATCCTCAACTCGTCTGGGCGTAACCCCTCACAGTGGTGGTCCTCATGGAGTTGGATCTTGTATTTCTTGTCAAAAACAAATTGCTTAGGTATCCGGTCCATAATTGCTGTTGTTAGAGGGAACTCTTTATTAAGGTCCTCGAGCAGAGCCGTGTGTTGTGTCTTTCTCCTACCCCAGAGATTTAGTGCCTTAAGCCGCCCTGCCGCCGTCGTAGCCTCCTGCTGAATGAAAAGCTGGAGCGGTGGCAGTTCCAGCATGGCCTCGAGCGCAGCGGTCGGGGTAGTTCTCATGCAGCCTGTCGTCGCCATGCAGGCCAGTCTTTGCATGCGTTGCAGTTTGTTCACGGCTGTACTTACCTTTGTGCGGGGCCACCAAACCACGGCTCCATAAGAGATCATGGGTCGAATCACCGCGCAGTACAGCCAGATAATGATTTTGGGGGACAGGCCCCATTTTTTGCCTATCATTTTCTTGCATTGCCAAAAGGTAATGCACGCCTTATTAAGTTTGTTGTCCAAGTGACTGCTCCAGTTCAGCTTGTTGTCGAGAGTGACCCCAAGATACTTTACTTCATTGGACAGCTGGAGTTCTGTGTCGAACAGCTTCGGTAGACGGAAAGGGCCTAGTGCTCTTTTCTGAGTAAACATGACCAGTACAGTCTTAGATGGGTTAACTGAAAGATCATACTCCCTGCACCATCGTTCCACTATGCGTAGCGCTTGCTGAGTAAGGTTACAGATGGTACCAGTCACCTTCCCGGGTACTAGAATTGCGAGGTCGTCTGCATACCCTATTGTGTAATAACGGTGTTCGTTAAGTCTGGTGATAAGGTCGTTGATTACCATATTCCACAGGAGAGGGGAGAGCACCCCTCCCTGAGGGCAGCCCCTGGCTAAAAAGGCCAGTTGCTGTTCGCCCTCCAGCCGAACCGCACGTTGCTTAGCATATTAGTTATCCAGTCAATTAGTACCTGTTCAGCTCCGTGTCTGGAGAGGGCAGCACCTATGCTGGAGAAGTTGGTTTTGTCGAAGGCCCCTTCGATGTCTATGAAAGTGCCCAGGCATGTACCCTTTTGATGGATTGCTTCCTCTATCTGGCCCACCACCAGATGGAGAGCAGATTCCGTTGACTTACCCGAGCTGTAGGCATGTTGGTTACCGTGGAGAGGTAATGATTTAAGAACGCCATCTCGTAACTCCCTGTCGCACAGCCTCTCCATCGATTTGAGTAGAAACGAGGTCAGGCTTAGGGGTCTGAAGGATTTGGCGTTAGTATAGTCCCCTTTGCCTGGCTTGGGGATGAATATCGCCTTCACTTCCCTCCATCCTTTCGGAACGTATCTAAACGCCAGGCACGCCCTCATTATTGGCACCAGTCTCTCTACAACAGACGTACCTCCCCACTGCAGCAGCGCAGGGAACACCCCATCTGGACCGGGCGCCTTGAAAGGATGAAAGCTTAGGATGGCCCACTGTAGTTTCTCCGTCGTGATCATCCTATATGCGTAGAGCCAATCATCATCTGTTGGTACCTGGGTAGTATCTACCCAGTCAGTTACCTGGGCAATAACGCTGCCTGGGAAGTGAGTATCTATCAGGACGCGTCTAGCCTCTTCAGGTGATGTGGTGAGTGAGTTGTCAGGTTTACGGAGTGTGGCAGGCTCAGGTGTTTGCGCCTGAGCCATTATTTTCCTTACCCTGTTTGCCTCTTGGCAAGATTCGATGTTACCACAGAATTTGCGCCATCCTGCGGTACGCCTGAATCTGATGCATTTTTTATAGCTGGATTTGGCCTCGTAGTAAGCGTCCCAGTCCTCATCCTTGCTTGTATTCATGGCCCTGTTTAGGGCCTTCCTTACCTTCCCGCGTTTACGATTTAACTCCGCTCCCCACCATGGTTGTTTGCCCGGTGTATCGCGTGGGGTAGTCAGAGGGCAAGCGGTGTGGTAGCTGCTTATCAGACACTCGGTAAGTTGATTGACCTGCATGTCTAACCTCGTTTCGTTCCCTATAGTCCGCGCCTCACATAAGGGCGGCAGTTTCGACTCTAGGGTGCGTATGTATACAGCTCTGTCCGTGTTGCGCGGATTACGCCAGGGAGGCGTAGGTGCTACCCAGAGCTGAATGTCAAAGCGGATCCATCTGTGGTCTGAGCAAGAGGCCTCGTTGGAGACTTGCCATCCAGTAGTGATCTCCGCTGCGCCTTCCGTCGTCAAAGTTAGATCAATAATTGTGCGACTGCGTCTAGTTACGAACGTTGGTTCTGCACCTGTATTTAGTAGAGACAAGTTAGTAGTAAACAAGTAGTCCACTAATGCCTTACCTCTTTCATTGGGCGCTTCCATTCCCCACAGGGGGTGATGTGCGTTCGCGTCGGTCCCAATGATGACCTCTTCCCCGCTGGTCTCGCAGAAGGTTACGAGGCGGACAAGGTCATGTGGGGGTGGTGCCTCCGCCTCAGGCATGTAGACCGAGGCGAAGACAATCGGCATATCAATGCCACCGCGCTGCATATACAGCCTAGCTGCAGAGGTATCTCTGCAACAGAAATCATTTAGAAGCTGTGCTTTGAGGTTACCTGTAACAAAGATACACGCTCTAGGGTGATCCTGATTAGAAGTAACAAGGAGCTTACCCCCAAGGTTGGATAGTCCTCTGATTTGGCCACCCCTAATCCACGGCTCCTGGATTAAGGCGATGGCAGTCTGTTGAACCTCCAGCCACTTGCGTAGTTGAGCCGTCGCTGTCTGGCTGTGGTGGAGGTTTGCCTGGACAACTTTACAGGCGGACGAAGGGGTCGCCATCATGGGTGGGTCCCTCCTCCTCCTCCTCCAGTTGTAGTCCCGCGAAAGCATCACCCACGATGAGGTCCTCCTCCAACGGGCCAGAGGCTGGCGACAGTGTAATGTCGTCCAGCTCCCCGCTCGCCAGAGGGACCCCAGACGTGTCCTCCTCAGTGGTGCCCTCTTCTGCAGTTGCTGCAGAGTCGGCCACAGAAGCTTCCGGGTTGCTAGGCAGGGGGATGCTCTCCCCTGTGCTGCTGTTCTTGACGAGCTGCTTCGTGATCGGGTCCCAACCACGAGGGACGCACGCAAACTTCCCGTTCGCTCCCTGGAACTTGATGTACACCGAGCCCAGGCCGAAAGACAGCCTGCGCTCGGCGCCCATCAAGACCGGTATGTGGTCCTCGGGGACACCCAGCACCACGAACCAGCACGTCTTCTGCCTATCTGAGTGGATCACCACCCATTTTTTTATGTCCACCCATGGGTTCTGATACCACAGCGTTCTCGCTGCGATATTCAGGTCTTGGTACACTGCGCTATCGTCCGGTATGACTATACCACAGCGTACCATTTTAGTTAGCTCCGATTGGCCCTTCACGACTAGCGAGGTGCTATCCGGGAGGGGCAAACCGGGGACCGTCCTCTTCAGCCAAGCCAGGGTGAAGTCGTCGCAACACCACAGCTTGAGTGCACCGCTGCCAAATTGAGGTTTAGCGGTGAAGGACGGTATCTGCCGCTCTGGAGTCTCCATCGTGGGAGAGAGGGCTTCTTCGATGATCCGTTTTTGGATCAGCTGGGTCACCAAAGCCGACAACTCCTTGCTGATGGCACCCGTGCGCTCGCATGTCACCGCGACACACAGGTGGGCACTGGCAGCCTGGGCGTAGCTCATCCCACCAGCTCTCCCGGACCGATCAAGCCGCTGCCGCTTGTGCTCTCCACGAGGTGACAAAGTCTCGTTGAGAGCTCGCTTGACACCGACCTGACCGTCCCGAGCGGTCTGCTGCGATGAGGTCGCCGTTTGTGCTGGTCCGCCAGTCCCTGCAGCTCGGCTCGTTTCCGGCGCAGGTTGTGCTTCCTTCCCTTTCGAGAAGCTGATTGAAGCTTTCGCTTTGCCTCTCCTTTGCTCCTGCCGTCGCTGCTTCCGGTTCATGGGCTTATTGCCCTGAGCTGGTTCAGTCGTACTCGCCGGTTCCTTGGCGGGGGCAGAGGTTTGCGTATTTCTACGCTTACCCTTGCCCTTTCCCTTGCGGGTTTGCACTCGCCAGGTCAAGGCAGCCTCGCCAACGGGTACGCTAGCAGCCTCCATTGTACAGGAGGCAGCGACTTCGGAGGATGTGGTTTGAGGAGCCACGAAGTTACCGCTGGAGGCCGCGGCCTTGGCCGCGGGTCCAGGTACACGCGAGGTGCTAGGAGCACCCCGCTTATTTTTATTACCCGTACTGGGACCTGCAGCTTTCGCTGCAGGTTGCCCAAGGGACTTCTTGACACTCCTGACTGCGGTTTTCACCGCAGCCGGAGGGGCGGCAGCAGTTTTCACTGCGGCCTTGGGGGCACCCGCGCTGGATTCTGCGGAGTTAACCGCAGGTCCAGGGGCAGAGGTGGTGCCGGCTTTCGCCGTCACCACCCCTAATGTACTCAAGTCTTTCACAAAATCCATGACCACATTTAATATAAAATTCATCTCTCCGGCTCCCACCCTCCATCGAGCCCGCAACTGGGAACGACCCACCACTTAAGGTGAGCCGTTAGGACTACCATTGAGATTTAGGTGCGCAGGGCTGGCTTACAGTGCGACATCAGGTGCTCGTTTGGGCTGGCTTGAACAGAACAACCCTCCCTTACACCGTCAGCGTGACCTTCACCACCACTTCAGCCGTCCGAAAACGACCTCAGTGGACCCCACGCACCTCGCTTATACCCTCAGAAGGAGAGATCAGCCGATTGATCGTGGATAAGCTACTCCCACAACCTCCCGTGTCGTAGGAAATCCAGGCCAAAGTGGCGTGTTGTGTGCAACCTGCTCCACTCAACCACCAGGATCCCTTCATCCCTCCATACGGGTCCCCGCGCACGGCACAAACACGCAGGAGGTCATTGCTATCCAACATTGTGATTGTTCAATGGTGGACACCCAGGGGCATGACCTCGCCACCCCTGTGTACTAGGTATACCAATGATGTCTGGCCATAACTCAGGAGGAGGTATCTCTATTGGTGGCTCTGGTGAACATGAGCTTGACCGTGATTGCCTTCTCTGATCAGTGAGCAATGGTCGATCACTTAATTGAGTTGATCGGCGAGTCAGTATTTGATCTGCATGACGTTGGTGTAGCTCACCATCCTCCGTCCTTACCATATATGAGCTAGGCCCTTCTACCATTTCTACAGTAGCTCTCATCCATTTCTCTCCTGATCCATAGTTGCGCACCAAAACTGGCTGGTCCACTGTGTAATCTTTATGCTTATTTCTCGTGTCTCCTGTGCGGGTCACAAATAAATATTTTTCTTTCTTTCTTTCTTTCTTTATAAAGCTCCTTACAACCTGCTGTCACTCTATTATCTAGCTGTTGTTCCTGTGGATTTGGCGCATTATCAGGATGTAAGCTTGATACAGCTGTTTTATATTTACGTCTGTTCAGCATCTCTGCAGGAGTTTTATTAGTAGAACTATTTGGCACTGTCCTGAGTGAATAAAGCGCTCTAGGAAGGTTTTCACTCCACGGTAGGTGGGTCAGGGACATTTTCTTTAACTTCTTTTTAAAGGTTTGTATTGCACGTTCGATTTGTCCATTTGTAGCTGGATGATAGGGCGGCGAGTACAAATGCTTTATGCCATTATTTTGCAAAAATATATTAAATTCATTCGAAGTGAATGCCCTGCCATTGTCTGACACAAGTATATTGGGTAGGCCCTGTGGTGCAAATATTTTCCTGCATACTGTTATCACTGCCTGATTAGACATGGAAGAAACAATTTCTGCTTCAAACCATTTACTGTAACTGTCAATCATAACAAGAAAGGTCTTGCCTTGGAATGGGCCTGCAAAATCCACATGCTCCCGCCTCCATGACTTTTTAGTAACAATCCAAGCTTGTGGATCTCTTGGTGGATTATTTCTAACTGCTTGGCATGCCTCACAGTTTCCCACCATTCTCTCAATTTGTGTGTCCATTCCTGACCACCACACATATCCTCTTGCAAAAACTTTTGTCTGGACTACACCAGCATGCAGTGCATGCAATAATCTCAGTACCTCCTGTTGTAAACTAGAAGGAATAATGACTCTATTGCACCACAATAAACATCCTTTATTGTGTGAAAGAGCCTCTCGTCGTGTCCAAAATGGCTGCAGGGTGGTGTCCGGAGCTTTATTTGGCCAACCATGAAGAATGTGGAATAAAACCCGCTTCAACACCTGATCTCTCCCTGTTTCTGTGGCTAGTTTAGATATGTCTAAATTCCAGCCGGTAGGTTGTTCCTCCAATAACAACACATCTCTAAGCGGCTTCACAGATTGTTCGGTACAATATTTGCAACCGAACAGCTCAGCACTATTGCCTGCGTGCATTTCCATAAATGCATGTATCGCAACTAGCGTCAGTTAGTGCGTGTTCGGATACCAATCGCGTAACTCCAATCAAACCATCTTAGTGTTACTTTAGCTTAGATTAACCATTTACCATTATTTTAACCAGTATTTAATATAACCATAAAACCATATTATTGCGTATCATTAAACCAGTGGTCGTAAACCAGTAACCAAACCATTACCATTCTAAGATAAAGTCAACCAAATCAACCAACTCAGAATTTAGTGCTAAACCAAGCAGGCGCTAAACTCTACATGGTCCTTCGAGCATAAGGGGACTCGGTTCGCGAAGTACAGTGAAGTGTTTGTGTGCCGGGACCTTGCAACCAGTGTTTGTGTTTTACCAGTAGATAGGGAGAGTAGGTAGGCAGTGACATCAAATTGGAGGAATTGAGCAGCTGTCGCGTAAGGAGAATATAAGGTCAGACCAAACCATTTTATACATTTTATTTTTATTTACCTATTTAATTGACCGTGAGAAGAATGGAGCAGTTAGCAGTCAGCCAAACGGAGATTTACGACTCCTTGGTTAAACTACTAACTAATATCAAGAAAGACGGGGCTGAACGTAAAACCATAGATTACTGCAAGCGGAAGTTGGAGATATTAGAAAACTATTGGAGAGAGTATCAACGTAACCATAGAAAGTGCTGTGAACTTGCTGAATTTAACCATATATATTTCACTAAAAGTTGTTTTGATAAGGCGGAGGAAGTATATCTGTCGATCAAGCAGCTAATCACCAAAATCATGGAGCACTTGCTGTCAAGACAGCAAGAACCTCACCAGCCGTCGCCGCCGGTAGAAGCGGGGACATCAAACCAAGCAGGGGATTCGTCTCAATCACAGGCACCGCAACAGCAACGTAGGGTGACGCGTGAAGACAGTAAGCTAGAAGAAATGATGAAAAAGCAGACTATCCATTTTAGGGCTTTCATGAGAACAGTAGCTTCCATAGAAATCGACCAACTGCAGAACAAGTGGGAGTTCGACGATGCATTAAAATCTCTTCAAAGTCGTTGGGCTATTATAGACAACCTGCACTGGGATATAGAAGGTGAAAACGGAGATGAGGATGTCTGGTACCAAGAAGAGTTCAGCAGATATGAGAAAATGTATAACGATTTGAAGAAAACCATCAACTCTAAAATGTGGTCTGTATCGCATCGCGACAAATCTACTCCACAAATGGATATTCCAACATTCCAAGGCAACTACCACCAATGGACGTCGTTTAAAGACTTGTTCACAGAAACCATACACAAAAATCCATCTTTATCAAACGCGCAAAAAATGCAGTTTTTAAAGAGTAAAGTAACAGGAGAAGCTGAGCGTCTGATCCACCATCTTCAGATTAGCACAGAGAATTACGAGGTATGCTGGGAAATACTGAACCACAGATATGGCAACAGTAGACTAATTTTTACGTCTCACGTCAACATATTACTTAACATTCCTAGCATGCAGCAACAATCCATCGGGGCGATTAAAAAACTGCATGATGTGACCAAAGAATGTCTCCACGCAATACAGAACCTAGGAGTAGATATCACCACCTGGGATCCGCTGTTGGTGCTTTTGTTAGCACAGAAACTTGACAGTGAGTCATTCACTGAATACATTGAGTCGGTGAAGAATCCCAGGGAATTACCAGTCCTTCAAGAATTTTTAGATTTCTTGGAAAACAAGTTTACCGCCTTAGAAGCATCAAGGCGTAAACAAGAATCAAATAACCAAAAGACCATCACCCAACAACAAAACCAAAATTATCAAGCAAACCAGAAGAAATATTATAGTTCATATAATAACCAGCAGTCATCAAACAAAAATTATCCAAACAACATGAAAAATCATACGAAATCGTTACATGTGTCGCGGTCAATCACCTGCGCATTGTGTAATGCTGACCACGGGTTATGGATGTGTACCCAATTTCTGCAAATGTCGGATGAGCAAAAACTAAAAACTGTCAACCATCTAAACTGTTGCGCAAATTGCCTATACAACCATTTAAATAAACCTTGTTTATCTAATAAAACATGTCGCAAATGCAACGCTAAACATAATTCATTGTTGCATGACGCAATTTCAACCAAAACTAGGCTAAACGCATCAGCAAAACCAAACCATAAGGCTACGCACACACTTGCGACATCATGCGTGACCAATGATGAACAAGCAGCAGCATCATCCCATGTATCTTGGGAAGACGTATCCGAGACACTCTTAGCTACGGCTTTAGTGGAAGTTCCAGGACACAATGGCATATACCATAACATGAGAGCTTTGATTGACCAGGGTTCTCAGATTTCTTTAATAAGTGAGAAGGCGGCACAAGTTTTGAAATTACGAAGACACTCTTGCAAAGGAACCGTATTCGGCATAGGAGAAAAAGAAAACAGCTGCAAGGGAGTAATGAACATCCGAATTAAATCAATTCATAATGAGTTTGCCTTAGATGGTGAGGTCCTTATAATGAATAATCTTATCAAAAGTTTACCAAACAAATCATTCATAAAACCAACTTGGCCTCACATACAGAACATTAATTTGGCAGATCCAGAATTTAATACCAGCCGACCAGTGGACCTACTGCTTGGAGCAGATGTATACTGCAAGATAGCTTTAGGTGGCCTTTTGAGGGGCGATAGCGAGGGTCAGCCAATAGCCCAACAAACGCAATTAGGATGGTTGCTTTGTGGGACAATGACACCACGCTACAGGTGTAACGTCGTTCTTAACAAGACGGACGATTTACGTAGGTTTTGGGAAATTGAAGACATCAACCAGGAGACTGAAATGTCCACCGAAGATCACGAATGTCTGCAATATTTCCTGTCAACAACAGAGAGGCTAGAAAATGGGAGATACCAAGTACGACTGCCGTTCAAACCAGAAACCAGGGATCAGCTAGGGTCTACTAAACCATTAGCATTAGCACAATTTCGCAACTTAGAGAGAAAGTTGCAAAAACATCCAGAATTGAAAACAGAATACACAAAGTTTATGAATGAGTATCATAACTTAAACCATATGATGCCGTCAGCAACAAGTACGAAACCCGAGTGCTACCTACCACACCACTGCGTCACTCGTGTTGAGTCAACCACTACAAAATTGCGAGTTGTGTTCAACGCGTCTGCTAGATCATCATCAGGACAGAGCTTGAATGACGTCATGTACCGAGGTCCCAACCTACAACAAGATCTGCAGGAGCTGATCTTAAAATGGAGACAGTATCAGTTCATTTACACTGCGGATATCGAAAAAATGTATCGACAAATAATGGTACATCCTGAAGATCAGTCGTATCAGAAGATATTATGGAGAGACTCACCATACCAGCCTATTCAAACATACCAACTTACAACCATAACTTACGGCACAAAGCCTGCACCATTTTTGGCTATGATGTGCTTAAAACAACTAGCTACCGAGGAAAAACAAAATTTCCCCGAGGCAGCAAAAGCATTAGAAGAGTGCTTCTATATGGATGACTACTGTGGCGGAGCAAATACTATGGAACAAGCCAAACAGCTTAAATCCGATCTAATAAAACTACTCAGCAAGGGCGGGTTTAATTTACGAAAATGGGCCACAAATGAACCAAAATTGCTCGCTGATTTAGAAAAAGATTTGTGGAACCAGCAAATCTACGAGTTTAAACAGTCCGACTCAACGAAGACATTGGGGCTAGGATGGAATCCGCAACAGGACAAATTCATCTTTGACTCGAAATTGGAGCCATTATCATTACCAAAACCAACAAAAAGGTCGCTTCTCTCCGACATATCAAAAATATTCGACCCATTAGGCTGGCTCACACCGTTAACTATCACCATGAAAATACTATTCCAGAGCGTCTGGTCATCAAGTCTTAACTGGGATGACGCACTACCAGAAGATATCAAGATCAACTGGCTAAACTTAAGAGAAGAATTAAAAGCAATCAATACCATAGAAGTAAAACGATGGTTAGGAATAAAAACCAACCATAGCTTGCAACTACACGGATTCTGTGATGCGTCAAACAAGGCGTACGCCGCTGTTGTATATTGCAAAGTCAGTAACCAAAACAATGTTAACGAGGTAACTCTAGTTGCAGCAAAAGCAAGATTAGTGCCTGTTAGTAAAGATATATCAATACCAAGGTTGGAATTAATGGGTGCCCAACTATTATCACAGCTCATGCAAAAAGTACAGACTTCCTTGGAGTCTTATAACCAGGAGATATATTGCTGGAGTGATTCAACAGCAGTGTTGGGATGGATTCAAGGAGATCCAATGAGATGGAAACCATTCGTCTCAAATCGTGTGAAAGCTATCACCAAAATAGTACCAAAAGAAAAATGGGATTATGTCAAAACCATTGAAAATCCAGCAGACTGTGCCAGCCGTGGGTTGAGAACCAAACAATTAAAAAACCACAATCTGTGGTGGCAAGGGCCATCATGGATCCAACCATTCCAAAATCATGACATACCTCAAACCACCTATGAAACCAGCTTAGAGATAAAACGGTCTAATGCAGTAGTTGCGGCAAAATACCAGAAAACAACCATGACCATACCAAACATTATCCACCATTTATTAAACAAATTGAATTCCTTCGCAAAAATCGTACGTGTTTTTGCATGGATACTACGCCTACCTACTGCCAAGGCAGGCCGTCAACCTTATATCACATTACAGGAACTCCGTCGCGCAAAACTGATGATTGTTAAAAGTGTGCAACATATGGAGTTTTCCAGTGACATCAGTCACTTACTTAAGAATGGGAACGTGCATTCGAAAAGTAAACTTCTACCACTACACCCCATCATAGATCAAGATGACATTCTGCGAGTAGGAGGCAGATTAAGAAACGCACAAATAAGTTCAGAGATGAAACACCCAATCATATTACCACACAACCATCGACTTACCACGCTGATAATACAATACGCTCATGAGCTAACTTACCACGGTGGAGCGCGCCTCACTTTGTCAAACATACGACAAAATTATTGGATCATCAGCGGATATTCGGCTACAAAGAAAGTCATACGTCAGTGCGTTACATGCAAGAAGCAAGAGCCTATCCAACAATATCAGCTCATGGGTGATCTACCATCATCAAGAGTGAACCCTGAAAGCGCTTTCTATCACTGTGGCGTCGACTACACAGGCTTTGTGGAAGTGAAAGCAAACAAAGGACGCGGGATAAAAACGAACAAAGGCTACATAGCGATTTTTGTATGTATGGTGACGAAGGCTGTGCATCTAGAACTCGTCTCAGATTTAACCAGCTCAGCATTCTTAGCCGCAATAAACAGAATGGCAGCACGACGCGGAGCTCCACGTCACGTCTACAGTGATAATGGAACCAATTTTGTTGGAGCCAACAGAATGCTGCAAGAAGAATACGACCAACTACAAAATGTTTTCAATGACTCATTCTTTAGAGAGATAACAGAGCTACAAATTGAATGGCATTTCAACGCACCTTCTTGGCCTCATGCGGGAGGACTTTGGGAAAGAGCCGTGCGAAGCCTCAAACACCACCTCAAGCGCGTGATTGGGCAACAAAAACTTACGTTTGAAGAATACACCACACTGCTATCAAAACTGGAAGCTTGCCTGAACTCACGACCACTTTGTGCACTATCGGAAGACCCGGAGGATCTAAACTGCCTCACACCAGCCCATTTCCTATCAGCACGACCAGGTTTAACCATAATTGACACAGCAGACGACGCCAGAACCAGGTGGCATCTAGTGTCAAAACTATTCGAAGATTTATGGAAGAGATGGAAAACAGAGTACTTGACTCAACTATCAACCAGAAACAAATGGACGAAACACCAGAAGAATGTCAACGTGGGTGATTTAGTAACGATACATGACGACAACATTCCCGCAGGAAAATGGCCAATGGGTCGTGTGATGGAAGTCCATCCAGGAAAAGATGAACTTGTCAGAGTAGTCACTCTAAAAACCAAAAACGGCTACATGAAGCGCCCTGTAGTTAAACTATCAGTTCTACCTTTAAACCAAACGGAACCAAATATACCAGAAGAACAACCACTACATCAAAGTACTAGATCCGAAAAGGAAACACGTAATCGCCCGCAACCAAACACCAGAACGTACAGTACCTATCCCAAGATAGTAAACATTGCAGTATCACTTTTACTGTTCTTAGGTATAATATTACCAACCACAGCTACATATAATATCACACAATTCGATACCAACAAAACGTTGTACTTTGACACTGTGGGTAAAGTACAATTAATTCGGGACAAGTGGAAACTAGTCACTTATTTTGACATGTCTCCATACTGGCAAGGAGACAAGGCCATCAAGGACTTTACAAGCTACCTTGATAGAACATGCGAACCAATTATGGACTCAAGTCACTGTCATATGATACTCCTACAAATACGTCACGATTACAACGAACTGCAATACTACAACCAGCTGTTGCTTAGCCAGCATTACGGCGAGCGCTTACGAACACGACGCGGCCTTATCAACGCTGTCGGCTCAATTGCAAACTCATTGTTCGGAGTATTAGACGAAAGTTTCGCAGAAAAATACAGACAGGACATTGAACTTGTGCACCGTAATCTAAAACACCAAGGTCAGTTATGGAAAAACTTGACATCTATCGTCGAAGCAGAGCACAATGTACTACAAAGAACTGAAGACATAATTGCAAAGCAACACAAAACCATAAATAAACATTTAAATGCTTTAGACAACGTTAACAGTAAGCTGCAACAGGAAATCGATGTGATGAATACACAACAGGACTTCACATTAATCTCTATAGCTACCATGAATATGATGCAAAACTTGAAACAGATACAGGAAACTTTAATAAATACAATATCGGAAATATCCCATGGTCAAATCAGTCTCCACCTTCTAACACCAGCGCAGCTCAAACGAGAGCTGCAAATTATTTATGGGCAAATGCCTCAAGATTTAGCACTACCAATAGAAAACATAGAGACAGACCTTCAGCGCATCTACAAGCTACTGAGAACAAAAGCTCGGGTCACCGAAAAGTATATTATTTTCGAAATTACATTCCCGCTCATAGCAAGGGAAAGTTTTCAATTATATAGAATAATACCAGTTCCACAACAAACCAATAACAGTATGATTACCATAACACCAATATCGGAATATGTCGCAGTAAACCTGAAAAAGGATGCTTATTTCGTACCAACTATACATGAACTTGACACATGTTTGTACCACGGAGAATCATTCATATGTGAGCTTTTCAAACCAATCCAAAATTTGGAAAATGACGAAAACTTTTGCGAAACTAGCTCAATAAACCAAAGGTGCAAAACAGAAAGAACAGCGTGCAAAAACAGATGGGTAGAATTACACTCAACGTCACAATACTTATACTTTTGTTGTGACACATATTCGATTAAAATCATATGCGA
Organism: Anorthoa munda; assembly: GCA_945859665.1. Classification (NCBI taxonomy): domain Eukaryota; kingdom Metazoa; phylum Arthropoda; class Insecta; order Lepidoptera; family Noctuidae; genus Anorthoa; species Anorthoa munda. The sequence continues at coordinate 11,211,907 of OX243905.1, read as the reverse complement.
CGATCAAGTTACCGTACGCCAGCTGACCCGAGCAGGGGTCATTACCATGACTCAGAAATGCTTTATTAAAAGCAAAGATTTCGCACTATATTCTTTACAACAGCAATCCAACCAATTAAACTTTTCACCAAATATGCTCGTACCAGAGCTAGACCAGATAAACCATATTGTGAACATTACAATACCAACGGAAACAGCATTACCAGAGGACATTAGTCTGAATAGATCTCTATCCATTCTTGGAGAACAGATTAAAACGCTGAAAACCACCAAAGCAGAAGTCGATGGCGTATCAGTTCATGACATCCACCAGTACACTATCGTCTACATACTGCTGGGAGTTGTACTATGCGCGGCAGCAGTCTGGATCTGGAAAAGAGCGAGTTGCTGCTTGCAGTCTACGGCCAGCCGGGCGCAGCCTCACCACAGACAGCGGTCTGTGGCGACCACGTCGGAGTCAACCAGAGTGCATAGTGAAGTGCAACCGCGAAAGCATAGTACCGCTGACCGTCAGCAAAGTGAGAGTGAACATATAGGTTTAAGTGCATATTTCGCCAGACGATGGCCCAGTGCTATGCGTAGTGCGGGTAAAAAGGAAAGGGCTACGTTGCCTACAGTGCGAAAAGAACGTGTGCTTACAGTGGAAGACTCGTTAGTTTAAAGAATTCATGTTTTTAAGAATAATCATAATTTATACTTTACCTTTGTTTACCATTTTAGAACAAGTAAATTGTTTACCATTTTATAATTACCTAATTTACTTTTGTTTACCATTTCTTGTTTAGTTTCTACCATTTATTGTTTATTTCTTGTATAATTATAAAACTAAGATGATTTGAGGAGTACTTTACCCTCTTCTTATCTCATCTTGTGCTCGGGAATATGTTCGGTACAATATTTGCAACCGAACAGCTCAGCACTATTGCCTGCGTGCATTTCCATAAATGCATGTATCGCAACTAGCGTCAGTTAGTGCGTGTTCGGATACCAATCGCGTAACTCCAATCAAACCATCTTAGTGTTACTTTAGCTTAGATTAACCATTTACCATTATTTTAACCAGTATTTAATATAACCATAAAACCATATTATTGCGTATCATTAAACCAGTGGTCGTAAACCAGTAACCAAACCATTACCATTCTAAGATAAAGTCAACCAAATCAACCAACTCAGAATTTAGTGCTAAACCAAGCAGGCGCTAAACTCTACACAGATATTTCAGAAATGTCAGGCTCAGTCCAACTACTAAGCGCATTGCCAATCAATCTTTCAGCTCTATACTTGATCTGATAGTTGTAACAAGCTAGTTTAAGAGACCATCGCAATATTCTGGGGGAGATTTGATCAGGAATTTGTTTGCTTGGGTTAAATAGACCCACCAAGGGCTTTTGATCCGTAACTATAGAAAATTTTCGACTCGCTAAAAATTCGTGAAATTTCTTCAACCCAAACATGATCGCTAGAGCCTCCTTATCAATTTGTCCATACTTTCTTTCGTGAGGCTGCAAAGTTCGCGAAGCCATCATAACGGGTTTTTCGGATCCGTCATCCATTATATGTGCTATTACCGCTCCTAGTCCATAGTCTGATGAATCACAGATAAGCAATAACTCGCGTTTGACCTCATAACCAATTAAGGTCAAATCAGAAGCCAGGAGGTCTTTTGCCTTATCAAATGTAGTTTGTTCAACCTCACCCCAATACCAAAGCTTCTTCGTCTCCAAAAGACGGTACAGAGGTTCCAGCAAAGTTGCTTTATCAGGCAAAAACTTTTCATAGAAATTGTACAAGCCTAGGAACGCATGTAAAGCCTGCTTGTTCGTTGGGGCTGGCTTTTCTTTAATTTCTTTGACCATCTGAGTCAATTGCTCTTCCAGTTGTTTCTTCAAAGAGAATGGCACCGGGCGAGCTTTCATAAAACGCGGCGTGGCGTTCGCACGCACTTGTAGTGAAACTTCTGGCCCCTTGTACTCTCCAAGACTTTCCTTAAATAACTCGGGAAACTGTTTCGGCAAATCATTATTAACATCCGCAAGTGTCCAACAGATTCCAGTTACTTGCAGGTCTAACGCTTTAAACCAACTTCGACCAAGAAGGCTGGGTCCCTCACACGATACTACAAACAGCTCACATTGAGCCTCTTTCTTGCCCAACGTGACATGTACGTATGTGACGCCAAGGACTTGCAAGGCTTCACGAGAATATGTTACTAATTTAAATTTGGTAGGCCGTAGAGAAGGAGGTTTGATCCACAGGCGTCGATAAGTAGCTGCCGAGATTATTGTTCGAGAAGCTCCAGAATCAACCTCCATTGCAATTTCAGCACCATTAATTGTTACATCTGCCTTTATTGGACGTGTCTGACTTTCTGAACAAACATAGACACCCATCATATCTGCCTCCTTTTCAATCTTGGCCTCTTCCGTTAAATCTGCCACCTGGTGTTGCTTCTTACTTTTTCTATCACAGGCCGATGCGATATGCCCCTGGCGTTTGCAATAATAACACCTAGCCTTCATAAAGGTACATCGTTCGCCTTCTCTGTGACGTCGCGCACAATGTCGACAATTCGACTAATCCTATCAGTCACCATAGGCTCAGTAACATCAATATGAGTTTGCTTCATACTGAGTTTAGTGTCTGGGTATATATCCTGTACAATCGCCTGATGATTAAGACATAGCTGTACAGCTGTTTCATATGTAATTTAATAGTTTTTAACAGCTCTCGACGCAAGCGCTGATCGCGTACACCCAGCACTAGACGGTCCCGCAACTGACGCTTCAGGTCCACAAAGTTGCACTTAGCACCTAACAACCCACCGCCACAAAGTCCAGCACGCTCTCACTATCAGTTTGTTTACGTGTATGAAATTCCTGGCTTGAAGTATTTCATTTAATTCTGGTTCATAGAATTGGTCCAACACCGCAAGAATGTCTTTAAATGGAACCTCAGTTGGTCGTTTTGGCACTAACAGTGATACAATCAATGAATATGTCTCTTTTCCACACTGAGATAAAAATATTGATCGTGCTTTTTCAAGGTTATCATTGTTCACACCAGCCACATCCAAAGAACACAATAATCGTTCCTTGTATAGTCCCCGGCATGTAACTTGGCAAGGTTTTGGCGTAGTAGGGATAAGTTCGCGCATAGTGCGTGAATTAACCAACCACCATATAGAACGAACAGAACGTGGACGCGACGCGATTGGTCAGTCGATCCTTGTGTCAACTGACCTACCAATTGCGCGCTCGGAACAGTGCTAAACGTCCCCCGCGCCCCGCTTTGTCACCAAAGAGACCTAAAAAACGACTTCTGCGCATCTAACGACTCTTGTCAAGTTACGTGCCGACCACTATATTCACACCACTTATCAGTCTTAGGGTTAAACTGTCCGGGAAACACGATGTTAGTTAAGTTACACGCCATTTTGATACTGATAATATCCTAATTTTCCGAAGTCGCCATTAAAAGATATACGCAGTTTCGAGATTAGAAGCAAACTGTTTATTTTCTAGAACATAATGACAATCAGTATTATAAGTTTTATGGAAGTACCCACATGTATATTAATTTACAGTTACCCACACAACTAATATACACAGCAGTGTACAAACTACTTAAATAACTAAGACTACAAACATATACACTTTAACCAAAAACTACTCACTAACTAAACCTAAAAATATACAAATCTAAAATATGGCGTCAAAAAAACTCCACATCGTTGTCCATTGGTAATGTACCCAAAAGACTGGCAGCATTGCCACGTTGTATGGCAATGCTTATTTTCTGACCAAGGTAAATGCCAGACGCCAGCCCTTGGTACACGCGAACTGTACACTAGACGGTTTTTTTTTAATATCTATTTTTAATTTTAATGCTTCAGTACACTCTGAGTGACTATGCCAGCCTCAGGAAAAATCAAAAGTAGTGTAACCAATACTATGCGCACGCCATACAGCGATTCCGCCAGCAGCCGGTACTCTACCAGTATCTACTCACAACTCTTTCCTCTCATTCGTTTTTTTTCCCTCTCTCATCTCTCATTCTTTTCTTTCCCTCTCTCATCTCACATTCCCTTCTTTCCCTCTCTCATGTCTCATTCCTTTCTTTCATACATAATTTCAAAAAGGTATAAATACTCATGCATTCTTTAGACAAAGGTCGGCCTATCGTCGCATTGATTTCCCCATTAAATAGATCAATATTCGACAATAACCTCCGTCTCAGGTCACAATATCGATCACATTCCAACAAAACATGCATTTTATCCTCCGGCTTGTGGCACAGGTCACAGAATGGCGACGTTTTCACACCCATTAGAAAATAAAACCCATTCAGCGGTACATGACCAGTCCGTAACCTGAGGGCTAAAACCAATGTCTCCCTAGAGAGGCTGGCACACTCGAACCAGGGTTCTGAGCCTGGTGCACCTTGCATGGTATAGTACCAAGCACCCTTAGTCTGCAAGGACTCCTTTAAGGCCTTTTCCCACTTCCCTTTACACAGACCTTTGGCATATGGAATTATTTCACTACCATAGGGCCAGTTCAAATCATCCACACCATCGTCTGCTGCGTTTCCAGCCAGCTGATCTACCACCTCATTCTCAAATACGCCAATACGAGGCATGCCTTTTAAGTTCTGTAGTTTCCATATTTTCCGGCATTTTGAATTTGGAACTGTTCTATATTCGAATGTGTTTAAATTTTGAATCTCAAAACAGTTGAAAGTATTAGGATTAATGCTATTGTTTAGTCACAGCGTCGATTGGAATCTGTCAGGTTACGTACGAAAATGAATCTTTCTAAGGAAAATGTTTGTGCAATAATTTTCTACAACTTTAGAAGTGGCCTGACACGGCTTCAGTGTTTTGAAGAGCTAACATCTGTGTTCAGTGATGAAGCCTGCGGACTTTCGAACGCTGGTATTTAGAATTCCAGCGTGGACATACTAGTGTTAGTGACAAATCTCGCGAAGGACGCCCAAAATCCACCTTTACTGAAGATAACATCATTGCTGTGAGACAACTAATTCTCGAAGATTGTCATGTGACGTATCGAGAGATAGAGGCTCTATTAGGCATCTCAGGGACAACCATTCAGAAGATCTTGCATGAAGCGCTTGGTCTGAGAAAGCTAGTTTGCCGTTGGATACCGCATCTGTTTACCGACGATCACAAGGCGGCCCGCGTCAGATGGTGTAAGAAAATTCTGCAAAGGTTCAACCGAGGAGAGTCAAATCACGTCTACGACATCATAAGTGGTGACGAATCTTGGATCTATGCCCACAATCCTGATTCCAAACAACAATCTACAATCTGGGTCTTTCAAGACGAGCCAAAGCCGTCTAAAATTGTTATTTCTCGAAGCACTTCAAAGAAGATGGTGGCCACGTTCGTTGGAAAAACCGGCCATGTTGTGTCTATTGCACTTGAAAATCGTAGAACGGTTAACGCAGAGTGGTATACCACAGTTTGTTTACCACTAGTCATCGCCGTACTTCGAAAATCTAACTCAAAGCGACGCATCATCCTGCACCACAACAACGCAAGCTCACACAGCGCTCGTCAAACGATTGAGTATTTGAAGCAGGAAAAAGTAGAAATTCTTGACCATCCTCCATACAGTCCTGACCTAAGCCCTAACGATTTCTTTACATTTCCTAAAATTAAAAAAAGTCTTCGTGGTCAAAGGTTCCAGTCCGGTGAAAAACAGTCGACGCTTTCAAGCCAGCCATTTTGAACACCCCCACTAGTGGAATAAATGTTATAATAACTGGTTTGAGCGAATGGAAAAGTTTATTAAGCTACGTGGTGAATACTTTGAAAAACCAATAAAAAGTACTATAAGATTCTAGTTGTGTTTTTTTTCTTCAAACGACAAAACTTAAAAGGCATGCCTCGTATGCGACGGTATCCACTGAAACTCGATACAGACATTTTGTAGGTCGTGGGTTTGTACCCAGGCAGGCGCTTTACTTTGTGTGAATTATTACATCACCACTGCTCTTAAAAACGGTGAAGGAAAACATCGTGAGGAATCTGGCATGTCTTAGAACCAAATATTCGAAGACATGTGATATCCACCAACATGCACTGGGCCCGCGTGGTGGATTACGGCCTATTCCTTCTCATAGAGAGGAGGCCTGCACGTAACAATGGACCAAATGCGCGTCTAAGTGCGGAAATGGGGTCCATCTATCCTATCCTAGCCCCTGCGCGTCATAGGCTATCGGCATAGCTCGGATACCCGAGACACACTGAGCCAAATGCTGTAGGGCACTTTTCGATCTTTAAACAAAGAGTGAGCACTCGGAACTCACGGACCAAGAGTTTCAACTCCAAACGGCTCGAAAATATAATTACCGATGAGGTTATTATATTTCCACCGCTTGAGGTTCTCTGCAGCCGCAGCGCCAGCACTGCACGACGAACTATTCCAATATTTTTAATTGAATTACCATATAATCAGTGATAAACATGTAGGTAGTGCAATTTCCTGGGATATCGCTACGTGATCTTAAATGGATATAACTTATAATCCCGCGATTCTGCCCACAACAGTAATAGTGTTTGGTTTAGAAGTGTGACTATGACATGGTAAACACACCAGTAATTATTTTTGTAAGTATCTATATTCCAACTCAAGGGCTATTTTATTAGCTAAGTAATTTTTAATTATTTATGTTAAATAAACGATTGCCAATAATTATATATTTTTAATTTTATGGATTGTTAAATAATCTTCAATAAAATTAATAACACGTCAATAAAAAAATATTAATCTTCAACATCAAGAGTCCCGGAATCTTGGTTGACCCCAAATTGCACTATCTCTTCCGATCACTTTTTATAATTACACTACTACATATTACGGGTACTAATTACATATTACTGGTGACCTAACATACAGGTTTTGTAAAAAACTTAGTTTAGGCACCAGTCTTCCACAAATTAATTGTATAATTATATCTGTACACTCTTTAAAAATTTTTTGTCTGTAAATTTGTGGTAAGAAATAAATAAATTATTATTATTATTATTATAATAAAATAAACTGGTAGAAATATAAATGAATAATTGCATGCAATTTGTTTCAGGCATGCACGCAGTTCTTCATGGATTTCCGAACCCTGAAAAAGACAGATTACGATTCAATACCTGGCTATATTCAATTGGAAGTGATATTTTGGGACTTGAAAATGCACACATATTTAAATACCGTCGAGTGTGTCACAGACACTTTCAAGATAAATATCTATGTCGCAATAACAGAATAAGCAATATTGCAGTTCCAACATTATATTTACCAGGTTAGTTCATCAATAATGTTACTTATATTATAAGAATAAAATTGCTAATTGTAAAAGGTAGGTAAATGAAAATCTGCAAAGTTCTGTCTAGATCTTGTATTTACAATCGAAAAGTGTCAAATAAATGACTGGCAATGGCTTATATGGACAACCCCACTGCTTGGCATGGCTTGACTGGAGGGGAGGCGTCAATATGGCGGCTTGGCTTTGGCAGGCTCGGCGGGCATTGGTCGGTTGCACGTAGGCTGATGTCACATCCGTTACATAATACTAAACATAAGTACTAAGCATAGGTCTTAGACTGGTTGGAAAGTAGCCGTAGGGACGCTATGGCGTGAGGACTTAGTTTTTTTTTCAAATACATATGCTTTCGCGTTTATAATATTAGTGTGATATGATAAACATATTAACCGAACCAGAACACGTTGCGTTAGAAGGCCTCCCACTAGGTGGACCGATGACCTGGCGAAGGTTGCGGTGATCCGCTGTATACAAGACGCACAGGACCGGTCAATGTGGCGATGCTTGGGGTAGGTCTATGTCCAGAAGTGGACGTCTTTCGGCTGATATGATGATGATGATGAAGCATCTTAACCACACAATTATATGAGTGGCCACAGTTGCTTTAACTAATTAAAATACATGCACTTTAGCAAAAATTATTAATCTTCTTCTTCTTCTTCCTCCTTGCCTCATCCCATTATTTGGGGTCGGCTCTCCTCGTTCTGATGCGCCAGGATGGTCTGTCCTGGGTTGTCTGTCCTGTAAGTTGGGCTCGTTCCAAGTCGCGGGTTACTGTAGACCACCATGTGGCTTGAGGTCTTCCTCTTTTCTTTTTTGTATTCGGTAGTGCCAGGGCTTGCCAAACCACGTAGTTTTCGGGACGTCTCATTACGTGGCCATACCAACGAAGCCTACTTTCTGTTACTTTGTCTGTGATGGCCGCAACTTTGTAACTGCCTCTGATGTGTTCATTTCGCACTTTATCAAGTCTTGTTACGCCCGCTGCCCATCTCAGCATCTTCATCTCAGCCACATGCAGCTTCTGTTCATGCACCCTTTTTATGGCCCAGCATTCGGCACCGTACATCATTGGGGGTCTTACAGCTGTTTTGTAAATTTTGCCCTTAACTTGAATCGGCATTCTTGTGTCGCAGAGGACGCCTGAGAGAGCTCTCCATCTTTGCCAGGCAACGTTGACTCTGTGGGTAACATCGGTTTCAATATAACCATCAGCCGTCAGCATCGCTCCGAGATATTTGAATTGAGATACCTTTGGAAGTGGATCTCCCTCGATATAGATCGTGTTTGTTATGGTAGTATCACCACCAAAGCTGCATTCCAGATGTTCGGTCTTGCTTCTGCTGATACGGAGTCCATTGCTTTCCAGGGCGTGCCTCCATTGCTCGAGAGACATTTGCAGTTGTTGCGCACTTTTGTCAATGAGCACGATGTCATCTGCGTATAACATACACCATGGCAGAGAGGCCTGGATATCTTTGGTGAGATAGTCCATTACCAGATTGAAGAGTAGTGGGCTCAACGCAGAACCTTGATGAACGCCAACTTTAACTTCAAAGGCTTTGCTCATTCCAGCCAAACTTCTCACTTTTGTGCTACTCCTGTGGTACATGTCCTGGACTAGAGCCACGTAATATTCCGGTAGACCCTGCGCTCTCATCGCTTGCCATACCAGGTTTCGTGGCACCCGGTCAAACGCTTTCTCAAGGTCTATGAAAACAAGGTGTAAATTTTCGCTGTTGGCCCTATGCTTTTCCATGATGATTCGGACTGTTTGGATGGCATCGGTTGTGGATTTTGATGGCGTAAAACCGTATTGGTTCTCGGAAATGACAACGTGGTTCAAGAAGCGGTTGTTTAATATTCTTTCCCATATTTTGAGGGTATGAGAAGTGAGTTTTATAGCCCTATAATTCCCGCAGGCGCTGACGTCACCTTTGTTCTTATAAAATAGATACATAGTGCCCATGTAACTTTGACGCCATGATTCTGGGATAATATTGGAGTTGAGGACAGCATTGAAGAGTCCTGTGAGCCACTCTAATCCTACAGGTCCTATCTGTTTCCAGATATCAGAGGGTATTTCGTCGGGACCGACAGCTTTATGGTTTTTCATCGCTGAGACTGCGGTTTTCACCTCTTCAACCTTGACTTCCAGGACTGGGCCAGCAGTAGATTTTATAATAGGTTGTTGCTGGCTTGGGAATTCCTCGTTAAGAAGCTCTGCATAGTATTGGCACCATCTTTGGTTTATGTCTTCATTAGATGTTAGTAGCCGACCATTTTTGTCACGGATGTATTTATTGACTTTAATGTCTAGTGTTGACTTATGTCGCTGCTTAGCGATTTTGAAGATTTCTGTGTCATTCTTTGCATCTTCCAGTCTGCTATAAAAACTTTCTTTAGATTGTGCTCTGCTTTGGGCTACCTCGCGTTTCGCTAGTTGTTTCGCCTTTCCGTATTCAATGCGGTCCTCTTCCAGTTGGGTTTTTTGCCATAATTTAAAAAGATCCCTTTTGGCACCTATAGCTTGTTTAACTCTGTCATTCCACCAACTTGGGTCCTTGTTATTGCTTAGTTTTCCCTTTGAGACTCCTAAGATTTTGAACGATTGGGCTTTACAGGTGTGTGCAAAGTTTGACCACATAAGTACGGCGTTGTTGTTGTATTCGTTGTTCATATCCTGCTCCAAATACTGTTTAAGGGCGACAATCAGCTCTTCACCTTTCGGGCTATAAAGTTGTCCCCATTTGATATTCGGGGTTTTATCTGCAATAGTTTTTATAGGCCTAGGTAGTTTTAGACATGCTACTAAGATCCTATGCTGCGAAGTAAGCGCCTAATGCAAAAATTATTAATGCAGTTTATAATTTTTTTCAGGTTTCAAATTAGTATCACAACCAAAATTACCATGTGTTAGAAGAAAACCATTGCAAGGACTTGTAAATCAGCCAATTCCATCAGCATCTACAGGTATTATATTACTAAGATTTTATATTATTCTTCTAGGATTCTATATCAGTATGTGTCGCTATGGCCAATATCATGGCAAATAAAATAAAGCATAAAGGAATAAACTGTGATAGTTTTGTTGGAATGGAACCCTTAGTATGCGAGGTTTGCAATTGAATATTTGAATAAATATAATTATTCAACCGATTAGAAATGGAACTTTTTGCCATGAGGTATTACTTATGTTTGTATATATTTTATTTTAGCTCCTTTATCACATCAGCAGTTGAAGTACACATCTACAAGCATTGTAGAAAATAGAATGCAAAAAGAAAATAATGGTAAGTACTATTTAGCATTAAATGTAATCATTATTTTGTGATTATGCCTATATATTTTTAGGGTTTCATAGCTGAAACTGTCAATAAGTGGAATTTGACCAAACTTTTAGACTAGGTATATAAACTTCGTCTTATGCTGTGAATGCTATTATTCACATAACAAAACATTACGCCGGTAATCCCCAAAGGGTTAGGCGGAGGAATACTTGTGTAACTTTGTTTTATACGCCAACCCCGTAAATCGCATCATAATCCATTGATTTAGAAGTAGCAAGAGAACACATAACTGGCTCCCGATTAATTACGGCCCTCTCCCTCTCTCAACAAGGAGGCCTATGTGCTAGCAGTTGGAAGATCATTAGGCTGATGATATGTATTTGTTCCTAACCAATAGTCAGTGATTTAAATGCTTTATTTATAGTACAAACAATTCTATCTAATATTATTGCATGACTACACAATTGAGTAATACTGATTTATATTTCAGATCCGGAAACAGTGGTATGTGAGCAAGTGCCACCTTCTACTTCTCAAAGTAATGAACAAAATTTAAGTAAGTTTTGTTATCTAATATTATAAAGAGGTAAGATTTTAGGATTCCATACCCAAAGGATAAAAATGGGACCCTATTACTAAGACTCCGCGGTCCGTCTGCCTGTTTGTCACCAGGCTGTATCTCATGAACCGTTATAGCTAGACACTTGAAATTTATACAGATGATGTATTTCTTTTGCCGCTATAACAACAAATACTAAAAAAATAATAAAATAAATATTTAAGCAGGGCTCCCGTACAACAAATGTAATTTTTTTGCCGTTTATTGCGATAATGGTACGGACCCTTCGTGCGCGAGTCCGACTCTTTATTTGTTGTTATAACGGCAACAGAAATACATCATCTGTGAAAATTTCAACTGTGTAGCTATTCCGGTTCACGAATTACAGCCTGGTGACAGACAGACAGACGGACCGCGAAGTCTCAGTAATAGGGTCCCGTTTTTACCTTTTGGGTACGGAACCCTAAAAACCGTCCCAAGTGCGTGACGGAACACGCACAATAAATAAAGGGTTCCTTAGTTGTGATGAATTTATCCCAGGAATAAACTTAACATTGTAGTTGAAAAACATACTGACTGCCTCGTTGTTCAGTGGTCGCAAGCGCTACTGCTTAACATGAGCTTCTGGGTTCGATGCCCAAGTCGGAGAAATATTTTTCCATTAGGGATTTCTCAGTAGCGGCCGCTACTTACGGAGTCAGCAGATCGCACTTAAACAATAAGTTTTATTATTTTATTGAACATCCACTGCTCATTTACAAAATATTGTATGTACATTGTTTTCGATTCCAGCCATATGCCAGCAAATGTCGCAAACTACTCCTCAAATCAAAAAGAGTGTTCTGAAGGATTTAGTTGAATTGGGTGTGGACACTGGATGGAATGCAAGTTTTACTACATAAATTACGTCATGAATACGGGGTAACATCAGTCTGTTTGCAGCACCTTAATCAAGATCTCCTACAGAACTTCTTTGGGGCGGTTAGAAGTTGTTCCGTTGTTGTTGAATAATTTTACCTATGTTTGCAATATTTGTAAGTATGTGAGAACCATGTTCCTATTTATCAAATTGATATATTGTCAATGCTTTCAAAACTTTATACCTACACGTAGTATAGTATGTAGTATACGATTCTGTGTGCATCGTCCTCATATATATGAATTTAATAATGTATATACTTATGTAAATATTGTAAACCACTTATTTTTTAAAAGAGTAGGGGAAATGTAGGCAATGGGAGTCAGTTGGCAATGGTGATCACCTCAAAATAACAAAAACCGAACGCAACCAAACGATGCTAACATAACTACACGCTAGCATTACGTCATTCCCGTGCGCGGCCGTTGATTGGCTCAGTTCGCGCGACGCGTCGGAGAGTAACAGGTGTGTGAAGGTTTCGCGCCATTTTCATCTAATTTTTCGAGTTGATAAATCCGAAGGTAAATCACAAAATACCAAATATTTATTACTGTACTTGTAATGTGTAATAGTCGTAGCATTTTAGTGTGCAATTCAACAGCTTTATTGTTATTATAACCTATAATTTCTCCTCAGGATTTTTTTTTCCGTCAGTTTGCCCATGTAGGTAATCGGAGTCAGGTGATCCCAATTACCTACATACTGATCCCCATTGCCCACACAACCTAATCTCGGTAAAACGACGGACGAAATAACGAAATATGGTACCGGTGCACTTCTTGTGGGCTATGGGCTCGACTGTACTGGATGGGACTCTGCGTACAATTATGTGTGCGATATGTGTTGATCACCATTGTCCACATGCTGATCACCATTGCCAACCGATGTTGACAATCGTGATCAAACTTATTTTTTTTTTATTTTTTTATTGAACCAAAGTTTATAAACCAAAGTGATTAAAGTTGATCTCAATTGATAGTTAAGAAAGTAAAGTTTATAATAAGAACACAGCAATAAATAGTTGATACATAGATTTGCTTTTTTTTTTCATTCTCGCTTAAGTGATCCCCATTACCTACATTTCCCCTAAGTATTATGGAGTTTCTTGTCCGTTCTTCTCCATAACACAAGAACAACTTGACAAAGATTTATGTTTTTTAATTACTGTATAGTAATAAATAACATTATATCTGGGAGAAGACTAGTTGATGATGAAGAGGATAAAGTACAAAAGAAAGCAAAAAAATATCACAGTAAATGTTCTAAAAGGAAAATGTAACTAGAATAGAAAAGTTATGAAAATAATGTCAGCAGGAAATATGTTTATAGTGCTGTTTAGTGTTAGTAGTACGCAGAAATAGAAAGCTGAGCCCAAGCCAGATGCTTTTTTGACAATTAATCTAGTAGCTAGATTTTTTTCAAATACTAGCCATAACAGCAGTAATAAAAAAATTGATTTGGTGCAGGATGAAACTAGCTGAATTATACATAAGTTGTATAGTTAGACATAAACCATGTGAATATACAATGTCAATCTGTAACATAAATTTAAATACATGGTACGAGTATATTACATTTTTTTAAAGGAAAATCTGTAAATTTTTACGCGATTTGAGTTTGGTAAAACCACCCTCTTACCAACTAACTTTGTATATTATGAATTTGGCCATACAATTAATACTTTATCAATACCAGCCAGGATTTTTGTGTCCAATATTGATAAGTGTACTTAAACTGCAACAAAATGCAATGTAATTTTCGAAATATCCACTCTTCTAAAAGTTAGTAAACCAAACGGGTTTTTTTTTTCAAAATTACTATGTCAAATCTTTACTTAAGTTATGTCATAGAATAAATTAGTAATGTACATATTAATAATAACATTATTAGCTATATTGGATTTCATTTAACAATCCTTGAAACCGAACATTACAGTTCTACAGAATAACATTGAATACATACATACACACAAACACACACACAGATCAGCTAATTCATCCTATCCAGAACGTAGGGACGTACGAACGTAGTTTTCGGTGTTTTGCGCAAACCGTTCAGTTTTCATATCGATATCAAAAACGGTTTTCAGATATCGATATCAGTAGTACAGTTTGCAAACGTTAACATGATATTTAGATGAGAAAACTAACAACGAACGCGAACTAAAGCAAACGCAAACACACTACTGGGATTTAAATTTATTTATCAGTTTAGCTACTTGATTTCACTTCATGCTTTATTAGGCTTAGGACTAGCTGTAAAGTTTTTGAATAGTAAATGTCATTTGAGACAATATTGTACATATAATCCCATTTTACAGCCCGTCCAACCGATTTTGACTTCTATTGCGTTGGTAATATGACAAATGGCAACTGTAACAGTTTTGGTAACAGGTTTATGCTTTTTATGCCATCCTTATACTTACGGGATAGAACTCAAAATCGGTTGAACGGACTATAAAAAGGGGTTGTAAAAGAGGTAGCGATATGGTTCCTATCGGTTTGATGTTTGCGTTTTGTTCGTACATTTTTGCATTGTTACGGTTTTAGGTTTTGAGTTATTCGTTCTCGAACGCAAGTAGTTTTGATTCGATACATACAGTTTTTGTGATATCGGTTATTTTGATATGGATATCGATATGATATGATATCGAACCCCATAACCGATATAAGTTACGTTTTGATATATCGGTCACACCTAACGGAACGAGTCAGTGTCTGTCCTGTCAGTGTCAATGTCTGTCAGTCAGTGACTGTTGTTTACGTGTGTCCTTTGGGTTTAATAATGATAAACATTTATAACGGTATTCTATAAAATATTCTTTGAGTAACATGGTCCGATTAATAAATCTAATAATTATTAAATAAACTTAGACACCTGCAGGAGAGCTATTTAATAGCACTATGCATCTATCAGATTTTGAGAATATTGTTAGCAGTTTAGCTGTAATAACAACTATTTTACAGTTTTTATCTGGCGCGTAAGTATTTAATCGACACTATAATAAATGTTAATATTTATTTTAGGTGTTCTGATTTCTGTGTAACCTTCATTTACACCTGTTTCAGCCTAGTGTGTAAACAATATGTTGTTAACCGAACCACAGCCGAGACGTCGTCGCTTCCTTTTGTTTGCGGCATTCTATGGTAAGTAAAGCCAATTAAGAACCAATAAGTTGAGGTACATGACAGAAACAATTAACCTTTCTCATTTGTACTTACAGCTGCTGCCTGTGGTTTCTCTATGGATTAGTTAAGCATGATAATATCATAGTTTTAGTTAATACTATAGGTGTAACATTAATGATATCATACACTGCAGTATTTTACATTTACACATTTAAGAAATCAACCGTTTTAAAACAAGTTGTTGGGGCAGTTGCTTTTGTGATATTTATACTATGTTATGCTGTTACGGAAGATGATAAGGCAGTACTTTTTAGTACACTAGGTAAGCATTTGAATTATCTATTTCTAACATAAGTGATACTTGAGTTGTTATCATTAAATACTGACCATAAATAATGGCCTTGTTCACATTGTTTTGAATAAAATGATCAAGTTTACATATGTAAGTAATAATATTTTTCATTTATGTTTTAAAGTTTATTGTTTCTCTTTTCAGGACTGATGGCATGTTCCTTTACAATACTAACAATAGCAGCCCCGATGAGCAAGTTGATGTATGTATTAAGAGTGAAGAGCACAGAATGTCTGCCCTTCCCGATGATACTGATGTCCTTCTTCGTATCTATGCTGTGGTTTCTCTATGGTACAATAAAGAATGACAACTTTTTATGGGTGTGTATTAAAAATAATATTTTATTATTACAATAGTCTTGATTAGATGAGGAAGTTTCCTGAAACTTGTTAAAACTATGGACTATATGAAATTTCTCTTATCAACCACTATTTTTTCAAGGACAATTAGTAGGTTTTTTAATAGTAGAGTTGTAGATTTGATACATACAATTAAGTCTGTTGTTATTTTCTTGAATAGCCATTTTTTTTTCTTAACTTGAGAAATTATTATTGGTTCACCATACAAACTTCCACACCCACTTCCTAACCCCTTAAGGATGAAATTCGGGATTAAAAGTATCCTATGTTCTTCCCAGAGACCCAATGCTATTTCTTAGGCCGGTTACAGTGTTCCATCGACCGTCGTTGCGTACGTCAGTCGCGCTTGTAATTCATAAATCGTTACAGTGCTGCTCACCGTACGCACGCGTATAATTGCTACGCACTGCGTACGAAAACACAAACGAACGCGTTCAGTACTGCACCGATTGGTGGACTGACCGTGCGGATGCGTACGTAGTCCGTCCGCCCAGACCGTAGTCCGGTCAGTTTGTTGTTCAGGAGAGCACTAAATGGTACAAACTGACAGTCTCATCAGTCATGCTCGACCGAGCATTGTAACCGGCCTTAGATTTTTGGTACCTAATCATAGGATAAAGCAAAAGTACCGAATTATTCTAATTATTTTATGTTTTTGTTCACAGATGACGAATTTATTTGGTGCTGCGTTGGCTGTTATTCAGCTCTCTCTATTTGCGATTTACCCGAACAAATCACAATCACCAAGTTCAATTAAAAATTTAATAGCATAATGTAATCAATCTTTTTCGCTGTGTGAAATAAGACATAAAGTGCTGACAGCAACTACTTAGTTAATTTCTTTTTGTTAGTATGTCTTGGCTTTGAATAAAAAACTAGGTCTTCAAAGGGGTTAGTGGTGAAAATTACAGTAACTCATAAACTAAGTTCTTTTTAGAGACGCACCGTCAGACGATGCTCAACTACTATTTAAAAAAAAATCTCAATCACCCATTATAAGAATTAATATTAAAAGTAGATCATTAAATAATAATTATTATTTTATAATAAATCTGATCTCAAGAATTATTATTCATATTTGGCCATGACTTCTGTGCCAGTACCTTGGAACTGTCAGTATTATGCTTGTACATAAGTGTTTAGTGAAGGTACAAATGTGGAATGGTTGCAATATTATAGTAAAATAATCCTGTAAGAATTATGATGAATTAACTTTATATTTTATTTACAAACCAAACAGTTTAAGTAAAACTTGCCCTCGCTTACAAAGTTCTTTTGTAGTATAATGTTAACTTAGTTTTATGTTAAATAAAGTTTATAAACTGATAAGCGATTGTTCTTTGAATCACACACTTAAAGTGATAAATCTTTCCCTGCTTCAGACAATAAATGCTTCTTCTTCATCGTCTTCCTCCAATTTTATCTATTTATTCAGCTTGTTTTTGGTCAAAATAAGACTCACTGATACTTGGATTTTTAATAACAAGGCAATGGCGGATATTTTTTCGAAAAAAAATAGCATGCTTGTTTCTTCTTTTTCGTTTTCAAAAGCTCACACACAAAAAGGCCGATCTTGGCTATTCACCGCACAGTTGCCACTGATGTTGTAGCGAGTACAGACAGAACCTGTAAACTTGCACCATAGTGTAATACTACTACACCCTCGAATTCTAATTTGCGCGACATTTGGAAGGCTATGACAGGATATGTTTTCTCGCCTTCGTGATACACGAGCGAGTTAGTAGGGTCCCTCAATATTTTACATAACGGATAAGGTTCCTCTGCAACTTTTATGTAAAACCTGTTGATCGTGAAATAAATAATTTAAGGTACTGTTTTAATCACTTTAAGTATTTTTTTAGAAAAAAATAATTGTTAACTGAAAAGTTATATTTAAATAAAAAAAAAATGAAAAAATACCCGACTGCTTAAGAAGCGAACTAAAAAGACAAAAACAAGAAGCAAATCAAGCTGTGCAGTCGGAGGATACATCTGGTTTTGGTCAGCCAGCACGCGAATATGTTATATGTACAGCGGACGAAATGCTTTTGTTGACTTTTTCATCGTCATTACTAGCATCCCACATGTTATGGCAACTGCACCACTTTCCACCAGCACCACAGCGTCTGCGCAGGTTCGGTTCAGTGACTGCTCTTTGAATAGACGAGTACCTCCTACACTGTGGGTATGCCTCCGAGCGTATTTCTTCACTTGAATTCATTGATAATTTAAGTATATTTGCTAACGTAATGTAGGTGGTTATTAAACATGTCATAGGGTTATAGTTATTAAATATGTTGTAGTTATTAAACATCATCATAGTTATCAAACGTTCTTGATTAATTTGTACCTAAATTGTAATATTTATCTGTGTGATAGCGTCGAAATTCTAACGGGGTCCGGATAAATAACATTGGTAGTTGATAGTCATAGTAAGATTAGTACGACTTCCTGATGTCTCATTCTACTGAAATGACGCCCCAGGTCACTAAAGAAGATATAATAAAAACACTTCATAATTATTTAGTTTTTTGAAGAAATGTACTTTATCTGTGTCAGAGAGTTCTAAGCTATCATCAGCATAAGAAGACTTCAATGCGAAACTTGGAAAACGAGACAATAATGAGCTGCGGGTGGGGAAATTTGGATTTGGACGACGGAACCACCGGGTACACCTACTGGCCAGTTTTATGTAGAAGTGAGGCCCTCTTTATGATGAACTCCTTCTTCAGAAAGCATGAACACAGGAAGTGGACCTGGCAGAACCCAGATGGTACAACGAAAAATGAGATGACTTCATCATGTCGACGAAGAAGCAAATATTCAATGATGTATTTGAGATCAACGCGGTGAAAACCGGCAGCCGTATTGCGTAAGTGAATACGGCAACGCAAAGAGTTTGACCGCTATCCAATCGACCAATCACATGCGAGATGAATGACGCGATGTGGATTTCCATCTGTCCTCTTACCATACGGTGATCACTTCCGCAGCTGTATTGCGTAAGTGATCACCTATGGTATGGTAAGAGGCACTTTGAACTTAAATATTAAGCTGGAAAGATCTCGACTGATGATTTGGACCAGCTTGACGAAGCTTCATAGAAGGAAAAACTGCTTGACCCGACAACCCTTGACAGAACGTCTTGGCGCCGTGAGATTAGGATAGTCGGCTCCACATAAAGTGGGAATAGATTCTGAAGAAGAAGCGGATAATCGAAACAGTTTATAAAGTTCTCTGCAATCTAACTAATTGGATGCTTCAGTCTGTTGCATTCAGGCATTAAGAGCTGGTGGGGAGATACGAAGTCCTCTCACGGTCAAGGTTTAATTCGCTCTGAGATGTCCGTGGTAAAGGCGTACACAATACGGGCAAAGGAATAAAGGAAGGGAGCGAGATAGTGCGGATCTCGATCACAGTAAAAATATACAAACAGTATGTAAACTACCTACAATCGCTCGAAACGGCACTCACACAAACATACGCCCCGACGAGACCACTCGGGCACTTCTGCGGCGCTGTCAGTATTGAGTACCGCGACGCGACGAGTGATCACATATGTTTGTGTGAGTGTGCCGTTTCGAGCGTTTGTAGGTAGTTTCCTTATTGTTAGTACCTATATTTTTACTGTGTCTCGAACGCCCGCGTAATCGCAAATGTTATTGTCAATATACTCGGTCATTGTTTTATGAAATACTAGGTGAGCCGGCAAACGTTGTTTTGCCATATAAATTATTTCAAAGATTCCCAAAAAAATTGCACGCCACGCACTGTGTATTATAGTATTTTTAATTATCTGTACGTGAGAACTATCTTGAACAAAATGGCACCTACCCTACCCTATACGGCATGCAGAACCGCATCCGGGTCCAGGTTTTTGAGACCTGGGTCTGGCAAGCAGTTAGAACCGCAGCCGTATTGTGTAAGTGCGCAAAGAAGTTAAACTCTATCCAACCGACCAAATCGGCCAATCACACAAAAACATTACGTCATTCATCTCGCATGTGATTGGTCGGTTGGATAGAGTTAAACTTCTTTGCGCACTTACGCAATACGGCTGCGGTTCCCCCGGAGCCGGCTGATTTTTTTTTTACTTTTTGAATAAATCATAGAGAATTTGGCAGGATAAGCAGTTAAGGCGTTTTAACATTTATTTGTAGGAAAAAATATATTAAATAACTACCGTGGAGGTAGGTACTTAATCAAATAAGCTTTTACTAAGTAAAAGCGCTGCATTGAAGCTGTAGCACTTGTAGCAGATTCACAATATTTTTTATTCCGCTTTTAAAGGTCGCCTTTTTATCGTAAAATACTAGAAACCAACGTTAAAAGAAATTCAGCCCCAGATCTACGATTTTTTTGAACCGGGGCAAAACCTTGACAGTGGCGCCCCCTCCCTTTAGTGTTTAAGAAAAACTGTTAATAATAATCCTTTAATAAATTTAAACTTTTTATTATCTAATAACTTTAATTTGTGGCATAAAACAGGAACAGAAAAAATATATAACCAGGAAAGACTACAACTTTACACGGCGTGCTTTGTTTTCTGCGAAAGAATCTATTAGCTCCTCAAAGTCTGTCGCATAGGCAGTTTTGTTTACAATGGCTAGGATCGCGAGACCAGATAGACGATCCTGAACGAACGTAGAACGTAGGTAAGTTTTAATTATTTTCAGTTTGCTGAAGCTTCGCTCACAGCTTGCAGATGTTGTTGGTAATGTGCAATAAATTCTTAAAGCTATACTAACATTGGGAAACGCTTCTTGCAAGTCATGCTTGTACAGATGTTGTAATAGGTCGAAGGTACTTGATTTTTCATTAATTTAATGTACTAGCTCTTTAAATACGGCAAGCAATTAAAGTCTTTTGAATATTCTAAAGCTAGATCGGCTCCATTTTTTTTGCAGATCTACTGTCGACATATTTAAAAAGGTGTGGCCACTGAGGAAAGCGAATTTTTCTTGTAGACTCTTTGCACTCTTTACTCTTATCTCAATTTCTGTCAAAATTTTGTCAAACACTACTTTTATATCTTTGAAGACATCGCAGCAAGCAGTCTTGAGCATCGTCGCTGAGTTGCCAGCTTGTCTGTTTTTTATCGGTTGCATTTCGGGGAGTGTGCGATGGAATTGCATGATTTATTTCCACCCAGCCCGTTCCATCATCGGACTACCAGACGTACGGCGATGCGTCATCGATACATGGTGGACATCCCACCTATACGCACAAAACGTTTTGGGGACACTTTTATTATGCGTACAGCTAAGGAGTTGAATTCCCTGCCGGAGCCTGTGTTTCCCGATAGCTACAATCTAGGGGTCTTTAAGTCAAGAGTGAATGGGTTTTTTTCTATTCAAGCGTGCTTCACTGTCAGAGGCGTCTCTAGCCTATGTAGCGCCCGTGTGCAATCATTACCCTAGCGCCCCCTAGTAAGCGCGCGGTCAAAATGGAATAGGTACAAATAACAACACATTACCACAAGAGAAGAACTATCGTCAGAAAACATGGTGACAATAGGTACCGCGTAGACCGTCCAACAGCGCGACGTTCGTGAGCAACTGCACGCTCGAACGCAAAACTTACCTCTCGAATGCTTGACTGTGTGACAGTTCTCTGTCTGATAGAACCCTAATTACGACCTCATGTCATACGTACAGAGTTCTATATCAATTGGGAACATTTGACAGAATTGGGAAACTTAATGCGAGGCCCACTGTAGGTACACGGGTAAAAACTGGTATCGATGTATTTTAAGGTAGGAAGGAGTGATAAGAATAACAAAATACAACTTTGTGAACTCTGACCCCGGTGAAAGTCGCAACATTTGTGGCAGCTAATAACAAATCTTACATAATAGGTATATTTTAATCAAAAGAAAAGACGATTTACTTCTTATTTACATGTTTACTCAAATATAAGGCTTACTTCGCAAAATTACGTGTAGCGGTAGAACACAAAGTGTGGTACGCGCCACGCGTACACACGCTTTTGAGAAATGCCGCGCGCGTGACGTTCGTTCATGGCAATTTTAACTTTATTTCTATTCTATAAAGCCGAATTCAGGATTCGCAATATAATGTACGATTTCCAAAGACTGGGTGGCGCGGGCACAGCGCAGCGCTTCGCAGCGGATGCGCGAGCACGCGCCAGTAACCGCGTCCGCCCGACGCCTACAATCTGCTAGAACCCGGGCGCAAGCGCGCGTGCTCGCGTATCCGCTAGCATGCTCTCAGCGATTCTTTCGCGTCGCAGACAGTTTTTTTCGAATAAACAGGTAGTTAAGCTTTTCATCTGTATCCATATTCATTTTGCACGAAAAACAATAAACAAATAAATAAATCACCAAGGGCGGATCCAGGATTTTTTTCTGGGAGGGGCACAAGGGGCGGACAGGCAAAAAAATCAACAATAACTGTCAGAAATAAACTTGAAGTATCATACTTCATGTTTATTTCTACAAGTTCAAGTATGTACAGGAAGGGTTATGAAAGACAAGAGTTTCACTCATGTTCTTTCTGTTCATCATCATCATATCAGCTGAAAGATTTCCACTGGTGGACATAGGCCTCCCCCAAGCGTCGCCACATTGATCGGTCCCGTGCGTCCCGCATCCAGCGGATGCCCGCAACCTTTACCAGGTTTTTGGTCCACCTGGTGGGAGGCCTTCCAACGCAACGTCTTCCGGTTCGCGGTCGCCACTCCAAAACTTTTATGCCCCATCGGCCATCTGTTCTGCGAGCAATGTGCCCAGCCCACTGCCACTTAAATGTGGCAATTCTTCGGGCTATGTCGGTAACCCTGGTTCTCTTGCAGATCTCTACATTTCTGATTCAATCATGCAAGGACGGTTACCTATCATAAGTTCAAACAACATTTGACCGAATTTCATTTACCTAAAACTTTTCAACTATTATCGTTTCGTTTTTTTTTTACTTCATCGAAGTCACGTCTGCCACTGTCTCAGTTGACCTATTATCAATTCGATTTTTTTCGTTACTCCAACGTTTTACTTGGTCGAAAAACTTTTTACCGAAGTTACACTTAGCCGAAATGACATTAGTCCGAAATATTTTTATTTAATCGCATATCAAAATAATAAGTGAAAAAGAAACAGTGGGTGAATACAAATGTTTAAAACAGCGACCTGTAAAAAATATTTCTGTCTGCAGGGTCTAAAGTAACCTAACACGAAGGAGATGACGGGAGCTAAGTTCGCTCGCTTTGCTCCCTCACTTCACCTCCCGTCATTTCCTTCGAACCTAACCTATCCGTGTCGGGGTGCCCTAAACTCCCGAGCTCGCTTCGCTCGCTCTTGGACAAATTCTTTGAAGTAATTAATTAATAAAAATGTCTAATCCATGACAGCTATTAATAAATCATTTGCATGAAAACACAGACAAGGCTGCGTGAAGTCGATTTTGCAGCGATTCGTTTTTATCACTTAATTTTGTAGCATAACATATTAACTTTTATGACACTATTTCAATTTTAAATTGAAAATGCTACCAAGTAACCGGCTAAATATTTGTGACTAAATAATATTCATTAACATGTTGTTTCGGTTTGGTGAAAATATGGCAAATGAAAAAAGTTCAAAAGAGGCTTCAGCCAATAGCAAAAAGTTATTTTGTAAATCGGCGAAATGTAGTTCGGTAAAATAATACATATGCCACATGATACTTCGATGATCTGAAAATATATCAAATAATGCTTATAGCAAAAAAGACATCGGTCAATTGTTTTCGGTTAAATGAAATTCGTCCAAAAAATATTCGGAAAAGTGATCGGTTCCCCGCAAGGACACCTCGAGGCTGGCCCTCTTCATTGCCCTTTGGGTGACTGTAAGCTTTCTGATGAGGCCCATTGTGAGCGACCACGTCTCAGAGCCATAAGTTCTTCTAGAGACACTGTGGTAAGTTTTACGATAAGAAACCGCGCAGCTTCCCGAATGCTGCCCCGCCGAGTAGGATTCGACGGTTGACCTCTTTCTCGAGATTGGACCTGCCCAACTGGACCGTTTGTCCCAGGTTGACATGGTGGTCCACGACTTCGGCTGTGAAGCCACCGATCTTGATAGGAGTGGGTGCGACATGAGCGCTCAACATCACCTTGGTTTGTCTATGTTCATTTTTGGACCCATTCTTTCGGAAGCTCTACTGAGGTCATCGAGCGTTGTACTGGGGTCCTCCATGACAGCTTTATCATCGGCGAATCGGCCTCTCCAAAAAATCAAAAATCAATCAAAATCAAATGTTTTTTATTTCACATAGGCCTACATGGGCACTTATAAAACGTCGACAAAAGGTGCACGGTTCGGGTTAGTCGTTTCCTGTGGAGAAGAACCGGCAAAAAACTCCACGGTTACTCTTTTAAAAAAAAATTGGTTTGTTTTTACAATATTTCCATGTTACAGTATTAGTGCTTAGATATGGGGGGACAACGTAGGCCCGACAATAAGTCGTAAGAAACCAAAAAAAAAATTGTATAAACGAGAGAGTTAACAAATGTTAACAAGCGTCTAGAAATCTAGAAGGCCTACAATGTTCACACATTCACAAAACAATCAGTAAAAGAATCTATACAAAGGAAAAAATAAATAAAAATGTATAACAAGACTAAATTTAACATGTGGCACATATGTTGTTATCAGTGCTGTAACTATTCATAGCAAAGGGCTATAAAGTTTATTGAAATCATTGTAAAAAGTCTAATTAAAAGAAAGAAAAAAAGTAAAAATGAGATTGAGAATAGTTAGAGACATCCACATATTTGTGCCGTTTATGAGTTACCAGGGAAGCCGCATGCGCAGAAGGAGCTAAAATTTTTATCTTCAACGTAGTCCTTGATTTTGTAATATGCTTTTTTAATAAGGACACGTTTGATGTAGTTTTTGAACTTTCCCTCGGTCAATTCTATAACTGGCTTTGGCAACTATAAAAGCGTATACTGTTTATAAGAAAAGACTTGCTAGTTTTCGTTAATCTGGATTTGGGTATTACAATTTCATGCTTACTGCGTGTATTAAAATTATGGAAATCGCTTCTAGTTTTGAAAAGCCCTCGATTTTTGCGGACATACAAAATACATTCCAATATATAAAGATAAGGTAGAGTCAGTATATCGATCTCTTTAAATTTTTCTCTGAGGGACTCTCGTGGACTCATGTTATAGATTGCGCGGATTGCCCTCTTTTGTAAGATGAAAATTGAGTCAACGTCTGCTGCTGATCCCCACAGCAGAATGCCATAAGACATAATACTGTGGAAATAAGCATAGTATACTAACCTAGCTGTGGCTACATCGGTTAACTGCCTTATTTTCCTTACTGCATATGCAGCTGAACTTAACCGACCCGAAAGAGTTCTAATGTGCGCGCCCCACTGCAATTTTGAATCGATAGTAATCCCTAAGAATACAGTTTCCTTTATAACTTCAAGATTTTTGCCGTCAAGATTTAAATTTAGGTCACGTTGTGGTACATTTGGTAAGGAAAACTTCAGACATTTTGTTTTTTTCGCATTCAGTAAAAGATTGTTAGCTGCGAACCATTTAGAGAGAACAATTAGACTTTCGTTGACATGTAAGACATCCGTATCTTTCCTATCTATTTTAAAAATTAGCGAAGTATCATCAGCAAATAGAATTATATCCGATAATTTGGCCATCATAAAAGGGAGATCATTAATGTAAACAAGAAAAAGGAAAGGGCCGAGAATTGAACCTTGGGGCACGCCCATCTTGACTAGAGACCCGGAGGACATCTCCAGTCTAGAATCTTGAAGATATCCTTCAGTGCAGTGGTGAATAGTTTCTTTCTGTTATTTTATTCATATATTTTAACATCTCTGTAATTTGATTTCCTTCTAAGTATGTACTGTGATGGAATCTCCACAGTACACAAAATACCGTCTGGGGGGGGCACGTGCCCCCGTGCCCCCCCCCTAAATCCGCCCTTGTAAATCACGTCAGTCTACAGTTCAAAGCATAACTTGAAAGATTCAACATGCTGGCCAGCGACAAAACAGTAGCGCGCGCGGATGTAGCCGACCGGACAAGACGACAGCCGAACGCCGCCTTCCACGTACGAGAATAGCCGACCGGCTACCGAGGCGTCCGAGCGCAGCCGACTGGCTGACGCGGCATAGGTACTCGCGTTTCTAATCGAGTTCCAAGCAGTGTAAATACCATGCAAACATGAAACTTAACTATTGTATAGAAGCCAAAATTTCCTTTAGCACAGTGTGAAAGGCGCTCCGGCGCTGTCCGTTTAGTGGAAATGGTACATAGTTGTCGGAGTGTTTTCAAAAGAAATAAAACAGGTGCCTGCCTTTGGTAGCGATGCGCTGACTCACTACCAAACTAAACCAATATAATCTGTAATTATATTTTTTTAGGTTTATTTCATGTTGAAATAAAAGTTACTATTTTCAAAGCCGCTCGTGGCGCGCCTTGCATTGCTGTAATTCGATATATATAAGAAGAGCTCCAGATGCCATACAAAATTTAAGCAAACCGGAGCTCTTTTTACGTGGGTTATTGAAAGTGCCGCGGCCGGAGGGCGCGCGAGTGCCGCTCGGCGCCCCCTAGGGCGCTGCGCCCGTGTGCTTCGCACACCCTGCACTATAGGTAAAGCCGCCCCTGTTCACTGTCGACCACATCATCGCTTACCATCAGGTGAGATAGTGGTCAAGCGCAAGCCTATAGACAATAAAAAGAAAAAAAAAAAATAACATTCACTTGATATAATTTTCATGTGCTATAAAAACATATGACATAATTTCATATGATCTAATGTTATATTTCATATAACCTTCATTTACTCTAACAACGTATAGTACAACGTTCATTTCATATAATTTTCAATTACCATAATGCTCTTTTTATATACCGTTCATTTCATCCTATTTTCATATTAACTAATTTTCTAACGTAACGCACCGTTCTTGAAAAAAACAAATTATTGTAATCTAACCTCAAAACACTAAAGTTGCTTCTGCATCGTCTCCGGCGCTGCGGGAAGTGCACCCTCTTAGCCCTTAAGTAACAAAGCATAGGCTCCCGTGCGAGCCGTAGCTGCTGAGGCTGGGCGCCGGAGGCGACCAGCAAGCCGAAGCTGCGGAGGTGAGCACAGTGGGCGGGGGATGCTCTCCTTTCGCGCCTCCGGTTTTTATATAGACTCTAGGGGTAGTAGCCAAAAGACTATGTGAAGTCGGGGTGCCCCGATTCGTTTTTCTCCACCTTTAGAACTTTTGAATGTAGGTATTGCAATTTATAGTAGTAATTTTAATCAATAAAACAAGTATCGCAAACGTAATACACAACACAAACAATAAATAGTTTAGCTGTATGACAGTCAGATAAATAAAAAATATCCGTCCACCCGTATAAAAGCGAACTAATAACAAGCAATATATAAGTGGTGCTTGTTTTTGCTAGCACGAAAATGACATGCGTTTAGAATCTAATCACTTTTTGCAAAAATATACAAAACAAAGTAGACGTTACTAAATTATATTAAACGTTACTTAGAGATTTTTAATATTATAGTTACTGAATGTTATATAAATGAATATTATATCATACGTGCATTATATAAAATGTTCACTATACCATATAAAATTGTGTAAAATGGAATTATATCAATAATTCATTATATCATTTGATAGTTATATTAAAAAATAGTATATTAAATGAAATTAGGTCATATGATCATTAGATCTTTTGTTATTATTTCAAACGGTACACAACCTTATTTCTGGGTATGTATAATAGTATGCACGGCGTTTCTGAAGCGCCGCGGTCTTTGACGCAGTTATTAATTTGATATTATTACTGATTTGATTGCGTAGAGGATATGCCACGATTGCGTAGCGGATGTCCTACTATTGTGTAGCGGATGTGCTAAGATTGCGTAGCAGATGTTCTAGGATTGCGTAGCGGATGTGCTACGATTGCATCAAAATCGAATAGTTTATTTCAAACAAACCTTAGAAGTACTTTTGTACAGTAAAAAAAAAAAAAAAGCTATTTGCAAATTTGCAAGCGTCAGTCAAGCCTGTGCTACACGGTCGCCAACCAAGCCAAAAACCAAGGTCACCTTGGTCGGAAGCGGCCGTTCCCGACCGTGTAGACAGTGGTTGCCAACCAAATTTAGCATGACCTTCCAACGCCCTTGGTCGGCGTGCGTGCGTTGCCAACGAGTTGGTCGGCGACTTGTTTGATGCCGTGTAGACGCTTGTTGACAACCACGCGTTTGACAGTCGCGCTTCAGCAGGCGGCGAGCGCAGACGCACGCGCTAAAAATGGCTCAACAGAGCGAACGCAATGTAATAACGGAACTTATCGGTATATACAGAGACTTGTCCTGTCTTTGGGATTTGACATCAGATGATCAGAGTCATGTAAAAAAATGCATGGGATATTTTTTTCAAAGTATATTCTATTACTTTAAATGTACCTATATTAAATATACTAGCTTCTGCCAGCGGCTTCGCCCTCGTGAAAAGTGTTTTCTTATCCCAAGGGAACATTATACCGTGATGAAAAGATGCATACGTGCTATTCCAGATTATAATCTATCTCTGAGGCAAAATTCATCCTGATCCGCTCAACAATTTTAGCTTGATTGAGCAACAAACATACATACATCTATCAAAACTTTCGCATTTATAATATGAATAAGAAGAAGTAAGATTAGAGTTTAGTTTTTAAAGTTTATTAGTATATTCTTTTTGAAGTTTTGATAGACAAGGCGCCATGACGTCGTTGTAATGAAAGTACGGTACGAGCGTAAATGCGTCCTCTCTGCGCGGCGTTCTAAACATACTGAGGTTGGGAGCTTGTCGCAGACCGTGTAGCCGGCATCGCCCGACTCGCTGCCGACCAAGGTGACCTTGGTTTTTGTCGCGGTCGGTAACCGTGTAGCACAGACTTCATTGAGACCAATGGAGAAGAATTTGCAAGAAACTCCACGGACACTCTTTTCCATCAGTTTTAATTACAAGTTTTTGGTTACAACTACTTCCATACTTTTCTGCCTATCACTTGTTCTTGCGCCCTAGTGGCTGCGGAGCAAGACCAGCATTGAGCCAAGCATTTTTATCAGCGATGTATTTCCCCAACTTATGGTACTTACAATATGCTTTACTTATAATAATTATGCTTGCCTGCATAGCAGGGGCGGCTTTACCTA
The DNA here is from genome assembly GCA_945859665.1 of Anorthoa munda. NCBI lineage: Eukaryota > Metazoa > Arthropoda > Insecta > Lepidoptera > Noctuidae > Anorthoa > Anorthoa munda. The sequence continues at coordinate 11,182,764 of OX243905.1, read as the reverse complement.
TAGTGCAGGGTGTGCGCAGCACACGGGCGCAGCGCCCTAGGGGGCGCCGAGCGCAACTCGCGCGCCCTCCGGCCGCGGCACTTTCTATGACCCACGTAAAATGAGCTCCGGTTTGTTTACATTTTGTATGGCATCTAGAGCTCTTCTTATATAATTATGTCGAATTACAGCAAAGCAAGGCATTCCACGAGCGGCTTCTACAATAGTAACTTTTATTTCAACATGAAATAAACCTAGAAACAGATAGTTACAGATTATATTGGTTTAGTAGTGAGTGTCGCATCGCTACCAAAGGCGCGTGCCGGTGACCTGTTTTGATTCGTTTGAAAACACGCCGACAATTATATTGCGAATCCTCAATTCGGCTGTTTAGAATAAAAAATAAAGATCAAATTGCCATGGACGACCGTCACGTGCGTGGCATTGCCCAAAATCGTGTGTATGCGTGGCGCGTGACGCACTTTGTGGTCTACCGCTACACGTAATTTTACTCCTTCCTGCCTTAAAATACTTTTTACCCGTGTACAGTGGGCCTCGCATTAAGTTTCCCAAATTTGTCAAATGTTCCCTATTGATATTGAACTCAGTACGTATGACATGAAGTCGTAAATTGAGTTCTATTAGACAGAGAGCGGTCACACGGTCAAACGTTCAAGAGGTCAGTTTTGCGTTCGAGCGTGCAGTTGCTTACGAACCCCGAGCTGTTGGACGATCTACGCGGCTATTGTCACCATGTTTTTTGACGATAGTTCTTCATCGGAAGAGGAATTAATGATTTTGTGGTCATTATCAGCAATAAGACTGAAAAGAAAATACTGGGTGTGGCCCAGTAAATAAGGATAGAAAGCAATATGGAGATTTTCATAGACTTTTCAAAATGGGTTGAAGATGAAGAAATGTTTTTAATTCTTTTCGGATGACAATAGATTCCTTCGATAAACTATATGAAAAAGATAAACATGACTTAGTTAAACAAGATACTAACTGGAGGAAAGCCATTTCATAAAAAAAAAAGATTGGTGCTAGTTTTCCTCGGTTTTTATAATCGTTCGCATCGTATAAAAAACGCCTTTAACCGCCATAATTAGCTTTTCAGTCTCCATCTTCCTTCCAACACTTTTGGTCACCGAAACAGCAGTGAACGCGCGAACGCGTACGTTCTGGTTGACCGACGCGTTCATCGCTTCATCGTTCATCGTTGGGTATATCTATGTAACGTAATACAACACATCGCACGCTCTTGTCTTGAACGGTTAACAGCGTGACCGCTCTCTGTCTGATAGAACCCTTAGAATGAAGAAATTTGACAGATGTGGGAAAGCTTGATGCGAGCTGGGCCTCGCATCAAGCTTTCCCACATCTGTATCTTATTTGTGTGTGTATATGTTGTTTACCGGCATCATTTAAAATTACACCATTTGCAGTTTTGCACCTGGATATCTGTTCACTGTTGAAAATACAAGGTGTTTGGTAAACATCCTGTATAATTCCAAATATAGTCAACTGCACATCATGGCATCCAGAACAGTCAAATTCCTTCAATAGATTTTCAATTTAATTTCCAAACAATAGAGTTTATTATCCATTGGGGAAATTTGTCAGTTTGTGGTTATGTGCTATTATTTGTACCTATTCCATTTTGACCGCGCGCTTACTTGAGGGTGTAGGCTAGGCTAGGGTAATGATTGCACACGGGCGCGACATAGGCTAGAGACGCCTCTGCTGCATAGTATGCGTTTTATACAAGTTTTAAATTTCGTCTCATTCAGTTCTAGGATGCTAGGAGCTATTTTATTGTAACATTTTATATAGTACCCCATAAAAGATGATGCTACTTTAGCCAGCCTTTTTTTTTTGCTAGCGTTTATGTGGGACTCTAACCCACTAAAACTCCACGGTGTCCTCCTGTGCCGCTTATAGCGGGACGCGTTAGCACTCACCGCGAACCCGCCGCGGCTGTCCGTCCGTCCGTCCACAATAGTGTGATTAACAAAAAAGTATGTTTTATTGTAAAAAAGCGTGGGGTCAATCTTGGGGTGCTTGATGTAAATTTTTATAATATTTTATTGACAGATATTGGTAAAAGTAGAGTAATTTTTTAAATTACTTAAAAAGCATCCCACGCTTTTTTACAATAAAATATTTATTTTTTTTGTTAATCACACACACTATCCTTAATTTAAATTTATTGAAAATTATTTTTACGTTTTAGTTTGGTTTTCTGTTATAGCGTGCTTTTTTAGTTTTTTTTAACTATTATTTATTAGAGTTTGTAGCTGAACAATAATCACTAAGCGAAGTATCTGTTTGTGTGGTTTCTTCCTTACAGTGGGTATTTTTTACTACAGGTCCCGTCACGTAAAAAGAACGCTGAGCGACAGTGGAGGGGATGTGTCTGCGCATCGGTACTGTCGCGGTCTAAAGAACTAGGATATTGTTTTATAATATAAGAGTAATTGTTTTATTGTAGAATCATAATAGGTACTTTCTAGCTACTTAGTACTTTAGAAGAGGTTGGATTTAAATTAGATAATGTTTTCTTGAGCATTATTTTTTATTTCGATCTTATTATAATAAATATCTTATCATTATAAATTATCAACTGCTCCTTTCTCAACTTCTTTCTTCATAAAATAATAGATACTATCATCAATAATAAATAAAATCAAAAAATCAATTAATAATTTTTCATTCCTTCATTTTTAAAAACAATCGTCGAGCAAAGAAAAATGTGTGTGCGACTGTATTTTGGCAGCGAACGAAGCGTGATCTCTGCGCGGGAAGCATGGGTCAACTGACGAACCAATAGCGTGCGCGCACAGAAACACTGGCGGGGCATTCCCCCGTCGCGCCCCCTTCATACCACCAGTTTGATCGATAAATCGCTCACTGCGCAGATTCAAGGTCAGCGTTCTTTTTACGTGACGGGACCTGTACTTCATTACTGCGTTTTATTCAAATTATTTAAATCAGTCTTATTACTTTATGTAGGTTGGAGTCATAGTTGTGTGAGCACTTACTATCTTCGTGCATTATGTATGTTTTGATTGACATTCTAAATGATAAGTCTTTTGTGTTACATAAAGTTATAAACATCAACTTCGTTGCTGTCGTCATAAAAAACCTGTCGTATGCGAGGGCTCTGAACCATTTTGATATTTTTGGCTCATATCGTGTTTTTGGTCGGAGAGAAATGAGAGAAAAGTTTCAGTGGATCTTTTCTAGTAGTCCTCAAGTCCATGGAGAGCCGGCAACCTAGAGGTCTTGTATGGTGCATGATCGATGTCCTGTGCATATCGATCAACACGAACGTTTAACCTCCTTGAGAACCTATCAAGGAGGTTTAGTACACGCAATAAAAGAAATGGTTCTGGTCCCGCTCTTACCAAAGATGGCGAATGGCTGAGTTATGTCGGACTCTAGCCACCAGAAGTAAATCTCTAAATGCATCTTGCTGCTAAGCAAATGTGCTGTCTGGAGGGCTCGGCACATATAGCACATCACCGACTGAGCACGTCACAAAAAAGTTTCGAAACACGAAGACTAACCCAAGACCAAACCCACGCATACCCCAGGCAACTAACTCTATTAGATTGAATCATGTTAGAGATGCTGTAATAAATGAACGATAAGTTTTCACCACCTGCGATTTATTTTTTGAGCAAGTATTTAAATACCAAAGCACCATATTGTCATAAAAAGCGAGTTAAATTACCTTATTATATATAAAGCTTAATTATTAATTGGAAATTATAGCTAGCAATTTTTTATATTTTTTTCACAGACACAGAACAGGCGGTCCCTGCTTTTAAGGGCACATTTACCTAAACCTTGGTAGTAGGAAATAGAGCTTATTGGCCCGACGACATAATATCCATTTTTCCGTAATACCAATGCTTCATAAGTTGCGTTACCAGGTGACATAGTCATTGCCACAACATAAAATATTTTAGATTTGTCTTCGTCGTAGTAAAAATGTATTCTGGTAACGTTTTTTAGAGAAGGATTTGAACATGACCAGCATTTCTGTGTTTCTATTTTCATAGTCATTCCTTGAATGTAATTCACAGCTGCATTTACGCTTTGCAGTCCTATAGTGTCAAGTATCCTAAGTGGATACAGTTTGTGGCAAGTACACCACCTTTCGTGAATGGCCACTTCTTTACACGTGCGATTATTGTTCATCAATTTTAACATCGAGTGGCAATTCGGACACCCTTCAGGTACAGAATCGCTAGAATTACTGCACTGAGACATTCTTTTGATATCCAAGAGGGTGCTATAAACATCATAAGGCGTGGTCAAGCGGCGCTGGTTCAACACCAAATTTTTGTATTTTTCGGGATGTCTCCCTTTTAAAAGTAATGGGGTCCACACAAACTTCATTGGCAAACGATCGTCGTAGAAACTTTCCATTTTGAGGCTGTGTCTACCGAAACGTAAGCCGTGGGCGCTTAAAAACAGTACAAAAGTGTTCTTCAAAACACCCGTGTAAATCAACTGGTTCATGAAGTTTTCTATCATTTTGTCCGCGAGTTCCGGTCTATTTTTCTCAACGCGAGTAAATGAGTTTATCCAAAAAAAGCCGAAAAATGAATCTGTTCTGTAAGTATTAGCAAAGTCTACAGCGTAATCTAACAGCTGCTGACCTGATGATACTTTTCCTGTACATGCTGACTTATCCTTGCGATTATATTCTTCTTTGAGAAAAAATGGTTGCATGTAATGGTCTGTGGGAGCCTTGTGGAATTCGTAGTCTTTTGTAAATGTGTTTCCTAATTTATCTTCACCATAAGCTGTAACGTAACCGGCGTCCTTGAATGCTTTCCAAATGAAGTGGTAATTGCAGTCATCCATTGAAGCATAGCATTCTTTTATTATTGAAGTAATGTTTTTTCCCGTTAATGCCGCCATAACATTTGCTAATGTGTCATCTGCAATCTGATAAGTTGTTATATTTCATAATAGAGTCAAGAGATAAATAAGAACGGCAACTAGAGGAAGTTTGAAAGTAGCGCCAGCGATAGATGAAAGAGAATAGTTTCTCCTGGTATGGTCATGCGATGAGGAGGGATGAAACGCATGTTAGGTGCTAAAAGAGTTATTAATGTAAATGTGGTTGGATGGAGAAGAAGGCCAAACCAAAATGGATGGACTGTGTGAGGAGTGATATGAAGGAATTGGGAATCATTTATAGCGTGACTGTTGACAGGACGGAATGGAAGAAGAAACCGTGTTCACAAGGTCAGGAAGATGATGATGAACAAGAATCAATAGTAATGATCAAATAAGTACCTTATTATATCCTTGGTAACCAAGCCAATTGTCGTTTTGGAAGTGGCTGAGTAATCTGGGCATTGTGTGCAGGAAGCGAGGCAGAGACATCGATTCCATTCCCAGTATCAATACGTTATATTTGATTTTACAAGGTTTTGTTTCTGGCAACTGAATTTTTCGACTGAAGGCGTACATATCATCATAGATTATGTGTAATTTATTGTTATCATCGATTTCGGAGCAAATTACATTTATAAAATCAGACTGTAAAGTTATAATGGATTCGTCCTGAAATTCTGTACAGTTACTGAATCTGAAACAGCCATAATAGTGAGTCAAATTGATACTTTTCTAATGAATAACTATACCTATCTACTCTCTTATAGGTAGGTAAATTTTATATACTTAGGTAGGTACCTAATTTATGCATTTAAACCTTGCCAAGATCAAGAACAAATAGCAAAGATGCTGATGCTGCCCAAGATTGCTATAGATACGTAATTCTGGTAGCGCTGCAGCCGCAAGGTGACCGGACCAGTAGTTGACAAAAAATATCTATTTAGTTCGTCAGTTAGATAACCTAAATACAGTTTTATTTATTTGATAAAGCATAAAATACGGGTCCAATATTATTTGATAATCATATTGACGGACTAAATAGAATTTTTTTTTTTGTGCCCAGGAAACATCCCTTTTGGTACCTAGCTGCCTAGGCTGGTGTGCAGATGTATGTGCCATTCAGGTCAAAACAAAGCTCTCTTTATCAAATCAATATACTTACAATAATTTATCAACTTCGTGTGGGTTATATAAAGTTTCGACAATGAACTTATAACAGCAGTGAATGTGAATGTTCTTAGAAGATTTTTCCATCTTGTGACTTTTTATTCGAGCGATTACTTTAGTATCATCATATTTTCGCAAAAATACTGCTCGTTTTCCACACATTTCATAGATTTTTCTGGTTACATTTCGTCTATACTTTCTGTAATTGATCACTGCTAAAGGTATTTTACATCCTGGAGTGTTTATCATGCCAACTAAAATCGTAAATCAATATAAATTAGTTACTATTTAATTTACAAATTACAACATGGGATAGGGTGGATACCGACATTTCACCAGTCGATTCAGGGCGAACCTATAGCTTTAGGCCGGGCACAATAGTGGTTGCAAGGGCTAAAGCTAAGCCCAAGGTTGCAATAGTGGTTGCAAGGGCTTAATGCTAAGCCCGAGGTTGCAATAGTGGTTGCAAGGGCTAATGCTAAGCCCAAGGTTGCAATAGTGGTTGCAAGGGCTTAATGCTAAGCCCGAGGTTGGCAAAGTGTTGAATAAGGTTTTCCGTCTGGAATATCTCAATAGCAGACCGAAGGCAGGGGGGTGACTTCCCTGGTGTTGCGCCCGGCCTAGATCATTGAGACAAATTATTCATTTTATTACTTACATATATACATGTATTTTATTTTATTATGTGCAAGTAATTAATATTATGTATGATATTTGGTACACTGACAGCCCTAAATTCGTCTCCTCTTGTTTAGTCCATCCAAAGGTTGTCTGTAATAGATTGCCTAGTGCGATAAGACCGCCCATTGTACACTTGTAAATGTTTGTCCTGTATGTTTTTGTGGTGTACAAAAAAGTATATAATAAAAAATAAAAAAAAATAAAAAAAAAATTTACACCCCCTGTTTTACCACGACCAATTACATATCATGCTATCCCTAAGTAAAGTACAGCATTGCCTCCCAAGGGAGGTAAAGTTGTATGAATCTCCCGAGGGAGTAAAGTGTTTTGAATTTGGAACGTCAAATTTGTGTGGAAATCGTGGAAAACTTTAATAAAAAAAAATGCCCATATGCCTTTGGAACCAGGTTTATTCGAAAATTGAACTGGCCACCATAAGCAGAACTTAAAAAAAGCCGGTCAAGTGCGTATCGGACTTAGCACATTTAGGATTCCGTACCAAGCCGCAAAATCAAGTTCGTTCTAATAGGAAAAAAGAGGGAATTTCAAAGAAAAAAAACTGATTTATCAATATATCGGTATTTTTGGTAAAATATACGTTGTAATAAACATTATCGCCAAATTTCAAGTTTATATGTCAATGGGAAGTTAAAAAATTCTTCGGGGCCAAATTTTGTAAAAATACTGACTTTGGTGGCTTGTCATTCCTTTGCTTTTAAATATTTTTTAAAACAAAAACATACAGTATGTATCTACTCAACGAGCACTAAACAACGATACCCCACTCGATAGGGTAGGCCATTTTTTATTTCACGGCCCCTTATATCTACATGGGGACCCGCTTAAAATATTTTTGGCAATTTGTATGGTTTTGTGTTAATAAGATGCTTATACTATGAAAATTTGAAGAATGTAGCTCCAACCGTTTGGCTGTAAAACCTATGTGACAGACATACACGTGAGTGAAAGCGATAGGGCTCCGTTTGGACCCTTCCGGTACGGAACCCTAAAAAAACAATAAAGGCGCGATTACAAAGAATGTGAAACAAAAGACGGTGTTTGAAGTTTCTACACTGAAATAAACTCCACCACAACATCCATAAGTGTACCGAACAAAAATGTTTCTATATCCTTCCATAACTGGACTTAAATTTTGATTTATATGAATTACAAAATAAGGAAAATTTATGTGAGGAGCTCGTGGCTAAATAATAACAGCCGCACGGGTCGATCTTCAAGGTTAAGCAACGCTTGACGAGGTCGGTCCGTGGATGGGTGACCATTTCAACATACCGAGTTTCCTCCGTGCCTCGGAAAGCACGTCAAGCCGTTGGTCCCGGCTGTCATTTGACGATCTTTGACAGTCGTTATGGGTAGTCAAAAGCCTGAGATCTGACACCAGTCTTGCCAAGGGGTATCGTGTTACCCAGTTACTGGGTTGTGGAGGTTAGATAGGCAGTCGCTCCACGTAAAACACTGGTACTTAGCTGAATCCGGTTAGACTGGAAGTCGACTCCAAAAATAATTGGGAAAAAGGCTAGGCAGGTGATGATTAATTACAAAATAAAGACTTAATCTAGGGAGCCCTGGCTTTTTAGTCTCTCGCAGAAGGTGTTAAAAGGTGCTCCTCCGGGATAAAGACTGTCTACATCTTGGGCAGCTTGAACCCCTCGCTTCATTCAACCTCTAAATAAATTCCGAGTGAATCCCTCGTTACGCTCAGGGTTCAATATGCCGCCCGTGACGTAAGACACTACTTTATCCCCTTGGTGCAAAATTTACTATTATACCATTTGCTCCACTAGAACCTTAACCTAAATTATTTATAATTCCACGAGAAACTGCCTTACTGTCTTCCTTTGGTTCCTCATCTAAGAGATTGTAATCATTTTCTTTCAATGGTTTCAAATCCTTGTATATTACGTCTAATGGCATGCGTATCATCGGAGTTCCCATCAAGTTTTCTGTTTTTTCAGGTTCAATATATATGTGGTTCAAAATTAATAACCAACTGAAATAAGCTGCTAGTGCTATAATAGTTATGGTGGCACCAACTTCGATCACAATTTTTGTCTGTTTCATGTTCCATTTTCTTATTAATTTTCGAAGCCTGGAAGTAAATAATTAAGTTGGTGGCAATTTCTTTAAATGGTAGGTGTGTGTGTAAATAACATTATCTGCGTTTCTATTAACCGACGAAAAAAAAGGAGGCGGCTCTCAAGTCGAAACGTATATTTTTAATGTATAATCACGCGTAAATTTTTCAGAGTACATATTATTGTCCGATTTTAACTTAAGCTTAATAAATTTTCGTTGTGGTTGTCATAAAAGTAATATAAAACGGCAATCATAATTATTATATGTATCACATCACACTTACCAGAATTAGATGGTAAAGCGCTTGGAGAGAAATAACTACAAGACTAAAATTAAATAAAGTGATTAAGAATCCTTTTATATACTTATTTTTATAATTTTTATTGAGACAATAACAACATTATCAATATAAAAGTCACAATTCACAACAAGCAATTTCACATAAAATATAAAAGTTCACATAAAATACAAAACAAAAAAAAAACAATCAATAACAACATTTTTCTTTGAAAAATTTGCTTTTTGTTGGTTTTCTTGAATTTTTTTTATTGAATCTCTACATATCATCCAGCAGTAGTCCGCACTCATATTAACCTCCCAATGGCCTTGATATCTACTTTCCATCACTTACAAATCTTGATGTAACCTTTCACCTTGCTCCATAATGTAATCGTAGTATTTTTTGGAAAAATGTCAATAAATATGAGACTTCAAAAATTCATTTTCAAACTCATATTACAAACTATGTTTTTATAGGCGTTTAAAATTTCATGGACAATCATTTTATAATCAGAATCCTCAGTATCCTACTATCACACTAATATTATAAAGGCGAAAGTCTGTGAGTGTGTATGTTTGTTACTTCTTCACGCTCAAACGGCTGGACGGATCTGGATGAAATTTGGCACGGAGATAGATTATAGTCTGGAATAGCACGTAGGATACTATTTATCCCTGGAATATTTTCACTTGGTATAAGTTTCGACATTCACGCGGGCGAAGCCGCTGGCAGAAGCTAGTAGTAATATAGACTATGGAATAAGTAAGGAATAAAAATAATTGCGAATTTACCGATGTATATATATATATATATTTTTTATTAGTGTAGACTATGGAATCTATTATTTAAATATACGCCAATAAAAAAAGTGACGTGACACATTAAGATAAAGTTCATTTTTGCAATATTTAGTTCAACATTTACCAGTTTCATATAAAATTACTCACAAAACTTTTTCATCGCAGACCTGTGTATTTTTATTGGATAGGATTTACTTCGAAGTTGTATATTAATTTGACATTAGCACTGTCACATACTAGTATATAAAAGAAATTTTGCTTAATTTTACAATTTACTGTTGTTTTAAAAAGGTTTGTTTTAGCAAAAACCTTTGGCAGGTAGAAAAAAATAACCAACCTTGTAATAGGAGTCAATAATATTTTTAATAATTTAACGAAGAACACACGCACTTTAGTATTGTTTCGTTCCATTTTAATTAATTAAACTGGTGTTAACGAAGATAGTTGTAACTCAGAAGTCGCAAACATGATTGTTGTTCAACAACGCTGAATGTTTGCTCGTATCAAGCGGAGAGAGCGGTTTGTGAATAAATACTTGCATCATATGACAATAAAACATCCTTTGAAATGTCTAGTATTCTTTACTTGTTGACGTCTTTGAAGCATAGGTACCCGAAACCTCAAGTGATTAGTAGCTCGAGTGTCTAGAAAGTCAACCTGCAAGTCACTGCAATAGGTCGGTACTTAACTAAAGAAAACCGCAGTTTTGACTCGTTGTTGTACCAGAGACGCTAGAAGCCTGTCTGTGGCACCGACGACGCCCTAAACTTTTCATGTAAAAGCCAAATTTTTGACAGTACCAAGAGAATCTTTGCCAGCTACTTATCGTCACAGCCTAAGTATTAAAGATTTCAAATTTTATCTATTATCATAAACCTGAAACTGGCTGAAACAAATAATAGTAGTTTTAAGAAAGGTTTGGCGGGAAGCATCCCTATCCATCTTATCCTTGTCACCCGTCACAACTGCAAAAAATCTAGAGATCGAGTTGCCCTGGATGACCTGTTTCTATAAGCGAACTTCGGCAGCGTCAAAGTAAGATAAACTTACACAATTGGTGATTAATTGAGTCCAGCATAACGTGAAAATATGTTGATTCAGTTCTTAATGATATCGTGACCTTTGTGCCCTGATATCTGCACTGTACTGGAACTATAATGGGCAGTTCGGCCAAAAAAAGGGTTGGGTTTTTCCATTAGGAATATATTTCTAAAGTTAGCGTTGTGACACACCCGTGCCTCGGAAATTTCGTCAAAGTATTGAATAAAAAAGTTGAAATAATTCGTAGCTTCAGTTTTTATGGAGTAGACTCGCTACGGAAAACTGACGCTTTCACGAAGTCTACGGAAACTACGCAAAGCGGCATCTAGTGAACTTTGTGGAACTAAAACTCTAACAAGTGAAGGGAGGGGATCTTCAAGCTAGAGTTCATTTAACCTCAGTTGTTTCCTATAGATGTCGTAACTGTGTGTTAAGTGAGTAAATCTTTTGTTATTATAGGGCTCAAAAAGATAATTAGATAAGACCTGTAGGATAATTACCTTAGCTATGCAAGTTAGGATTACGTACAAAAGTAAAAGTAGGAACCTACAAGTCATTGTGTCTTTCGAATTCACATAACTGGAAAGTTAGAAGTTAAGACAACAGGTTTCGTAAGAAGATTCACACAGGATTTCATAATGCAAGTATTCACCAAATTAGGAAATTCTGTGGGTAAGTAATTTCTATAAGTATGTGAAACAGAATGGGCCTGCATTCATACATTATGCCGTCAAGAAGAGAAATTAGAGGAGTTAGGTAAACAATAAAATGCTGAATTTTATAATGAAATTAATTTAATAAATACATTATCACATTCACACACATAATCACACTATATTACAATAAGTTACACTTGACTGCGCTTAGCCAGGTAAGTTCACACAAAACACAATCTTAATTATACGTTTTTATAGTCTGTGGAATACGAAAATAATATGCCAGTGCCAAACGAATGACTTTTGTGAAAAAAAAGTAATTATTTACAACCATTTTTGAGCGGGCTTGAGTCTTAAGCTGTGTGCTTTTTCCTGATCTATATCTAATTCACAAGTTGATATAATTCACGGGCTATAACTCTTCAGTCTTGTTTTATACGTGGCTTAAATATATCTACTTAAATTATAGTTTTTGCAAACCATTTTCGTCTGAGCATAAGAATATCAGAAGAAACTGTGACAGATTTTTTTTTCAGTGGTTTCGTGCTTACGTACATACATAGTTCTTATATTTACATTTAAGCTTACATTAAATAATGAGCCAAAATAAAAGGTATTTTCTTAAATTTATACCTTTCGTCCAACAATAAAACATTGCAATAAATAAAGATTTATCAAGTTTCTGCATTCATCATTTTTGTACCATAGAAATACTTGAATATCTAGACAATTTCTCAACTTTAGTTTCTACTAAATGAAAACAAAATGAGGCTAAATTTCCCTATAGTCCAAAAGTTTTCCTAAAAACTTCCTATTTATCGAAGCACTAAAAAGCAGGAATGTTTTACTGTTTACAAAATATTGAGCATTGGAATCCAGCAATCGGATTTTCAAATAATCTTGTCTATGAATGCGTTGACGTTCAAGGCTGCGGTGGGGCGGGACACCCTGCAAAAAAAAGACAAACGTGAGTTTAATTAAGACTTTGTTATGCCGATCGCCGTAGGTCAGCACAACTGCGGTGCCGTTTGCCGGATCGTTTGAACACTATTGTTCGCGTAACGGCATCGCTTATCGTATCGAATCGCTGATATGCAGAAAGCGACGGTCATTCATATCTCACATGTTTGGCCAAGTGGTCACCTAACAGTGCCTGTCAGAAATCATTATGTTGCATACTGTGTGTTGGTATTTCAACTGGATGCCGACAATGCTGTTCGTCACTTTGATTGGTCAAGCTATAGAGCAAATTTTTCGCATGCGGTTTTGAACTTTTGATAGAAGAAATTGCTTTGTGGTTTTTTGAGTTCACGCTTAGTAAATCGACCTACTGCTTGATTAATATCTTTTATATGTCCAAACACGAAAACATGAGTAGGTCATCTAAGTATGTTCTCCAATAGTATACTTAAATAATACTGCAATCATTTTAACCAATTCAAGATTTATGTTCAGACTGAAAACGGTCAAAGAGAATTTGCCCGAAATTGAATACCCGACCGATCCGGGAGTTTTTAATTGGGGAAAATTCTTATACAATGTGTCCGGAGTTCCGGACTCGTAGTAATAAAATTTTAAGGCCGTTAAATACACTAAAGTATATCGATAAAAACACTCCACATAAGCGGTTTTATCCCCCACCCTTTTTTATTGCCTAAATTTCTGCAAAAATTATAAGGCAAATATGCGCAGGGATTCTATTTAAGCAATAATAAAAATAAAACTTATTGGCTTAGAGCTGTGATTCTTTTGTCAGTGTGTAGACCAACTCAAAGACTTACCAAAAAATATCCATATAAGACATGTGTTATCACTAAAAATTTTGCAAATTTTTGAGAAATGCAAAAAATCCTGTGAAATTACGTTTAAAAATTGTCTTTTATGGCTCAATACAAAAATATCTTATCTTTTGAGTGTTAGTTGAATATTATTTTACATTCTCGATGCTATGGCCGTAAAAATAACATTAAATGTACCTACGGCTCTTTGAGACCTAGGTCCAAAGTTATGGTTGTTAGACTACGTGGATATCGTAATAAGTAAGTCATTTACTAAAATTGCTCTATCTTTGAGGGTGTGGTGATTACACCCCTTATGTGGGGTGTTTTTATCGATAAAATTAAGTATATTTTACGGCCTTAAATGAAATCTCTGCACTAGTAGGAAGGTCTAACACGATGTTGTTCAAATAAATTTTATATGATATAATTTACTTACTGCAGACACTGCAAGCTATTTCATCACTGTTGTCTCCACAGCCATCGCGGCCGGAGCACGCCACTGCCGTACTCCTGCACCGGCCATTCCCGCAACGGAACGGACAAAAGTCAGCCGCACGCCACCTGAATACATACGGAAAACGTGTCAAGCAGCGGTGTCAACTACTACCATAAAGGTCAAATATTTGGACAAACACCGTTACAGGTCGCACGTGAAATGATTACGAAATGCAATGGCAAATACACCTAACAGCATATAAGGTTTTTGTAGCAAACGCCTCAAGGTTTAGACGGCGCCAGTGATACTGTTAGAGCCACGGGTTAGAGCATTTGTCAGAGTCGAAACTTCGTGTAATGACAAGTGTGTAGGCAATAAAATAAATGCATTAGGAAGACTTTATTTAGTTTAGTAGGTATTGTTGGAAATATAGTTACCGTAAGACGATAAAATCTAATGAAAATATGCATCCGTACCTTGACTGCTCGTTGCACAGGTGCGGCGGTTCGTCCGACGCATCTTTGCAAGAAATTATAGCATTGCAGAACTCATACTCGGGAAGACACTCCCCGGAACCGCAACGGAATGTATGACGCGGACATCTGAAGGAAACGAGTTAGAACAGAATTAGAAGAGGTGATTATTTTTTTTATCACCAAATTATGTTCGGTAATGGTTTATTATTAAAGTTCAACGGCGCTAGATTATAATCCCACGGTATTCTGATTAACACGTACACTGTTAAGTAGTAATTTCAACCATCGTTTTAGATATTTTAGACAAACTTATCCTCCAAAATTTTTATCAGCAATGTTTTTTGCCATTGATTTGGCTTTCGGTTGCAGATCGTGAGAGCTTTTAAGAATGACGACATATTTTTCTTTTAACTTTATTCTATAATAATACTAGGTCCTATCTAGATCCAAGGCCGTCTTAAACTATACTAGGGCCCTTGGGCACACAAGAATGTGGGTACCTTTTGGAAAGTAAAGAAAGCGAATTATACTCACATTTTTCTACTATAATCTTCTATTTATTATGGGTAATCAAATAAATAATATAATATGTTATTAATAATATTAGTATGCTGCTGGTTTTTTGGTTACGATTACGATAGTGATTTAATTTGGTTAAATAAAATCGTCATTATTTTGAATTAAATTTTAGGACAAAAGTAAATTTTATTTTCGACCCGGGTGCTCAATGTTACTGTGCTCGACAAAAATGTTTTGAAAATAAATGTGAGAGAAATTGTCGGTCCTTCGGGGCCTCCTGAGGTTGGAGGCCCTGGGCACGGGCCCCGTGTGCCCTTATGGTAAAGACGGTACTGTCTTGATCTACCTAGTTCTCTCAAACAGTCAAACTTACCCTTTACGTCGCGTCGTCCGGCAGTTCTTCTCGTCTTCTCCTCCCGGACATTGAGGAGTACCATCACACCTTGACGCCCTGGACACACACGGTGACCCAGGCCCCCCACATCTGAACGAGTTCGTGGGACAACGCTCCCCTGTAAGCTCTGGAAATGAAGATCATGTCTTTTATGACTACCGTCCGATACTCAAAGTACAATATGGGTCGTATATTTTGAATATAACGTATGGAGATGAAATGTGTATGATTCTGTCGAGGCCTTCTAGTAAATCTTTTGACTACGATTTCATGGAGTAAAATCGTAAAAACGTGGCCATAGTCATCATTTTTTACCCGACTGCCGAAGGAGGGTAATGTGTTTATCAGTCTATGTATGTATGTAAGTATGTATGTATGTATGTATGTATGTATGTATGTATATATGTATGTATGTATGTATTTATATATGTATGTATGTATGTATGTTTGTTCCTATGTGGCGTTCCAGAGACCAAACGCGTTGGCCGATTTTGATGATTCATACGTCAATCGATTCGTCTTAACCCTGCGAGTGTCACTGGCTACATTAAAATTGGAAAATAGAAAAATGGTGGATTTTGGGCGCCATATTGTAGGGGACAAATATTTTTTTTACTTTCAAACCCATCGTGTGGGGTATCAAAATTAAGGGTTTTAAAAGGTGATTTCAAAAATATATAACACTTATATGTTTAAATGTACAGAAATCTTAATAAAAATTAACTATAAAGTTATAAATAAAAAAAGTTACTAAAAAAATCAATTTTTTATTAACTTTTTTTTTACAGTCTTGGCGCGCGTCCCTACCAATAAATATAAAATCCCGTTAAGAAAAGTTAATAGACTCAACCATTGCGAGACATGGGTAAAATTAACCAAGTAATAGCCCGGTTGATGGCGATAGGCTGGCCCCTATAACATGGGACTTAAAAAGATAACTGACAAATATGTACTAAGGCCTAAATCTTTGAGGACTATGTACAAATGCAAATGTTAGCTTGGCAAGATGCTAATATATTTCGATGAATCACCCTCATAAAGTTAGTAAAACACGATATGGAAAATGAGTACATGGAAATGGAGATTGAGTATGAAATGAAAATGAGACGGAGCAATGAAGATGAAAGATGTGCGCAAAAGATAAAGACAAAAGAGTGCAGAGTGTACGAACCTTTACCAGTACCTTGACACTTCTCATCGGAACCGTCTGGGCAGTCCTTGCGGCCATCGCACACGAAGTACCAACTTATACAAGTCCCTGTTGATCGGCACTAGAAACAGAAAAATTATCACGATGAAGAAATTGCATGGAAATGTCGATGAACCGTTACACGTAGGTATCAAACTATCTATTTGTAAATCTTTGTATTGTTGATTGAAAATTAATTGAATTCTTATTAAAATTCCTGTCATATTATATTTTCATTGCTTGAAAGCACTTACACCTGCAACATCAACAATCCATGTTTAAAGTTTTCTTTTGAAAGTAGATATAAATTGGCTAAATTGTACGTATCTGAACAGTTATTTAGAAGAAATCATAAATAAGCTCTATTCAAAAGCATATACTGCATCGTGTCGTTGTAAGCCTTAAGAAAACATATAAGTACTAACTTGGAACGTGTTTGGCAAGCAGCCTCTATTACGAGCCGAGCAAGCTGAAGTTGAATTCGTTCGGTACGTGCAGTCACATTTCTTATTGAGGCATCGCGTGTAAGGATCCACTTGTTGGCATTGCGGATCTGTAAGGCACGGCATTCCGAGCGATGCAGGGCCAAGGTCGTAAACAGGCGTATCCGCACGGATGCGATGCTTGTCTGGAAATAAACGTGTCCTTTATTACTTGTTCAGGTAAGGATGACAATTCATTGAAATAAAAACCTAAAATTATTAAATACCTTTTAGAGAAGACTTCTTTTGATGTCCACCTTTGTGAGGTTTGCCGCCAGAATTAACTTGTTCCTTTGACGCACTGCCTTTCTTGTTGGTTTTCTTTTCCACGGATGGCTGAGTTACAACCCTATAAATGGGCTGGTCATTTGCATGCAAATTAGCCGTCATTTCGTCTACCCTTATCGTTTCATTCGGCTCGCCGTCTTTTCTATTCGAAACGGGTAAACGCTTCGTTGGTTCTACACTCGGCACTTTCATGACAGCTTGCATCAAGGGGCTATCTTCGTCTGAGCTAAATACATCGTTTTTATTTGTGTACAGAGGTAATTTGCTTGGCTGAATATCGTCAGTACTGATCACAGCGAGTGGTGATCCAAAAGAGTTGACTGAGCTTGATGTTAGTTGAACTGTTGGACTAGGATCTTTGTAGATTGTTGTTCCGTTCGAAGGACCCATGACTGCGTCCATTTCTGCTACTACAGCTTCCGTTGCATACGGTGGAATTTTTGTAGCTACACACTTATCTCCTACTTGTTTGTGATAGCTGTTACATGCGCACCTTCCGAAAAGGTTAAGTATAACGAATTCGCAACGACTCTCCTTTTCCCATAAACGACAATGTTCGTTGCTGTAGCAGACGTGACCGGGTGGTGCAGCTGAAATATCAAGATAAAACACATAAGCACACGTAGCACATGCAGTTTTTTAAGGTTTAATGCTAAATTGGCTCTCGTCAATTGGTCGTTGAATAAAATACACCGAGGTATTTGTCTACTTCGTGACTGTTGGTGCACTGAGTGGTTGGTAGCAATTTTCCCGAGGCTAGCCATACGGTCTACCATTACATGCTCTAATAGTCGGACAGATACAGTTTTAACTTGATATTTATAGGTGACCATATAATTGAAAATTTTATTGTTGTCGATAACCATAATGTAAATGGTTTTAAATTGTTATATTGTTTTCCCATGCCCGCTAAACACATAATAACTTCAATTTGATGAAGTGTCGTGAATGTAAAATCACAAATGGTAATTTGATTGGCTATTATATGTTAATCAAGAACAGTAAAGCGCGGCACGCAACGTCGCTAGTTATTTTTCGACCTACTCCTGACTGTGTCGTTGTTTTTCATGAGCCGTTATTATATTGAATCAGTCCATCCGTATTTTTATTAAATCAATTTTGTTTGAAATAACAAGTGTATTACTACGTCAATCATTCCGTTTGGTATAACTGTTTCTAGTTCCGACTGGAGTGCGCGAATAATTTCATGATTTGTTTCGCGCAACTTTGATTTGAACTTCTAACCTTTTCGCGAATCGAGATACGGGTCGAGATATTAAAATGTGAAACATATTTCACCTTTCATCGTTTAGAATATATGATGTTTGATTTTGATATTAATACGGTAAGATGTAACAGGGTCAAGCAGACATAAAATGTCAGCCTTATTCGTGATCCAGATTCTTTATCGTACATATATCTTTATTATGGCATCTTGGCGTGGCATGTAAAGAATTTATAAAGCTATACTTAGGAGTTCTCACAGTAAGGTTACAATACTCGCATTATCTGCGATAATAAGCGCGGTTCACATGAGCAGGCGCTGGTGGATTTGACAGAACAATTACTTGGTTCATTTTCTCACAGAGCTCTTACGATAAATCGCGGAAATAAGGTCTGTTAAAGAATCTTAACCATCGAGAACAGCGAACAGGAGATTATTAAGCAACCGCTATCAGATTTTATTGGGCTTTTACCAAATGTGCCGTAGCAAGCCCTTATGTGGTAAATTACGGTATTTGTGTAAGTATGCCAGTTTGTTTAATAGCTATTACAAAACATGCGACGCGCCGTACGTGGTCAAACTCAAGCTTTTTGCTTAGGGCCGGACTCAATTGAGTATTTTAAAATAAGATCATGACAAACCCTACTTTATTGACAAGGTTTGACAGGTTTTCTGGAGTTTGAAAAATACTCATCATTCAATTCTTAACTCAGAAATCGCGGGTTAGAAGTGTTACCAGTTAAGTTTACGATTTGTTAAACAGTAGTAACAAACAACTTGCATAATGCCAGTTCTTACATACGGGTGCCAGACTTGGGCTCTAACAAAAGCCCAAACCAAAAAGTTAGAAGTCTGTCAAGCTGCCATGGAAAGAAGTATGCTCGGGAAAAGGAGACTGGATAAAGTGAAAAACGAAACACTCAGAAGACGTACAAAAATAGAAAACGTTACACTTAAGGTAAAGAAATTAAAATGGAGATGGACAGGACACACAGTAAGGGGAAGGGAGAAATGGAGTAGAACATTGATGAATTGGTTCCCAAAATACAATAAACGAAAGAGGGGGCGACCGTTCAAAAGGTGGGAGGACGAACTAAAGGATATCGCAGGAAAAATATGGACAAGGACGGCGAGAGATAGAGAGGGGTGGAAGAGGTTGGAGGAGGCCTTTGCCGAAAATGGGCAAACAGATATATGTGTCGATGTCATGTAAAAATCTTAATAATTTAGTACTTTGGAATTATCTGAATAAAAAGGCTTAAATAAATAAATAAATAAATAAGTAACAAACAAATGATGAATAGGCAAAATTAGGTAGAAAACCAATTAAAGAGAATTCGAGACACTTTTTCTATACGGTTGAGGAATTCGCTACTACCCGTGGAGTCATATTGGAATGAAGGTCAAATTCATGGCATTTCTACCCGTACTTTCCTCCAGCCACTTCATAGAATTACACGGCTTATTCGTTATGATCCAACACAGTAACTTAAACCATGACTAGTATGATTTTCCATAAGAAATTGGGACATTTTGATGAGATCGAAAGTTGTATCGTTATATTGTTAACTCTTCAGAAAGAATCCCTTGTCATGGCGATTAATTTAAAAGTAAAAGTTTTATTTTATTTAAATGGTTCATAATTAATTGAGGTCAAAATCCTGCTTTGTTTTTTTAAAACTTCACATGAATATTTAAGTGTAGGTAAACCCGATTAAACTGATTCATTTGGAATTTTCAATGTGTCGTAAATCGACGAAATGGTTCGTTAAAACCACGTTAAAATTAATTACTCTTCCTCTAATAGATTTAGATTTGTCTGATTGACCCACTCAACTAGTCAGCCCGTATCTATCTATATTTTCTTGTGTTGAATTTGTTTGTGAGCTAAGCTGACTGCTAAACTGAAAAAACTTTTTAACAAAAAAACAAACCGACTTCCAAAAAAACACTGCAAAACGAAAAATAACTTTCTTTTCCGAAGTCGGTGTCTTTGGTACCTATTGTTTTCCGTGTTTCGACACCGACTTCGGAAAAGAAAGTTATTTTTCGTTTTTCAGTGTTTTTTTGGAAGTCGGTTTGTTTTTTTGTTAAAATGTTTTTTATTTATCTCGTTTTAGTTTTGATAGGTACTTTCAATTGCCATAAAATTCATATATAGCCAAAGTACATCTCATGACGATTCCAATAAGCCCATACACGACTAGTATACAT
This sequence comes from Anorthoa munda, assembly GCA_945859665.1. NCBI lineage: Eukaryota > Metazoa > Arthropoda > Insecta > Lepidoptera > Noctuidae > Anorthoa > Anorthoa munda. Next base: position 11,162,142 of record OX243905.1, on the reverse strand, counting down.
TGTTTCATTTCGGAGTACCAGTGCCTACCTGCCAGCTTCATCATCAGATCAGTTCGATGGTACCATTTTCATCAGCACTATGTATTTATAAGTATTTGCTTCATCATAGTCGTTAAACTATTCGAGATATCTTATAACCCATGAAATACTTAGCATTAAGGAATTCTATTGGCCATCTGTGGTCTTCTTCACCAGTTCCACTTCACCAAATGTTACTTTTTGAGTGCAGATGATTGCATTGTTGATAAAAATACCAAAATAGCTATATGTATGTCAATAATATTTGAGGAGTTCCCTCGATTTCTCCAAGATTCCATCATCAGATCCTGACCTGATGACTATGGGACCAACTGGGAAGTATACCCTTTCAAACAAAAGAAGAATTGTCCAAATCGGTCCAGGCGTCTTACAGTAATAGGGGAAAAAAAAAAAAAAAAATGTTCCGACGAATTGAGAACCTCCTCCTTTTTTGAGGTCGGTTAAAAATGGGACTGCATGAAGAGGTAAGACGAACAATATGTAGGGATGTGATCATTGCTTGAAGAATCTCTATATTCATCATCATCATATCAGCCGAAAGACATCCACTGCTGGACATAAGCCTCCTCCAAGCTTCGCCACATTGACCGGTCCCTTAAGTGCATTCAGCATCCAGCGGACTCCCTCCACCCTCACCAGGTCATCTGTCCAAATGGTGGGAGGCCTTCCAACACAGCATCTTCCGGTTCACGGTCGAACTCCAGCAGCCGAATTGCGCAAGAGAATTCGGGTTCGACCGCTATTAAATCGACTAATCACATGCGAGATGAATAACGCGATGTGGAATTCCGTCTGTGATTGGTCGATGGATATTGATGATTGATAGCGATCAAACCATTTACGTTGCCGTAGCTATTCACTTACGCAATAAGGCTGCAGAACTTTTCGGCCTTATCGACCATCTGTTCTGCGAGCAATGTGCCCTGCGCAGCCACTTAAGTTTGGCAAATCTTCTGGCTATGTAGGGTAACATGGATTCATTACATTTCTGAGATCACGCAAGGAAACTCTAACTGTGAATTTCGGATGAGGCCCATTGTAAGCGACCACGTCTCAGTGCCATAGGTCATCACTGGAATCACACACTGGTTGACTTTCGTGTTGAGAACACAGTTGCTCGGTATCTTCTCTTCCAACTTACCACATGTCGTGTTGAGACACCATGTGGTAAGTTGGAAGAGAAGATACCGAGCAACTTACCGCTGAACAACTGAGCGCTGCCCAGCCGAGTCGGATTCGACGATTGAATTCTTTCTCAAAGTTAGACCTACCTAATATCTCTATATTGCTCACGGTTTTATACTGTAGAGTGAAGAGTATAGAGCTTATTACGGGCCCTTCTAATAGGAATAAAATCCCATGCTATATTTATATATATCATGCTATATCTGCTCTATAGCAAATACGCCTGTTATTGACTGCGATGCGTATAGTACTTACTTTCCTGATAACTACGATTCAGTGGTCAACTAGGGAAGAATTATTTAAGTTTGAAGCCAAAACCGAGGATGAAAACAAATCTACAATTCAAACCTGAATTCTCAATTAAAATTCACACGTCAACGCCTTTTTAATTATTCGACTAAGGCCCGAGTTTTCAATAGTCTGATAACTTTTAACTGAAGAATAAAAATGTCAGTTTGACAGCTTTTGTATAGAAAATATGTCAAACGGCCATTAAGTTGAGTAATAACTCAATTAAAAGTTATCAGACTACTGAAAAATCGGTTCTTAGAAAAACCCAAACAGCTGGCGAAATATTTGTCTATTGAATCATAGGAACTAAACAATGAAAATATTAATTCTACCGGCTTATGACGTCCATTGATATCTTGTCTATGAAAAACTAATTGATAGCCGCGAGTCGCGACACGGTTGTTAAGCAGCCATTTAAAAGTGTTACATTAAAAAAAAACAATGTTACGCATTTTTCCTTTTACCGATTCCAAGTCGTTATAAAAATTAGCATTGGGAAATGAAATCCAATTTATTTGTCGATCGTATCGCCTCGTTATTTGATGTTTAATCAGTAGCTTGTAATGGTATTTCCCAGTACCATGTATTCCTTGTTCTGGTGGTTCGAAAAACTGTCGTCCGTAGTTGGAAGTACCATTTTATTGCACATGTGCTCCTTCCGATATCGACGTTTTCAGTGTCAATTATTTTACTAGATTTTTTGTTAAGGATTTACTTTTTATTTTTTTAATGCCGGACTAGTTTCGAATTATAACATGTGTGAGTCCCGCTGGACCCCCGTAACAGCTTTTGCAACATGCATGGGTGTGGTCATGCATAAGCTCGCGAATACTGAATAGACCTCCGTCCGACATTTAAACTATTCAACCAATGCCGAAACATCATGAGTCCATGAACGTGTTTTAGCGGGACATACATATCGTCTTCTAAAAGTTTAAAGGTACCTTAAACTTTTGGTCATAATAAAAAAGTCTTAAATTCTGTCAATCTACTTACGTGAGAGACACGTGTGTTTCCTGAACTGCAGATGTCCATCGGAGCATCGGCAGACCCCTTCGAGACAGGCGCTGTATGCCACCTTCAAGGTACACTGCTCTGACACCGTGCATTCCGATCCCAATAGTGTAGCTGTAACAACAAAAATAAATTAAAAAATTCACTCGAGGAAACAGATAAGGCCAGGCAATTAAAAAAAATTACGACTATTATACTAAAGATCAAATAATATGGATATAAAAAGCCCGTCAGTGCATAATTCATCGTAAAAGCGAAAAAGTATAGAAGTCACCGTATTCGCAAAACTATAACGATGATCTCAGACACATAATAATTTACGTCACGATACGGTTACAGCACTATTGTGAATACTTATTTACTTTCTATAAAAATAGATAAAGACTTATAAAATTCAGTTTTTGAAAGACACAATAAAAGCATTGTGAATATTGCAATCACCAACGAGATCATGATTTACATATTATTTTTACAATCACATCAATTCGAATTTGTGGCAAAAAACGTTCCCGGATTCAGACTGAAAAAACAGAATGCAATAACTAACTAGACTGAAGGAGTGATACACTTTGCTAGGAATCTAAACGACAGCCATAGATTTATTGAATGGTTAGAAATGGCAATAGTCATGACTGATAGAAAATGTACAACCTAATAAACAATGAAGACGAGAACACGAAATGAGGGTTACCGCGTTTGAAATTGCCGCTAAGGGCGCTGGTGTAGAGTGAGGTCTTGAAAATGTAAAATTTCATAGGTTTTTGGTTTTTTGCGCGAGTTTATGTATAATGTTTTTATTGTTTTGAATATTTTCTAAATATAGCAGATTAAGATAGGTATGGGCTTTACCAACCACTGCTATAATAGAGTTTTATTCTAGTAACAGAGATTTACCCTTTTTTTCTAAAAAAGGGCCGCGCAAAACTGCGGCATACTTGATTTTATATTTAATCGCACTTCTACGGCATTAGAAATGATTTTAATTCAAGCATTGCTTCCGTGCGCATAATTTAAAGACCTTACGTGCCAGTGGCGCCAATTTGTTGGCAAAAAAACGGTAGCCCCCATTGAGGCGGCTTTAATACGAGTATCACGTTTTTCCTTAAGGTATCTTAAACAAATTTGTAACTGAAACAAATAAAAACTTTTTTGAAACATAACCTTTGCTTAGCTTACCCTTAGCTCTTAAAACCAATTGGTATTCATGTTTGCATGGCGCAATCAACGGTTAAATTTTGCCTAATCCGAAGTGCACGCAGACAAACCGTAAAAACTTTAGGACCGTTTTGAACATCTCTGTTCTCAGAATTAGATTATTCATTATTCAATTCTAGATCTGTCAATCATCCCAAGCTATTGACAATACAAATTTCAATGGTCAGTTCCGCCTCCAAGTGCTAGTTGTCTCCTCTACGTTTCCTAATCTCTATGGTGACAGTGTACAGACTGACGGGTTCACGACCCGAAGGCGTGTGCGACCCTATTCGATTTCAAGTTCACCGTTGTTGCTCCGTTTATACGGGTGTGGCCGACAATTTGCATCCAATGTATGTACATACATTTACGTTACCACGTCATAAACAATACTAGTTTTAAGGCCAACCTGAACATTTGTTGGCACTTTTAAAATTATATGTTTATATTTAGATTCACAAAATGATAAAGCAGGATTTCGTTCGTGGAAGCAAAATGTTTATGCATAACACGACTTTCGAACGTTTAAACGATAAATAATAGAGTCACACCGACAACGGTTGGTATGCGAGCGGCAGTTTACAAGAATATCAGAAGTAGCTGCGATTAACACTGTAGAATAAACATGAGAGATTTATTAACTACAACCGCATTGATCAGTCGCAAGTTCCGATCAATATCTCCCTCCATTAGCTCCATTCATAGATTAATACGGGAAATCAGTTATATAAACATTTGCATTTTTTTGGAAGCCGGATATTTTTTTCATGTCCAAACATCATTTCTCTTTGTCCGTTATTAATTAGTTCCGACGTTTTGCTCAATTTAATAGAGGGTAAACACACGTAGTTTAGCACTAAAATCAATTAATAAACAGACGTGTGACCAATTTAATTAAAAGCCAGTTATAATGATAGTTGTCGTAAATCATTAAACGTATTTACACGCGTTTGCTCTTAGCGCGTACGTGAACCAACGGCTCTGAATGGCTGTCGGCCTGCTACAATTATAATTCTTTTATATTTCTCGCGATAACCATCTACGACGTCTGACACATTAATCTCAAAACGAAGACCACAAAGAATACTCACATTTATTAGATTTGGCACGCTGCTGACAACCGTGAAAAGAGTGTACATGTGCGTGACTTTTCGATTTCCAATCCGAAGATTATAATCTTGTTATACAAAGTCAAGGTCGATTCGCTACGTGTAATGAGTGAATGAAACGATGTCATTAGCTGTCTTTCCACTCATTCGGTAACTCACATCCGAAACTCACGCAGACGGATGTCCAGTCGAGTACAGTGGGAAGGCGACATCAGGCGGATAGATTCGAGCCTTTTATAGGAGCTATGTCTATCTTTATAACGGTTGTCCAGTCATAGGCGCCCTAAATCACCTTCTTTGTATATTGTACGGGTAAGTTACAGATAGCCGCAATTACACTTAATGTGGGTTTAGTATGGTTCTCTATAAGAATGCAGGCAGTATTATAGAATCTACAACAACTTTACTGTCCAACGGTTAACCCACCTAATGAAATTCCAAGAACAGTACATTATATCAGTCACAATGTAGGTAAGGTGTTATATTTGTAATCAAAAGAAAGCATGGCAGCATTTCGTAAAATAACAATGATACTTTGAAGAACAATGTAGAAAGAAAATCAGAGCAACAAACAATGAAAAAGCCAAGGCAACAAAATGATGATAAAGTTACGTTGTTTTTGGTTAAATCATTGTTAAAATTATGTTCCCTCTACATATTCCCTGGATGTCTTGATATGAGATAGAGATATTTATAATATAAAATATGGATCTGCAGATTCTGCAGTGCTTTTTGAAGTTTCGAGGTTTTGTTTTGCAAAAGGATTCCAGAGTTTTGGCATGACACATGACGAGACATTTTGGCATGCAGAAGCGCAATTAATTTTCATAAACGATGAAATATATACTAAGGTACTCAATAATTAACTCTGCCATTGTCGGTCCCAAGCCCGAATGAGAAAGAAGGAGGGTTGGTGTGGAGGAGACCTACCCATGCCGTAAAACTTTTTTTTTTTTTTTCAAATTCCCCCCCTTAAAACCCCCCTTATGGAATCAGAAACAGAGAGAGAGAGAGTATGTTGGGCGACCCGACTAACCATCGGCGCCACCCAGTACCCGGGCTGGATGGTGTGAAATTGGCGACCGAAGCTTCCCCTGGGGTGAATCGACAGGCTACAGAGGGAAGAGGTGCTACTGATCGAGTTTAGGGTGGTCACGACCATCAATACTGAGGAATACGACGCAAGGAGGAGACTCAATAATAACAGAAACACGTTCTCGAGAGACAAAACGTCAATATATCCAAAAACCAATTGTAGATTCGTATTTTAAGATACCTCGTTTGAATTACGACACTTATATTTTTTTTTTACTATGTTTAGGCCTGTGTTTGACCACAATCTCACCGTGGTCAGTGATGATGTGGCCGATGGTGGTAAGCACACAAAGCCTAGAAGGGAACTGGCTCTCAAGTGCTGCTGTCGGAACACACCGGAAGGTGCTTGGCGACAGATTTTCAACTTGAGGGTGGTTGCCAGCCAGGCGGGTACTACAAAGTACCCTACCACCGTGCTATGGTTTCCTCACGATGTTTTCCTTCACCGAAAGCTCAAGCTCATTGTAGGATTCGAACCCGCGACCTTCGTCTCGGTATCCGACGTCACTACCACTGAAACCGAATCCGATACCGATACCGTAAGAAACTGCACGCTTGTTAACTATGCATAACTGGGTTAATGGATGCAAAATGGGCGTTTGTGCTGCACAGAAAAACTGTATGTCATGCTTACATGCTTTGACATGGTACCCAGGCACGTCTCAGTACGTGCCCTCCCTATTTTGTATATTAAAGCAGCGTGTTTACAAAGTGACAAAATTACTTGATATTTTACTGGAGATATACCGTGACCTTTGGATTATATCGAAGGAAATCCGGTAATTTTACTGTCAGAGAACGGACAGATCCAGTTCAAAGTTTTCCAAAACAAAGCTATTGTTTGTATTGTTCTTAACTGGTCAAGTTATTCATAATACTGCTATAAATGCTCACCACCACAAACTCGCTGGTGAATACAAATAAGTATAACTTAATTGACGCGCTGTGACTTCTAAAACAGTGTGTCATATTTTCCACCATAATGTCATTAACGTGGAACATGCGGAACTAAACTTTTGATAGCGCTTTCTATAATTTGCCCTTAGAAAGTACGCTTCCCAAACTTAGGTGTGTAATACATACCTACATTAAAACTCATATAAATAGAAATGTTTGTATGTTTGTCTTCAACTTAAATGCAATAAACACCAATTGTGCCCGCATACCGTTATTACAGAGAATCCACTAATCGTTAGCGTATCTGATGCCTTCTACATTCGTAATGCCATTTCTTTACCCATGAGCTTCATGAGATTTTGTTTCGGTGCGTCCTAGAAAAATATTGTTGTTATTCTTGGTATTTACCTTTCGAATTTATAACAGTAGCTGATCTATTAGTTTTGGTTGTCTCAGGTAAGTGATAAAGATTAAGTACTTCAACCTACCACTTTTTAACCCCCGACGAAAAAAGAGGGGTGTTATAAGTTTGATGTGTGTTGCTGTGTATCTGTTATCTGTGTATCTGTGTATATGTGTATCTGTGTGTGGCATCATAGCGCCTAAACGGATGAACCGATTTTGATTAAGTTTTTGTTTGAAAGTTGACTTTGTCGAGGTTGTTCTTAGCTGTGTTTGAATAAAATCGGTTTAGCCGTTCAAAAGTTATTCGCAATTTACTCTATGAATCTGGATTTTTTCGCAAGATATCGTGTCATTATAACTTGTTTCGATAGATTGTCGATTGAAGTGTGTCTGCTACTAGGTATATTAAATGTAGTTTAAAAAGCATGAAATAAAAATTAAAATCGGGGGATTTTTAAATATGTAATTTTATCTTGTAACATGTTTATTCTTGACCATAGGTATATTCTCATTTTAAACTCGTTAAAGGTCATGTGGAAGAACTAGCAATCGTAGGTTCAGAACGAACAGGCACGTATAGTAGTAAATAAATAAAATGGATAAGAGTCCCTACATTTCATACCCTCGAAGGATAGCGGGACCAATTTACGGCTGGCAAACCGGACGATAAGTCAGTCGAAGCTTGCCGACGACGGGGCCGCTCTCGTAATAATCAACAAGTTTATTTAAATTGGTACCTACCGCAAATAAACGAGATGGACATATTCACGTTGCGTCCATGCACTCAGCTTTAGAAGACAAGGATTTATTGACGTCATATTACCATTAAACTACGAACGCTAACATATTCTTTTTTTCTCTGGAACATTTCACTAATGGCCTATCAATGCGTTGTTTGGTGTAATAAAGAGGCTGCGTTCCTAGAATTATCATTAACGGAGCAAGCATAAAATAGACCAGATGGAGCAAACAAGTGACCTTATGGTACCCAAGAGACGGAACTAGAAAACAGGGACCTCCAAAACAAGATGGAAAGACGATATCCGCATAACTTTGGGGCCTTATTGGGCTAGAGTTGCAAAGGACCGAGCACAATGGAGGTAGTTGGAGGAGGCATATGCCAAAAGGCGGGACATCTTATAACTATAGCTACTCTAAACATTTCTTATTAGAGAACAATGTGCTTATGTACCCAAATTTAGGAAATGGAAAGGTCTTTTTAGGGCAAGAACTAATCCGTAGATATCATTGCTTTGAAAAGACGTATTTCACATTGGGCACCCGTTTTAACGGCACCTGAGGTATTTTAAAAAAGGCACATATCAATATTTTTCGCTGGTGCCAAATGTGGCATAATTTATTATTTAAAATTTAACCAGTAGAGAGTTTAATAACATGATTATAATAGTTTTTTTTTTTTATTTAGCTTCCTAAAAAAAATAAACGTCCCAACATTAGTACCTACTGATCCGTGGCGTGGGTGCCAAATGTGGTATATTTTTTTAAATAACACACACTATTCCACATTTGGCGTCTGCGAAAAACATCGATAGGTGCCGTATGTGGAATACCTCAGGTGCAATTCACTTAGGTGCCGTTAAAGCGCGTGCCCAATGTGGAATACGTCTTTGGAAATAGAACCATATATCTTCGAATTACTTGCCCTTCTTCTACATTCCACCGTAGAGGATTGTGTCATATATCCTCGTTGGAACTAAAAATCCTCAGATCTTAAAATCAATATTGTAGGCTCTCCAGCCTGCACTCAGTTTCTGCGGAACTTACGTTACTATAATATTCTGCCGCACAAACGCCGTGCTATTTTCGGAGAGCGTTCGATACAAACGTAACTGGCACAGATGGAGGTAGTATTGTCTTATATTATGGATTTTTATCACCGAAAGCTTCGGAGTCTAGAACAATTCTGTAAATAATTCAGCTGACCTCTTGCTGGATAAAATAAGCACAATAGGCATCGAAAACCTGCTGCTTTGAACCGAAAAATTGGAATTAGTGCAGGCAGAAGATGTGACAAGCTTTCAGAAAACAGGCAATGATTTTATATATATAATGTTCTACTGTTTTTGCCATTCAGTGACTCAATTAGTATACTTAATTGAAATTCCAACCGTACAGGCAATTAAAACATGTTTTATCTTTCACATTTTTATCTCGAAGAAATATCGGAGCACCCTGAGATAAAATTACATAGCGAATTGCGTGAAAACAGACAATTTCATATATCATTGTCGACAATGTTGTATTATTACCATTGAATTATTTTATTTTGATGACTATGTAAACACTGCAGTATAAATTAAGGTAAGTAAACACACTGCTATTTAAATGAAGTGTACAGCTTTTTGTAGTCTCAGTATTTTACACGGAGGATTGGTATGAGCTCAATTATTTCCAGCTGACAGATGGACAGTCTGGCTATATCTGTGTCTTTATCAAACGGTTTATATTTCTGTGTTGTGTAGATGATTGCTCACGCTTGGCACACTGACCACGAGGAAGTTTGAGATGACAAGCTGACGTCTCGCATCCAAACCGACACACGGTTACCCTGTTTACAGCGTTTAATGTCTTCTTACAATGAGTTAATGACTTCCTTGTCTTGTACAGTGCCCTGTTGATTTTAATATAACTTTCCTTCAGAGTATATCAGAGGATTTATTTACATCGTTTTTAAAACATCGGTCCATAACGACATGTTAACTAATTAGTCCCGTACCGTATAGACAACATGCAATAAAATTAATAAAACGGTGTCTTTTACGACATCGCTGTATAATTCTCTGACGCATTGTTCTTCACGAGACGCGGCCACTTTAAAGTCTCTTTATAAGGGCAAAGCAATAAAATTAAGTGAATAATTCCATTTATTTTACACACACATTACACTCCAAGAAAGGAAAAGATGGGATATTATGATTATTGATTACGCTGTTAGTATGGCCGTCGAGCTAGCGGGCCCTGTGTTCAATCCTAGTTTGAAATGCCGCCAGACTGGACCCGCTGGTCGGTAAAGTATGTTACTCAACGCATCCGTGAGTGTTGCCTCTTTATAACATCCATCTTAACTTGGACGCGCAAATTAAACAAACCTAATAAAAATACCGTTATATCAGTCAAGGTATCACAGAACAGAACCCATATAAGCGAATTCGGCTCAGTGTTCCTTATTCGAAGTAATACGCAACATAATCGGCGAATGAACCGTTGGAGGTTGTAATCCACATGATCCAGTTGTCCGATTTGGTCCCATACCTTTGTGCCAAAGAAAGTGAGACGAGCGTGGGATTATAGGACAATCGCAATAAAAGATCTGAGATATTGTACGATATCACTGAGTTCGCTTCGTTTACAATTGGTATGAATTCGTATCGTGAACGCTGCTTTAGGCAAACCGAAATTGGACGATTCTAGTTAGATGAAGATAAAGTCTAGACAAAAAGAAACGTTATTATTTTAAATATCCCAAGTAAACGTTTTTTGCCACCGTTAAAGTGCTATTAATATCTGCAGATGATGATCTCTGAGAATTTATTTTAATGGTTAAGCGAAATGCAGTGAAAGCAAGGTGTGAATGAGAAGTGGTATCTATATTGTTCGTTTTCAGTCGTTCGTTTCACTATTATAATAATGATACAATGAAATAAATATGAATAAAGAACCAACTTTGCTTTTATCGTGATTGTCGGAGTCGGTAAACAGAATGACAGAGACATTCTCGCAAATTACGAAAGGAAAGTCAAATTGACTTTTGGTAAATATAAAAAATAATGTTGATGTCCTATGATGAAAACAGAAAACTACCGCCATTACTTTATGGCTATTGATCATCCAAGTGAAAGTAATTTGTTAGTCTCACCACGGAGTTGACCACACGAGAGTGATTAGGTAAGGTATTGCCAATGAGAAGTGAAAACCGCGATCCAAAGTGCGGCAATTACGCAGAGCGTGCGTGCAGGGAAAAAGGATAAAATGCACTTTCAATGCAGGCACTATAAAACCATTATTTACCGGATGCCTCTGCTCGCTTTTTCCGATCAACACTGAAAATTACCGAGTGGATTTTGATAAAGCTTTCACTAGCTTAGAAAGCTTTCCAATAAAATTACTGTTATCCAGCCAACGTGTACGAACAGGAGACAAGCAGGTCCTGCTCCATAGGACAATCTTTAGCGTAGTCAAAATCAAAGTGGTTGTTTTTTTTATTCATATTTATTATATTGTTTATGTTTAAGAAATTGACTGAGACACCGTTCCATTGTTGTTGAATTAGGTAATTTACCTATGTTTGCAATATTTGTAAGTGTGAGGTGACATGTTGAGGACTAAGGCCCCTATTTATTAAATGAATGAATTTACCTGTTAGTGCTTATAAAATGTCATACCTGTGCGTAGTATAGTAGTGTTATTACATTACTATACTTCTTAAAAGATAGCTTGATCTCTGTGACAGCTGTCAGTATCAATACAGTACAATAGTCTTGACAGGCTAACAATAACGTATACGTCAGTTTGACATATGTCGCAGAGATCAAGCTATCTTTTACGAAGTATAGGTGCATCGTCTTCTCGTATATGAATTAATGTATGCAACTAACAATACGATATTATTTATTTATTTATTTATTTATAAAACTTTATGCACAAGTACAAAGGCGGACTATTATTTCGCTACTTTTGGATCCTCCAAAACGAATTTGATGTTTAAAAAATATGTTTTACACAGAAAAATTGATGGCTAGAATTTCTTCATAACTGAATAGCATATTATGCTATACAAAGAATATTTTGCAAACAAAACTGTCCAAAAGTAGGTTCAATATTGATATTCTTGCTCCGAGCGGGCGCACGGCGAGTACTGCGTTAACATTGGGTTATATATGCGTCTTGAGAGCGTTATTTGAAAAATAAATGTGGTACTTACATTCAAGGCAGGTAGAGTTATCAATTCGCGCGTAGTACGGTTGACAGGCGCACACGCCTCTCTCGCACTGCGAGTTAGCGACACCACAGTCACTTTTAGCCCGACAACGAGCGCCCAGGTACGAGGCTCTGTTATCTGCTTGCACTATCTGTAACAGAAAGGTATCTTTGAATTATTTATTCTTATACGTAGAAACATGAAAAGGTCTATGGACTTAGTCCTAATAACTTTTATGTTTTTGAGGGACAAATTTCCAGATGCTGAGTTCCGCAAAACGCTCGTCCTCTAGCCAGATAAATATTGACTACTAATTGTTTGTAATGGATTTGGATTCTTATTTATTTGAAAAATCTTTCGAGGTTTTGAGGAAGCCTCTATCACTAAAACAGAGAATACTTAAGGAACCGAAGACATTCATCATCTGCCTAGCCTTTTTCCCAATTATTGTTGGGGTCAGCTTCCAGTCTTACCGGATTCAGCTGAGTACCAGTGTTTTACATGGAGCGACTGCCTATCAGACCTCCACAACTGGGTAACACGATACCCCTTGGCAAGACTGGTCTCAGAACACAAGACATTATAGCCCCAATATCCGACCGCAGTACAAAACAAATTAATACCTAAGGCCCTTCCATTCGTTGTCAGCGAAGGTGATGATATCAAAATGTAAGGGATTGATCCCGTGGGGTTATTCCCAGAGGTCCACGATTCTATTGTTCTCGAAAAATTTATATTCATACTTTACTTCCCAACGGGTCCACGACATTTCAAAATATGAAATATTTTCTTTCCCAACGGGTCCATGAGAATGTTTGGTACAGTCAGCAATAAAAGCTTGGCTAAGGGATAAATGTTTATTATATTTTATCTATGAAATAAATCACAACGAAGATAGATAAGTAAACTACATTTTAACTGTATCGCATGAATGGTCATGACCATTAAAAAATCAGGCTTAGTAGGCGTTTCGACCGATGAGCTTCGCCCAAGCCGGTCGAAACAGGAATTATTACATTTTATTATTATTAATATTTTTTTAAGCAAATTTTGTACAGTTAGAAAGAAAACCTTGGGTTATATTATTTAAGTACAATCAGGCAATTTTTGGAAAAAAGATAAAGCCTAAGCTACAACAATCAACAGTACCAAGATAAATCACAATAATCAGTCTTATATATCAATTAAAAAGTGTACATAATGGCACCTGAGGTATTCCACATACGGCACCTATCGATATTTTTCGCAGGTGCCATAAGTGGAATAATTTATTATTAAAAAAAATATTTCATGCACCTACGGATCAGTAGGTACTAGTGTTGGGATGTTTATTTTTTATTTAAAATCAGTTGAGAGTTTAATGAAATGATAAAAATATACCTTCCTCATTTGATTTTTTTGTTACATCTATACCAATATTATAAAGAGGAAAGATATTTTTGTTTGTTTGTACCGAATAGGCTCCGAAACTACTGGACCGATTTAAAAAAATATTTCACCTTTCAATAGGAAGGTAAAAGAATTTTTCATCCTTTCAATAAAAAACTACATTATTCCTGAATGACATAGGCTATTTTTGAATCCCGAAAACGGGTCCTGTAGCGTGGTCCACGGGAGCGAAGCTGCGGGGAACAGCTAGTGTTGAACATTTATTCACAAACTACCAGGAGAACAGAATCATGAAAAAGTATTTGCGGGCCTAGAATCATAAGCGATAGAGACTAACGGAGTACCAGGAGGTCAGAATCTAAAATCTCTCGGTACTCTTTTTACATCTCATGGTTCCAGCCTCGGAAATACTTCCTCGTGATTATAATCTCCTGGTACTTACTTAAATTAGTCTTTACCGGTAAAAATCATGAAGAAGAAGTCTTAATATTTGCGGGTCCAGCCCCGCAAATATTAAGACTTCTTCATGATTCTGGCCTCCTGGTAGTTTGTGTATAAATGCTTATAATGTTCAACATCTAACTAAAAAAGCAAAAGAGGTAGCTTACGTGTCGTCACCATTCAAGACCGCATTTTATTTTGTTATGTTTTCAGCGAAATTCTTACAATAAATTGTTTTTACTGACTGTACTTTGGATATATCTCGTGAACCCGTTGGGAATTCATTTAAGAAGATATAAAACATTATTATAATTTTTCATGGACCCGGTGGGAAAAGAGGAACAATAGAATCGTGGACCTCTGGGAATAACCCATCCCGTGATTTGTCGATAGCGCACATATAATCTTGCCTTTTTACCCGACTGCCGAAGGAGGGTAATGTGTTTATCAGTCTATGTATGTATGTATGTTTGTTCCTATGTTTCGTTCTAGAGACCAAACGCGTTGGCCGATTTTGATGATACTCACGTCAATCGATTCGTCTTAACCCTGCGAGTGTCACTGACTACATTGAAATTGGAAAATAGAAAAATGGCGGATTTTGGGCGCCATATTGTGGGGACCAAAATTAAGGGTTTTAAAAGGTGATTACAAAAATACACAACACTTGTATGTTTAAATGTAACTAATTCTAAAAAAAATAACTAAAAAGTAGTAAATAAAAAAAACCCGGAATAAGAAAAATCTGGTTTTGGTCAGCCAGCTCGCGCATATGTATTCTCCGACTGAACAGCATGATTAATTCTTGTTTACGTCTTTTTAGTTCGCTTTTTAAGCAGTCGGGTTTTTCGTTATTTTTAAATATTTTTTTGACAATCGCTATCGGCACGCTTTCGATATAATATATTATATATTCTATAGAATATCACTTGTCAAGGCCTCTAGTCACCTAGACCAGACCACTAAAGTCACTCTTTTACTATGATGTAAAAATATACCCAGTCGTAAAAAGTTACGACCTGTGGACGAACATGGCTTTTACAACTTCATATTATATTTCCCCGCGAATTTGCTTTGCATTTGCATACCAAGGGAACGTACCCCTCGCTATGATTTACAATGATCGTAACAACGCAAGCGTATTAATCACGTCAGGCGTAAGTACGCGACGTTTCCAAGAATGCTCCTCACAGAACTTGCAAAGTATTTCGTAGTTTTGTGTTATTTTTAAATTTCACGCCGTTTATTTTAACTTGTTACAGGGCAACGTTCTTGTTTAAACTTACATGTCGACCTTGGCAATGAAACATTCTTCATAGCAGCACGTATGCACTAATGCGTGAACAAACGAATGCGTTTTAAGAGCGGATTACGATTCGTTCCACTTCGTTCGTGTTTGTGTATTATGTCATTGTTGCAAATTGCTATGACATTCCTAGTTGTAACATTGTCTTCGCTTATATTAGGATGTCCGCCCCGCCTACAACGCTCATACATCATCCACGAAATATTTCTAACAAGGAATAATTACGTATCCCATTTACTAACTCGAAAGGAGCTATTTTTGTTCTAGATCTAGGTAGTCTTGATCCAACTTCTAACAGTTCCAACCATGTGGGGCCACCTAGCTATTTGATTTGATGGCAAAAATGACATCACTTTATTAAAATTCATCAGTCAGTAAACGTTACGATGTAATATCGAACGAAATTAAAATTTTATAAAGCGTTTCGAAATCGTTGCATTACTTATTCAGGCTTCGGCACATGAAATTATACAGAAAGGCAGAAGGGTCGGTCCTACTACGTCAGTATTTAGGTACCTAACATACTACATAATTCATGAGAAAAACGTTTTGTGAAGCTATCTCACAGAAGCATGAAAAACGATTTACTTTGTACACAGATTACGAATGTTTGGTAGCAATGAATCACGTACGATTACTTGCAGAGCAGTGCCTTCGTTTTCTGTTGATAATTGTATAGAGACTCGTTAGAAATAAAGTAATTATTTTCTTTCTTTACTAACGGATACATTGTGTTCTCTATAGTGTAGTGATTTAGTGACCCAATTCTTGTGCAGCCAAATTGGAGTTAACCAGTTTTTTGTTTAAGAAAGCATTGTTAGAATCTAAACGAGCACACGCAAAAACGCGTCCGTTACCGTACCTATGATGCGGATTGCGGTTTCTTCGATTGTATGTAATGGTAACAATTATCCGACCAAACTTATTTAGCTGTATGATTTGTTTTCACCGCGTCGCTGCCGCGTAAATGACCCGAGCACGAACCCAGCTCTCTCATCAATTTCCTAGTTAATCACTAACCACCCGTCAGTCTATACTTAGGTCAATATCCACCGTTCGTGCAAGTTGTGAGTTAATTTCAGTTTTTCCATTATGAAGTAAACATATTGTATGTTACGGAAGTCTAAAAAAACCGGCCAAGTGCGAGTCGGACTCGCACACGAAGGGTTCCGTACCATTACCGCAAAAACGACAAAAAAACCCCATTTTTTGTATGGGAGCCCCACTTAAATATTAATTTTATTCTGTTTTTAGTATTTGTTGTTATAGCGGCAACAGAAATACATGATGTATTTCTGTTGCCGCTATAAAATTTCAACTGTCTAGCTATCACGCTGTGAAAATTTCAACTGTCTAGCTATCACGGTTCATGAGATACAGCCTGGTGACAGACAGACAGACAGACAGACGGACCGCGGAGTCTCAGTAATAGGGTCCCGTTTTTACCCTTTGGGTACGGAACCCTAAACACGGTAATGATCTAGAAACTAACCTATCTAATACAAAAAACTGATTGGTGTAAAGCAAATAACTCGTTTATCTGCGAATATAGCGACACTAACGAGTCGTCGACTGTCACGATTAGAATCAGGTGAAAGATAACTTTCATTCCTTTGATGGCTTTAATGGCGTTTGAATAGCATTTGATCACTCTTTAACACTCCATTAATAATAATGACATTATAATAAAAATGAATTTCTCTGTAATCCACCTAGTGCTATTCAACCCAGCAAAGTTTTCTCTGAAGTAAAAACGCAAGGCTGTGCTAGCGATCTGTATCGGGCCATTACCGTCATTACCATGACGTGTAATTGCATTACGTGACATAACAGTGCATAATTAATTATTTAATTACCCTCCCTTCTACTGAGATTTTTATCTGCAAACCAAATGAAATGTGAGTGTGTTTTAATGGAGTAAATCGACGTAATCACGGTATTCATGAGAGCGTAACGCTATACTACAATTATTACTATGTGCTAGAATGCTAGATGGTACCACTTGGTCGTGACTCGTGGGACCTCATGATACCTAAACATGCTCTGTTTTTACAGCAATTAGCCGCATATGACAATTGTGTTGACGACGTTGAACTCGCTAAGAAGTTAACTGTAAACTTGACAAAGCCTATAGGAAAGCAATTCACACATTGAAACCTGACAAGAATATAGTGAGTAAGGTTTGTAATAAATATATAAGCTTTTACGGACCTTCACCGCAAATGTATTATGCAGTAGCAGACATATATGGGAATGGGTTACGTACGACGAATGAAGACGCGATTTGTCATTCCGATTTTATAGCTGTTACTAACGTTACTGTACGTTTTTAGGGACAGATAACAGATATAAAGAAATACTCTTTCAATGCCTACATTCACTACTTAAATAAACTAACCTGCCTCAAACTAAGCAAGTATCAAAATAAAGTATTATATTACGATAAAGCGAATACAGGATTCTTTATTCATAGATTCGTGCTGATTATGACATAAATAACTGTAGGAATATTTATAGCAGACCAATTTTAACGACACAACGTCCATAATAAATAAATTATGCGACAGTTTTGGTATCGGCACTGCTAACGGTTAGTATATCTAATAGGATTTTTTTAACCAACGTGATAATTTAAGGATCGTTGTAAAGCAACTACTATGAGCTGTGAAACAACACATGCCTGCTTCCTCAATTTGCACATTATTTCCTCTCTCCATTTAAAAGATATTAAAAAATCCATAACATTTCTAATTTCCATGCGGATGACCACGTAGATGATTGCCAGTTAATATTATATTTTGTTCTGAAGCTAATGCGTTAGCAAGGATACAGGTCTTCCTTGATGACGACATAAAGTGGAGCCCTAATGAGAGGTCCATTGATGGGTTTCGTTTTTACTGCGGCCAAGAATAATGTGTGGTCTACGTCATTATTATGGGTAAGTAAACATTCTTTAAGCATACATTCATGCATAGTCATCTCTAGAGTTTTTAAACCAACAACGAAAGTGATGTTGGTTGAAACATATTTGTGGACAGTAATTTGTGAGCCGGTTGGCTGTCGGTTGGTGTTTTGTAAAATTCAACAAAGGCCTATTTGAAAGTGACAGCAATAATGTAGGCAGATAATGTATTGCTATTTGCATTTGTTAATTGGTATTTAAGTCTGTTATTGTTTATGCAAATATCGTTTGTGCACGCTTGGCTCTCAATTCATTACTACTTTGACAGTGCAATCGGCTTTAAATTTTTGCTTATCACTAAAAATGTTTATTTACTCTTAATGTGTTTCATTCTGCTCCTAGCACTTCTTCTGATGGTTCTGATTAGTCACCTACAGGGGCTACAGGTGGTCTCCTTAGCATTTACTTCAACACTCCTTGTCTTGTGCGGACCGTTTCTGAATATTACACCAAAAATTTATATAATGTCGATGCTACTACAAATTAATTTGTTAACTATACAAAACTGTTTGTATAGTTGACACGAACTATTACACCTCTCAAGTCGATTACGAGTGCGAATATTACTGAAGAGCAAAACAACATGCATTTTACGACGTGGTATAACAATACAAAAGGCAGCACTCGGCCAGTGTGAACAATAGACAGGTAGAGTGCCAACCGCACGAGAATATTGCACGTTGCGGTCACCTCGGTTATCAAGCAACTTACGCACAAAAAATAATAAAAAGATAAACGTAAATTCCACAAAAAGTTGAAGGGAATGCTCACGCCGATTATTCCTGGCCACAGGAGAAACTAAAAGAATTTGTCTGGTTTGAAGACAGTCAGCGCCGCAAAACCACTGCAGAAATATTCTTAATCAAGTTGCATAAATCAGATATAATTTATTAAATTCTCAATAGTAATTTAAATCATAAACAGATGCAAATAAAATATGTTGTGTCAACAAAAATTTGTAGCAGAATTAATGTAGCCATTGAAATAATTTATAATTTGTTAGAGCAAAAATTTGCATATTTGAGAGATTTAGAAGAAATT
Source organism: Anorthoa munda (assembly GCA_945859665.1). Taxonomy (NCBI): domain Eukaryota; kingdom Metazoa; phylum Arthropoda; class Insecta; order Lepidoptera; family Noctuidae; genus Anorthoa; species Anorthoa munda. Next base: position 11,142,835 of record OX243905.1, on the reverse strand, counting down.
ATATAGACATGGTATCTATAATAACTGTGTTACAGGCCCCGTCAAGTTGATTTAAATAGGATACTACTATTCGTCACTAAGTAATAATATGCGAAACAGTTAAATAACTGTACTAGGACGACAAAATTGGATTATAAGAAAATTATGTTAATTCTAAGAACGAGTTTCATTGCGGAAATCTCCAAAGGAATTGATATTCTGTCACGCGAGGCATAAGATATGTGCAGTATGAGCGATGCATTGCTTGCCAATGCCAATCATGGCTCATTCTTAGCTCGCTTACGTATTCCGAGACAATAGAGACGTATACCGATAACCGAGTAGTTCCTAATAATCCTAACGAACCTAAGAAAGACGTGTATGACAATTGTTTTAACTTCAATTCCTCTTACTCAATCAATGTACCGGAAGGTAACGTGCGGGGCGTAGGCATTTATAGAAAGAAACAAATGTATGCACACTCGCTGTAATTTACTGACTTTAAACACGCTCCACATGAATTTCTTAACAAGGGGGGAAAATCAAAATTACTTTTTCTTCGTTCTAAAATTGTAATGTGCCCTCGTAAAACGTAAAGTTCCCTTTGTCACGAAATTTTTGTTGGGTGTATCGTTTAATAACCCATAAAACAAGTTCGGAAACAACATTATAACGCTGAAACCCAACGTATAGTTGAGCTTCCTAGGTAACACAAAATAGTATACAAAATGAACCCTTCAGAATTTTATGTGCTTGTAAATCAACATCCGATAATTGCTGCAAGGAAGTTTAGAGTCGGACTGACTGGATAATTTACTGCAAATATTTCCTATGTTACGTACATACATATATAGAGAGTGTATGAAAAATTTATCCCGGATGTGTGAAGGTGAGGTTGGTGTGAGCGGTGTCTTTTGAGCAGCATCGGTGACACCAGTGAGCGCGCCGACATGCGGTTGCGCGCGCGCTTCGGCTCCTACTTCCCATGCGCGAGTGAACTTGCGCGACGTGTAGTGGTCGATGACCGGGCACGCGCGCCCTCGCGCTACTATCCAAGTCAATGGGCACAGCATCTATGACGTCTCTCTTATAATGCACTGATATCGATTCTACCTTCATAGATTAAACAAGTATATTATCTATTGTTCATGTTTATGCCCTGTTCAGTATTGTCGTCTGTCGATGAAGATATATGATCATAATACTAACCTTGTGGTACCTTATCGTTGATAGGAAGCAAGTGCAGATTAGAGTCACGTATTGCTTCATCATTTTGTAGTACGTCATTAACGGCTCACGATATTGTTTGTAACATAAGTTGATTCTTTCATAATCAACAAATTCTACCTTTCCGTATGTTATCCAAAAGGTATTAGGTGATTTTGTTCATCATGTTGTTTGTGTAATGATTTTACTCTTTTTTCAATATGTTTTACGCAAACGTCGTGTGTTATCGAAAAAGTATTACATGCTTTTGATGCACTATATTGTTTTTATAATGATTTGACTCTTTCTTGCATGACACCATGGAAAGTCTAATAAATAAGTATTAAAATATGTAGATATCAATGATTAGGTGCTTCTGTCAGTCCATGTTCGAATAAAGTAGATGTTATGGTCTTTGATCAGTATGGTTGGGTAACTATTGGACATGAACTTTTCTAAGTCAAAGTTGAACCGTTAAGTAGTACGATTCACGCGCGGATGGCTTCACGACTTTGCCAAACTCAACAATGGAAATTGTATCACAGATATTATATACTCTATTAATACTTTCTTTCTACGAAACGAGCTCCAACTTTTATAGTTAATGGATATTGAAATGCGTACAAAAAATCATCAAATCCTATTTTTTCTTGATTTATATTACAGCCATTATCTTCGGCAGATTGTTGTGTCTTTTATGCTTCGATCGATCTTGTTATACGAATTTCGAGTTTATGAGATTTGTAATCTGTTTTACTTTCTCTGGTAAGCCAAACTTCAACAATACGGAGAAATAAAAAAAACCTTTAAAGATGCTTCAACATTTTGAATGAGACCACTCGATGACTGAATTTAATTAATATTATGATCATTATCGTGTGTTAAGTCAAGTTCTGTAAAGTGATTTTCATTTTCTATCCAGTCCGGTTTATCCAGTAATTGTTTATTGTGAGTTTATTGGAACACTGCCAATGTTTACAGATTTCTCCCAACCTATCAATTCACCTCTGTTTCACTAGGATTTACTTCCAATAGCGAAGCTATTTTAACTTTCCCCTTATCGCTTACTTGGAAACTATTACCAATATATGCATACAGTTGCATGTTGAGTTAATGGTCATTATTATTATTTATAGTAATTAATATGTTACAAAACTTTCTCCTTCAAAATTAAATGCTAACAACTTAAAAATCCTTCAACAAAACGTTTATAAATAAGAGATGACGAAGTTCGAAATAGAATGAAGATGACTTTATTGGTTTGCAATATTGGCATTTCCCCGGGGGGCGCACCCTCCCGGGCTCCGTCTAGACTATGAGTGGGATCAACTTATTTTAAACATCTGCAAATAGAAGGAGCTCTTGTAAACAAGTTTTCTTCAATAGCATGGAAATCTTGTTAGCTTTCACCTCCGTTAGCGAAAACAATATCGGGGAAAAAGGGAAACTTTCAAAAATGTAACCCGTAAAGTAATGCGAGACTATAATGGGCTGTAAAACTGTTGAAGAAGTAAACAAAGTCAGATCAGTTACGGTTAGGTACAGAGAACTCAATATGTAAGTAATCATCGGAGTAATCTGTATAATTGATCGTGTCAATACCGAGTAGAGTCGATGAGGCGTGTAATATGTAACAAGATGCTGGCCACAAGGCCAGTTTTTCATACATGCCTCGCGTGCTCTGCACTGGAGCAGGTCATATTTTGCATTCGTAATTGTTGTGAACTTTATATTCAGATCAGTAACAGTATCTATCTACCAAAAGCCAACGAGAAAAAAATATTCGTACAATTTGCTCACCCGGAAGATTTTAATGACTTCTATCAAAGAAATTAAAAAACAACTTGTTGGTAAGAGTATGGCAAATTGTACCTACAAAATGCAAATGCAATAATTAAGATGTCAGCAACAATACTCAGTTAGAGAAATCACGATACACGGTCGTAACTTTTTAATTACTCGAGAGCACATATAATTTTGAAGTGAGAAAGTGCAATTTATTTAATTTTACGTGACGCCGTTCGTGAGTGGAGATGGAGACATTTTAATAGCTTTTGCTCTCACCCCTATAGACTGCGGTTGAAAACCTAATCTTCATTCCCCGGACCGTGCTCCGAACTGATGCGAGTCTATAATTGGGTATTAGCGTTAATACCTCTATATTACGAAGCTCCTGAATTTTATACAATATTCTAGAGTATCTTGATAATAACAGCATTAAGACCGCCTATGTACTTTTATGTTGCATGAAGTTTTAATAAATAAACAGCGCTTACTTTATTCAAAGGGCATAAACTTAGTAATTAATGTGCGTAAGATATATTTGTGTTAATGCTGATGATCTGGTGATCTGTAATACAGGTTTTACCTACAGCAGACACCAGTCTCTATTAAGTTTTACAATGACTTTGTACTGTGTTTGTGAATATGAGAAAATAAAGAAATACATTATTATTATTAATGCGTATACAAACTGTTTAGCTTCGCGTATGTGTGAGCCAGCTGGGGAATCAGTTTCATAATGGTGTTCGTGGGTGACGAACTAGCAACCTGTACTACCGCTACTTGAACTATTATGAGAGACTGTACTTGATCGGGTGAATAAAATGATCGTGCTAACAAAAAAAGTAGATATTGGAGCAAGTGGGAAACGCTCTTATTTACATTACTTGTTCTACTATCTTAAAATACATAAGCACGAGGATTTGAACTTGACATAATCAAAATATTAACGAGGACGAAACTAGTTTCAATTAATTTGTGAGTGGACCGCATAGGGTACTGCGTAGGGTGTATCAATTGTTGTATTCAGCCGCGTGCCCAGCACCGGATTACAAATATTATAGAAACGCCGTAATTCGGACAGTGATTTATAGAGCGGGGGTGTGCCACCCTCGGAGGGGCAGCGGCCACGGCGATCGCAAACAACATTGATTTCTGGAAACGAGACAAGTTTGAGTTGTGTCAGCGAACTTCACCAACATTATGTGACATGAAACCACCGAATCTTTTCCTTGCCATCTCTGATTGCTGATTTCCCAGATGTACTGCGGAAACTCCAACAAACTTGTTCTAGTTTGGAAGTCATAAATGCGTGTTATTCATCCGATTTTCCACCTACATACCTACAAACATGTTACACTTTCAAAGTGACCGTATAAAGTATATGACACGGTGAAGCCCATACATTACACGTCCACTTGTTTTATGGTGATCGCGATAAGAACTGGTCAAAAGTATTTCTTTAATAGCAAGTACAAATGTCAGTGGTATTTCTCTTTGAAGTCACGAAAGAGTGCGAATTCTGTTCATCCATAACAATAACGGTTTGGAGCCGCAGTGCGCCTGAGCAACCGCTAATTTTTTGCGTTGTTCTTTGTTAGAAGTAACTGTGTTAATTAATTACAATTATCCTGATTAGAGTTATTAGTGATGGAGGTAAGTGGGACGTGTATCATGTGTTGGTTCATGCCATCCGTTGCGGCCGTCGTCAGCGACAACTTTTTGTGCGTCTGCGCTGACACCGCCTGTCATCGGTGTAATGGTTACTTAATTGAATTAAACACTCATGTCGCAAAAAACTAATAGATCTATGAATAAACATTTTAGGCGCAGTTTTTTTTACTATTTACAGTTAATTAATGAGCTAGTTTTTTGGAGGCAGTTAATCGATTTTTAGAGTTCCGTGAGTGTTAGGCATTCAATTACTCACGGTTTATACGACTGGTTTATCAGAAGCCTATTCTACTTTTGGACTAAAAGGCGTAACGTAATTAAATTAAATTCGCAATCAAAACAATTAAGACGGTTTGTATATTAGTTTATCCGCTTAGAATGACCTTTAACGGAATTTTAACCTGGTTCTAAATTTCTGACTGAATATCAAGAGAGCGGAACCTTTCTACTCCTTCGTTTGATTTTTAGAATTTATCGGATACAGGCACTAATTTAACATACAAAATTATTGACATCGCCCTGAAATAACATTAATCTAAAAAACTATGGAACACAATGAACAATTTAATGTGCATTTCCAAACAATCGAATTCTGACAAGACAATAGATAAATGGTGGCAGATTTAAGCTACCAATTTGAATAGTCTTTTGAACAAACTCTGTAATTGGACAAATACCCACATTTGCCTACGAAAAACTTTTTGCTACGAGCGTAGCATAGTCATACAGGTCGTAGCAAATACCTTAATACCTAGATATATTTTCCAAATTATGTTTAGTCAGGGGCAAACTTATCCAGAGATCGCTAAAGACAGCGAGGTTTGGAAGGAGAAATGGGAAGCCGTTGCCACAAATAAACTTATTAAAAAAAAAATGGGTCGTACCATATAATACGTAAGTAATATGTTTTTTTTTTATTATTGGTAGGCTTGCGCTTGACCACTATCTCACCTCATGGTAAGCGATGATGTGGTCGACGATGAAGCACGCTCGCCTAGAAGAAACCTATTCACTCTTGACTTAAAGACTCCCAGGTTGTAGCTATCAGGAAATACAAACTCCGGCAGGGAATTCCACTCCTTTGCTGTACGCATAAATAAAGTATTCCCAAAACGTTTGGTGCGTATGGGTGGGTCCACTATGTACCGATGACGCATCGCCGTACGTCTTGTAGTCCGATGATGGAACGGGCTAGGAGGAATTAGTTCATGCAATTCCAACGCACACTCCCCGAAATGTAAACGATAAAAAACCGACAGACTGGCAACTCGGAGCCGATGTTCGAGGTTTAGGTTTAGGATTTATGCTAATACAAGCAAATATTTTGCTAAGTAACACACTGGTAAGTACTAAAAAGCCTGATGGGTTTTCCAAAGCTAATACAAGCGCATGCCTAGGGGCATTATACTGTACTTATACGGATCGATAGGGCGCAGGTTATAGGCACCGCGACCTGACCATTGACGGCAGTAAGCAACACGCAACGGTACTGATGACCAGGGACCTTATTCATGCATAGGTATCGAGCACGGAACAGTTCCGTGGTATCGAGTATCTAGGTACATTCTTTGATAGGTAGGTCCTCTTCTGTGTATTATGTGGGCTACATGTGTTTTACGGCTCAATCTTCATTTATTGTTTGGATTGGCACCTGATTTGCCTGTTCGTTGATTTAGATGCTTTTTAGCATCTTATAATTAGTATTTAGTAGGTCAAAGAGCTTCTGTTTTCTTTGAAAAAGTAAACATCATCATTATCATAATTGTTTTGCTTGGAATATGATTCCAATTTGTTTAGGATAAGCGCAAAATGTCTTCTTTTTCTGTATTTTTCTATTAAGCTTAATCTTGTCTATCGGCTATATCATTCAGCAGTCCATCCAGCACCCCCCTACGCCCCTACTCTTACAACCATCCATATTTATCCTCAAAACCTATCGCCCGACGTTTTCCTCAATTCTCCGCATCACATGCACATTGTCACAGTCGATTTACATACAAATTTTCAGTCACCGGTGTCACTCTGTAGACTTCAAGCACACAACTAAATATTGCAAGATTGTTGTTATTCCATTGATACTCTGTCATCTCAGAAGTGCAGTTAAATGATAAACTGATGTTGTGTGATACGGTAAATAATTACTTAATCGAATAGAACCTACACTGACCGCAAAATAGTTATTTCACAGAAGGATGGAAGCTAGAACCCAGTCCTTCGGCTTTACAGCTTTTAACCGCACTCCTGCGCTGTAGTGCACTGTAGGAGTGTACGTGATAACAATTCCATTAGCAAATATACCCTAGGGCTGGGTTTATGAAGGATTTGCGGACCTAACAGGCAAAATGCTCGGGGTTACAATTAGTGCTAATTGTTTTACCGTAGCTTGTAGGACACTGTTACCTATACACGTTATGTAGGTGTAGATTTACAGGAGGGCTTTTCAAAACTAGAAGCGATTTCCATAATTTAAATACACGCAGTAAGCATGAAATTGTAATACCCAAATTCAGATTAACGAAAACTAGCAAGTCTTTTCTTATAAACAGTATACGCTTTTATAATAAGTTGCCAAAGCCAGTTATAGAATTGACCGATGGAAAGTTCAAACACTACATCAAACGTGTCCTTATTAAAAAAGCATATTACAAAATCAAGGACTACGTTGAAGATAAAAATTTTAGCTCCTTCTGCGCATGCGGCTTCCCTGGTAACTCATAAACGGCACAAATATGTGGATGTCTCTAACTATTCTCAATCTCATTTTTACTTTTTTTCTTTCTTTTAATTAGACTTTTTACAATGATTTCAATGATCTTTATAGCCCTTTGCTATGAATAGTTACAGCACTGATAACAAAATTTGTGCCACATGTTAAATTTAGTCTTGTTATATATTTTTATTTATTTTTTCCTTTGTATAGATTCTTTTACTGATTGTTTTGTGAATGTGTGAACATTGTAGGCCTTCTAGATTTCTAGACGCTTGTTAACATTTGTTAACTCTCTCGTTTATACAAATTTTTTTTTTAGTTTCTTACGACTTATTGTCGGGCCTACGTTGTCCCCCCATATCTAAGCACTAATACTGTAACGTGGAAATATTGTAAAAACAAACCATTTTTTTCAAAAGAGTAACCGTGGAGTTTCTTGCCGGTTCTTCTCCACAGGAAACGACTAACCCGAACCGTGCACCTTTTGTCGACGTTTTATAAGTGCCCATGTAGGCCTATGTGAAATAAAAAACATTTGATTTGATTTGATTTGATGGCCAAAAAGTCGTGGATCAAACGCAACTAGGAGTTCGATGGGGCCATCAGTTGCAAACAGTTGTTCTACGGGAGGTCCTTAAGGTCACCCTGCAGAGTTATAATTTATTTTGTGTTTAATTTATTTTGTACTGTTCACAATAGTTATTTTGTTTTTCTTCCTAGAATGATATTAGAGCCACTCATGGCCATGTGTTATACTTTTTCAGAATCCCTATTTAATGCGCCAAAACTTGTAATACAGGGTCACTTTTCGGTAGAGTATATTTTTTTCACAGTAAATAAAAAGTTATGATTGGAAAAAAAAATACCTTTTACTTAATATTATCTTCAACACACCCAATAAACAACTATAAATAGCATGTCTAACGCAAGGACTTATCAGTACCAATCTAGTGAAAATTATAAAAAAGATACATGATGTAGATTTTTTCGAATTTTAATAAGAATTAGTAAAAAAAGTAAATTTTCACATAAAAACACAAAATAAATTATAACTCTGCAGGGGTCATTTTAGCAGCTGATGACCCCATCTAACCCCTAGTTGTGTTTGATCCACAACTTTTTGGCCACCCTGTATAATTGGGTAAGATGATGGTTCATGAAAGCACTTTAGATTTATTAGGTGCCTTTAAAAAGTTATGCCCGATACCTAATCATAATAAGGCGACACCTAAATGTAATGACTAAATGCATATTTTTTTTTTATGTTGCGCAGTTTCAAACCTTAGTTTTATTTTAGGTTTTTAAGCATTACATTATGTAAAGTATTGCTCAGTGTGAATGAAAGCGGGTAAGTATTACGTAAGTACCTACTGTTAACGATTAAACTTAAGTAAATTAAAATATGTCTAGAGTTCCCAGTTTATATCTAGGAACAGCAATGCATTCTGAAAAGTTAAGTTAGAGTTGGTAGAGACGTGTTTTTCACAACTTACAAACATAGATCACAATGGATTATTTCTATCATATTGTGTGGCTATTTCAATGTTATCAAATAGTACGGTGTTTTTACTACTGAGGTATCTAAATTCCTACATCGTTTTATCTCCTATGTGACAAGCAATGGTCGTTAACTCTAAGCTATAAAGTTCCACAAACAACTGTTTACCGTTCAAACTGAGTAGATATCTTATGTTCCTAAACCCAAGCCTAACCCAACGTTGTCCTCAAAAGCCAACAATGTAGCTTCAACATTTATTATATACTATCTGTTGTCCGCGACTTCTTCCGCGTCAAACTCGTAAAATAAAAAAAATAAACATGGTTTTTATTTTTACGCGAGTCCCTAATTCTTATTCTAAAATAAAATTTGGATAAGTTTCTCCATAAAATATCAGCTATCTGCCAGTGAGAGTCCCGTTAAAATCGGCCTAACCGTTTCAACCGGCAGACAGACAAAAATTTTATAAATTGTTTTTTTTTTTGTTATAGTTAAGTACCGTATGCCGTATAATTTCATATGCATTTACTAAAAAGCTATTATTTTAATATTACAAACAGATACTGCAATTTTATTTATTTGTATAGAAGATGCTAAAATGTATTTGCTGGTAAGTGGATAGGCGAGAACAATATCCTATTCTTGAAAGTAGCCATAAAGAAGAAGTAGTGGTACCTGCCTAGATGTACCATAAATTGCGTGAATGTACCACACACAATCACTGTAAAAAAATAATTTCAAGCAATCTGAAGGGGATTGGGGTCAGGGCATTTTATTGAAACAACGAAATGCCCGATGATTCTTTTTTTTGAACACTTACTTTTCGCATCTATAACAGATTTGAAAATCCTGTTATTTCCTACCAATTTGAATCTTGTTCGAAATTCGATTCGCAACTTCAAAAGCAGCCAGAAGTATTTTCTGCCAGCCTGTATGCTGCAAAGGTTCTTTATCTTATGCTACCTTCTCAGACATCGGAGGATTCGGAGGTCCTTCTGGACATTGGAGTTCGGACTAATTCGATACAATTATCTCAGTATCTGCCCAACTATATATTGGATGCCGCTTTTCAAACACTTTTCTTGATTTTAGCAATATAGTTTTCGAAAATAAATAAATAAAACATTTTCATGAAATCTCAGGGAGTGCATCCAAAAGCGTTTATACTTCATAAAAGATAGCTTGATCTCTGCGACATATGTCAAACTGACGTATACGTTATTGTTAGCTTGTCAAGCGCTATTGTTACTGTATTGATACTGACAGCTGTCGCAGAGATCAAGCTATCTTTTATGAAGTATAATTATCAACATTATATTTCAACTACCTAAATATAATTACTTATTCATCACCTACTTACTGACAGAAACACAAGCAAAAACTCTTATCTACTCTCTAAACACGAGATAAAATATACACGAGCTTCAACAACTTTAATATTGCTCGACAGGACGGATTAGTATGATGTTACAAGATAAAATCTACACCATTTTAAATTATTAACATGATGAGGAGACGTGAGTTCATTCAGGATTATGCTGCGACCCCCACGGTTTCGTCTGAGTTTATATTAGTCTAGTTATTTACTGTCTACGGCTATGTAATTATGTCGTCCTGTCTGGATAAATATAGGAATTCACGTAGATAGGTAAGCCTTCAAGTATTTTAGGTTTGTTACCATACTTACTTATACCGACTTATGCCTGCTTCGTCCATTAAAGGGCTTAATACACTACACGGTATTCAGGGCCCTAAAACCTTATTTAGGGTAGTGTAATAACTGTTAGGGAGATAGGGTTCTCAAAATATCGACCTTATTGACGGTGGATGGTGAAGTGACCCGGTATTCAGGGCCCTGAATACCGTGTAGTGTAATAAGCCTTTAAGCCCTAAAAAGTACCTCTCTTTTCGTTCGCTCTGAATCAAATTAAGAAGATAAAAGAACAGTCTAAACTTATTAAAAACAACATTTTATTCTGTCCCTTATTTAAATTGTTTTTATAAATAATTTTCATTTATTTACATATGTACATTATTTACAAACTAATATTACACCTAAAATAAGAAAACCTAAGATGTACAATTACGGGGCGTAAAAAAATTCGTCCACATCGCTGTCAAAAGGAAAAGTGCCCAGAAGGCTGGCAGCATTGCCACGTTGGATGGGAATGCTGATTCTTTGGCCAAAAAAAAGGCCAGCCCTCTGGTCACGTGAAGAGTCGACCAACCGCATAAATTGAATCTAATTAAATATATATTTTAAATTAATTAATAAAAAAAAAATATATATATAAGTAATTCAGGCCCACCGGTATCGGGAACCGGGTCCTTGTTACCGCCGGTCAGAGCTCCTGAGAGAGAAACCTCCTGAGAAAATACGAGCCGTGTCCAGAAGTACTGCTTTCTGAATCAAGCCCTTGATCCAGCCGCCTAACGAGAGCCTCCCAAGGTTTTGTTCAAGGCTTGTGGCTATTGGCTGACACGACTATCGGTACAATGATCGCTGGCTGAATCCACTTATTATTATTAGGTATTATTAATCAATCACGACCATATGCCCATTAAAATTGTAGTGTACTCGTATATTATCCAGCAAATATGCATTTGGACATTGAACTAAACTCCATTTGAAATAACATTAGACATGTTTCCAAATCCTTTTACAGTCCGATCACTCGATTTTGAGTTCTATCCCGTAAAAATAAGGATGACATAAAAAGCATAAACCTGTTACCAAAACCAACTGTTTACTACAGCTACCATTTGTCGTATCACCAACGATATAGAATTCAAAATCGGTTGAACGGGCTGTAAAATGGGCTAATTTAAACGTCTAATGTTATCGCAAATGGAGTATAATACGATACAATAATCATCTGTAATATCGACTAATAGTCAACTTTATCAATCTTATTATGACTTACATATCAGATAGATGTCTTGTAACAACTTATACGTGTATGAGAGCGATAAATAATTATCAAAACAATAATTAATTTTATTGACCGTAATATTAAGAGATTTTGATATAAAAGCAGCGGTCATCAAAATCTTAATTTATCGAATTGAAAACGATTTGGCATCAGGTTCATTGTACGCGAGAAGTTTAACAGAGATTAGTATCGAATAATAAGATTAACTTATAAGACGATTCAGAGAAACTTATTTATACGCATAAAGGATTGAATGATTGAACAAAATACAATGATAGACTGCATTATTCATCGTCGCTGGACTCCGATTGACTGCATTTAGAATTGAAATCATGGAATATTAAGGTGCTTGCACACGTAGCTTGGCGCTGCTTGCAGTTCCGTCAGTGTCTATCTGTATCATTAGTGTTGCATATGTAAGTATATTATATAGGTAAATATTGTATTTAGCATTTTAATTATTAAGACACTTTAGAAGCAATAGGTAGAGCCTTCACGAAGCAAAAATTAAATCAAGAAGTGAGGGTAGTTTGGGGTTTTTTCCCAAGCCTACTTAGACGACCCAAAGAAATTATTAATGGTGCTTATTACAGCAAAATGAACTTATTCGAACCCGAACAACCTATTCCTAAAAAACAATGTAGTCCGTACTTCGCAACCATTAAGTTATCTATATAGTGAGTTTGTACAAGACGAAATTGCATACCTAGTAGGTACCTACAAGTATTCTCAAAATCTAAGGTCAATACAGAAATTCTATCCCATGAAATTCGATAGCACGAATACCTATTTCGTTTCTCAATTTTCTACCAGAGAAAATGCATATGAACACGAAAAAGCCATTCGATAATTGCTTGATCAATACAAGAAAGTAAATAGTAAAATAAATGCATGTAAGACTCACTTTTATTTACCTACATAGTGTAAATAGGCATAGATAGCCTTTGTAAAACTTTTGTGTACTTTTAAACGTAGCCAGTAACTCAGTACCTACGAATATGAAATAAAAACATTTACGGGTGACTGCCAAGGTACCTCTCGCATATCTGAAGCCATCTAACCAACTATGACGCTATCTGTATAGTTATCGAAAATTGGCTAAGGTTTGAAAAAACCAATTTAAATCATTGGAAAAAAAAAACATTCTATTATGCAACCATAATTGGTTTAGGTCGTTGACTTGAAGACACGGCAAATACACATATGACATGATATGGATCTTTTTCCTTTAATTATTTTTTTTGCATCACTTTCTCACCAGTTTTTTTATGCGAGAGCACGAGGTGGTTTGTAATGCTTAATATGTTTTGTTACGCATGAGTAGTCCACAGGAGTTGAAAAAAAGAATCTAATTAATTTAAAAAGTGTGGAACATGACGGCACGTTCCCATTCATTGAATTACAACAGGTGAGTAGGTAATTTAATCGTTTGATAAACATCATAAACAACAAGGAAGACCCGGCTTTACTAATGATATGACAACTTTTTTCATGATTTATGAGACTAACTTTCCTGCTGTTTCGGAATGTAATTAACTCACGGATGTTAAGAATTATGCAAATAAATAGATCCAATCAACATTTTTATTTGTTTCCATTTACTAAAAGCAAATTAGTGTGAAACTAGGAATTCCAGCTTGTGCAAATGAAACAAATGGGGAGCAATAAAGTTTATGATCCTCCTCATGTTTATGTTTCGGCTGAGGTTTCATTGCATCGACAAGGAGAGTCGCAATAAAAACAGTGCGCGGTAATTGACTACCCTCCGCTCCCGGCGTTCCCTAATTGCATAGTCGGAGACGATTCCCACGCGCGCCAATGAAGATCAGACACCGAACGTGGATACAACCGTCGTTATGTAACTTTAATCAAAATTCTGTGAAACGCAGCAGGGGGACCCGCTATTAATACTTAAGTACAACACGTAACAATAGCCTCTTAGGAAATTAATACCTTTGTTGACAACGAAACGCGGCGCTTGCATCAGGGGCATTCAGGGGTCGATATAACAACTCTGACGCTAGAATCTCATAAATCTTTCGAACTTTTAGCTGCCTAGCTTACACGGGCTTAAAGTAACGATATGTAATGTGTATGGAAACTTAAGTAAGTCTGTCATCATCATCATTTCGACCTAATTCCGCTCACTGTTAGGCAGGCCTCTAATGCCACGCTTCATGGTCCTTCGTAATGCGTCTAACTGTACTCCTACATATGTTTATAACTAAGTATAAACTGACTAATCCCCTCAGGCAAATGGAAAGGTTATTTAAGCTGTTAGCACCGTAGAAAGAAACTTCAATTTTCATTGAGTAATTTAGTGACGTGAGAATGAACGTAGAAAAACCAAGAATATTAGGATTAACCTCAGTTTACGCAAAGACAATTATGGTCTGACCAAATAAGTGCAACGCTGAACATCAAACTGCTCGATGCACTTCACGTGGCCAAGAACAGACACAGATGGAGAATCATCGTCAGAGAAAAGTTGATCTCCTGTCGGGGGAATCACGACCCTCAGTAATGAGGAACACGATGCGAGGAGGACGCAAAGACAAAACTGACCGCAGTGCACAAAGACGGTAGATAGGTAGGTGTATCGTGTAGTTAGAGACAATAAAATTAATAGCTAGAATCTTCAGCAAGAAGCCATAAAAAGGATCTAAACCAGCCCGAACGACATAAAACATGGTGAGATGGGATACCAGGCACCACAGGCACTCTGTGGTCAAAGGCCAAGAGTATCAGCCAATCGGTAGGACTATAGATACCTACTGTGCAATAAACTAGACCCCTTTTATTGCTTTGACAGTAGTTGCGCGGCATTTCAGTGCCATACAAAATCTAAATTCAAGCATGGAGTTCATTGACAAACCTACCTATTCTTGACAACTTAGAAAAACTGGAGTAGAGGAATACAACAGTGCAGTTAGTAGCATTGCATTCGTGCAAGCTAAGAACTGAAGATTGACCTGACATGGTCTAAAAACGTTTTGACACGTCCTAGTGGATCAGTCGGAAATGGCTTGCCAAAGGGCCCAAACACAAAACTGCGGTCCGACGTCGCATCGTAAAAATCTACGAGCTTGTTTTTGCTTAGCTGTTTACTGCGTTGCGAATTCGCATGGCGTCAATTCGCAGTTTTGTGTTTGGGCCCTTAGCTGTACTTGGGCTGAGCCACCGCGGGAGGTCCAAGAAGTGTTTACAGGATGTTGTTGAAGCCGACAAAAGCGAACTTGCTGTTGAAGATGTACTTAAGTAATTGGGTAAAAGGAGGAGAGTAAAGGACTATGGAAGTAGGAGCAAACAATTTCGGCGCTGTAGATTCGCAATGCAAATGAAAAGAGAGATTGAATAAAATAGTTTTTAGACGTTATAAAGAAATTTACTATTGGACAACACTATATTGTTCCAAGATATATCTTGGAAGAAGAGATTACATTAGAGGTGATCAAACAAGGTACCTATTCCAGATCGAAAATTCCTTGTCGCACAAGAAAAAGTTTATTTGGTTCTAAACACAATTTACGATGTAATTCTGCAGTGTAGCAGATATTACAAGTTCTCTCGGTTCGTAATGATGATTGAAAGACATGAATAATAATATGGGAATGCACGACCACCTCCGACTCACAGTCAATGGGACTTAAAAATATAAGCACGCACCATCGTGCTGTCGTGCATCGATGCGGCGACGAAGCGCTACAAAAGTTTATTCAAAGTGGCTGACCGCTGGGTGGTGTGATGAACTGGTGAGAATGAATGACGTTTCAGGCTCTGTTATTAAAGAACTTGTGAGTTTTAGTTTCTTTTATATCTACTTTCAGTAATTTGTTAAGAAATTACTTTCCGCAGAAGCATGATTTTGTACTCGAAAACTACAGTCAGCATTAAAAGTAGCTTTATTAAATTATCCTTTTTATAGTTTTCAGTATTTTTTTAAATCAAGTATCTAATAATTATCAATTTTCAATTCATAAGTATCTACCTTAATGTCTTCTGAAACTTCAGTTTAATGTTGCCTAACCTACTTTTGTCGTAGACTGTGTGAACTTCTAACTACCCACTCCGAGCAGTAATAACTAAGGAAAATCCGCAGTTATCTAATACAAGGTTTCCAAGTTCTTGTTAAAATAGGTATCTATCTACCTAATCAAATAGGTAGAAACCATTAAACAGATTGGCAGGACGTCTGACCCTTGCTAATAAAATGATTGGCAAAACCGTTCGTGTAAATCTTACACCTGCACGCTGCACCACATAAATTAAGTACCTACGCACCAAGTGCGTTGCACCGCATGACCGTTGATACTTCACGCCTGGAAACTCTTCGATAATACTCAAAGAAATTAATTAAGAAAACGGTTTTCATATTTTATTGCTATCTAATCATTTGACCATCTTTATTCTCTATTTTTATTTACGGCAGTCTGTTATGTTATGATACAATTTTATTTCTTGTAGGTACTTACCTAATTGTCTTTTTAATAAAGAAGTATTTACTTATCTATCTAATTACTATTAATCTTCAGAGTTGGAATAAGTTTTGCGTACGTACCATGAGGTGTAAAAATTAAAAAAAAAACACATACAATTCAGCGACCAATGGAACTTGAAATTTGAAACACTGTGAGTGTACAACATACCGTCCCCAAAAACATCAACGCTCTTAAAAATCATGTTTCCTCATCGAACATTCTTTTAATAGGTACTAAAGCAATCTAGAGGCTGATGAATAGGAATCATGTGAACCAGAGCTAGTAATTGGGTGCACCAGAGCGGCGCTGGTAAATTGATATGGCAAGCTAGCGGTTCTCGATCGGCGCATGCATCTACGCCCTTCGATATGTATGGTATTTCGATCCGCAAGTTCATCGTTACGGCAATCGAACGACGCTTCTGGGCGGAGATCGATTCGACTCCATGCACGATGTTGCAATGGTTACAGTTAGTGGACTCGAGTGATATTATCTTATGGTAATTGAACTAAATGTTCTCGCTTTGATGTTACTTTGCTTTGAGGGACGAGTGAAAAAATTGGACTAAATTGTGCGCGATAATGACTGCGTGGAAGTTCTGTGTGCGTATTGCGTGTCGATTCCGCGAGTTAAGTTCTTGAGTGCACAACTGCACATTAGGCGTCGGTACTTGGCTGTAAAATACGTACCTATCTCTTCTGTTAAGTGTGCGTTTTTATTATTTCTATTTTTTACTTGTTTAATATACGACTTTTTAAGTTAACCTGAATTCTAGAAAAATTGTTTTGGTATTGTGCGACTTCTTATTACAAATATTTTTCGTAGTATGCCTATATAAATTAAGAAAAAAATGTGAATTAGGTCCACCTTGAGCTCCCCTGCAAATACATAAACCATAATTTTATATCTTCGTCACAAGAATAGCCAATTTATAATTTAGAGACCCAAGTATACCTAATACCTATATTATTTAATCAGTAGAAGTAGAAAATCTGATAGCCAATAAATGTCTATAACCATAATAATAAACAATTGAGCTTACCATAATATTTATTACGATGAACCATCGTAAAAGCATCAAAGGACTCGATTTAATAGACATTATTCACGGTAATCACATAAACTTAAGATTTTATAATTCGCTGCTTTTGCGATTAAATTCCCGCGAACACGAGCTTTCCGTTCCCGCCAAATGTTAGTTGAAGTGAACACACCGCGCACGCCTGTTGGCTGACGCTTAGCCCGCCAAACTGAAGCAAGTCGTAAGCACCGTGAGAGCTTCGCGAACCGTCTCTGAATGGCCCACTCCACAAGAGGGAGAAATGGCGGGAGTCGCGGGAGGGACGTTCTTGTAGGGGAAACCGCGTCAACCGCCTCCGGTAATTCACTAAGAAAAGTTATTTGACGACTTGCCGCATAGGGGATCGCTGTTGTAATAGAAAAATGAAAACGATTTGTAAAGTGAATAGGCGATTTGAGGAATTGCAGACGGCCAATTTTTGGTTATTATTGATCGGAGAAAAGTGTGGGTTTCTATTCTACCAGTTGAGAAATCTTTGAAGTTGGTAGATTAATAGTCACTAGAAGTCAACTGACTTGCTTAGGTAGGCCAGAAATCTAATTCATAGATATATACTAAATGTATCTATAGATACATTTGAATTTATTTGTTAATATGTAGTGTTCCAAACAATGAATTAATATAATTACTTTAAGTACAAAATAATATGTTTTTAGAGACTGAACTTTGAACTAAATTCTTTGATTTTAATCTTTTAAGAATACTACTTACTATAGGGTCCAAATTAATGGACTCAGTAAATTAATATGCCAAATAACTGTGGCAACCTAAAAATTAAGTGTACTTAAATTGATTAGGTATGTTTCTGCAATATTTAGGCCCGATTTTTCAATAGTCTGATATATTTTAATCGAGGAATAAAAATGGCCGTTTGACATATTTTCTATACAAAACCTGTCAAACCGCCATTTTTATTCCTAAGTTAAAAGTTATCAGAGTATTGAAAAATCGGGCCTTAGTCTTTTTGTAGCCTATCTATCAATTAATTTTAAAAAAAATCACGCGAAAACAACTCCAAGATCCCAACATTTCAAAATTTTCTCCATATATTTTCCGATCTAGCAAGCCTATACGTTCAGCTGAGCGCTCCCGAGCTTACGCACACCGAAACAATGTGCATGTGCATCACACACCATTAAGACCAACCCGCCGTCGTAAGATACAACAAGTGTAGTTATTTTTTCAGACAGCAAAAGTGCTTTAGAACACATAGCTCGCTCCGCCTCTGGTTGCAGAGGAACAGCGTTAGCTTATGTCATCCTTAATAAAATTTATACCATGCCTAATGATGTAACTCTGAGATTGCAATGGATCCCATCACATGTTGGTTTGAGAGGAAACGAGGAGGCTGACGTTTTGGCTAAAAGATCTTGTACAGACGGAAGCGAAGTATTCATAACACCTGATTACTTAGAATATTTTGCACGCTACTCGAAAATATGGCAACAAAAGTGGAATGCATATTTTGACATCAGATCTCGTGAAAAAGGAATATGGTACAAAACTATGCAATGTGAGCCTCCTCGAATTCCGTGGTTCTCCGACGTTAAATTAGGTAGGCAATTACTTAAAATGGCATTTAGGATACGTTCGGGACATATGCCATTAAAGAAGTTTGCATTTTTAATGAAAAAATCCCTTTCACCTAATTGTGATGCCTGCAATAAACCAGAAGATGTACAACACCTCCTTCTGGATTGCACTCGAAATCATTTTGAAAGAAAACTTTTATGTAGGCGATTAGAATTAAATTTACTAGATTTAGGCAAATTTCAATCAGAGTTAGCTGTGCCTGCAAGTATTAAATCTAAATGTATTTATAAGTTTATCCTAAATAGTCTTAAGAAGTGTGTGTAAGTAACTAGGATAGTGATTAGATGGGGCTGACATAACCTGCTGTTGGTTACAAGTCCCTAATAAACAAAGAGAAAAAAAAAAAAAAAAAACTTGTACTTACTTACCTAAATATGTAGATACCTATTTCTCATCCTATTATTACCCGTTATCACTGTTGAGGTGTTAAATCAGTGGGTGTGTTTTATATGCATTATATATATTATTACTACACTTTTGTGCTTAGAATAGGATCGGATAGATTTTTATTCCTTTTTGTACGACGGCTCTTGAAAAATTTAGACCCGAGCGTATGGGTAGTTTCCATGAACCCATCGTTGTAATCGTCCACACGGTGCTCCCTAGGCACTCGAAACGATTCTGGAGTTCGATCTGAAAGCTCTCGGGGTTATGGGATTGCCCCACTCGCAGCTCATCATCGTCTCGTTTGCCTAGTTTGTAGTTTCATGTTGAAGAACCCCATGACCACGGTGAAGTGAGTTTTGTGACCATGCATATATATGGCTCTTGAAATGTCCTCTACATGGTCTCTTACTTCTTACTAAATACTTAGTCGTCGGGGTGTGCCGACGTTGGGGCGTAGACCTGTGTGACCTTCAGCGAATATTTGACGATATTCTGAGCATCAGGTACGCCACCCTGGTTGACACACTCTCGATCTTCACTACGTTGGTCACAAGGGACTTGTGGGCGATAAACCCGTCACCACCCTGGGACTGCCGGTCAACCTCTCGGAAGTAGAGCAAGTTACCGGATTTAAGGATTATCGAGTCCCCCCCTCTCTTCGGACTTCATTACCACCCATCATACTCCATCGTAACATTCGTAACCCGCTCAATTCTTCCTCGAGTTCGATCATCTTCTTGACGGTCCGGAGTCCGAAGTAAACGCTTGTTAAATAATGCCAGGGTCAGTCGTCAGTTTGAATTTTGGTAGCCGGCTCTCACCCCTTGCCACGCCATAGTCTCGACCGCTACTGTAGTCGAGGGTAGACGGGCTGGTGAGCACTCAGAAAGAAAATAGGCACCTAAAAAGGTTAATTTATGGAGTCCATAATCTGTAGTAATAAATTACCTACATAAAGTTGTTTATTGCGTACCTAAAACCACAAATTGCACTATCTGAATTCAGTTCAGATAATTGAAGGCGAATGTGTGGGCTGTGGTATCTGACAAGACCAAAATTGACCGAATCAAATAACAATATCAACCAAGTAAGTAGGTAGAACTTTTAAAATTATTTGTGAAAACCGCATTGTTTAGGGTTCCATTTTTCTGTCGTCCACTGTCCAACAATATTTCTTTTTATTACATCTAAATTATTATTATCATCAAAAAGAGCTAGTTTATTCTTCGTAAACAGAGACTAAATTAGCTCATTAATCCCTAGGGACTAAAAATGATTTGAATTTGGAATGTGGATATTGTTAAAGTTAGTAAATGTTCAAATCAGCAAAGAGATGAATATCACAAACCATGCGATCCAAAATAGGATTACATAGCTAAAATCGATTACGACGGTTGCGTATCAGTTGAATGGCTAGTTAGCGATTGTAAATCTATTTCGGACCGCACGGGAAAATTGTATTGAACAAGTGTCTGGTTGGAAAACCGCCGTATTAAAAAATAAATCTGCAACTGTAACGGATGGCACTAATAAAATTATTATGATGCATAATGTTTTATGCAATTAAATGATTTGAATTTTGAATTTGAATAAATTGTTCAAATATAAACATCAGCCTCTAATTATTTATATGTTACTAGCTGTTCCCCGCGGCTTCGCTCCCGTGGACCACCCCACAGGACCCATATTCGGGTTTAAAAATAGCCTGTCACTCAGGAATAATGTAACTTTCTATTATTTATTTTTAGTAAATCTAAAATCAATTAAAATTAAAAATGTAAATTTAGTTATTTTTCTTCATTAAGGATCTCTTTTCGAGTAAAGACCTCCTCCATTTTACTCCAAAGTTTTCTAACTTTGGCTTTTGACGTCCAGTTGGCTGCTATTTTTTTAATCTCATCAAGCCACTTATCAGGGGGCCTACCCTGTTTCCTTTTACCAAACGGGCCAGGCCAGTGAGTTACTTTGTTGGACCATCTATCTGAGTTCATAATACGTGCTACGTGGCCTGCCCATTTCCACTTTAGTTTTTTTCACTTTAGGTTGATTGGTAGACTTGACTTTAATATTTCCTTATAACTCCAAAAAAAATTCCAAGTTAAGTTTGCGCGTCTGTTCAATTCATCTATATGTCTGGATCTTTTTAAGGAAAGTTGTTTACCAAGGTAGATGTAATCGTGTATATATTCTAGTAGGCTACCATCAACTATGATTGGTTGTTGAACAACTGAGAGCTAAAACTAAACTAATGGACATCTTGACCAGAATTGACCAACAAAAATGGAGATGGACTGGCCACATGATGAGATCAAATATAGAGAAATGGGGTAAGGTAATGACTGATTGGTACCCAAGGGACAGTAAACGCAGCAAGGGGAAACAGATAAGAAGATGGGAGGACGAGCTGAAACAAACAGCGGGCCCCAACTGGAGGAGAGTGGCTCGTGATAGAAATCAGTGGAAAGAGCTAGAGGAGGCCTTTGCCAAAAGGCACACTGAATTCCCTCAATTCAGTGTGCCTTTTGGCAAAGGCCATACTGACAAATACAATACAAAACAAAAATTCAGAATAAAGGGCTATATTATTAGTTCTAAGCCTATGTTTCTACTGACATAATATTGGTATATTGTTATAGATGTCTTATGGTTCCTAATTGTATGTAAATAAATAAACGTAACGTTCTTGTTCATAAGTTGCACTTACTTATTTTCTCACAGAGTGTGATAAAAAAAATTCATTCAAAAAATCTTAAAACCCGACTGCCTAAGAAGCGAACTAATAAGACGTACCTAAACAAGAAGAAAATTATGCTGTGCAGTCGGAGGATACATCTGGTTTTGGTCCGCCAGCTCGTGAATATTTTATTATTATTTATTTATAACTTTTAAGTATAACTTTTAACATTTTTTTTTTCGTATTCGGTAGGTATATTTAAATATATATAAGTGTTATATATTTTTGAAATCACATCTCAAAATCTTTTATTTTGATACCACACACAATGGGATAAGATAAAAAAAAATTGGGCCCCCACAAGGTTAAGACGAATCGATTGACTTAAGAATCATCAAAATCGGCCAACGCGTTTGGTTTCTAGAACGCCACATAGGAACAAACATACATACATACATAGACTGATAAACACATTACCCTCCTTCGGCAGTCGGGTAAAAAGTAGAGTGTCCACCTCGGGAGCAACACTATTTTATGCTCGAGTGACGTACTTAGAATTCCTCGCTGCGCTCTGGATTCTACTTTAAAATCCATCGCTCCGCTCTGTATTAAAGAAAACACTCTCGCCTTTAAAATAGTAGTTTGCTCCCTAGATAAACAATCTACTATTGTATCATTATTTATGTGTTGTTGTGTTACCCCCAGGATTTCGACATATATCGAAATCTATATAGTAGGTGCAAATATATCGAGATCTATGGTGCTGGCATGGTTTTTGAGCAATCAACTCGGCGATGAGTTGATAGTATCTAGTGATGCAAATGACCTCAGTTTCCGCTTCCGCAAATGTCAAAGTTCCGCACGCTTTCTGCTTCCGCATCTAGAAAATGGCAAATGGAATGGAAATTTAGACGGAACATAACGACGGGCTGACGCGCGGTCAGGCCAGTGAACTAGCCATTTATGAAGAGCACTGAAGTCGATTGCAGATCTTTATAAAATAATAATTTATATTCATTTAACCCTGATTTGAATACTGATTTATTTAAACCTATACTTATACCTACTTTAATTATTTATCCACTGGGGATCTTCTAGCATATTCCGTTCACATCTGGAGTGAAGCCATCGAGAGGCACGGGGAGGCGCCTTATCAGTAAGCATCCTTCGTTCGGTCTGTACGGTGGACTATGTGATTATATTGCAGACTTCATGAGGGATGGGTCCATTCGAGTGGTTATTGATGGTTGCTCATCGGACCATTTGGATATTAATACCGGGGTCCCCCAGGGGTCGGTACTCTCAGCTACACTGTTCTTGCTGCACATTAAAGTTCTGTTAAAACCATTGTGAATGTAGACAACTGCACTGTTGCTGAGAGATACGTGTCCGACGCACTGGGTCCCAGATTCAGTCTCTCCGTGAGGCCATGGTTGAGCGCTTGGACCTATCCTTGAAGGCAGTCTCCGAATGGGGCGATGCCGATCGATCTGGTCAGTTTCAATGCTTTTAAGACCCAAGTGTGTCGTTTTTCTGGAAAAAAAGGAAATTTTACCAGACTCCATCTTTTCGAGATTTGACCTTGCCGATAAAGGACTATCTTGAGCTTCTCTCTCTTTTCTCTGACGTTAACATCGACCCTCAATTTTGTTTCATACATTGAGGCAAAGGCTCAGCTGGCTGCCAAAAAGTTGGGGTCCTTACAAAGGTGAGACGGTATTTCACGCCTGAACAACTGCTCTCATCTCTGGGACGGATCTGCTAAATTCCAGCTTGATGCACTTGAGCCAATCGGAAAACAGGCCAAGAGACTAATCGGCAATGAAGGAAAGGTTGAGTCAAAGCTCCAAGCCTTGAAAATCGACGTCGAGTTCCCAGCCTGTCGGTCTTTTATCGGTTACATTTCAGGGAGAGTGCGATTTAATTGCATGATTTAATTCCGCCTAGCCCGTTTCATCATCGCACTACAAGACGTAGGTACGGCGATGCGCCATCGGTACATGGTGGACATCCTACCCATACGCATAAACGTTTTTAGAAATACTTGAATTGTGTGTACCTACAGCTAGGGAGTGGAATTCCCTGTCAGGGTCTGTGTTTCTGAAAGCTATAACCAAGGGGTCTTTAAGTCAAGAATGATAAAGCAAGAGTGTTTCAGGATTGTTGTCTTATCGTTTGGGATGAATGCACAATGGCAAATAAGAAAGCCGTCGAGGCCGTGGACAGGACACCACGGGATATTCGCCAACCTGAGAGGTCAATGGGCAAGGTCACATTACTTTTCTCTGGTGATTTCAGGCAAACCCTTCCTGTCATAAGTTGGAGAACTAGAGCTGATGAGATCAAGGCTTCACTGGAGCATTATTTCTTATAGAGCTTAAGAACTTATAGGAGCTTAGGACATCCCGACACGGATAGGTTAGGTTCACTCAGCTCCTGTCATCTCATTTATGTTAGGTTACTTTAGACCCTGCACACAAGAGGGCTACGTCGACTTTGTTGCTTTAATAGTGTTACGAGTTGGAGTTCAGCGATAAATTATTTAAACAGCAGACTTTAATTAATCACTCTCTATTAATGAAACACTTTTAAAACAACTTTATTACCTACTTCGCACTATTTTCGCTTTGATCGCTCTGTGTCGCTTCCCAATCGAAACTGACTCACGACGAACTCGACCGCTCTTTATGTAAGCACGGAAGATGTTTCTAGAACGTTCCACACTGTTCTTGATACTTCGAGAATCAAAGAACTTACATAGAACTTCATGCTTGAGGTCATGGGTTCGATTCGAATCCGGGCAAGTACCAATGTGACTTTTTCAATTCATATGTACTTTCTAAGTTTATCTTGGACATTGCTGACAACGGTGAAGGAAAACATTGTGAGGAAACCTGGACTTATAGTGAGTTTATTATATTAAGATTGTGCTCCATTGGTGTAATTGCTGCAAGGCATTCCAGTGCGAGGATAAACTAATAAATAATAAATAAATAAAATTTTATTATAATAAATATCACGCACGCTATATATATTTATAGCAGGTTGTTCCCGAAGCGACGAGATACAGAATATACATACGAGATATATGCCAGAATTCTATTCGATACGAGCGATCGAGAAGATTAGTTCTGCTATTCGATACTAGATGGCGATGGAGGAAGAACCAGTAGGTTCTTCCTCTCGTCACTAGATGGCGTTACCCTATCTTGTAACAATAGTAATCGTATTGATCTATTCAATACTTATGATGATTTACTTGATCCGCTGTGACTACTATATGTGGCTTGCTCGCGTTATTAATAATTTGGATCATCTATTTATATTAGCACCAGAGGTAAAACAAATTATTAATATTATTTATTTGAGTTTAGAAAGAAAAAAAATCATGTACCTACTTACTCTACTATCTAACTTTTTCAAGAAGGTATTTTGTTTTTTTTTTTTTTAAACTTTGCCCCGCACTAGGAATTTCTTCCTGTATCGTGGGTGCGTTTACAAACATATAAACTCACATACACAAACACCCAGAGCCGAAACAACTATCTGTAGGTCATACAAATATTTGTTCCGTGCGGGAATCGAACCCGCGACACGCAGCGCAGCAGTCAATCGCTCAACCACTGCGCCAACCTTGCGCCCGATATTATTAGGTACCCAAATAGACGACACACACACATTTAACTTGAAAGGCCCGTTCAAATTCATTTGATCGGGTGCAGCTTGACGTAATATCTGAAGAAGAAATTGTCAAACATTGTATTTGAACTGCAGGATGGTTACAATTTGATTCTATTACTACGGAACTGAAGGCAAATGCGAAAGCGACTTAACATTGATTTTAAAGTTACAATGAAGAATGTCTAACTACAGGGGAATATAAGATTCCGCCTACCGGTATTAGTTATCTATTTACATTGATTTCTGAAAATCTTATAACCTAATGCATTTTTATGTAACTTACACACAAACTTAGTTTTAACGTTAGTCACACACAATTTCTCAATAATAATAATACCAACCCTTAACTGTCCCACCTCTGTGGCCTCTTCTCATACAGAGAAGGCACTAGCATTTATCACCACACTTGCTCAATGAGGGTTGGCGAATTCAGACTTATATCTAAACCTCTGTAACCAATAATATAAAAAGAGAAATGATTTAATTGTTTGTTTGTACCGAATAGGCTCCGAAACTACTGGACCGATTATTAAAATCCTTTCACCTACGGAAAGCTACATTATTCCCGAATTCGAGACATAGGCTAAAATTAATTTTCAATGCAATTAGAGATCCGTATGAAAATTACAATAATGTAACCCAAACTATTGCCTTTAATTCATTATTTGGCGTGCGCTGATAAAACTATTGATGATACATAAAAAATATCTACTAAGTAATTAAAGTACTAATTATTAACTACAAAAAAGTCTACGAGAGAATATATCTCACTATCACAGTTAAGTCACAATAGCCGCTTTTGTGTTCTAATATTTAATTAGATCGCCGCCGGTAGAAACAAAAGTTGGTTACAATTGTATTGTAGTATTAATTCTTATTCAAATAAATAGTTATAAAATTGGTAGGTAAGTAGGGTAGGGTAGGTAGGGTAGGGTAGGGTAGGTGGGTAGGTAGATAGGTATGTAGGATAGAGTGGGGTAGGTAGGTAGGTATGTAGGATAGAGTGGGGTAGGTAGGCATGTATGATAGGGTAGGGTAGGTAGGTTGATCGGTAGGGCAGGTGAGTAGATTGGTAGGTACGTAAGGTAGGTGGGTAGGTAGGTAGGGTAGATAGCTAGTTGACGGGAGCGAAGTCAGGGTCAGCTAAACTCCATTTGAAATAACATTAGACATGTTTCCAAATCTTTTTACAGTCCGTTCAACCGATTTTGAGTTCTATCCCGTAAACATTAGGATGACATAAAAAGCATAAACCTGTTACCAAAACCGACTTTTTACTACAGCTACCATTTGTCGTATCACCAACGCAATAGAAGTCAAAATCGGTTGAACGGGCTGTAAAATGGGCTAATTTAAACGTCTAATGTTATCGCAAATGGAGTATAGTTAACTATAAGTCTAGGTTTCCTCACGATGTTTTCCTTCCCCGTTGTCAGCGATGCCCAAGATTAACTAGGAAAGTATATATGAATTTGAAAAAGTCACATTGGTACTTGCCCGGATTCGAACCCATGACCTCAATCACAAGAGATGAGGTCTTTAGCCACTGGGCTAGGACAAATTATAGAACAGAAAAAACAGTTTTACAGACTTATAACACTGCTAAAAATACATAATAGATAGGTAGGTACCTACTTTCTACTTAGTGATAAAATTAGGTAAATATAACTCCATGCAAATGAACTAAGTAATGAGCGTATCTACTTAGTTTATTGTTATCAAACGCTGATACGCTCCGTAGACGATAAGAAAATTGCATAATCGTGTATGTAACAGTTTTATCTTAACATGAGGTTAATGAACGTTTTATGGCAGGTAAATTATTAGTCGTAATAATTAATATGAAATTACATAGCGAGTACAGATAAAAACTTTTTTGAAAAAAATACTACCGACTTCCAAGTAAGAAAACTAGAAAGTGAAAAATAACTTTATTTTTGGAAGTCGGTGTCTGTGGTAGGTACCAAATTTTTAAGTTATGGACACCGACTTCCAAAAATAAAGTTATTTTTCACTTTCTAGTTTTCTTACTTGGAAGTCGGTAGTATTTTTTTCAAAAAAGTTTTTATTTTTCACTTTTTAGGGTTCCGTACCCAAAGGGTAAAAACGGGACCCTATTACTTTAACTCCGCAGTCCGTCTGTCTGTCTGTCTGTCACCAGGCTGTATCTCATGAACCGTGATAGTTAGACAGTTGAAATTTTCACAGATGGTGGATGGTGGATGGTGGTGGATGGTTTCAATTGCCGCTATGACAAATACTAAAAACAGAATAAAATATTTTTTTATGTGGGGCTCCCATACAACAAACGTACGTCACACATGATTTTTTTGCCGTTTCTTGCGGTAATGGTACGGAACCCTTCGTGCGCGAGTCCGACTCGCACTTGGCCGGTTTTTAGTTGTACCTACCTAATAGGGAAGTAGTTAAGTAAGTACCTATAACGACAGAATAGATTACCCGAATAACATGAAACTTGAATATAACCGGTTAAATGAGAGACCTGCATACCCCTTTCGAGCGTACTGGCTCACGCCAGTACGCTCGAAATTATGTTATGTTACGAAATGGTATAAACAATAAACAGACATGCGATTGCAGCAATCCCGAGAGATTTGCCTTTATTTATTGAAGAGTTCTGTTGTATATCTCCGAAGTTCTTCATCAGATCTTTACCAAATTAAAATGGGACCAATTTCGGAATATACTCTTTCAAACAAAAAAAGAATTTTCAAAATCGGTCCACAATTGACGGAGATATCGGTGAACATACATAAAAAAAAAAAAAAAAAAAAAAAAAAAAAAAAACATACATAATGTCGAACATAGAACCTCCTCCTTTTTTGGTAAGTCGGTTAAAAACAGGAACGCCCACTGTATATAAATATTTTAACGTTTTGTAAATATTTTTTACTTTTCTGCCATCTGTAATATATCCGAAGAACTAAAGTAGATATGCTGGTCAACGTGTTTCAAACAACGTGTGTCTATGTCACAGAACAATAATACTGGTCTATGTACGTGTACCATGGCGCTAGTAGTCAAGAGCAAAGATTACTATTATATACTGGGTCAAGAGTGCTAATAATATTATCTTATTCGTTATACCATGTTCCTTAATTACTTGCATTCACACTATAAATTCGACAGGTTTCTTTGAAAATAAATAATTGTAGGTAACTACAGTTGAAGGATGTAATGCTTATTATTCAGCAGAATCAACAAAACAGCAAATTGTTTATCCGGGTTATCGCAATGTAATGTACCTACCTAAAGATCGGTAGAACTGTAATTTTGTCATTTAAATTTGTATTTTTTTTGTAGGGCAAAGCTGGGGATTTTAAATGTAGGCACGAAGTAAACATAGGGTATTTGGCCCATTAAGTTAAGCTAGAACTACCTACACACAGTTTTTATGTAAAAAGATATTCAAGACCTATCCAAAGTATTGACCAGATATCGATAGGTACCTATTAATCTAGGTCGCCAATTCGCCATAATAATTGTATAGCTTCGTAAAGGCCTCTCGTCTGGCTAATGAGTTTAATAGGCGCACAATCTTAACGATATTAGATATTAGTAGGTACCGAACAATACATCCATTTTTACCCGACTGCCGAAGGAGGTTAATGTGTTTATCAGTATATGTATGTACCTATGTATGTTTGTTCCTATGTGGCGTTCTAGAGACCAAACGCGTTGGTCGATTTTGATGTTTCTTACGTCAATCGATTCGTCTTAACCCTGCGAGTGTCACTGGCTACATTAAAATTAGGCATTGGCGCCATATTGTGGGAGCCCAATTTTTTTTTTCTTCCAACCCCATCGTATGGGTTATCAAAATAAAGGGTTTTAAGAGGTGATTTCAAAAATATAACACTTACATGTTTAAATGTACCTCATCCTAAAAAAAATAACAAAAAATTTTAAATTAAAAAATTAAATTTAAATAGCCGACTGCTTAAAAGGCGAACTAAAAAGAAGTAAACAAGAAAATCATGCTGTGCAGTCGGAGAATACATCTGGTTTTGGTCAGCCAGCTCGCAAATATGTATCCTCCGATTGCACAACATGATTTTCTTCTTGTTTACGTCTTTTTAATTCGCCTATTATGAAGTCGGACTTATTGATTTTTTAAATTTACTTTTTTTATAAATGATGTTATTTCTCATTTATAATTACAATCGGGACCCTTAACTAGGGTAATGATGACACCAAAAGTAAACTAATTTTGTTTTAATTTAAGTTACATTTATTACAGTAATAAATTATAAAGAGTTTTATAAATAAGGTTTAAAATAAAATACCCTCATTCCCTTGTGACATGATAAAAATTTATATGTAAATATTGATTGGTAAAAATTGTTCACAGGTTACACAACATCGTTTGTGCAGATAGTCACTTGCCCAAACTTTTCTTAAGGTTTTCAGCAAGTTTATCCATAAACTCGAAAGTTTCGTAGTAGTCTGACCTCTTTACATTGGCCATGCCCTTAACACAAATAGCAAGATCCTTAGTCATAATTCCAGATTCGATGGTGTCGATGCAAACTTTCTCCAGTGTTTCGGCAAAGTTCTTAAGTTCAGCGTTGTTATCCAACTCAGCGCGGTGCAAGAGACCCCTGGTCCATGCAAAGATTGACGCAATGGGATTGGTGGATGTCTCCTTTCCTTGTTGATAGAATCTGAAATGCCTGGTTACTGTACCGTGGGCAGCTTCCGCTTCTACAGTCTTTCCATCAGGGCAAATTAGAACAGATGTCATTAGACCCAAAGAACCGTATCCTTGGGCAACTGAATCTGACTGCACATCACCGTCATAGTTCTTGCAAGCCCACACGAATCCACCCTCGGATTTCATCGCGTAAGCAACCATATCATCGATTAACCTGTGCTCGTACCAAATACCGGCGGCTTCGTACTGCGATTTGTATTCCTTTTCATAAATTTCCTGGAAGATGTCTTTGAAGCGGCCATCGTATTTCTTAAGAATAGTGTTTTTGGTGCTCAAGTAAAGAGGATACTTCCTGCCAAGAGCATATTTGAATGAAGAGTGAGCGAAGTCAATGATGGACGCATCAGTATTGAACATACCCAGGGCGACACCAGCACCCTTGAATTCATTAACAACGTGCCTGATAGGTTCTCCTCCATTGGGTGGCGTCCAAATGAGCTCTAGGCTACCAGCACCAGGCACAACAAAGTCAGTAGCTTTGTATTGATCAGCGTGAGCATGACGGCCGATGATAATAGGTTTTTCCCAGCCAGTAACGAGACGCGGAATATTTTTGCAAATAATAGCTTCTCTAAAAACTGTGCCTCCAAGAATATTACGGATTGTTCCATTGGGACTCTTCCACATTTTCTTCAGCTTGAATTCTTCAACTCTGTTCTCATCAGGGGTGATGGTTGCGCATTTGATGCCGACATTGTATTTCTTGATTGCTTCAGCACAGTCAATGGTAACTTGGTCATCAGTCTTATCACGGTTTTCCATACCCAAATCGTAGACGTGGAGCTCGATGTCCAAGAAGGGCAATATGAGCTTTTCTTTAATCAAATCCCAAATAATCCTGGTCATCTCATCACCGAGGACATCAACAACGGGTCCAGCCTTTATTTTCGACATGGTGGGTATCTGAAATTATAGAAATATATTTGTTAAAATATGTTTATTTGACGATATAATTAAATACTATCTACTAAGGTCAACCTTACTTGATGTTGAAACCATATCAAACTAAGGGGTTGAGGTGATAAAACAAGTCAATTTTTTTTTATACTTTTGTATAAGGCGAATACAGATAGTTGTCACCCTGCAAATTTACTAGCAAGATTTATCACCATATTGATAAAAATTATGTAAACATTACCATAACTGAGGATTGGTGTAATGACCTTGGTAAGCACAATTCAAATTAAACAAAATTCGTAGACTATGTACTCTTTACAATCAAAGTTCAAAGAATAGATTACATAGGTGACAATTACACAACAGTCTACTAACTACTTATATTTTGTTCAAATAAACAATGGAAAAAAAAATTGTAATATCATTACTATTTTTGTCTGTTACAGTCGCTTAGACCTTTGCTATACAATAGCCTTGTATGAATTTACAACTTTTTATATTTATAGCGGAAAGACCCAAGTTCATAAGATAAATTATAAGTATAAGCCAAACCTAAATACAATAGTTATCGGTACCTAAATGCAACTGATATTAAAATAACTATAAACAATAACATGTTTTGATAACATACATGGATACTTTTAACAGTTATTGCACTATTGAACAATCAATTTTATCTCCATACATGAGTACAAAGATGATGTAATAAATTGACAATTGACTCCTATTTACTATCCATTGAATACTAGTTCTTATAGTTCTCGCCAAACTATTGGGCTGCCCTGAAGTTGGCTACAATGGCTGCGCAGTAGTAAATCTCATACAAAAACAGCACTGTTTCCTGCCTCGCGCACACGGTATACCAACTTCAGGGCGGCCAAGAAGTTTGGCGAGGGCTATACTAACAAAATTAATGATGAGTCTTGACAATAGGAAGTTCATTGATGTTACTACCTACAACATATAAAATATGCGGACCAATATTGTTTTAGTAAGCTAGCAAGCAATAGTTCTTGTTTTAGCATCACAATTATAGCGGTCATTGACACATTTACCAAACACATTTTTAATTTCTAAATGGAAATAATGTCATAAAAACTAGCCTCGTTTTATTCAACCATACAATATAATCTGACATGACCATGAACATGAATAAAATATCACAAATGAGTAGTAAGTACTAATGATCAAGTACTATTACATCTATCTTATCTAAATTAGAGATAATGTAAAAAAATCAGCAAAGATTTATTTGAGTTCATTAAACTAATTTCTAACAACAAGGCCATAAATACTGTAAAATAAAAAACAAGAAATACTGGTAAAGTCGGCAATTCTGTTATTTTGTTTTTGATCACAGATTCTGAATGGCTTTCTTTTTCCATGTCAGGATTCGTCACCTCACAAGGTTCACATACACCGCACTTCATGGTATTAGTTCTTTAATTTATTCTAGAAAATAAAAATATCAGTCAGAGGGTTGATTTAGATATGAATGATAGACATATAAGGGAGCAGTACTACAGTCCCATCAAGTTTCCTTTATTTCCAAACTTTTGAAGTATTATATTGCGACTTCAACCTAGCCTTGTAGAACTAATTGCAGTGTAGCTCTCCTTGAATATTACAAAAACATTAGTTAATAGCTCTCTTAAGAACTACACCCTAATAAGACCATCTTTAAACTAATAGGCTATTAGATTCTAATTCTTTAGAAAAATATTTGAAATGGTTATCATTAAGTCAAATTCTTTATTTCAATTATTATTAGGCCATAGCGTCACTTTGGATAGAGAAAAATGAAAAATTTAGAAGTAATAATAATATAATATATTATTGTATATTACTTTATTATCACAGAAAACATTTTCAGGGCCATTTCTAACCTGATAACGATTGGTAGATAATATGCCTAAAAGATATGAAATGATTGGCATTATTTTTGTGAAAATGTAGGTGACTAGTATTTAAAAAGGGTGTTGGCTAACTTCAATGGCTTGTTAAAAAACTCACACAGTGAAAGTTGTTTTCTCAGCAGAAAGCAACAATTTAACAGATGATTATCATGCGAAAATTTGGTATTTTGTACTAAGTACTGACTAAATTTGATTTTCCATTTAAATGTATGGTACCTAAATAAAAATCAATGTATAAATTCAGAATTCAATGAGCAGAATTTAAATGTCTACAATTTGTAGTACCTAACTGCCTATATAACTGATAATTAGCTTGCAGGAAAATTGGAATTGTTCTATAAATACATACCTAACCTGTACAGACATGGAATTATATTTCCAAACTGAATAATATACATTTTTATGTTTAAGTGACAACATCAAGACTATGAAAACAACTTCGTGGCAAAGTAAAGAACAAAGTCCAAAAGGCTTATGTGGAAGGCTTCTAAATGTGTAACTACAGAATATGTGATATATTTTAAGGAACGAAAGTCCTAAAAATAGGTATTTTACAAGCAAATGATATCGATAAGCCTATGGGCGTGTTATCTTACCAAATTATATTTCGTAAAATGATAAACTGTTTTAATAACTGATCACGTCGTACTCCACCCACTTCACAAACCGGACTGCAAGCGGTGGTGTGCTGTGGTGGAGCCGTAAATGATATCAGTTACTTGTCATACGTAGATGTTTGCAATTTGAATGAACAACAATGTATTACGAATCCGATTACGCGCAGCTCCGGCTATAATAAAATAAAATCACAGTATATTACATACCTTTTGCACTTATTTAACTTTTTAAACCGGTGTTTAATATAAACGTCCACGCACAGAGAAACTAATATATATATATCGATACGTCAACACTCAACAACAGACGATTCGGGAAAGAGAAAGCATTTAAAAAGATGTGCTACTCCTCTGACTGGAAATGCGAAACAAAACCTTAGTCCAGACCAGAATCTTCATTTGAATCATCCCAATCTGTGAATAAATTGTGATCTTTTCGATTGATTTTGAATATTAATAGCAATGAATTTTAATTTGAAAATAAATTTACTGCCACGTTAATAAAGGCAGGAGGACTGGCATCACAATTTTATTCAGAGGCTGTTTGTTATTTTTCAACTTTCATAGTTTTATCCTAAGTTGATGTTTCAACTTTGAAACTTACAATCAAGCAAAAAAAATGTAAACATTGTTATCTCAAAAGCTACGGTGTCATATTCGAAAGAAAAAAACTGTTTTTAGTGTTGCCATAATTAAATCAACAAAAAAAGCTTAAAGT
Source organism: Anorthoa munda (assembly GCA_945859665.1). Classification (NCBI taxonomy): domain Eukaryota; kingdom Metazoa; phylum Arthropoda; class Insecta; order Lepidoptera; family Noctuidae; genus Anorthoa; species Anorthoa munda. The sequence continues at coordinate 11,108,276 of OX243905.1, read as the reverse complement.
TGCGACTTCCAAAATAAATATAATTTTCATTTTGTATTCGCTTTTTTCGAAACTTGCATTTAACTTTCATCCCATATTTGATCCCCGTATGTGATAAATTTTCTTTTTTTGGCTGAAACTGGCCGAAAGCGAAATCAAACCTTTTCGGTCGGTCAATAGTTTTATTCTTTTAAAAGGACAATGGCAGCAGCCCATCCATTGTTTTAGCTGAGATTAAATTCCTACGTCATTAAATGAAAAATATCTGGCTAAGACGACCCAGTGACCGTTAGTCACTGGGTCGTCTTAGGGGCGGATTTTTAGGACTGGGAGTACACTTAGGGGCACTATGAGAAGCAGTTTTTGGTAAATAAAAATTTTTGGGACAGTAAATTTTCATGTCTTTTTTTTCCGAAATTTCCCGAATTTATTGCAGTACCGGGTTGACCTTGACTATAACAATCATTTAGGTTCTGAGATGCATAGCCCTACGACGCACCGTTTCCGAATTATAGGCCCCCGAATTTTATTTTATTTTGCATTAAACGCTTTATATTTCCAAAATGGTAGCTCGGATGAAAATCTTTTCAGGAAAGAAATTGTTGCTCTAGTCGATAACTATGAGATGATGTAAGAAAACCCGAGAAAATTTGAAAAAAATATAATTGAAATTTTTTAAGTGTCGATCTTTCACCTTGTGTAGCCATAGGGGCAGTGGACTTAATCAAATTTTCGAAGATTTTTTTTAACACATTTCGGCCAGTTTTTGTTCGTCAGCTTATTAACCTTGTCAATAGAAGCCATTTAAGCTCTGAGACACATGGTCATCATCATGGGTGGTATGACGCACCGTTTCCGAATTATGGGCCTCCGAATTTTATTGTATTTTGTATATAACGGACTATATTTCCAAAATGGTAGTATAGTATTCATGTAGGGATGCCGCTGCCGGGGGGGGCTAAATTTTGGTTATTGTTTGCCCAGGATACCGTTTTCGAGATATTCGGATATAAAAAAAGAAATATATAATATATGATCAAACGAACTTCCAAGTGAAGTTCGATCATTATTATATGAGTCGCTTCATTCGAAGATATTTTTAACCATGTAGACGTTAAGAGATAATGAGATTTGCATGTATGTTCATTTAAATAAATCGCAAGGAATTTATATGCAATGCATAATTGTATGCATGTCTATAATAATAAAATAGCTTTAATTTAATACGGAAAAAAATGTTTTTCTTAAGGCTTAAGCCTTATCTACCCCATTTTCGTGAAGTTGCAAATAGTAGAAAAATGATATGTCGTAAAGAAGTTTCACTTCTTACCTGTGTACTCTGGTACACACACACATTTTTTTTTGGTATTATCAGAAAGCGATGCTAACATGAGATCAATTGCTTCTACGGGGATGTTACGTCGGAAGAAGGCTTCCCGGAGAGTATCGCTGCAGCCAGTGTAATATGACTGTGCAGCGGGTGGTGATGATCCCTGAAAGAGGATAGAAGCAAGTTTTTACTGGGTTCAAAAAATATTATATCTGACGCGATTAATTCTATAACAATAGGAAACCATGGCTGTGATGGCCACCATGGGAATACTAGTATACCACACGCCTCATCGTTTGAATTCTGATAAACACTTTTAAGTATTAATGAGAATGGAGGAAAGGCGTAGAATAATTTATGTTTCCAATTAATTGTAAATGCGTCGACAAAAGACGCGTCTGGGTCATGAAATGCGTACAAATGGCATTTGGCAATTTGGCATTAATGCCAGAAGCTTGACCTAGCTTAAGAATAGAATAAGAATCTTTATTTGTTTGTTTACGAATGATAGTTTTAAATGCTTGATCTGATATACTCCATTATATATCGGGATTAATTTTGCTTGATTCAATATCAGCTTCGATATTTTGTTTGGTGTTAATGTAGGATGCAAATATCCATATGTTCCGCTTCTCGCACCATTGGCAAATTTGATAAGCAATATCGTTTAAGTGGGGATAATGTACTCATCCCATTCTATTAATATAACTCAACGCTGTGTTATTGTCAACTCTTAACAATATGGAACAATTTGATCGTTCCTTCGCAAAGGTTTTTAGTGCTAAGAAACTAGCTAATAACTCTAAGTAATTTATATGACATTCTCTTTCGGTTTCCTTCCATGATCTATGAGCGCGATTATCATCACAAAATGCTCCCCACCCTGTTTTCGAAGCATCGGAAAATATTTCCAATTCGAAATGAGGGTTGTCAACAAAGTTTGTACATGTAAATATATTTTTTGTGACCACCAATTTAAATTATTTAGTATGTAACGTTCTACAAGATAGCATGTAGTAATTGTAGGTTTATTTTAGAGTTATAATTATTATGACAACTGTTCAATCTTAGATTATATAATGTAATAAAATGTATTTTTGATGCTCTAGAGTTTTTGTGTATAACCACGCGTATTTAAAGGCAGGACATGCTGCTATAAGGACGCCGATTAACTGAGCGAATTCTCTTATGGTACAGGGAGGTAAACCAATGAACTTTTTAACAAGCTGCGCGATAATGTCTGCGCGCGCAAGCGTTTGTCAATAGGTAAGGAAACCGAAAGGTTTGTCGTATTATACGTGAAACCTAAAAATTTGCATTCTTGTTGGGGTATTAATGAGCTCTTTTTATAATTTATCATAAAACCAAGACAGGTTAACACGTGTAAGGTTTCGTTAATGTTGTCGAGGCACTCAGTATAGGTTTTTCCCATACATAAAATGTCATCTAAATATATGACTGATTTATGTCCTTTGTATCTAAGGTAGGTCACCTCTTCCATAATTTTTGTAAACACCCTAGGAGCAATAGAAAGACCATAGGGTATTGCGTTATATTCATATGTTATTGTTTTGGATTTATCATTTTCAAATTGAAAACGTAGGTATTTTCGAAATTATTTTTTAATTGGAACTAAAAGGTAAGCTTCTTTGAGATCTATCGTTGCAAGGATACCATTTTTTGGATTATTTTGGATGCCGTTCTATGATCTTCCATTTTGAAGTGAGATTTTCGACGAACTGGTTAAACGTTTTCAGATTTAAGATGAGTCTTTTTTCGCCGTTTGGCTTAGGTGATAGAAATATGCGAGATATAAACTGGTCTTTTTCAGGTTCACAAACGTTAACCACCCCTAGATCTATGAGCTTGTTAATGGCTATCGCCATATCACATTTTTCTTGTTTAGACCATAATGTTTTGGTTGTATAATGGGGTTGTAGTACCCTATCTGATAAAGGGATGTCTACACCTTGACTAATCCATCTAAGAACTGTCATATTGTCGGTAATTTTTGCCCAGCAATCATAATAAAACTTAATTCTGCCTGCATGTACCTGAGTCAATGACGTCGTGGTGGGGCACGTTGCTTGTAGTTGGTCTTTGACTGGGTGGATGTAGGGGGAGCTAGGTAGTTGGTGCGTTTCTGACCCCCTCGCCCCACTCCCCTGTTCGACTGAAAGCGAGTAGATCCCGACCAGTTTCCCTGGTAGGTGGACCGGTTAGCTGCTGGTTGTGCTCTTGAGCTGGAACTAGAAGGCTTTAATGTGGGCAAAGTTTTCTTGATTTGTTCCCCTTGTTTAGCAATTTCCTTTGAGGCTTTAATTTTTTCTGAAAGGTCATTACCGAACAGCGTGTGGTGACGTTCGGAACGTTCGAGAAATTGTAAAAATGACTTGTCCAAACCGGGAAGTATAAATCTGACTCTAGCTTCAGTATTTTGGGGATGCAAGTCAGAGAAGATTCGGCATCCGTCACTTATAAATTTAATTGCCTCTACTCTGCCTTCATTATTTACGAGCAAGTGTAGACCTCTATTGACAGCGGTAATGCTCACTCCGATACACTCAGATTCCGGTATGGCTGCAGAAACCTCGAGATTAAGCGTTGGTGCTTGAAGTAAAGGATAGTTTTCGGGTATGAGGTAATTTCTCAAAAGAATCTGCCTACTTTATTTTGTCATGCCCTTTTTCAACAAAGGTAACCCTATTTTGGCGAGATTTTTATGAATTTTCACGCCAAACGCCGGTGTCTCGTCTGTAATTTTGCCTAACGCCGCCAAAATATTTGGATCCAAATCTGGATCAGTGTGATCCGTTGTTTCGATGTCAACGCATGGTGGATCGGACGCCACTTCTGGGGTAGTAATCACGTCGCTCGACTGCGGTTCTGGAGGTGACGTGTCTGGCTCGGAGTCCACCACAGCGTCCACGGTCTCAGGGTCCCCAGTTTCTCTTGGACCTGGTATTTTTTTTTTAATGAGTTATGAGGGTAGTCATATTTTTTTCTGGCTAAGAATTCGTAAGTAGGTACATATGAACAGTATTACGTGTGATTCTAGTTTTTAGAAACCGTGTTTGTTCTATTTTTAACCATCGTGTTATCATCTCGGATAACCTCCCGGTATTATTAAACCTTCGTGTTGCCATCGCGGGCTACCTCCCGGTATTATTGGGTTACTTAGCAAAGTAACTGGTAGCTATTTATATAGCCATCGTGTTACCATCTCGGGCAACCTCCAGGCATGTTTATATTTTAGTTTTTCAAATCACTTTTATAACACCAACATCATCATCTGCCTAGCCTTTTCCCAACTATATTGTACTATAGATTAAGTAGCTATAGATTAAGCACTGGCGTGGCCGCACATGAGACAGCAATAGTTAGTTCTGGTGTTACAACAAGAACAAGAACACTACAACCCACCATCGCACTGACACTTATTATCTATAAATAACCCAAATTCCTTGTCTCAATTGGTTTGTTGAACCAACTTTTTTTTTGTAATAAATGGAAAGATCATATATAAGTTTTCATACAAAACTATTTTTAGTTTTTTTTTTTTCATTGTAATTACAAAGTAAAATCCAATCGAAAATATTTTTTTGAATGCAGTACCGAAAACACCCCGACAGTTTTCCGAACAAAGCCGAGCCCGTGTGACGTCACAACGTTCATTTCTACTCATTGTGGCATATAGCTTATACAGTGTTTTGACTTATAACCAATTCCATCTTGTTATTATCGTCAATATATTGATGAATATCGAATACATTGATCATAAATATGGAACCTTAAAAGTTATCGTGCTTGCTTCACATCATTATGTACGAATATTACAAATAACTCCCCATTATTATGTGATTCGCGCAATACCCAACCTAGCAAACTGTACTAAAGTTTTGAGAAATGTTCTATGTCTAACTAGATTCCAATTAGAATATGTTAATTATGTTGTTATCTTGTTCAAATTTAGTATTAGATTCTGATTAAACTCTTAATTTGATCATTAAAGATTGAGAAAAGTAAATTTTTAAGGGAACTTTCGAGCAAAGTTGACATTTTAGTATAATTACGTAACTTGAAAACATGATTTTTTGTTTATGGAGATATATTCATTATTTTAATTTTAAATGACGGATATAGGCGTAAAACTAATATTTCTGTTTGAATTGTGAAAATCGGTCGACGCATTTAAGAGATATTTGAAAATGTACCGAATTAATATTTTCACGTTTTTGTTCTACAAAGTTTTTTAGTGTTTGTAATTATATTATATAGATATTTGTGTTTAATATTATAAAGGGATATGCAAATAATAAAAAATACCGAAAATTTTAAGGATGTTATGCAAAAAATAAATAAAAATAAAGGCTCCACAGATTTCGGGTTGTATAATATTTAGTGGTACCAATGAAGTTTTTTGATATCTAAAGTCGAAGTTGCGCGCCAATCGTGTTTGTTAGCTTTTTATTTTACACGAATATCACCTACCCATATGTAACAACAATTACATTATGACAATTATGTTTCTAAATGTAATGTGTACAATGAACAACAATGACAAACACCGGTCGCGGTCCACTATCGCGTAATATTCATTACGACTACTTTACTTAAGCTCAATTTTTCCAAATCGTCCATCAGATGGATATCTTTTCGAAATTTGCCTTTATGAATCCTTTATCACACATGTCTAAATAAAATTTGCTGTTATAAATAATATTTTTGCACTAATTTTCGGATATTTTTAGTAAATTTACGTGACACTGTACTATGGTGAAATTCCTTGAACGTTATGACGTCACCAACATGGCGAACAATCATGGCCCGTTCGTGGACAGGTGGTCCTTTTTAAAATTTTATCGATTTTCAATTGCTTATAATAAATTGAAAAAAAATATTTAAGAGATTTTTGCAACGACAATATAATTTATGATATGTAAAGTTTCAAAATAAATTTTAAAAATCGTATTTTTTTTTAAATTCAACAACCCAATTAACACATAATACCACGAAATCACAGAAAATTAAACAAAACCGAGTTTGTTTGTCAAACCTGCCATTGTATTAGAGTTTGACAAACAACAGAAACCGGCCATGGTGACAAAGACAAAAAAAAAAATCTTTTGTCCTTATTATTTACATGGAGCTGCCAATTAGCCATCTCGCTCTATCAATCAAGCTCATTTTAAGGCTTAATCTATAGCTACTTTATCTAAGCTCTAGTTAAAAGTTTTGACACTTGTATTTATTATAATTTATTTTTTGATTTATTGGTTCCGTTTGGTGAAGTGTGACGGAGCCGTGACTGTCATGGATGTGAGTTGAGTTAAAAAGGCCAAGTGCGAGTCGGACTCGCGCACGAAGGGTTCCGTACCATTATCGCAAAAAGCGGCAAAAAATCACGTTTGTTGTATGGGAGCCCCACTTAAATATTTATTTTATTCTGTTTTTGTATAGCGGCAACAGAAATACATCATCTGTGAAAATTTCAACTGTCTAACTATCATGGTTCATGAGATACAGCATGGTGGCAGACAGACAGACAGACCGCGAAGTCTCAGTAATAGGGTCCCGTTTTTACCCTTTCGGTACGGAACCCTAAAAAGAGTTTGTAGATTTATTTATTATACCGCATTTACACATTCGTGCGAATCGCGAGGCGAATGGTGAGGCGAACAACGAACACGCATATGTAAACAGTACGCTCGCTATTCGCTTCGTGCCTCGCCTCGCGATTCGAGCGCTCCCGTTGGGAGCGGTTTTTTGGACGCGAATCAAAGAACACGAATGGCGAACACGAAGTTACTATCCACACACTCGCCTGCATTCAGTTGACAGCTAGCGCCCGACCCATTAATTCATTAATGGCCTGTTTTTTTTTTTTTTTCTCCATCGTCTTCGTCGACGGTTCTTTTTTACGCAGGATATCTATATAATTTTATAAACTCATTAGATGTAGCATGCATGCCGATATGATTTCCACGTCCTCCATGTTCGTGTGCGAATGTCAAAATAATTCACTCCGCGAATGTGTGAACAGTAGTTCGCGACGGCACTCGTATACGAATGTTTCGTCGAATGTTCGTCGAGTGACGAGGCGAATGGCGAATACGATTGTGTAAATGCGGTATCAGTGTTCGATATTTGCTCATAAAAACGTAGGGTAGTTTTAATTTGGCTTGTCCGCTCGTCTGTTCTCCTACCCGCACTTGGAAATCGGTGAATGGATTGGTGGAGTGATGTCGCGCGCGCCCGCGCCCGGGTGTGAAGCTTCTCCCAGTTCGATCTGGATAACCATTAGATGTGGTCATTTTACGTGTCATAAAGTCAAAACTGAACATTTTTCTGGACATACATAAATTGCCGTGCAATTAATTACATGCGTTCATCGAGACATTTTTCCCACGCGAGTGCCGAATTGCTGTGGTGTTTCCTGAAGCTGAGATCTGGTGCCGTGGCTGGGATATTCAGGTTGGTGGTCAGGCCTTTTTATCTACCCTGTGTATTGAGCAATATCGTCACTTCAATGGGGGGTTTTTAGGTACAGCACTTTCCACCAATAACTTTCGGTCCTTCGATTAAAATTTATTTTACCAAGCACCCTTATTCAGACTCCACAATTAGTATGTACATAATATTAACCCACTTAACATTTAATTTATTAATTACTTAATCATCATACTCAAAATCATAGTCCAAAAATTCAACCTCTAAGTATTCATCTGTATCTGAATCTTCATCTACACTTATATAAATTTTTCCAATACTTCTTCTGTTATGTGATCTCTTTGTTTATATTTATTTGCCACTTTTATTACATGGTCCGTCAATTTTTTCAGTCTTCTGCAGTTATTCGGCCAAATGAGGAACATTGAAATATAAACATAAGAAAAGGTATCATCATATCGTAAATATATAACAATCAGCCAACATGGATCAAGATTACCAAGTCATACTAACAATCGCAATCACAGACAATACACAGATTAATAATGTTGCCATACCCCAACTTTGAAAATACCCCAGATCACGCTTTCGTTGGCCAGATTCTACTTATTTACCTATTTCACCCGACGTTTCGGCCGTGTTGCAACGTCCGTGGTCCCGGGTAGTCTGGTGTCTCGATGTACTGGCTCCGTTGGGGCAGAAAATTCTTCCTCTACCCTCACATTTCTACTGACCGTGTCCTTATTCTGTAACTGTATTCGCCGACTGCACAAAACGAGGTAATGTTTTTTAATCACTGGATTCCACGCCGCGGATAATTTGTAACCGTCATCCCGATTGAACGTTTAAAACGTAGGTAAATAAATGATTTAAATCATCGCGTTAAATTCCCGTGATATATTGATAAACTGTATTGTTAATTCATTTTATTATAATAACAATTACAATAGTGATATACTTACTACAGTCACGACTTGTCACTTGGCGGAATAATTGTATAATGGTAACACTAAGCTAATGAAAGTTTTCGAAAAAATCAAATAAATTTCATTTATAATGTTTTTTTTTTATCCGTGGTGACCCAGTTAAATATGTTATACCTTGAAAAAACGTAGACAATTAATAGAATTTCTTTCGTATATAACACACTTTCAGACGCTCAAATTTAAATCAGCTACGATTTGGCCATTGTTCTTTATGTCAGCTAAGATTTCGCCGAATAATTTTCATCGAATGCTTTCGATTTACTATTCCTCTATCTAATGCGGACTGTGAACGGTGCCTCAGTTCTGTTCTGTAAATTTTATTAAAATAAATATCCGAAATAGGCTCAGTGATGAGACTTTAAACGGCACACTTTTAGCCAAACAGCATATTAAACGCATTGGCTTTTGCGTGGATTTATCTCCATTAAATACCAGAAATGTTATATAAAATGGTATAACTCTATTCGTGAAAAACACTCCAACAATACCATATTAAATTACTCTTTTACCTACGAATTTTTATCTACCCAAATCGCTTAAACGCTTACTCCACAGAGAAACTTATGCTTATTCAAAACTTCTGGCAACACTTCTCGTCCCCTCCCTCTTCGCCCTCCTCGCTTGTTGGGCAGCTTTCAAAGCTCGATTTTCTGTTTGGTAGATTTAAACAAAATAGTAATTCCCAAAGGAACTACAATTTGTGCGTTGTTGTTGTGTAATTTAAAGGCATTATTTAACAGAATTGTGAATGTTCTCTCGGGTATTCGGGTATGAAAATCAAACAAAACAGTATATGACAGGAATTCGAAATGGTGGTGCAGAAGAATTGGAATAACGTAGATACTTCGCATCAGAATCCAGTTTCAGAAAGCTCCAGTAGTACATGGGGCTTTCCGGCGCCGACTAAATCATTGAATGCTCGTTCTAATACACCAAACAATATGCAAGCGGTAAGCTATTGTTTTCTATTGCTTTGTAGTGACCATGACAATGTCAGTGAGTAAATAATGAATCCGCGAGCCAGAAGGCTTCTTTTGTAAATAAATTGAAACAAAATCCATGGGTCTGAGGGTTATCTAAAGGTTTGCTTATTTTCATTATAGATTTATGTCATCAAATTGCTTAAAACTTACATAATTTATTCAAGTTTATATAAATGAAAACGAATTTTTGTGCATATTTTAAAATTGTTAGTGCTGTCAGCTAGCCAGAGTCTTAACTAGTCTACATTTTAACAAGGATATTTTGATGCCCTGTACATCTATCTCTTGTTTGAAAAAAAGGAAAAATGTGCTCCGTTTGATGTACAATATTTTATAATCTGATCTAATAATTTCAGAAGCAGCCAGTTACTCGGCAGATTGCCATAAACACATTAGCAGCTATGCACAGAAGGTTCAGTCTGCCTGGACCAGTGCAGCCGCATTCAAGACCTATTGCAGAATTCAGGGCAAGTGCCAACAAGTCTTTGGACTTGTTACGACAAACTATTCAATCAGCAGTCACAAGAGAAATTGATCAAGTTATCAAGAAATATTTGGAAGTAAGTTTTTTTTTAAAAAAAAGTATTGTGAAATGTTGTTGATATTGTATTTATACTTTTTATTACTTTATGCATAAACTAGTAACTTAACAAGGCATTTTTGCACAATCTAAACTTATAAGATATTTACCTCACAATTATTAGTTTTCAATTCTTGTTTTATCAGTTCATTTCATAAACAATTCTATTTAGATGGATTAAAAGAAGTTATTAAAGTAGGTTGAATTATATTTTCAGAAATTCTTTGTACCAGCCGTCAACAACATAAGACTGAATTTGGGAGATGAATCTGTTAGTGAAGATCAGGTATTACTAACTACTATTTAAACAAAAGCTATAATTTATTATTGTCTGTCTGTCATTTTATGAAACTAAATTATAAAACAGTTGTGTCTAAGTCTGCGATTTACAAGATTAACTTTTCCTTTTCAATAGAAATATTGATGACTAACTTTTCCAATGGCTTGATTTTTGTTTTTTCTGTATTGTCTCGCTAGACCACTATCTTACAATATCTATGGGACAAGGGTGGGGATAGTAGTGAATACATTTTAGCACTTGGATCTAAACTTCCAGAGATTAACTCTTAGGTCCAATTTTTGGATCCATAGTTACTGGTGGTGTTTTACCGAAATTTGCAACAATTAGTAAGCATATTGAACGATTGCTTGAGTTAACTACGTATCAAAAAACGAAAGTGGCAATGGACATAAGATTCCAAGTAGGTCAGATTCCATGTACGTTGTTTTCCAACTAGGACATTTTCCAATTAGGTCAGATTTTGAATTAGTAGATAATGGTTTGGTACACTTACTCATAATATATTCATCGCACCAGCATAATTGAAAACGTGTTTTAGCTAAAACGATCCAACCCCATATTTGCTTAAATATCTCTAAAAATATGTATTTATGCCCAATAAAACTATAAATATAACAAAACCGACCAAGTGCGTGTCGGGCCACGCGCAGTAATAGGGTTCCGAAGTTGCATAATAATGCGGACTAAAAAAAGGGTTTTCTTGTTGTTACATGAACATTAGAACGGTTTCAGCGGCTCACAAAGTCTAAAAACGGGCCCACATAGGATGATTTTTATTTTTTATCTATATTCTCGCGTTTGACCACTATCTTGCCTGATGGTAAGCGATGATGTGGTCTACGGTGAAGCACGCTTGCCTAGATGTAATCTATTCACTCTTGACTTAAACTATAATAAGGACTAACTGGTAACTGAAGAAGGAGTTATAAAATCCAACTTCGCAACTGAAGTTAGAAAAATATTATCTATTTGAGTACCACCGTGGGTGCGAATTGCGAAAGGAGCCGATACGAGCGCGCGTTAGAGCCACGGGGAATGGTATAGTTCGTTCCTGGATCCTTGCATGCACGCTCCTTGTCCGCAGATTAGAGGTGAATCCTCTAATCTGCGGTATTCACTATTTCATTCTGGAAAGTTTTACGTTACTCAATTAGTGATGAAGTCGGGTCGAGTATTGACTTTATAGAAGGATATCAATAAAAGAAAATAAGTTATTTGCTTGGAAATCGAATCTAATTTGACTTTACTTTTACGTTTTAATTACAAAACGTCGAAAATACTTCTGCACTAACACAACATAGACTCCACCGCGCGCATGCGCCGTATGGACTACGGACTGGTACTGGCAACGACTCCGGCCACTCCAATGCGTTATTCGAGCTTAAACATTATTAATTTAGAAATCATTATTATTAAGGATGTTATGATTTTATTTTTGTATATTTTACATGGTTCATTAGCATATATTTACTATCTGTTTTACACAGCTAACAACTTTATTTAAGTAATTTTTCAATGGCATTTGTACAAAATTTTTACTGTTCCAAGTACATTTTATAAATTTACTGTTCCAAGTACATTTTATAAATTGGTCGACTATTACTCGTAAACTTGTAAAGCCTTGTTATCCGTGATAATTTTCCGTTTAATTTCGTTATATTTACTACTGCCGTAAATTTTTTCACATAGCCAAGAACAACCATTTCTCTGGCAGGGGGGGGGGACACTTGACTCTAACATAAAATTGCAACTTAAAGCTTAATTTTACGCAAACGAATCTCGGAATCGAAAGATGGTTTTCACAAACCCATAATATTTTGAATGGCCTATCCAACGATACCCCACACCATGGGATAGATGAGAAAAAAAAATACATCCCCACTTTACGTATATGGCAGGTACGCGAGCAAAAAATATTTTTCTTGATTTTATGTTACCACTTTGTCGGAATTATTAATATGTATATACATGCCAAATTATAGCTTTCTAGTACTTAGATTCTCTGAGCTAAGCTGCGGACGGACAGACGGACAGAGCGAAACTATAAGGGTTCCTTGTTGAGTTCGGAACCCTAAAAAGGACAACAATTTTTACAACTATACCCCAAATCAACTAAATCACAAAATAGAATATCAAAGAGCAAATACAACCTAAACTTCGAACTTGATTATCTCAAAAGTGTCATTTTGTGGGTTGGATCCTTTTTAGGGTTCTGTAGCCAAATGGCAAAAAACGGAACCATTATGGATTTGTCATGTCTGTCCTGTTTGTCCGTCCGTCCATATGTCACAGCCACTTTTTTCCGAAATTATAAGAACTATGCTGTTGAAACTTGGTAAGTAGATGTATTCTGTGAAGCGCATTAAGATTTACACACAAAAATAGAAAAAAGAAACAAAAAATGGGGTTCGCCATACTTAGAACTGAAACTCAAAACCATACATGTGGGGTATCATCTATGGATAGGTCTTCAAAAATGATATTGAGGTTTCTAATATAATTTTTTTCTAAACTGAATAGTTTGCACGAGAGACACTTCCAAAGTGGTAAAATGTGTCTTAAATATGTAAATTGTGTAACTTCTAAAATAAGAGAACGATAAAACTAAAAAAAATTTATGGTGTATATTACCATGTAAACTTCCACCGAAAATTAGTTTGAACGAGATCTAATAAGTAGTTCTTTTTTAATACATCATAAATCGTAAACTGCAATTTACCAAGTACGGAACCCTTCGTGCACGAGTCCGACTCGCACTTGGCCGGTTTTTGTGTAACTACATGCATTTAATGTCATCATTTCTAGACTATAGAATCCGTGACACCAAAAAAGTCTAGCAGATGTGGTGCGATGAATATAATGTGAGTAAGTGTATCAAACCATTACTAACTCAAAATCTGACCTAGTTGGAAAATTTCCTAGCTGGAAAATGACATCCATGGAATCTGACTTCCTTGGAATCTGACATCCATTGCCGCTTTCCAAAAAATTGGTGCTTGGAAACAAACTAACAATTTGAACCCTTTAAATATAATATTAGTTTTAAAGAATAAGTTATCATTAACATAATTTTTGTTTTATTTCCTAGGTGAGAGCAGTATGTCGAGCCATGTTAGATGCCACCCGCCAGTTATACACCACACCACCTAAACCAGCACAGTCACCATATGAGACCAGTGATTCAGAGTCCAGTAATAGTGTTGACTCCAAACTTGTAAAACCATCTACTGTAAGTAAACATATTCTTTAAAAAAAAAGTATATTTAACTGGTTCTATATTTTCTTGAGAATACTTTATATACTTACAGTGAGTTTTAAGATTAAAAGGATTACTTCAAGTCAAATCACTCAGGTGTAGACTTCAATGTTCTTCTTTTTGTTGTGTGAAGATGCGGCCACCTCTGGTGTCGAGAGTTAATTAAACCGCCTGTGGGAACCCCACAGGCAAGGCTTTAATGTTTACATTGTATTTTATGTTTCGTTTGGGCGCCCACCTCGCAAAATGTCCAACTGTCTAATGCGCAATTGGTCCAGTTCGCAATTGGTCCATTTCACAATTGGTCCAATACGCAATAGGTCCAATTTGTAATTGGTCCAGTTTGCGATTAGTCCAATTCGCAATTGGTCCAGTTCGCAATTATGGGGCGTCCTTGAATACGAGAGGCGTTTTAGTCGACCCCCACGTGAGGTTGGGTGAGATTCGGCTCGAAGTAGAAATACATATAATTAATGATCAACACTTATATTAGATAAAAAAACACATATCTGTATAAATAATTAAGGCTGATAAATCATAATATCGATTTTAATTAAGGTTACACTAGTCAACGGCACGAACTATTTGGCGGCGGAGTTAAAATATTTGCTATCTCATCCGACATCACGCAGGAAAGATAGACGCTGTGATGAGCAGTAAGAAGCTAGATCGTGTTCGTATACACACTCATAACGCTGTGTGACGCACACATGCGCAATTTCATTGCAGAGCGCCGACAGCGCGGCGGTGTGTGTGCAAAGATTACTATAATATACTTGTGTGTGGTTGCGGTGTAATCGCCGCCGCCGGTGCGGTGGCGCGTATGCAATTCATTGACAACATATAACATAAACATAAAAAAATAGGTGTTAGAACTTTGGATTATTACTGTGTGTAACGTAATTAGAAGGCACTCAATTTACTTGTTGTTATGTACCTATACTTACCCGCGACTTTGCCAACTTGACAATAAGATCTTTTGCGAAAATGTGAATTTACATAGATATTGTTATTAGCGACAAGTAATGTTAGATTTGACTTTTTAATTATTTTTGGCGGCGGCGACGGCAGAGCAGCGCGAGCCGCTTGCGCGCTTATTGAACCTTATGCCCTTAGTTATTAGAATGAAAAGTGTTCGAGCGTCAAGTCGGTAGATTTTACGTTGGCAGAGCGGGCGCCAGGGCTTCGCTGACTGTAGGTATCGTACCAGCGCGTGCGGAAAGCTAGGCTCTATGCGCACGGGTGTAGGTCATGTCTTTATGTTTTTGTATTTTATTGCAGGTTGTGCAAATATTACAATGTGTGTTAAATAGGTATTTACTTACCTTAGCTAGTTAGCTATAACCTACAGGCGCCTCCCCGTAAGTAGGTATTTCATACCAGCCAGTCAGGATAACTGCTTTTTCGACAGCGCCACTTTGATGTGAGACTTGTTTTCTAGGTAATTAGGTTCATCAAATAAAAAATAATGTTATTTTGTAAATTGTTTATGGATTGTTTGTTTACAATAGCAGTTTGAAATATTCTCTTTGTTATCACAATACAATATAATAGCTTCGGGTGGCTGAGCCGAGCTTGTGAGTGTCGGCGCGCAAAGTAGGTATACAAATAAAAAACCGGCCAAGTGCGAGTCGGACTCGCGCATGAAGGGTTCCGTACGATTATCGCAAAAAACATCACGTTTGTTGTATGGGGGCCCTACTTATATATTAATTTTATTTTGTTTTTAATATTTGTTGTTATAAAGAAATACATCATTTGTGAAAATTTCACCGGTTTAGCTATCACGGTTCATGAGATACAGCCTGGTGACAGACAGACAAACAGACAGACAGACGGACCGCGAAGTCTCAGTAATAGGGTCCCGTTTTTACCCTTCGGGTACGGAACCCTAAAAAGAATCATCAAAATCGGTTCACATTAAAAAAGTATTGAGGTAAGTAACATAAAAAAAATACAGTCAAATTGAGAACCTCCTCCTTTTTGAAGTCGGTTAAAAAATAGCTTCCTTTTGTGTTTGTCCGCCGCTGAAGCCGAGCCGATATAACAGATAGGTACCTACATAATAATGAACTTTCGATATAAGTAGGCACGACTATCGAAAATCTTAAAATACCTAATCTAATTGGAATCTAATATCCTAATATATACAACAGAATTCTTCAATAAACAACGGCAAATCTCTCGGGGTTGCTGCGATCGCAAAACTGTTTATTGTTTAGGCCTTTTGATAACATAACGTCAAGCCGGTACGCTCTAAAGGGGTACGCAGATATGTACAGGGCTTATGTTTAACTTACCACCAGATATAGTAACATATAACAGACAAAAATAGTAAATGATCACCAAAATTAAACCCGCATCTTATTGTAAAATTATAACCAAAGTTTTAACATCTCGCTATCCTGTTTAGGCAAAATGACTCCAAATAAATCATTGTTAACCCAAAAGTAGTAAATGATCACCAAAAGTAGTAAATGATCACCAAAATTAAACCAATGACCAAAAAGATTATAAAATTTCTGGGAGCAACTTGGAAGTAGCGCTCGCCGGCCGCTGCCGCGGCACCGCTCGCTTTGCTCGCTCGGCTCGCGCGCGGTTGGTCACAGTTCTAACCTAACCTAACCTATTTTACAACATTAAATAGCGCAATAATTTGCTATTAAAATTTGGTGATCAATTTACTAAATTTGGTGATCATTTACTATTTTTGTCAGTATATTACTAGATTTGGTGGTTAGGGGTTATCGTCACAAAGTTTTTTTTGGTGGTCATTATATTTATTCCCTATGTACAGTTCACCCTCACACTCTCATTGCACCGGTTATGTTAGTTTTTTACGGTTATTTGGTCATTTTAGGCTCAGATTTCAAGATTCAAGATTCTCTAATCTGAGATTATAGGTACCTTATTGAACTTGATCTTTATGTACCACAACCAAAAAAAAAATAAAAAAAAACGAAGAAACAAAAACAAGAACACCGACTTCCGAAATTGAAGTTATTTTTCACTTTGTAGTGTTTTTATTTGGAAGTCGGTAGTATTTAAAAAAAAAGTTTTTCTAATTATAGATAAAGATAGGTAGTTTGTAATTTTATAAATGCGCGTGAAACATTAGAATTACAAGTCTGTGTTTATTTAGGTATAAAAGTCATGTCAAGCGCCCTCATGAATAAAAAAAAGAAAAAAAATAAATAAAAAAAAAGTAAAATTTCGGACCAATTCAAAATAATCAACACAAAACATAAAGGCATATCGGAATCCAAAGTTCAAGCCAGGGGTCAATGTTATAAAATATTATACGAATACGTTATCGTCGATATCACAATATCAATAACATACACCGCACGCGCGTAATTACGGTGACGTATATATGCAGCAGACGATAGACGATTGAGGCCCCTATGGGGCAGCGGGGCGCGGGCGCCGGGCGGTAGCTAAACTAGTGAGCGTGTGTGTGTGTGTAGGTGTTTATGCGCCGCACGCGCACCCCTCCGCCCCACTGACCGGGGAGGAAATTTGTAGCGAGATGGATGATGATTTAGAACGAAAACGAGCGCGCGAAATTTTATAAACAGACCTTTGGGAGTCTGGATATCATGAAAAAACCACTGAATGTATCTGTTCAAAATAAAATTATTTGCATTGTTGAACAACGAATCTATCCCTGTATGGAGGCCGTTTTTCAATTTTCTTTCTTCTTATGGTACTTATTTGCGCCCAAAGATGCGTTAAAATTGGTGTTGAAATATGGAACTTTCGAAGCTCATAACTTTCAAGCTAATTTTTTTTTGTACTTTTTGCTTCCATACAGGACTAGATAATGATGAGACAAATTGATATAATTATTTTGAACGTACATCGTCAAACAGTGGAGTAAAACCGAAACTACGTTTGTATGGAAGAAATTTGGACTAGTGTAACCTTAAGAAAAAATATCACATATAAGATTACGTAATGTAGTCATAAGTTATTATTATTATTTATCTATTAAAGAAAGTTAAGCATAATTTGCAAAATATTTTAGCAGGCTAATATAAGTATTTTCAAAAAGTGGAATCAACATAGTTATGGGTATCTAATACCAGTCTAGAAATTTAGATGTATTTTAACATCAATGCTTAAACAATGTAAGACGAAGAAATGATTATACTACTAAACTCAGTAAACAACTTTTTTTAATTCCTTGAACTGTCCTATTCGATATGGTTCTAAAGCTCAATAATCTCTGTGTATGAAAGAGATTTAGGAGAATTAAAATACCTTACAAGGATATCTATACCTAATTAAATACTATAATTTTAATTGGTTAATTTGCGTACTGGGTAATTTGCGAATTGGACATTTTGAGCCCACTGGACATTTTGCGAATTGGACAAAATGCACCCATGTTTGTTTGCATATGTACTTACAAAAGCACTCTGTCTACTCCTTTGTATGTATAAAACCAATAACCAGTTACTAGAAAATAGTTTTTGATGCTTCAAACATACTGATATTAGATTCTTGGCTAATAGCACATAAAACTCTACAAATAGTTACAGAGTCCAGGACCAAAGAGGAAGGATTCTGAGAATGACATTGACATGGCCACAAAACGGAAGAAGATCAAACAGGAGGACAGCACAGACAGTGCATCATCTTCGCCATTGCCTTCCCCTGCCATTAGGGACCCTGAGAAGTGGAATCCTGGGAGATTGACTCAAGAAACTCTGTTTATTATGGGGTCTCATGCTCACAAAGTAAGAAATTATTAAGTGTTCTATGTAAACATTTTAATTTAATAAATTTTTTATTGCCTGCCCAGTTACTGATTAATATAATTAATCAGCTTGTTTTTCAATATAGTTTGATTGATTGCTTTTCTAATCACGTCAAAATTCTTATTACAGTTGCTAGGTCTAGGCCATTCTCGTGGCCGCCTGTATACCAGACATGCTGGTCTCCTGAGATATCCTGCAGACTCGTCAGACAAGGAATGGATTGCCAGTCATAACTTGGTGAATGCTGTGGGCGGGAAAACTTATATCATGGTAACTTTGTTTTTACTTTATTCACTTAGGCCCACTTGCACAGAAAATAGAACTCAGACTTAGTTGCTAACACAGTTAAACTGACTGTTCTTATAATATTGTAAATTTAACCTTGCATTAGCAATTAACTCTCAGTTAAGTTTTTCTTGCAAGTGGGCCTAATGAGCTTAGTACTCTATGAGCTATTTATTTGAGTTTGTTGTATTTCCAGGTTTTAGAAGACATTGAAGAGCTTGCCAATAGTGATGCATACAAACACAACTCACTGCCTATGCTGGGAGAATTAACAGGCTTCAAAGTTCCTATGTTTATGCTGCGGAAAATAAAGGCGTATGTTCTCAAAAGAGCCCTCAGTGGCGACATTAGTAACGCCAACAGCCCCCAACCCTGCACAAGCACCATACAAGATGAGGATAAATACAAAATAGAAGATATCAAAGTTGAACCAAATCATGACAACTTTGACAGCAACAGCTTTGATGCTAGCCAGTATATTGGCAACGGCGAAAATAGCAGAGACTTCTCAGATGTTCCAATGATGAAAGAAGATACAGATTTTGCTGATATCAAAGTAGAGGATATGGATGATATGAAAGTTGGAGGAATAAAAGTTGAAGATTTAGATGAAATAAAAATGGAGGAAATGAAGGATGAAGATGATCTCATTAGTATTAAAGTTGAGAACATGGATGATCTTGATGTTGATGGGATGAAAGTAGAAGATATAAAGTTGGAAAATGATGATTTCTCCCTCTGCAAAGATTCTGAGGATAGTCAGAATCATTTGGTGGATGGCTTACTAGAGTCAGACATCGAGTTTTTAAGCAGAAACCTGGGGAACATTGAGAGTGATGCTGATGCAAGGAAGACTATTGAGAAGCTGACTGGAGCTGATCCTGATAGTATCACATTGGTTGGTGATGAATTTGATTTGGGAACTACATTGAACACTAGTAACGTAAGTTGTTGCCATAATCCATAACAGGCGTCTATCTTAAAAACAGGCCTTAGCGGGAACAATTTCTTTGTATGGGATGAGGTATCTTTATGCTAGTATTATATTATCTGTGCTACTGCGCAGCCATTGTAGCCAACTTCAGGGCGGCTAAGAAGTTTGGCGAGAACTATATATAAATAAGGTGTTTCCTTAACTGTCACCAGACGGTGCTTATCCAGTTTTAATACAAATTGACGTTTACATTAACGCGATCGAGCATAATAAAAAAACTCGCATCAAGCCCACTGAATTCTTTTCGTGGATCTTGCACTGGGACGGGTTAGTTATATTTTTCCACTTCCTTGTCTATTATGTAACACATTGCCTAAGAAATTCGTTTCGAAATATGAACATTTAGAGTTAGACACAAGATTATAAAATAAAAATTAAAAACAAACAAAATTACATAATAACAGTTACGAAATGACTTTTGCATGGAGTATTGATATCATTATGTAACTGGCAGAATGATACTGAACCTGTTGCCTCTCGTAGAAGCGCGCGTTGATTGTATGTATATAGTCTGTGGTTTTTAGTCTGAACGTTTCTAATATTTAGGATTAGATTTAATTAAGTAAGCTCATCAGGTTGTAGAAAAATAATCGTTCGTGTCTCACATAAAAAGGCTTTATTTTAACACTCGGATGTAGCTTTCGACTTTGGTTACATCGCTCGTGTTAAAATCTCGACTTTTACCACGAAATCACGAAATGTTTTTTTCACGAAATGTACTATTTTCTCTTTCCAGTTCACAGTCAATCAAACAAAATGCATTACGGTAGCGTCAACCACAAGCGGCATGGTGCACAGTGTGCCTGTCGCCCACATCGCTGCGCCGCCCCGCATCACTGGCAGCACTGTGCATTACTACACCAGCTCCAACATACCAACCTCGGGGCAGAGGACTGTGCATCATCTGCCTCAGGGTACTGTCACTATTCAGAACATTCCTGGGACTACGTCGCAGGTTATTCGCGGGTGAGTGTTTATTTGCGCTATATTTACGCGTTGGCGTTAACATAAAAACCATCATGACTGGTATTGGCAGGGGTTGCTGAATTAATGTACAGAAAGGCACAAAAGGATTCAGAGAAAACCGTACTATAAATATGGCTGTTTACGATTTCCTACATAAGGTTATGGTAAATGTAGATAGAACCAATCCCGTCTGTACCATATTCTGTGATATGACGCAGGCGTTTGATTACGTCAGGCATGATATTTTAATGAATAAGTTGGAAGCTTACGGAATAAGAGGCAATGTTCTAAAATTAATAAAAATATACCTTGATAACAGAAAACAGGTCACGGAGATATCTAGGATAAACGTTAAAACTAAATGTGAAGAAATATTTCATTCGCACAAACAAATAGTCAAGTATGGAGTGCCCCAGGGTAGTGTGATGGGTCCCCCACTATTCATAGTATATATAAATGACTTACCTAAACATGTAGACCAACCAGTTACACTCTTTGCTGATGATAGCACTATTACAACTCAATGTAATGCTAAAGATAGTTACAATAATGACATAAATAATTCTCTGACATCAATAATAAATTGGATGAATAATAATAATCTAAAAATTAATCTTAATAAAACTAATGTTATGCACTTCAGTCAACGTTTATTAACTACGACTGATCTTAACGTCCAATACAATAATAGAATTATTATAGAAGTTGACAACACCAAATTCCTTGGGGTCACGATTGACAATAAGCTAAACTGGAAAGCACACATAGAAGAACTCTGTAAAAAAATTAGCAATTCTTGTTATGCGCTGTTCAAACTGGTCCCAGTGCTTAACATTGAATCATTGCTCTCGGCTTATCACGGTTTGGTTTCTTCTCATTTGAGATATGGGATAATTTTCTGGGGCAACTCAACCAACAAGGACATACCCTTTAAAGCCCAAAAAAGATGCATCAGGACTATGTTTAAGTTACAGTCAACTGAAAGTTGTAAGCCCTATTTGAAAAAATATAAAATATTAACTCTGCCTTGCCTTTACATTTCAGGAATTGTCACGTTTGTAAAATTAAATCGACATTTATTTCCACTTCAATCAGAAGTGGTCGATCGCAACCATAGTAGGCGTGATGACAGTATTCTTTCTCTACACAGCTCGAAAACAGCATTAATGCACAAGAGTGTTTTCTGTATGGCCCCTAAAATTTTTAATAAACTCCCAAATAGTTGGAAGGAGCTTAATGTCCGTCAATTGAAAAAGAAATTAAAGATACTGCTAGAAGGGAAAGCATACTACAGTATTCTAGAATTTCTTAATGACAACATCTAATGCTGTGTGGTTACCAATGTTATCAATACATCTTTGACGTAATCTGTGCTTATAGTAACATAATTATTATTGTTATTGAAATTAATACATTTGACATTTTATTTGACATTAGATTTGACATTTGATTTGACATTTGACATTGGATAATTTTAATTGACATTTAATAATTGTTATTTAGCTACCATAAATTAAATTTATCTGATTTTGAAATTGAGATTTACTATTTTGTTCTTATGTAATCTAATATTTTATCTAATGACTTTTATAGAACTACTGAAATTTGAATATTTGTACGCCACTAAGGCCAAACATGACTGATCCTAATCTATGTTGTAATTTAATAACTTGCATGCTCTGTATGTGTACTCTTGTTTCCACAAATAAATAATCTTGAATCTTGAAAGGCATATAATCAGGAAAATCTGATTATTTTTTGACGACTTGGACAACATTTCTCTGCCGCAATAATATTATATCTTCAATTAAGAACAATTTGCTCTAATGATTTATTTCTTCTCTTACAGAATACCAATCAACACCAAGGGCACATTCAGCACAGTCATGTCTCAAGGTACAGCTAGCACAATCATTGGCTTCGGGACGCGCACCTCCAACGCGACCATTATCGGCACCCCTCAGTATGTCAATGTCAGTTCCAAGTCGTTCCCCACCGGGAACATTCTCCACAACGCCATCGTTTCACGGAACATCATCAATCGGAGCAGTCTGACTCCCGCTTCGAGCGCCACCTTCAACGTCACAGCCGTCCGCCCGATACTACACACGTCCACGCCAAAGATAAGTACAGTCGTCACAACAAGTTCTACAGACTTCGATAGTATTTCTACAACCAAGGATATGATTGATAATGCATGTAATTCCTCTGTTATGTTGAAGAAGGTACTCACTTTAGGCAGTGGGGGAGCTGCCAAGTCGTTTATGATGCATAACACGCAGAAGGTACTGTCGACCGGCTTTGCAAATGGTGTTACACCACCACCAAATGTTACTATTGTTAGTTCAGGAACCAGTGGCGGTTTGATGAACAATAATAACGTGGGACTCTCATCCTCTAATATCGTAAGTCCTACAACTGGTACTTTGAGTGCAACCCACGCCACTCTGTCAGCTTTGCTAGCGTCAAGTGCTGAAAACTCCCAAAAGAGCAAGAAATAAATTCCAGGTTCCATTCCATTGTTGTTCAACATTATGATCTCATATAATTACTAAAACCTAATCCCCTTAATCCTGTATCAAGTAGTGTAATCAATATTGGTATTTACATAGTATCAATATAAAGATGTAGCTGTAGACCTAGACATAGTGCAAATATAAATGTGTTGCAAGTTCTGTAATCAATTTCCTGACTCTACAGGCTTGAAAAACTTGCTAACCATAAAGCGTAAGGTCCAACATGTTATACTAAGTTAGTATCAGTAGAAAAATATATACCAAAGCATAACTAATTAAACTACTGGTAACCACTTGCAAAAGATTTTGGTAGTATTTTTTTTTTCTACAACAACATTCTACAAGAATAAATAACCACTTACTTGTGTGTGTGTTGGGCCAATAACATGCAAACTGAGAACCTTTGTGAAGTTCTCATGAACAACTTGAGAAAAACAAGGTAAATTTAAATTCGGTAGGTATCGAAACTTCAAAGATGTTATATATGTATCCAATCTTAATTTGACCTTAGAAAAGTTACATAAAATATGAAAAACTTAAACAAAGCATACAATTTTATTCCCTAAATACCTTTATTTTACCTGTTTTTTGTGAGTAGGTTATACAATGCCATAATAATGAACGTTTAATTTATCTACCTCTTTATGTTACCTGAAAGTTGTTTTATTACGTAGGTATTATGTTTGTGTATTAATAAGTACTAAAGGTTGTGTGTTTACTTGTCGGAAAGTACAAATTGTGCGGATTCAGTACCTACTATTTTTTGTGATATAGAAATACGACGTTTTATTGTTATTAATAACTATTATGCATCACTATTAATTATTGAGAATTAAGGCTTGTTTACACTATGATAAACCAAGATAGTAGAGTTTTAGACATTAGCTACCAAAAAGGTATGTCTTTTTCGCGTGTATCTTTTTATGGATTTATATATTTTGTCTTTTGGCCAATGGAAGTAATAAAGTCAAACTGAAAACAAGTTTTTAACGCTTAAACCTTTTTCATTATAGGAATTTAATTTGCTGAGAAAATTACTTAATTTCAATTTACTTTATCAGCGTATGTCAAAAAGTGATTGGCTATTTATTTTAGGACAAGCAGTTTATTGGTTTATTTTAGCCAAAGTTATTTTCTTAGCAAGTAATTTCTTTAAGAGATTGCAACAAATGGCTCTAAACTTTTGTGTAGGCGTTTAGTCCATAAGCTTGGGTTATTTACTGATAATGTTAAGACACGTAAAACGCCCCAAGTGATTCCTTTTTGAAACTGATTAAGTAGTTATGAAAGTCAAATAAATATTTTTTTAATACTGTTTTTCTAACAAATCAAGCAATTCTATTTTTGATGAGATTTCAATAACTTTTTATTTATTTAAACTTTTTTATCTCGTAGCTGAGGGTTTAAACTTATATGTTTCCAGTACTTTTAACACGAATATTTATAATAAAGTACTCATTAGATTCATGTAGATTATCTATAAGTAAAAATGTAGGTTAATTCTTAGATCAAAATTTTGTTCAGGATAGGAGACGATATTTAGAAGAACTTAACCTAAGTTCTTCTAAATATCGTCTAAATATTTGATGTTGTTTTTTTAAATATGCGGTTATTATTTATTTATAATATTGTACTGAAACTGTGCCAAATATTGTACTAAATGTGTACCTGTGATTATATTTATTTTACGCTTTCTTACAGAATTTACACATGGTGTTGATTTAAACAATGATTTAACTATGCTTTTGCTTAAAAATGCAAACAGTAGACTGCCTAAAGTTTGTTAGTAAATATTACAATACTTTTTAAGCTAATATAGTGTCACTTTTTTATATGAGGCACTAAATTGTTACTTTATTTGTATAAGCACTTGTGATTTACATAAATCGACAATATTTATTTTATTTTGTGCAATTTACGTTATTAAAATCACTGACAGCAATATAAGATGCATTGTTCTCAATCATAACAGCCATACATTTTTGACTTAATTAAAACGAGGTGGTTCTCAATTCGCCTGTATTTTTTTATATCTATTAATGGACATAATATTTGCTAAAGCTGATTGCCATAATTTAGATATAAACCAAGAAATTAAAAACAATTCAGCCTATTTGTTGGGACATCTTGTTTTTACCAGATCAGATATCGTTACCTATGGGCTCAAAGGGCGTATAGCAAAAATAAACATGGGTTGTTTTGTGCTATACGCCCAGAAGTATCGATATTTCTTAACAAAAATAATTTTCTTTAACTTACGCATCGACTATTTGTTTCCATGAGTAGAACATTCAGTTCCAGTTCGTGGATTAGTTTATTTATGAAACTTTATTTTATTGAGTTGCAATAAAAACAATTTTGCTAGCTTTTGGCGGCTATGATTTTAGCTTTAATTATGATTTGCTTGCAATATTTTTTTTAAGCTTTCGTGCAATGCTACGTTTATTTATTTTTCTTTTATACTTTAGTCTGCTTTTTCGTTGCAATATTTTTTTGAGCGACGGCTTTTTATTTGTTTAATGCCAGCCTCATATCTGCTTAGCTTGCAATAACTATAATATTTATCTATTTTATAAGTTCTAAAACGACTTTAGCAAAGTTTGTTGTGAATTAGTTTTAGGAATTTTTGAACTATAACTTTTTGTTATTAATTAGTTATGACTAGGTTATTTCGGATTGTTTCCAAATATCGTTTCGGGATTCAGAACGATCTTTGTGCTGTGTTGTTAAATGGCTGTGTTTTCACTTAAGTGATTTATATTTTTTGCTGATTGTCTTTACAGACTGCCAACTAGATCATTACAAAATCTAGTACGCCCTAGTGCAGTCCTATTCTATATAGGACGAAGCTGAATCTCATAATCTATAGAAAAATTATGTACCTATTAGGTATAACTTAATGGTTGTCGTGGCTGTGTGTACTGTAGATGTAATAATTGATGTACTTATTACCATTTTATGTCTGAATGTGGTTGTTTAGGATATGTACTTTTAAATAATAACTATTGAAATATTTTGATCTCTAGAATAGTAAGTATTTTATCTAGCAATGTGTTGTAACAGTCTTCTGTGAGCTAATATCCCATTGCGTATGATTTAATTTTGGATTTAATTGATTGTATTTTTGTTGAACTATAATCTTTATTTCATAGAATTGGCAATTTGTTTTTATCGGTAAGGCTGTTTATATGAAGACAGTTTCTCGACAGTTGAAAGCGAGAATATCCTTGCGAGATTCGCCAAGTGATTTATCAAACTTATTTAAACACATTCAACACTCATCTTGTAAATCCTGCTCATGTTGTGATATGTATTTTTTGGGTAAAATACAAGCGCCATCGACCTATAATGTTGACTTGTGAGTTGGCCAAATGATAAATGGTAAAGCTTTTCGTTTAATCGCTGTATAATCGTCTAACCGAATGTTTAACCGTCCTGAGAACTGCAAAAATACAATAGTAATATGCTTTTAGGTCATTAAAAGCGGCCCCGTTTTTAAACATAAAGCCAACGAATCTCCATACTGTGATTATATTATTAAATACGCTCATATTATAAGCAGTTTCAAGCTATTTACCATAGATTTTTAACGTTCCACGCTTGCCTAATAATTGTGAATTATAAAACTAAGACCAAGAAATCTATAGTGCCGATATTGATCTTACTAACGTATTGTGGCTCCGATCTAAGCATCATTTAATTTAAATAAAACATTGAGTATCTTCAACGCCCATGCGCCGTTAATCTCAATTAAATTTCTGTATGAATTGTCAAAAGAAAGCGAACATGTCCGTGACTGAGTTCTTATAATTATAGAGCTCGCTTCGCTCGCTCTGATTTCGTAGTATAGTTCTCGCAAAACTTGGCCGCTTTGAAGTTGGCTTTCAGCATGCGCGAGGCACGAAACATATCTCACGGTTGTTTCACTTTTCTGCAAGAATTTCTAATTTCGTTCATAGTGTTGTGCAGGAAACCGAACCGAAGTGCTGAAATTTTCGGGCTCGCTTCACTTGCTCTTGCATCTAAACCTAACGGTTCAGAAAGTTGCAACTGAGCCAGCGAAGGAGTGTGCCCCTGATAAACAGCCGCGCGCCGTAATTCGCGCGGGCGCAAGCCACCGGCATGGTTGTTCGAAATGAGCCAGGTGGCCCTGGGCGTGTACAGATCTTGTGGATTTAATTGCTAACTTATAATTAGTACCACTGTTAAGTAGTGGTAAGGAGCACAAGGAAAATAAGGACTTTGTTTAGACACCCCCCCTCCCTCCGCTATCTTAATCCGGCACTGTCTTTGAATCACAATTCAACGTTTCTTACTGTTGTGCCAGAAATTAATCCGCCTCTGGATACTTTTTACCGCACAAAAATGAAAGAACCCCCTAAAATACATGCAGGTATTTTAGATACTATGGTCACTGGTAATATAATACTAGCATACAGATACCTCATCCCATACAAAGAAGGCGATATATGGGTTAGCAGCGACTTGCAAGTTAAAGAGCTTACTCGGTTCATGAACATTTTTTCTTTAAATTTAGGGAAGATTTGTTTAACAGTATTTTTTTGCACATTTTTAAAGTTTCATTGTACCAAAATGTGTTATAATACAAATTTAAAAAAATGATTGGAATGCCTCAGAAATTTTAAACCGCTCTATATTGGAATTTAAAAAAAAATATAAATGAGCCGTTCAAATAATCTTAGAAATGTGTATTAAGAGCCCAATAATCCATAATTTTGTGCTAAAATATTTGATTAAACAAAACCATATAATTTTGTGATCAATTCTAGAAAATGTAAATTTTACACACGATTCAATAACAAATCGATGCATATCGCGCCATCTATTGATATTTATTTAAACCAAAACTTCTTTCTAAGCGTTGGGGGTATAACCCGCTTACGTCCGTCGTAGTCACATAGATCCACTAAACGTAACAAAACACACAAGCCACAAAACTACATGAAATATTCGACACTGTCACGGACTGTTTATAATTTCATTTCATTGCTGATAGATTTCTTTTTCGCCTCGGAAATGCTTTTTATCGGATCAAACAGAATTTCTAGAACTAGAACTTTGCAAACAATCTGTAGAGCAATATCGGCACTATTATAAGTGTGACATAAATATCAAACAGTTTGTAATGTAGCACTGCCCAATCATGCCAAATATAACTTATTCATATAAGAAATAATGTAATAAACGATATGTTTATCAATTAATTTATGTTGTATGATTTTGTTTAACTGTCACTCTATCTAACCTACTATAATAGAGGGTCAATTCACGAATACTTAAGGAATTTTCGCATTCGCATCGTCGCAAACTCGTCGCTAACTTGAAAAACATATTTAATTTCTCTTATTGATTGACGAGATGATATTGCGACTTGAAGTGAAGGATTCGAGAATGGCCATCCGACCTGTGTATTTTTAAATAATCAAGTTTTTAATGTTTAAGATCTCTGCTGATGTTGCGATTCAGCATTAATTAATTTATTTACGTGACAAGTTATTAGGTATTGGGTAATTGTCCAGTCACTAAGGCTTACGGACCAATGTCCTAGGAAAGTACCTGATAATATCGTTATGGCAATATAACACGGTTCTACCAATTTCATACGGCCGAAATTAACGATACATTGTTTTTCGTTGCGGTTCAATAGACATACAGATCGCTTACGTTATCAGGGTCGAGTTTGTTAAAAAACTCGGCATAAGTAAGCGACAGCAAGGTGAAACCTCTTTTTTTGTATACAAATTGGCATAAGAAAACGTTTATGTTTTCGCGATCTGGCCCACTCCGCTGAGGAAAAGCAAACTTTCTGCGGAATCATCACGTCTGGATTCTGGTGACGCGCGGCCCCCTCCTTCTCTTGATGGATGCGAGACGAGTATGTCGAATATTCGCATCCATCAAAAGGACGTTCGTAGGGTGCTGCGCAACCTTGACGTGAACAAAGCTGGAGGCCCCAACGGGATTCCGGCAATTGTTCTCAGAACCTATGCGCCTGAACTGTCACCGATCCTGACACGCCAGTTTCGCCTTTCGTATGAGACGGAAAAATTGCCGAATGCTTGGAAGCAAGCGTTCAGCCTGTGCCCAAGAAGGGCAGTCGGGCTGACCCGACCAACTACAGACCCATATCAATAACGTCCATCCTCTGCAAGAGTATGGAACGAGTGCTCAACTCCAAGCTCCTTGCATACCTAGAAGCTAACGACATCCTCAGTGACCGCCAATATGGTTTCCGCCACAATCGGTCAACTGGGGATCTTCTAGCGTATGCCATTCACATCTGGAGTCAGGTCATCGAGAAGCACGGGGAAGCGCTTGCCGTCTCCCTCGACATCTCGAAGGCTTTTGACAGGGTCTGGCATGAAAGCCTTATTGGTAAACTTCCTTCATACGGTCTGCCCAGTGGTCTGTGCGATTGGATTGCAGACTTCCTGAGGGATCGGTCCATTCGAGTGGTTATTGATGGCCGCTCGTCTGACCAACTGGGTATTAATGCCGGGGTCCCTCAGGGGTCGGTACTCTCAGCAACATTATTCTTGCTGCACATAAATATAGGATATGCGGACGATACCACTGTTGCTAAGAGATACGTGTCCGACGCGCGCGCTACTGGACTTCCGATCTGGTCTTTCCGGGAGGCCATGGTTGGGCGCTTGAATCTGTCCTTGAAGGCAGTCTCCGAATGGGGCGATGGCAATCTGATCAGGTTCAATGCTGCTACGACCCAGGCGTGTCTTTTTTTCCGCTAAAAAGAGCCAATTCCAACCGGCTTCTTCCTTCCGAGGTGTGACCGTGCCGATAACTGACCATCTTAAGGTTCTTGGCACTACGTTGAAATCGACGCTCAATTTTGGTCCGTACATTAAGGCAAAAGGTCAGCTGGCTGCCAAAAAATTGGGGATCGTCGCGAAGGTGAGACGGTACTTCACGGCAGAACAGTTGCTCAACTTGTATCAAGTGCAAGTTCGATCATGCATGGAGTACCGCTCTCATCACTAGGACGGATCTGCCAAGTACCAGCTGGATGCACTTGAGTCAGACGGGCCAAGAGGCTCATCAGCAATGAAGTACTGGTCGAATCTAGGCTCCAGAACCTCAAACATCGGCGCTGAGTTGCCAGCCTGTCGGTTTTTATCGGTTACATTTCGGGGAGTTTGCGTTGGAATTGCAGGAACTAATTCCTCCTAGCCCGTTCCATCATCGGACTACAAGACGTATGGCGATGCGTCATCGGTACATGGTGGACATCCCACCCATACGCACCAAACGTTTTGACACTTAAAAAACTTTTATTATGCGTGTAGCAAAGGAGTGGAATTCCCTGCCGGAGTCTGTATTTCCTGATTGCTACAACCTGGAAGTCTTCTTTTAGGCAAACGTGCTTCATCGTAGACCACATCATCGCTTACCAAGATAGTGGTCAAGCGCAAGCCAATCAACAATAAAACAAAAGAAATCAAGCACTATATTAAATTCGCACTACGGCCTTTGAATGTCTGTAGGCTATCGTAGACAGGCAAATTTTTAAAGAAAATAAAAAAAAGCAGCGTCTAAAATTAACTAAATATAAATTGTTCATCATACAAACGGCTTGTAGACAAAATCGGAACATTACCTATTACATTATTCAGTGTAGGCTAAAACTGAATCTTGCTCGTAAAATATTTTGCGCGACAGTTTAAGCTTTCCCAAGTTTTACTGCAGAACAAGTTATTCCATATTGTTGAGTTTATAGTGGACGGTTTCATAATGAGGACGTTATAATGTGAGAGTTTTAAGAATATTTTTAGTGGCAATTAAAAATGTATAAAGTGGAGGAAACCAGACATTAAACATTTTTCATTTTATTTTAAAAGCTACGGTCAGATCTTATGGCCAAAAGGAAGTTATTGCTGACATTTGCACTTGTCTTACAGTAAAACCCTTTTTTATTTATGGTCGGCCATCCTGAAGGTCCCTAACTACCTCTTACCATCTGAAGGAAGAGCTGGGTTATTATATTCCTAGTTGCAACCTTACTAAAACACTGTTTTATCTTTGGATGGAATCGTGCCGAAATTTGGGTACCGGGCAATTTAAAAAATCGTGGCGGCTATTTTAATGCTCGATGTAATGCCCTAACTACCTCTTACGTCATCGAGAGGAAGAAAGGGGTATTATTTCCCTTTTTGCAGCCTATTTATCTATGGATGGAATTGTTAGGTTCCATCTGCATACTGGAGACAGTTTTAGGGCCTGACTGCCCAAACCAAAAGTACGTTTCAATAACTCTATTCGCCACCATGGAGGCTTTTAATGTTCGATCAATATAATGCCCTGATTATCTCCTACATCACCTGGATAAGGAGCTAGGTTATAAATACTATTTCTGGTAGCAGCCTTAAGAGCAAAACACTTATTTCTATATGGATGCAATTGTGAAGGTTCATCTGCGTACTGGAAACAATTTTCCGGCCTGACTGTTCAGGCTGGGTCTTAAGTACCTACACTTCAGTATAGCTATTCCCCATCATGAAGGTTATTTTAATGCTCGATATAAAGCTCTAACTACCTTACCACCTGGATAAAGAACTATGTTATCCTGGTTGCAGCATTGAGAGCAAAGCACTTTGTAGGTCCATGTACTGGGAGCAATTTTGGAGCCTGTCTGCTCAGGTCGGGCCAAACGTACATTTCAATATCTTCATTCGCCAACATGATGGCTATTTTAATGCTCGATATAATACCCTAACTACCTCTCTGACGTCATTTGGAGGAAGAACTGGGTTATTCTATTCCTGGTTGCAGTTTAAATCACAGTATTGATCCGAAACGGATGATATTTTTGTACCGGCGCAGCCACCACTGCATCTGTATCTCCTTTTAGCGCTTTCATTTCAAAATGTCATTTAGCGTTACTGTTCTGTTGAAGTTTTAAATAAAGCTCGCCTCTACCTCTCTACTTTCGGTATGATGATATTAATGGTATTTCCGAAGAGAAACCTTTGCCACCTTTCTTTTAAATATGATACATCAAATTGAAACTTGATACCAACGTTTTCTATTCTGCTTTCATTGCTCTTACACAAAGTAATTTCTTGTCTAATTAATTATAAATTTGAATAAAGGAAAGAGAATGGTGGTGATGATCATCATTATTTTCCAATTTATTTGGGATCGCGAAATATGTCTTCTTCTTCCATACTTTTCTATGACCTACTCGTTTTATTTCAGAGGTCACCCCTTTTCTGGCCATGTCATCTTTCGCACAGTACCTCTATAGTTTAATTGGTCTTCCCCTACTTTTATAGCCACACATTCATACTCGATTTTTTTCTAACGACATTTTCCTCATTCCACCGCATCTTATGCCCATAATATGAAAACCAATTGTCACCCAGCTTTCCAGTTAGCGGTGCCCCTTTTGACTTCCTCTTATGTACTCATTTCTATTCTATCCATTCGCTTCACACCACACATCCCTCCTTAACATTCTCATGTGCTGATTTAATCTCTAAATCTCATCTATCAATACTTTAGTAAGAGTATGGTCTGCCCTATTCTAAGACGGGGTCAGTACGGCAGATTTAGTTTCCGTATTGATCCGATATGGATTTTGTTTTCGTGTACGTCCATCCAGCACCAAACGTACAAATGTGCAATGCCTCTGAATTTCACAGCATTATATACTGCTCGTTCTCGTTGTTGTTTGGTACTTGGCTTAGGTATCTTTATTTTTTGTAAGAGTCTTTCTTCATTGTGATGCAAAAGACCGCTTCAAACTACTTTAGATAGCTCGTGGGGTACTAAATCTGGCCTTTCAAAAACCTCTTGTAAATTATCAAAAAAACGGGACTGTTGGAAGTAGTTTCTCGTCATTAAAAGATGGAAGGACTAAGCCTTCCGTTCTCGTGACATAACCTCACCATCCATGCAGTTGATCCAATTTTAGCAATGCACAGTTTTTCTCTAACAATTTCCTCACGTGCAGAAAAAATTGGGTTGTCTTATTCTAAAACGAATATGCAATGCAGAAGATCTATTTCAGATTCTAGTGATGTTGAAGTTCTAAATTTAAGTCATTATGCTGTCTTAAAAGTAGGTTGATAGACATCTTTCTGTACCTTTTGAAATTTTCTTAACTTTAAAGGTTAATAATTTCGGTTTTAAGCAGACCACGGTTTTATTCGACGAGAATTTCGTTGTCCTTAGTAAAACTAGCAGGCTTTCGATTCCAAATAACGGAACCAATGCAATACTGCACACAAGACCGTCATATATAACATTTCAGTAGTTACCATCAGAACAGATATTTTCACGCAAATTATCTCGGGAATCCCTGACCCACCATTATGTCTTAAGAGTTTCGAAAAGACGTTAACGCACTCGGTATAGTCAACTTTGCCGAATGGCTATTCCTTCACTCCAAAGATAAGATTTTCCTTTATCCATCATAGAACTGGGGAGTACGTCAAAACTGAATAGCCAAATTCGGGAGGAATTGTGTTGTTACCATCAGAATAGATTTTGGTCCACCATTATGACTTAAAAGTTCCGAAAAGACTAGAAAGTCACTAGGTACTCTGTGCAGTCAACTTTGCCGAGTGGCTATTCCTTCACGATAAATATAAAGACTTGCCTTCGTCCAGCATAGGACGGGAGCACATCCAGACTGAATAACAAAACACGGGAGGAATTGGGTTGGTCTATTGTTAGACCGGGTCAGTACGGCATTTTGGTCTCTGTATTGATCTGAAGCGAATGATATTTTCAGCACAGCCGCAAACACTAACTGGAATGGTTAAATTGCGTTACGTGCCAGACATTGGTACTGTTTGGAAATAGCATAGAAGCCTGAAAGCTTGTAGCTCGGCTTGAAATTAATATTTTCGTAAATGGACGTTTATGAAAAACAGAAAAAGTGCAGGTGCATGTTGATAGCATCCCACTTCGCCTTTTTTCGTATAGAATAAGCCTATCTTAAATCTTATTCTGTTTAGGATGTGTCGTATGGTATGAGGTTTTTTCAATTCCGTCTAAACGGCTGTCTGAACACGCGACACAAAGGCGAAACCGTGAACTCTACTTTTTATCGATAATATCATTACAATATGAATTCTAAAACATTTTCGAACATTTGTTTTAAATAAACGCTTTATTGTAGCTATACGATACTGTGGCCTTATTTTATTTAGCGATACAGTAAATTCTGAGGGGCGATTTAAACAATGAAATTAATTCAACTAAACTCAGTTTATGCAAATACAGCGTTCTGATTGGTTGAGGCCGCTGAGAAACTATCAATCAGAACGCTGTATTTGCATCTGATTTTAGTTGGACTAATCGCGATTAGTATCATTGGTGAAATCGGCCTTCAAAGTTATTAATCCATTATCCTATCGTCAGCAAACTTTTTGCGACAACTTTTACAGATTGAGTTTTTTTTTTAAAGTAAGTACAGTAAAAGTTTCCCAAAAGAACTTACTTTTAGTAAGAACTAACAAATTTAATTTACGGATGTTCATCAACGGATAATTCTGTTAAACTCGACAAATTTGAAATAAATTTTCGTTAGAAACAAGTCCGTATATTAAGCGGTCGTAGCAGCTTCGTAGCGCGGTGCTACGAGCGTCTGACAAACCACTCAGTGACGTCAGCTATACAGGCTTCGCGCCGCTACGACACGATCGCTGCTTAGTGCGTCTGATGATATCGTGCGAAATTATTATGATGCAACATTTATGCAGTAGCAGATTATCAAGTAGGGCGGAAGAAAGAACTAGGTCATTTATGTTTTTCTGAAAATATTAAGTGGTACGCCGACTGATACCTAATATGAAAAATAATGTTTTGAAAAGTTTTGTCTGAAACTTAATTATTAATATTAGTTTCAAAGTTGGGTGTATGGGGGTGGTGGTGCGTGTAGGCGCGCGGTGGGCGTGCTCTGGGCGCGGGCGGGGCGGCGGGGGCGCGCGCTGGCTGCGGGGGGGCGCGAGCACGTGCTGCACGCTCACGTGGTGCTGCCGGCGCGCTGCCCGCGTCCGTCGTGCTCACCGTATGAATAATTGTGTACGGAGTGAATGAATCGATGCGGCGGCGGCGCGGGCGATGCGGGGCGCGGGCGGGCGGGGGCGGCCGCTGCGTGGAGGGGTGCGCCGCGGCGCGCCAGTCTCGTGCCGGTAGTCGGTAGTGCAGCCGAGCGACTCCGGGAGCCGTCCCCACCGCGTCGTCGCTCGCTCGTAGTCGTAGTGCGCCGCCTGGCCAGCCCCGCGCCGTTGGCGTCCGAGCCCATGGAAACCCAGAATCAGGATGTGGCCAGAAGCCCCGCTGAGGTGCCAAACGACCCGGGGTACGTCCGTAATCCACAGAAGCCGGCTCGTCGCGCTCTTTTCAGTGACTGATTGGTATTGTTTATCTTGCAGGAAGATGTTCGTCGGAGGCCTCAGCTGGCAGACTAGTCCAGGTACGCTCGTCGGTCCCTGGCGCTCCGCCCGAGCCTCTAGCGGAAGTGCATCCGATGCACGGGCTGGCGACGGCTGACCGCCCGCTTAGCTCGCGGAAGACCGCCTCCTATGACCGTGAAATGAGAAACGCGGATCGTTTCCAGTGACGAAGTACCGTGTCGGATACATAAACACCGGTAAAAGTTTGATAATCAGCTGATTACTTAACGTGTTCACAAGTTGTCGTTGTCGGTGTGCAGAAGTGGTGCACGTGATTATATCGGTGTGAGATGCGTCCAGGGGGTATTTAAGGCGTCGTGAACGTGTGTAATATGCTGTAATTCAGTTATGTTATCGGGTTGTATTGGCAATCAGGTGTGCGGCGGCGGCCATACCGGCTGCGCGCGCAGGCTCAATCGCCTCTCCGACATCTCCACCCCACGGGGTTGCGAGCTATTTTAGTTCTTATCACTAGTAAAATTAAGTGGCAAATTCCAGTTACTGTTTCATAGCCGGCTTTTGCTCCAAACAGTTATCACAACATAACCTCAATCTTAAGTACGTAAAGCTCGGTACCGGCGCGTTTCCGTCAAGTCGACTCGTCTCTATAGTCTATTCATACTAGTAGGACAGGACAACAATTGGCTTTAAGTAATATTTTGTATTTGATAATACCTTGTAAATTATTTGAAATACATAAAGAAATAGTAATTATTGTTTTATTCCAATCCTTTAACGCAGTTAGAGCAGCATCAATCAAATTTTAGATTAGGATCAAGACTTTTTCTGAAAAGCCGATAGAGTTCTAGAAAACAATAGTAAATATTTAATTCGCGTGTCCTATTTGCTGGGAGTGTAGTGAAGTATATCAATTCTGTAGCGCGTACACACAAATTAATTGCGCGATGCACACGCAAAAGGTCTGGTGCGCGTGCGCGAGTGATTTGCCGCCCGTGGTATTGGGTCGTGCGCCCACGCCGCACTTTGATCCTCAATATCTATGCCAAGTTTGTTCTTCTCTGGAGATATCTAGGGCGCTGCATCAGCGATTACAAGCAAAACACTCGAGATATTATCGGCTCTATCATCGATCGTGCGCTCTATACCGGGCAATGTCAGAAATGAGCTCACTACTATGCAAGACTCGCTTACATCGTTAAAACCAAACGGTTTGCAGTCATGTACTACCACAATATCGTTTTGCAAAACTACTTTTAGACTTCTTTTAATTTGTCTCGTGGTGTCTTCCACGTGATTATCATTTTCTGCCAATTTTCTTTTACAGTTCTCGTTATAATAAGCCTAGTTTTTCTTTCCGGTTCCGAGCCAACTTTATTCTTAACTAAATACGCTGTCGCCGGTTAACGTCCTGCGTATATTTTTTAAAGCATTTAAAATTTGAACTGAACTGACGTTGTTTGTTTAAGATGTTTGCACCTTACCGGAGTGTGATAAGATAATTTTTGATATTTGTATCACGACACACGGACACACCAACCGTTATCGTGTTTTGATAGGGCATGAAGCGCCCTAAACTCCTTAATCTCAGCGTTACAAATATCAAGTCTTCAATTATCGAGCTGTCTAATTTTTTCACAAAAAAATCAATCACAGCTTTTGATAAGAGTGACAGGTACATAGTGTCGTACAACATTCGCAGTCTGAGGCTAATTCGCACATAGGTACTTATCAATTTAGCAAGATTCGCATGACAGTACAATTTAATTTCCAACGGGTATCTTGTTAGACAACCACTAAAGTCTTATGAAATTGTGATGAAAGATTTTAACACGGAAGTAGTGCTTTTAACATGTAATATCCAAGTAGTACGTATCAACTCAATATATTCATTATAATGACAAAAATAAATTGGCTGAAAACAACGACATGCCACTGTATTTATACTACTATCTCAGTAATGTATTACATTCGCTAATGCGTTCTCTTGATGCTCTCATGTTCGTAGATAATATTTGGAATGGTATGAAGGAAGCACTAGGTTATAAATATTATTTCATTCATCGAACGAATTTATCCAAAATGAGCTCTATTAATATACATTGTAAGATCTAAATTATTTGCCATTTACATCCGGGTCTTGCAAGGAAAATCGGTTAACTGTTCTATTCATCAATATATTATTATCAACTATAAACTATAGCGGTATAGAGATTTCAATGAAAATTTACAGTAAAGCCATGCCAGTTCCCACACAAGTATGTACGTCGCACTTTGTATTGAAGAGACTCCTAAAATGTTACAACTTGTTGCTGTGGTACAAGTAGTGGTTGTTGTTGTATTTCATAACTAATCTTCGAACATTATTACGGTATTTTTGTGTCTACAACTAATCATAAAGATAGTAATGACAAAATTGTAATGGTCCACATTGATGTAGATACTGACACTGATATGAGAAAACAATATGAACGTAAGTATCATGAGAACGTACATCAATTATACGTAAAGATTTAGTGGGAACTTACATCAAAATGTAATGACATTTTAATGTCCTTAGATGTTACTTTCCCTCGGTCGCTTTTGTCAACCAATTTTTACTACGCGTCTTGCTGGTAAATCTATATAGTCACTCGTTTGAGCAATAAAAATGTAGACTAGAAATGGGACAAGGATAAGTAATTTTAGCTTATATATATTACTAAACTAACTCATTATAGCTTGCACTGTTAACTGTTAAGACTGCTACAGCAGCTAAAGTGGGTGTTTAGTTGTCGAACAAAAGATTATTCATTATCTTATTGTAAGCATCTGTTGTATCATTAACATGATACTTCATTGCACAGACTTGACTAATTTTAGCTGAAACAGAAATACTGAAACTTTACTGCATGCTGTTAGATAAATATTCATATTTATAATAAAGTTCAATTCATGTTTGAGGCGATGATAGCTCAGTGGTAGTGACGTCGGATACCGAGACGAAGGTCGCGGGTTCGAATCCTACAATGAGCTTGAGCTTTCGGTGAAGGAAAACATCGTGAGGAAACCATAGCACGGTGGTAGGGTACTTTATAGTACCCGCCTGGCTGGCAACCACCCTCAAGTTGAAAATCTGTCGCAAAGCACCTTCCGGTGTGTTCCGACAGCAGCACTTGAGAGCCAGTTCCCTTCTAGGCTTTGTGTGCTTACCACCATCGGCCACATCATCACTGACCACGGTGAGATTGTGGTCAAACACAGACCTATACATAGTAAAAAAAAAAAAAAAAAAAAAGTAAAGTCCGCTATTTAAAGCATCTTTTGTTATCATTTGCATAAGTCGAAGTTCAATTGTTACTGCAGAGGTAGAGTCGATAAGGATTAGAAAGTAAGGGTCTGTAGGGCACGTGACATTGCAATTATTTATTTTTAAATTCTCTAATGATGAGATCTACGTATATATATAGGTACCTTGCATTTGTATTGCTTATAATAAATTATAGGTAACACATTTATAGGTAGACAAAAGAAAAAAAAAAATTTTTTAACTATTCACATTGCGTCTGCCTGGAATTGAGAACTCATTCCTCCTTTTACGCCAATATATCTTGTCCTTAGCGAATATCTAGTTACCATCTTTGTTGAAAATACGTCCCAACTTAACTCTTGCTTCGGTAAAAAGTGTCCATGATTCCACAAATAGTATTCCGGAAATAAACCAACAGGTTCGCTTGAAGTCCTCAAATTGAGCAAACTTTTAGCCCTACCCAGAAGCAATAACTAAAAAAGTCTTTCATGTACCTTGTCCTGAAACCATTTGACGGCTACATAACGAGAATAACGATTTAAATATTGACAAATCTTCTGAAAGTTGTTTCGGTAACCAATGCACGGGTTAGCTGGAAGTTCTGAAATTTAGTATTGTTTAAAGTCTTAGCTGTAAACAGTTGATGAGTGAGATTGCGTGCTCGTTGCCCTCCAACACAATACAGATGCAAACGGGATCGACGTCGGACTCGTTACGGTTATTATCAACGACGATTGTTTGCCTCAATCGTGCTCGTGCGCACTGCGTCTTTACTTTTACTGAACCGTTTTGTTATACGGTTCCCTTTGACTCTTGTATGAACACGCTTCACGGATTCAATGCGCACATAATGATTGGAAATGTTAATTTCGATAACGGTACACGCATCTCCTAGATTAAAGACATCTTACATGGTGACTTTCGAGGTTTATATTATTGTCACACAATGATAAATTATACTAAATGTTTGTACCTTTCAAGATAGATTTACAGAGATAATCGGTCGTTGCTTTTGAACTTGTTGGTATTTCCAAAATGCAACAAATGACAACGATACGTTCGTCCCATCTATCTGCGTCGAAAGCAGTTCTATTTTAATTTCAAGCGGAGTATAATTTTGTACACGGTAGATGTAGTTTTTTTATTCTGCTTCAATAGTTTAGCGAAAATGATATTTTCAGACTGTAACTTCAACATCGTATAACGATATAATTTTTGCATAGAAAAACTCGAACAATTCCTTTTAAATGATGGAAATTATCATTCAATTTCCGGTGAAGACAAAAGCTCGCGAACCCGTTTCGCACTCTGAAAGGGTCAAAGCTCAATTCCTTAGTCGATTGCGAGGAATTCACCTTCGTCGTCATCTATTATTAATCCAGAGATTTTGCATACGTTGAATAATGCAACAGCGAAGTCTCTGAAGCAGAACGAACGGATTGTCCTTATTTAATTTCCACTTCGAGGGAGGTTCGCGACGACGACGTAGCCAACTCGCGAACTTAACTCAGGTACCAATCAGGTGCAAACAGAGTTCCCCACGAACGTTAGTTGGCTTGGAATTGGTGCCACTAATAAGCCCTGATTCATCTGTGCACTGTATTTATCTGGAAAGCGTCTTCTCAACTGGATTGAGCGGTGATCCGTTCAGAAGTGTCTCCATTCCGACGATATTAAGTTCTTAAAAGGATTTACTAGTGCAAAAAGGCATCGCATAGGTACGTTTGAGTGGTCCAAAAATCTCAACAGGTGCTTTACCATTTAGAGATATTATTATAGTAAAATAATACTCTACCGTTGAAAAGCACAAAAATGAATTCCAGAAGCAACGGTAGCCATGGTAAAAATACTTTAATAAAGTTCAAATATCTTGAAATGTAAATCAGGTTCTTTAATAAAGTTTCTGTCAGCACAACTACTTACATTTGAGGCATGGCTCAATAAATTATCCAAAGTAACCATCCGAACGAGCGTGTATACGTCCATTATTTACGAACTGAAAATAGTAACTGCAGCGATTCTAAATCAATGTGGGTTATTGAAAGCCGCAGGTGCTCATCAAAGCTTCAAAGCGCATCGGGCTGCATTAGCCGGAGGAGAACATTATTCCGTAGTATTCCACTCCGGAGTGGTCAGACAGGGAAAAAGATTTAGCAAGTCAAGAGAAAAAGTGCTCCCGGTGAAGAGGCAACCACATTACCGCAAATCGTGGGATAATCCTTCTTACAAAACGCACGGTGAGCAAACAGCAGTTTGGGAGTCGGCAAGGGACCGGATACACGTTTCGTTTTGCCAGTTATTTCGGCCTGGCCGTAAATAGACGTGTGCGAATACTTCTTTACTGAACATAAATCTGGAAAGAAAAAAATAATAAATCATTGACTTGTGACTAGCTTTTAGCGAGTGATGGACGACAGGACTCAGGTTTGTTTGCGGTTATATGCGTCACCACTGTTAGTAGTCACGTTATCGGATTAAAAATTATTTGTTTTCTTTTGTAAATCGAAATATAGTAGAGCTATTTTTCTTTTTTATGGCACGAAAGCTACCGCGATGCGCAGGCGCAGCTTCTTAAGCGCCGCTTGTAGTAATAAAGTTTTTGTTATAGTGTCGCGTTGAGCGATTGGAAGCGTAAATAAAGAAATCTTGTTGAGATTACAAGTGTGAGATGCGTCCGTGGTGATAGATAACTATTTTTATTGTAAATACTCCGGCGATTTAGTAGAGTTTTATCTTTTTCCGTGACGTTTAAATAACTTTATGATTTGGATTTCATGTTTTATACACGTGCTCACAGACTACTTAGAGATACACGTGCTGCTGATATTCTACGAAGGTTTTTTTAAAACTTCTTTTTTCATCGATCTTTGATTGTCCTGAACACATGTGGTTCATATAATTTATAATAATTTATTATGTCATATCTATTTTGCTATAATACACTTTTGCGTCTCAGAAGCATGTTCGTAAAGAATGATTGTTT
This sequence comes from Anorthoa munda, assembly GCA_945859665.1. Classification (NCBI taxonomy): domain Eukaryota; kingdom Metazoa; phylum Arthropoda; class Insecta; order Lepidoptera; family Noctuidae; genus Anorthoa; species Anorthoa munda. Next base: position 11,066,214 of record OX243905.1, on the reverse strand, counting down.
AGGCGAATTTTATTAAAATTGCCTACTTACATGTTGCCAACACAACATTCGTACATCGCTCGCTGAAAATTTAAATCGTATCTTATGTGATTTAAATAGTTCTTATAAATCTTATAATAATTGTTGAGAACGAGCTAAATTATGCGAGCGTTTGATATTTCACATGACGTTTGTATGACGTTCGAATGTTTGTAATTTCCCCGGCGAGGTCGACAATCCCCGGTATTCTTGTTCGTATTACCAACAAGAAGTATTTCTCCTTGCATAACTCGTGCAATCCGTGCATCCAGACGCACATCTGGGGACGCTCGGAGACACACACGCCGCTGCGTTGTTGTCATTACTCATCTGTCGCGCACACGACTTCATGCTACCGAGCCGCTGTCACGGCTCACAAAATGCCACATTTCACAACTTCTACTCACAATAACGGACTTTAAAACTTCGGTAGCACGGCATAATTCGAATGCCCAGTATTTCTATGTTACGTCCATGTGAAACTTGTTAAAAGACGTAGCAGCGTGTCTTCAAACGACATGCTAATTGACGGCGGCGTGAAGCGCGGGCTAAAAGCTACGACTATTTTTTTCGAATTTTAGTCACGGTGTGATATTTGTTCTTCGAACAACTAATAGAAAATGCTCTCGATTTTGACGTTACGATGCGTGGCGTCGCATTTCAAGCCAAATGTGCTCTTCAATGTAATTACAGAGCAGTGACTTGTTTTACAATCGAGAATGACATTGTATTATGATCTAAGAACTAATGTTAGTATGACGTTGCTCTTAGAAGTTTCATATGGCCTGTCTATACGGAAATAATCTCTGAATTAACCTGTTGTCTAGAGCCAAAACATAACAACTTTGTCTTAAATCAGCGTCTGCTATCAGATTTCACAAGTGACGTCTGTAAGTGAGGCAGTGCGTAAGAACGTAGCTTTTTCGGAGATAACGTCGAGACATTTTGATAACAGCGAACTATCTGTTAGTGATTTACGCGCAATGCGTGTTTAGGTACTTTAGTACACAGGTTGATACCGTTAATTAACAATGGTAGTGGGCTTCGCTAACCAACTGCTGATTCATTCTATATAATGAACAAACAGTTGACTGATGTTACAGTACACAGTTGATCATGATAACTATTAGATTCTGGAACTATTGCCCGATAACGGCATTTGAAATATTTGAATAACAATACTCTGCATCACCTGGAAATTAATCTGGTGAAGTAAAATAGATCTCCGTGCCTACACTTTTAATAACAACCGTTTATAACCAAAGAGCATACTTTATATTCGATTTTACAACCTAGACCCTTAAGGCAGAGCTTAATTTTCCATAAAACTTTTTTCATAATGAAAACCTTTAATGAATGAGCTCAAAGATAAGATTACAGCAGCTCATAGTAAAATATTTATGTTTATCCTCTTAATTCTGCCATCATTTTTGTTCAAATAAGATGTAGAAGTAGGCAGTTCATACAAAACTGTTCTAGATCCTGAAGCGTTTTAACATAATTCTGAGTTTTCTTCTATAAAAGAGAAAAGAAATTAACTGTTGACTTTTCGTAATAAATATTTGTGTCAGTGGTTGTAAATGATTGTTTTAAGTCCTCCCTGTAGAACCTTTTGGTGTTTGAGGAAGAACGTTGAAGCGACTTTATTCGTTTCTCGGTTCTCTTTGCTCACTGAAACGAACTAATACAGAATGTTTTTCGAATTTTGTACTTAATTACATTACGAGGATAAGAATAAGAAGGTTTATTGGAATCGTGATAGCTTTAAAGCGTGTATTTTTTTACTGAGTATATTATGCATCTTGGAACCTTTGAAACATTCATACCGAAGTGTTTCATTGTGATATATTATCTCTTTTGAATTACCAAAAAAATTAACAAATCAATGAAGATTAGGTTCTTTAAATTTTTCAGTCTTTCTTAGATTATGTTAGTTTTGAAAACGAATAAATCCCTGAAAGGCACCTTCCAAGCCTTTCCAGCGTCTCATACCTATATAACTTGTAGACATCGTTCAGTTTCATTATCGTAATGTCCATACTCCGCTGGAATCTTAAATAAATCACCATAAAGTTATCTACTGGGTTGTCAAGATCAGATAAGCAGTCACTCCCTGTATAATACTGGTACTCAGCTACGTCCGATTAGAATGGAAGCCGCCCCCACCCCAGATGGGACAAGACTAGGTAGTCCCCATTACGACCTTATTAAGGCGTACAGTAGTCACATCGGATCTTTGTGTCTCTGAAGTTGGCTGCAAGACCCTGCGCAGTTGCTATTTTCGTGTCAATGTTGAAGTAGAAGATTATATAACTGCCTCTTTCACTCGTCCTATCTCGCTTACTGTATGCAGTATAACCGATGACAGTCTGTTTCCCTTGTCCCAAACTGAGCCAACTTCAGAGACACAAAGTTCTGCAATGACTACTGTAGTTATCTATACCCCAGTTTATTTAAATCTAATGCCGTTTAGTACTAGGATTATCTCAAAGTTCACACATTTAATTGGATAATGTAGGTGAAACACATAAATAAGATATATTCTCAGACATTATTGACGCAATTCGTCTGTGTGTATGTATGTTTGTGTAATGTAGGTATGTATTTATATTAGATGCGAACCTGTTATTAAATAGGTATCTAAAGTCAATAACGATATGGAATGGAGTAGATTTATAAGTAATATTTGTTCGCTGTTTTGTTGGTTCATATTGTAGGCATTAATTAGGAATTAATGTGTAACAGAACTTGAATTAACTTGATACCTGACCCAGTTAGATCACAAACTAGAGAATTTCATCACAATATATCACAAAAATATAATATCTTCCGCAAAGCTCAACCAGCATTGTGGTGCCACAATGCTGAAAGAGTAGGTATCTAAACAAAAAAGTTTTGAAAGTGACGCGGTAAAAAAAACACATTTCCTTTTCAATATTTTCGGCTTCAGAGGCCAAAGCTCCCTAAAAACAAAATAGCTCATGCATGTCCATACATAATTATACAAAATCATCTTCACTACATTGGTTTTATGCCGAACTCATATTTGCCCAAAATATTATTCACGGCAAGAAAGATCTTCTGAAGAACGTATTACTATTCCGGACAGAGCCGGAGGAAATCACACACATCCAGTCATTCGTATCCCGTTTTATTAAGCCCTAGTTCTGTAAATAAATGCTAAGCGGTATTTTATTAAGTTCTTCAACTTGCTTATTGTCGAGAGGAATAGAGATGAGTCGGATAAGTCGGCGCAAAAATATTATACAGGCTAAGTTTTTTTTGACGTGAATGGGAACGATTCTCGAAAGAAGATTTAAGAAATGTTTTAGTTCAATGGTATGACTTATTTATTGTTTTGTACTGGAGAATATAAGTTTTGATTGTTATGCATTAAACACAACGTAAAAAAAGTAAAAAATATTCACAAATCCGCTTTGAAAAGCGAAAGCCTCATCTTTGAATAAGTCTTGCTAAAAAAATATTATTATATTATATTATTTAATATTATTATTATTAATTATATATATCTTTCTTTTTCAGTTCATGGAATATCTTTTAAATTGGTCCAATATTGGAGAAGGAAACAGGCGAGAGCCAAACCTCGAATTATGACTTTTTATTTAGGAAATTCAGTCAGATATGTCTGCGACCACATTTCCTTTTAATATGAAATGCTGTGTTTAGTAAGATGGAAGTCACTGCGTCTGTTAGTTAGGAACCTAATTTATATATATATTATAATTTAATTAATTTTAATTTATGTTTTGTGACGTCACCCGACCTCCGATTCTGATATATCGTGACTTGAGTGACATCTTTTGAATTCTTTTCTGGAAAGTCACACGGAGATTTATCTTTTTGCTTCGCTTTACGATCTGGACCAGTGAACAGAAAAGTAATTGTAAAAAACAACTTTCAAATTTAGTTTCCGATATTCATATATTAGATACATAATTTATTTATTTACTTTAACATAACACGGCCAAGGGCCAATTACATTGGTTAAGGACATGTTTTAAAAAAAACATAAAAAAAAATATATATAAAAAAAAAAACAATAATAATATCTATAATAATACGACAGTCTTATGCTCATCTCACAATACTCCAGACATACAGACAAAATCTTCTTCCATTCATCCGCGAACACATCACAATCGGGCTTAGCATCCAAGAGAGCGTTGAGCGCGGAGAATGTATGAAGGATGGGGCTGGGATGGGAGACTGATGGGCTCGAGCGATGGTTCGACTCCCCGATACGGCGAACAATCTTTGCCTACTACTACGTCTATAATGGACCGGGGCAAAAATATGGGATAGTTCGTCGTGTAGTTCAAGAGTATCAGTTTGTGAAATATTTTACACATATATATGATTTGATCGTTTTTACTTCTGACCTCGGGAGAATTGTAGCCTAAACAGCCTAAGTGGAAGAAAAAATTAAATTTATTCACATTTTTAAGTTAAGGTCGAGTTCATCTATCACGAAACTAAAGTAGACCTATAAATTAATAAGTACCATATTAAATTGTATTGTTGTTTGGAATTAATTTTATTTAGCCCCCAATACTGTATCAAGAACATCCCAATCCCTTTCAAAAACGAAGAAAATCCTGCCTGTCATAAGTAAACTGAAATTCAGCCTCCCAAAACATATTACAAATATAAATAGTACCCACGTAGATCAGACCCACAGCTAATTGTACGTCATCACTTAATCATCGTGTTCACTGTCATGCAATATTTAATTAAGCCTTAATTAAGTTCGATACTGGCGAAAGTCATTACCTCGGGCATTCCTACCAGCTCTTCTTACTAATACATGTTGCTATCTAAACTGCGGATAATGAGAATCATAACTTCTGAGAACACTTACGGCGCAGATACCCCGCACTCCCTCAGTAGGTGATTTTAAAATGAGAATCACGTCTAAACGGCTAGTCGTATGTTTTTGGCAAAATATATGTTACAATAGACCATTTTCTTAATAATTTGTATAACATAGTGTAATTAATTTGTAAAGTTATGTCTAACACGGGCAAAAAGGCAACAATTGCAACAAAACCGCCGGAAAAAAATTGTCACCATCTCAAACACTATTTAATTATCTACATTTTGATCTAAGGTTTTTTTTTTAAGTCATAGAATAATAAGTAAAGTACAAAAAAAAAACAGTATTTTGGGTCGCGTGGGTGTGAAACGAGTGCGCGTTTTGTTCCCTCAATGTCGCTGTCGACTGTCGTCTTCTTAGTAGGAAGCTTTAAATATCGCTATCTTTAATGTGTGTTGCCCTTTATATTATGTGTTAGGGTCATACTTGTAGACGTCTTTTTGCGTTAAACAGTAATTAACTAAGGGTCCGCGTACTAGTATTTTCTAAGAAAATTTCAAGTACAAATCGGTCGAATTGCATCTTCCTTTCTTTTACTGTCCTTGCGACATGGTCATAAAAATGGTTCTCGGCACCTAGAATAAATCCAGTTCATTAAATGAAGAAGATCTGTCAAAAAGTAACCGTCAAGTACCCAACCGTTGAATATATTTTTTTAATGGACGTCGCTGAGTGAGGCTGTATGTTCATTCCTTATTGCCTAAGCTGGCGTTATGTATTATAATTATTCGAAACCAATAAAGTTCATGTTCTAAATTATTTGCTGGGAATAATGTTTCAATAATTACTCATCATCATCATCATCATTTCAGCCGAAAGACGTCCACTGCTGGACATAGACCTCCCCCAGGCGTCGCCACATTGACCGATCCCGAAAAGTTCTGGAATGGCGACCGCAAACCGGAAGACGATATGTTGGAAGGCCTCCCACTAGGTGGACCGATGACCTGGTTAAGACCTACCGAGTACCTGGCGAGACGCAATAATTACTAGGTATAGATTATTAATTAGTGGCAAACAGGAATAGTTAGGAGACGGAATTGATCACACAATATATTTGGCCACATGCGGACACCGCATATATCCTTATTTTAAACTTACTTTATAAAACGCGTATAAATTCTATGTTTTGGATATTTTAGTCTGCGTAGATAGAGAAACTGTACTAAAAGTTTTGGTACTCAAAATCAATAAATATCTAAGAATAAACGGAAATAGCAAAAAGTCCCGAATCCGAGTCTGAGAACTAGAGCCTTAAACACACTGGATTATTCACCATTCGAGACAGCAAAAACATTCCAAACAATGGGTAACTTACTCCGATTCTAGAGGCATGTCTCCAAATGTAGAGACTTGGCTTGTACAGACTTGATACCAAATGTAGAGACACTCGATACAGACTCACGAGCAAAGCCTGATTTGTCATCTTATGTAGATGAACCATTAGATTAGATCCCCCACTGCAGTTGCAACTTACACGAGACTGCAAGCTCTCTCTCTATTTTTCTCTCATTTTGGAATCAGTAGATAAGTATTAAGATACTTACTTGTATTTATACACTTGGTGATCAGATCTTGAAAGGTCTATCATTTTTTTTTATGGTATCTTGATTAATTTGCGGTTTATGTGTTGAATCAATGAATTTCAATTTCAACTGTGTAGATAATGTTTTAATGAAAAGCAATAAATACCGAAGCTTCTTATTTTTCATAGTCTGGGCTTACAAGTTGAAACCAGATAAACTTGCGCCTTCTGTTATCATCCATGATGGATGTTGCAAGCGATTTCCTGGTTGTCTAATTAAGTCTCTGGCTTTCAGTTTTGGTCATGCGCGCTGCGTAACGAACCTGCAGCCTAACTGCGTAAGTGAATTCGACAAGGCGAAGTGTTTGATCGCCATCAATCGACCAATCACATCGCGTCTTTCATCTCGCATGTGATTGGTCGATTGATGGCGTAAAATCGCTTTGCCTTGCCGAATTCACTTACACAATAAGGCTGCTGAAAGCCAAGTATTGTTAAATTTCAAGGAGTCCCTTTGTTGTTACATTTTATCTCAAACAAGATTCGGTTTGGAAAAAAATATCTACCAATTAATCATTTTTATTTTTACATCCCAGTCTTCGAGATTTTCAATATTCGCAGCCATTATAATCATACGAACTCTGCTCGATATCGAACCCCTCCTTCCAATGTGCATTCAGTTAAACACGAGTATCTTGTAAGTTTGCAAGTAAGTTTACTGAAGGTAGTGTTTCAGGTGAAGCGCCGAGACGGTCGCCACAATTAATAGCCCTTTCCGTGCACTTCGAGGGCGTCTAATGGATGTCCGCCACGCGGCCACACTCGTCCCCATCTCACATTATTTTCTCTATTTCTATAAAAGTTAAGATTGCTTCACAATTTGGTCGTTTCAACGACTTTAGAACACAGTTCAACAACATTCCAGAAATGTACGATTTTATTATTTGTTGCTAGGACTTGCGATTCGCCTTCATATAATTATTTATGCTACAAGTTCGGAAGGTAGGTGATTCCCGATGAGTGGCATTTTCGAGAGTCGGGCATCATCTTACGTACGTGTACCTATCATACAACATTTTACTATGCATTGTGCGAGAAAATAAAAAAAATATATATCTGAACCAAGCAAGAAATTAATAAAATGGCGGGTTTATTCAAGCGCGCTCAGCTTATCCACAGATTAAATAATAGTTCCTCGTGCATATCTACTGCGCATGTGCAAATAGCTGTCACTTCGTAACGCAAAAAGGCACGAGCAAAATATACCTTCTTCCAAACATATTTAATGAATATTTAAAATTAATTTATTGATCAAATCTAAATCTAGAGTAATTAAAATCTAATAACTAATTTGTAAAACTTTTCTCAAATAACTAGAACTCTATGCGTCTGGCTGACGACGCAGTTAAAAATAAAAAAATACAGAAAAGTAAAAAGCACCAGTGAAAAAAAGTGACACTTACCACACTGTTTGACTGCTTGGAACACGCTCTTTTCGAGGACATGCATTGTAATATACTGACAACTTTTAAAGTGACTGTAAAAACTTATTAAAACGGCTCAAAAATAAAATTTCAATAAAACAGCAATCCACTTTGTTGTGTCACCACAAGAATCTGGTGCTCGCATGCTCGGACTAAGTATGATAACGTTTCTTACGACAATGTAGGCGTTTCAGTTTTGTGCACTGTCCAGTGTCCACATGATTTGAGTAAAAGTGTTTGGAGGATAGCCAACACTCATCTATATGACACGATAACTCCACAGATGCAGCTAAATAAACAAGTTCACTCCACATTCGACGTGATTTAACATGATTCCCGTAAAGCCATTAGCGTCCGTTTGTTTGTTGTTAATTTACTACTTACATACACATTTTATGTGGTGAACCTTTTAATTTGACAACAGTTATTATAAATATTCAATGTTTAACTGCACGTCACTGTTTCGCCGCATTTTAACGTAATTCGGGATATTGTTTAACTTTTTTTGTTTGCCAACAATTAATTCGTCGAAATTTGCCGACGATCAAATGAATTTCAGCCTTTCAGCAGTGCCGTGTTTAACATCTGTAAAAATAAAATACAATAGGTACTCTTGAAACGTAGAAAATAATATTAAAAAGAAAAATGATTGTGGGAATGGACTCGGCTATTGACATTGAGAATACTCGTAGATATCGCTATTTTCAATACATAAACTATTCATGTGGGATTAGTTCGTGCCCACAACATCAATTTTACGTTTTATCTCTCGAGCTTTTCCGATTTTCACAATATTACGTTGGATCAACATTATTAATACCGTTGACTTCTGATTACATAGAATACCTTTCGACCTTACGTCGTTCACACAACACAGAGTAAGCATGTGTAGGCGTCAAAACATAGTCACTCGCTATTTACAGGGAAATGCAAATATTAGTTTAGGCAGAGGGTACTCCGTAGTCGAGTGCGATAACATACCGGGAAAGGGATTAAATGTCGTGACTTTGTTACTTTAAGTGTGTTTGTAAACTCATATCAGGGACTTCATACACCTGAAGGGCTGGTTAGTGACTTTAGACGGAATATCTTACCAAAATGTTGTCCGATAACGTTAATAGTTCCACTGTGTTCCACTATTCGGGCAGGCTAATCTAGCCTATTATTTTCTACATTTTGTCATAAGTATGAGCCAATTCAATAAAGTGCTAAATATACTCTTTGACACAAAGTTATTGAAGTGATTAATGTACAAATCTATAATCTTAACGTTTGAATTTCCTCGTGCTGTTTCTGCGGATGTTTTGTTAATAAATGATGAAGTAGAAGAGCATGGTGGAATTCTAAACAAAATTGTTTCGTTCTGTGGTATAAAGCGGGCATCGACCGAATTTAACGTTACATTTATCAGACACTAAGGCTTTATGAAACCTTACTCATACTTTTAAGCAGTGAGGCAGGTCAGTGACGGAATGAATTTACGTTGCTGTCTAGGTATATTTTTTCGAGCCGAATTTGATCCTGTTAGACGCGCACGGTTGGGTTCATATTTTCAGAGGTCGGGTCTAAACATAGAACAATAGCGTGGAATTTTACAATAAACGGAGACAACTGACAATCTGGTAGAAAACAGAGTGATAGTTAGCTGGCCCTCAGCTGAGACTAAACACGATAGTTTAAGACGATTGCACACGCGACCTTTGCACTGCGCACGCACTGCGCCGTTGGCCTGTGATAGCCCGCACTAATCCACTTAGAAACCGATACCCAGCCCCGGTGTCACGTCATTGAACTTCGTTATATAACCAATGTTTATTAACACGTTCTCAATGGGTTTCACGAACGTCACAACACCACTCACTTAATGCTCTAAATACAAGTTCGCCAAAATAAATAAAACTTCGTTCGTCATTCTCGGAACTTTGTTGACGGTAAAACACATTTTAACTAGTCGTAAAACAAAATCGAATAGATGCAGTATTAAAATTGATTATCCGTATTTTAGTGTGGAGATGACAAGATAAAAAATGTTTATGCGATTACAAAATACATAGTAGCTCGCTGCGGTGGAAAACTTTATAAACTTAAAGCTATTTAAGTGGAATCTCCACGTAGTTGGGTTAACATGTTACTGCTTAACGTTAGATCTGTTCGAAGATAAGAAAAATCCACGAGAAACGCAATTACAATTTCGTAGAAGTTATTACCGACATTATTTGTTGGAAATAGCGACGACTAATGACTTCATTGTTTTGAGTCTTTTCTGATCTCTTTGCTTTGTTGGCACATGCATGCGGACGTATGCGGAAATAAATAAACAAAAACTTGAGTCCATTCACTCCTCGCTGACATTTCTACGACGCCATTTCGTGCCAATCTAACTATTTTATAGGATTCATTTTTATTGAAGCTCCATGATGAATGCTTCCTGAAAATAGTTTTTAATAGTTCGTGTAATTTCTGTAATGAGGAGGAAACGGGATATCAAAGAGTTTATTTCGAATTTCCAGTTACAATTTGACAGTTGCCAGATCGGAAAATTAAATCGGTCAGTGTTATTTTTTCTTTATGACTTCATCGAATTCTATTTTAGTGAAAAATGTGTTGATGTTACCTACTGTAGGGTTCACAGATGGGCTGTAGATATTTAAAATTAATTATTATGATGAATAAATTACCTATTGAAAATGTGGAAAACTGAAATCATCCTACAATCATTTTCAATAGGCAGTGATAGCAAACAGTAGGTACCTAAAAAGCTCTCATATAACCAATAATGTGTATATATGAAATATCATTCAAGTTTGTCCTTGTTATATTTTAATAACTATTCTTATCTAAATACAAACTCCTGCGCATATAGGTAGGTACATATTCTTAATAAAATTTAACCACGTATTAGTGATCGCCATTTTGTATTAATTTTGATAAATTGCTGTGGACAACATACATAGTTATCGTTAAGTATGGCTTGTTGAAGTCTATTAGTATTAAATACCTAATATACCAGAATAAATGCTATAGAGATGCATTGATCTAGAGGATAAGGTATTTTCTGTACATATACTGGAACAAAATTGTGTGAATATTCTCTGAATTACTAAAACTTTACAGTAAAGTATTTCATAATACCCAGAATCTGAAGATAGTACGTATTGCAGCCATTGTATTTTAAAATTTAAACCTAAAGCCAAAAATCCTTGAGATAAAACAAATGTACAGATATGCGACTCTATATGGCCTTGTCTACACCATATATTTTATATACGTATGTGTTTGCTGGCCAATATTATAATTCAAGAAACATTGTTTATTGTTTGTGCAAATAAACAGATTCTTAGCGACAAAGTTTCAGGCGAACTGCAATGAAATCTAAAGCAAGGTTATGTTTTACACATGGACGTTTTCATTTTAAAATAGAAAACAAAACAGTTGATATAACATATACATAACTTCACGCCTGTAGTGTTATTCGCATATCCTTAGTGAATAGCCTTGAGCGCAGTGCAAGTTTATTGTTTGTGCAAATAAACAGATTCTTAGCGACAAAGTTTCAGGCGAACTGCAATTAAATCTAAAGCAAGGTTATGTTTTACACATGGACGTTTTCATTTTGAAATAGACAACAATAAAGTTGACATATCATATACATAACTTCACGCCTGTAGTGTTATTCGCATATCCTTAGCGAATAGCCTTGAGCGCAGTGCAAAACTAATAGTTTAGAGAATAGCACTAATGTATTGCATACCGCAGAGGTGCACCTATGGTACACCAACATTTGCTAGTTAAGGCGACGACAGTTGCCAACGACCTTGAGGAAACTTATCGCGCACTCGTTTCACACCTGCGCGATCCAAAATTCAGTAGTGTTCTATTTTCTTGCCTTATTATTCTATGACTTTAAAAAGAAGTCTCAGATCAAAATGTAGATAATTAAATTGTCTTTGAGGTGGTGACAATTTCATTAAAATACGCCTGGTGGTTATGGTGCGATTGTTGTTTTTTGTCCGTGTTAAACATAACTTTACAAATTAATTACACTATGTAATAAAATTAATTCAATGAATTATTTATGTTTATGCATTGTGTGTTGCACACGTATTTGTTTAGTTTATTTAGTGAGTAAGTATTTAAAATTGTTAAGAGTGTTTAATAAGTTTTGTTGTGCACATGGATGTACTAACCTTAAATGCATATTTCTCTACGCAACTGAGGTTTGCTGTTAGATAACCCAACTATGGGTTAAGCTCGCCTTTGTACATAAAATGTCCTATTGTATTTGTATGTTTTGTGTACAATAAAGTATAAGAATTAAAACTAAAAAATTTCATAGATCAAATTATTAAGGAAATGGTCTAAAGTATCATATTTTTCCAAAACATACGACTAGCCGTTTAGACGTGTTTCTCATTTTAAAATCAGCTACTGAGGGGTATCTGCGCCTTAAGTTTGATGTAATAGGGGCGTGTCTATTGCCATCAACGGGCACAAATCCAGACTCCGTGCTGTTACTCAGAAATTCCAGATGGAAAAACCCAATAACACTTTTCCCGGCCCGGAACTCGAATCCGGGACTTCATGCTCGGCAGTTGTTTTAACGATCACTAGACCAACGAGATAGTCCAAACCGTTGAATAGTTAACAAGTAAAATATAAAAATTTTAAGACCCCGACACATTTTTATTTCATGATACATAATTTATCTAGGCGTAGAAACGCTTTGATCGACAATCTATTGAACACGTAATTATGACACGATGTCTTGTGGTAAAACCCCGACTCAAACAGTAAAACTATATAGCTAATAAAAAATAGCTAATCTAAATCAAATATAACCACAAATAAGACCACTCTAGATAAAGTCACCTTTCAAACAAAAAAAAAAACAAATCAAAATCGGTTCATCCGTTTAGGAGTTATGATGCCACAAACAGTTACACAAATACACAAACACACAGGTACACACGTCAAATTTATAACACCACTCTTTTTCCGTCGGGGGTTAAAAATAGTGTCGTTAGATTTTCATTTTAGTCATCATGTGACTTGCTAGATTATGTGAATCCAATAATGTTGGTCGTAAAATAAAAGTTAATGGTTTCAAAGTTTATTTTGGACACAAAAGCATGTCAAGTCGCGCACTGAACATTTTATTTAGATTTAGCGTTTGCGGGGCTAATGTTTACGTGTGTGTCACCGCACTCTAAACACGTCTGTAGTTCTCGAAGTGATTTTTTCACGTCTCTATTGCATTGAGTGAGTGGTTATGAGTTATGAAGGTTTTTTGATCCATTTCAAAATCCATTTCATGTAATACCTTTAAACGAGCAATTCTTGTATGTATAATCTGAATCTCGGAAACGGCTCCAACAATTTTCATGAAATTTTGTAAGCAGGTAGTTTCGGGGCCGATAAATCGATCTAGTAAATTTTTAGATAACGTCGTTTTCTCTATTTTCACCCGAGCAGAGCTCGGTCGCCCATACTGAATAATTACACTCGCGAGCAATGAAAAAGTTCCAGTGACATAGCACCAAATTACTCCTAAACGGGCAAGGCTAGCTTAATGACGCCGTCTGCAATATTGAAGTACATTTAACAGCGCATCAGAATATTACCAACTAAAAACGTAAATATTGTCTTCAAATTTTAAATTAAATGTGAAAAAATTAAATTAAGGTGTTTGTCGGCATTTTGTGGGTGGAACTTTTTCATTGCTCGGCAGTTTATTATAATAAAACTCGATAGACTGCAGATTATTTTCGTTTTAAGCATGTAGTCCATTTGAAAATAGAGTATTTTCAGTCCTATAGTATAACTTGACTGTGCAATTAACAACTGTATTATTTCAAAAGGAAATATACAACTTACAAGCATTTATTTGATAGTCAATATCAAGGCACTTCAAAAGCGTAGTGCGTCGTTTACTGCGTGTCCAAAAGCTATAAAAGGGTCGCAGCCGCTCAAAATTTAATATGTGGCGGCCATAACGTTTTAGAATGAGTCATCACAATTCATCCTACTTTGTGCAAAACAAGAACTTGGCACTTTGTCCAAAATGCGATGAGAAGAAAGATTTCCACCACAGCCTCGCCGCTGCAACCACCATGCGGCGTAAATAAAAACGTTTGAACAAGTCTCTTTAACACCACAGTAGCCGCTCGTAGCCAAACTTATCGCTCGATAAGAATCTCGTAGGTATTGCGATATTAATTGTAAATAAGTCAGATAGTGACAAAATATTCTATTTTGACAAACGTCGCCATCGATTTTATCTACTTTTATGATCGCAATTATACCTTGTCTCCTCTCCTACGTGTAAAAACGTGCAAATAAATACTGACATGCAACTGCGAGCTGATTAGCCGGTTTCAAAAACATATTTTTCTGCGAAGATTGTCGCAACTATTAGCTGAGCTATCCGCGTCACTTTCCGTCAATCATTTTTTATTCCGACGAACTCTTTTGAAATATGAACTTTGCGAAACGTTTTTTCTCAATTTTCGAACGTTCTAAAACATAACGTGCATTCCTACACTCATAAACTAGAACAGTATATTTTGAAGGCAAACCACGAAGCTAAAATATCATTTTGTTATATTGTACGTCTATAATTAAAGTGTGAAGAGAGTCGAACTGTTTCAAAAATAGCTGTTTGTGTGACACCGTAAATCTCTGTTACGACGAAAGTTACAGCGTAAATCATTGGGCCACGCGCACACTTAATGGTACATTGAATTTTATTGCACACTCGTAATAATAAAATTATGTCATAACCAGTAATTAACATCGGGACCGATTATAAATAAGATAAAACACGCACTCTTGTTTATTATAACTTTAAATAGTCCTGTGTTAGGTGTTGGACAACATTTGTACTAACACGTTTTGGGTTGTTATTCTTAATTGTGTATAACCCCGTCCTTGTAACTAAACCGCCACATTTGACGCAACACAACGCATTGCGATTCTCAATTCGAAACCATTGTTGAATCGCAAGTCTGCAAATGCATCGTGCCGCGTAAAATCAAATTATTAGTAACTTCACACTATTCCGTTTGTATTGCCGCGTACCCTGCTACGTTACAGCGCGCTACAATTTAAACAATATCCGTTAATCGCGTGCATTTACAATATATTAGGCTCGCAGGTAAACACACATTTCATCGCGGCGGCACGCGTGGTTAACGTTTACTTAATTTAATAGAAGAGCCCTATCGTATCGTAATGATATAAATCGCGAACGCAGCGAGCTACTAACAGCTAGTTTCCAATGAATGGGTCAGTAATCATCTGCATTTGAGGCCATTATCTCAATTGGCGAGCGCTCAATGAGCGACGACCTCCAGTGAGTGCCGGACACCGCACCCGCGCCGCTGCCGGTCACTCGACAATGCTTGTTTGTTTGCTTCACAATATGCTTTTCTGCTCCTACCAATTATTTTCCAAACCTAAATATTGATCACATCTCACGTTACACGCAAAATTATGTTATGACTTATAGATGCGCTTTGAAAATTAATGAGTGTACTATCTCATTAATTATAATTTTGTTATCAATATACGTAATGTGAATCTAGAACACATTATCTCGCAGTGAGTAAATCATTTGATTATGACCGATTTACTTACCTATTTATTAATGCAAGACCTCTAAACGTTTTAGCTCTGTGTATGACAGAAATTATCGCTTCTTTGCGTTGATTATGAAACTATTCATTGGTTTTATATGGCTGTTTATTGCAATCAATACCTACTTCTAATACTATAGCTAATTTTGCTTTCGAGTTCAGTTACGGCAACTTTTATTTTGCCGTCGATTCTCTTTTCGCGACGTTTTGATGTACTTATGTAACTTGTGTTTTATTTTAAATTATTGATGTAAGTAGTTAGATAAAACTAATGGGATTATTAATAATATACCTGTGTATCTTTTCCAGGTATCTACCACTTAGTATTAACTCATAAATGGTAATATTATTGCGACAAATTATAATTATTCACTTCTTGTACTGTAGAAGTAAAGTATTTCTTATTTACCTTCACTATTGTCTCAGTTTACTATCGTATATAACGAGCAACAGCAAGTTTTAGTTATCAATTGCTGCAATTGTTAGAAAAATGAGTAACTACATTTTAGTCCTTGTGTTTTAGTTTCATAGATATAACTGTATCTATAGCACCGAATAGCGGCCCTAGCGTTTTTATTTCGTGTTTTTATATTCAGTAGACCATGTCCAATTAATTTTTCTTTTGAGTACAAACAGACACAAAAGTACAACCCACTCTGTAATACTGTAAAGAGAACAAACGTAAAACTTCCTCACAGAGTACCAGTAACGTGAACCAGCATGCTAGTTGTAAGAAGTACACCCCCGAGCAATATCACGGAGTAATTATTGAGACAATCCCTGCCTATATTATAAGAACAACCACTGTTATAAGACTTACTGACACGTTAGATTCACGGAGAAAAATATTTTTCCCAGGGTTACGCAAGCGGTAATTGTGGTGGAGCACCTTAGTTGCCATCTTCCGAAGTTTGGTAAGTGAGGCACTCCATTTATACACAGTCTGCCCGACGTGATTCCGGAGAGAAATATTTTGTCGATTGTACCGCCCATGCCCTGTTCACACAGCTTATTGACACCAACAGAAACAGTGCGGAACATAACGCATAAATAGATCTTTCCCGGGAACCACCGGAAGCATATCTCACACCGTAGACTAGCCGCTTGAGACCATAGAGAGCTTACTAGCCAGTAGAGCGTCTAACGGTCGATGTCACGCTATGCATGATTACGATAAGAGCACGATTACTTTATATCTTGTTGTCTGTATATTGTGGCGCATCTTAGTGTTTACTGCACATTTTTTATGTATTTTTACTTTTCACACGTTGTTGTATTTTTAAGTCCTTTTGTTCGATGTCTTAATTTTAGCAATATTCCAACGGTAGGTATGGTTTAATAATATATTATGGAATGACTGCGGGTAATTTTGGAAGGCTGCATGCAGGAAGGGCTTTAGCTAGTGAACCGGAGCGCAAGCCAAGTGATCCGTGTAATGGAAGTCTGATTCTGGCTCCGTCGCCTAGCGCCACTTTTTATGCATATAGGAAAATGTATGCTCAGCTGCCAAACGCTACAGTGTTTACAATGTTTCATGCAGAGTAGTTTTCTTGGTGGTACGGTAAGCTCATTATTTCTGTATCTAGTCGGAGTTCGTATTTAAATCCTGAAGAAGGGTCGGGTCGTATTTATATGCGGGCACCGTGCAAGGCGCATACGATGGCACACGACTGTAGACGACACTCGCCCCTAATCCGATTATGTGTAACAAAATGCTCCGCGGTGGCGTCGGGCGTGAGGCGGCCCGGCGACCAGTTGCAGTGTGTTACAACTAGCTCGCACAGTCGCACCGTGTACTTTGTGACTTGAATTTATGTGAGCAACACCCACTCCAGGCTGACTTATAATTACGTATTTAAAAAGTACGTGCGATTTATTTTGTACCTTTGGCGATACTTTAATGGGAGGAGTATTCGTTTTAATAGCAGCATCACCATCATCGTTATGTGCATTCCAAAAAGGTGAAGCCTTTTACAGTTTTTAATACTCATCTTTATAATTATTTCTAAATGGATTGTGCATTCCAAAAAGGTGAAGCCTTTTACAGTTTTTAATACTCATCTTTATAATTATTTCTAAATGGATTGTCGTTTAATATATAATCACAGAATCCTGTATTAACTAATTATTGTAATAATCCAATTAAAATCTAGGAAGTTTTGCATAATCTGTCTGATTAAGTACCTATCGAGTTAAAATAAATTAGCAATATTAATGAAATTCTATGAATATATTTACAACGGAACAAGTTGGATGCAAATAAACGGAATCGTTTAGTTGACTTTTTTCTTAATTGGCACGGCTGAAAAAAATCTTTAGGTAAAATTCACGTTTTCACATTTGAAATTCTCTAAAGCTCAGTTTTTTGATCCGTAATTAACAAAACCAATGATTAAATATGCTGACCAATGGTTTCAAATTTCGGTCAAATGCGTTTATTCGACAATTGTATGTCTATTAAATGATCAAATAATTAACTCTTCAACTTATTTGACCATTTGTGAGGCTAACAACTGCATACAAATAGTATTTTAACGAAAATTGCATCCATTGGTAATAATATTTTTTACCATTGGTTGGTACTACAGATAAAACAACGGGGCCTTAGGTAGGCAAGCATCGAATAGATTTCTATTCGATGCATGCCTAATATTTATTAAAATTGAGAAATCCGTTTTTTTTCAAATATTCGAATGCAATACTCGTTTAAAAACTGTATATTTGCTAACAGTAAACGATACAGGAGTATTATTTACCCGAAGAAATAAAAAATGTATATCCGAAATTGTTCTTTTTCGTTAAAAAACACAAAAGCGTCGTCTGTATGTAGGAGACGTGAAGTTGGGGCTCCGTCAGCTCTTGTAATCCGATTACGTGACAAAATGTTACCGTCACACTCGCTCCCATCCACGACCTTCCCAGCTCAGAAATTGATGTTTAATTACTCTTTATAAAACTGCTTAAAGTCATATAATGCCTGTAATAACACCCACTTTAGAGCTAAATTAAAATGTCTGAGCCAGAAATAAATTGAGTTTTCTTTCCAACTGAAATACCAGACAAAACACAAATTCAAGCATCAAAATATACAATCCGAGCTAAACTAAACACCAGATAAAGGAAAAAGTACTTTATGATCGTTCCGAATAGCCGGAGGTAGAATCCGATAAAAAAAATCAAACATTGCTAGAAAATGGATTCTCTATTGTCCAATTTTAGACTCCCTGTATTTACGCTAACATACTTTGAATCTCGTATGTATGGACGTTCCGGCAATCCAGTTTAAATTTAAATATTGATCCACGTAACACGGACATGTGCCGTTTATTTTACTATTCAAAACTCTATATTATAATGTGGATTATTATTTGGCAGTGGATTAGATTTTGTGACTGAAATAATTCAAATTATTTAAGATATTATTACGGTTATTTAAGGCCGGTATTACAGATCATGCTTCACTCAACTCAAACTGCAATGGATAGTTGTGATTGGTTTATCGTTTTTTTTGACATTAACGTGCTCAAGTCCAAGATCCTAGACGCCCCAAACTTAATCGACCTCTTTTTACACAAAATCAGTGGAATTGAGTTATGTTAACATGTACTTGAAACGTAGTCGTACTTGCTAACTTGGACTTTTATTTTCATATAATACCTTCCACAAATTTTGTATTAAAAGAGTTCGGTATTGTCTGGGGCGTCTGGGCTCTTGCTCTATTGAGTACACTTATGTCAGGCTGAAGAATCATATGCCAAACTCGAGAGTTGTGATTAGTTATCAGTTGATTGGTAGGTGTGGCCAATTTTGAGTTTGAGTCGAGTATGAGCATCCGGAATACGGGCCTTAATCCGCACCTACGCATGTAATTTTTTGAAAAAAAAAAAAAAAAGTTATATGTTGGCATTTTATATTCCGTATGATTTTGTAGCGTCTGTTAGCGGTTTCGCCCGCGTGAAAGTCGAAAATTATCCTAAGATACTCACAAGACCCTAGAGACTCCCAAGATAATAAGATACATGGTCTGTCATCTAAATTCGTTCAGCCGTTAGAAGAGAAATAATAACAGAAATACATAATTACTTGCCCATTCATAAAATATAAGTATGTATCGAAGTCGTGTGGCCCAAAATAAAATAAAATATCGCCACGTGTTACTGATTATCCTCATAATTAAAACCACGTAAAAGATACTCTTATTGAAATATAAATGAACAACATATTTTTATAGCTACTATACCTCCTCCCCCGTTTCATTTATATAAAAATGTTTTCCTGCTTCTTTCATCTCGGGATTTGAAGCTGCACTCCACAAAAGTAAGTTTTAATGACAGAGTTATTTGAAATCCTTCTTAAATAGGAAAATATACGTAGGTTGTCATCATTTTCCCAATTAAAATCTTCGTAAAACAGTAAAGGTTAAATTTCAACTTAAGGATTTGTGTTTAAATTATTCGTCTGTTCATAATCCAGTGATATAGCTTATACATATGTTTAATTTGTGTGATACGGCCGTCCAAATGTTTCCCTATACGCGTTCACCATACAAGCAATATGGCGTTTCTAATGTTTCGAGCACACGCCCGCTCCCGAAGATAGTCGTCCGCTTTTTGAGTTCGCTTCGGTCAAGAAAAACATATAGTCCACCCTTACTCTTTTTATATAATTCAATGTTCTAATATCAACAAAAATAATAAACGCAAAGTAAACTATGTTATAACGCTAAATATAACAAATATTATTAGGTAACAGCTCAAATTGACTGCTATTAAGCTGTCTTTTGTCGAAAGGTAATGTAGGCGGGTAAGGGTGATGACAGAGTGAGGCTTAGATGGTTGGACGGGAGCGGAACGGACACTTATGCATGACATGCAACATCGACGCTTCATAATGTTGCCACTTACGATGCTGCATCTTACAATGCTACATAGCATAATAACTCTCTTTTGCTGGTCGCATTATGAGCCTACTTGTTCATCTACTGTTTTAATGTCAAGTCAACAATGCTATATAGTGTCTTCATTATCTTCACCAGGCTACAGCAGAGCTGCCCTTAAACGCCATTTTTCTTGATCCTTGGCTACTCTTATCTAGCTAACAAAAGTTATGCCTGACATATCAAATGAATATATCTCGAATTGAAGGTCAAAGGAGTAGCCTATAGGATTTTTGTATCGTCTTATGCTCCCATCGCATCGCTCATTCGTCAAAAAAATATTCACCGTTATTTTTTACCTTCCGCTTTCCGCTCCCGCTAGCGTCAGCGTTGCTCAGTACACACCTTTAGCACTGAAACTACATGTCGTTTACCTGAATCATTCATATTTGATATTATGAGTGACGGTCGGCCTCTTTCAGTTCTAACGAAACTTTTAAGTATTCGAAATTGGTATTGTTGAAGTGCCTCACTATTAAGTAGATGTACTAACCCAATACTTACTTATGTCCTATTGACATAAGTAAGTATTGGGTCATTATACTGACGGGAAGTTTGTTGAGACGCTTCTTCTTTCTAGATTATCGATAGATGATGGTGGAAGGTTGTTGATTTTGGAGTTGTCTTTTGTGATCATTATCATTATCACAATTTCAGCTGAAAGACGTCCACTTCAGAACATAGGCCTTCCCCAAGTGTTGCAACATTGACCTCCATCGGTGCCGTGCGTCTCACATCCACCGGCTTCCCGCAACCTTAGCGAAGTCATCGGCCCAACTAGGTTGACGTTTGTTAGGAGGTCGCCACTCCAGAACTTTTCGACCTCAAAACTGATGATACTTTGTAAATGGAAGGGATAGATATTGTTGATGAGATTTTCTGAAAATTACCCGACCTTGAACAACCACTTGAAAGATTCCTGACCTAGGTAAGCTTGCCACCCCAAAACTAATGAGTTTTAGCCTCAAACAAATGGTTATTTAGTTCCATTTGGACTCACATGTAAGTTGTATATACCTACACTATTTTTTACGAGCTTTTTAATAGTAAGCACACTATTAATTCAAACAGTTAATACTCATCAGGGGTAAAAAGTAAAGTGAGCCCGTTGAGTCACCTCGTTCCCATTGATTCCGTTGATAGCAATAAGGATTGTTTACAGCGTGATGACGAGTTACGGCCTCATTAAACTAGTTCTCATCTCATGTTCGTGTCAGGTCCTTGACTATAGTTTACTCGTAGGTCAGCCTTGTGAAACCGAACTTAGCCAACGAAAGAGTGAAGGGTAAGCTGTGGCTCTTTCATCAGCTTGAACGGTCTTGAATTTTAAGAATCTAACTCTATTAAGAGTGTATATCGTAGACAAGGCGCTTAAATTTGGCTGTCTAGGTTTTTGCAATATGTGTCTGATCATGTTCGATAAGTACTTCAATTCTTTCACCTTCTCTTCCTCTAAAGCACGTCCTCATTATTATTTGTTGGTACTCCTCCGGTTTTCTTTTTTGATTAATTAATCTTTCACGGTCTAAGATAGTTGTATTGTTTTCCTCTGCGCTTTTCAGGTTTTCGGGTTTGACTGATTCTGACTTTTAGGACTTGCAGGTGGTAATAGGGTAGATATTTTGTCCCCAAAAAACTCATCCTTATGTTCATAATTTGAATGATCACGAATCCAACAATCTTCTTGTCTCTCAAAAGCAATCCAGTCAAAACACTTCAATATCAACACATTATCACGCTAATATTAGAAAGGCGAAAGATAAAAATGGTGTGTTTGTATGTTTGTTACTCTTTCACGCAAAAATACTGAACTGGAATAGAACATATGATACTTTTTATCCCGAGAATATGTTCCCTTGAGATAAAATTCGACATTCACGCGTGCGAAGCCGCTGGCAGCTAATCTTTTCTTTCCATAAATTGGTCACCAGCTCCATTATCGTTTGTTTGAATGATAACTATCAAACAGAATATCTATTTTAAAACGAGGCTATAAAATTATGTCGAGCTAACACTAGGCTATTAATCATTGACTTCTTATGTCTGGCATAACGCCGACCTAACACGACGGCTCGGTTTCGTGTAATCATTGAATATTTCATGTTTTTCTATCAATCAGCCTTCATTAAATACCGTGGCTGCACCTACGACACGCTAGTTTTATGTCTACTTAGAATTAGGCCGTTTATTCAGGCTATTATTTTTCTTTTATTTATTTGCTGTCTTCATATTGTTGTCTTTTTTTTTCTTGGGAATGTCTATCACAGTTCTGGCACACCTGCTACTGTCATTAATTTCGCTAAATGCTGGAAATGTTAAGTGATTAATTACCGTTCCAAACAAAAATGTAATAAAATAAAAAATTCTATGAAACTTTTGTTCTGTCAGACGCACTTAACTTTGTCATTATTTTCAGCCTAGCTTTCCTCCCGGCTCCGCCCACGTACTTACGTAAGAAGGGTGATATTATTTTTTATTTCTGTATAACTTGACGTCATGTCTATATAAAATAAATAATTTAGTTGTTTATTTTGTAAACGTTGAACTATAAACTAGAGAAAACTCATTTAGTTCAGTATTTCTTACATACAATGCGTACAAATAAACAAGACAGGAAAACGGCGGTGAAATATATTTTAAATTACTTATTTATAATTTACAAAATATTGAACTCATGTGTCCGAAAAATATTGAACGAAACATTTCTTTTATTGCTAGGCACAAAAGTCTTCAGCAAAAGGAATAAGAAACGAAAGTACCTTGTCATAAAATACAGGATACCTACTGTATAAGCAAGTAGGCGGTCACCTATTTGTCTTGTAACGAAATTAGCATACTAGTGTTGTCCTAAGCAGTAAAAATCAGCTCAAACCAGCAACTAATGGCCGTGTACCTACGGCGTTGGGACAAAAGCCGGTAACAAGTAAATTAACAAATGCAAACGTTCACTTCCGTGACAGGAAAGCAACACTTATCGTGTATATTGTACAGTCAAGAACGAAGTTCGTTCGCTTGATGTAAGATGTTTCATGTTAATAAGGGCCAACTTTTTTTCACCAGATGTTTCTTTGAAGCTGTCAAAATGGTTGTTTGTTTTTCTTTGCTAAGTTGGCAGCGTCGCTCATAAGGGTTTGGGTTACTGGCTGTTAAAAGTTTGTATCATTTCTTTATTTTTAACGAGGTACTCTACAATTTAGAAAATTACACATTTATAATACCTAAGATTTCTATACAACTTAATATATCTCATATAAAGCTGTATAGAAATCTTAAAGAAAGTATTACAGATAGTCAATGATATAAACGAAATGGTCATTTCGATTATGGAAAAAAATAAATAAAATATTAAAGAAATCAAGCAGTAAACAAAAAGTAAATAATTACATAAATGTAAAAAAGTCCTGAAAATGACAGTTGACCTGCTTAAGCAATACTTAATTAAATTCGAAAGATCAAATACTAACTATAATGTGATTTTTTATTTGATGGACTAAACTGACATTTGGGGGGTTGTCACTTTATCGTTACATTAAAATAGTGTCGTACCCTAACTATCCTGAGTGATCGAAAGTTAATCGAAAATCGAAGTAGATCAAAAATGAAACTATTTCACGGCATAAAAAAAATAATTTGTTTAGAAACTAGCGGCCCATATTTAGTTTCTACACATTTATGTCAGACTTAATTTTATCGATTGCATTTAATTTATTGTTGATTTCATATTTAACGCAATAAAAGTTCATGTACTATGTGTATGAATACTGTTATATTTAAATATATTACGTTTATATTCATAAAACATTTATTTTCACCAATTAGTAAAAATAAATTCAGGAGTCATGTCACATCGATTCGATGAATCACTTATGATTGAGCCTTACCTACAACACTATGCTCCGCGCTTGCAACATTTAACAAAAATAAGGTCAATAGCAGCTGTCAGTTTAGTCCACGAAATTAAAAATCACAGTATAATCATTTGTGACATTTGTAGTTAATACTATAAATAGGTAATACAATTTAAAAGGCAAAAAGATATCCACGATTTAAAAGCCAAATAAATATCCATGCTTGATTCTTCAATCTCAGTGTATCTAGATACGGTATGTGAACCATATCTAGATGTCCTTTATAGTGTCAGTACAACTAGGTCGGTGTTTTCTTTATGACTGTACATTATTCATCGTCCGTCATATTAGTAGTTTCGGTTAACTTCTAACACGGAAGGCGACGGATTAGTCACCTTTTACTAAGAGAGAATTAACTGGATAAATTATACTTTTGTTAATCTGATTTGAAACTACATTTAGATTATACTTAAGGCGATATATACGCTCCAATGTAGATGCAGTACTGGCCGTGCGCCCGCTCGATGCCAAAATATCAATATTGAACCTCCTTTTGAACAGTTTTGTTTGCAAAATATTATTTAATTTACATATGCTATTTCAGTTATGAAGAAATTCCAGCCATCAATTATCTGTGTAAAAATATTTTTAAACTTCCAAGTCATTTTGGAGGAGTATCCAAATGTTGCGAAAAATATCGTGTTGTTAATTATTATTTTAAAGCAAAACTATTAGTTACACGAAAAAACCTTGTTTCAAAAATAATGTACATGAAACAATAATATATATATATATTTTTCAAACCTTTTAACCTAGCCGTTACTAAGGAGTATGCTTTAGAAAGTTACCGTTTTACGGCACTAAAGCGGTTGTAGGCCCTTAACATTGGGGAATATATACGCCTTAACAAGATATTTGTTCAAATTTTTCATAAAGGCCAAGTCAAGTTCTCTCGAATTTTTTCTTAGTTAAATTCTTGGTTTTCATATCGAGGTATACAAGCACCCAGCCAAACTTTTTGGACTTTTCAAGACCACTTCTTGGACTCTCTCCAGGTATTATTACATACCAAGTAGGTAAGATATAAATTACCTCAACTATATCAAATGGAATTATACCATCGTGTAATGGGAAGCGGGCGACATAAAATGCTATAATTTATCCCCTTCCTGCAGTCGTTGGTCATTTTATATGCAATTCAGTAATACTCTTAATAATGTGACTGTGTAGTTAATTGTTCTTAGCATATTTGTTGTAAAGCAGTAAAAGTTTACGCGAATATTGAAATACAACATCCGAATAGAATTATTAGAGTTGCAGTACGTTGTGAAATGTTTCATTTATATTGATGTTAAATAGTATTTTGTTTACGTTACTATGGCTTGCTAGGAAAAGTTTTTTTGCACTTTCAGAGGCATATTTTTTTATTAGGCAAAATATCCCACTACTGAGTAAAGATCTCCCCAAGTCCAGTTGAAAAGGTATCTTACAAAAAAAACATATCTCCCGGAAAAGAATCGCGGGTGATAACCCCAAACAAAACCTTTGGGTTATTTTCGATAACATTAACATATTGAAGTCTCCGTGAAGGTAACTTGACTGAAAGAAAAATATCTCAGTAACATTTTATAGGTCAAACTTCTGCTAAAGTTTTCTTGAGTTAACTCGGGATATTATTAGAAACATGTACTGTATGTGTATTGGAAATCGTAGTTTTGTTCCTGTTGCTATTTTTGGCAACAGTATTGGCTGATTTATGCTAATGAGCGCCGTTTCCTATAGGTTTAGTGGACATGGAAACAGAAAGAACAGTTCGAAACACGAATATCTATCTTTATACCTCCTACATATAGTTACCAAGCCAGAAAATTCCAGGAAGGACTCATTTTTAAATGCTTTATCGTAGGTCATGTTAAAAGTATATGAATAAAGGGCGAATTTTTATGAACGTCGGTATTTGTGGCTTTAAGATTTATTTTTAGTTCAAAGGGATAATCTTGTGTTCAGGTTAATGTCAATTCGGAAAATGTACGCCTTTGATTTTAACTTTGGATTCTCAGAAACTCCTTTTTAGAAGTCATTCTCACTTTTTCAAAAGTTTTATTTTTCCTCTTTTGGAAAAAATGTGGCTTGAATGAAAATCCTATTGTCGCATTTTAAATTAGAACAACCAGAAATAAAGAAAGGTAGGTAGGTAACGTCACAGATAATACAAGTAACGTCAGTTTATGTTCAATCATCATTTCGAAAATTTATTTGACAGCTACTGAAGTACCATCATTTACAACGACTTCAAAACGAACATGTCAGTTTCTTCTAAGTTCGAGGGTAGCTGCTACAAAGCTTGTGAAGTAAAAAGTGTCATGATAAGATAAGGGCCCTAACATATCACGGTGACTTGTAAAAGATAGCAGGGGACATCACACTCTTAGAAAAAAAGTTATGAGTAAATAAATGATTGGCTAACATTTAAGTAATCAGTCTAAAGTCCAGTTTTTATTACAATAAAATTGTAACTGAATGTTAGGTAGTCTATAACGGTGACTTCACAATGCCTTGAAACTGTCAGATTTATTTAGGTATTTAAAAAATATTTTGCCTAACCTAGAAAGGATATATAAGTATGTAATGTTGGTCATTTATACTTCATAAAAGATAGCTTGATTTCTGCGACAGCTGTCAGTATCAATACAGTAACAATAGCGCTTGACAGGGTAACAATAACGTATACGTCAGTTTGACATATGCCGCAGAGATCAAGCTATCTTTTATGAAGTATAGAAGTCACAATGTGACCAAATATACACTCCCTCAAAACAAGCATTCACTTACAAGTTCTTGACTGTCTCCAAGCGGCTTGAAATATGAATTAAAAAAATATGACATAATATCGAATTATTGAGATATCAAACCCCGAAGCTATCATTATATAAATATAAAAACCTATAACGCCAGGACAGTGACAGCTGTGAGTAACAACATTTTTAAACATTCACCGAATCCACATCTCAACTATAAAAGTCCACACTACAACACATCATTTAAGTCGGAAGTCCAACATTTCAACCACAAATGAAGAACGCAACGTCCCGTAGAACAAAGTCGGTTAATTTTAGCCGCGTTTTTACATCCCGTGCGAGGAGAACAAATGAATCACTATTGGGTAGCTCAGCGCGAACAGTCTGATTGATACCTTCCTTTCATCTAGGACATCTAGTGTCTCAGACAAGACTTCCCTGCGACTTAGTACCTAGGTTACAGTGAATATATTGCGGGATTATGGTACTTTGGCTCGAGGTTGTTAGTATTATGTAGGAATGAGATAGTTTATTTTGTGATAGAAACTGACGTTTTTACTAAATGGATTAAATACTTAGGAATGACATCGTTTTTATTGTCAAATATACATTTATACATGTCTTTGTCTTTAATTTTCACTTGAGTTTTAAAAGTTCCAGTAGCTAATAAATAATACGTGCATAAAGATTTTCATATTTTCAAGGATCACTGAAAAAGATTTCCTTTGATAAAAATCGTTAATGTTCAAACAATAACGGAATGTTAGTTATACATTAGGAAAAACGGTGATATTATAATGTAATTGGGTTTTATGATAATCATTCTTCCGCTGACGTTTCAGACAGTAATGATATTTATTATACAACACGCAAAGAAAACAATGTTTGAAAAATGCTATCATTTTTCATTCATCTGCTAATCTTTTGCACTAGCAAGTACTCGAGTCGATCGATCAGATTTATTACAAGTATTTTCAAATATTCCACCTAATACGCAAACACGAAGGTTCTCACCGCGATAAGTTTGCTAGCAACTTGCCTGGCGCCCATATTTTGGGAACAACTAGGTGTTTTATCATTCTGATAAAGATTAATGTTTTCTTTACAGATAAGAATCTTGAGTTTACTCTACTCGACACAATCTCACCGAGTAAAAAATCAGGATGTCAACGCGATAACTAACTTCCTTATCTACACAAAATTAAACATTTTACGAGTAACTTAGCTCAGATTGAAGATGCCGTAGAAAGAATAGGCTGGGAGAAACTTTGTTGACAACCAACTTTATATATGATGAATAATGAATAATATGATCGTTATTACTAAAATACATGTGGACGTTGCCAAAAATTATGAATGGATGAATATCTCATATCGCGTGTGCTGGTGTAGATTTTAAATAGGTGATAAAATTAACGAGAACATTTTATTATTGTGTCATAACATGACTCAGTGTTCATAAAGAACCACAATGAAGCTAAATAATACGACTTTTAAAGCGACGTCGTTATAATAATACCCGTTTTGCTTTGTGTATTCAAATATATCAAATGTTTGACAATGGGTAATAAACTCTGCATTTATTGACGCATAAATGTTAATTAAGTCCCGTAGATTCAGCCAATACAACAATAACAGAAGTTAACGTTAATTAATTTGGCACACGCAGAAAAGTTATTCGTTTATGAAATTCGTCATTGCGAAATTAAGTTTCACCAATTACGTTACTTAACGATATAAATTATCTGCAGTAATACACGAATGAGTCTGATTACCGCCCATACAATTTGTAGGACATTACTTAAATATATAATTCGATTTATAGCCATTCTTATTACAGCTTTGCTGGCATTCGAATGCTAAGCAGACAGCATGATTGGAGTAATCTTCATTTGTATGTCTACTACATATGCATGTGGCATTTGGAATTTGATGAATATTCCGGCATATCGCAAAGAAAATTGAGCTTAAGCGAGTGTAAGTCAAGTCTCAAAATTGCATCGGAAGGCGACTTCAGCACGTATGGGACGCGTCAGCTCGTGGCCTGAAGAGTAGGTGCTCGACTGCGTAACGTCAAAATCGGGTTTCAGCAGGACATGGCCCTGGATTTGCATATCGCACATCTACTACCGCATTCCTCTATGAAATATTCAGACAATCTACTCCTTCGCAATTTAACTGCCATATAGACGAGACTCACCTTCAAAATTAAGCGACCAAAATAGACAGCTCATTTGACATGCGTTGCATTTTGAAGAATTTCTTATCTGAGACGAACAGTAATTAACCCCCGACGGAAAAAGAGGGGTGTTATAAGTTTGACGTGTGTTGCTGTGTATCTGTGTGTCTGTCTGTGGCATCATAACCCTTAAACGGATGAACCGATTTTGATTTAGTTGTTTTTGTTTGGAAGGTGAGTTTGTCGAAAGTGTTCTTAGCTATGTATGAATTAAATCGGTTTAGCCGTTCAAATTTATTCGCATTTTACTCTTTGAATCTGGATTTTGAAGATATCGTGTCATTATTACGTGTTTCGATAGATTGTCGATTGGAACGTGTCTGCTACTAGGTATATTATATGTAGTTTAAAATGCATGTAATAAAAATTAAAATCGGGGCTTTTTGAATTTGTAATCTTGTTTTATTTTAATAAAACTAGTTGTGAGTAGCGAAAAGTAACAAATACATATTCAGGAGGTCAGTGCAGGTGGCATGTATTTATTCAAATGTATATGGGAGCATGAATAAATTAGATGCAATATCAATGCCAGTTATAGACAGTAATTGCCCTATAAAGACGAGGAACGATGTCACAACGCCTAGAAACGCAATTACATCCGCAAGCATACTCTCACGAACATACACAGCTATAAAACGTCTTTCCCCCGCATTTATTGCTTACATGTCTACAGATTTTTGGGAGCTTTTGAATCAATACAATAGCTTTAAGGAGCGAGGAGTGTGTGACTGGATTGGGAATGTCGTCTTAGACAGGAGCCAGTCTTGCAAAGGAACACATTCATTGGGTGAACAGGACTCGTCATCGCGTAAAGGATGAATTGTTTATTGATTCAAAGCGCTTTGTGTCTGGAAGGTTAACTTCAATTTAGTTCTGTTTTATGCTCATTATGGATTGGCTTCAAAGCTGCTTTGTCTTACTCACAAGTCCTAAATAATTGATTTTTTATATATACGATCGTTTAACTTTTGTTTTGCATAAATTGTAGTTGATCTACCGAATGAAGCTGTTATCATTTCATTTCCTGTATTGATTCTTGTACCTCACGTGGGTTTATGGCCACCATGGTACTCTTCCTCCTTAAAATTTAATAGAAAATAAGTTTATTGCCAATGTAAATGGACTAGCTCACGAGAAAACCTCTTTATTTAGACTGTTTCTACTCAAACAAACATCTCCAACTTTACAAGGTATTTGTTTAGCTAATATTTGTACGATTTGCTCTCTGACTCACTGTTCAGATAATCTAAGAGCAAGTCTTGTAGCCAAATGGATGGCTATATGGAGCGTTTGCTGAAGCGTTTTCAGAAAATAGGATACGTGATCATAAACTGTATTCACTTCATAGGGGAATAATTCAAAAATTTGGCTGAGCAGTCCATAGCGAACACAAATGTAAGTGCACGAAGTAATATGGTCCACAATGTACGTCGGATTTAGGGTATTTCCGAAGCTCTAAGAATATACGGCTGCAGTTCGCACTCACGAGATATTCGAACGCTCTGCCAATAGCGTACTTAGTTCAACTAGATATAATTCTTTGAAACCCTCCCATGTGCGGTGCGCTCGATAGAGGTGAGGGATTCTCGTAAGCATACCTGAATTGTATATTATGGTGATAGCTAGTACTCGTGAGTCGGTCTCATACCGGTTACTTTAGTTTTATGATTGCACTAGTTTCAAGTTTTGGAAGTAAATAGTTCTTTGGACTTTGTTATCGTCGTGAAACATGTGTCTTAAGAACTTTGCGAATTTTGTCGTCTTTGTGAAGTCATCTTATTTTTTACTCCATTGTACGTAGAAGTTCTGATACAGGCTGTAAATTTTCTTTTAAATCGTAATAAATTCTCAATATTAACCATCGTGCTCAAGCTTGTTATAACACGATTATTAAAACAGTTCTTTATGATGTTTCTTAGTATCCACAAATATTCTGCGTTGATTTTAAAATAGACTGTACTGACAGTTTAGGTTCCTCCGCTATTCCTAGAATTCGTATAAGTCTAGTTTCAATTTCCCGTTTACTTAGCGTGATGCGTCTCCAAATGATCGTTTTGTTCGTCAAGTCAGCTTTAATCTTTAACGAAAAGGGTGTCCGAGACTGACTGTCCAGTATATTTCGCTATCCACGTGAAAGCTGAAGCTACAAATTCGAAATAGAGCACATTGAAATTTAGCAACTGTCTGTCGAGGCGCATTACCGACTCCGCTACCGTATTTATAAATATTCGGCCGACGTTTTGAGCTATCCGTCCAGTTATAGGTCAGGATATTTAGAGCTTAGTTAAAAAACAACAATCACTATTTTGATTCATACGCCGCGTATCGGTGGACGAGCGACGTCGACGAAAGATATATATTCGATAAAAATAGTCAATCGTGCGTATGGAATCAATGCAAAAATATTTTTCAGTAGTATTTAGTGGAACCGTTCAATTTGGCAACAAAAATAAACGTGATTGACAATATTCCTAGTGGTTTATAAGTATAATTGCAATATACATACATCAGCACATTGTTCTGTTCTGTTCACTAAATAAGAAACACTAAAAAGAGAAAATACTAAGAGAGCGGACATATGCGTGTATAAACTTTCATTAAAATCAAATTTTGGCAATGCTCCAAGCCTCAGAAATATTGTTTGTCATGTTTGCAGAAAGGATTACTACTCCAAGTCTAAAGTCTGAAGATCTTGGGTTATTATCTTGTTCTATTACCTATCCTTTTTAGGGGGAATGCCAAGAGATCATTGCAGATAACTGAGAACTAATACAGTTATAGAATTTCGAATGTAGAATGTGGGAATCTTTACATTGAATCTCCTCGTCTATAAACATAAGCTTGGACTATTAAATACGTCACTGTAATCCGCACTAGTGATGCGTATTGTAATAATTGTGAAAGAAGAAAAGAATCGTTAAAAAGACGTTGTTTTTTTTTCTAAAAATATGTATCGTTTGTTACGTTATTTAGTGTGGACGTGTGGTCTTACAAATTTTTAGCTAATGGAATAGTTTGCTTCTCATCTGTAGGCACCTCATTATTTCAACAAATAATTTGTCCATTGACATGATGGATGGTAACGTCACCACTTGTAACGGTATTTAGCTCGTCTTTGAGAGAGTGATAAATCTAGGATTGCTTCCTGAATGTAAGTGTTCCTAGTACATATCACAGTAACGATTGCATTTGTAATGGCTGCTCAGTATGAAGACTAACATCATAAGGGTTTAGCTCTAGAATAATGATAATTCGTATGAAATATGACAGTTGTTTAATAGTTTAGTTCAAAGAGGATGAGGAACGATT
This sequence comes from Anorthoa munda, assembly GCA_945859665.1. Taxonomy (NCBI): domain Eukaryota; kingdom Metazoa; phylum Arthropoda; class Insecta; order Lepidoptera; family Noctuidae; genus Anorthoa; species Anorthoa munda. The sequence continues at coordinate 11,033,529 of OX243905.1, read as the reverse complement.
TAGCGAGTTGTCAATTTAAGTTGTGAATCTTTGATGAAGCATTGTTTATGCCCACTTGCGCCACCCTGGGTTTTCTTACTAATTTCGAGTTAGTAGCTAACTCGGCCAATTATATATGACATACGAGCTGTTGCTCGCGACTTCTTGGCGTAAAAAAGTTATTCGAGTCTATACTCTGTGCCAAAGGTCATTGGGCATCTTAGTATGGAAACCATAACCATGGCGTACACAAACGAAATATAGCTGAATGTATCGATATATAGCTCTAATTTACTTTGGCATTAATCACATTAAATGTGAATCAGGGGCATGTCGAAAAAATATAAAATTATCGTTTACAGTATGAGTTGCCCAAGTGGGCCAAATTCGAACATATGAAGAAAATCTACAAATACTGAAAAGAGTCTCGCCCGTTTTGCTGAAAACTAAAACTGCATTATGGGAAACCAGACATCGAACCCGTAGATTTTGAAAAATAAACACGCTGATTATTGCACGATCCGATAGAGTCGCTAATAAGAATCAAATGTTGGAAAGTAATGACCACAAGACAAACTTAAAGAAATACCTCATTTGTTACAAATTGTACATACGTAAAATAAAATCCTCTGTAATCGTTTGATTTATATTTTTTATAAAACGTATTACATTTTTCTCCAACGATTTAGAATCAAATAAATATATGAAATGAAAGGTCGCATTATTCTCTTTAGTATAAAACTAGTTTGGTTAATGTCCGTCTCTCTTCGCAAAGCGGGTCAGAATATGCCCAATGACCTTTCATCCAGATCCATTTAGCTGTTCTGTCGTGATTGAGTAACAAACATCCATCCACCCATCCAAGATTTTGCATTTATTATGTTTGTAGGATTTATTATCTAACCTCTGGTTACCAATTAATTCTGAATTAAGTCCTTGGCGCAAGTGGGCCTTATTGTTGTACGTGACAACAATCGTATGTGTCACTACAAGAGACAGTGACAGACAGTGACGTCAGAGCTCGTGAGTGTCCCGTTGCTAAAAGTAGGGATTGAAATCTGACCTATACAACGTTCGCTGATAGAAACGGTCACGGACAGATGTCATACACGATTATCGGTGCAGACAAGAAGGCAGATGCAATTTATGCTTCCGCTATGCGCTGTTGAGATAACTATTATGTTTTGCTTGAGCATATAGGATTTTAAGGCAGCAAAGCTAAGCGTTGAAACAATTAGATACCTTAGGTTGTTTTAGAAACTCGTGAATGATGCAACGTCTTCAGTGTCCTATTTTATTTGCAAAACAAGTCTTGTATCATGGTTTGTCAATAAACGCTTAATAGAAATGCTACTGTATTTACTATAAAATCGATTGCTGCTATGGAATCAGTTCCATGCAAATCCCATAGATCAATAGTAATTAGTTCCGTATAATTCCTTCTCTCCAGCAGTGGGAACATTAAGGTATGATGATGTAGAAATACCATGGATGTTTTGATTCTTACAGATATTCCTTATTCTGTCGAAAGAAATCGAACCCCGGTCGCGTAGTGCCAGTTATTCATAGGCCTTAAGGGAATTTTAGGGCCTTGCTCTGAAAGTTAAAATTGGATTCACAGATATATAGGCATACAAAATCTAAACACAAAGGGGAGCATAAAATATTACTTATGAAAAAGTGGTTTCGTTTAGGAGATAGAGAGAAACAAAATAGATGGATATTTTATGAGTCATCAGTTAGAGGAGGATCACAATCGACTAGTTCATTAGTAGTCCTGCGCAACCCTAAAAATAAGTCGCAGTCGTCAGCAGAGCACGAACTAAAATTAAAGCGGCCCACATTGATTGATGTCGAGTCTCACACACGCATGTTTTTGACGTCCCGCCGTCAAGACAAGCAGTGCCAACCGATGTGCCCTCGGCCGCTGCGGGGTTTTTTTTTGTTAGTTGGAACGTAACACGGCCGAGATCTCGGCGGTCACATGAGCTAATGAATTTTAGACGTTTTCTTTCAAACAGGAAGCGCGTTGTCACCAGATACGATGACACCTCGGCGAGACTCGGGTCAGACGGAGAACGTCGCGCCGACCGCTCGCGGCTCAAATACGAATATGATTTTTATTTCGTTTCTGTAAACGAAACTACGATAGCGAATTGGCGCATTCCCTCCCACGTGTACAGTTAAAAGTGTCGCCGGGAGCAAGTTTTATTCGATATTTTCACGCAGATGATTGAGTTAGACGGCTTGCGCAGGAGGCTGGGACGCAATCTCCGGTGGCGGTGCGGAAGCCACCCGGCCCAGCCCTCAACTCCCCCCAGGCGCCCGGTGCACCGCCAGACAGACCCGAGAGACGTCCCCACTACATCTAATTAATAAATGTGATATAAGTAATTATTATTCTGAAAGGCGTTAATATTTGATTTATAACGAGTTTATAACGCAGAATGCGGAATGGATGTCGACAGATTGAAATCGTATTAGTTATCTTATGTCTCATTCAATAAAGCGAAGATTAAACAACATTAAACGAATGAGATCGTATGTTTGTCGTGCGTTTGATCACCTTAATTAATCGTAAATGTTAGCTAACAGTGTTATGAGCTGATGGGATTAAGAGTAAAATTGCAATTGTAACGGTGGTGAAACAGTGAGAAACAATAATAAAATCGTATTTACCCTCCTGTGTCGTGCTGCTTAGTTGTAAAGCGAAGTTGTGTCGGTGGTGCAGGAAATTCGGGGGATATTTTCCGATCGGAGTTAGGGATCTAGTTTCCGCAGTCGCGCGATAAACAAGTTATTGGCGTTAGTGAGGGTTGAGAGGGACGCGCCAGGGGGCGGGGGCGAGGGGCCACGCGGGATAACTCGCCCGTGTAATTAATAAACGAAGTAAAAGGGAATTTGAATGGATTTGATGATTTGTGAAAGTGTTTAACGCGTCACGTTAAGATTGTTATCATTGATGACTAACTCGCTATTTCGTATTTCCCGATTCGACTCTTGAACGGTTCTCGTTGGAAAATTTATTGGTATCATTAATTTATAATTAAAATTCTTGGGCACACATCTTCAGATAGCATAACTTTCCTAATATAAATCAGAATAATGGCAACAATTATACTTAATAGACTGATAAATTTGTACATTCGTCGTCTGAATTTTTCTCCTTCTGAAAGCGTAGCAGTGGAAAATTTTAACGGGTTAAATTTATTGTAATATTTGCAACGATTTGTTGTAATTTGTGCGTGGTGTGTAAAGGGCGTGAACTGCTTGCATGTATTCCGCTCCGGTTTACACACACATATTATTGTCAGCGAGGACGTGTCAAATGTCTCTCCGACCGACTCGTTGTGGCTGCAATAGAATGCAGTGCAGTGCGTTGAAAGCGACCAGACCTGTTTGCTTATCTCGACATTTCTTAAACGATATGATGCCTTAACTACCCACAGTAAAGGCGAGAATCCCTTGCACAATATTACAGTTCTAGATAGCCTTCAGCTAGCAACAGTTCATTTGTTTCCGTTAGCACTTCTGGTCCACAGCTTCTTCAATCACTGTTTTGACACTTTGTAGCCACGAAAACAAATAGCGCGACCCACAAAAAGTTTTTGTTGTTTGACAGTTCCCTCATGATACGTCTGACAAATATTTTAAATACCATTGAAGTGTTAAATGTTTCATCACGTGTATAAATATACGCAGTGGAAGCGTAGGCAGTTATTGTAAAACACCATGATTTATCATTTAGCGTAGTAGTATAAAAATTGGAGAGATCAACGACCCATAAGAGCTCTAATAGGTTTGATGAAATCCGCGATGGAACCTAATTAATTACGGTTGTTTCGCGTGAAGAATATTTCAGTGACAATTAGGTTATTACGCAGTCGAGCTTGTCAAAGTATCATTATTGCGTCGCTGGAAATGTGTCGGATTTTGCGAATTAATTCCGTATCTCACGAGTGAATCAAATGGAGCATCTCTACCAACTATCAACTGACACATCGCGTTTCACAACCACGAAGAAAACGAATGTCTGTTATTTTCAGTCTATGTATGTATGTATGTTTTATTCTGTCTCTGTGTTTTATAGTAAAAATATCATTTAAAGCACGCGTAATAAAGCGACGTTTAAGTTTATCATTTTACGATTTCCGTACGCGTGTCGACGATTTAATATATAATTAGTAATAGCTCTAAACTGTTCCTTTAATTAGTTATTAAAGTCTCATATCGTATGTGTCGCGTAAAATTAATTATTATTTTATGGTTATATACTTGATTTAACGGCCATGGCAAGTGATCTCTAGTCTGCCCTCTGGTGCTTAAAGCTGATAAGAAATAGAATGAATAACAAGTAACGAATAATATTAATATCTATAAAATGTAGATGTTGTTAATAAGATAGCGTTTTGCATTAAGGTGGTTTTACACCGGCGAGGCGAGGCGTGGATGGGATGGGCGAGAACTGAAATTTGTATGGCAAAATTTCTATCAACCTTGCCTTGCCCTTCTTTGGTGTAAAAGGTCAAAATGCGTGAGGATGTGCGATGCGAGAATTTAACTATTTATTAGTACAGTATTGAACTTTATTGTTCTAAGAATAGAGTATTTATTGACTTTTTAAAACGGTTATACAAATGTCGCACTGGATTGCTCTGACCATCGCGAGACTTCGCTGTATACTATACCTACTCTCCAGCTCCCAGTGCTATTTACGAGGTCGCGAGGTAGCGATGGCCGACGCGTGAAATCGCAAGTCGGCTTAAGGCATCGCTGGCCACCGCGACCGCCGTCGCGATGGTCGATTTCGAGATTTCGGTGTAAAAGGGTAAGCGTGATTTCAATTCTCGCCCATCCCATCCACGCCTCGCCACGTCGGTGTAAAACCGCCTTTAAGGGCCAACATGCGACTTATTGCAGTGATACTGCACCGCATCACAAGGTCATCAGACAAAATGGCTACGTGATGGTACCTACACCTATTAGATGCTAACTGCCACAGAGTACCAAAGCCTCTAGCGACATTGTTTTCAATTGATTCAGCGGTGAGACTGCATCACGATCAAGTGTCAGGGTTAGTCTAGACATTTGAATTGTAGTTGCGTCGTAAAGAAGCGTCTGTATCTTGCTGTTAACGCTTTACTGTGTAACGTTAAAGTACCTACTGTGTATTGACATCTTTATAAAAGCGTTACGGCTACAAGAGCATTAAGAAGCATCGATGTGCATACGACCTTAGAGTTATCGTGGGTTAGGTTAGGTTAGGGATATAGTTATCTTACTTTCAAATAGTTTTTAACACTTGTCGATATAAAGCTAATTATTATTATTTACTTAGTTCGTATCAAAAAAGATCAGATAGGAAACTACATGTAGGTCTATCGAAAAATTCAACAGAAAGCTAGAGAAAAATATCGCTAATTATACAACACCATAAACAGAAAAAAATCTTTAGTATTCACTCTAAATTAAAACGCCACCCACTGAGGACTATTATAACATAATAATTATATCATTATGAGAAATGACTTAAAGTTAAACAAATATCTATTCACAAAAACATAAAATAACGCTAATAAAATAAGCTAAAATTATCCATAAGACAAAAGTATGCTTAGGGAAATGAAATAGATAACCAAACCACAAAGTTTCAGATTGCCATGCTTTTGCCATGAACAATGTCCTGTGAACTGGCACTACAGACTGTCGGAAATATATATTGTAATATTTTTATGTTAATTGAAATATTTACCACAATAGATAAACATAGGTGCTGATAAGGAGAATAATTGGTTAATTAATTGGTTCAATGTCGCTTGCCCATCATTATACGACTACAGTCTCAAGACAAAGTCACATGTTATTAGCGATAATAATTATCTAAAAGTAAAAAATGTACCTGATTGACAGCGCTATTGAAATGTCAATCAAATTAAATCAAATCACGACTGTCAATCAAATAAAAGGCACTTTTGAATTGATCAAACAAAAAGAAAATGAAACTAGTTGCACATACGCAAGCGTCAGTGCCATAGAAATATTAAATTATATATCTATGGTCAGTGCTCTCTATGGGAAAGAACGTGCAAGAAACTCCACGGAAACTCTTTTCCATCAATAAATTTTAATTACAAGTATTTGGTTACATCATTCTTGTTGGAAAATTACATATGTGAGAACGGAATAAGTAATTAAAAACAGGCCAAGGCAGCCAAGTTATGCCCAATCCCAACTGACGGCGCCCGTTCACGAACATGACGCTGCGCATGGATTGGCACCACTTAGCTCAATCATCATGAAGGGAACTGAATGATACAACATATGCGCCACCATCAGAGAGACATTGGAGAGAGCACATTCTTAACAGCCAGGGCACATTCAAGTCAACGAACGACCTAATAGGTACAGTAAATGGTAGATTTACAGTTGGTACATGGTACTCACATATGTGCTGTGCATTGTGTCACGTGGTCAATCCCGGTCATTTTGTAATTTTGACAAACGCTATATCGCCGATAGAATGTAACTTTGTCTAGTCCTCAAGGTCAATTCACGTCCACGGATATATTGAAAACTATCGAATATTGGTGGGGTTTATAGTATTTTGAAATTATCTGTTCACAATATATCGAGATTTTATAACCTCGCAAGATTTATTACAAACTGCCGGCGTTTGCCGGCGTTTGCAATAATCCGGTGACATACACACAAGTCAATAAAACTATCTATACGACAAAAGTATGCACGTGGAAATGACATGGCCTACCAACCAACACAGTTCCAGGTCGCCATGCCTGTGTTACGAACAATGTGCTGTGAACTGGCACTGGCGACTGTCAGAAATGGCCATTGTTATTAGTTAGCACATAAACTATCTCCACAGACGTCATCTGGGTTCCGTTGTTGCTCCCGCAGATATAGTGTTAAGAAAAAACCGTTGGAGCTATTTCTTTAATGGCAGGTTGCGAAAAGATGCTTTTAATTCGGTTTGTGGTTAGTATTTTCCATAACATAATCTACCTGTTATTTTTTGTAAAGATCTAACCTTTTATTTAGGCATATTGTTTGTTACACAGAGCGTTATAGAGTTCTATCTTTTAGGTTTAAACCAATGAATTGTTTGCAAACATTCTCAGCAACTTCTTTAATTTATATTGTCTTACTTTTTGCTAAATACGAGGAGTAACTTCTACCTATAATAACTTTAATACCGTCTCGAAAATCAAGAAACTATTATTCACTCAGATTATGTCACATACTGTCTCCTATTTAAAAATAGGTACTATACTCTTATTACTTTTTCGGTGTCTGAATTGAGAATACGAGGTTGACAAGAGTAATAAAAACAAAATTGTCAATCTCACCTAATTAACTAACATTTCAAATATATAATTCACCTAACAGACCAAACATTTTAAACGCTAATCGGCACTGTCATTACGAGAGTCTCGTAAATTTTTTGTTCTAACAATTTGGTACAAAACATATTTTTTTTCGTACCTCAGCCCTGTAATTAGTCCATGCCTAAATCAATCAACGTTTTACCCTTTGTCATTATGTCGTTAGTTTCTTCAACATGTGCTACTGTGTTGACCGTATGTTTGGAAGTAGCTAGGTTATCACTCAAGCATTTTTTGTCTGTATTTTTTTTCTCTTTACTTAAAATATTCTGAAGACGAATATTGATCTTACCAAAGGGCTGCTCAATCCGTATTCTAAGGTCTTTTGAAGAAATCCACTCAACTCAGTCACCATGAAAAAATAAAAAATAAATCTCCTGAGTAGAGGATGTTAATATCAATAAAAATAAGATGTATACGTAACTGTCAATATAATTGAGAGAGGCTGATTCGAATGGAGGACATAACTGAGAATATGGGTGTTAATATTGAAACAAATATTAACTATGTTTAGACATAATTTAAACACAGTCCTTTTCATAACTTACAAATAATAATATCTAGTTAGACAGTGAACACACGGACAAGTGATAATAATTAGTAACGGTTACGTCCATTAAGTAAAATCAAAGAAATATGACGTCTTTATGCAAGCAACCGCGTGCATGTAAATTATATTATTATTGTTTACAACTTTGTAGGCGCTATAAAATCAGGACCTGCCTTTGTAATACGTTTTCATAGTCAGCGTAAGTACCTATTCATAATTCGTTCAGTCTGTGGCTAGTGATTGACGCTTTGAAATCGTAATTTTGCAATGTTAGCCAATAGAAGAACTATGATAGCAATCTTAAGATACAATATTCTTCTCTTTGGCGTCTTTTAATAACCCCACTCTCATTTTGAGTACTTTTAGGCTACGTATTCGACAAATACACATCTAACTGGTCAAAGTCCAGAATTCATACACTTGACATCAGAAAATAATAATTTTCCTGGTATATTAAAAAAACGCAAAAACGGCACTAGTAAAAAAAGAGCGATAATGTGAAATAATTAATACAGACTAATAATGACATTATTTCTTTTTTTTTCACAATGTCATGATGAAAACCTTTTTTAAAATAACGACATGATTAAAAACAAAAACTCGTTTGTGCCAGTATTGTGCGTTCTCCTTCTTGTCATTTTCATTTTAATCCATCATCATTTTTCTCTACAAACATTCTATTTTCCATTCTATTTTTCTATTTTCGGCTACCCCAATAAACACCGACGACTGGACCTGGGAACATATAACACGCGAACACTCCGGACCGACGAGAAGATAGCCGAACTGGAGGAAGAATTGAGTAGGTTGCGATGGAGTATTATAGGGTTATCTGAAGTCCGAAGAGAGGGGGAGGACTCGATAATCCTCAAATCCGGTAACCTGCTCTATTTCCGAGAGGGTGACCGACAGTCCCAGGGTGGTGTCGGGTTTATCGTCCACAAGTCCCTTGTGAACAACGTGGTGAAGATCGAGAGTGTGTCGACCAGGGTGGCGTACCTTATACTCAGAATATCCGCAAGATATTCGCTGAAGGTCATACAGGTCTACGCCCCGACCTCGGCACACCCCGACAACGAGGTAGAGACCATGTATGAGGATATCTCTAGAGCCATGCATGGTTTCAAAACTCACTTCACCGTTGTCATGGGGGACTTCAACGCAAAACTGGGCAAACGAGACGTGGATGAGCTGCAAGTGGGGCAATTTGGAGTTGGACGCCGGAACCACCGGGGTCACCTACTGGCCAGTTTTATGGAGAAGGAGGGCCTCTACATGATGAACTCCTTCTTCAGAAAGCGTGAGCACAGGAAGTGGACCTGGCAAAGCCCCGATGGTGCAACTAAAAACGAGATCGACTTCATCATGTCAACCAAGAAGCAAGTGTTCAATGATGTCTCTGTGATCAATTCGGTGAAAACCGGGAGCGATCACCGCATGGTAAGAGGCACATTGAACATTAATGTTAATCTTGAAAGGTCTCGACTGGTGAAGTCCACGCTCCGTCCAGCACAGATCCAGGTCCAAAACCCCGAGAACTTTCAGCTCGAACTCCAGAATCGTTTCGAGTGCCTAGGAAGCTCCGTGGACGATTACAGACGATTAAGTTTTTCAAGACCCGCCGTACAGATAGGAACAAAAAACTCTCTGATCCTACTCTCAAGCTAATGAAGGAGAGGCGTGAGATGATCCTGCAGTCTTCAGACGATGCGGTGAAATACCGGCAGCTAAATAGGCGGATCTCAAAGTCCTTGAAAAGCGACCTCCGCCGCTTTAATACTGAGCGTATAAAAGACGCGATTGAGCGGAATAAGGGCTCCAAGGTCTTTGCAAGAGATCTGTCTATAGGGCAGAGCCAGCTCACGAAACTGAAGACTGATGATGGCAGGATCGTTTCCGCCAAACCAGAGCTTCTGAGCGAGATCGAGAGATTCTATGGGCAGCTGTACACGTCAACCAGTAAACCCGTCGCGAATCTAGCGAATGACCCTAGAGCTAGATTGACCCGACACTATACCGAAGACATTCCGGACGTCAGCCTGTATGAGATTAGGATGGCTCTGAAACAGCTTAAGAACAACAAGGCACCGGGTGACGACGGAATTACGGCCGAACTCCTGAAGGCGGGTGGAAAACCAATCCTTAAGGCCCTTCAGAAGCTGTTTGATTCCGTCATACTCGAAGGGAAAACGCCACAGGCATGGTGCAGGGGTGTGGTGGTACTCTTCTTCAAGAAGGGTGACAATGCCTTACTGAAGAACTATAGGCCCATCACACTTCTTAGCCATGTCTACAAGCTGTTTTCAAGAGTCATCACGAATCGTCTCGCGCGCAGGTTTGACGATTTCCAGCCTCCCGAACAAGCCGGATTCCGTAAAGGATTCAGCACCGTAGACCACATACATACGCTGCGGCAGGTTATACAGAAGACCGAAGAGTACAACCTGCCTCTCTGTTTAGCGTTTGTGGACTACGAGAAAGCCTTCGATTCGATCGAGATTTGGGCTGTACTGCAGTCTCTCCAACGGTGCCAAATTGACTACCGGTACATCGAAGTGTTGAAGTGTTTATACAAAAACGCCACCATGTCAGTTCGACTTCAGGATCGGACCTCGGAACCAGTCCTTTTGCAGCGAGGTGTGAGACAGGGAGACGTCATATCTCCGAAGCTGTTTACCGCTGCACTGGAGGATGTCTTCAAGGTTCTGGACTGGAGAGGGCTAGGCATCAACGTCAATGGCGAGTACATCACTCACCTTCGGTTTGCTGACGATATAGTGGTTATGGCTGAGACCATGGAGGACCTCAGTACAATGCTCGATGACCTCAGTAGAGCTTCCGGAAGAGTGCGTCTTAAAATGAACATGGACAAAACCAAGGTAATGTTGAATGCCCATGTTACACCCACTCCTATCAAGGTAGGAGACTCTACACTCGAAGTTGTGGGCGACTATGTCTACCTGGGACAAACGATCCAGTTGGGTAGGGCCAACTTCGAGAAAGAGGTCAACCGTCGAATCCGACTCGGCTGGGCAGCGTTCGGGAAGTTGCGCGGTATCTTCTCGTCCAACTTACCACAGTGTCTCAAGACGAAAGTCTATGACCAGTGTGTGTTGCCAGTGATGACATATGGCTCTGAGACGTGGTCGCTTACAATGGGCCTCATCAGAAAACTTACAGTCACTCAAAGGGCAATGGAGAGGGCTATGCTCGGCATTTCCTTGCGTGATCGAATCAGAAATGTAGAGATCCGCAAGAGAACCAAGGTTACCGACATAGCCCGAAGAATTGCCAAACTTAAGTGGCAGTGGGCAGGGCACATTGCTCGCAGAACGGATGGCCGATGGGGCAGAAAGGTTCTGGAGTGGCGACCGCGAACCGGAAGACGTTGCGTTGGAAGGCCTCCTACCAGGTGGACCGATGACCTGGTGAAGGTTGCGGGAATCCGCTGGTTGCGAGATGCACGGGACCGGTCAATGTGGCGACGCTTGGGGGAGGCCTATGTCCAGCAGTGGACGTCTTTCGGCTGATATGATGATGATGATGATGATTCTATTTTCAAATTAGTATATGTTCCTCTTGCGTGCCAGACACGTTCTCACGGTACTAAGTTGCTGATGCTGATAATTTCCATTGCAATCCGTCATACGTTGACGTGAAGACACATCGTCTCGAGAGATTTTTCTGTTTTCATACCCAGTGCGTATGTTTGCTCAAGTTAAAAGTCTTCTTAACAATCGATCACTGTCATAAGATACCTACTGGTATTATCAGAGTACATTGAACTGTTTAGTGTGTTTCGTTGCGTACGCACACAAAACTTCATTGTGACTATGAAACGATCTGATAACACACACATGCAACCCCGAGTCAGACCTTATCTTGTTTGCTTTGTAAAATTTTAGATGTACGTAAATATCTTACGTTTTTTGTGGACTCGAAACGGGTCTTTTAGAGGATGTGGGACATGAATTTGCAATGGAAAATAGGTTTTACCCACGACTTTGACATAGACAGCAATTTATTTGTTATCTATATAAAATCCACTGCTTGTAATAATAGCCACTGAACAATATTTATCTATACATTGTAAAATTATTTGAGTTCATGTCGTAAAACTTGAAGGCTCTAATTTTCTTTCAATGTTTCAAGATACTTGAGTTTCCAGTTGACCCACATTAGTTCTGTGGTAAGTTAAAATTGATTCTTTTCAGCGAGCACTTCGACTTGGTTCTCTGTACAGCTAAGTCCCAATAAATACAGTGATGAGGCAATAATTGACTGAGCGACGGTCGTCGGGAATCGAGCTTTATGGTTCTTCCTTTTTTCTTTTATGAGCTAGGTATTCTAGAGGCAAAGAATCCACTTAAGGTTGTCCTTGTCGACGGAACGAACTATTTTATGCGTGGGGTTAAAATGCATGCTATCTCATCCGACAACACTTGCGAAGGAGATAGATGCTGTGATGAGCAATAAGAAGCTAGTTCGCGTACGAATAAGCACTTTTACAAATTTGTAGCGAAATGGATGATGATTTAGGACAAAACGAGCGCGCGAAATTTTTTAAACAGGCCGTTGGGATTATGGATATCATGATAAAACGACTAAATGTATATTATCAAAATAAAATTATTTGCATTGTTGAACTACTAATCTATCCCTGTATGGTAGCTGTTTTGCAATTTTCCTTCTTCTTATGGTATTTATTGCCGCCCAAAGTTGCGGTAAAATTAGTGTTGAAATATGGAACTTTCGACGCTCATAACTTTCAAACATTTTTGTTTTATACTTTTTTGTTTCCATACAGGACTAGATAATGATGCGACAAATTGATATCATTTTTTATTTTGAACGTACATCGTCAAACAGTGGAGTAATCGCCAGACTACGTTTTATGGAAGAATGATCGACTTGTGCAACCTTAAAGTATTTCTGTACCTCTTACTTAGCTGTAATAACGGGAGGCACTTTTTTTCTCAACGCAAAAGTAACTACTGTATAATATTTTTTTTGCCGAAAAACGTTTGAGGAAAGCTTTTATTTTCGTAACAAAAGACCTCACACATGTCTAAACAAATTGTGATTGAGAGATCCACTTTAAATCAAGACAGGCATACTATCACAACGTTAAGAATTATATCATCACTGACGTACTACTTCTACTTTCTAATAGTAGACGCACCTTTACACAAGTACTTCCACAAATTCTTTCAGGGCATACAGACAAGACAGCTAGTTCATGTCAATGTATTTCCACTCGCAGCCACGAATTCTTGGCACTCAATCACGTCGGTAATTCTGGAGTAACATTAACCAAGAACAACTCCATTAAATGCTAACAACTAGTAAATGTTAACTACAAGTCTATTGTTTTAACATCAAATGTACACATATCAGAGAACTTGTTAAAATTTCGCAGTTGAGGCTTGACGTAAACACCGCAGACGTTGTTTATATTGTGCAGCGAGTTCTGAAGAAACGTGCCGTCTCAGATGAGATGGTCGCGTTGAGATACAAGTGCTGTTTATTTTTCTTAGCACTCTTTTTGAATCTCAGACTCGCAGAGAAAATTATACGCAGTTTGTTTCTTAGATAGTTTAAGTGTGAGTGGATGGTTGGCGTTTTAAGTAAATGTTCTGTTTACGTTGGTGAAATTATTATGTTAGTTAATGTGGCCGTAAAATCTATGCTTCAGGGCTTTGTCCCAACTGTCATTCCTACCTCTTTAGGGATTAGAGGGTCCCTCTGTAGGCTTTGTTTGAAGTGATTGGCAGTATTGGATCCCTGCGTGATACAGGTTGAACCTAACTATTTATAGATGGAAATTTCTTACTCGAGCTGAGAGTGTTAATTGTCTAATGGCAGGCCTAGATTGCAGATTTTTTCTATCAATCTGACCAGAGATGTAATTATAGTAACAGGGTCAGAGTATGTCAATCATGTGCTGTGCTGATAGATTTATTTGCTGATTCGATATCTATTGAAGATCATTGAGTTTTACGCTACATTTTCACCAATTAATGATTCTAAAGTGATTTTTATCATATTAGCCATCAGATTTCTGGGTTAATGTCGAATAAGACGTCATACATACACGCATACATACATACATAAACTCACGCCTTATTCCCTAGGGGGTAGGCGGAAACTACAGAACACCACCTGCTACGATCCTTATATACTTCTTTTGCTTCACTGCTTCACTCACGTTCATCTTAGTCATACACGCACGCCGGTTACGATTACGATGTCAAGACGTCATTTCTCTCATAAAACTCCCAACAACTTGAACGTTTGCTTTACTCGAAGTCTAAGTTTTAAAAGTCTTTAAAGTAAGTATATAATTCTGCAGTGTCAGCAATAAACCTTTCAACTAACTGCTAAACATGGCCCTTACATTTATAAACATTTATTGGGCATGTTACAAGGTTCTCTTAAACTTAAACTCGTGCTAAAACTAGTAAGACCGGTATATAAATGTTAGCTACGTTTCTAGCTTCTTTATTTTGTTCTGTTGCGTAGGTCACTTGAGCTGGGTAAAATATTAAGCAATATAAGTTTATTTATAACTTTTAATATATGACTTGTCCCTGCACTGAGTATACGCTTATATGTTACCTGACAATTATTCTCAGAGCCATATTAATAATATACGATCTTGATAATAACTAAATAGTCTATTCCACTAAAAAAACTACGCTTACTACCGCTACTCCTTCTGTTACTATCACCAAAATGACACAAATCATTTTGGTACATTTTTAATTGCAATATAAATCTGACTTTCTAGTCCTTTTGATTCACTGTTATTCAGGATCCCTTCCCTCATCTCAACAATCTTAGTCATTTCATATTTCTAGGTATATCCTAATAACTGCAACACTCTATCAAGCTTTAGTTGAACTCTTAACTTCCTCATTGAACAATCCACAAAATACTCTGTCAATGCCTTAAAAACATTTCATTGGCACCTAAGAATGATACCAAATTACGGATCGGATCGTTAAGAACGTTTCACGGTTGTAACGCGCCTAGCCGGCCGTGGCTAATAGTAAGTGCACTGTCAATGTGTAGACACATTCTTGCTAATATATTACTGCCATGGTCCTTGATATATAGTGGTGGAGGCGCCACAGCCTAAAATCATTGAGACTTCCTTATTTGTAGTGGGAACTGTGGTTATACCGGGCACTGATTAGATCAAGTTTTAAAGCAATCTGTAGACAAATCTTAACGTAAGTTTATTCAGGCTAAATTTGTGTCATGCATGTCAAAAATCGTATGATCCAATTGCGTTCATATTTTTGAGCTTTCCCTACCAATAGATTCTATAACGGCAGGTACCTTTATTAAGTTCACACAAACGTCATATAATTTCTGTGTCAGTTGTGCACAAGCTAAGCTTGCGCGCCTGTTCGCTGATATCTTGAAGTAAGCCGTCATGTATGTTATCACTCCTATTTACCAGAATAGGCTCGCAGCTTATCGTCACATACACCCAAACCCACTTAACTGCATCACTATTCATATCTCCTCCATCCAGACATCGCAAATCATTCCTGATATTCCGTGTCCAGTCTATACCTGGCTAAAAATTCATAATTTATTCCATTAAACTACAATATTCAAAGCTGAAATCTCACTAAAACGGAGTGTGGATATTCTGGAAACGTCAAGCCTAGAGTAGGTCGACAGTGGGGGTTTTATATTTTAGAACAAATGACACGGTGCCTCCATTAATGTTGCAATGTTCGGGCAGGTAGACTTGCTAACGGGGTCGGCGCGGTTATACTTAGAGCGATCGAAGCATGCTATTATTGGGTTGGATTGTTTCGGATCAACGCTTCTGGATTTCAGCTGCCTTCCGCCGGTCAGCTTGACTGCTCATTAAAACATCCGCTAATTAACAATGATTAAGTTTATTCCCATTGATCATCGTCTGTTTATTGATAAAAAACATTTTGGATTATCTTAATCGCTGCCGGATTAATTGAAGCTGCAGACCATTTGATTTATTTACAGCTAGGAATCGCAGGCCCCTTATCTTATTACTGTAATTTGTTTTCCAACGTTCTAGTTACGCAGAATTATTTGGTTGCGGCCACTAAATCAGATGACAGCCCGCGCATTGCCATTTATAAGTTCGGGATTTAGTGTTTGGTATTTATTAATATGATGGCAGTTATGTAAATGATAATGGCAATTAGGTGTAATACGAACATTCCGGATCGCTTGGTATTTGTGGCGATTTATACACTCGCGAGCAATGACAAAGTTCCAGTGACATAGCACCAAATTACTCATAAACGGGAAAGGCTAGCTTAATGACGCCGTCTACAATATTGAAGTACATTTAACAGCGCATCAGAATATTACCAACTAAAAACGTAAATATTGTGTTCAAATTTTAAATTAAATGTGAAAAAATTAAATTAAGGTATTTGTCGGCGTTTTGTGGGTGGAACTTTTTCATTGCTCGGCAGTTTAGTAAGGTGCTTGCACTAAAAACAAAGAATTGCTCTGAGAACTTATACCTAGTATGGTTCTATAAAATAAAGCAAATCCAATGTTACTAATTACCTACCGCAAATGGTAGCCATGTTCTAATGGAACTACACTAACACATTTTGTTCTTGTTTCAGGTAGAATTATGCAATAAATTGCACAAGAAGTTCTTTGACTGTACAATCCGATGTAGATGTGGAAGAAACGTAAGTTCACATAACGAGGTTAAATCTTAGCTTAAGATTTTATGAATTATTAATTTCATATCTCAGACGGAGCTGAATAATGTCGCGTTTGTGGAAATTATAAAATTAATTTCTAGAAATGGCCCAATTTGAGAAACGTCCAGTCTTGGAATTTAGTTTTAAGATCTTTTGAAGTTAACTATTTGTTGGGTATTTTCATTGAGGATTTTTACTACACTTTTAAGTAACATTTTAACTTTACCACCCAGCGAATAGTTGATTTATATCCCGTCAGTAAAATGATGAAACAAGTCTTTCGTCGTCATGGTTGTCAAGCAGTTCGATTAATCTCCGATTGCCAGACAATCAGTGTCAGTCATTGACCAGATGATATTGAACAAATTAATGAGAAGCGATTGATGTGCAGCGATGCTACCAATTGATTCGCTACAAAAAACTAAACGTTTTGTGGCTGAGAGAAACTTTTATCTTCAGTACAATATTTATGTATCAACTGTTTATGTTTGTGATTTTCATTGATCTAGCCAGTGCGTCAATTCGATAACGGTTTATGTTTACGTAAAAATAACATTCGATTTACATCTCTATAGATCTTGCGAGGAACGAGTAGAAGGCATCATTTTCTACGTCAGCATCGCAGATTCGAATGTCGTTAATCGATAAGCTATAGAGCTTCTTTTAGCTTTTGTCCATTCAAATACAGCGTGAGAGCCGTAAAATATTTATATTGTGCGTTGAGTCCGGTATTTTTACATCAACAAATTTTTATTCTCGAAATCACGGCTAAAATTAAACGCGCCAAGAAAATAAAAGTTAATCTTAATGAGCAATAAAAATGGAATGATATCAGATTTTTTACATTTTCTCCAAAATTTAATGTTAACAATTTAAAGAGGAGAAAAATTTCCTCATTGTTAGCATTAAACGCTTGCGGAGGGTGGGCGGCGTAATAATAGGACATAATATATTCAGGGCGAGTCAAATAAAATTAGCACGGTGAAAAATGTAAACGGTCCTTTTACTGCCTGGAGGACGTGTAGGTATTAGCTTGTACCGAGTACGCCTTTGTAGGGGAGCTCTACACTGCCGCCGCATCCGGCCCGTACTGCCGTGAATGTTCTGATAGATCATACAGTAACATTTCTCACATCATCATCAATCATCAATCAATACATAATATATATTAAATCTGTAGAAAAGTCGTTGTTGTACATCGAAAATATTTCCAAAAAAATTGCCAGGGTCTTATAGGATAACCAACAGAACCTCTTTCCAGCATTTTTGGAATTTATGTCTGTTTGTCGGTCGGTCTGTTTATACGTTTGTCTGTTTATTTGTGCACGCACCACGTAAAATGTAGGAAACCAATGCAGATTTTACACATAAAAATTGTGCGTAATTTGAAGTATTACTTAGTTTTTGTTTCACTCTATCAAAAGTTAGTTCAGATAGTCGGACTGTTGAACTTCATATTCAATAGATGGCGTGCATTTGAAGCCATTTTCTGAGTGACATTTTCGTTGTTAAGATTCGCCGCGAAAGAATGACCTTAGAAAAAAAATTGGTAGGTAGGTAGGGTAGGCAGGAAGGTAAGTAGGGCAGGTACAAAGGTAGGTAGGAAGGCAAGTAGGGTAGTGTAGGCAGTCAGTTAATGGGAGCGAAGCCGCTGGCATAGCTAGTGCAGTAATAAATAGGAATAAATAAAAATAAATCCTCATTGGTGTCGCTGCCGCAAGCGCTAGTACTGAACAAGAGGTCCAGGGTTTGATTCCCAAGTCGGTCCCATGTCAAAGTTTTATTGGATTATTCCGTCTGGAATTGTTCAGTAGCAGCCTGGCGTCTGGATTTATGGCCGGTTGTTGACAATAGGGTCACCTTCCAATATTTGGGACTTCAAAAAAACTGGCAAAATTTGGGTCGTGAGTTCGAACCCAGGCGGGCGCTTTACTTTGTGTAAATTATTTCATCACCATTGCTTTCAAAACGGTGAAGGAAAACATCGTGAGGAAACAGGCATGTCCTCGAACCAAAAATTCGAAGACATGTGACATCCACCAACCCGCACAGGGCCTGCATGGTGGATTACTGCCCATTCCCTCTCACAGAGAGGAGGCCTGTGTCCCAGCAGTGGGAACATTAATAGGCTGATGATGATGATGAAGATCATAGGTCCAACATTGTCTAACCCTCAGGGAAATACTGGCGAGATGTTATGTAATTAAAAGTTCCATAATGTAACTAATATGTAAGTACTCTATCTCCGCCATCTTTTATTCTTTTACTACTCAGTTTTATCACCTAACAAAACTCTAAAGAGTTGTATCTGTTACAAAAAGATACACTTCTAACGTTCTTTATTTGCGTAAAACTTCTACCATTTGTTTATCAGGCTCTCCAACAACAGAAAGTTTTCTTTTCAGAGAACAAAGCTCAGTATAATAAATCGTTTTAAAAGAATTTATAAAGATACTTATTTGGTTGGCAAAGTGTAAAAGTTCTTCAATAATGCGTTCGCTATTACACTACCTATTCACTTTTAATAATAGAATAATTATTTAAAAGAAAATTAAAAAAAGAATGCCTTGACAAACTCCAGCCTTTTTACATGAATATTGATTTCTTTTTGTGTAAATGAATTCTTCTGGTGTACAATAAAGAATTAAGAATCACAAATATTAGGAATGGCAAAATGTAAAAGTTTTTTAATAATACGTTCGCTATTACACTACTTATTCACTTTAAATATTAGAATAATTATTTAAATAAATATAAAAAAGTAAACTAAGACGAACAAGTAAGAACGACAAGTAAATAGACTTCAGAAATATATAAGAAATTACGAATGGCAGAGTGTAAAAGTTCTTCATAATGTGTTCACTATAACACTATTCACTTTAAATATTAGAATATAATTATTTATAAGAAAATTTAAAAAAATGTTTGGCCTCTAAAATATGAAAGAAATAAGGAAACAAAGTTATAAATTAAAATTCTAGAAAGCCGCGATGATAAATTGTATGGTAGTATAATAAAAATGTTTGAAAGAATCCAACTGGTTTGTTTGATGTGAGTCACATGAGTTGTAGTGATTTGAGTGAAAGCGACTAAATTGGATCATACAGCTAGTGCTCATATATCTGTAACTGCAATAACGTAATCACTGGCGCACTTTACCGACATATGTATCGTTTGCTTTTGATCTTGGGATCATGAATGCTACAAAGGCAATCGACTTAAAACCAAACCGGCCTGAAAATTTCCATCGCTAAACACCTTTTGAAAAGGAACTTTCATACAAACACCTGCCGTCTTCTCTTCAATTCATTAAATTAATGATAGACGATGCCTTAGGCATCTTACTTGGTAATATTATAAATAGCTGTTGCCCGCGACTTCGTCTGCGTCAAACTCGTAAAAAATATATTTTTATTTTTTTAGTTTCCCGCCGGAACTATGAATTTTCTCGTGATCAAACGTTGTTACTCGTTATTACATCAGCTATCTACCAGTGAAAGTCCCGTCAAAATCGGTCCAGCCGTTTCGGAGATTACCCGGAACAAACAGACAGACAGACAGATAGACAGACAGACAAAAATCTTACAAATTGCTTATTTGTTGTTAGCACCGTTTATACTTTCACGTGCATTCAATAAAACGTTGTTATTTTGATATTTCATACAGACACTTCAATTTTATTTATTTGTATAGAAATGATAGTTTGGATGGATGTATGTTTGTTACTCAATCACGCCAGAACGGCTGATCGGAACTGGATGAAATTTGGCACAGAGATAGATTATAGTCAGGAATAGCACATAGAATACTTTTTAGGGTTCCGTACCCAAAGGGTAAAAACGGGACCCTATTACTGAGACTTCGCTGTCTGTCTGTCTGTCTGTCACCAGGCTGTATCTCATGAACCGTGATAGTTAGACAGTTGAAATTTTCACAGATGATGTAATCCTGTTGCCGCTATAACAACAAATACTAAAAACAGTATAAAATTAATATTTATTTATTTATTTATTTATTAGGCTCACCAACAATTGTTAACACTAAGAATATTACAGTTATTATTTACTTAAAACTATAGTTGAGTGTCACAATTTTTTACAGGTAAGCACCACATATGCAAAAGTATTGAACAAACATTCAGAAACAACTTAATAACCTAATAGTATAAAAAGGGGAAAATTTAAGGGGGCTCCCATACAACAAACGTGATATTTTTGCCGTTTTTTGCTCGATATTAATAACGGCAACAGGTAGACGCTTGAAATATTCACAGAATATTTAGTTATATGTTCTCTTCAAAAAATAATTATTATTAAATTAAAATAAAATAAATTAAGGGGGGCGCCCATACAACAAACGTGATTTTTTTGCAGTGTTTTGCGATAATGGTACGGAACCCTTCGTGTGCGAGTCCGACTCGCAATTGGCCGGTTTTTATTCCGGTAATATGTTCCTTCGGGATAATTTTCGACATTCACGCGGGCGAAGCCGCGGGCATAAGCTAGTATAGCATAAATTTTATATAGGTAAAGACAAATTCATCAACCATCGCGACGTTTTTTATTATTATTATTATTATTTATTTAATTCAGATATGAAATCCACAGTTTTGTTAGTACGTACAAACACTTATATACCCTGTTTTTATCTAGAAAAGTAAAGCTGGGCACGTCGTCCTGATAATTATTAAACTGAGGTCACCTTTCAGAATACAGAATTAATTCTTTTCCCAGAAACTTGTCAATTAGAGAACCTAACATTACCTAAATGCCTAAAATATATCCACCACAATTTGCACAAGTTTTCCTAGAACTGTAGTGTGGTAGAGCCACCTATTACTGCATATTATCATTAGAAATTTATTGCGATCCTCAACATAAATAATTTAAATGCATTTCTATCGCCTTTTAATTATACCCGCGGTGACACACTTCTGTAATTTTCAAAGATAGTTTATAATTTAACGGCAGTTTAGTAAATTGTTTTGGTCAGTAAGGATATTTGCGTGCCTATACAAAAAAAACCGGCCAAGTGCGAGTCGGACTCGCGCACGAAGGGTTCCGTACCATTATCGCAAAAAACGGCAAAAATATCACGTTTGTTGTATGGGAGCCCCACTTAAATATTTATTTTATTCTGTTTTTAGTATTTGTTGTTATAGCGGCAACTGAAATACATCATCTGTGAAAATTTCAACTGTCTAACTATCACGGTTCATGAGATACAGCCTGGTGACAGACAGACAGACAGACAGACGGACCGCGAAGTCTCAGTAATAGGGTCCCGTTTTTACCCTTTGGGTGCGGAACCCTAAAAAGAGTATTTTGTTTTTCCTTTTTTTGTGGGATTATGATATACTTAATGCACATCGACTTTAAAGCTGATCTCGTTTTTATTGATTGAATTGTTATATCAAATCCAAGCATTGTCCTTTCTTATTGAGCTTATTACAAACAATAAAAATAATCATAATCAGCCGGCCGTCCCAGTAGTGGGAATCTATAATTTTCCCACTACTGCGACGGCCTCCTCTCTGGTTTGGGTCGTAATCTACCACGCGGGTCCACTGCAGGGTTGAAGGTTTAAATTGATTGCGGTTGTCCTAAAATCATCCTAGGACCAATCAAAATCAAAGACGTGTAACATCCTCAAACAAAAATAAATAAATCCAAATAAAAAATAGAGTCAACATTATACTGTCTCTCCGAAAAACAAACAAAACTCTGCAGTGAAAACGTCGAAAGTTCCCCCGAAAAATCGGCTTGACTTTTAAAAACACTATTGGCAAAACAATGCATCTGTAGAGTAACATCTGGAACGTCTTCGCTGAAATACTCTGCTACTTCTTTTTTTCCTCTAGCTGCCCCACTTTGGGAGTACCAATAGGAACTGAGTGTGTTTACTTACGGTTACACAAGTTTTTCATAGCTTTTGTCTCTGATGCTGGCACTTTTCAATACGTGCTCCGAATTAAACTTGCATTTTGGTGCCGAAATTAAAATGTTCATTTTAAAACATAGTTCGTTTTGGCATTGTTGTTAGGGACATTTTTGCCCGATTTTACCCGTTATGTTGGTGATTGTGAATGATTTTCTATAATAAAGTAAAAAGCTGATTGCTGATTAATTTAATCAAGCAAAGGTGCGTAGCTTTCAGTACTGAGAGCCAGACTTGAGCAAGTGCTCATCAATCAAAAATCATCATAATCTTCAGATTATAGCTGTAGTCCAGTACTGGACACTGATCTCTCCAATCGCAATCCACTGCTGGGATAAAGGGCTTCTCTCTGTTGGAAGAAGTAACCACACATACAGATATAATTTGCCTTTGCATCAAAAAGCAAAACACGATTCACAAACAAAACTGCAACTTCATCAAAACCCCCACTTATTCTCAACATACCGCAGTCTTGTTCTATTGCAAATGGCGCACAATTGCCGACATTAGCCGAACAAACGATCGTATTAGTCTGAAAAAGGCTCTTAGCGTGTGGGTTAGTGGCGTCGAACATATGAATGGAGTTAATTGGACAATCAGTTCATTGAGGCATGCTGAGTCGGGCAGTTTGGCCAGCGAGAGCGACGCGTGTGCCAGTTGGCGGCATCTCCCTGCCCGCTAATCAGTTCAGAGGAGTGTTCTTGTGGTGATACTCGTAGTTAGGCTGTCGAACGCAGAATCGTTTTGCTTTACCAGAGAATGGAATTTGATTGGTGCGTTTTGAAATGAGGGCTTACGTCGTAGCTTAGTTCTGGCTTTTGTAGAGTAGTTGGAGTCAGGGAAATATCTACTTTTCTTATGAATGAGAAAAGTGGTTGTTATTATTATAAATTTAGACGTTATTCTCAACTTGAAGAACTAATTCCCGATTTCTGAATTAAGTATTTAAAGTTGAGTACTTGTCAAATTCTAGTTTAGCCTGAAAGCCTGTCAAAGTTTGGCTTTAAAGTAAAGTTTGACAAGTTCTTAACTCTAAATACTCGATCCCAAAAACCCGCCGTCAGTATTTTTCGGGTGAGTAGAACTGTAACTGCTAAGGCAAATCCTATACGATTAAACGAGCAATATTTATATATATATATATATATATATATTAGTACGTAGTAATACGTTCTCGAAAATGGCTCAAACGATTTCGATAAAATTTTAAATAAGGGATAAATGGTTTTCTTGAAAATAAAAATTTTGAATTAGCATTTCAAAATATAACATTTAGTCTACGTGAGAATGTAATTGTTGATTTATTTTATTACACTGCTTTGTCTAGTGACGTGCCTCTATCAATATTTGAGGATGCATACAATTATATGGTATTTGCACACAGATACAGTTGAAGGAATTCACTTATTCAACATCAGTTTCGTCACGGACGACGTAATGCCTATAATAAATACCATTATCATTCTCTATTGTGGAAACAAGCCTTTGATTTTTTGACATATGGCTTGTTTTGTTTGTAACTGTAATCTAATGTCATTAGAAACACAATAGGTATTAGAGAGTGGATCCTATAGTCAACTCGGACATTTTTTCCACAAACGCAACGGGGTGCCACTAAGTGCTGATTAAAAGTTACAAGTTTCATATGTTGGCAAAGAGAACGAAGCAAGATCCTCTAAAATGTACAATCTCATCTGTAATTCTAGTCTTTTAACAGATTTTCATTGCAGATTCGAGTCAAATGCTATTCTTGATTTCGTTAATATAAATGTTTTACAGTTTTATCGAAATAGTTTGAATGAGTTTAGTTTTTAATTTAAATGAGTTTCTAGGATAGGATAGATGGATCCCCTTCTCTGCACTTAGACTCTTTTGTCCCTTGTGCGTGCAGGCCGCCTCTCTATGAGAGGGAATGGGGCGTAAAACGCGGGCCCAGTGCGGTTTGGTGGATGTGTGACATCCACCAATGTTTTCGAATTTTTGGTTCTGCCGGTTCCCTCACGATGTTTTCTTTCACCGTTTTGAGAGTAGTGGTGATGAAATAATTTACACAAAATAAAGCGCCTGTCTGTAAGTGCTTGTAGCACTTACAGACAGGCGCTTTATTTTGTTGCCATTACCACTGGGCCACCACTGTTCAAATGAGTTTCTAAAAAGCGTTGCCATTGACTAAAAGGCGTATAAGGTTCTCGAAGTTCTTTTTTAGATGATTAAGGCCCAGTAAGTGTCCACGTAAATTGCAGCATCAATGGTGTGATCCTCGATCTTTAGTTGTATGAGAACTTGAGGCACTCCAGCATGAGAGTCAAGTTTTAGAAATGTGCAAGGTAAAAGTATTCAGCAAATAAGTTTCTAAAATAAAATAAAATTTTGTAGGTATTTAGAAATAAAACGTATCAAATTAACATATAAATCTAATTGTATAAACCATGTAAGTCGTATAAAAATATCAACTTACCGCCCTCTTGTAGATCCTACAATAACCTTTTCTACCGCGTGGGCCGATCAGCTGACACATACGATGTTATTCCTTTCAGTTTCGATACTAAATCCAAATCACGATAGCGTAATCGTAATCCTTTAAATCTGGATAAGCCGATAAGACGGTTAGGAAGTTACAAATTACGATACGTATCTTATAAATAATAAAGTGTTTACTATGTTTTCAAATTACGCAGTTTTAAGTGTGACGAATATTGGAAGAATTTTTGAAAGATAGTGATTAAGTAATCAATTAAATTAGCTTATTGCAGTCTAATGCTAGATGTTTGCGCTTCCCTTCGCTGTCCCTTCAGTATTTAATATACCCAAATATTTACTTTGAGGACTATCTTTTTTAGTATTGTGTCACTTTTTGACTTACAGCGATAGCTGATCTGGTGTCTTTTTTAGGGCACTCCTCGTTAAAGATCTATAAAGAAGCACGTCCTTTATGTCCACACTAATCCTTCTAAACCGAAAACCCACATACCTCCAGCAACGGCTTAAACATTCCATCCAAAAGAAAAACAAAACTAGAAACAAATCAACGTTGTTAGCATAACAAAGTAAACTCCGAAGCACTTGTTAGGTGTTACCCGACCGTTTACGGAGTCCCCCTGTGCCGTGTGACAGTTGGTGACGAAGAAGCTCCGTGATTTGGCTGGTTTGTTTTGTATGTGCATTCGTTGAGGCGCACTCGAGTCGAAAAATCAGCATGCGTGAAGATGCGCCTGTACTCTGTAGGACAAGGACGGCGCACAGAGGAGGTGCGAGGAATAATTTCACGGTGCGTAATCTTGAACGTAACAAATTGTATAGACAGGTTGCGGCCCGAAACAGAGTTATAGGGGATATTTTCTTGGGGTTTCTAGTGATGAATAGGGTCTGATTTTCTTTGGAATTCTTGTTGAATTTAAGAAGCATCTTTGTATATTGAAAAGGTCATGCTTGGTTCAGTGGTCCTTCTGTGAAGTGCAGTGTTGCTTTGCAAGGATGTGAAAGCAGTTTCTATCTATCCACCTAAGTTTAGGATTTTAATAGAATGCTTAGATTTTTATATGACAGGCAGATAGCAAAAAATGCTAAATTCTTTAAATAAAATTTCATCTGTTTGTAAACTACTGACCTGAATCGTTGTTGTTGGTATTGTAGAACTGTAGGTGATTCCGGTTTTGCTTACTTTGAACATATAGATCTTTTTTATTCTCTCCCGTAGTAAATATAAGACATATTCTGTCCATAAAAATCTGCAAACTGTGTCAGCTCCTGTTTATTTTTCGGTCCCAACACTCAATAGCCATGTTGAAAACCCGTCAACACTTATGCATTAATGCGATGTGTCATTCACACGGCTTTTATCATCAACACAATGCCGTGCCAACATTTAGTACACAGTTCAGACATTACATTATATTATAAATTTGTAGGTATTGATATGTGATGAATTTTCTATAAATACTTTGCGAATGATATTGATGCCATAAACCCACGAGGGTTTAAGGCCGAGACAAGATGTATGTGGGACTGCATAGAAAAGAAAGAAACACACGTACATTTACACAACGCTTGCACATTATTGCAAAATACACATAGGTACAGTTCAGGGTTAAAAGTGTAGTCACACTCTACCAAAACAGCAGCGGCAAATTTTTTTAGGCAGAAGAATTTTAACTTTTCACGGTTAGTAATTATAATCTATACCTTAATTTGCATAAAACATATTAAACCAGTTCTGGATATTTAAACTTCTTCTACAAAAAAAAAAATCCATTTGAATTTTATGAGAGTAACTGCCACACTCAGAAAGATTCATTAAATTAGCCCTAATGTGTACTTAACTAAGTATCATTAAATCCGTTAATTAACGATTCATCCCAGAGACATAATTTAAGGGTTCATTAGTTAATGACAATTTTAAGTATCCGTAGGGTTATGTATACACATTGAAAGCATGTAAATAAGTAATATAAATGAAAATAAGTTCTTTTACTGATCGTTTTTAATAAAAGACAAAGCGATACAGCTGTTTTCATATAAATAAAGCAACCGGACCCGTTTTACCCGACTGCCGAAGGAGGGTAATGTGTTTATCAGTCTATGCATATTTGTATGTTTGTTCCTATGTGTCGTTCTAGAGACCAAACGCGTTGGTCGATTTTGATCGTTCTTACGTCAATCGATTCGTCTTAACCCTGCGATTGTCACTGGCTACATAAAAATTTTAAAATAGGTAAATGGCCGATGTTCGGCGCCATATTGTAGCGGACCAAATTTTTTTTCTGCCAATCCCGTCGTGTATCAAAATAAAGGGTTTTAACAGGTGATTTAAAAAACATATATCACTTATATGTTTAAATGTACCTAAATCGAAAAAAACAATAACTAAAAATATGTAAATAAAAAAAGTTAATTCAATAAATCCAAAAATCCGACTGGTTTTGCTCTGCCAGCTTGCGAATATGTATCCTCCGCATCCGACTGCACAGCATGATTTTCTCCTTGTTTACGTCTTTTTAGTTTGCTTTTCAAGCAGTCGGGATTTTCGAGGTTTTGTTTTTCTGGTATCATTTATAGCTAACTATCAATGTTATAAAGTGTCAAGGTTATAAAATGTTTCACCCGGCAAAAATAAAATTTCGTGTTGTAAATTTTAATTACATATTTATCATAATATATTATTAGAAATCTATTGTTTCTTTTAGTGGTTTAAAATAATAGTATTATAATTTGATTAATTTATGGATTTTCATTTATTACCTATATAATTCATCTTTCTGCCCTTGAACCATGTTGCTTGGGGTCGGTTAAGAATTTCATATAAAGAAAAAACATTTCACCCAAGATATTTTATTTTTATATTTTATTTTATTTATAATAATTTTTATTTTATTTACAATAATTTTTAATTTATTTATAATAATTTTTATTTAATTTAATTTATAATAATTTTTATTTTATTTAATTTATAATAATTTTTATTTTATTTTATTTATCAAGGAAAACCTTTCATCTAAAGATACGCACAATAAAAACGAATTCTCTATTAAAAATAAGAATATAATCTCAAACGTACATGTCAAAATCAATCGTTAAACAGTTAAGTAAGGGTTTTGCTATACTTAACTTTAATTGTCATTAAGGGACGTTAAGGAACCGTTAACTGTCTCTGAGAGTGTACTTTTTTAAATCTTCACTAAGGAACGACTTAAGTAAACGTTAAACGTCTCTGAGTGTGGCAGTAAGACTGCATTTTTGACCCTTTAGTGTACATACAAAAACGCACGCCTTTTTCCCATGAGGCTTTCCCATGTGGGTAGGCAGAAACTAAGAACGCCACCATTTGCTACGATCCTTACATATTCCTTTTGCTACATCTACGTTCATACATCTTGTCATACACGTACGACGGTTATGAGTACTGCGAACTTTATTGCTAACCGAACCTTTCTGGAGAACATCACTAATGAGATATACTTCTACGGCGTTCCCGTACGGTGTTTTTGCAAAATATGATGCATTTGATCGATGCGACTCAAAAATTTGTTGAGTTATTACAGATAACCAAGTTATGCTTTAAGATATGATTCGTTATCATGATTATATTAATTTTGTCTATGTACGTTGGCAAGTGATACTTTGTGTCAAAGTAAGAGGATCAGACATCTCAGAAAGTTTGCCGCAACTTCAACTAAATTGATTTGGCTGAAATAAATTTAGAAAACCAGCCATTTTGAGATTTTGCCTAATGACATCACCAAAGATGGGTGGCGCCTCTAAGGCAGGTCATGGAAACAATGGCATGATGACTCAGGTTGACTTAATTAGCATCACAACGGGTAGGATATGGCGATTTACATTATAATGGGTTTGGCTCCTCCATGCATTATTCTCCTGTAAACTGAGGGTCGTGATCTCTATGGAAGACTTTACTATGGCCTATATTCTGCTATTTGGTTCTATCTTCTGTGGACTATATTGCTAACAGCTTAGATTTAGGTCTGGTAGACTTGGGCGAGTGTGAGTGGAAATGGGCCACACACGCAGACACATTTCCTTGAATTTTATACTTGCGCGAATCCAGTTGAGCCGAAGACACCACACAGATCCCATGCTATACATAGACCACCATCAAGTACCGCACCATCGACCAGTATTGTGCGTTTTGCTAATAGTAGATTATGCACCAAGAGGATAAAGCAGTATCTTATGTCACGGAGGCCATATTGAACCCTGAGCGTAACGAGGGAAGCATACTCTACTTTTCATACCTGCTGCTAGACAATAAAAAGCTGAAGTATGTATTGCTTTGATTATTGTGTTTGATGTTTATTGTAGATCTGAGCATTGAATAAATGCACCACAGGCAGCTTGACTTTCGTATTTTTGCTAAATGTTGGCAATAAACTAAAGGGGCAGATTCCGACACAGTCTTGACTCATACTTTTGTTTTTCTTGATTGAAAAAAATCGTCATAAGTTTTTTATTATCTGTTTTGATTTTTCCAGTAGTAGATTTATTAAATGTAGTATATAGTGCCTATTTTCATAAACTGGAGTGCATTTTTTGTCAACACGAATATTGCAATAAAATTAATTTAAAACACAGCACCAAACATCGTCTTTTGCTTCACATTCTTTGAAATATCCTTCTTTTTTTGAGTTTTGGTTATAGTGGCCAGTTCGATTTTCCAACAAACCGCTTTACAATGCCATATGGGAATTTTTTACTTTTCCACGAGTTACCACACGAATTTGACATTCCAAATTCAAATCACTTTACACCCTTGGGAGTTTTACAACTTTACCTACCTTGGGAGGCAATGCTTTACTTTACTTTGAGATTGCTTGATATGTAATTGGAAATTGTCGAGGAGGTGGTGTGAATAGTAGATTGTTTATCTAGGGAGCAAACGACTATTTTAAAGGCGAGAATGTTTTTTATTATCCAGAGTGAGATTCTAAAGTAGAATCCTGAGCACAGCGAGGGCTTCAAAGTAGATCACTTGAGGTTAAAATAGTGCTGCTCAGGAGCATAGAGGGTGATAAAAGAGTGGCCACCTCAGGTGGTGGACACTCTACTCTTTATCACCCTCTATGAGAAAATAAGTATGTGCAACTTATGAACAAGAACGTTACGTTTTTTTATTTACATACAATTAAGAACATTGAAATAATTAGAGGCTCATGTTTATATTTGAACAATTATGGAAGTGCATCGTACCAATTTTATTAGTACCATCCGTTACAGTTGGTCTGTTTTCCAGTGTTCCACTTGTTCAATAAAATAAATAGAATTACAATCGCTCATTAGCCATTCACCTCATACATTCGTAGTATTCGATTTTAGCGATGTAATCCTATTTTGGACCGCATGGTTTGTGATTCATCTCTTTGCTGATTGGAAAATTTACTAACAATATCCACATTCCAAATTCAAATCACTTTTAGTCCCTAGGGATTAATGAGCTATTTTAGTCCCTGTTTACGAAAAATAAACTTGTTCTTTTTCTATAGATGTCATAAAAAATATATTAAAACGGAAGTAGTCCATCCTGGCGTGGGGAAGAAATGAGAGGTTTAAGTGAAGAAGTGAAAATTGAGGTGATGAGTATGATGATAAATCCATCTTTGGTGAGTACTGGGGAGTGTCAGATCTTTAGTTCTATTCTTATATTCTCTACCAGGGTTCATCAGCATCAGCACCCGCGAAACTTCAGCATCATTTTCAATATCAGGATCAGCATTGGTAGATTCTGATTATTAATGCTGAAGTTCGAGCCGTGACATGACTGCGGATGGAGTAGGGCTTATGGCACGTGTTCTTTTGTTGAGGCAGACCGCGCCAATTGCGATTGTAAACATACACAAACTTATTTCATCATTAGGTTATAATACGTCATTGCGGATGAAAGTGCAGTTTTTTTGTTTTTCGTAATCTGTTGTAAAATATAATAGACTAGCTTTAGCCAGCGGCTTCGCCCGCGTGAAAGTCGAAAATTATCCCAAAGGAACATATGCCCGGGATAAAAAGTATATCCTATGTGCTATTCCTGATTATAATCCATCTCTGTGCAAAATTTCATCCAGATCCGTCCAGCCGTTTGTGCGTGAAGAAGTAACAAACATACAGCCTCACAGACTTTCGCCTTTATAATATTAGTGTGATTAGTGAATCAAAAAACCAGTGTAACAAATGGAAAAGGAATTATTCACGCAAAGGGTGTAACTACCGATACTTACAATTTAAATTCTAACATTTTATAAATTACTTGAAGAGCAAACATCCTGATGAATTAGAAATGTTTTTAACCAGCGATAAAAAGAAAAATAACAAACATTTTTAAAGAAAATTATAAAAACTACAAAAATAATTAAAATATCTTTCTAAAATAATTAAAATCAGCATCTGCATCTGCTGATGTTATTGACAAAATGTCAGCATCAGCTGATGTGAAAAAATGTGCATCTGCAACAACCCTGTCCTCTACGTATTTCATAGTCTTAGAACTCACTTCAACCTTAATTAATATAGACGCCTTAATGACAAGCAACAAAAAAAAATAAACCCTTTCCTTGCAGCCGGGTAAAAAACACATCGTAAGAAGTTGTAGACTAACTTTTAATGAGACTTGCTTTTCATTTTAGAAAATTGAATCATAGTTAGATTGGTTCCTATACACATCATCATCATCAGCATTTTTTAATGTGGGACCCACTGTTGGGACACATGCCTCCTCTCTGTGAGAGAGGGAATGGACCTTAATCCACCACGCGGGCCCAGTGCGAGTTAGTGGATGTCACAAGCTTTCGTATTTAAGGTTCTAGGACAAGCCGGTTTCCTCACGATGTTTTCCTGCACCGTTTTTAGAGCAGTGGCGCCTGCCTAGGTTCGTATCCACGACCTACAACACGTAAGTCGACCACTGCTGTTTCTATACACGGTTGGATTCAAAAGCAAAGCCAAGTAATGCCAATAAATAATTAATTTAAAACTACCTTCATATTATTTCCTGTACCTGGTGAACAAAAGCAAGTCTTCAAGATTTAGCCTCTCGCAATCACTAGACCAATGGCCCGGTTAATATTATTATCTTGACATAAATTCAATTTCCTAGAAGATCCAATAATATTGCTACGCTCAAAAGGCACTTGAATTTTGCGTTTAATATCGCCAACCAGTATCAATTTGTATAATATATTTAAATTATGATATCGTTTTATGTTAAAACTTTGTATTAGAGAGTAAAGTCGGTAGCTATTCCTAGCTAGGGATATATACTGCATCTCTCTCCGTGGGTTGTTAAAATGTAAGAAGGATGATATCAGTTTGATGAAGACCAGAAACTGTTTTGTGGTACGTGAATTACATCAAACCGCGAAATTTTGGTTGCTCTAATATTTCAGTACGGAATTAGTTTTTAGGGTTCCGTACCCAAAGGGTAAAAACGGGACCCTATTACTAACACTTCGCGATCCATCTGTCTGTCTGTTCGTCTGTCACCAGGCTGTATCTCATGAACCGTGATAGCTAGACAGTTAAAATTTTCACAGATGATGTATTTCTGTTGCCGCTATAACAACAAATTTTATAACAACAATATTTAAGGGGGGCTCCCATACAACAAACGTGATATTTTTGCCGCTTTTTGCTCGATATTAATAACGGCAACAGGTAGACGCTTGAAATATTCACAGAATGTTTAGTTTTATATTTACTTCAAAAATAATATTATTAAATTAAAATAAAATAAATTAAGAGGGGCTCCCATACAACAAACGTGATTTTTTTTGCAGTGTTTTGCGATAACGGTACGGAACCCTTCGTGTGCGAATCCGACTCGCACTTGGCCGGTTTTTTGAGCATTACCTAAATACCTTCTACATGACTTAGATATCTGACGAGCTCATAAACCCACTCATATCCCTGAACTTACATAAAAACTGATTTCGGTCGTGTATTAAATCATCAAGGCGCTCAAAACAGAAAATAGCACCGACGGGGAGAATATAATCATTAAATTATACAATAACAATAAATCTGACTAAACAACACAAGAAATAACAGGAGGCACTTAATAACGCCTAATTTGCTTAACTATAAGAATCACCTAATTATCATGATTTAACTTAATCATTACTTTATTTAATTAGAAACTCAAGTAATTGTCTGTCTGCGAACAAATCGGTCTACATAGGAAATAGGTAAATACCTTTGAGCCTATTTTGTCACCCAGTAGCGTTAAATGAAGCAATTTCCGCCCTTAAATTGACTCCCTCTATGAAATTGCTTTGAGAAATGAGTTTTAGCGCTGCTTAATTTGGTTAAGTGAGCAAAGAAACAAAAATTCTATACATTGTCGAGTGACTTAGGGCTTAATTACACCGGCTTGCTTTAATTTGAGCTTTTAACTTTCGGTGTTAATTTTAATCGAGAATTAAATGCATTTTTGAGGTCCTTTTTCTTTATTGTTAGGAACAACTGAATATTTAAGATTTTACATTTAATTGGACATTTTATACGTAACTTACATAATTTTAACATTAGGTGATGAAACCGTACCTGAAAGACTAACAATATAATTTTACTTTATATTTCAATCTAGAATCGAATGAGAGCTGAGAGAGAGATGATAGAATGAGGAGCTCGTGGCTAAATAATAACAGCCGCACGGGTCGATCTTAAAGGTTAAACAACGCTTGACGAGGTCGGTCTGTGGATGGGTGACCATTTCAACATACCGAGTTTCCTCCGTGCCTCGAAAAGAACGCTAAGCCGTTAGTCCCGGCTGTCATTTGAAGATCTTTGACAGTCGTTACGGGTAGTCAGAAGCCTGAGATCTGACACCAGTCTTGCCAAGGGGTATCGTGTTACCCAGTTACTGAGTTGTGGAGATCAGATAGGCAGTCGCTCCATGTAAAATACTGGTACTCAGCTGAATCCGGTAAGACTGGAAGCCGACCCCAACAATAATTGGGAAAAAGGCAAGGCAGATGATGATTTCAATCTAGAATCATAGGCCTGTAGAACGACGGGGTTTAAAATATCAGAACTCAATGTTAAGCTCTGTTTAACATCAAACATTTAACTACACTTTAGTACTTCCACCACTTGTATTTAGCTTTCCTAAAATTTATATGGCATTCGTACTAGTATTCCCAAGGAAAATTTCACGTATTTAGTAAGGCAAATAATATTCTAGTCTTTGTTTAACATATGGGATTAGATAAATTATATTATGTCTCGTTTCGAGAGATTACTGTATACATTTATCTGTTTCCAAATGACAACGCACTGGGCATTAAGCTGACTTAATGGTGATATTTATTTCCGTCTTTTTCGAATTAAATCTAATAGATATTGAACATTTATTTCCTGTTTTATTTTCGGTTTATTTGTTGACTAGAAAATCTCTTTTATTGTTTAGAAGAGATATAAACAGTTTTTCTCGAGCGGGAATTGTTTACTTATACAGGATGGTCAAAAAGTCGTGCATCAAACGCAATTAGGGGTTAGATGGGGTCATCAGCTGCAAAAAATTGTTCTACGGAAGGTCCTTAAGGTCCTTTTTTTTCTCAAATCTTAACTTTTTATTTACTTCGAAGCCCACTGTGAGAAAAAAGTACTCTACCGAAAAGTGACCCTGTATTACAAGTTTCGGCGCATTAAATAGGGATTCTGAAAAAGTATAACATATGGCCATGAGTAATATCATTCTAGGACGAAAAAACAAAATAACGATTGTGAACAATACAAAATAAATTAAACATAAAGTAAATAACTCGGCAGGGGTAAGGACCTCCCGTAGAACAATTTTTTGCTGCTGATGCCCCATCTAACCCCTAGGTGCGTTTGATCCACGACTTTTTGGCCAACCTGTATAATAGATATTCTACCTTCTAATCTTTTGTTTTTCACATCTATGCGACATTGCGAAACGGAAAATGCACGTATAGGCAAACTAGACGTAAGTACGAGAGACATTTAGAAATTAAAACAAACAGAAAAAGAATCCTTTTAACGTTTCTCAAACGTTATACTTGCTCAGTTATGAAACCACCCAACCATAAAACAGTATGCACCAAAATTATTATACCAGACGAAATTCCCAGACTTACATTAGAATCATGTAACCGATTCTAGTATCATTATGCAGAGATAAGTGGAGGGACAGACGCCCCGGCTATAATTCAAAAGGCCCCCTCTGACGGTAGCTTCCCAGAACTGATGTCACGTATCCAAGTCCTTCCTTTAGTTAGAACCTCTCTATTTAACAAAATTGCTACTCCTTAGGAGAACTTTCGTCGTTATTATCATTTGGAATTTCTAATTTGAATCGAAGAGTTATGTGGAATAGAAGCTGTTATTCAAGTATGGCCTGATTATGGGGGTCTGGTGACTGATCAATTGCATTATTGTAATAAAGGCTACGTTTAGTAGACAGTATATTTGTTATTAAATATTAGTCAAAGTACCGGGGCGACCGATCTGTGCTCGGGTGAAAATAGAGAAAAATATATATGTTAAATTTTATTTGCCCAGATATGAGACCTGCAGCCTAATTGCGTAAGTAAATTCGGCAAGGCAAATAATTTTACCGCCATCAATCGACCAATCACATAGACGGAAATCCACATCGCGTCTTTTATCTCGCATGTGATTGGTTGATTGATGGCGATCAAACTCTTTGCATTGTCGTTACGCAATTAGGCTGCTGGCTAGATCGATTTTTCGCTCCCGAAAACCACTTTAATGCAAATTTTATCGAAAGCGTTAGAGCTGTTTTCGAGAACGTGATACATATATTGCTCGTTTAATAGTATACGATAATTCTACTCAGTATATTTGAGCCCTAATAACATAATCCATAATCGTCACAGTCGAT
Organism: Anorthoa munda; assembly: GCA_945859665.1. Classification (NCBI taxonomy): domain Eukaryota; kingdom Metazoa; phylum Arthropoda; class Insecta; order Lepidoptera; family Noctuidae; genus Anorthoa; species Anorthoa munda. The sequence goes on along the minus strand of OX243905.1, from coordinate 10,997,574 downwards.
GAAGAAAATTATCTAAGAGTATGTACCCGCTTGTATGTTATAAGATTATGTTGATGGAAATGTACAGAAAATAATTATTGTCATGCGATTTCATTTTTAGTAATTACTACATTAGGAAAACCACATTTTATAGTCCTATATGTCAGTGTTCATTATAGGAAAGGTGTCGTTGTACACGCTTAGTACCTAGTTTTACAAAATTTTCTTTTTTTACGATATTACCTACTGTGAAGTCTCTCGTCTAAAGATGACGAAGACTTGTTTGTTTACAATGTTTTCTTGTGAATAGGTTGCCATATTATATACTAACTAATATAGGTGAGTATGTATTTAATGCATAATTAAATTGCATTAGCTGGAGAATGGAACTAGAAGTTATTTAGACTCCCGCTCGTTAAATTTTGACCAGTCTGTCACGTCCATTCCTTGATGTTTGTATGCTAGACCGTGTGACACTCTTCTCTAAATTGACATCAATGTTTCCTTAAGGAACTGGGTTATCACATTATCATCACATCATCAGTCTATTAATGTACCCACTGCTAGGACACAGGCCTCCTCTCTGTGAGAGGGAATGGGACGTAATCCACCACGCGGGCTAAGTGCGGGTTGGTGGATGCCACATATCTTCGAATTTTTGGTTCTAGGACATGCCGGTTTTCCTTCACAGTTTTGAGAGCAGTGGTGATGAAATAATTTACACAAAGTAAAGCGCCTGCCGGGGCTCGAACCCACGACCTACACCTTGTAAGTCGCGGCCGATACCACTGGGCCACCACTGCTCTCGGGCCACCACTGCCCTCAAATCAAATTGACATCAATGTTTCCTTAAGGAACTGGGTTATAATTGGTTTAAATCACCAATATTTATAAGATTAGACTGCTTTTGTCTGTCAATCTGTCTCACAAAGGTTAACTGAGAAAGCGGGTGTTTAAAATCGGAAAATCCCAACTGGTACTTTCCAGGTTTAAACCTCCACACTGTCTTCTATTTGTACAGTAACTAGCAACAAGATAATTTAGACGTTTCTGAATCATTCTTTAGTACGTACTGGCGCCAATGAACTTCCTAAATGACGTTTAATAGGCGTGTGCGCACGTCACTCTGAAATAACTCTGTAATCGTGATTTGCATCATTCCGATTATGGCTGATATAAATTTTTACTGCATAACGTAACATTCACAATATATGATGAAAGAAGGTGTGCGTATATACGTAATGTTTTTAGGAAGCGAATAATTTGTTTGTGTAGTTAATGATTTTCAATACTTTATCAAGATGATTATTTAGCTGATATAGATTTTGTAGATAAATGAGACGACAAAATTAAATGTAGGTTATACGCACTAAACGTGTAGGTACGTATTTTTCCTCAATATACTTATCTACTTTGATAATTCTAAACCTAATCTAATATCTATTGAATATATCTAGTTTTTAGGGCTCCGTACCCAAAGGGGTAAAAAGGAGACCCTATTATTAGGGTTCCGTACCCAAGGGGTTAAAACGGGGCCCTATTACTAAAATTTTCACATATGATGTATTTCTGTTGCCGCTATAACAACAAATACAGAAAAAAAAAACAGATTAAAATAAATATTTAAGTGGGGCTCCCATACAACAAACGTGCTTTCTTCCGTTTTTTGCGATAATGTTACGGAAACCTTCGTGCGCGAGTCCGACTCGCACTTGGCCGTTTTTTTTTTGTAATATCTTTATTACAATTCGAGCATTTCAAATCTACTATTGAAATTTTATCAATGATATGATAAGGTGTTGCCTTAGTAATATGGTAGTTCTTGTAGAGATTTCGTTTTTATCACAAAGAGCCCAGATAAATCAATCATCTCATTGGTTTTGATATGATAACGAGAGATGAGTCAATTTCTATAAAAAGAGGTTACGTTATTTTAAAGTATCGTGTTTGGTTATTGTTTTTACAATTTGGTACATCACGATGTCACCACATCTTATGCTTTGAAATTTATTGTAAACGCCCGCAGTCACACGTATTTTTTCAATAAGTATTTTTATCGCTATTCAGAAATTCTAGCATATATTTCGATTGGAGTTATACTTCAAGAAAGTGTTTTGTGTTTTGACAATAACGATAATATCTCCTGCACAATTTTAAACGAAAAGGTGCAGCAAAATCAGTTCACTCACCGCAGTATTTAAAAACTTCCATTGTTCTCATTTCAAGTGCTAACAATTCCTTTAATTCCGAGAAAAAACTCAAAAGATACAAGCTCTTTTCCTTTGGACCTAAACAAATTAAAACTTTATCCCTTTGTTCTTAGTTCACAAGTATCTAGGTGTCTAGATGGGGAATTGTAAATTGATAATGTAGAAATCGGATCCTCTTCCTCACTCCCCTTAATCTCGTTCACCACAACCGAATCGGGGCAAGTACTGGCAACTTTACCTAGCAGCCGTCGCAAGTTTTTAATTTCATTACGAATCAGAATTAGGGCTTTATTTTTTACGTATTCTCTATTTTATTTTAAGGATGGATTGAATGAATAACTTGGAGTAAATGGATTTGCATTTTGAATTCGTTGACGTATTTTGGTTGCTTTGTTATGCGAGTTTGTACTTTCAAAGTGGTTCTTATTGTAATGTAAAAGCTTTTTTTAGCCTACAATGTCCCAATGCTGGGCAAAGGGTTCCTTAATATATTTTTTTACTGGTTTATAAAAATGATTAAGAAATTACAATATCAGTTCTTATAAGAGTAAAAAAGTCATTTCGTAACTGTTATTATGTCTGTATTTCTTTTTTTTTCCGTTTTTATTTTATAATCTTGTGTCTAAATTTTCATATTTCGAAACGAATTTCTTAGGCAACGTGTTACATAATAGACAAGCTGGTGGAAAAAATAATTTTCGAAGCATGTTGCAATAAAAATAATTTTAATCTGAGTTGGAACATCCAGTTTCCTCAAGACAGCAGCGTCGCTCTCACAGTGAAAAAACCATATAAACTGAGTTTATTCAATTAATAATTTAAGTGCTCTTACTTTGTATGAACTTTGCACTAAAATGTTTCACCTTTTATAGTCTACTCGCACCTGTCGGGCTGTGAATAAACACTGGAAAAACAAGACGCAACTGCGATTAAACCGTAAACAAAACTACGCTAAGTTCTCTTTGTAATCAAGAGCTAAGGCGACAACTTATTTCATTTACATAAACAGTTTAGCATAAGCGAGAATATTTTATCTGACTAACGAACGTCGCACCTCTTGTAGATGTTTTAATTTCCAATATTTCAACGTTTGACTCCACGTTTTGAAGTCGCTGAAAAGTGAAAACTTTCTGATGGATTCGTTTGGATTGTTCTAAAGTTTTAAACTCCACTTTGATATTGGATACGGTCGTGTTTTTATTAACGTTTGGTTCACCTTTAATGTTTTTCTAAAGAGGAAACTTTCAATCAACACTTTTGATTAAAATATTACAAATGTAACATAGCATAGATTGTTATAGCATTATAACATGTTACATCGTTATAATTAATGTAATTAATTATAACAAATGTAATATAGCATAGAGTTGTGTTACTATTTTGGTGTACAATTAATTATTTTTCACTACAATAAACATTAAAGACATTGTTACAGAAACGGTACATGATATAGTTTAGTTTACTGTGGTAGACTGGTGCCTAAGCTAGGCTTTAAGGGCCTGTATTTCAGGTCACCAGGTCTCCACCCTCTAGCAGTTAGATACATTTCATAACTATTAAAAAAAAATTGATTTAACAATTTCAATAACAGGTTGTATAATATTAATAACTTTTAAAAGTCTGTAGCCCATAATGGAGTGTTCAAAACGAAAATATGGAAATAAAATACTGGAAGAGAATTGAATTTTATTTTGCAAATAAGGGTAATCACAATAGATAAAAAAAAAAAAAATGTTTTCTGTATTTATCTTCACTCCTAGATACCCTCAAGGGTTACGCAGATATGTTTTTTAATAGTCCACCCACATCAATCAATACATCACGGTCTTTGAGTCAAGAGTGAATAGGTTTCTTCTAGGTAAGCGTGCTTCACCGTAGACCGCATCATCGCTTAACATCAGGCGAGATAGTGGTCAAACGTGAGCCTATAGATAGATTATAAAAAATAATACAACATAATAAATCTGTAGAAAAGTCGTTTTTGTACAAAGTAAATATTTCCAAAAATATAAGCCAGGGTGTTAAAGGATAACCAACAGAACCCATTTCCAGCATTATTTGAATTTTTGTCTGTTTAATTGTGCTCGAATCACGTAAAATGTAAGAAACCAATACATAAAAAAATTGTGTATAACTTCAAGTATTACTTCGTTTTTGTTACCGGTCCACTCTTTCAAAACACTCGTATATGAATGTAAAGTGTTCAAGAAGTAAAATAACACACACACGCAATTCAGATACTCGGACAGTTGAACTCTATATTCGATAGATGGCGTTGTGCATTTGACGTCATTTTCTGAATGGCGGTGTTAAGATTCGCTGCGATAGGTTTAGGTATAGGTGCCATAAATTGTTAGGTAGGTAGGAATGTAGATAGGTACTACACACATAAAGGTATGTAGTTAGGTAGGAAGGTAAGTAGGGTAAGGGTAGGCAGCTGACGGAAGAGAAGCTGCGGGCACAGCTAGTATCAAATATGCCATTTAAAATAACGCAGCAAATACAGCAACTGTAAAAAAAATAAAACTAGAATTCCAATCCTTTGAACAGCTATACAGTGTGAAACCATTAGTGGAGTGGGCCCGATGCATAAATCTGCAGTAAGTTAAGCTGCGTAAGCGTGGCTAACGGGCGGTTAGCGCACTAACCCCGCTTGAATTAGTCGGGACTCCCGTAGTCATTTAATCGCTGGCTGGCAAAGAAAACTCGCTATTAAATTAATGGGCATCTAGGCTGGGTTAATGGTCGTACACTGGTTTGCATGTAGCCGGAGGCAGATCGCGGGGACACCGTGTATAGTAATTAGAAGGTGCTTAAGAGGGAAATTATTCGGTTGATTGTCGAAGCCTCTGCTCTGATAGGATAGTACTGTCGGATATTGAGCTTCATTACCTGTAATGTCAAGGTATCATGTGATTTTCATGTCCATTTATGTCGTATTTACTTATCACAGGCGGTTTCTGGTAAGCGTCTGTAAATAATAAAATATTCAAGGTATGGGTAAGTAGAAGATGTTATAGGTTCCTCTTAATGAGATGGTGTATCACACAAATTTCTGGACAAAGCCCAAAACTGAAACGATTAAGGGCCGATTTCACCAATGAAACAAATCGCGATTAGTTTAATTGGTGAAATCAGCCCTAACTGATACAAGGTTCTAGACTTTGTCAATAGGGTAGGTATATAAGGCTGATTTGACATGAAAAGTAACCTGACGAGTAGCGAAATAAAACAAACGTTTTTAAAATATTAGCATCCGTCGACTCGCTAGGCTCTATAAGCCAGCCTTCAAAGCGTTTTCGGCCTAAAGATTTGGCCACGTTGATTTCTTCTTTGTTTTAAGCTAAAATGGCTAAACAGACGAACAATTTCAGTTTCACACAAAACACCCAGTTACATGCTAATAATTATATCAACTTGTATTGCGCATACGACACGTCGCTTCTCCAAGGCGGCCGTGAGGTGTTACTTAACCGTCATAAGCGTCTAATGTGTTAATACGTTCAGCACACGTGTCGCTGTATAACGCTGCATGTACGTCGCTTTAAGCTGCGCTAAGCACACGGGCAACTAAACTGGGCAACTTTGAGCAATTACCAATTATAATTTATGCAACAATTATCAGTAACACACTATACTATAACATCAAGGCGGCCGTGAAGAGTTACATAACCGTCTAATGTGTTAATACTTTCAGCACACGTGTTCGTTGTATATGCTGCATGTACGTCAATTTAAGTTGCGCTAAGCAGTGCACACGGGCAACGAGATTGTGGAATTCTTGCAGTTAAATATGACGTTTCAGCAACATCGGACAACTTAACACTGTCGCCCAGATTTTGTGTTGTCCCATTGTCACGTTAGGCCTGCCTTTAAGGAAATTCCAAATTATTGTGGAAAATGCGCTATTTTAGCAACCCGCGATTATGAGCTATTTTTGTAACAATTGTCGTGAGTGGTTGAGTGATAGTTTGCAAAATGCCGCTGCTCCTTATTGAGCGATAAGAAACAACTATGTTGTTTATTAATATATAATGCTAAAAAAATTGCCCGTGTACGAGCAGCTCTGCAGCGCCGTACGTCGCTTTACAGCGCTGCAGGTTGCTGTAAATACACAGTCGCTAATCGCTGTCGTAATCCGGTCCAGTTGCAAGGCCCTGCTGTCATTAGGTTAGCGCGGCGATCATTATTGATGTATTTGCTGTGTTTGTTAGCTGGGTTTTGGCAATCTAACTAACGGTACCTACAAAACTTTGTTTGCGTAGGTTTCAGTATAGACATTAATAAAAAAAGTTGTAATTTGCAGGGTCGTTTGCAGATGAATGAAATACTCATTTATATAATGATATTCCATTATAACTTTAGGAAATACGCATTGTAACCTAGCCTTACTTTAGAAATCTAGGCTTATTAATCATTCCATCATAGAACCTACTCAAAAAAAAATTACGATCCCAGAAATTACATTTAGAACACACTTTCTTATCATATCAGTTCTTTAACCACTGCTCTCAAGGTTAAAAACAGTAAACATCCTTTAGGCATAAATCAAGTAGTTTCAATATAAGCTGACCGAGTTTACTCCGTTTCTCTCATTTGGCTGGACTCGTGTGAACGGGGCATGGTTGGTGGTTTTCCACAGAGCGCGTATTGTCGGCCGCATCTTTTTATATACGGCCAGCATTGTCATCGAATAATGCAGGTACGTGCGTTTCCCACGAGTCTGCAATCGTTTGGTATATTGGTGACCGACGGACTTCTGGTTTCCTAGGATGCGGTTTATCTAGGATTCGAGAGGTGCTTGTTTTGTTGATTTTATTGTACGCATGTTTTTGTTTTTGACCTTTTGTATGCTAAACTCTTCCTCGTCCCTGTTCTTTGCACATTCCATACAATTCTATGTGCTGTCATCTCAACAGTCACCTCTTTCCTGTCATAATATCTTTCATTCATCGTTTCCTCTACAAACCCTAGGTGCTAACATGTAAGAATAACTAATCCTGAATATTACAATACTTACATTCTTTAGTGCACATTTAATTGTAAATCTTGATTAGGACTAATATCTAAATACCCTTCTACAAATTAATTTGTTAGTATTTTAGGATTATCCTCTAATTCTCCTATTTTTCCTATTAATATATGTAGTGTACATAGTGATGGCCCAAAATCAAACATCTCCTTTGAAGTTCATAGGTCAATGGGAAGTTAGAAAATTCTTCGGAACAAAATTTTTAAAAAAAAGCTGACTTTGGTGGCTTCTCATTCCTTTGTTTGCAAATATTTTTTAAACAAAAACAGTATTTATCTAATCAACAAGTTCTAAACAAGGATACCCAAATTTTTATTTCGCGACCCCCTTCACTTGTATGGGAGCCCTTAAAAATATTTTCGGACAATTTGTATGGCTTTGGGTCAACAAGATACTTATATTGTGAAAATTTGAAGACTGTAGCTCCAACCATTTGGCTGTAAAACCCGTGTGACAGATGACGGACAGTCCGTCTGTCACTGGACACGTGAGTGACAGCAATAGGACTCCGTTTGGACCCTTCGGATACGGAACACTAATAATCACAACTTGCATGATCATGACAAGGGTGACCATAGATGACCACAGTTTGCGACAATTGTAATAGCCATTATTCCATTCATAAACAAGCACGTCAGAAACTTATGAGGATTTTTTAGATAACATTTGTTCTCTAGTCTAGGTCGTATTATTGAGTATTTTGTCTCCTTCACAACAAAATAAACAGGTCTATCCATCCATCTCTGACTTCAGTAGTGTCAGTTCGAATATTCAGCTGACGTAGCAGAGTCCGTCTCCAAAACACAGCGACTTCGGATTTCCATTGAGTCATCGGAGCCAACAATTGTTTGGTCGTTCCCGTGTTTGACCAGAGTTCGGATGCTTGTGCATGTGCTTTGTGTGTTAAGGCCACCAGTTGTTAAGGTTACCAGATGTACATAACCTTCATGACTACTAAAACATGCTGTGAAGGGTTGTGAATGGTGCTGAATAAAACCAAAGATGGAAGGTTAGAGTCCGTTCAACCTTCAAGGAAAAAGGATCGTGCAAATAGTTTGTATTCCTTTTATTAAAGTTGACTATAAAACTATTTTTTTTTCATTTTGTAACAAAATGTACGTCAAATTGTCGTATTTTTCCTTACTTTTACCGTTGCTTCTGCTACAAACTTATTATATTTTTAAAAACAAAACTGTCAGAAAAGCAATTTATAACAATCGCTTACTGTCTTTCATTGTCGTCGTCTACATTTTATTTGTGTTTTTCTTTCGTTTTCCTCTGAAGTTTTTCGCAATATTCGTTACAACTATTAATACGTTTGGCGTGGGAACTATCAAGTTTATCCTCGTTGTTCCTGGCAGTAAAGCCGATAGGTACACGCCATGTTAAATTATGACAATCCAATAACGGGTTAGGTGGCTCGGCCTGGTCCCAAATTGTCCGTATCGACGTTGGTGCCAAGTCCTCGCACAAAGCTGCCTGGCCTGCAAACGCACACGCGCGCAGCACACACGGCCTCCCGATGCCAATTGGGTACGTAGCGCACAGCTAGCTAAGCTATACTTTCGACAAAATAGCTTGCTACCGTAAAGTATAACAAAAAGCTTTTGATAGACTCTGTATTCAATAGGACGGGGAATATAGGTTGAGTAGTTTGTCAAAGATCAGGGACCCTAATACTTATGCACATTTTGGCCTACAAAGATACCCGTTTGAAGAAGAGTGTGTATTACTTATGCAGTTAAACTTTGGCAAGCAACTGAACACAGATAGTTTCAATCAGAAACATAATGTGACTAGTGTGTCTGCTTCATGGACCTATGAATTTAACGCATATTATAACTTTCTTAGGTACTCCAAAATTAACAATTGAAGTTGTTTAGACTTGTGTGACAGTGACAACATGCTACGTGATGACAACTTATCTTTACTATCTCTACTTAAAATCTGCGTATTATTTACAGCTACTCGTACATTTCATGCTGTGTCATTCAACTGTGTCACCGAAGTCAAAATCGGTGTTACCAAAAAAGATTTCTCAATGATAAAATACTTTTTGTCATTTCTATTGTCATTGTCTACGACAGAAATGCAGTTATAATGACAGGTAATTTTAACTGTTTTGCGTAAACGTACCTAAGATACTATTTGCGATACGATATGATGCAAGAGTGACGTAAAATTGTGTAAGGTGACGTAAAGCAGTGGCACATCTGCATTTATTTTCTCATCTACACTCCTTTGACAATAAAAGGCTGCACAAATCTATCGCAGTGCGGTATAGTAGGTGCCTAAGTGCAGCTGCCTTCAACTGTACCCGAATGACGCAACGCTCATATGCAACGTTGGTACAGTCGCAATACATTGTTCGCGTAATGAACGACCTTATTATTTCAAGGTTTTCTCAAATTAGTTTTTGCTATAAGTACTTTTGTCGAACTGGGTTCTGTTTAAATGGAAGCTGTCGTGCGGAATGAAGATAGACAGTCTTATTTTTAATTTAATTTGTCACTGGTTTCAATATTTTGTACTACGCAGACAATATTTATTTATTTATTTTATTTATGTATTCTTTATTGTACACCAGAAAATACAGTAATAAAAGAAACTTAAAACTAAAAATATACAACGGGCGGCCTTATCGCATTCCGCGATCTCTTCCAGGCAACCTGGAATGGACAGTGATTGCCTGGACATGACATGGGGTATATGGTAATATGTACTTAGTTAAGGTTCAAGGTCCAATGTAGTCTTGAAAATGAATACGTATATTTTTTCTGTTGAAAAATTATGCAAAGCCAAACTAAAAAAATTGTTGAAGCACGTGCTCACAACAATATTGGCACTTAATATCTTTTTACTGTTCTGTAATAGGACATTGACCACTCAAACTCACGTCATGTAGTAATAACGATGTTTAGAGATTTCAGTTTTATGCGAAGACAAGTCGTTGGCAACGCTCCAACATTTCAATCAATGCACTTACAATCCCGTAATTTCAAGAATAAAGGATTTTCCTGCGATACAGACTAATCCAATCTGCACTTATGGACGAAATAAAAATAAAAAGGAGGTGAAACTATGGACAGACAATCAGAAAGATATCGAAGCGTGTAACTGCACGAATTCGCGTGTATTTCTGGAAACAAATCGAATGGAAAATTGTTCTATACATGAAAATGTATGAATGAAAATTAGCAGTTAGGATATTTGCTGCGTATTGAAATATTCGAGCATTGATATTCATATCCATTCCTGTATTTTCTTTATAACCTTTGAATTTTAATTTTGTTATAACAAATTGCCTTCCACATGCAATCCGGCTTCACAATCCATGTCAGTTTTATTGCCGCAGTTATTTCTAAGAACAGCTGATTGTTTACATTGTGGTAAAGCCACAATTCATCATAAAGGCATAGCAAATAGGTTAATTGAGTTTTGTATAATGCTTAGTAAGATTAATAGAAATACACTAGATTTACTTTCCTGGAGCCTGGATTTATGCCTAGTTAGCAATAGGTTTGCCTCTTGTTACATCTTTTAATGTTCCCAACTTCCCACTGCTGGGACACAGGCCTCCTCACTGTGAGAGGGAATGGGCCGTAATCAACCACGCGGACCCAGTGCGGGTTGGTAGATGTCACATGTTTTCGAATTTTTGATAATCGGGTTTTCCTTCACCGTTTTGGGAGCAGTGGTGATGAAATAATTTACAAAAAGCATGCGCCTACCTGGGTTCAAACCCACGATCTACAACTTGTAAGTCGCGGACGTTACCATTGGGCCACCACTGCTCTCACTTAAACATAAAATATCAAATTAATTATCAGATGTTTCTATCGCCATATAAATATAGATTACACAAAGATATTTGAAGCCCTGACTTCCGACCTAGGCAAGACCTGTTTTACAGAAGTCAGTGTCTTCTCCCATAGGTGTCGCTTTTATACAGTAGAAATGACTAAAACTGAAATATTAAAAATATTGCATCAAAAGTTAAAAATAAAACATAAAAATCATTAAGAGTGTGTTGGTGTTTGATGGTGAGGTTGGTAATAAGTAGCTGTTGATGTTTTACTGTAGGGCCTTTGCCTGATGACGCTATGCAATCCGATTTATTGATAAGCGATTTTTAACCCTCGACGGAAAACGAACGAAGGACGTTAAAGTAATAAGTTTAAAGTGTGTAGTACCTGTGTGTTTGCGTATGTATGTATCTGCCTGTTGCTACATAACTCCTAAACGGATGAACCGATTTTGATTTAGTTTTTTTTTTGTTTGAAAGGTGACATTATCGGTAGTGTTCTTAGCTATGTTTGATGAAAATTGGCAGCCTTATTGCGTAATGCATTCGGAAAGAGTAGAGGGCGAAAGAGTATAAAAATCGACCAATCACATGTGACATTCATCTCGCATGTGATTGGTCGATTTTTCATACTCTTTGTTTTTTCCGAATTCATTACGCAATAAGGCCAGCCGGTTCAGCCGATCAAAAGTTATGAGCGTTTTACTGTTTGAATCGGGGTATTTTTGCATGTTATTGTGTCATAATTACTTGTCCGATAGATTGTCGATTGAAGCGTGTCTACAACTAGATAAATTATGTAGTTTAAAAAGTATGAAATTGAAAAAAAATTTCGAGATATTCGGATTTAAAAAAAAAAAAAAATGTTACTAAGCGAAATTGCAAGTAGGTATCTTCTATGCGGATAAATTTGAAAGAGAGATACCCCGGCCCTGGCACAAGCAAATGATTGAACACGGTTGGGTTTTAGTCAGTAAAAGTCTGACCAAACCAAAAAAAAAGGTATGCTCACGAGGACGCAACGACATGCAATTCGACCGATACGAACTCGATTTTTTCTTGAAAATACGTGATCGATATCGCCTTTTGACGCAATTTAAATTTCATCGCACCGTCGGTAAAGGCCTAAGGACTGTTTCAGTCTGCGAATAGTCAAATTTATTTGTGCTATAGGTAGGTGCCTGCTCTGTCTGTGGATTTTGTCGAGTAATTTTAAATTTCGAATTTTAAAATCACTGTTATAACCCGGTTCATTAACAAAAACGCAATGTTCGAACATGTTCTCTCGCTTGCACACTAGAGCCGCCTGAAGTGTGCAAGTGAGATAATAAGCACCGCCGTTTTAGTTTCATTTTGTTAATGAACCGGGTTTTACTATGTTGCCAGCACTATTTCCGACATTAACGTCTCATTTGACTGTTTTCCATCAGGTGCACCATAAGCCATGACCAATAAAATTTTAATGTATTATAAAATACTAACATAGTGATTTCAAATACCATCAAAGTACTCTGTAGTGTGGGAGAGGATTAACGATATCGCCAGTACGCAGACAGGAATACTCGTAAAATTGGATTTAATTCTTTTTCTTTGTGGTCTATTCTTTTCTAGAAAATTCACTTTTGTTTGAGGACTGAGTAATGAGTTCGAACAAAGGATGCAATTATGAGCGTGTCTATTAGAATTTGTTATGGTTCTAGTTTTATGTTGTAAATGAAATATTTAGCTACTAAGAGAGTTTTGTACTACTATGCTAGTATTATATTATCTATGGTACCACCACGTGGTGGTGTCGGTATCTGGATGCTTTCGATGGATGGCAGAATGACACTAGAGCCACAGGATTATAATCATAATTATAGGTTAATCTATGAAATATATAATCTAGTAAAGAGTTTTACTGCAATTATGTTTATTATGATAGTAACTATTCTGTGTGAAAAGTCCACAAATATCCCATGAGCGATAAGAAATATTTAATATGGTCTTATTTGAATTAAGTTATTTTGTTTGTTCTAAACCATCTCCTAAAGTGTTTTCCTAGCACATAATAACCGTGATGGTAAAGACATGACTTGAATTATACAGTTATTTTTAATTTAATTCCACGCGAACGAAGTCGCGAGTAACAGCTAGTTATTAATATAGCCTAAAAACTAAAGCTAGCCATCGTTTTTACTTTATAAAAGTATTGTAGAATTAAAACTACAAATAAATATAGCTACGCAAATTGATTTTCATTGCAGATAAGACACAATACATAAATCATTATATCTTTCTTTCCACACCTATGTCTTACTGATTTTCTTGTCTTACACTAGTCGAAAATTCTTCCATACAAACGTAGTCTGGCTTTTACTCCACTGTTTGACGATGTACGTTCAAAATAAAAAATGATATCAATTTGTCTCATCATTATCTAGCCCTGTATGGAAGCAAAAAAGTAAAATAAAAACTTATTAGAAAGTTATGAGCTTCGAAAGTTTCTTATTTCAACACTAATTTTAACGCATCTTTGGGCGCAAATAAGTACCATAAGAAGAAGGAAAATTGAAAAACGGCCTCCATACAGGGATAGATCTAGTTCAACAATGCAAATAATTTTATTTTGAACAAATACATTCATTCGTTTTTTCATGATATCCAGACTCCCAAAGGTCTGTTTATAAAATTTCGCGTGCTCGTTTTTGTTCTAAATCATCATCCATTCCGCTACAAATTTGCAAAAGTGTGTATTCGTACGCGAACTAGCTTCTTACTGCTCATAACAGGATCTATCTGTTCAGCACGTGTTGCTCGGTTGATATAGCGTGCATTTTAACCCCGCGCACAAAATAGTTCGTGCCGTCGACTAGTGTACCCTTAACTCACTTTACTGTAGTTTATGACCAAAGCAGCTATTTAGCTGAAATTTCCACCATTAAATATGTGCAACTTACTTTTAAGAGTTAGTATGTTTGTCAACAATCTTGACTTAGCAATGGACCAGTCCATTGCTAAGCTGAGTTCTTGTACTTCACGACACTCAGTTTGTATTTACCTACTTAACTAAGAAACACTTGACAAAGCAATGTATGCTTGGCAGTTTATTTAAAGGCATATCTGCATTTTCCGATGGCTAAAACCAGGGGAATCTTTGAGTTTTTAGTAGTGACCTAGAAATTACAGTCTGTGAAATAATCTATATATGTAAAAGGCAAAAGTGATTGACTGATGTATCAACGCACAGGCCAAACCCTTAGGGCTAGAAACTTAAAATTTCGCACAAGTATTCCTCTTATGACGTAAGCATCCACTAAGGAAGGATTTTTCAAAATTCAACCCCTAAGGGGGTGAAATAGGGGATAAAAGTTTTTATAAAACTGTTTTTAAAAAACGGCAAAAATATCACGTTTGTTGTATGGGAGCCCCCCTTAAATATTAATTTTATACTGTTTTTAGTATTTGTTGTTATAGCGGCAACAGGAATACATCATCTGTGAAAATTTCAACTGTCTAACTATCACGGTTCATGAGAAACAGCCTGGTGACAGACAGACAGACAGACGGACAGCGAAGTCTCAGTAATAGGAACCCTATTTTTACCCTTTGGGTACGGAACCCTAAAAATGAATTTTGATTTGCCCTCTCTTGAAATAACCGTTGTTTCTTACACTCCCGCCACTCCCTGACATCGAAGTTACCGTGTATCTAGAATTATAGAGCGTAGAAAACCTTGACAATACAAAAATGACCTCCAACAGACAAAAACGACTTGCAAAAAGCCTAAATCAATTTCCATAAAACTCCTTTCGCATTGACATTCAATTTTCGGCAACACTGTAATTGAAATTCCAACACAATTGGCTGTAGCGTGTTTCATGTAGCGTGGACCTCGGTAGGTCCAGGTGATAACGTCGGATGTGGCTCTCCTCGTGACGTCATCCGGCGGACGCCGCTGTTGGCTCGTGTGACACCAATCTCCTCATTGTCGTGCCGACCGTCAGAGGACGCGCCACTCGACCCGCTGCCACTGAAACAAGCAACTTCATATTACGAGTATGTCACATGTTGCCAATACCAACAACATGTTTGACCATTTTACATTTTAATAGCCTCCCCAAAACAGTGGCCTTTAAAAGGTTTCGTGGTTTATTGTAAGTGTGAAATAACAACTTTTGATAGGAAGGTTTCCGGCAGGCTTATTACGTATCTTTTGCAAGAGCAAAACGATAGCGATATTTGTGCAATAATTGCTCTTCAATATAAAAGTTTTAGAGTTGTTGGCGGTTTTTCTTTAAATAAGTGCATTTGACAAACAGCGAGCGAATAGCAAACGACTGTGACCTACCATACAAAAATGCAGGTAATTCTGAATTTTATGACATAAAGCGTTTGATCACTATCGTTTTGCTCTAGCAAAAGATACGTAATAAGCCTACGGGAATCCAAAAGTATTGTTGTTGCGAGTAAAATGTCACGAAGCGCATCGGAAAAATGAAGCAACTAAATGAGTTTCGAGGAAACTTCAGTGGCAGACCGTCAATCAACGCGGTTAAAGAACATCGTAAAAACTTGCCTTACTATGACTAAAATATGCCAACAATGTTGGACTGTTGAAGATTTACATGTTAGCACAAATGTGCCAGTTATGTGCACTATAAACTGCAAGTACCTACATAACATGCTTACATTGTGCGTTAGATAGGAAATCAATAAGAGCTGCCGAAAGATTTGCATTTCTATTAGAATTACCATGAGAATAAGCTGATCTGGTGAAGAATTTGGGCTTCTAAAACTGCATTTGAATCTGTCATTTTGATTTGAAGTTGGCAACTTGACATTGAAGACATTAATTAGGCTTCTCTTCGTAACTTAATACAAGTAAATGGTCATAATGTTTACCAGGAAATCATTAAGTATCAAGTTTTATTTTATTTTATTTGGAGCAACAAACAATTACATAATAAAGCATAACGACATAAAACTTAAAATTAACAAATATATAATCAACAGCGTTATTCACAGCATACAAGCAAAATATTAATAACACGTTTCAAAGAAAAATTAAAAGTAATAAAAATATTAATGCAAAAAAACCGGCCAAGTGCGAGTCGGACTCGCACACGAAGGGTTCCGTACCATTATCGCAAAACACTGCAAAAAAATCACGTTTCTTGTATGGGAGCCCCCCTTAATTTATTTTATTTTAATTTAATAATTATTATTTTTTGAAGTGAATATACAATTAAACATTCTGTGAATATTTCAAGCGTCTACCTGTTGCCGTTATTAATATTGAGCAAAAAACGGCCAAAATATCACGTTTGTTGTATGGGAGCCCGCCTTAAATATTTATTTTATACTGTTTTTAGTTATTTGTTGTTATAGCGGCAACAGAAATACATCATCTGTGAAAATTTCAACTGTCTAGCTATCACGGTTCATGAGATACAGCCTGGTGACAGACAGACAGACAAACAGACAGACAGACAGACAGACGGATCGCGAAGTCTTAGTAATAGGGTCCCGTTTTTACCCTTTGGGTACGGAACCCTAAAAAGACAGTGATTTTAAACTTTTAACAAGTATGTGGCTAGAATCTAATAACACGTACATGTGCATTGAATACAAAATATATTAACCTACAATAATCTAAGATGAAAAGGATAAATCAACTAACTGACATTCTGTTGCCCAGTTACGTGTGTGGTCCAATATGATCTGAATTATCCTGCACAAAAGGCTTTTAGCAGTATTCAGGTTCAGGGATACTGATTGGCTGGAAACTGGGCTTTATATAAAGGTGCTCTTAAAGTTAGCACGTGCTAGGTTCACGTGTACTAACGCCATTAGCCTCAACGTGGAAACCCTGCCGTGAAACCAATACGCATCCCTTTTGTTCTTGTAATTATTATTGGAACTAAGATTTTAACGAAGTTTCATAAACAGAAGTACGTGTATGAATGAAAAATACCCGTGTTTGATTGTAATTAGACTCAGTCACGATACAACTCGATCACAAACGTTTTTACAATATCAAAATAATCGATTGTTTCCATAACGTCGCAATTATAACAGATACTACGATTAAGTTAACTAAGACATTAATTTACGAGTTCATTTTACGAGAAAACATGGTGTATTTAAATATTCAGTTTTAGGATTAAAGATTCCGCACCACAGCAAACTCGGTGCGCTGCGCTGACATCGGAGGTAGGTTAATGACTCCGCAGAGGTCGGCCATTGTTTTGGTAAACAATGCAGCGACGGCGGGCGTGCCGTCAATCCTTCCAGTTATTCGCTTCACTAGGTGACGCGCCGCGACCCTTTTAGCTCTCACGTGAAAAATGTACGAGCTAAACGCGCCTTACAAAGGTTTAATTAAACCTGAGTTCGTTCACAGCCATGTTAAACCACAACTCTAATGATTAATCAATGAATTCTTCGAAAATATAACCAGTCATAGACAGAAAAATATCTCGAAAGAAATTAGAGTTTTTTTTCTTTTAAACAAGGCAGCGTCGCGACCAAAACTGGGGTGAAGCATAATTTGAGATCATCTTGTTATGCAGCTCTGAAAACTGACTGCTGGATTGTTTCAACTTGAGCTATTTACGGCGTCCCTCACTGAAATATCCCTTCAATTAACTTTGGACAAATTAACGGGAAAGAGAAAAATATAAAAGCGGACTGGAGTGCGGGCAGAGGGGCAGGAGGGAAGAATAACTGGGTTCACGGATAATTAATGGTTTCATTTATGTTTCTGCACTTGAGAGTCTTGATTGTGCCGGGTTAGGCCGCCTTTTTACTTTTTCCCAGTTTCGAATTGCCATTGTTCAACTGAGACCTAATTGAAAGTGGTTAAGGTTCAGCAGTCACGGGAAAGGGTAACAGACCCAGACATACCTACTATGCCTGTAGAAGATATAATAGAATCAAAAGTGTTTTTTATTTTCTATATATTACTCGCGAGCAATGAAAAAGTTCCAGTGACATAGCACCAAATTACGCTAAACGGGAAAGGCTAGCTTAATGACGCCGTCTGCAATATTGAAGTACATTAACGGATCAGAATATTAAAAACGTAAATATTGTGTTCAAATTTTAAATTAAATGTTAAAAAAAATAATTAAGGTGTTTGTCGGCATTTTGTGGGTGGAACTTTTTCATTGCTCGGCAGTTTATATTCTCGCGTTTGACCACTATCTCACCTGATGGTAAGCGATGATGTGATCGACGGTGAAGCATGCTTGCCTAGAAAAAACCTATTTACTCTTGACTTAAAGACCCCTAGATTGTAGCTATCGGGAAACACAGACTCCGCTAGGGAATTACACTCCTTAGCTGTACGCATAATAAAAGTTTCCCCAAAACGTTTTGTGCGTGTGGGTTGGATATCCACCAAGTACCAATGGCGCATAGCCGTACGTCTGGTAGTCCGATAATGGAAC
Source organism: Anorthoa munda (assembly GCA_945859665.1). Lineage (NCBI taxonomy): Eukaryota > Metazoa > Arthropoda > Insecta > Lepidoptera > Noctuidae > Anorthoa > Anorthoa munda. Next base: position 10,979,115 of record OX243905.1, on the reverse strand, counting down.
GGTTGGGCGGACTCCCCGAAATGTAACCTATAAAAAACCGACAAGCTGGCAACTCGGCGACGATGTTCAACTTTGACTTGACCAGTGCCTCATTACCGATGGACCTCTTGGCCCGCTTTTCGAGTGACTCTAGTGCATCAAGCTGATATTTGGTAGATCCGTCCCAGAGATAAGAACAGAACTCCATGCATGATTGAACTTGCGCTTGATACAAATTGAGCAGCTGTTCCGGCGTAAAGTACCTTCTCACCTTTGCAAGAACCCCCAACTTTTTTACAGCTAACTGAGGTTTCGCCTTCGCGGTCTTAGCAGCATTGAAACTGACCACATAGGCATCACCCCATTCGGAGACCGCCTTCAAGGACAGGTTCAAGCGTTCAACTATGGCCAGTTGAGCATTTGCCTCAATGTAAGAGCCAAAATTGAGAGTCGATGTCAAACTAATGACAAGAAGCTCAAGTTGGTCCGCTATTGGCACGATTACATTACGGAAAGTTCTCTATCTAATATACTCTTTTTAGCGGAAAAAAGACACGCCTGGGTTTTAGCAGCATTAAACCTGACCAGATTGTCATCACCCCATTCGGAGACTGTTTGCAAGGACAGGTTCAAACGCTCCACTATGGCCTCATGGAGAGACCGGAATGAATATATTCGTAGAGGCACCGATCAACAATTAAATTGCAAATAGAGTAAAAGAGAGAGATTTTATTTAAATTCTACTTTCTTGCACACAAATTCTAATAAGCTGTGACAGTTCTTGACATTATTTCTTTAAATAAACCGCATGAAAGTTCGCCTACTTTGTAATTGCACTTTGCAAATTGCAGAATAAATTGATGGTTTTAAAGAATGTTTAATTAACACACCAGCAACGTTCGAAGTTTAAATTCTCATAGATCCATCGAGACGTGTTGCCAACCTCGGATGTGTGTTGTTGTGACTGTCTACGTCTATGCTCCAAATGTCATCTAATTCCATACAATGTTGCCATGCTATTAATATGACAAATGTTCAAAGCATTCCGCCTTTGTTGTCGTTTTAAATTTCACAAACGAAAATTATTTTGTTTCTTTTATTTGACGCGTGCGTAGAGTAAATTGTAGTAAAGTCCGGAAAGCTTGGAATATTTGTATGTAATGAATTTTGTTAACTGTCGTGCAATTAATTACAGCAGAGCAGACTTTGATACCAGTCATTAACTCTGCAATATTTTGAGTCTGATAGTTTTATGGATAACCTGAATGGTTGAGTACTAGAAACTTCTGTACAGACGTCAATAGAGGTTATTGCCTCGGCTTTAATAAAGATGCTTTAAAGAAATTCTATTTCGATTTCAATAAATAAGACGCAATCATGTGATCCTTTTTTTCATCTGATACAAAATTGTCTTTGCAAATTCTATTTAGATGTCATCGTAATGAATACTGTTTGTACAAACACATGTAAAACAGATTCAATCATAGATCAAAAATAAGGCCAGACACGACAGCCAAATCATAATCTATCACTGCCTAAATTATTTGAACTAGGAAGATCAACACATAAATTACGTTGAACAAAAGTCGCGTTCAATCTCACACCGGTTCACGAAATCGGATCGAACTGTGTGTACATATTGTTATGCAGATTCCAAGTCGGGATTCTAAACGTGTGGTATTGTTATTCAGGACACGAATGAGCCGCGTCACGATTCCGGTACGTCCCAACCCTGACCCCATGAACTCAGGGAAATGTCACCGGGACGAGACAATTTTCGCCTTTCTCGTTCTAAGAGTTGAGTGCGCCATTTTTATTTTGTTATCTGTGGCCGTGTTTATAACGCGTTCGGCACGTATCGGCGGGATTCGACTCGATTTCCGATTTTTTAAACTTGATTTAGTGTAATGTTGTTGTACTTGTTTTGTTTTTTTTTTACTGTTATGGTTTGTTTGATAATTTTTCTAAGTTGTCTTATGAATTGCTCTGAACAAATTTTTACTTCCTGTTAAAGACTCTACTGTCAATTAGCAGAGACAATAGAAATTGTCATTGTTTTAATCCGATTCGGCACGATGGACAGTTTAGCGGCGGTAAAATCACAAAGTGAGGTACTTTGCTCGAAAATCAATCAAAACATAATCGAATTAAAAGAGTTTCCCCGGAATTTCCACATGGATGCTCTGGCCATTGACTCCATTAGCCATCCGGCTGTTGACGAATCCTTTGCTTTACTAACGAATCTGATTCCTTGAAAAAGAGGTACGATAGCCTTGATTTTTTTTATTCATTGGAAAAGAGCTCCGTACCAGTGATTTGATAAATTTTTACAGTGTCATTCCGACGTAAACAAACATCATTTCCAACATGCAAGTTTGTTGGGAATTTACTGAAAATAATTCCAACTAACTGCGTAATATATCTCAAAGTTTACTGTAATTCCACTCCACGAATAGCTTTACATATAAGGAGATTAAAATGATATATCTGAACTCGTGACGCTGTACTTCGACATCCATAATTTTCGCGAAAATGTTTTTCCACTAGGCTCTACCTATTTTAAATAGTTGTTTAATGGGTACGTCCTTAATTAGAAACTGTACGGAGTGAATTTGATGCTCCTCTTCTGATTTAATGAGGAGGCGATCGCGTGATCCCTTTCGCACAGAATTGGCCCCGCCCATCGGGCGGTGAAAATCAATAACATACTCCAGAAGTGCGTTTAGTGTCGTACCTTGCTGACGTTGCCACCAGATGGATGTAACAGTCAAAAAGCATAGACAACATGTACATTTTCTGCTTACAGTCGCTTCGTGCGTTGAACGCTTTTTATGAAGGGGACTGGTCGATCAGCTGTTTAGTGACGTCACTTCAATACGTATTGTAATGTCTGCTATAATGCTGTACTGGCCAGTTGGAAATAGACGTCTGCTGTGACTGAAACGCACTTGTGCAACATGGCTATGTTTAATCTTTATGAGAGTTGTTCTACTTATACTTATTTAGTTAAACATAGATACTCGTACATTGGATTTTTTAAGTCAAGAAAATACTGATACTTTTCTGAATACACTCTTTATTAGTTTCAGTCTGTCATCTCCTAGATAAATTCAATGAAAATTGTTTTCAACTCAGGAAAGTAACCTTTTATTTTCATCTGTAATCCCATTCTGATTGCATTACTACTTTATCACCGCCACTCGTAATAAGTCATTAAAGCGGAGTACACACTTACCAATTAATAGTTCGCTGACCTCCTTAACGGCAGCGAAAGGCCGTAAACAATCCTGAGTGGCACTTACACCATAAAGTTATAAGCCGCTCTTCAATTGAACAATTACATTCTTGAACGACGTTTAAAACCCCCCGAAAAGCTTTTAGCAGAATTAATATAGCATAATAATTTCTCGCGTAACGTGTAACAGAAAGCGAGTTTCCGATAATTGCCGAAGATCCTCTCCGTAAGTTTGTTCCGACGCGAGCACCTGCATTAATTACAAGATTTAGCGTCATCCCCACCATTAATAAGGAATAAACCACTCCGGTTTCTTTGTCCGCCTCTAGATCTGTTTATTAAACCGAAAGATTAATTACGATACCGAATTTTAAGAATTCGCAACTTTGTTGAGTCGGCGGTATTCAGAATTTAATTTAAATATTCCGAAGTTAAACGAGACAGGTGAACCGAACTGCTAAGCGCGTTATGAATTTTACCTCCACACGGTACTAGTTTCGGGAATTTTTCCCGACTCCAACGAACTTTATGGCTTATCCCACACGCGTGCCTATTCATGCAGAATTCATATTATAAAGGTACATATCCTTTCCTACATACTCGTACATATTTTGTTGCTGTTGTCCTTTAGAGAGCGTGTAAATCAAATGTCAAGGAGCAAGGATTCCCCCAGTTACCTTTATAGGTCACCGAAAAATATTCCGAATGTGTCTACGAAAAATATAGATTTTTAGGCAGATATTTTAGCGGTATATGCTTTATGAGAAAATTGGGTCTAAGTACGACTGAAATCCGTTACGGCTTTCAACTTATTTAGGAAAACTTTTGCCGTTATTATAATTCGTTGATAAACTGTTTCCATGAAATACCATTTACGCACATAGCTAAGTAAATTTTACGACATAAAGAGCGTATGAGTCAGTGCATACAAACGCAAACAGTTGAAACTTAGGCTGTTTCATCACTTTTAATTATTCATAAATCACCAACCAGTTAAAATTAAGATCCCGTTTGGCAAATTTTACGAGAGAAGTTTGGAAAACCTGCTTAAAACGAGACGTGTGCGCAATATTTACGTCATATTTTATGGCATAACACTGTTGTATGTTGAGTTTCATGAAATTGTGTATATGTAGGTACAGGATCTATAAATTGGAATAGTGGTAGGCATGCGATTTGGGTCACGTCAGAACGGGCTGCATTGTCAAATTGACAAGTGCGTCGTAGATCAACAGAGCCAAATGATATGTTGGCAGGTAGACCTATTGATCAAACTATTTGAGGAGCCGTGTGACACACGAAGCGTTGTGAAATAAACCACAGTCATGATTCACTCGTTCTTAAATCAAGAAAAATACTCGTACCTATTTAATTTCCAAGTGTAAATAAACAAGGTAAACATTACGGCTTACATTACCACACGCAACCACTGCAAACTGTTGCGGGGCTTGCATAATGTTACACTTTAATTATTTTAAAAGAGATTGTACCCACTGTACCCAGTCTATTAGTATAAAAATGATACTTGAGTGTGGTCGACGAGGTCAGGGGACAGGGCTGACACAGCTTGGGGCGCACCTGCATTAATTAAGAGACTTATCCCTTCCAGTAATGACGCAGCCGGGTCAGCCCTGGCGGATAGCTCCGAACTTCGCTTCAACTTGTACACTTTTGATTGATTTAGTCAAACAAAACCGCTTTCCATTTTCTTCTAAATTATAATCGGTGTTTTGAAGTGTCTGAAAATTTGTGTTTCGTTGTCGCCCATTATAACAACAAAGATAGGCAAAAGATTAAGGTCAAACTCGTTTATAAGAAGATAATTTAGATTTGTAAGTGTTCTTAGTGTGTTTGTGTGGACAGTTCAATAAAATTGTTCAATGAATTCAGACTCACGATTTCTCAGTATAACTCAAGAACGTATGACTACTTAGTTTTATAGTTGTTGTTGAGTTTAGTGGCGAAGTTTAAGTTGTGTCGTTATTACAGTTAATAAATATGTTTAACGGCGTTTAAATATCCTCCAGATTTAGATATGTTACTGTAAAAGATCGAACTACGGTAAAACCTAGGATTTATCGGTAAAACCTAAAATTTACCAAGTCTTACAGGTAAAAGTCCGAAATAATAATAATAAATATTTATTTATTTATTTTACACGATAAGTACAACATCTTACAGTATTCCAAGACGATGTTATACCACAGAATACATAATTTTAAATATATACACCATATTTAAGCGTAAAAATTTAACAATTAAAATAAAATAACAAAAATTAACATTAAATAAAGAAACAATTAATAATCGCTAATTTCGGGTTGTTACTAGCAATCATGTGGTAAATCCTAACACTGATTGACTGATTGATTAGATTCACTTATTCATTCATTAACAGTATAATACTAACTAAATTTTACAACATTTTCGTTTGTTTTAAACAGGAAATGTTTTAAAATCATGTATCAGGTATTTTTTTAAATCATATATAGTGTGTCACAGAACATAGACATATTTTTTTTTACATTACCATTCTCCGAGTAAAACTCTAAGATTTACCGAGTGCTTGTTGGTAAAAGCTCGAAATTAGCGATTATTACAGATCATTTCGGACTTTTACCAGTAAGACTTGGTAAATCTTAGGTTTTACCGTAGTTTGGGCTTTAACAGTAACATATATATATTTAATAATGTTCTAGTATTGAGTATTTAAAGCGGCCTTCAGAAGTTTTGACCTAAAATTATTATCTTGACAATTTCTTCATAGTAAATTGCTATGTAGGTTTACTTAAAACGATGCGATCGATGTATAATTTAGTTTATTTTAACTTAGGTAATTGGGGATATAATAGCTAGGTTACAGACAGTATTTCTTTCAGCCTGAGTGTATTTAACCTAAGGTATTGTTCTAGAATTCTATTTTTTTTTTAACCTGCTATGTAATCTTCTCTTTGAAAAATTATGAAGTTTTCTGTTTAAGATGCTTCCATCATACGTATTTTGTTTTATTTAGAATAGGCTCGCGCTTGACCACTATCTCACCTGGTGGTAAGCGATGATGAGTTCGAGGGTGACGCACGCTTGCCTAGAAGTAATCTATTCACGCTTGACTTAAAGAGTCCTAGGTTGTAGCTATTGGGGAACACAGACTCCGGCAGGGAATTCCACTCCTTAGCTGTACGCATAATGAAAGTATTGCCAAAACTTTACGTGCATATGGGTGGGATGTCCTTCATGTACTGGTGGCGCATCGCCGTACGTCTTGCAGACCGATGATGGAACCGATAAAAAACCGACAAGCTGGCAACTCGGCGACGATGTTCAAGGCTCTGGAGCTTTGACTCGACCAGTGCCTCATTGCCGATGAGCATCTTGGCCCGTTTTTCGATCGACTCAGTGCATCAAGCTGGTGTTTGGCAGATCCGTCCCAGAGATAAGAACTACACTCCATGCATGATCGAACTTGCGCTTTCCATTTCAACCATTCATACAACTCTTTCTGGATTTCCTTGAGCTTGCTATCAGCTGAATTGCTATCTGATCTTTGTGGCCATGCTGCTCGGGTATATTTTTTCATAGGGCTCGCAGTCAAACCCCATCCAAAGAATATTATTTCTGTATGCCCAGATTAAAGCAAAACGTTCAGCAAAAGCGAGGCTTCAACAAAAATATACCTATATTTTTGTTCGCGGTCCTTTTTTAATATCCGGTGTATCTTTTATGATAAAGGTGGTTCATTGTGCGGTATTGAGTGCAGGCAACAATGCGCTGGTGTACGCACGCCTTATGTGCAGGAAAGTGGCCCTCTTTGAAATTGTAGAGATTGACAGTTCAAGATAGATCGGATGAGTTAAAAATATAGTGGTTGTGGGTAGTTTGTAATGGAATAATATCATATGCTTAGGTATACAATAGAATAGAATTTCTCTTTATTCGAGAATCCATGTCGCAAAAAAATGGTTCGTATAAATTTTAGGTTACAAGCTTCTGCCTGCGGTTTTGATATGCTGCAAGTGGAGATATATTCGGGAAAATATATACTATGTCTTTAACCAGGTAGTGATCTATCTGAGTTCCAAGCTTTAAATCCGTTCAGCCATTGAGGCATAAAAGATAACAACCAGACCACGGAGCACGTAACCAGTGGAGAGAGAATCGGTACGTTTTTGTTCTAAATCAAAGTCACCAAAATGAAATTGATTAAATGGAGTAGAAAACCACTTACCTGTGAAATGTTATACCATCTTTTGTGTAACTTGAAGTAGTAGAACACTTTCCACACCATTTAATTGCACAACTAGGCATTACTTTTCAGTTTATTTGTTTTAAAGACGGAAGCGCGTGACGTTCGTACGTTCAAAATTTCGCTGCATATGCTTGATTTTGCATGCGCTTGGCGCCCGCGGTAGTCCCCGCATGCTCTCTCCACTGGTTACGTGCTCCGTGAACCAGACAGACAGAAAAGATTCCTATCGCATTTCTAATATTATAGCAATTTATACAGTGTAAAAAGTGGATCAAATAATTCTTAGATCAAATACCAAACGTTTCAGCCTTTAAGTTTCAGTAGATAGGTACTATTTAATAAATTATTATTCTTGAGAAAATGTTGATGAATTCGAAATTACAAAATGCCTGCGACGGTAAAGTTTATAAATTAAAAAGAAAATTGAGTCTTTCAGTTGATGGCAATCTCGCTTCCCTTTTAATGTTCAAAACATAAAGATAAGAATAAATTGTACGATCTGACGTAAAAAGGAATTTCTTTAGGAGTAGGTTAAGTAAAGGAAATTAATTGTTTATCATCTAAAGGTTGTATGTCACTTACAAATCATAAAATGTCAAGAGTTAAATAATAAAAATGTATGTGACTGTAAAGGTTCTAATGCGTGGACAGACAGTTGACTGCTAGCTGTCGGTGCGTGGACAGCTGGTTGCCTGTTAGCTGTCGGTGCGTGGACAGCGAGCAGTCATCTCCTTCTGAGGCGGTGTTGTGCGGGGTCGTGTAAATAAGTCTTACTAAATAACCTTATTTATATATAATATATAGATAGTTTCAGCCTTTGTGAGGTTTTAATTTAGTTATTGAGAATTGTTGTCAAAAGTAATTACCCTGACTTTCAAAATATCAGGAAAATAGTAATGTAAACCTTTCACAGTACCTATTAGGTTACGCTTGCCTAGATTCTTAAGGAAAATCTTTTCTTTTCTTTCTTCTTTTTTTTTTTAAAACGTTGCCCCACACTAGGAATTTCTTCCTGTATCGTGGGTGCGTTTACAAACATATAAACTCACATACACAAACACCCAGAGCCGAAACAACTATATGTAGGTCATACAAATATTTGTTCCGTGCGGGAATCGAACCCGCGACACGCAGCGCAGCAGTCAATTGCTCAACCACTGCGCCAACCGTGCGCCCAAAATATTACTACTACTTACTTAATGTTAAAGTTTCGGGAGAAAATGCTAACTTTTATATTTGAAAACTCATTTATTTATATTGAAAGTGCTTTTCGGCCAATATGATTAGTAGGTTATTATCCTTGAGGCTCAGTGGACGCGGTATTTTAGCCTCTGCAGGGATATGCGCTAACAGGCGTTGCCACAGACGAGGTACCGGGGTGGTCTTTTGAGAGGTCACGAGGCTCCTTCTACGTGCTGATGGCGATCACTGGGGTGGTTTGATGTTTTCCCTAAAAATCCAGGTGCCTTTTGAAGGTTTCAACAAAAGAAAGAAGAAAGCAAACAAAAAAAGGACCCTTAGTAGGACCTAGTTCTAAACATACTTAGTTCATACTTAGTTACAGTGCACCTGATGATTTCATGACAGAACAAAGGGCTTAGACAAACATGCTATCAGGGATAACGACAATTAACAAATAAAATTTAAAATTTAAATAACCCCCGACACAAATACCTCTTTAAACTAGATAATTTATCTAGTAGTAAACACGGTTCGATCGACAATCCATCGAAACACGTAATTATAACATGATATCTTGCGAAAATACCCCGATTCAAAGAGTAAAACGCGGCTGAACTGATTTACATCAAACATAGCTAAGAACACACTCGATAAAATCACATTTCAATAATAAATTAAAACTAAATCAAAATCGGTTCATCCGTTTAGGAGCTAGGATGCCCCTTACCCCCTTTTTTTCCGTTGGCGGTTTAAAAGTGTTAAAAATTGTATGATATAGACATGCTCATGTGAAACTGAAACGTCACGTGATCGACCCAATAATTTGACAATCGTTATCGATAGTATGCCGACTTTTTTTAGAGCCCTGGGGCTCTGGGCAGGATGGGGCAAAAAGAACATGCCAAAGACACGTTTCTAAGATTAACTTGCCGTAGATAGAAAATGAAAACGTTTTGTTTTTGCCTTATTGTCATTAGATACCTATGGGAGGTGTGTCCTGAATTTCGCTAGTATTTTTAACTCTCTAGTATGAGCTCCTGTATTGTAAACTTCCATTTACTAGGTATCTGTTCACCACCAACTATATGTTTTAGGTAATACTGAAATTACCTTGTCTGGTATTCGGTGTGGTCACCGTACCTATGTTATTAGGACATAAGTGGATAGTTGAATACTGATGTTTTAGTAACCATCCTTGTGATGTAATCCTTTGGTGTACATTATATACAACTCTTGTATTATATAGGCAGATCACACCTCTATCTTATAAGTGTAGATAAAGGTATAGAGAACACTGAGAATAATCGCTAGTTATGAAATAGGGGGCGATTCTGTTACTCCTAACCGGTTGCAAATTAAGAAATTCTTAACGGAAAAACGGAATAGAGTATCTTTGTACTCTGTTGTCTTGATAATGTTTTCTTTATGTATTATACTATGTCTAAGTTAATTATAAATAAAACTAAATCGCACCTCATCTGGTATTCAATTTCATAACCTCGAAGTAATCAACCTTGGCCTTGCTATATAACCCGTGTATGTTAATGTATCCTCCTTCACTTATCCTAGTTTATATTTTCTTCAATATATTTCCTTTCTAGCCAAAATCTTTCAAACAGTTCATTCATCGATGCTTTGATCTTCCTCTGCCATCAAAATCAAACCAAACCAAAGTCAAAATAATTTTATTTCAACTAAATCATTTAAAGGCACTTTAGAATTGTCAAACAAAAAACAATTAACCTAGTTGCACATTTACAAGCGTCAGTATGTCTCTGTAGAGAAGAATGCTCAAGAAACTCCACGTACACTCTTTTCATCAGTATTGTATTTTGTTACATCATTCTTGTTGTAAAATTACATATTTGTGCGAACAATGTAAAAAGAGGTGCATTTAAAAGCGTCTAGAGTAAAACAAACAACCCCAAAACACAATAAATATAAAAAACAGGCCAAGGCAGCCATTTATGACCAATCTTAACTGATGGCGCCCATTCACGAACTTGACGCATGGATTGGCACTACTCAGCTCAACCATCATGAAGGAAACCGAATGATCCAACACATGCGCCACCGTCAGAGAGACATTTGAGAAAGAATGACACACTCTTAACTGCCAGGGCACATTCAAGTCAACGAACAACATAATAGGTACAGTAAATGGTAGATTTACAGTTGGTACATAGTACATACATATGTGCTGTGCATTTATATCAACATCAACAATCATTCTTTCTTCGATCTACTATCATTCAACTCATAACTTTCCTCATGACTATTCTTCATTCTCATGTATTACTTTGTAATTATTACGACATAATAAATACCACTATTTAAAATGTTGCATAGTTCCATTGAATACCAAAGACATAAATCGGAAAGCCAATATAATTTAATTGCATTGTCAAACCTGACCTTGTGAAGATTCATTGATCTGGCAATCCTCAGATGGTTCGGGTAGGTCGTGATTGTTTCAATTGATCTCATTGTCTTAGGTACTTATCACAATTGGTAGATAGGTATGATATCTATTTGGAGGCAAGTCTTGTCCAATTTTCTCTGTGCCAAATATCTTTGTTTAAACTACTAAGTATTGATGTATGATTATGTAATAATGATTAAATAATAATAATAATGATTATTTACTTATTATTAAAATAATTATTTGTATCGCCGCACATTGCTCGGTGTTGCCAATAATCGCGCAATCGATTGCCCGTGTAAGCGAACCTTTACAATCAGGCCACACTTGTCACACCCGACGCTACTGCGAGCGTGCTACAAGTGCGTCACACGCTTTAGACAAGAGAGAAGCTGACCAGCTTCCGATAATGTTTTTTTTCTTTTTTGTAATATTTAATTATATTTAAGGGGGTGAAAATTCTCATAATTATAAACAGCTGATGTAATCAAACCTGAAATATAAAAAAGGAGCTTCATAAATATTGCATTTCCGAAGAAGCAGATAAGCTTAAATCTTCCTTATTTCTTTTATTTATTAATTGTTAAAGATCTTCAACTTTGAGTTACTCATTGCCTACAGTATGACATAGTTATTTACAAACAATAACAACAAAATACTTTTATTATGTTTGTTATCGGTAACTTATCACAATTAAGTACTTTATCAAAAGTTGTTTTCTAACACGCGTGTATGTGTCAACTATTTTTATTCCTAATCATTTAATTGCGACATGAAATAAGATCAAGATGTCAAGGAAACAAATAACATGACACTCACATTACACAATTTAATAAGCAAAAGCGACTTCCTTATTTAACCTATTGTAATATTCATTTAGATTTTTTTTGTTAGGTACTGGTTAAGTATTAGGATTCTCGTGGACAGAGCTGACACAAAATGCCTATGTACATCAGTTACTACTTCGTTATATGTATTATATGTATTATTATCATGAAAGTAAAATTTTCATCTCTAAATTTACTTTTCGTCCAATGCTGGTCAAAAATACAAATACCTAAATTTCTACCTATGCAAATACCTAGATGACACAAACTAAGGTATTAGGGTGGGCAAATGGTCCGGAAACTATATGCGAAACACAATCAACTTTAATATTTTTGAAACCTCAAAACCTAGCGATATCGGTCTACTTAGTGTAACACTGTACGTAGTCTCTTTTTAAACCGCGTCGGAAAAAGAGGGGTGTTATAAGTTGTACCTGTAGTATCTATCCTATAAAAATCGGTCAGCGGTCACAATATGTTTATTTGTTCTTGATTTACGCGCATCATAAGCTATTTTAGTATCGCAAGCTATCGCCCAGTTAACAGTGGTAATTAAAAGTATAATAAATCTTGTCAACACTGCAAGTTATAAGTACTAGCATAACTGTTAGTTGGTGCCTATTAGTAGTTGGTCACATAAATACGTGGTTTACTTTTTAGTTGCCCTAAGGACACATTAGGGTTTACAATTTTTGTAGGTTCTTGTAAAAATCAAACATTAATTTCAAATAATTGATTCCAATCAACGTTTATTTTGAAATAATTGATTCTTTGACTTGCTGAAACTTTTGTGTTTCTAATAATACCTAGATTAATTTGAAGGGTTCCGTTCCTCAAAAGGAATAAAAAAGGCAACCCTTATAGGATCACTTCGTTGTCTGTCTGTCTGTCTGTCAAGACCATTTTCTCTGGAACGGCTGGAGGTATCAAATTGAAATTAATAAATTATAGACCTGATCTGCAACCCACTGAAAATGAAAATCTGGGTATAAAATCTAGGTAATAATATGATGTCAATAGTGTCTTGCCAAGTTCAACTGAGGTTCGTGATGAAGAGCTCATTCTCTTTACCGTTGAAAACCGCCTCCCTGTAATACATACATGCATAGATGAAACGCAAAGCAAAGGTATTCAGTACTCTAAATAGCGCAAAGTAGAGCATCTGCCTCCTGAGCTCAGTTCCAGGTCGGATTCCTGCAGCCGGGTAAATATTTGTATGGCACACGGTTATTTGTTTGTGCTCACTCTGTTTGTATACGAGATTTGTGCGTAATGGCACCTAAGACAAAGGAGCGACGCGTTTATTTATCTATAAATATTCTGTCTGTTTCTGTGTATTATTAAAACAAGAAAAACAATAGTGAAATCTCTGAGTCCTCTACCCATATTTTGGCTCGTCCCAAATTCCTAAAATAAAATATAAACGACAAAGTAAATAATATTCCGGCGTAGACTCCATTTTACCGCAGTCGGGTTAAACCACCTTTGTCTGACCCAAAATATGTAAGTAAATATCGTCGGGATTCGTGCCTGCACACATTTAAATAACTTAAATATCAACCTGTGCTTGTTCCTGAGCTGAAGGACGAGGTAGTACATATTGAACGTATCTACTATCGATCAAATAATAAATTCAACTAGGACGCCTTGGCTGTCACGCACACCAAATAAAATAATACAATTTGTAATGTTCGACATCCCTATTTTTATTCGATGTTGAGCGCAGACTATAAATAAACCGCAAGTCGTGGAGCATGTCATGTGGCTGTTATTATAAAGCCCACGCTTAACGAGTGTACTACGATAAAAACTGTGTTAAAATTCGAAGAACTTTAATTAACCAATCGTAAATGACAAAACATGCACATTACACGCGATTATGGCGGGTTGTGTTACGTTCAATTAGCGAGCTTTATCGGCGCGACACGTGCGGTCACGTCACGGCCCACGTGTCGTGTCCCGCGGTCCCGCCCGTTAACGTTAACATTCCTTTAATACAAATAGCTTTTTAATATTAAATTAGATGCTACCGATTCCTTTGGCAATCATAAAACGAAGCGCTTTTTTAAAAAGCTTATTGTACCCGTGTACTCGCCAGTTATCTCCCCTTTTTCGTTAATTTGACGAATGTATTATTCGTAAGTACTGTCACGCACAGCGAATGGATTCCAGTTAAATGTCATTTTGAAAGGTTATACTTATCCGTTTTGTGTTTGTGCTCGAATGTCGGAATGTACAGATAGTCATGTGTTACAAGTATCTTCTTAGTGGGGATTATGGTTTATTTTGACGCCTCTGCATTTGTCGTCGAGAATAGTGCTTGATGATGTCAATGCGTTGTTGAGGATTACAAACAAAAAAACTCTTGAGAGATTGTTTGCATTGTATTGTTCACTACCGCTACTGAAAAACCAATATATCACGATTTTGACTTTAACGATTCGCGCGTGATAATAGTATGTTTTATTTTGGTAAATTACAGAGATCATATCCCTAATGATGTTAAAGTAGCTGTGATAAATAGTCGATGCGTTATTTCTGAAGCCTAAACACTCATTTTCAATTTATCACTGTGGCATTTGTTAAATTTTTCACATGCTTTGCAAGTTCGTGGACGGATGAAAGAAAGCAAACAACGCGATACAACTGGGGCAGAGAATAGAGAAAAAGCCCATTCCGTAAATCAATCAGCAATAAGTATGTTGGTAGGCACATAAAATATGTATTTTCAGCGAAATATTAGCCGCCTTTGTTGGGGATCTCGCAGATATTCCGTTAGGATTAAAACCCAATCTCTTTTTGTTACTCTGCCAGAAGAGATTATATTCATAACGAATGTACGTTGTTGTATGGAGCTCTGGAATATAATATTATTGTTATACAAAGTTGTAAAAATTATTATTACGACGTCTCACGACAGTTTTTGTTCGAGAAACTATGATGCGAAAAGTAATCGGGTGCTTTTATATTTTGTTTATGTACCTACGTGTAATTTTATTGTGCATTTTATGTAGTCTGGATGTTTTTTTTTGAGAAGAAACACTGTTAGAATTATAAACGTTATCCGGAACAATGAAAAAGCCGCGCGTTTAAATTATTTTATACATCAAATCATCAGTTGACTGGTAAAGAATGCCTGAGGAAATAGATAAATAAAAACAAGTTAATAAATCATCGTTATTTACACTTGAAAATTAAAAAAAAACATAACTACAGCGTAACGCAAACATAATAAAAAAATAAAGCAAACACCATAATCCAAAAACCATACGTCGGCAATTTCATTCGCATCGTTTCGCATCTGACAAATTAAATATTCTCCCCATGATGTAGCGAATTAAATAAATCAAAATCGTTACCACCTGTCAGAGGACGTTCGCTCAATAAGTGCTCTTTAATGGAACCGGCGCGAACAACCCAAATTGACGAAGCTATTTTTTAATATTCCAATAATGCACGAATCTCGCAAAACGAGGAGAAAGGGGATTCCCCTTTCTTCTCGTCGAAATGTTTATTTTCAATTAATGTGCAAATATTATTGCTATAGTCGGTTTAATTAAAACACTATGCACCACAAAATTGCTACGGAGCAGCCAAGACATCAGAGATTTTTCACAGTGCTGCACAGCAAAATTTTATGAAACATTTTGTATTATCTTCTATGATATTATAAAGCTGATGAGTTTGTTTGAACGCGCTTATCTCAGGAACTACTGATTGGAATTAAAAAAATATTTTTGTGTTGTATAGTCCATTTATCTATGAAGGTTATAGGCTATATAAAATCACGCTACGACCAATAGGAGCCGAGCATAAATGTTTTTTTTTTGCAAAAAACGGGAAATATATTACTTTTTGACAGCTTCCGTTGCGTGCGCTGCGTATGCGGTTAAAGTTACGCAACAGTCATGTGTGTACGGTAGGTAGGTAGCCAGTTGACGGGAGCGAAGCCGCGTGGGACAGCTAGTATTTTCAAAAAAACCTTCGCTAACACTTATGTTATTAAACTTTCATGGCAATCAGATAAGCGGTTTCGTGTGAACACGCCGTTAACAAATTATCCCCTTATTAATAACTACAAATTGAGTTGTCGTCTTGATTGTTGTATAGGATTGATGTTTTGGCACATCATCAATGATGATCACTTTAATCCATTATCTAAAAAAATTCATAGTAAATTTTCCGACGCCAGACTAAACAAAATTAGTTGCTTAAGGGAGCATTTTAGTTCACGAGTAACATGTACACAATTTAGTGACAGAAAACAAATAGCAGCGCACGTAAGTTCTCGACTGTTTGATCAACGGAGCGCCGCTGTGCGAAACTCAATGATTTAAGGGTTTTTATCTTTTTATTCGAGTGGGTATTAACGCAGATTCTCTCTACCAATATTTGCGCAAGTGCCGGCTGGCTGTTTGATTGCCAATGAATATTTTCGTTATTTCATTAATCGAGCAATACTGCGCAAAAATGCAGGTGAGGTCGCCAGTTGCACTGCTTACAACCAAATTGTGATCGTTGTGCTTTTTTTATCCACTTGAACCTTATATTTCCTGCTGTACATTTTATTAATTGTCAATTTGTGAAAATTTTATTCCTACTGTCAGCGCTATACGTAGATTATCTTTTGTTGTTTTGGCACGTTTATTTTGAAAGCAAATTCAGAGCGTTATTGTTTAATATCGCTGTTTGTTCCTGTGTTTGTATTGAGTTTATTAAAAATTGGATTGATTTTTCATTTGCTAACCTTTTTGGAAGTTTCATACGATAAATAACAATTGTTTTATTTCGGTAAGCATTTAAATGTTTTGCGTATGAACAATGCGAGTTCATTTATTTAGGCCAAGGCGCGTGTTTTCTCTGGAACTGGGTTTTGAAGATCTGTAAGAGATGTCGGAATTAGAACGTTAACGCTGGGTTTATTGTTTTGAGATGTGGCATGGATAATCGCGTAGTCTGTGCGAGGCCGCTGGACGGCTGTCGTGAAATATTCCATGATTTACGATGAGGTTGCCAGAGCCCGGCGCGTGGCGTCACGCCGACGTCAGGCGCGTGACGCGCGCTGCACGCCAGGCCGCGCCCGCGCGCACCGCGCGTCATTGCGCCGCGTGACTGACACTCGTACCCAGCACGCCGTCATGATGCACTGCTCCATTAATTGCTATCAATGACTCGTCACTCACAATAAACACTCATTAAGCGTTACATTATTGTCTAACACAGCCATTATTCTCTCTAAATGTTCATTACGTTACTCGTACGCACAAAAACATAACCCTTATAAAAGATCCGTGAAACTTTGGCAACAATTCCAACGAGCGCACCAGATCGCCCAGTCCCGTGCAGTATGTGAAATAGTTATAACGCAGATTTTTGTGGTCCATTGAAAAGAAAAATATTATTCGTGTTCCGAATGAGTTAGAAGTTATCAAACTAAAACCGCGAACATAATTGTTATGGTTTATTTAAATCTGTTTTTAGTGTGCGCTTGCGTCATCAGACGTGTGTGAAGCCATCATGTGACTTCCTCACTGCTCCCGTTATTTTCCAATGTCTAAAATTGATCGGTATCAACGACTCTAAAAATATGTGTTGTTAATGGTAAAATTATTATACAAATGTTGTGAAATATATTGCTTGCCAAAACATTTCAAAAAGTTTGTGAAGCTTTCAGATGTAGGCACACAGGAAGGAATGCACAGTCGTAATTCGATATATTCGGTCGTAATAAAAAATCGAGTAAGATGTGGCAAGAAAATCTACATGATTCACTAACGTGTGTAAAATATAACGTTTCATTGAACTTTATTGACGTAACAACACAAGATTCAGATGGAACGATTTCGTTATTGTCTTTATTAGCTTGTTTTAAGAGTGACAGTTCATTATTCGACGATATCAAGTTGAACTTCAATGGCAATTGCGATCACTTTTATGATTGTTCAATAAAATCGGGAACAGCAATCAGTTTGCGTATATTGTGTACTTGTTGTGATGTATTTGAAATAATTAAAAAAACCGGCCAAGTGCGAGTCGGACTCGCACACGAAGGGTTCTGTACCATTATCGCAAAACACTGCAAAAAATGACGTTTGTTGTATGGGAGCCCCCCTTAATATATTTTATTTTAATTTAATAATTATTATTTTTTGAAGTGAATATACAACTAAACATTCTGTGAATATTTCAAGCGTACCGTTACCGTTATTAATATCGAGCAAAAAACGTCAAAAATATCACGTTTGTAAGCCCCCCTTAAATATTTATTTTATACTGTTTTTAGTATTTGTTGTTATAGCGGCAACAGAAATACATCATCTGTGAAAATTACAACTGTCTAGCTATCACGGTTCATGAGATACAGCCTGGTGACAGACGGACAGACAGACAGACGGATCGCGAAGTCTTAGTAATAGGGTCCCGTTTTTACCCTTTGGGTACGGAACCCTAAAAAACAAGTTAGATTGTTTTTTATACAGTAAGATACACAATGATTTTGTCTTTAGTAGAAGATGATAAGTGGTCAAAGCAATAATATTGTCTACTTCAGAATAAGAATGTTTCAATTTACACTTCAATTTTGAATTTCTACCGCCATTAGAACCAATGACAAATCGTGACCGTCACGATAGTCGTGATATTTCATTAATTTTATCCGTTGCCAAATTCTATTAGAATTAATGGGAATTTTAATAAAAATAAATTTAAAGTATTTTGGTTGTGCGTGGAGTCGGGATGCGTCTCATTATGTCGAGGGGCGTGTGATAAATGAGCGTATTGGAAAACGCCTTGGCACGCCTCACGCGTCACGCCAGGCGATGACGGGATATAAATGAGTTTTATATTGTCTGTTCTCACCTAAGCCCATCTCTCAGCCCGCCCTGATAACCTATCAGGAACACAACATGTCTAAACGTCGACTTGTTTCATTCATTTTGCGACAAGACCAACTTAGACGGCTATTTGACATTTTTGGCTGATGAAAGCTGTAAATTAACGACTATTTTTTTATTGTTTTCAGGTAAAACGCTGAAAGAGATCTCGGAGGAACTAGTGGAAGCTTCAGGAGTCGTGGTCACCGTATCGCCTACATGCTGTGATAGTTTAATATGACAAATCTTTGTTATTGCCTTGTAGAGGCAGAATTATACTGAATGTTAACACACTTGTACGTGTAAGGGGCAATTGTCGGTAACATAATAAAAAGTGAACAGAATAGTTTAGCAGTTTTATTTAGATATCATTGCAAATAATATTAACTTGACAAAATTAGTAACATCAATATTGCAAAGCCAAAAGCAAAATCCAGATTATCAGATTAAGCTTCTATACGAACATAATAAAATTGTGGCAAGAATATTATCTGGTTTAACAACAAAGGGTCGTAACGGAGACAGTATAGACGCAATTACATGAAACTTGAAAGTAAGAGGTACCAACGATAAAAGCAGACTAAGCAAACATCAGGCATCCACTTAGCGACTATTGCCAAACTTTAATATAACGTGTAGTACTCGGCGTCGTCAGAGTGTTGCCTCAAGTGGTTTTGGCAAGCAGACGGGCCAACGTCTGCTCGACTTAATCAGGCCGCACCTTAACCAGGCTTAAGCTCAGCAGAGACGAGCAAAACTCGTAATGACTCGGAACCGATGAGCGCGGCCTTAGCGGCGTTCTGCCTGCTCAAGTATTGTTAATAGCGCCATTTTCTACTCGGAAATTTTATGTGAGATTTTTAAAACTCAGACGATGTTTCAGATTTTTCCTTCATTCCCAACTAATTGCAAACAAGGGTTTCGGTATAATTACGAAATATTCCCCGAACGTTAACAGTTGCAAATAAATATTTCGCCGACTAAACTTTTGTACAATGCGCTTCATTTGCGAACGTATAAATTGTACAGACAATAGAAGCTGTAGGTACAACAGTGAGTCAAATTACGAGAGATCCACAATCGGCACTGATTCCAATCTATATGCGATCGCGGTACACAAAGTAAGCGGTAATTTGCGACTGGTAGTCACGTAGTGTTGCGCTTCCGAGCTGCGATCAACAGGCTTCGAAATTTGAAAATTACCACCCATTCGAGGCAATAAATTTGTTGAGCTGTCGTTGGCAAGTGGCGACCATTCGCGATTGTAGATTGATTCGTTGATTGAAGAGGCCCATTCGTTTTAGCCGTGTAGCGACCGGCACAGTCTTAATTGCCATCGGAGATTGCTGTATCGGAGTCATTATTGTTTCAGTGTGAGCGTACCTTTACATTTTGCGACGTATTCACGATTTATTGGCACCTATAATTTGTGAACTTGGATTTATATAAATTGTGTAGACTAGAATAATGGTAGTTGTTATATTGTTGCTGTAAAATGTACTGATATAATGCAATAAATTTAGTAATGAGTACTAAAAATCAATATTGTATAATGTAATTTAAGATTTATTTTAGTTAAATATCCAGCCCTATTTAGCTAAGGGTAGATAAACGTTGATTAGAAGTAGCAAGAATCTATTCGCTTTAAAACACTAAAGATAAACGAGAAAGTGTAGGTAAAAACTTTCCTTGAAAAAACCAGAATCACACACTCTTTTTTCCTCGAATCAGCACAGGAATATCTAATTAAGTAATTCTCTTTAACCGAGCACAGAGTAGGTGCGAAATCTGTACAGTGTAATGTAAGATAATCAGAGACTCCCTGGAGGGGAACGTCAACATTTCTTTATGACGCTAGTTGGTAGACTTCTTTTATTCAAGTGAACACCCCTTTCACGGATACGGTTCGTAAGTTAAGATCGTGTAGATAATATTTCCCTTGATATAATGAAGAATTTATTTGGGCATTTGAAAATGTTTGTTATTATAGAGACAGTTTTTTGGCAGATGTTCAAAAACCGGCCAAGTGCGAGTCGGTCTTGCGC
Source organism: Anorthoa munda (assembly GCA_945859665.1). Classification (NCBI taxonomy): domain Eukaryota; kingdom Metazoa; phylum Arthropoda; class Insecta; order Lepidoptera; family Noctuidae; genus Anorthoa; species Anorthoa munda. The sequence goes on along the minus strand of OX243905.1, from coordinate 10,958,307 downwards.
ACGAAGGGTTCCTTACCATTATAACAAAAAAGGCAAAAAAATACTTATTTTGTATGGGAGCCCCATACAAAATAAGTATTTTAATAAGTATTTTATTAATAAATATTTATTTTATTCGGTTTTTACAGAAATACATCATCTGTGAAAATTTCAACTGTCTAGCTATTACGGTTCATGATATACAGCCTGGTGACAGACAGACAGACAGATAGACAGACGGACCGCGGAGTCTTAGTAACCAGGGTCCTGTGATTACCCTTTGGGTACGGAAACCTAAAAACGATGTTTGTTAATAAAATTCATACATTTTAGGGTTCCGTACCCAAAGGTTAAAAACGGGACCCTATTACTAAAACTCCACGATCCGTCTATCTGTCTGTCTGTCTGTCTCTCCATCTGTCACCTAGCTGTACCTCATGAACCGTGATAGCTAGAAAGTTGAAATGTTGTCGCTATAACAACATAATATACTAAAAACAGAATAAAATAAATATTTAAGTGGAGCTCCCATACAAGAAACGTGTTTTTTTTTGCGATAATGGTACGGAACCCTTCGTGTGCGAGTCCGACTCGAACTTGGCCGGATTTTCACTTTTCCTGGATATCAAAAAATATTTCTTTGTATTTGTGTAAAATTCTTCCCAAATATACGAATTAAACTATTTTTGTTAATAGCCTATACTGACCCACTGCTAGGCAGAGGCCTGGTGGTTCGGCCATGAGGTAGCGCGGAAATATAATTCCTGGAAGGACTTTGCCTTTTATTAATTTAGAGTTAATTAAAACGGTACAACAACAATTACATTAATAGGGTAGTTTACTGAAAATTGGTTTTTTGTCCGTCAGATTGATTAATAAAAAATATTGGACACGTATTTTTTCTTTTGACACGTAAACATAAAGTGACGACGATATATTGCGTTGAAATATCGTGAAACGTCACGCCACTATTACACTTTATATTGCCATAGTGACGTCACAAGCCCCAACTGCTGAACTTTGATGCGCTTTAACTTTGTATTTTTTTATTGATTTGATAAAGCAAAAAATACGTGTATTAATCAATCGTGTGTAATTATCAATATTATTTGATAATCTCACTGACGGTTTAAATATAATTATCATTTTTATACCCAGGAAACATCCCTATTAACATAGAAACATGAAAAACACAGCAAGCTAACGGCTGACCAGAAAGTGCACTACGAAAAGTTATAGCATACCACATTATCATAATTACGCATTTTTTGTTTTAAATACGAGGCTTTTGGCTAATTTGTGAATTTGGTGAATGCCACTCTTTTTATTTTGTATTGTGCGTTTAGTTTGTGCAGAATAAACAATTTTTCTTTCTTTTTTCTTTCTTTCTTTCTTTAGTTAGTTAATTTACCTAGGCTTTGCAAATCCTCAGGAGGAAACCATGATCAATACAGCCTCCCACACTATTCTGACACAAATGAGATAATAATTAAAATAATTTTTGTCATAGTAGCTCTCTGAAAGCATTGCTACGAAGTCAAGGCGTCCACGATTACCGGTTGAGGGGGCAGATGTGCGCGCGAAGCATTGTCGCTCTCGACCTCAAGCGACCTATTTTATCCGCCCTAAGCGATTTACACGAATTGATTTTTTTATCGGTTTTTTTTTTTGTTTAATCGGATTAGTTTGAAATTATGATGGGTTTGATGAGATAATTAATGTTTATGAAGCTTTTTACGTTAAGTACGGACAAAGAGTTTAGGTTATTTTTTTATGTTTTTCTACTAAATCTAGTTGTCGTCTTTCAGTTATTTCAAGACTACAAAAAAACATATGCAGTATGCATAATATGTACTCAATACAGTATGTCCATTTTTTTACCATGATTATTCATTTAATCCAGGTTTTATCAACCCAGCCTAAATTCGTGATACAATTTAGTTAATGCCTCCGTTGCATATAAGGCGTGTTTTGCATATAAAACAGATAAATTCCGACTAATCGCACATTATGGTTAAACAATCGTATATATTCTAGTCATGCGATTAATCTGTATAACGACTGTATAAATTATCCGATCGATGGACCTTTGGAACTTTTACTGAAAATAATCTTGTGCTATTTTCGTAATTATTTTTTTCTTATCATCATTCATTTGCCCATCGAATTTCATAATTTTATATTTTATTTTTGTATTATGCAGTTATTTTTTGATAAAAAAATTATAAGTTTTCTTTTTTTTTTGTTTGTCGATGAAGTGGCGAATTATATCAGACTAAAATATATTTGTTTCATAGGCAGGTTTGTTTTATAGTTATACTCATAGTCAACATAATATATTTAAAATATAACACCTGCAAATCAAAGTATCCAGCAGGTTTTGCGAATCGTTTTGTGAACATGTGCAGACTACCAGTTCAATGCTTCAAGACAGTTTACTGTCTAGAAGCTTCACGGTCTAAAACCGATACATGTCGTCCATTATTTTCGCACCATTTGAATTTATTATGTGCAGTCTGTCACACTAAAATCAACTTAGAGACAACTGTAAATAGATTTGATCTAAAGCTAACATTTGTTTCAATAATTACTAGTGTGCAATTAGTTGGTAGACGATAGGGCTGCTTCTATATTCCTCATCTCAATTTGTTTCCTTAATAAGAAACTTTGTTTTGCGCGGCTTTAGATTTTCCATGTCCTATATTTTTTTGCTAACTTTTTTATTACCAATAAACTAATATTTTGGTGACTAGTGCTGTATTCAAACACAACCAAACCTATTTCAAAATTCACCCGCACTTTCGAAAAAAGAACTCCGAAAATCCGAAATTCAAAAATCCAAACCCCAAAGAGATATTCAGCAATATGAGCAGATTTCAAACATCGGCTGTTTTCTAGGCGAAGCAAGTAGCCGGTCGAGAAGCGCTCCGTGTGTAAGTGGCCTCGCCTGACGCGAACCCATTCACTGCTCGATGACACTTAAAAATTCTTTGACAGATACAAGGCTCGGGGCCCCACGCCACTCGCCATCTTTCACATCCTGAAGTACAAAACCTTTTGATGTACTAACTTGATTTTTTATTTTGCATTTTTTTGTTGGTTCCGCCTTGAGGCTTTTGCTGAGACGAAAATCTAAACAAGTGTACTTTATTAGACACACAATGGTGTGATTCACTGGTTGTAGTAATTAAGTAACCGACTTCTTTTCCTTTTTATAGCCTTCTACTTTCATCATTTTGTTGATTTTCAACTTAACTATCACCTTTTCGTGTGTTGCCTATTTAATAAAACTTAATTAAATCAGTTTTTGACTTAGCTCACACCAAATATTTCAGAAGCATATTTTTTGTGTTTATTTCAATTAGTATTCATGGATCTCTGTGTAGGTCAAGCATAAATGTGAATTAAAAGTAAAGATATAATAAAAGAATAATACCCTAAAACACCTATTTTTACGGATACGTAGTCTCATTGATAGCCAGGACCGGGATTGCAGTGGATATTGGCGTGACCTAATAGCACGATTATGTGCGAATTATCGTTATCAGTAAACATGGTGCATATGTAGATGTATAGATAATGTATATATAGATAGCACACTACTGACTAACCTATAGTAAATTGATATTTATCAGTTTATCTGTACATATAAAACTTTATTTGCATCAGGTACGATGGTATGTCAACAATGAATAAGTGTCTGATAAATGTGCAAAACTTAGGTACGTATAAGTGCAAAGTACAAGCAGATACAAAGTACGAAGTCTAGATAAATTGCTATTTATTTTTGTTTGCAATACCTATTTGCATTGCATTTTTCTTGTAAATATGAAGTAGGTAAGGAATTGTATTGCTGTTTTTGTCTCAGGCTGATTTTAGAGTCACGCTGACCGTCGTTGCTGACGGTCGCCGCGAGCTCGTCATGACGCCGAGCGACTCGACTAATGACGAGCTCGCGGGGGCCGTCAGCAACGACGGTCAGCGTGACTCTAAATCAGTCTTATTTTAACCTGTACTGCCACTGTTGGTCAAAGTATTCCCACATAGCAACGCAATGTTCTCTGTGTGTTGTTTTCTTCAGCTAATCGCCCATATACGCATCTAAGTGGCCACGCCAGTGTTTCCTAGGCCTCACTCAGCAAAGACTTCACACTGCGTGACAACTCTGTTCCATCTGATATAACATTTTTTTTGATTTGACTCGGCCATTCTCGCTATATTTTTTCTTTCATTCTATACTCTAACAGACGGTTGGTGTCCTTTTATTGCATTATCATCCTCTATTCACCGTGGCTACTACACATAACCCTTTCACCACTAAGTATAGCCGAGGTGAATAAATATAATGTCTAATCTGATCCATTTTCAACTAATAAATATCCCAACATCAAATCCATAATTATCCTCAAAACAATTTGTCACAATACACAATTATTTGTCAACAACAGAGTTACCTATTACAATCAACAACGACACTTAACGTGATATTGAACTTGGCCCGTCCCTCTCCTCCTTAATAGTAATCATTAAGGCCAGGAATGTTCGTTGCTCCGTTACTGTGCACTTGACCTCTGGCCCAATGGCCCTTAATACTACTTTACGTATTAGGTACGCAAAGACATTTATTTTGTAGTAGAAACGTCTAGTTGAATCTTCTGTCAGCTTTTGTGGGGGTACTTGGTCGTGTATTGATTAAAATTGGTAAGATTAATGACTAATTTTGTTTATAGGATGTAATAATTCGATTGTTAAGATTAAAGCTTGATTGTTAGTAATAAGCATAACCATTGGGTTTATAGTGATGTTATCCGCAGTCATTAAATTTAAAATTCGAACTAGAAACTTGTTTACATCATTTTGTAAGAACAACGTTCTTTTTTCAAACATTTTTAAACGCAAAAGATCTAGTTCTTTGCCGAGAATTTCAGAGCTGAAAGTCGTTATATGCCAGCGTTATACATTAAATGCGTCAAATAAAAATTCATCAGTCTTGACCCGGTCACCGCGGCCGGCACTTTTGCGGTGAGATCGTCATCCTTTCAAATCTGGATGGCCCTCGAGAACGCTTCGTGGCTTGCCAGCAAGTATGCGGGCTAATTCACCCGTTTGTATCAGCTATTTGCGGCATCCGTTCGGCTCATTAACGGTTTACAACATGTTTTGGACGCGTTCAATTTCATAACGCAAGACCTTAAGTACTCATTTTAGGGTTAGGTTCGGTTTTCGTGGAACGAAGTGTCGTTACTGGGTAATGGAAGCATGAGTTTCAGATTTTAATTTGTTTACATTTCAAAAGTTCTTTCAGCCTCATTTAGATAGCATAATATGTGAATACAAGTCTATATAAATTCATAAATTCGTTATGATATTTGACAACCAGATCCACAGGTTTAAAAATAAATAAACTTTGTAACCATATACCAACCCTATAACGGTTGCAATTAATATTTGTAATTAACAAAACATCACATTCATATGTTAACTGAAACTACTACCGTTCTTTTACAATTTATTTGTTTGTTTGTAAACTACTCTCGGTTACACTAAAGCTCTACTAATGAATCTTTGACTGATTTATAGAGTAAAACATTGAGTACATTAGTAACAGTTATTTTTGAAGACGTTCCGAAAAAATACCTTTCTCTAAGGGAATCGTAGTCTTGTAGCAATTAATATCTACCTTCTTACATCTGTTTGTAACACTTTTCTAAGAATTTCCTCATTTATCTTGATAACCGGTATCTGGTTTCGGTTTTTTTTAGATTACTTTAAGTACTTCTATTTTTGGAAGGTAAACAGATTGACAGTTTGTTACTGGGTATTTTTTTTTTATCGGGATTACAGAGTTTATACAACTATGGCTATCAATCACGATTCTTATATTATTTCTTTAATTTCTGTTTTATTGACATACTTGCCAACCCTATAGTAACAGGTGGGAAGTAACTAGTCTCAACTTTATCTATAGGAACGTCTTTTGAGTCACAGAATTACATGCAAATGAGTACATATAACTTTTTGATTTATTTATGTATGCGTCGCAGAATTGTTCACAGATACTAAAGAGGTACATTAAATGTATAATATTTTTTCAAATCAAATCATTTTTTATTTGCTCAAACAGGAATATCATACATACATAACAAATTGCCAGCATGAAGAGTTGTTAAAATTTAAAAATCATGGAACGCTATGACGTTCCATGATTTGCCTTGGGCAATGGCATGCGAATATTGATATAGAATACAGTTCAAAATAATTATTCTAGATTATCAAATTTAATATATGTGCTAACGTCAATAAAATAATGCAAGTATAAATTACCATTCTAGAATGTCAAATTAAAAATTATAAAATTATATATAATTAGCTGTTGCCCGTGGCTTCGCTCCCGGGAACCACCCCACGGGACCCGTTTTCGGGATAAAAAATAGCCAATGTCACTCAGGAATAATGTAGCTTTCTATTAGTAAAAGAATTTTTCAAATCGGCTCAGTAGTTTCGCAGCCTATTCGGTACAAACAAACATACAAAAAAATCTTTCCTCTTTATAATATTATATTATTATTAGTAATTAGTATAGATAAGTAATTTATATTAATAAATCAAATCAAAATAATCATTTTAGAATTATAATAATAAAGTTTATTTAAAATCATAATCAAGTTCACACGTGTTATATGCCTGAACTAGGTAATTCTGTGTTTCAGGCGAAAAGAGTACATTTTTTTTTTAATAATCACTGTTTATCAAATATAAGGTAGTAAGGTAATATAATATGTTTAACCTAAGGTAAGGTAAAATGGTTAACCTCTAAGGTATAATTAATCATATAGAAATATATATTTGTTTTGCATAATAAATATACAATTATAAATCCATTAGGTAAGAAAAACAATTAATAACATTACAAATAATTATAATATGTATTTCATGAAGCCTCACTTATATATAGATTCTATTTATTATTGAACTTAGGTCCTTATAAAAGGAATGAAGTTGAATAAATATTGTTACGTGTATTAAACTGCCGAGCAATGAAAAAGTTCCACGCACAAAATGCCGACAAACACCTTAATTTAATTATTTCACATTTAATTTAAAATTTGAACACAATATTTACGTTTTAAGTTGGTAATATTCTGATGCGCTATTAAATGTACTTCAATATTGCAGACGGCGTCATTAAGCTAGCCTTTCCCGTTGAGGAGTAATTTGGTGCTATGTCACTGGAACTTTTTCATTGCTCGTTAGTGTAGTTAACATTAGCTTTTTAAACGACCTAAAATTAATGAAAAATGAAAAAGCAACTGCTAGACAATTTGTTACTATCAAAATATTGGCATAAATCCACAGGAATTGTTCGTAAAACAAATCAAACACAAAGAACTTAAAACCACAAAGTAAATACCCACCAAACTAAACCAAAAAGGAAAACCAGGAAAAATATATTTCCATTCAGATTCGGATTATTAAAATAAAAATAACGAGGCCATTAAAACACAGTGCAGCCCTACAATTCGTGGATTGCAAGAGAGTATAACGAAACTTTTCGATGCATTCATTAGTGGTTCCAAAGTTTCTTAATCCCGGACTAGGATTACCCCGCGGTGCTATAATATTCCTCATTATTGCACACAACATGGCTCCACTCACATTACAGCAACCGAAGATGTTTAAAATAAACTTTATGGCTTAATGTTCTGAACCTTTGTTGCATCACATTTTGTGTGGAATAAGGACGTGTTTTAGGGATGTTTTGTGTCGAATTGAAGTTTGTACATACAATCTTTTTTGGAAGTGACAATTATATATCCATTGTAATGTTGAGTTGGTAAAGTCAGCAATAAGGTTTGTAATCAAAGAAGAATAAAACATGATTTGATTTCGCCTGGTTGCTATAGACCGACCGCTTAACTGAGACCGTTACTAAAGTAGCAAGAGAGATGCTAACACCCATCAGCGAGTTATCAACTGAACTGGCGGGCGAGCACGGCCTACTGTGACAGGCGTGAGTCACACATTTTTATCACAGTTTGGGACCAAAAACCGTGATAACATGCCTGACTCAAGCCTATCACAGAGGCCGTGCTCGCCCGGCTGGTCACTACCCTTCGGCGACACTAAGTCCTCCTATGTACTTTTATGTTATATGAAGCTTTAATAAATCACACTATAATATTATAAGGGTGAAAGTTTGTGAGAGTGTTTGTATGTTTGTTACTTCTTCACGCTCAAACGGCTAGACGGATCTGGATGAAATTTGGAACAGAGATAGATTATAGTCAGGCATAGCACATAGGATTTTTTGTCCCGGGAATATGTTTTATACATTCTACATTCACGCGGGCGTAGCCGCTGGCAGAAGCTAGTAAATAAATACCACGTACTTACGTTCCGTACCACGTAGCTACTTCAGAATGGTCTCAGTTAAGCGGTCGGTCTATAGTGCAGTGGGTAGGTACATGGTAGGTACCGATTGTGAAGTCTCATCCCAGGTTTGAGCTTGAGCAGGTTTCCGAATGCATGGTAGAGTCAATTTTTATTACTTGTACATTTTTAATTTAGATTTAATAATGTTTGACGTTCAAAAGTGCCGCTTATTGGCCTAGTTGAAATAAATATATTTGACTTTGACTTTGCCTGCAATTGTGTCTGATAATGTGTGTCCATCTATGTTTGATCCTTTTATAGGACCCTAAAAAGCCATGAAAAGATAATTAACAATAGTAAGCTTTTATATTAGAGCCCTCTGATCAAAACCTCAGACTCACCGGGCTTTAAACTGTGCCATCAGTTGAAATTAATTTAAATGAGTTAAACATTAAATTCAGAATGCTAAAATCAATTTAATGTTTTGTTTTCTATTACTCACAAACTTAATTTAACGCAATTTAAATTAGTCCCGCAAACAAAATACGAAACTTTTAATTTGTAAATGTTAATTTCGTTCCATATTAATTTTTACTCAACTATATAGGGTTGCTTAAATATTTTCATAAAACGACAAATTTAATAAAGTGGCCGTTGACGTTGAATAATTCAGAGTTGGCGGGGACGATATACATTATTTATGGTGATGACATGTCGGAGGTAACATAAGTCTGTCTTTGGCCTGCGGTTTTGCATCTCGGGCACGTCGCGGCCATATTGAGAGGAAACTCTCGCAGGTACTCCAGGCGGACCCACTTCACACGGGAACGGAACCACGAGTACCTCGACAAATGCGTTAAAGATTGAGTGACAGACGGGTCAATCAACCCGCGATCAGTTTTGCAGGATCTTTGATGTCACTGACAGATAATGTCGTCATAAAGACTGCCATAAACGGTATTAACTCAAATTATAAACTGCCGAGCAATGAAATAGTTCCACCAACAAAATGCCGACAAACACCTTAATTAAATTTTTCACATTTAATTTTAAATTTGAACACAATATTTACGTTTTTAGTTGGTAATATTCTGATGCGCTGTTAAATGTACTTCAATATTGCAGACGGCGTCATTAAGCTAGCCTTTCCCGTTTAGGAGTAATTTGGTGCTATGTCACTGGAACTTTTTCATTGCTCGTTAGTGTATGTTAGGGTGCTGTACAAATAAGCTATACCTTATCACATAGTATCTTACTTAGGCCCACTTGCACGAAAAACTTAACTCAGAGTTAGTTGCTAACTCGAGGTTCAATTGACAATATTGTATGACAAACTGTCAATTTAACCTCGTGTTAGAAACTAACTCTAAATTAAGGTTTTCATTCAAGTGGGCCTTAGGCCAGGTTTTTGATCCAACCAACAGTTAAATTAAGCTAATCACTGGTTTAAAATTTAGGTAAAATGTATTTTATCATCAATTGTTAGCATCACAAAACGTCAATTCTCTCCAATTGACGTTTTGTTAATGCAATTGCTATTAGAGAAGTAATTATTTGACAAATGGTTTTAAATTTCGGTAAAATGCGTTCATTCACCGATTGTTAGTCTAATATTTATTAGACTAACAATCGATAAATAAACGCATATTTAACCATATTATTTTATTATTTTATTTCACCATTGGTTGAGTTAACTACAGATAAAAAAATGGGCCTTAGTTAATCATACACTGGGCTTCACACAGAAGATACCTAATTAAGTGCATCCGTATTTATCTAAAAATTATAAGAAAATTATTATGTAAACAAACGTGGGACGTTATAATGCTTTTATTCATTGAAATAATATATATGCACTTAATCTCATGTCAAAACTTGTGCAAGTACCTCCTACTTATTAGGTGTGATAACTTTGTAAGAGCTTTCTTTATTAGAGAAAAATACTTATTATAAATAAACTTAATAAATGATTAACTTATTTTGTCTAATAAACATTTTAGTAATTATTCAGGGTGCATTATAAGATCTTCGATACTTAAGCACGTTTGACGCACACTGGGAAATCAGCTCCTATAATTACTTTTTGCTGCATGAATAGATAATGTTTTGTACATAATAATATTTGGCGAACCTTAGGTAAGTGAACTACTTGAACTACTTGGTAGGGGCCAAAGTATAACGAAATTATCAATGCAGTAGAAAACGTTATCATATAAAACACGATAAAGGTAAAAAAAAATCCTCCTGGGGGGTAACCATAATCTCTTATAGTAAGGTTATTTTGAGTGTGTGTAAGGGACAGATGGGTATTACATTTATACTTCTGTCTCTTACGCACACTCAAAATAACCTTACTCTAAGTGCTTGATTAAGGTCACCCCCCAGTACACGTAAAGTGGGGAAGTATTTTTCTCGTTTATCACATGGTGTGGGGTATAGTTCGATAGGCCATTCAAAAATATTACGGGTCTGTGAAAACCATTTTTCGAATCAGGAATCCATTTGCGTAAAATAAAGCTTTAAATAACAAATTTTTGTAGCCAAGCCAGCTAAATGATTGCTTTTATAAATGTGAAAAAAAATCACTGCAGTTGTATACATAACGAAATTAAAAGGAAAACTACCACAGGTTTTACAAGTTTACGAATAATAGTCGACCAATTTATCAATATGTATAAAAGGCAAAAGTGATTAAAAGATAAATGATTTATTTCTGTAAGTTGGTTTGTACAAACACTTTCACATGTCGACAATATTTTTTTAAATTAGATGAGGTCGGCGTTTCCTGTCTGACTACTCTGAGAAGAAAGGCCGAAACAAACTCAGAGGTCACAGTCTCTTTTAAAGTCCAGATTGACTGATGTATCAACGCACAGGCCAAACCCTTAGGGCAAGAAACTTAAAATTTCGCACACGTATTCCTCTTATGACATAAGCATCCACTAAGAAACGATTTTTCAAAATTCAACCCCTAAGGGGGTGAAATAGGGGTTAAAAGTTTGTATGAAACTTTTTATTAAAAAGTTATCTGTAGGATAAAACACGGATCACGCGAACGAAGTCGCGGGCGAAGTGGTAGTAAAATATACTTGGAAAAGTAAAATTTTGTATATTGATGTATGTGGACGTGGACAGTTTTCAAACAGCAAAGTCAATTTTGTCCCTTCTTTAGAGCAATGTTCGATGCTTTTATTGTTTATGAACGTTAGTAATGTTACCTATTTATTTTTTTGAATGTAGCTTTTTATAAGGAACCCTCTGTGCGTGAGTCAGACTCTCACTTGGCCGATCTTTTAAATTTTTAGGTCAGGTTAAGAAGCAGGTACAAATTAAAAAGGCCTTACCCTCCAAAATGGACTATCACTCACAACCAGAACAAACAGTCAAAGAAACCAGGAGCTAGGCTTGTGAATGCACTTCCAAGACTTAAAGTCGTAAGACAAGAAGCGTAACGACCTGGAACTAAAGTTCCCGTGGACAAGTGTCTTGTTAGACTCGTTCCTACTGCGTCAGGGATGGCGAACCTTAATTGGCGATCTTGACATTTTTATAAAAAAGCAGAATAATGTGGACATCAAATAAAATTGATTTCTTCTTTGTCATAACGATAATTCCAAAATTATCCAAATTATATAGATATTCCAAATTTAATTGTATTTTAACATCTTTTCGACGTGAGACTTTTTAGGTGGGGATTTTCGTTATTTGGACGAGATTGGAGAGTGAAATTGCAAGGATGCGTCACGAATAGCCACGTTTCGTTACATGAGAGAGAAAAATATACATTTCCTTCCTGATCTCACACTAAATATCTCTTACTTTTAATTTTTTAAGAAGTTTTACTTGTGTTAGACTTCTATGTTGTAGGCGCAATTCTTTATTTTTTTATTTTTTAATAAGTGGTTTTGTTATTACCGAAGCGATTAAAAAGACATTTTATCTCGCGTGGATCCACTTTTTAGGCACTTTAGTGGTTAAATCATGTCATGATTAGCGGAGCTCCTCCCCAAATCATGCCTCATCTCTTGTCGTGCATTCGGCGGAACAACACCTGCATCCTGAAAAACCTTTACGATGCCACAGATAATACTAGCATTCGCGTTCGGTTCCGTTCCACGGCGATAGATAGATCACCATCTATATCCGTGGAACGGAACCGAACGCGATCGATGTACAATAAATAATCAGTATAATCAGTTCAGTACGTCGGCACGGTTTCTTTGCATGGTATGAGACACCACTGACGAGGCAAACGCTATCGCTGTCGACGTGTCTGCTAAATATGTATTAAACATTAGATGATCCGGTAAACTTCGTACTTCCTAAAAATGTTTTATAATAGTTTGGCCTAATTTAATGTTTTCCTGCTGGGGACTGGGGTGGTTCCCCAGTATTGAGGCAAGACAACAAAAAAAAAAAAAACATTCAAATAGGTCGAGCCATTTTCGAATTTCGAATTTTCAGCATTAGATTTTTATTTATTAGACATTAGGCCTTTTATACTTGGTCACTTTAAGCAGAGTGTAAGTGCCATTGCTTCGCCATCCCTGTACTAAGTTGTAGAAACATAGAGATAGTTAACGTGACGTCGTATGAGGATTAAAAGGCTCAGCTGACTTGTATCGGACTTATATTTTGTTAGGAGTTGCTTGCTTGCAATTTTATAGTTCATGACATTTATGTGGAGCCGGATAAGTTTTATTTTTGTGACCTGTTGATAACTGGTTGTTGGATGAAGTTGCTTTAAAATATAGAGAGTACATCCATGTAAGCTCCTCTAGTGAGAAGTGTTTCAAAATTAGGTTAAGTTAGGTAAGACCGTAAGAGGAGGAGAGAGGAGGAATAAATAGAAAGTATGGAGGTCTGTCGCTTCATCAAAGTCAAAAGTCAAAGTCAAATATATTTATTTCAACTAGGCCATTAAGCGGCACTTTTGAACGTAATATAAATTTACAAATAATATAAATTGATTCTACCGTGCATTCGGAAAAATTGCTTGTTATGGAGAAGAACACACAAGAAACTCCATTTTACTAATATTACAAATGCGAATGTTTGAACGTATGGATGTAACTTTGTTACTCAATCACGCCAGAACGGCTGAATGGATCTGGATGAAATTTGGCACAAGGATAGGTTATAGTCTGGAATAGCACTTAGAGTATTTTTTGTCCCATTATAATGTTTCCTTTCCTTTCCAAATCAAATTTATTAAACAAGTTAACAACATAAGATGGACGGTGACCCCCAACCTAGTCATTTATCTCTATCTTGGTGGTCAAATTGTAAATCATTATATAGTGAACAGTAGAACATGGTAGATTAGTAAGTAACTATTATGGCATTTTGGTCCATGGTAGAAACAAAAAAACATACATTACTGACCGAATAAGTGGCAATTAAATACTTCGTCATTACATGTCATATAATACTTTGGCAGTCTATTAAATCACAGGAAATTCATAAACGAGCATTCAAGCGGCAACCGGGAAGTATATTGTCCTCTCCTATTTATTTCTATGATTGTATCACAGTCTACTAATGGTTTGTTATCGTGCAATTAATTACTTATCTGTGAATTTAGAGGATTTTGAGGTAAATGACATGAATGAGGTTTTATTATCTTTGCTCATGATAAGAGTATCATAATTATTACTGTTTTGGGTGCATGCTAGGGAGTTACTGATTCATGGCTGTAGTTGTGACGTTTGTATACGGTTATTTATCTTTTAAATGATAACTGTTTTATTTTAGAACTAAATATTTTTGTATGTATGTAAGCGAAGCAAAAGGTATGTAAAGATCGTAGCAGGTGGCGTTCTGTGGTTTCTGGCTACACCCATGGGAAATGGCGTGAGTTTATGTATGTATGTAAATATTTTTTTAAGTAGCTACCTAAGTGACAAAAGCTTTTGAGCTACAATTTTCAAATAAAGCATAAAAAGGTGCAGATGTGCTTCGTGTAAAAGAAAATATATTGCTTGCAGAGATGTAGCGTGTACCTAAACAAAAATTACAAAGTTATAAAATATACATTGTTCAATTAAATCATTTAACCAACTAATAAAACAGCAAATCTTCTTGGCTTGCCGCAACGAAACATAAATAAATCAAAACAGAATTACAACATTTTAATCGCCGACTACATCCAACAAAAACAATCTCCAGTGTAGCACATAATCTTGCAAAGTGAAATCTTCACTCATAAAACTCAATTCACACACATTCTCTGTTAGACAAACAGCATTATTGTTACACCAACAGCATTATTGTTCTAAAACATTTTATTAGCAATTTCATATTAGAACAAGCTGTTCATTAAACAGTGAGCCTGATCATAACAAGGTACATTGCGCCTGATTCGAAACATATGCGCCTGCGCATGTGTGCAACAGTGACGTACTGAACATCTACGATATGATTCAGTCTATTTAAAACGATCTGCATTTCTGTATAAGTAAATTGTAGGATGCTGTTAGCTGGTACAGTAATGGCTTTATAAAAGGATTATGTACCAACAAAACTATATAGTTCTGAGTTCTGTGAGTTATTCTGTTCTGTTAGTTGTATTATACCCGCAAATTACATAAATTGGTGATTATAATATTACTGATGCTATAATATCGTTTCTCGGAATCGTTCTTCGGGTGAATGCTCAAAAAACATTGATGTAAAAACTTTTATCTACACTCACAACGTAATGTTCCAAATACGAATTAAAAAATATTGTATAAACACGTACTTTATATTCGTGGATAGGTAACATTTAAAAAATAAACCATTACAGTTTAACATGTTCCTTCGATTTTCAAACAACTGCATCATAAAATAACTTTTTAATTTTTATTTATTTATTTTTTATTTATTTTTTGGGAAAACAAACAGTTACACAAAAAAAATACAAAAGATAAAAATTAAAAAAACTAACAAAAGTAACATATGTGTAACCCACAACGTTATCCACATCTTAATTATATAATATTACCAATGCCCACGACTGAGGCTGAGAGTAACTTAAATAAACAAAGTCAAATGATCAAAATTGAATAACTAAAAAAAACATTTAAAAAGAATTGAGACAAAATCCAAAAAAATCTTAATAAAATTCAAAGTAAATTATAATGCAGCAAATAATTAAAAATCATAACGTAGGTACTTATTTAAAGTTTCAAAAGTAATTAAATTCATAAAATATTTAAAATTAAAAATAACTAAAATATCAAAAGTAATTAAAATTCAAAAATTAGTTAAATCTAAAAAGTAATTAAAGTTCAAATACAATTTAAATGTCAAACATATATAAAATCTAAAGTTTCAATAAGAAAAAATAAAATAGGCGATAAAAATTTAAAAAATATCAAAAATAATTAAAATTCAATCAATAATAAGAACAATAAACATTGAACCACATTAATACAAAAACAATATATAAGAAATTCAATCAAATTAGCTAAAACTACAGTTCTTGTTTTACTTATCTGAGCCACTAACTAAGTTGATCAAGGAGATCCTGAACTTATTTTTATAGCACACTTTCACTTTTTAATTTACTGGCGCGTATGGGCTCATTGACAGAAGTGTGATCTGTGGATGTGCGCGCCGCGCAAAGAGAATCTAAATTGCCCGCCATACCATATATTTTTCCGTTTCCTACTAAACCTACGCTCGCGTTTTAATAACCCCTATTATATGACCATTGCATAAACTACTGTTTAAGTCTCGAACTTAGTGTAGGTAATATGGGTAACCTCTGTTTAACCCTTCAGGGAAAATGGGCGTGATATTATGTTAAATTGACATCATAATGTGAGCCTTTTATACAAAATGCTAATTTTAGTTAAGAGTCTTTATTTAAAAAATATTCAAAACATGATATATTTTCTCATATTAAACTTCTATACAAACTCTCAATTGAACACTGGGATACCTTATTTCTCGAGAAAACCCCCACGCACAGCAAGTTAACAATAACATCTAAATCCCGCTTACAAATCCTGTAGTTACGAGTTCTCTCGGTATAAACATAGTTCTCCAACTAGATAATGTATTGTTTTACTTAGGCCTCGTAAAACACTAATCTATAGTAACCTGGCGCCAGTAAATAGTTTAACTACCATGATTTCATACGAAATAGTAATGATTTTCAGGAACAATTCGGATAAAGCGGTTTCAGAACACGCTGCGTGTTTGGAGAATTATTTAGGGCAACATTTCTATTGGATCTGCCTAAATAATGTTGTGGTGTAATGCAGTCTGAAATCTGAATTAATATTTGTGTAAATATTATGTAGTTCTTCTTTTCTTTTAGTAGATTGCAGGTGTACGAACACATGCAGTCTGCAGCAAAATTATTATATAAGTCTACACATAACCATAATCATTAAAGCCGAAAGTCGTTCACTGATGGACGTAGGCTTCATCAAGCGTCACATCTTCGACCGACTTCTCGCGTCTATAACTTATCACCAGGCCATCAGTCCATCTTGAAGAAGGCCTTCCGACGCTGCGTCTTCGTCGTTACTCTTTTTGTATCAGATTGTTGTTCAAGAAGTTGCTATTACCTCCTTCATTCCTCTCCCATCCATTAATTGCTAAATTTAGATAAGTTTGGCGAAAAAGAGCCCAACTTAAAGAAGAATACTTTATAAATCCTCTGCCATATTGTCGGACTTATTTTCTGACCAAGGTAATATCTTCATTCCTATAAATCTACACTAACATTATAAAACTGATGAGTTTGTTTGTTTGTTTTAACGCGCTAATCGAAAAAATCGTTTTGTGTTGGATAGTCCATTTATCGAGGAAGGTTATAGGCTATATAACATCACGCTACGACCAATAGGAGCGGACCATAAATAAAAAATGTTGCAAAAACGAGAAAAAGTATTCCTTTTTGAAAGGTTCCGTTGCGTGCGCTGCGTAAGCGGTTAAAGTTACGCAACATTCATGTATTTAGGGTAGGTAGGTAGCCAGTTGACGTAAACGAAGCCGCGTGGGACAGCTAGTACCTTATACAAACACACTATGATTACTAAACGACACATATTCTATTCTTAGTGTATTCAAACATAACACACACTTGCAACTACTAATTTGCGAGTATCTATTCCTATATAAATTGAAGGGAAAAAAAAGACTAATCACAGACCAAAGTCCCTCACTAAAGTATGTAATGAGAAGGCCTCGGTGTGAACTTAAAGAAATACATTGAATAATTAACCACACAGGGAATTGATAGTTGGAACATGTTATTTAGTGCAAAGTAAAGAAAGAATATTTTATGTGCCTACCTTTTTTTTCCCTAGAATTTGTGAAGGTGGCTATGTTGGTGAGGAACTTTTTTATTATGCAGAACTGAATCGATTGGTTCTTTGGTTTGATTTCAAACAATAAGAGTGGGTGTTTTTTTATCGTAGAAATGCCAAAGTATATTAGAAATGCCATATTTATAAAGATTTTGTATCGGTAAGGTAATTAAAACTGGAATATTAATATCTCCTATGCTAAAGCTCCCTGTGCTCCTTGTTCATCTCCATGTTATTGCTTAGGTCTGGGCTTCCCAATCTTTTTACCCGACTGCCGAAGGAGGGTAATGTGTTTATCAGTCTATGTATGTATGTATGTTTGTTCCTATGTGGCGTTCTAGAGACCAACCGCGTCGTCCGATTTTAATAATTCTTACGTCAATCGATTCGTCTTAACACTGCGAGTGTCACTGGCTACATTAAAATTGGAATAGAAAAAAATATGGATTACGGATTTTGGGCGACATAATGTGGCGGAATATTTAATTTTTTTCCAAACCCTTCGTGTGGGGTA
Organism: Anorthoa munda; assembly: GCA_945859665.1. Taxonomy (NCBI): domain Eukaryota; kingdom Metazoa; phylum Arthropoda; class Insecta; order Lepidoptera; family Noctuidae; genus Anorthoa; species Anorthoa munda. The sequence goes on along the minus strand of OX243905.1, from coordinate 10,940,136 downwards.
TCAAAGTAAAGGGTTTTAAGAGTTGATTTCAATAATATATAACACTTATATGTTTGAATGTACGTAATTCTAAAAAAAATAACTATAAAGTTGTAAATAAAAAAAGTTAATTAAAAATATCAAAAAATGATGTGCAGTCGGAGGATACATCTGGTTTTGGTCCGCCAGCACGCGAATATGTATCCTCCGACTGCACAGTATGATGTTCTTCTTGTTTACGTCTTTTTAGTTCGCTTTTCAAGCAGTCGGGTTTTTTTATTTTTCTTATTAACTTTTTTTTAAAACTGTGACTTCTTTTACACTGTGTGTGTTTTTGCGACGACCTTGTACCTTAGTATTGATTATTAACTGTTTTTTCTAGTAGCTTGAAAAAATATTGATTATTAGGAAAAACAGTAGAAACAGTAACTAACATCTCTCTCTTCTCTGAGCTATAACTTTTCAAATCAGAGCTAAAGTTTTGAAAAAGTTACTCTCGTTTCATTTTCTTAATTGATATGTAATCTGTCATCATAATCATGAGCCTATAACAGTCCACTGCTGGCTTGTAATCTGTACTACGATAAACCCCTGGCTTAGGTAACTGGGGCTTGAACAAAAGTCTAACATGTTTGCGGTTGACCATAAGGAATGTATAACACATTTTGCACGTTATCGCTTCTTTTACTTTTTCGTAGCGATGAACTCAAATTTTGTCTCGACTATTCTCAAATTTTGTTGACTATTATGTAGCCACCTGGACGGCTCTGTCATTCGCCATGTTTACATCCTGAAAGGTGCAGGTTTCTGGGCACAGAGCATTCGCCATATTCAGATCTTGAAAGGTGCAGGCTCCGGCGTCCGTTGCCACTTATGTCTTGCATCCAAAAGCTAATTTTGGCAATCAAGATATTTTGTAGACATAATCTAAAAATACTAGTTGCCCCGAATCTTCAGTTACTTAACAAGCTTTCATAACAAATACGGAAATGAAACAACTCGTACAGATTGTTTTTGCTGTTATTTAACTTTTTACATTTTCAAAGTTCTCAAGTAATTTCGGCGTATGCTTGCGGGAAAACCGGGGTATTCTATACCCGTTCTATTTTCTTTTATTTGAAATTATTTGTATAAAGAAACTCTTTTCTAAACTAATATTAAAAGAGGTAAAGTTGTTTGTTTTTTTATATATTTATTTATTTCACTAAAAGTAATACAACGAATTACAGTATTCTTACAGGCCAGTAATTAAAATTATGCAACATGGGAGCATCTGTAGCCGAACTAGGATGAGTCCTGTATCTCGGCATACAGCACCTAAAGCCTGGTGCACACGGATAGAGTTAACAGTATAGTATCATGGTAGAGTAGGAACAATACTACTGCTATTGTTCCTACTCTACCATGCCCCGTACTCTATCGTTCCTACTCTCCTTCTATACCGCTAACCCTACCCGTGTACACCAGGCTTTACCTTCGAAATAGGTTATTAGATTTATTCCAATAGACATGCAAAAAGACGCATCTATGAAATAAAATGTCTTGATCAATGTTTTAAAACTAAACAATCCTAAAAATGTGTATGTTTGTGTAATAGTGAGGGGTGGTTGTAGGGGTGTTGGATAGTGGAGTTTTAATACATACATAATACCGAAAATAAAAAATAAAAAAACATTGATTAGCCATTGGTTATCATCTGGAAACTGCTCTTGTCAGTATGCCAGTCAAACTTACTCTCATTATTATTATTTCTTTTTTTGAAAGAGGTCATGCACTGGTAACACTATAGCTAAGTACCAAATGATACAATGAGTTCATTGGTAGCTTAGTGGTATCAGCCGCGACTTATAAGTTGTAGTTGTTTGTGTTGTGTAGTCGTAGGTTCAAAACCTAGGCAAGCGCTTTACTTTTTGTAAATTATTTCACCACCACTGCTCTCAAAACGGTGAAGGAAAACATCGTAAGGAAACCTGTCCGGAAATTTCCTAGAAACAAAAATTCGAATACATGTGACATCCACCAACCCGCATTGGGCCCGCGTTGTGGATTCCGGACCATTTCCACTCACAGAGAGGAGGCCTGTGTCCCAGCAGTGGAAACATTAAAGAGGCTGATTATGTTGACGAACTGCTACAATTAATACCGAAAAATTTACTGAGAGTGAAGCCACAAGAAAAAGTTAGTATTTTTTTTATAAAACTTTCTTTTAAACCAAAAGCATCGGCATAGTCGTCGCCCTAGTCAAATAGAACGCAAAACTTTATAATCATATCACCTTTGCTTGGACTTTCCTGTGTACTACAAAGTGCATATTTTTAGCTTCTCCACTCTTTTACTTCTTATTGTCTTAAGAGTAATTCCGAGTGATTAACGATCGTGTTGTTCATGCAATTTTGGCAATAAAACTATCATCGTCTGTCTTTCTGATGGTCCCATGATTCATGAGAACACTGGTACTTCTGTCATAGTTGGTAAGGTCGGAAACATCTTGTATTAATTTCTGCTGTCGACAGTAAGTCAGACTAGACTGTCTTCTGACAGTTATTTGAGGTAAATTGCTGGGGCATAATTTATTGGAGTTGCACCTTGCGGTTGGTAATCCATTCACACGCTATATTGCTAACGTCTTTGACGCTGATATGTAGTATATACTATCTACAGAGTATCACAGAAAGGTGTGTATTTGTGATAAAAAACTTGACTTCTGACGGTTTTAATTTAAAATTTGAGTATGATTGTAATTTTAATTCTCACTGTAATGTTAATTTGTATTTCATTATTGACTTCAATTTTAGGTTTTGAGTTTGGTATTGATTATGATTTGTGATTTTAGTCGTTGTTTTGATGATTTTACTTTATTTTATTTTAATTTTGATTTGATTTTAAACTTGATTTTAATTTGGATTGTGATTGTAATTTTAATGTTAATTCTGAATTGAATTTTATGTTTCGATTTTAATTTTGATCTTAATTTGAATTTGAGTTTGATTGTAATTTTAATTCTCATTGTGTTTTTAATCCTGATTGTAATTTTATATTTGATTTTTATTTTATTATTCAAATTAAATTTATTGCATCCATAATGTACATACAGGTGGTAAATATAAGTTACAGAAACAATTATGGACCCTGTCGGGCACAGCAACATTCTAGATACAGTCAGTGTCTAAGAGAGAGTAATAGCGCTCAATATTTCCTTATCTATTCACATTTTAATTATCTATTGACTCGATTTTGAGTTTATTTATATTTACGATTTTAATTATACTTTGATTTTAGTCTAGGATAAGACAAAGACAAGGATTTGGATTGTACCTAATTCTAATATTAATTGCATTGGTGTTTAATTAATTAAAATTATTTAATGTAACAGAAGAGGTCACTGGCGCCTGAAACTCATGTGCTTTTACCTAGCTCAGGGGTCAGGGTTTCACTTTTTTTGTAAATTTAGATTATATTAAACAATTTATTTATTTAATCGGTCCCGGCTGTCATTTAAAGATCTTTGACAGTCGTTACGGGTAGTCAGAAGCTTGAGATCTGACACAAGTCTTGCCAAGGGGTACCGTGTTACCCAGTTACTGGGTTGTGAAGGTCAGATAGGCAGTCGCTCCATGTAAAACACTGGTACTCAGCTGAATCCGGTAAGACTGAAAGCCGACGCAATATAGTTGGGCAAAGGCTAGGCAGATGGTGATTTATTTAATTGATTTATGTAAAGATCTTTGTATTTGGGAATTGTTAAAAGTTGTTCGTTCACATGGACAGAATACCCTTCGGTTACATCATGTATGAATTACCGATTCCTTCAATATTATTTCCCAGTTTTCGAAGACAAGATTCTTCGCCACGATCATGACAATCGTGCTTTCAACATTGTAAGATAAATTACTCATCCATTACAGACCGAACATTTTTATTTCTCCTGTATAAATTGGTAAAACCTAAGGTAAGCGTGTGTAAAACGGCCATTACTCAAATTCCTACGAGGAAAGAAAATTAGCATAGTGGAATAATTTGTGTGGAGTAATTTTCATCACCTTAAAGAAAGTACCGGAGGTTGGCGTAAATTAAAAGTGAAGAGATCAAAGTATCAACAAATGATACATTTTAATGCCCGGTTTGTTTTCAAGCAGGTGTAAATTAGGGGAGTAGGAATATGAGCTATTTGTAGGGCGGCTTGCGAAACATGAGGTATCTCTTAACACAAACATTGAGGCCGATTACGTGGTACATTGGCAAGCAATTAAAATTATCAATAAATACATCATACTTTGACGCAACGACGCGTCACTGTGACGCGTCGTTGCGTCAAAGTCAAAGAATTACTCTTAAGACATAAGAAGAAAAGAGTAGAGAATCTTAAAATATGCAACTTGTACACACAGGCAAGTCCAAGCAAAGATGATAATGATTATAAAGTTGTCAGTTTTATTTGACTAGGCGATTATACCGCTGCTTTTGGTATAAAAGTAAGATTTACAAAAAAAAAGCTTCACTCTCTGTAATTTTTTCGGTATTCATTGTAGCATTTTGTTCTTAGCTATAGTGTTATTTTCTACCATTGAATGAATTCGTAATCTGATATTTTTTTTCAGAGGTTACCTCTTTCAAAAATGAAATTATAATAATGAGAGTAAGTTTCCAGACGATAACCAATGCAATGGCTAACTGTTGTTTATTTTTTTTATTTTTCGCTTATTTGGATTCTCGGTATTATGTATGTATGTATTCTTTGACGCAAAGACGCGTCACAGTGACGCATACATACGTACACGAAGAGAACTAAAAGTGGGTACTTTTTTTCTTATGTGTACAGTGAGAATTCTATTCGCGTAGCCGTGTAACCAATCTGATTGTCCCAAAGAGATAAATGATGACCAGCTTTCGCTTAAAACTAATTGTTCCAATAGTAATTTCTCAATCCACTGGTGACTAAGACGAATTTCTTTGGACACGCCGTGATGACATTATTTATAACTTTCAATTTGTTATTTGCCGATTATTTCACGCAACTCATTGAATTTAATTGTCTAGTTACTGTTATAAGATTCGGCGTATAGTAATTTCAGATGTCGACGGCAGATGGCGCAATTAGTTATGGTACGAGTCGATCTGCGAAAAGTAGAATTACTTTTGTTATCAATTTATAAAGCATTTCTAATTTAGATTGATGCACTATTTGAACTGGCAATTAAGTAGACCTTTGTTAATAAAAAGTTTTATATCAACAAAAAATCACCTACCGATAAAAATTAAAAGAATTTTCTCGTTAACATTTTCACCAACATTCTCACAATCGCTGGCAGACCCACCTCAAATCACAATGATCGGCATTAAAAGTTATTATAACCGTTTTAACGCTAACCGGTGACGTTGCGGTGAACGTTGAAACGTTACTTAATTAACAATAGACCAATTAAAATGGTCAGAGTACGCATATCGGGCGAAACGAATGCCATTTCGCGGACTCGCGTCACCGCCCGCGCTACGCTCCGCCAGACAATGCATTTCCCTGATTTTGCTGACTCTGCTTTTGGCAAAATAGATAAAGTACAGAAGGTTGGCTCTTTGTAACGGGCCAAAACTGACACACACATAGACACGCTTCAGGTACAGCGAGTTCAAGCGCATTTGCAACTGTCATTTGTTCAGCCAGTTTGTGTTCTCCATCGTCTATGTGTGCGTGTGGCTGTTTTTCGCTCGTTGTATGAAGTGAGCTTTCTGGAACTATTTTGCAGACTCTGCTTTCGCTGATCCTTGCTTTTTATGCAGATGGGATTTAGTGTACTGTGACCTCAAGAGAGTAAAGTATGTTCAGTTGATGAGGCAGCGTTCTCGCGGATGAAAAGTGTTGCCGTTTTTGTGGCATGTTTTATAAAAGGAGTTGTGTATTCATCTGGTAGAATGCTGAATGGATTAAAAGATGGCGACAAAAATTTGAATCAGCAATGTCACGTTTTTAAATCATAAAATATACATTGATATTAATGATTACGACTAACAATATCATTTAATAAAATAATTTGAATTTTTCGTTCTGTATAAGGCGGACAAAAAACTCGCTTTCGTGCTTCCCAAGTGTCATTTTCAAGAACGAAAGAAAAACAGCCTCTGAATCTGAAACAACATCTGCTTAAAGATTTCCATTCATAACAACATAAACTTAGTTGATAGGTTCCTATACCACAATCTAACAAAATCCATTTAGGGATATTTGGACGTTTGCAAATAGATCTGATAATCCCTCCTCCGATATCGGACGACACTTGTTTTAAAGTTTAATTAAATGTAATAATGTTTGGCCGATGATAAATGTCTTCAACGATATCGGGGAACTGTTTCAATTGGACGTTAAAATTATATCTGGCTTATTGGATCATTTGTGGTACTTTGCAGATGTATGGAGGGAGATTGCTGGTTATTTGGGTAGGTTCCTTGTGTGGGTGCTTTGATCAGAACAAAATTGTAGGTCATTGTTTGGGACTGTTGACGCCAATGCATTAAAATATATTATTAAAAATTCACAGTTTGGCTAATTGAGTACGTAGGAACTCATTTTTTCGTAACAACTTTTTTGCCAGTGATGACATATGGCTCTGAGACGTGGTCGCTTACAATGGGCCTCATCAGAAAGTTTACAGTCACTCAAAGGGCAATGGAGAGGGCTATGCTCGGAATTTCCTTGCGTGATCGAATCGGCAATGTAGAGATCCGCAAGAGAACCAAGGTTACCGACATAGCCCGAAGAATTGCCAAACTTAAGTGGCAGTGGGCAGGGCACATTGCTCGCAGAACGGATGGCCGATGGGGCAGTAAGGTTCTGGAATGGCGACCGCGAACCGGAAGACGTTGCGTTGGAAGGCCTCCCACCAGGTGGACCGATGACCTGGTGAAGGTTGCGGGAATCCGCTGGTTGCGAGACGCACGGGACCGGTCAATGTGGCGACGCTTGGGGGAGGCGTATGTCCAGCAGTGGACGTCGTTCGGCTGATATGATGATGATGAACTTTTTTGAGCTTTAAAACGCTATCAGAATTGGCCAGATGTTTAATTGTATGATTGCCTTCATCTCGTTGTTTGCTTTCTCATTGATTTAGTTTTACACTTATAACCGTGACAGTGATTTTTTATAATCTAAGAAGCCCGATGACGTTTCTCATTTTACATGCTGCGATAACTTTGTACTTACGAAATTGGAAGTCATAAGTAATTTATTTCATAACAATATATACGTTGTGTCGAAATTTGTAATAATTAAAAATTTAAAAACACCACTTATTACATTACAATTGAAAAATAAAAATAAATATTAAATAACAATAACAATTATTCGTAATAATTAAACAGTAAAATTAAAATGTCAGAAATAAAGATTAAATAATAAAATAGATCCAGTCAATTAAAAAAATGCATTAGGTAGTAATTATAATAAATTAACAAATAGATAATGATAATCCCAAACAAAAAATAAAAGTCTATTAAAAAATCAATGAAAAAGATAAAATTATAAAAATTACAATAATATGTCACAAATTCTATTTTAGGAAATCTAATTCATAATCCTAATTAATTACAATGTTACCCATACACTATAACAACGACTATCATTCGTAAGCATCAAGTTTAATTATTATTAAGTATTTTTTTATCTGTCAAACCCGACTTCTTAGATTTTCGAGACTATAGGTAAATGAGCCAGATTTCTTTGGAAATTGTTTAGTTTTTAATGTTTTAATTTAGAAAATCGTTAACGGTATTTGACATAGATTTTGTGTGGTCTTTTACAGTAAGATTATGATATAAATAACATTCACAGTCTGTTAGGAACCTAATCGTGTGTAGATCACGGATTTCCTTTACGATTTTTTGATGATCTGTCTTAATTTATGTTCGACTAAATTACGGGAGACTAAACAACTAAAACATTTTTTTTTAAGTTATTTTGACAAGGTTTTATGTTACCTCATCTTCAATTGATTTTATCACAAATACCATAGGTAACGATTTTAAAACCATGCAGCGGACTGAACATTCGACAATAATTTATTTTATATATTTTACAGATTGCATAGCTTTACAGTTTCCTCCATAAATCTTCGATTTATCTTAAAATATTGAGAGGTTCTATCTTCCTCAGAACAAGCAAATGATTTGAATTGAAGTCCATTAACATAAACATACTTAAGACCTAATCTTTTCTTACTATACATGAAAAATCGAGTACTATACTTATTTATAAAATCATCAAAGTCAAAGTCAAATGTATTTATTTCAACTAGGCCATTATGCGGCACTTTTGAACGTTAAAACATTTAAAATTTACATGTAATAAAAAAAAAAATCTAGAGTGCATTCGGAAAAGTATGTTGATATGGAGAAGAATGTACAAGAATCTCCATAACATTTATTCACATACCATTCATCATTCATTCACATTCTCCGTAACATTCATCATCATATCAGCCGAAAGACGTCCACTGCTGGACAAAGGCCTCCCCCAAGCGTCGCCACATTGACCGGTCCCGTGCGTCTCGTAACCAGCGGAGTCGCCACTCCAAAACCTTTCTGCCCCATCGGCCATCCGTCCTGCGAGTAATGTGCTCTGCCTACTGCCTACCTAAAATTCTGGTCCCAGAGACAACCTTCTCAATTTCCTATCCCAAAAATGTATCCACATATTAAGACATAACTTATTAAAATACATGCAGTCTAAGTTTATACCAAATTCAGCGCCTTTGTACGGAGCCTTATATCGCTTAAGTGACTGTAGAAAATATGCAGTTAAAGATCACAGCCTAGAAGGAAATTGCATTTACTTATCGTGTGCACCTTTGAATCATTCGCACATCTTGTGTTACCTACCACGCCACAATTTGGTCATAGATAGCTCATACTAGACCGAAGCTAACTCGTTACTTGGTCGGTTATCTTCGGAAGCGTTGTGTGCGCGAGACATTAAAATGCCGTGTTCTTCGTGTGGTGAAAGCGCATAAGCAAACGTTCGGACATCCGTATTTTTACCCGACTGCCGAAGGAGAGTAATGTGTTTATGATTTTGATGATTCATACGTCAATCGATTCGTCTTAACCCTGCAAGTGTCACTGGCTACATTAAAATTGGAAAATAGAAAAATGCCGGATTTTGGGAGTCATATTGCGGGGGACAAAAGTTTTTTTTTCTTACAAACCCATCGTGTGGGGTATCAAAATAAAGGGTTTTAAGAGGTGATTTCAAAAATATATGACACTTATATGTTTAAATGTACCTAAATCTTAAAAAATTAACTAAAAAGTTATAAATAAAAAAAGTTAATTCAAAAATCAAAAATCCCGACTGCTTAAAAAGCGAAATTAAAAGCCGTAAATAAGAACAAAATCATGCTGTGCAGTCGGAGGATACGTCTAGTTTTGGTCAGCCAGCTCGCGAATACGTATCCTCCGACTGCACAGCATGATTTTGTTCTTATTTACGGCTTTTAAGTTCGCTTTTTAAGCAGTCGGGTTTTTTGATTTTTGAATTGACTTTTTTTTATTTTTACTATTTAATCTATGTACCCATATTAATGTTTCCGCATATCTTAATAAGTCTGAGAAAAAACAGGCCTCGCTTCTACCTTTAATTTTCCTAACCTAAACATGTAACCCTAACCACATACTATAACCTATTAAAATACATGTATTCTATGTTCAGCGCCAATGTACGGAGCCTTATATCGCTTAAGTGACTGTAGCAAGTTACACCGTAATAAATGCAGTTATTTAAGATCACAGCCTAGAAGGAAATTGCATTTACTTATCGTGTGCACCTTTGACTCATTCGCACCTCTCGTGTTACCCTGGTACTAATGACTCAATTATACATCCTAGTCACACTGAAAAGATCTTATATACTTCAGTTTACAGCAACGGAAAATACACGTTAAGTTAAAAGTAATATGGTTTGAAATCGTTTGGGTGTAAGGCTAGGTAAAGCTCATCGCATGAAGAACCATAATGCTAAATCAAGATTATTTTTTTTGCGACTATAATTACAAGTTGTAAACGCCCTATTAATTGTTGAATTGAAATAGCGTTTGTAAATGAATTAAAGGTAATTTTATGAAGGTTCTCAGTGGTTTGTCGTAAATTTACCTAATTGAAGCTCTATTTTCCTATATTTACGTCACATTAGGCCCAGTTTTTTAATCCATAGTTAACTCAAACAATGGTTGAGCATGTTGGCATTATGCTAATCAATGGTTTAAAATTAATTTTCTTCGATTATTAGTCTCACAAATGGTGAAATATGTTATATAGTTAATTGTTTAGCCATTTGTAAGACTAACAATTGATAAATAAACTCTTTTTACCGAAAATTTAAACCATTGGTTAGCATATTTAACTATTGGTTGAGTTAAATACAGATCAAAAAACTGGACCGTTAAATAGGGCCCAGTTTTTTGATCTGTAATTAACTTTCATTTTTTTTTCACTTTCAAGCTGAAATAATAAAATATTGCAATTAATTAAAAAGGTGAACTATGATTTAAGTGGTTATTAAATTAATGTTTTTAGAAGCAAAATAAATAAAACTTTGCAGGCTGTATTGTGTCTTTATTTCTTTAATTTAGGAACATATGCTTTTTGATGATATAACGACCTGTAAAATACCTGGGCGACCGAGCTCTGCTTGGATGAAAATAGAGAAAAGGACTTTTTCTCAAAATGAAACCTAGCTAGATCGATTTATCGCCTCCGAAACTCCCCGCATTCTAAATTTCATGAAAATCGTTGGAGCCGTTTCCGAAATTCAGATTATATACATACACTAGCTGTTCCCTGCGACTTCGCTCCCGCGGGCCACTCCACAGGACCCGTTTTCGGGACAAAAAAATAGCCTATGTTACTCAGGAATAACTTAGCTTTCTATTGCTGAAAGAATTTTTTAAATCGGTCCAGTAGTTTCGGAGCCTATTCGGTACAAGCAAACAAACAAATCTTTCCTCTTTATAATATTAGTAGGTATAGATTATTATATTATTATAGTATAGATATGTACAAGAATTGCTCATTTAAAGGTATTAGATCACATATTCAATGGTTCTATCACTACATATTATAAAACAAAGTCCCCCGCCGCGTCTGTCTGTCTGTTCGCAATAAGTTATAAAAACTACTGAACGTATTTTCATGCGGTTTTCATCAATATAAAGAGTGAGAAACGATGGAGATTTTTGTATATAATTTGTCACGGGCGAAGCCGGGGCGGGTCGCTAGTTGTTAAATAAATATACCATCCCACTGCAGGGCATAGTTCTCTAAAAACATAATGATTTTCCTACCAACCAAGATCTTGTCTTTTCCCAACTATACTCCATTTGACGTAGACAACATTAGACGTTTAAATTAGCCCATTTTACAGCTCGTTCAACCGATTTTGAATTCTATTGCGTTGGTGATACAACAAATGGTAGCTGTAGTAAACAGTTGGTTTTGGTAACAAGTTTATGCATTTTATGTCATCCTTATGTTAACGGGATAGAACTCAAAATCGGTTGAACGGACCGTAAAAAGATTTGGAAACATGTCTAATGTTATTTGAAATGGAGTTTAGGTACTTCTTATTACATCATTTTGCAAATCCTTTGCACGAACAACAATAACAAACAGATCTGATAAAAACTTTACATATCTGATGAATTATGGAATTAGGTAAAAAACTGACGTCAATTGGAAAAGTATGAAATAAATACAGTTTGAGATTCGCATAATTTTGTAGACAAAAACGTTTTACATGACAAAGAGCGAAGGTGACGACGGCAAGCGATAATAACGTTAATGGTGCCTATTTTCTTACTGCTAGTATGTGCATACGAAGTACAAGTACCCACCTAGTATATACTTAGCTAAGTAATAGCGGTTCGTCACTAATAATGGAAAAGAGACATCTCGTAATTTAAGGGGTCGCGTAGTGTCTGAAGTGTATAGCAAACGCGTGGTGCGTTTATAAGTACCGAATATACAACCTTTTTAGGGTTCCGTAACCAAAGAAAAAAACGGGACCCTATTACTAAAACTCCACGATCCGTCTGTCTATCTATCTCTCTGTCCGCCTGTCACCAGGCTGTATCTCATGAAACGTGATAGCTAGGCAGTTGAAATTTTCTGTTGCCGCTATAACAAAAAATAATAAAAACAGAATAAAATAAAAGTTTCCTACCCTTCAAAACTAAAATTTATTTAGCTCAAACTTTAATTCAGCCGATCATAGATTACGCCGATGCCTGCTACCTGGATGCCACTGAGGAGCTATTAAATAAGCTTGAGCGCTTGCAAAATCTGTGCATTCGTTTTGTCTTTGGTCTGAGAAAATACGATCATGTCTCTCAGTTCCGCAAAGATCTCAAGTGGCTCCCTATCCGTCTTCGCAGGAACACTCGAATATTATGTCTCCTGTACAACATCCTTTTTAACCCTGCATACCCAGGCTACCTGCGCGATCGTTTTTCTTTTACTCGCCTTGCTGATGCTCTGTGCAGATCCCGCCTTAAACTACATCTCAATTTCCCATCCCATAAAACCCATTTCTATTCCCACTCCTTCTCTGTTCATGCAGTACGATTGTGGAACTCACTTCCACCTAAAATCCGGGACTCCCAAAATGTATCTATATTCAAGAAACAAGTCAAAGAACCACCTCTCCACCACCTTGTAATTTTATATATTAAGTATATGTATGTATTTTTTATACCATTGAACGTTCTGCCACAGTTTTTGAAATCACTGTATATATCTTTCAGTAGGTTCAAAAATCAAAATACCTTATTTGTAAAACTGGCCGGTACTTTAGTTTATTATCTACATATCTATGAAAAGTAAAAAACATTCCAGAGTATTAGCGATTCTTGGATCTTTATATCTTGGGACTACTATCTCACATAGGGGAAAGTTGCCTAATCCATTTAAATTACGTTTAAGATAAATGCTCCACCGAGAAACAGGACATCTTTGCTGCAAAAACTTTGATCGCATTTTACCTTCCCGTGCAATCGCAAACACCAACTAGCCAAGAACCAATAGAAAAAACAATTATGATTAAATATTATTCTACAAATTTTTGAAAGTGGTATAAATCAGTTTGTATAGTCTAGGGAAACGAAAAGCGTCTCAACAACGAGAATTTATGGCTATATGTTTAGCCAGACCAGCGTATCATTGTTTAAGATGAAGTAGTCATCATGTAAGAAAATAAAACGAAATTGTAAGTATGGGTGATGTAGGTTGGTGTTGGGGCGGGTTGTCATCAAAAGCTGATCATGGTCCAGGAAAAGAGGAGTAGTATGCTTCAAGCTAGATGGGCGACGACTTGGAGAAGACGAGAAGTAGAAAAGCTGTGTTTTTCAGTGACTATTACCACAATCTCATGATCTAATTGATCTTTGTTTTTATTTGATTCAATCAAATACCACGACGACAGTCGCCAACGACCTGAAGGAACAATACGCGCTCTCGTTTCCCACTCTTGCGACCCAAAATTCAATAGTTTTTTGTACTTTCCTTATTATTCCATGACTTAAAATCAAATTCTAAACAAAATATTTTTTTTTATTTCACGTAGGCCTACATGGGCACTTATAAAACGTCCACAAAAAGTGCACGGTTCGGGATGGTCGTTTCCTATGGAGAAGAACCGGAAAGAAACTCCACGGTTACTCTTTTAAAAAAATGGTTTGTTTTTACAATATTTCCATGTTACAGCATTAGTATATGGGGGGACAGCGTAGGCCCGACAATAAGTCGTAAGTAACTAAAAAAAAATAGTTTATATAAACGAGATAAAAAATTAACATATGTTAACCATCATCTATAAATCTAGAAGGCTTCCAATGTTCACACATTCACAAAACAATCGGTAAAAGAATCTTTACAAAGGTAAAAACAAAAGAAGCCTATAACAAGACTAAATTTAACATGTGGCTTAAAAAAAGCCTTAGATTAAAATGTAGATAATTGTCTTTGAGACGGTAAAAATTTAACATCATGCATGTGACATATTTTATCCAAAACAATTACGACTAGTCTTTTAGAAGTGATTCTCATTTTAAAATCAGCTACTGAGGGGTATCTGCCTCTTAACAAAAATATCTTTACATAGGTACTTTTATTCACGTAGAAAATAACTCTCCTTTTGTCTTCGCCGTAGTTGAGTAAAACCCCGTCTCAATATCACAATGGCAAAATATCATATCGCCAAGAATCGATCTAATAAAGTCTATAGCTTTCATACTTAACATCAGCCGCTCCATGCAAGTTTGTAATTGAAAAAGTTCACGTCGTTTTTATCGGGAAGCCTTTTTATTTGCTTTTCAATTTGTTTCTCCCAAGTACATGTACCGCTTATGGAATAGTTTCTTAGTGAGAACTAAAGAATAAACTTTGCAACTCTATTCAGTTCTTACTAAACAGAACGAAAAATGTTGAAACAGATTGTAAAAACATTTTTTTAACAGATTTAGATGATACTTTAGCGGCTTAGTCTAATACCGTTTTAAAAAGATGAATTAGTATTAAATTGTGAAATATTTTTGATAGCAACCACTCTCCTATCTCTCGTCTTGCTTGTAAGAGGGAGTGGCATGGGGTGAAAGTCAATGGCAATAAATCCATGCAGCTTTATTTTATTGGATCATAAAAAACATTGAACTAAAAAGTAAAATAAACTGAGGAAAATGGCATCTAATATATCCGGCGCGTAGGAATTTGCAAGTTGTTTACTTTTGAGTTTTGACGCATACATGACGTCATACGCAAGACATATGCTCGTTCCTAATGCTAACACAATGTTCTGTATAATCTAATACAAGATAATAACGCACAGACAGAATGTATGTGTGTGCGAGGGACGCAAGGGTGCGGGCTAATGCCGATATCGACGGCGGCTAGGGCACTCGCGAAAATTAAATCTCTATTAAAATTTCAGAAAAGGGACTAAACTTTTATCAGTTATGAACTTTCGTGACATTTTACGAAGAATTATTATCGCCTTATCTTCCGCACAGTTTTCCGAGGAGGGAATTCAACTTCGCCTGTATTTTCGTTCGGTGCAGTTTCTTTCAATTAGTTTAAGCTTCGTCCCTGCTCACTGCAAAAGAGTCGCCTTATAAAATTGACAATTCAACGCTCGATAGCGCTTAACTCCGCTGCAGACAGCCTTTCGTAATTTTGATTCGGTAACAAAGAGATTTTGCATAAACGAAGGAGTTAAACGAGTTATAAAAATAATTAAAACGGGTTATAAACAGAGAAAAATAACCGTGAAAATTTTAAGTGATACCGCGCGTAAATTAGTCGGCATTGTGTTTCATTGTCGCGTCCCGCGTCCCACAAACGCAGCCAACAGCAAAAGTTAATTAAATAAAAATACCAACGGAACCCGCTCCCGCTGAGGTGTCAAACACCAATCAGCAAATAAAGGACCGTCAATAAGTTAGCGAGGCTATTCACAGAATCGAAAAGGTTCTGATTCATTGTCACGTCTCGTTTTGATTGGACGTGCTTTGATACCGATAGCCGGGATTGCGATCGTTCAAAATTTTAATATTTTTTTACTTCCCTCATATTTGATTCTATCCGTTGCGGTTTCGCGATATTTATAACGTTTTGTTTTGTTTTGCCAAATCCTGGCTCGAGTTCGATTGTAACTGTTGCCGTTCATTTATCAAATCTCTATCGATGTTTTGGATTTATGAAACATGGTA
This sequence comes from Anorthoa munda, assembly GCA_945859665.1. Lineage (NCBI taxonomy): Eukaryota > Metazoa > Arthropoda > Insecta > Lepidoptera > Noctuidae > Anorthoa > Anorthoa munda. The sequence goes on along the minus strand of OX243905.1, from coordinate 10,924,417 downwards.
TACAGTGTGGTGTGTGTACGTCAGGGTGGACAGAATTGGTATAATGCGAGGATATGTGCTATGATGCATATTCCTACCATAGCTGCTATTGTTTTGATGTTGACTTGAACGGATATTGCCGACATGATAACGTTATTATCCATGTATTGATATTACGCTTGATTTTGTATAGGTATGTTATCTCATGTTGATTTCCGATCAGTTCAGTGTTACTGTTCAATGATATCGGATGTTTAGTATTATGCAATATAGGTCAACTGTAGAATGTGCAGTGGTGTTATTTGCATTAAAATAGGCATATATCTGTGGTTACAGTATTTGAAATTAGTTGCAGTATACACAGGAATATTCTACTTATCTTCTGGATATATCTCCGGTTGCTGAATTGAGTATTCAGTGTTGAGAATCAATATTTTTATTAAAGTTTGACAGGTTATCAGGTGAAAGTAGAGTTTAACAAATGCTCAACTTGAAATTCTTAGTTATGAAATCGGGGGTAAGCCGCTTAGTGACATGGAGCAGACGCAACAGTTTCATTATTCTTTCCTACTCCTCCTTTATTATTTTATGTTTTTTTTCGTTGCGGGATCCAAGACAGTTAAATTTATTCTCCGGGTCTAAGTCGAGCTTCATTGCCTCGGCGCTTTTCTGGTGGTCGCCACTATTGATTCTGGCTTTCACGAGTTGCAGTGGGATAGACCCAATAAAAAAAATAAAAAAGATTGGTTCATTAGATCCAGGACCTACGCAACAATACAATAATAATCCATATATACGCCCACATATGGTTCCCAAAACGTAAGTCATTACAGTGTCAAGTTTCAATTTCCACACGTGCGTTTCATTACAAAAAATAGTTACATTTTGTTTGAAGAGAACTTCGTATTTTTTCAGTCATCATTAGATCACTCACTAGGAGAGACGAGCTTCTAAATTAATTAATCATTGAGACTATTTTTAAATACAGCTGACAAGAAAGGCCAGCGGTCTCTAGATTCCAAACGTCACGGTAACTCATTTGCCGTTCGATTTGTTTCGATAGGGCTTTTAACTGTGTGTTGTTGAGCTCCTCAAATTCTGAGTTGAGCTGCACGGTTATTGAAAAATGCGTGCACTGACTGGACAGGTCCACTCAATCTGGCTGGTTCTTTCCTCAAAAGACTATTTCAGAAATCAGTCTACATGGTCTTCACATGATCTAACCAAGATTTTGTCTGGACTGTGACCTCTGAGTTTGTTTCAGCCTTTCTTCTCAGACTAGTCAGACAGGAAACCCCGGCCTCATCTAGTTTTAAAAAATATGATCGACATGTAAAATGTTTGTAGAAACCAACTTACAGAAATAAAATCATTTATCATTTAATTATTCTTCTTCATAAGTGAACTCATGCTTTACAGTATTTTAAAAGGAAACTTACTTATTGAAAAATGTTTCAGTGGTCCCTCGATGGTGTGTGCACACAAAAAATGTCAAAGATACAAAATCGCGAAACCACTCAAAAGTTTGTAACTAATTGTAGATCGGGTCAGAGTTGTAAATAGGTACTAATTTTATCGAGCAGTGGTGGCCCGGTGGTAATGCGACTTACAAGTTGTAGGTCATGAGTTCGTACCCTGGCAGGCGCTTGACTTAGTGTAAATTATTTCTTTACCAATGCTCTCAAAACGGTGAAGGAAAACATCGTGAGAAAACCGGCATATCCTAGAACCAAACATTTGAAGACATGTGACACACCAACCAGCACTGGGTCCGCATGGTGGAGTACGGCCTATTCCCTCTCACGAAGAAGAGGCCTGTGTCCCAGCAGTGGGAACATTAAACATTTCGGAGTGTACCTATACTAATTTTATATTGTTTGTTTTGGATGTTGTTTGTAATAAGTTGAAAGTACTAATCCGGTAAAGATTATTTTTCATTGATTATAGCTTCATTATCGTTGTGACCATACGCTATTTTACCCTGAAGAAATGCGTGTTTCCTGTAGGATCGACCACAGCTATGAAAGAACTAGTTGCAAATAAAGCAGAAACCTGGCCTTTGACAGTCAAAGGAAACTCATTAGCAACTAGCAAAAGTATTAGAAATGATTCGATGCAAAAATTACTTTGAACTACGAAGCAAGGGCTTATGCGCACGATCGATAAGACTCTTATAGATGCCGCACAGAGAGAAAATGCGACAAATAAGTCGTGTGTAACGAGAAATAAAATATGTGAAGTTATCTTGCATTTCATAGTAACCTGAATGAGAAAATACCGTGGTTCCGTTACACTAGTTGCGCGATTTCTCTTTCTGAACACCTATACCTTAGGAATTTACCTTCGGTTACTTCGGCTGCCCCATTTCAAAACCTAGTAAAGACCTAAAACTAAATTTTACACGAGAGCGCATAAACGTAATATAGGTCAGCCTTCAAAAAGTATTTATGTTAAATAAAAAAAATACTATTGGTAAAAACCTAGTAAGTCCAGAGACTTACTAGGTTTTGAATTGGTTGAAGTGACTTACTAGGTTTTAATTTGGTCACAAGGGAGTGGATAGTGCACTTACTAGGTATCGATGCTTAAATATATCTGCTTTTAAGTGAGTTTTTAACGCTGATGTTTTTGTATTCGGTAGGGACTTACTAGGTTAGGAAGATTATGCAATAAAAAGATTTTTGTAAAAAGTGTCCCTTACTAGGTTTTGAAATGGGGCAGCCGACTTGAAACTGTAGTGATACTTGAGTTAAAGGACGGTGTGACCACTACTTAAACCGGTGGTTTACATAAGTATGCTTAGCAGGTCAAAAGTCAATGAAGTTATTTTTAGTTTGTGGAAATCTGTCCAACCACAATGGTTTAACTTTTTCTTAAAATGGTAATCTTATACCATACCTAAATCCCGGTTTCAATATAAATGTATTCACTTGAGCCTGTGTTCTTCAGTACCAAATCTCTGCTTTGAAAAGCATACAGAATAGCTCTATGGCTGATCTAAATCATCCTGGAACGTTCGAATTTCAAAAGCCGAACACAAAATGGCGATGCATTTTTCACTTACGCAATATACGTAAACGGTTTACGTCTCGATTCGAGTCAGTCGTATGACGTCATCGGTCAGGGGCCGACGGCAGACGTAACAGTGACGTTTCATTCATTATGCGGTGAATGCGATCTGCTTGGTTTAAACCGTCTCTAATTATTTCCGTGCCTCCCATCGAAACGCGGTCGCTTTCGACGTTCCGAATCGATTATTTTGATTTTTTAAATCCATGGAATATTCCAGGTTTATAGTGTGCGGTTGTGGTAAGTAGGTAATAATTTATTTTTATATGATCCATTCGTTTTGGACGCACGACGATTGATCTTAATCCTGAAAACCTGACAAAGGAGACTGAAAAGTCAAATATCGAATATATTAGTCTATATAGAGAATCAAATGCACATGCACTCGTCATATGCTGGATACAGTGCTAAGTATTGTCTGCCAGAACTATATATTTCGTTATTACGACAGCCATTGTAAAAAGTATCCAACTTTATTCTCTTCATACATTAGTGCTGCAAATGACAAACAAACGTTGTTAGACGACGCGAATGGTGCTATTCATGCTCCAGGATATACATAAATAAGTCCAGAACAGGTGCGTCGCTTCTAAAAGCATGCACTACAATGATAGGCATCGCCAGTTCGCCACGTCAGCTTACAGTAAGCGACGATATTTTAACATATTTTAGACTCATATGACGATAAAAATCTTGGGAGAGTAAAAATTTTACGACATGTGAAATCGGGACTTCAGTGCAGGCGATAGCGGAATAATTTTATACTTACGATACGCTTTCGTGTGTAAAATGAAAGATTTTTTTATCGGTAAGTACGAAGGATAACGTTTTCAGTCAATATGCGAATGATGACGACAGCGGAGCGACGGGAAACGTAAGAATTGATAAAAATATTGGAAGACTGAAGTCGGGTTTATTGTGCGCCATTGGCAACGTGGCGAGTGAAAATTTATCGACAAGATGCAGCACAGCGTTTTGTGAATTGGCTCGCAGCCGGCAGAGTCGGCTCTATTTGTCAACTATGTATAATTTCGCTTCAACCAAGCATCGCGCAAACTCGTTTTGTTTCATGCCATAATAAGAACGAACATCACTTACTGCCTTCGACGTACACAAGTATCTGTTGCACCGCGCACCGCACCGCGGCGCAAATTCGAAGCCGTACAGTTATTTGTCAACGTCTGAGGTTATTTCTATTGCTCACTGTACGGAATCAGAGCGTACCGACTTAGACAGAAACGTCGTGTTCTGACAACTGTGTTATTTTGTATAAGTATTTATGATTTACGGGTTTGTTAGTGACATGGGATAGATGATTTAGTAGGCATTTTCCTCGTAACCACAATTGCAATTGGAAATACAAAGTGAGTATGTGTGAAAGTCATTTTGTTACTTGTAATGAGGGATTTGTTTCCTAGTTTATTTCTGCCGCTTTGGTTCGCAGAAGGAGTCTCATTTACATGTTTAGGTACTAGCAAAAACATGGAATAGGACGAAGTGCGTAGAGCTCGTTGCAATATATGATATATTATATATTGTGTCCAGATATATATGAGATATAGAAATGAGATGGTTATCACTGAAGTTGAATCAGAATGAAATGAAACATGTAGATAATCTTGTGTAATCCTCTGAGGACAGACAACAAGATGATCGCCACTGGAAATGAGAGGACAGTTTATGTTCTTTCATGTAGACTAGATATATAATGATAAGGGAATCTAAGTTTTTCAGAAATATAATCGTCCATTCACAAGGTTATTATCAGGAAACTTGGTATTAAGAAAGGTTTAAGAAATTGTTCTGGGAAAACCACTACCTCCTTACAAAGGGCATATCTTTACAACTAAGGTCCCTACTATCACCTCATCAATGACCTCATCATGATTACACTGTTAAAAAAGTAGATAAAAAAAACAAAAAAACCGACTGCTTAAAAAGCGAACTAAAAAGACGTAAACAATGTGTCAAATATAATGTCACACGATATGTTTGGAAGAAAAAAGAAAATTGGACCCCCACAATACGGCGCTCAAAAGTCGCCATTTTTCTATTTTCCAATTTTAATGTAGCCAGTGACACTTGCAAGGTTAAGACGAATCAATTGACGTACGAATCAACAAAATCGGGTTACGCTTTTGGTCTCTAGAACGCCACATACGAACAAACAAACATATATACATACATAGATTGATAAACACATTATCCTTCTTCGGCAGTCGGGTAAAACGGGATAGTGCTCTTCGCTCTGTATAGCTCCGTCTCTCTCTCTCATATTGGAATCACGATAGTTTTGCTATGTCAGAGCACGTCAGAGTAAGGCCCCAGGTAGTTCCGATTTAAAGGATTTGTGTGCCGGCGAAATTTATACTTTTGAACTTTATCTGTTGATGATGGGCGGTGTGCCTGTGCAATGTCACGAAAGTCACATCCTCGATGTACTTACAAAACTTTAAGAAGGAATCAGTTAGACACATTAAGATCTGGTTAATCAATACACAATTTAAAAATCGAAAAACAAAGTAACATAGTTTTTTTTCCGAAACATTGTAAGTAATTTTTCGTGGAGATTATTTTATCTGTCCTATGGATTTACAAAGTAATTAGCTTTTTTTTAAATATATATCTATGTTATTATTATAAGTTAGTATTATGGATATTATTTATTAACAAACAATACACGAGTCTTCAAAAGACATTAACGTGAAACACGTGTATTTTCGTCCATTTTCGTTTCCAGTTATAATTTATCAACCCACTTATATATTCCAACTATAACAATATTTCTACAGCGGTATATAATTTGGTATTAAATCACTCGTGTAATACTATTATCATACTCGTGTTTTAAAGACCCCTATTATATGACCGTTGCATAAGCCACTATTCTAGAATCCTTTGAAAATTTCCTGAAGTCGGGATTCTTCGGGTATAACCGAAAATAATTAGGCAAAAATCGTAGGTGCCTAATATTCACTTACCTTATTGGAGTAACTTGAATGTTTGAAATTAACATTTTTTCGGTTGTATAATTTATTATAAATCAACTGGGTTTAAGATGCCACTAAAATCTATGTTAAACATTGTTATTTTTTTAATTATTATTTAATAAATAATACATACAATACAATTCAGTCAATAATTATTATTTTATAAACTCATGGTTTCCTCAAAACGCAGATACACATAATACAGTTAACATCATAATATGCAAACAATATAAAGTTGAACAATAGAATGAATAAAATCGTTTCTCGTGCACTTCGTAGTGATCGCGCCATTTATTGCTCCTAAGGACAGTGGAAGTTTCCAACGACCGAATGTAAGACGGGAGACAGTTCTTTTACAAGTTTGAAAACGCCTTGCTATCTCCCCTTCCCTTACTGGAATCGCAGTTAGACCAAGATAAATGTATGGAGTGATATATAAGGGATATGTCGCCTTTTATCGCTCAATTGGAGGTAGATAAGGAGTTTTCGTTTGATGCTTTTTGTGGGCTGTTTAGTTTTGGTTGAAAAATCAATGTAAACAAAAGGAAATCGGTCTGTGAATCTTATCAACGCAAATAATGTTGAAGATATTTTGATTGCTAGAAAGCCAGGAGCATACTTGAGTCAATCCTGACTTAGGATAAAGTAAATTAAGTATACAGATACAAAGATGATGAGAAAACTCAAAACAAAATAGCATCGTTGATAGCGACTAAAAATCTGCTGAAAAAGTCATCAGTCAGTAGTTTAAGTACTAATATTTAAGAAGATTTAAGTCAGTTAACTAAAGCATGTCAGTGTTTGAAACCCGGATAATTAAAAAGAAATAGTCATACAGTTGGAATTTGGATACAGTTGGCAATTAGTTATCTATTGCGTATTTTTTAGTAATGGCGAAGTTTTTATATATATACATTATTTAACTATTAATATCCTAGCTTTACTCATTCAATATTTCCTCATCCGAAACATTTTATAATAATTCGCATAAGAAAAAAACCATAAAATGATTAAAGAAACCATAAGGAAATATTTATCTTATGGTTTGCGGGAATTTGAAGCCAATCAGTCCAATTAGCACAAAAGTGAAATAATTATAGCGGCAAATAACATCGAAATTCTTCCTTGTAACAAAACGTAGGTAATTTTACATATCAACCGCGAGATTTACATGTCCACCTAACAGTAAACAGGGATAAAATGGCGGAAAAAGTACCTACATCTATTTTAAAAACTTTTTCACATTTTAGAAGTCCAATACAACCTCATTTTGGGGATTAAGGCGAGTAAAGTAAACAACACGTTAAAATAGCTGGCAAACAGTGAATGTTAGCCAGTGGGAACCTGCCATATGTATTTTTAATTAATCCTTGAACGTCCTCGGCAGTACAAAAGCAATTATCGCGGGTCTATGTGAGTCATCATGAAGCAGAAAGGTTAATTTTCTTCTTTATTATCCAGGAGATAGAAAGAACAAATTAGAGGATTGAAGATGGAAATAGATGTAGCAATACCCAATACCCAATCCATGGGTTTGTTATCAAGCTTAGGTACCTACTTAGGTAATATTAATTTGAGAGATTCACCATTGAAACAGACAGATATTCACATTTCGACATTTAGATAGGTATTTGAATGTATGCCCTAATCTGCAACCGTTTCTACTTGAATGCGAAAATACACTAACGAGCAATGAAAAAGTTCCAGTGACATAGCACCAAATTACTCCTAAACGGGAAAGGCTAGCTTAATGACGCCGTCTGCAATATTGTAGTACATTTAACAGCGCATCAGAATATTATCAACTAAAAACGTAAATTTAGTGTTCAAATTTTAAATTAAATGTGAAAAAATTAAATAAAGATGTTTGTCGGCATTTTATGGGTGGAACTTTTTCATTGCTCGGCTGTTTATAATATTTTAAGACTTCCCCATCGAGTCAATTTCCCAACACCTGAAAGGAAATATTTAGGCATCCAGTGAATCTGAATTTGAATTAAAGCTCGTATGGAAAACGCTTTATAAATGGGTATATTGTGTCCCGTCAGCATTATAAAGTCGATGTAGGCGCATTCAGACTTCGGCCTCCAGCCTACACAGACTACCATTGTGTTCGTCCTTTTCTGACTTCAATTTAATTTCAGACGTTTTCCTACACCTCACCTTTGTACGACCTTACACAAAGACTTCAAATATTAGGCATTTTTATCCATCTATACCTCTTGATATAAAAACAAGTATGCCGAAATGATTACTTGAGATCTGATTCATAACCTTCTTTATATTTTCTGACAGGTAAACATAATTCAAACGTGTCTTTGTTAGAGGCTACCTCTTGTAACAAAAGAATCTCTCCGTCTCATTATGAGGCAACATTTTTTTGCATAACAAACAGTTCCGAAACAATACAATAAGGTAAATCTTCTAAATTAGCTTTCGCTCTTTCTGCGTTTGTAGAGAGTCTACGTTCTTTCAATGCACTTGCTTTGGTATCTACTTGACTATTCTAGGTTTAACCATAGAAAACAAAGCGCAAAGCGAACAATACGATAACAAACATACAGTAATCACTTTAAAAATAGATCTATAACGATTTCTCGGCAGAGAAACGTTCGAGACCGTGAAAGAACAAAGTGGCTACTGATTTGTGGTCGTCGGCGACGTCGCATTCAGTGTCTCATTCCTAGAGAGGATGCGATACATAGTTATGTTGTGAGCCTTACATGTGTGGAGCAAAAAGATCAAGCTGGCGTGTGCCCAACCAAGTGTAGTCGCGGCTTGCTTCATGCGTCACATTAATTAAGCATCAGATAGAATCTCGGCGGGTGATGCTGCATGATATTTACGATAAGCTCTAAAACTAGTAAACACATATTTCGACCGCCAACAGGTGTTTAACGTTACGTTTACTGTGTCATATATTTTAGAGTGCTTTCATGGTTAGTTTAAGGAAGATTCGGTAAATAATTGAGTATCTACATGAATAAGAGCAATTTATTGCAACTGTTCCATTAGATATAATAAATCAGTCGACAGTTATAGAAAGTTGGGGGCGTGTCTCAGTAACGCCCTGATATTAAAAATTCACTAGAACTAGCCGGAAAGCCCCATCTTTTTACCCGACTGCCGAAGGAGGGTAATGTGTTTAACAGTCTATGTATGTATGTAAGTATGTATGTATGTATGTATGTTTGTTCCTATGTGGCGTTCTAGAGACCAAACGAGTGGGCCGATTTTGATGGTTCTTACGTCAATGGATTTGTCTTAACCCCGCGAGTGTCACTGGCTACATTAAAATTGAAAAATAGTAAAACGGCGGTTCTTGGGCGCCATATTGTGGGGGCCCAAATATTTTTTGACACTTATATGTTTAAATGTATCTAATTCGAAAAAAAAATAACTAAAAAGTTATAAATAAAAAAAGTTAATTAGAAAAATCAAAAAACCCGACTGCTTGAAAAGCGAACTAAAAAGACGTAAACAAGGAGAAAATCATGCTGTGCAGTCGGAGGATACGTCTGGTTTTGGTTAGACAGCACGCGAATATGTATCCTCCGATTGCACAGCATGATTTTCTCCTTGTTTACGTCTTTTTAGTTCGCTTTTCAAGCAGTCGGGTTTTTTGATTTTTCTAATTAACTTTTTTTTATTTTTCTTAATAGGTAATTTCATTCGTGTTTAAGTAAGCTGTTTTAAGCCTATTTTGATTAAAAATATATGATTTTGGATAGTTTCTTCATTAGCAAATATGTTTAACCATACCTGTACAATTTAATTGACCTATTCTGTTATGTAGTTTTTCAGTCTAATATTTCGAAAACGATGTCCTAATTTTAGTCACATGTAGACTAAATTAAAAAAAAAACCTATGAATCTGTGTTGTAAAATCTGTGTCAGTATTCTTGTAAGACATTCCTAACAAAATCAATTCTTTTGCTAAAAAGTGAATTGGAAGGTCATTTGAAATTTAAAAGATGTGTACCTATTCGGGTCAAAGCCTAAATTTCGATAAAGGAAAAACACAAAATCCGTAACAGGCCTATTACAAAAACAGTATTATATTATTTATTCATAGTCCAAAACTAGCCCAGAATTGATTTTGTTTAGATACATAAATTACTTAATTTGTGTTCCGAGAATGTTGAAGGCACCAAACAAGATATGCTGGTGTAAAATTAGTAAAAATACTGTATTAAATTGAATCTCTTTGGTAGATAAAGTTTAGTAAGAATTTATTGTTTAGCAAGAAAGTTTATTGTTCAATAGAAATTCCAAAATATGATAGTGTTAATATGTTCTTAATTAGAAATCTATTCTAGAAATAGAAATCTTGCCGTTTAGACTTTACTGTGTAGTTTAAACAGTAAACAAATTTTGTTTTAAAATAAATAAGTAGGTCGTCAGCTAACGCTTGATATTTGGACCATAACCCTGAGACGGTGGGTGGAGGCGAATCGCCATTTACATGAGGGGTCAGCCCGGTCTGCTATCGCACTGATTTACAGCCATATTCAATTGTTACCATTGCTTGTATCAACAGCTGCCACCTACAAATATATATATGATACACTAAATCTACCCGCTATATCCAACACGCTGTACACGTTGTCATGAACATCGTTTGTCACAATAAATGCATTGAAAATATCTCTTCGTTTCTCTCACAAAACCCTTTCATGATCTTGTAATAGTTACCCGTCTACAAACAGATCCATTTTACTTTTAAAAACACTCATTCAAATGCAAAACGACAGTGTTAGCAATACTTAAAATTTATATAAATGAAAATTTATTTATGACTTTTAAAGTAGAGTGGAATGCTTAAAACGCGACCTCAACACAATTTAAAAAACCGAATCTGTTATCGCAATTTACAATTCAAAGCATTTTTTTTTAAGTTTAGAGGCGAGAGTGTTCCATTAAAAAAAGTGTTCTAATTTTAAAAATTCTAATACAGTTTTCCGAGTATGCGGTTTTGAAACGCCTTTAAAAACATATAAATGTATTAAGAGTTGAGAAAAGGCTTCATTCATGGTACGTAGGTAAAGTAGGCTGGGTTTTTCTTTGGCGGCTGGGTAGGAAGGGCTATGGTAGGTAAACAGGGTGGCACGATTTATGCGCAGTTTGAGCGGCTTTCGTTCTTTGTTTCAGGTAATGACCCCGCTTTCATCCCGGACTCAATGGGCGCGAGCAAAGAGTTCGCAGATACCGACTACGTCGCAAGTCTGCCTCCACACTAAGTAACGGACATGTTTTTGAGTTACCGATTGTTCTGATGTTAGATATTTATGCGTAGCTGTGGGTTCTGAAAGGTTAAGTTGTTAAATAATACATATGAAAAGGTATCTGCAAAATAACACAAACATTAGGTAGATAGTTTAGGCTCAGATCTTAAGCCTGTAAAAAGAAAATAAAATCATTTTCAGTCTCTCCTATAAAATTATTCTTAACTAGCGGACGCCTCGCGGTTTGACCCGCGTAGTTCCCGTTCTCGTGGGATTACAGGAATAAAAAGTAGCCTATGTCTCCCGGGGATAGTGTAGCTTCTCAACGGTAAAATATTTTTTTAAATTCGTCCAGCAGTTTTTAAGTTTATTCGGTACATACAAAATTACAAATCTTTCCTCTTTATAAGCTGTTGCCCGCGACTTCGTCCGCGTTTTTTTAGTTTCCCGCCGGAACTATGAATTTTCTCGTGATCAAACCTAGCTTACTGGTTGTTACATCAGCTATCTACCAGTGAAAGTCCCGTCAAAATCGGTCCAGCCGTTTCGGAGATTACCCGACAGACAGACAGACAGACAAAAATCTTAAAAATTGCTTATTTGTTGTTAGTACCGTATATACTTTTTCAAAACGTTGTTATATTGATATTACATACAGAAACTTCAATTTTATTTATTTGTATGTATGTATGTGTAGATAATATTAGTTACTTATGCATTTAACATTTTAAAACCAAAGTAAGTGATGGAGCTTTTAGAACAAATGCCTACTAGAGTTAGTACTAGAATTGAGCATCTAGTTTTTGTTATAATAAACTACGAATACAATATGTAGAGCTATTCAATTATACGAAACAGTGCCTAACTAAGCTCAGAGACAATAATAATTCAGACAATAGAGCATTTAATAGGCTTGTTACAAAGGTCATTTGAAAAAGAGGTTCGTGACTGAAACATAGGGTTACTACAAAGCTTTCAGATTGCTAGATTCAAGTTAATTCAAATATTATTTCAATGATGTATTCCATAATTGAAATAATATTAAAAAATAAACTTTTAAAGGAGTGGAATCAATTACGTACCTACAAACAAACAACACGACAAATTAACAAACAAATTAACGAACAAATTATATTTATGATAAAATAACTCATACCGCGAACCGGAAGACGATATGTTGGAAGGCCTCCCACTAGGTGGACCGATGACCTGGTTAAGGTTGCGGGAAGGCGCTGGATGCGAGATGCACGGGATCGGTCAATGTGGCGACGCCTGGGGGAGACCTATGTCCAGCAGTGGACGTCTTTCGGCTGAAATGATGACGATGATGATGAACTCATACCCATATTGTAGTCGAGAGGTCTTCTTAAATTGATTACCTACCGTATGTAGGACACCAAAAATTATAGTTTATGCCTTATTTATGTAATTAAGTAATTAGGAACCTACTTACTATTAATCTTAATAAATGTCGGTAGAAGTATTACTAAAAATAAACGTTTAGTCTATATTTGACAGATTCTACTTTTGACATCATAGTCTACTTTTGACAGATTCTACATATGACAGATTTGAGGACAGATTATACATGACAGATTCATAAAATAAATTATGGTCTTCTTGTTAGTTATATCAACTATACTGTGATTTTTAATTTCGTGGACTAAACTGACAGCTGCTATTGACCTTATTTTTTTTAAATGTTGCACGTGTGGAGCATAGTGTTGTAGGTAAGGCTCAATCATAAGTGATTCATCGAATCGATGTAACATGACTCCTGAATTTATTTTTACTAATTGGTGTAAATAAATGTTTTATGAATAAAAACGTAATATATTTAAATATAACAGTATTCATACACATAGTACATGAACTTGTATTGTGTTAAATATGAAATCAACAATAAAATAAATGCAATCGATAAAATTAAGTCTGACATAAATGAGAAGAAACTAAACAAGGGCCGCTAGTTTCTAAACAAATTATTTTTTTTATGCCGTGAAAAAGTTTAATTTTCGATCTACTTCGATTTTCGATTAACTTTCGATCACTCAGGATAGTTAGGGTACGACACTATTTTAATGTAACGATAAAGTGACAACCCCCCAAATGTCAGTTTAGTCCACGAAATAAAAAATCACATTATACATAGATACAATCAAAAATTCCTAATATGGGGTGTAAACCATAAAGATGTTGAGTACTTATGAGGCCTGGAATAGTTTCAGTCAGTGTACTGATACGAAACGAAGAAGACTGAAGCAGAGATAAGAAACCTTTTTCCTACAACCCAGTCAAAATAAGCAATGACTTGAGTGCGATACGTGAACGGGCGTGGCCTCGTCATTCGGCCGTTCTCACTGTAATGACCCTATAACGGTTCGCATTATTATTTATGTTGTGTAGCTGAGAACGGCATAATAGGACCATAAGAATGAAATAAATTCTCGCAACTTTGAGTTCTTGGCTTGGCTTGAAAGCTGCGATAGCACTTATTGTTTCACATTTGCGAAAATGTTTTCTTAGACGTGTTTTGCATGCGTCGATGATTTTGACCGGAAATATTATTTTGATAAATGTTTCATACTAAATGGTCAAGCACAAATATCAGTTAGTCCTAAGAATAGTGCGCACATAGTATTCTACAATGCAACAAATTTTGGTGAAAATTTCCAAAAATCCTTGCAATAGATCTTGCTTTTGAAAATGCAATTGGGGAAAAACAAATGTAGTTAGTGTGTAAATGTACTTTATATTATCTCAAAAAACAGCATTATAATATTCCCATAACAATTGAAAACTCAATTCCAATCGTGCATCTCAATTTTCACCACGTAATCTCACCCTAAGAAAATCTGGTTCTACGCGCGCCGCATAGATGGCGCTGGGAGTAGCGTTGTGGACAAACGGCTTAAACCAAAATGTGTCCTTTTATTACGACTAGTGTACGGTTAAATGGACTGCCGGTAGATACCTAAGCGACGTTGGTAAAGCCTTTGGTAGTGGCCACAGACCGAAACGGTCCATCAGTCTCCTGTTGCTTTACACAATACCGCAAATAGCTCTTCAGTTTCCAATTTGGTTTTGTACGGATTTTTTGTAATTTGTTGTTCTATAGGTCCCTAAGAAAGATACGGTAAATGTACGAATAAAAGTTATTGTAGGTTTCATAGTTATGATTTTTATACATTAGATACGCTACATAAGTCGGTGTGGACCCATGAAAGTAATATTCAAAACTTAGGTACCTATTTATAGGTATTGTTTTCAGCAAAGCATTATTCACTGATATTATTACATTGTTTTACGCACCGAATAATTCATTAAGGAGATTTAGTGCGATTGAATGACAACAATAACTGGTTTAATTATTCAGATACATAATTGTGTCCTTGTCACGCGCCGCCATAAGATTATTAAATATTATACCGAATGGGATAGATATATTTCACTGTAGCCTGATGAAATTCACAAGAGTATCACTGAAGTGCATTGAAAATTTTGAAAAATATTTTTTATTGAATTTTTTGTTGGATTGTAATGGTATTTTAATTGTATTTTATTGTGTTTATTTGAATGATAATTGGATTTTAATAGTATTTATAATAGTATGATTGATTATATTTTAGTTGTAATATTTTAATTGTATTTCTATAAGTCCTAATATCTTTGTGGTAGTAGCATCGCATTGGCGTTGTAGCTGTTAAGGTGTTACATAATTTTGAATAAATAAATAAATAACGGTAGAGGAATATTCATCCATTAAATTACCGATTTCACAATAAGGAGCTCCTAAAATAAATGTAGCTACTGTACACTATTATCAATCAATGCTCATGAAATATTGACTAATTCAGGCCCAAAGCTTAATACTACCTAATAGTAGTCAATAAACTCGGTACCTACATAAACCATTGGAAAACCTTATTATTGATAGGTGGAAAACGAAAGTCAAGCCCGCTGGTCCAAGGATGAGTGATGACGAAACTAAAAGTGCGGTCGGAACGTGAGAAGCAACTGTAAATCACTTGATGAATGTTCTAGAAACGGACGATGTGTTTATTGGTAGCACTCGATTTTGGTTGTTATAGTTTAGTACCTATGTAGGGCGTCCGGTAAAGGTTTAGGGCCTGTATTAATTTGGAAAGTGATTTGTTAGGAGAAAAAACTAAAGTATTTAAAGAAAACTGTTTCTCAAAAAGGTAAAGTTTCTTTTCAAATTTTTCCATTTCGTATCAAATAATGGGGGAAAAGATCGCCAAATGGAAGACAAGTAATTCACTCCTCATTTTATTTCGCTGAATGAAAATTCAAAGATAATTATAAATGAATAATTATGCACTAATTCAAACTGCCAGAAATACCCAATCAATAAAGTAGTACCATCATTAGAAAATGTGGTAGATTATATTTAAAACGTATCTTTGTATAAAAACACAAAGATACAATAAATACATGAGTCTCATACAAAAATATGTTGACAACTTGGGCAACTTACTTATCGGACTTAGAAAGACTGCACTGAACTCTCCTAGATAAATTAGCGATGTTTTCCTCTTAATATTTTTGTGGCTAGTATATTTATTAACGGTTTTGTATTAATGTTATGGTCCAGTAATGTAGGGAAGATAAGTAAAAAGATATCGTTGGTAGGCAACAAGTAATACGACAAAATGATGGTAATAATTTCGCGAAAGAAAGGATAAGAATAAAAGAACAAGTCAAAGAACAGACAATAATTGAAAGCATATTGCGAATAAGAGATAAAGAAACTAAAGTGTACTTTATACGCAAACGGACTTATTTGCACTTGATATTTTGAACATTTCGAAAACAGAAAAAAAAATGGAATTAAAAAAATGGTTAATGGCTGAGCTATTTCTGTAAGTATATAAATACAAACATTTGTTACAGGCTCTAAGACACATGAAATTACAATTACAATCTATTACATACAACTACAAGAAATGTAACAATCAAAATTACATTTAAAAATAAATTTGATTCAATATAAGTTGGTGCTATTGTTCATGCAAAATAAACGAAGCTGCCAAAAAGTTGGGGATCCTAGCGAATGTGAGAAGGTACTTCACGCTGGCACAGCTGCTCAACTTATATCAAGCGCAAGTTCGATCGTGCATGGAGCTGTTCTCATCTCTGGGACGGATCAGAGAAATACCAGCTTGATGCACTAGAGTCGATTGAAAAGCGGGCCAAGAAACTCTTCGGCAATGAGGCACTGGTCAAGTCAAAGCTCCAGAGCCTTGAACATCGTCGCCGAGTTGCCAGCTTGTCGGTTTTTTATCGGTTATATTTCGGGGAGTGTGCGATGGAATTGCATGATTTAATTCCGCCCAGCCCGTTCCATCATCGGACTACCAGACGTACGGCGATGCGTCATCGGTACATGGTGGACATCACACCCATACACACAAAACGTTTTGGGGACACTTTTATTATGCGTACAGCTAAGGAGTGGAATTCCTTGCCCGAGTCTGTGTTTCCCGATAGCTACAATCTAGGAGTCTTTAAGTCAAGAGTGAATGGGTTTTTTCTAGGCAAGCGTGCTTCACCGTCGACCACATCATCGCTTACCATCAGGTGAGATAGTGGTCAAGCGCAAGCCTGCAGACAATAAAAAACGACCTAGTCTAACTAGCATATTGTTAGCATTATAATAAACTACAAAGTGCCCATTTATATAACAAGGCAAAATAAATAGCTTTGTCTTTCAAAGGTAAACTATCTTTTGTTACCTGTAAAAGGCGCCTTAATCGACAATATTCACTGAAACCTATATAATACCTTACTACCTTCGATCCTCGATAAAGAAAATTAGCTGCCCATTACAATACCGAGTAAAAATGAAGTAAAAAAGGCACGCGACCCATTAAAGAACCTTAACGATGCCGATCAGATGAATAAATGATTGAATTTTCAATTAAAATTAGAGAGAATCAAAGGGAACTTTGTTGACAATATCGACGGTAGAGAGAGATAGAGTGACGATTTTAATTCCAATTCATCATCTCGACTGCTTTAATATTTTTAATTGAAAGATTCAATTATACTCTTTCGGATTTAAATGGTTGAGCGCGGAGATGTACTAGCAATGATGGGCCCAATTTACATTGCGATTTGAGTGCTCAAATGGGATTACCAGAATAATATATTATACTCCATTAGGAGTAGAAGCCACATGAAGTATTAACAGGGTTTAAATATCAGTAGCAATTAATTTATGTACCTACTTACAGCTGAATTACTAATACTTAACTACTCATCTATATTTAATATTATAAAATTGAAAAGTTTGTTTGTTTGAACGTGCTAATCTCAGGAACTCCTGATTGGAATTGAAAAATTATTTTTGTGTTGGATGGTCCAGTCATCGAGGAAGGTTTTATGCTATATAACATCACGCTACGACCAATAGGAGTGGAGCATAAATGAAAAATATTGCAAACACGGGCCAAATTATTCCTTTTTAAGAGCTTCCATTGCGTGCGCTGCGTAAGCGGTTAAAGTTACGCAACATTCATGTATGTAGGGTAGGTAGGTAGCCAGTAGACGGGAGCGAAGCCGCGTGGAACAGCTAGTCTATAATATAGGTACAGTCAAACGGGGTGAATAGGATGCAGTGGTGAATAGAAACAAAACTTTGAAGAGAATTTTCAAGTTATTTAAAAATTGTTTGTAGCATTTTAATAGGTACTCCAATATATTATATAATTATTAAAAAAAAACGATGCTTTGTTTGAAACCAATTAAGTGGTATCACAGTCAAAATTCTCTTGAAAGTTTTATTTCTACCCCTGCGTTCCTATTCGCCCCGTTTGACGGTATTGATTATGTACCTCTGTATGTAAGGTTTATGTTTTTCAAGAAATTGATTGTGTTCTCGGTGAAAAGCTTCATGATAATTCATCCTACAAGTACCTATCTTGATTCTCGTTAAGGAATTACCTTAAACTTTCTACGTGATCATTCGTCATTTTATATCTGCTGTAGAATATCCTCTGTTTGGTCTTAAAGAGATCTTCTGAATTCAGGTTCAGGTTGTACCCAATTGGATGTAGTTTTAAATTATTAAAATTCCTCTTTATTTACTACTTAATAGCAAAACTAACATGATGTAGCGTTATATCAATGAAATAACGGGATCGGATCAGTAGGTACTTTTCACAAATACCACTATCACTATTATTACTACATACACATACATACAATCATACACATACATACACGTTAAGAAGAAAGCCCCCCACCGCGTCTGTCTGTCTGTACGCGGTAAACTCAAAATCTACCTTAGATAAAGTACCTATAGATTAAGCCTTAAAATGAGCTTGATTGATAGAGCGAGGTGGCCAATTGGCAGCTGACAAAAGATTATTTTTTGTCTTTGTCACCATGGCCGGTTTCTGTTGTTTGTCAAACTCTAATATAATGACAGGTTTGACAAACAAACTCGGTTTTATTTGTTTTTCTGTGATTTCGTGGTATTATGTGTTAATTGAGACAAGGAATTTGGGTTATTTATAGATAATAAGTGTCAGTGCGATGGTGGGTTGTAGTGTTCTTGTTCTTGTTGTAACACCAGAACTAACTATTGCTGTCTCATGTGCGGCCACGCCAGGGCTTAATCTATAGGTACTTTATCTAAGAAATCTACCGAACGGATGTTTATACGGTTTTTACCAATGGACGGAGTGATTTATGAGAAGAGTTTAGGTGTATAATTGAGACTTGTGCGACGCCGGGTCGGGTTACTAGTATTATTATAAACAATTTTGCCCCACATAATACAACTTATGTAGAAGTTTAGTTTACCCAATCTTCCAACAGAACACGATCTTCTTACAAAAAAACTATCCTAAGTAAAACAAGTGCATGGAATGGTCTCTCATAATTTTCTTCAAGTCACGTGCGTCGTCGCAAACAACTGCTCCTTGAATTACGAACTAGTTCTACATGGAAATAACTAATTAATGTGAGAACACTATTTGAAAGGATTCATTAGTTTAACACCTGACTGGAAAACTTAAAGGAACTGGTGTTTTGCAGATCTTTGGTGGGGAATAAACTGCCTGAATTACAGGTATACGGCCAGGAATAGTAATATCACTGGATGTGTGTCAAAGCAAAAGAAGTATGTAAGGATCGTAGCAGGTGGCGTTCTGTAGTTTCTGCCTACCCCCATGGGAAAAAGGCGTGAGTTAATAAGTATGTGTGTCAAAGCACATTATTGGGTAGATATATCGATATTCCGATGTTTTGAGTAGTAAAGAATATATAAAATATGAAACTATCCATTTCGCTCTTAGAAAATTTCTGCTTTATAATAATTTATTAACAATTGCGAAATTAAATAATCACTCTTTATTATTAATCGTTCAACTAACAAATTTTTATCACAATCCGATTAAGAATACAATTCTAAAATGCTTCATATACTCGAAAGATTCCCGTCTCGTCTATGCACATAACGCAATTAATATTATTGAATTGTCAAAATAAAAGGCTGTGCCATTGGTTCTTGCCGAACTAAAATATCCATTTGTTGGTACCGAACTGATTCCTAAAATAAAAAAAAGTAAATTAAAAAAATCAAAAAGCCCGACTGCTTGAAAAGCGGTTTTTTGTTTTTTTTAATTTTCTTTTTTTATTTACAACTTTTTAGTTATTTTTTTTTAGAATTACGTACACTCAAACATATAAGTGTTATATATTTTTGAAACCACCTCTTAAAACCCTTTATTTTGATACCCTACACGATGGGCTTGGAAGAAAAACAAAAAATTTTTGCCCCCACAAAATCGCGCCCAAAATCCGCCATTTTTTTGTTTTCCAATTTTAATGTAGCCAGTGACACTCGCAGGGTTAAGACGAATCGATTGACGTAAGAATCATCAAAATCGGCCAACGCGTTTGGTCTCTAGAACGCCACATAGGAACAAACATACATACATATATACGTAGACTGATAAACACATTACCCTCCTTCGGCAGTCGGGTAAAAAACATAAAAGGTATTTTTAAGAACTTAGTAATAATTGCAAAAGCGGTCGAATCTTGTGAAACAAAAGGGATTCAGTTCAGTGATGCTCATTTATTTAATCGCTAAAGATTCCTCGCCCAAAGAAACTTTCTTATTTCTAACGATAATTAAATTATAGAATTAACTGTAGAAATTAGTTGAAAATTACGACAATACTTCGGCTCATTGTAAAAGTTTATTTTTTTGCAAAAACAAAAAGCTTAGAGCTAAAGCAGATTTTTTTAATGGTATTGCGTTTTGCTAGTTCGTTTTTCTTTTTTTCTTTAACACTTAATTGGATAACTGAGGGTTTATGCTTTCATAGAGAAACAATAACAAGGGCTTATCTAAATTAATATTATAAAGAGGTATATTATCTTATCAGTTTGTTTTCAAATCGTTATCTCTGGAAGTATGGAATCACTTAAAAAATTCTTTCACGGATTGACTTTCAAATTTTGGTCGACTAAGCCAAATTGACACACAAAGAAAAAGAAATAGCCTACTTTTTTTCTCGAAAAATGCTCAATTCCTTTGAGATGAGCAAAAGAGCCGAACCACAGATAAATAAGCTAGTGATTAAATTAAAAAAAAACTGGATTAAAAAATATATGTAATAAATTGAGGTTACTGTCAGATACCACTAAATATTGGTTTAATGTAATTCGATACCCCTCTAATACTCTATTAATAGTAAACTCGTTTGTTTACTAATTAATAAACATTATCGCTATATAATTAAAGCGGGTTGTTTGTAACTAGCGTGTAGCCGACGATAGAAATATGTAGAACATGTCCACCCGCTTGTCTAATTATAATCGACCCTCGGGAGATTGACACATGTCGTGAATGTACCGATAGCAGAACAATAGTTCGACACGTGTAAAATGTTAAGGTTCTTGGAAATAAATATAAAATGAGTGAACTATAGAATAAAATGAGAATTTAGAAAATAAAAAGTCTTCTATTAAGGGATACTCACAATTAAAATCTTCGGTATTATAATCACAACACGGTAAAATGAAAACAAGATATGGGAAGTTCACGGTGATTACTACAAATAGAATGATATGAGCGATAGATATATACATACCATAAATAAAGTCGTATATAATAATTCGTATGAAAAATTACGTTCTAGTCTTTCAATTCTCCTTTTTTTTCAATCAGTCAAAAGTTGTGCTTGCTTCAGATCAACTATGTGACCAGAATTAAATATCGTTGTGTGTACTAAAAACTTTTTTGAGTAGCCTACTAGTAATAATGTGGGAATCCTAGGACACACTTATTATATTTCATGAGTAACAATCCAGCTCTATTAATTATAGACTTAGATTTTTTATTTAGCGTTGGTATTTTTTGTTGTACCTAAAAAAGCAAAGGTACTCTTTCTTTCGTGACATGTGAAATTCTATAGTTTCTGACAACGTTCAGTAATTATATTATGTAACTTTATTGACATATTCAAAAACATTGTTCAATATTTTTCCTTTTCAAAATTTGGATTTGAGAATTCCGTCGTATTTATTTGATTTGTTAAACGCATGACAGGTATAAATGATTTTTCATCTCTAAAAAAGTTATTCTACTAATTTTCCGCTCGACTTAAAACTATTCAAATAATATGTCCCAAATATTTTACACAGGGTCTAATTTGGCAAGACATTTGATATTCTCGCATATGCTTTATTTGCCGACCATACCCGGTACAGTCATCAAGACAGAATCGTCGTAGAGTATCTGTCCCAAGTTGACGAGTGACATACCTTTTTTCCAGAAAGAAACAAAGTAACCGGTGTCTATTTGTGTCCCAAATAACTATAATAAAAAATAACCTGCCTCTAACATACGGGATGCACGTGTCATCTTAAAAATTTTTGGTTGAATTATTACCTCTTAATTTTCTTTTTGTTGTATTATTTGATGTGCTAGCATATTAAAGGGCTACATTATTTTCATTTATCTTTTGTAAATTTATGACAATAATAATTATGTATTGGTAATAATTCAACACGCATCTGAAAAATCCAGGGCATCTTGACGAGATTTGCAGTCAGAAACCAATATCTTTGAAAAGTCACTAAGTGTCATTTATAACATCTTAGTTAAACTTTATGACATCTTGATTCTACATGGCCATCAGAAAATGTGTGGACATTTTAATTTTATGAGATACTACATGAATTTATTGTTCTTCCGTGATCTAAAAAAATATGATGAAAATAACTATATGGTATCTGATAACCGTATGTTAATAAACTAGATTTTAATATCCCCAAAAATATTTTTACTGAATGTTTATACTCCATTTGAGATAACGATTGACATTTAAATAATCCTATTTTACAGCCCGTTCAACCGATTTTGACTTCTATTGCGTTGGTGATATGAACAATTACAGTTAAGTTTTGGTAACAGGTTTATGCTTTTTATGCCATCCTTATATTAATGGGATAGAACTCAAAATCGGTTGAACGGACTATAAAAAGGGGTAGTAACAATTTCTAATCTTATTTCAAATGAAGTATAGGTAGGTACATATAAAAAATATGCACCTACCTATCCGCACCTACAGCCACTTTGTTCCTATGTTCTACAATAGCTGTAGAATAAGGTAAGTAATAGGTAAACGTGTGGGTATTAAGGTAAATAAATAAAACCTAGACTATTAATTATACCTCTTAACATGTATCATAAATATTATTTTCTTAACGTTTCACTGACTTATGGGATGCGCGTGTCATCATTAACATTTCGTTTGAATTATTACACCCAAATCTTCATTCGTTTCTCCATTCAGATTTATTAAATCAGACCCTCAGACCTATCCTATTTGTAAACTGCTCCAGACTTTAAATTATCTCCTTGCCCAAAGTTTATTTTCTTAACATGCCCCTCGTGAATTATTGAGAAGGCACGTGTCATCTTAGCTAAATTATTACCTCTTTCTTAACACGTTCAACGCCGCGTCGGACAATGGTGGTTGACACCCTCTATTCATCTGGAGCCAGACAAAAATTTATAATTTTGCTAAATTTAATCAGTGTGTTTTATTGGTTTAAGGGATATATTTGGCGTCATAAAACATGGTTTAATTCTCACAAGCAACATTTTATACCAATTACAAGTGTTAATAAGCGTCACCCACCAGTGTCCGACACGGCCTCTGCGCAAGGAATACCGGGAATCTGTTACAGGGGGCCGCGCGGGCGCGGTGACGCCCACCCGCCCGCGTCCGCGCCGCTCACGCACATCGCGCGTACTTGCGCCCCGTCTAGTCGCTGTTCCTTCGTTGCGCAGTAATCACTTGTTTATAGTTATATTATAACGTAGATCTTTGTAAGTTTACGTCGTAACGATGGATTTCGATGACTTTGAAATTAGCCAAGAAGACCTGTCTCGAATAGATAATATAGAAATTACTCTCCTTAACCAAAGCTTTCAAATAAGCTCTGATGAAGACGACAACATTCAACTTTTGCGACCAAGACGGCGTCGAATCATCTTATCAGATAGTGAGTCAAGTGAAACTGAAATTAATCGTGCCATTCAACATTTAGCGGAGAGTTCACCACCCTCGACATGGACCGATCCCAAAGGTAATCAACGCCAATTGATAGCTTTTACCGAAATTCCTGGTGCACCGTTACATGTTCGCAGGCTTATGACTAACAAATCCCCAGCAGAATTTTATGCGCTTTTGGTAACGGATGATGTTTTGAATGAAATAGTGAAAAACACTAATAACTTTGCAATTGCTAAAATACTTAACTCACAAGAAGCTACAAAATGTGCACGCATTCGGAACTGGGCGCCTACTAACCTAGTCGAAATAAAACAATTCTTTGGTTTGGTTTTGTTTATGGGCATAGTGAGATTACCTAAAATATCAGACTACTGGTCCAAAGATGAAATTATGGGACAAAATGTGCCAAGAACCATTATGTCCCGCAATCGGTTTGAGATATTGCTTCAAATGCTACATTTTTCAGAACAAGATGAGGAGAACAAAGCTGATCGCTTACACCGGGTAAGAAATTTATTGAATGTAATGAATCACAATTTTAAGGAAAACTATACACCTGGTGAGGATTTATGTATCGACGAGAGTGTTGTGCCTTTTCGAGGACGCATAATCATTCGTCAGTATAACAAACAAAAGCGTCATAAATATGGAGTAAAACTATTTAAATTATGTACATTGCCAGGTTACACCTATAAAATTAACATTTATGCTGGCAAACAGAATGACGAAATTAACACTACACCTACAAATGTAGTTATGGAACTGTGTAATGACTTGTTCGACAAAGGACACACTCTGTTCACAGATAATTGGTACACAAATGTCGAATTAGCAAGAAAGCTGTTAATAGAGAGACGCATCTTGTTGGAACATTGAGGAAAAACAGGAGACATTTCCCTAAAACAGTAGTTTCTACAAAGTTGAAAAAGGGGCAATTTATTGCTAAAGAAAGTGCGGATGGAATAACAGTGATGCGATGGAGGGATAAACGAGATGTGTTAGTTTTGTCCACAAAACACTCGACGCGTTTTGTGAGAGTGATAAAACGTAACAAAATTACCTCAAAACCTGCAATCATTGTTGACTATAATAAAGCAAAAGGTGCTGTTGATTTGTCGGATCAAATGTCAGCGTACCAAACACCACTAAGGAAAAGTGTGAAGTGGTACAAAAAAGTGGCCATGGACTTAATCTTGAATGTAGCTGTTGTAAACGCACTCACTCTCTACAAAAGTGTCACAAAGAAGAACATTCCTATTGTAGATTTTAGAAAAGAAATTTTGACCAATTTCCTAACAAAAGACATAACGTCCGGACCTCTTTCATCGAGACCGAAGAGAGCTAAACATGAACTGGCGAAAAAAGAAGGATCATCTAAAGTCGTCCGACGTCAATGCCAACAATGCTATAAGCAGAACGTAGCCACCCTGGGACGCTTAGTAGCTAGGAATAAAACAAAAAAAGTCACTACTTTTTGCAAAACCTGTCCTAACGAACCTTTTTTATGTCCCGAATGTTTTATTAAAATTCATTAAACTTTGTTAATTTATCTTTTTCAGTAAGTACCTCATTTTTACAATAAACTTTTATATGCGCGTCAAAACTGTTTTATTTGTAATTTATACCAATATTATAAGAAATTTGTTTGTTTTTTGAATCTTTAAACCGATTTTAATAATTTTTTCACCGCTAGGAGGCTACATTATGCAAAAGTAGTAGAGTATACTTTTTACTGCAAGAAATAATTTCATTTCTTCGGGAAAACATATAAGTCGCGAGCGAAGCCACGACCAGAAAGCTAGTATTTTTTATTCGATCTAACATTGCGAAGTTTAGTCCATATTTTTTGTCAAAATTGTTTAGGCTACCGCTAAACGCTATTTTTGTATATAATTATAACACACAGGTACAGTTAAAGTCGATACAAGTAGTCCACTATAGTGAAAATTAGATCTCACAAGTAAAAACACGAGATATATTTTAAACTTGACTTGTTTGCAAAAACCAAGCTAAACAGGATAAAATGCAGGGCCGCGCGGGTCCCCTGTCATACAAAAATTTAAGACTTTTCTGTCCGTTGGCCTACAGTTGCAGTTTAAAAACACGTCTGACGCGCGGTCACCATTGGGCGACGCGGCCCGAACAGAAATGTTTGTTGTCGCCCAACAGTGACCGCCACGGCCTGAATGAAAAACACATATTTTGTTAGTGGCAGAGAACGTGTTAATTGTTTTGGGTTATTCGAAGACGTGCTAACATATTTAAAGGGTTAGCCTGCGATTAAAGCGTGCTCTTTCTAATTTCTCAACTTTCGTAGTCTTCGTATAAAATATAAATGTACTTGCTTATGAGGTGTGGTTTCCAAAAAGGTAGGTATGCTCTCTGGGACTAACCATGCCGGAAGGGATTAAAGTGTGAGCAATAGAATTTTCAGAGGGCCTTTATAACCTTTTCAAACATCATCATATTAGAGTAGAAGTGTATTATTTATTTAGTCGCTTTTAGAAAGGTAAAGTTATATTTTAAACTGATACGAATCATTGTTTATGCTCTGTCCCTACATTAATACGTAATTTTTTTAATCCTTCTCCATTTTTTATTGAGTAAGAAAAATAGCTCAGTGATTTAAAATAATTAATGTAATAGCAGTAAATAAGGTTAAATAAATAAAGAAACGACCTCTATTGGCGCATTACTTAAAACGGAGATTTCAGCCTCCCTTTGAAATAAAAGATTGTGTACACCGCCATCTAGGGAACGAAGTTGGAATCATTTAGTCACATTCTGTTGCAATGCCTCGAGCCACATTAAAGTGCATCTCTAGCCCGAGGTTCGAAAAACGACTTTTTTATGAGTTACTGAGATGTTCGCCGCATAAAATTGTTGCTTCTCTTGTCTTTCACGACTCATAATATCACTTTTAGATTAACTTTATTATATTATTAAAACAACATTCACCAACAAAATGGCCATAGATTTAAACAGACATAATGGAACATTGAAGATGGATAGTTGCACCATCCATTCTCCCAATGGTTCATTAGCAGACAGTCGATTAGATTTACTACATTCAATGTAAGCGTATCTACTATAAGTAGACAATGTGGACAAAGACATGGACTGGTATGCACCTAAGCGACCTAATAAAATTAGACTGAACGTCAACTACCCACAACACTTATCTTTTGCCTCCTGACTGAATTTATACCAATGCATTTTGGACTTTATTACTTTGTATACAGGACTCCTTGTAAAAAACAAGGAAGCCCTTAAAGGCTTAGAGCGCGGTTGCAACAGCAGCGTAGTATCGTCTATTTCGACGTCGCCGGTGCGTTGACCGGCCCATTTCGACGCTGCACAACAGTCGATAATTATGTTGTCAACTGACTAAAGCAAGCGAGCTATACAAAGCGGATCTGGGCCGGATCAGTCGCTTTTTGTGCACGACAAAGGCCATTACGCGATCCGTTTCCGAGCGTAAAGTCAACACTGTTATGAAGTTTTCATTGAGTTTTCGCTGGAAAATCGGCTAACGTGGGAAAGCTGCGATTGCGATTTGAATGGATAATGAGCTCCGGTGTATTCGTTAATTGAGTCGATATGTAAATAAACAGGCTGCCAGCCTCACTCAATCATTGCTGGACTCAAAGGGTAGTGTTATTTTATTGTGCCAGTGCTCTGATTGTTAGCAAACTTTGCTTTGCAGTTTGTCTGCGTAAGTATTTGCGTACCTATTTGTTGCTGTACAAAGGGGCTACAACTGTTAATTCTATTTACCAACGCAATTGCAAAGTACAAAATACGGTCACCGTAAAATCAAAATCTTTTTTTTTTTTTTTTACATAGCCGTCACTCATAAAACGTCGACAAAAGGTGCACGGTTCGGGTTGGTCGTTTCCTATGGAGAAGAACCGGCAAGAAACTCCACGGTTAATCTTTTAAAAATAGTTTGGTTTTACAATATTTCCATGTTACAGCATTAGTACTTAGATATGGGGGGACAACGTAGGCCCGAAAATAAGTCATAAGAAACTAAAAAAATAAATTATACGATGAATAAAAAAAAAAAAAAAAGACGAGATAAACTTTAACAAATGTTAACAAGCATCTAGAAAGCCTTAGTCCGTAATAACGGTTACATGAAACCGCATTTGAATTATATTTTAATAACATTCCGGTTTCATTTTAAAAACAATGGCATATGTATTAAAAATGCAAATGAATGAACATTGACGCACAATTTTATTTACCCACAACCGTTTACACAATAAATAGTTGATATTTTAATTTGCCAAAACAAATATAGGTGATTCAAAATGTTCTATCAGTAAGTAATATCAATTTTATTCAGTACAAATGACATATCACTTAACTATTCATGGCGGTCACGTTTCAATTTGTGGTTTATACAGTGTAATAATTAATTAATTATCTATTTACTCATTTGGAACTGAATCAATTTGGGATACATTGCGAATTTATGGTTTTTTAGAAGTGTCCTGTTACCTGTGTCGTTTTAAATACTAAATGATGTTTTTTAGGGTTCCGTACCCAAAGCGTAAAAACGGGACCCTATGTACTCTGTCCGTCTGTCTGTGTTTCTGGCTGTATCTCATGAACCGTAATGCCAGACATTTGAAATTTTCACAGATGATGTATTTCTATTGCCGCTACAATAAAAAATATTAAAAAACAGAATAAAATAAATATTTAATTGGGGCTCCCACACAACAAACGTGATTTCTTTGCCGTTTTTTGGGATTATGGTACGGAAAGCTTCGTGCGTGAGTCCGACTCGCACTTGGCCGATTTTTAGTTGATGCTCTCTAAAATATCTATCTACATTAACTACGCAGTATAAATAAAATCAAAATAAAATTAAGTAAATATATAGAAGTTACCTAAACTTCTATATATTTCTATTTTCTCAAACATTTTCAGGAAAACTGCTTACAAAAGTTGTGTTACCAATTAAAAAAATATTTTATTAGATATTTAGCAGATTTTTTGTTTCAGCTAGTACATCTATGGTTTGCAGTAAATAGTGAACGGTATCAATTAAAACTGTCGCCTCTGATTTATTTTATTGGTTCGGCAATTGATTACATTACGCCAAATTGACCGCAATGAATGAGAGTCTCACGACACCGCACTGCGTTACATTCACTCTACAAACGCCATTTTTATTTATATAATATATAATTTTGAATATTTTTTTTTAAGTAGTACAATTTTTTTTTTGAGTTAATTATATTGTGTAAGTCAGTGATAGCTCAGTGGCTAAGGTCTCGCCTCTCGTGCTTGATGTCGTGATTTCAAATCGGAGCGAGTAGGTACCGATGATGTGACTTTTTCAATGTATTTGGGAAGAAGAAGAAGCATATTAGTTTAGATCAACTTTCTAAGTTTGTTTTAGACATCGGTGAAGGAAAACATCTCGTGAGGAAACCTGGACTTATAATCAATATTAAAGTCACCCAAAGGTCAATGGAGAGGGCTATGCTCGGAGTTTCCTTGCGCGATCGCATCAGAAATGAAGACATCCGCAAGAGGACCAAAGTTACCGACATAGCCCGAAGAATTGCGGAACTTAAATGGCAGTGGGCAGGGCACATTGCTCGCAGAACGGATGGCCGATGGGGCCGAAAAGTTCTGGAATGGCAACCGCGAATCGGAAGACGATGCATTAGAAGGCCTCCCACTTGGTGGACCGATGACTTGGTTATGGTTGCGGGAAGGCGCTGGATGCGAGACGCACGGGATTGGTCATTGTGGCGACCCCTGGGGGAGGCCTATGTCCAGCAGTGGACGTCTTTTGACTGAAGTGATGATGATGATAGTCAATGACGCCAACCTACCTTGAGCAACCATCATAAATAATGCTTGCGCCTTCTCTGTATGAGAAGAGGCCTTAGTAACAGACTGCTGTGATTGTGTAAGGTGGCTTACATGCAGCATTAGAAAGCTTTCGGCTTAAACGATAGTGATGATATTTTTAACATTTCGAACAAAGATAAGCAACGAATGATACTAGGTATCTATCTATTGTAATTACATATAATAACCACATTTGGCAACCGGATTGGTGGTGCCGTTATAATATTATTGGACAAGAGAAAGTATGATGTTTCAACCGCGCAATTTTAAACCAATGAAACCGTTGCCAATTATAATTTCTATACAATTTATATGTCTATGTTACGTCCATTTAGAATGTCTATTATATTATACAAAAGTACATAACAACAACGATATCTATTTCAGTAAGCAACTCACAGAAAACACATCAGCGGTGTCCTAATGCTTTTAGAATGCCCATATAAAACCGCTAATATTCCTTCAACATACAGTGAAATCACGATGACGAAGTAAACACGCCACGGCAATATACCGAAAAGGGATTTCACCTATCTATAACAAAAAAGGTATTAGATAACTATCCCAAGTTTGGTTCCTGGTGGAACTATCAATCACCTTACTAATTGCGTTATTTATCTACCCCCATTCTGAAATCGCGCTGTCATCGGCCTATGTAATTTCACTTAGTGGCCTCTTTAGCTACGTATTATTTCTTAATAATTTTCCGCCACTCATCGTGGCTTAGCTGCGAAAATGACAGGGTTTTCACAAGCTTTAGGCTCTGAAGGCCAGGCAATTTGTTAGCGCTTGTTATGAGCACCATTTTCTAAACACATTATAACCTGGATAGGTTCACCCCCATTTAACTCGAGTAGCACACAAATATATTGTTACAAAAGTATTAGTGGTGCTCTTGTTGTAAATTATAACAAGTATTTAAGCATGTTTGAGTTTCTTGTGTTGTTAACGTACATATTTCATGTCTAAAGACGACTTTAGAAGTAAAGCAATAACGCATTAGAGTTTCGAACTCGTATTCTAGACCGTTATTTGCGGCTTTTCGTACGTACCGTACTCGAAATATAATTGACAACCCTTTCGCCATTAACTAGAATTGGGTTGTCCAGTCAATTCCTGAATGAATGATGCCCGAAGTCACCGGGTTTCGGCTCGAACAAATCCCAAGTATGCGTGACGAAATACTTCTCAGAAATAATTTGTATAGTTTGTTGTATGCGCACGCAAATGAAATGGTCCAAACATTTGGTCTGAACTCGTTAACCAACTCGTGTTTCTGACGGCAAGATTCGGTGCCGAGTTAATTTAGGTTGTCGATGACGGCTTTTTGAACCGATTACACAAATGCGTCGGTTTACACCATGCGCTAATGATTTTGTTAGAAATTGCGGCTCGTGCGGAATATGTGTTAATCGGCGATTTAGGGCAGGTTATTCATTATCAATAGTAATTAAGAACCTAATGATAATTTGCAGCAGCAGTGTAGTAAATATGAAAATGATAAACGAAATATGGAAATGCTTGCGTTTGGGATAAACGATTAAAATCACTGATGCCTAGATTAGAATTTAGCCACGGAAGATCGCTATAATAAATCCCTAATACCTTTATTAATGCCGTATTAAAATAGGGTATTATAACAAGAGGTTAGGCACCATAGAAGCGCGATTTGCTTAGTTAAATATTTTCGGGAGATCCTCCCGCGTGAGGAGGGTTGGCCGGCCATCCCCGGACCAACTCGAGAATTCTGGCGATTGGAGATGATATATGAGGGCGCATTATTTTCTTATCTTTTCTTTTTCTAACTCCACCGCCCATACTTCATTCCCGCTCGTATTATAAACGTTTTACTTTTCATATCTCGTAATAGACGCCTTGGGCCCGAATGGTGTTAGTATTACGTAAATTTCGGTAATATGTCATAGCAGTTGAGCCTCTCAACGCTTTTAGGGCTCGTGATGATTTCATTTTGAGCGGGAACGATATAAATTAATTTTTGTTTGAGCATGACTCAAAGGAAATTGTTTCTTGAAAATGATACCGTATTGTAGATGAGGTTATCTCTGTAAACAAGGTGGTGCCGGGACTCGGCATGAAAATATTTTCATTCTATTGAGAGTCTGCGTAATCTTTTAATATACAGCGCTATGAGGTTTTACTGCTTGTAGTGTTCCGTTTATAAACAAATTTAGTTTCGTGCTACGGGCTCGAGGAAATTTAAAGAGATAAGATTTTATATTTTTTATAAATTTTTATTCAGATTAATACTAAGATCATTTTCAAAGCGTGAAATTGTTCTACCTTAGTGATTTTTCTGAAGCTATTTTCGTAGTTTTTTAGAAATCAGTATTAGTAATGTAAAACAAAAACCGGCCAAGTGCGAGTCGGACTCACGCATGAAGGGTTCCGTACCATTATCGCAAAAAACTGCAAAAAAAACACGTTTGTTGTATGGGAGCCCCACTTAAATATTTATTTTATTCTGTTTTTAGTATTTGTTGTTATAGCGGCAACAGAAATACATCATCTGTGAAAATTTCAACTGCCTAGCTATCACGGTTCACGAGATACAGCCTGGTGAGAGACGGACAGACAGACAGACAGACAGATGGATCGCGGAGTCTTAGTAATAGGGTCCCGTTTTAACCCTTTGGGTACGGAACCCTAAAAAACATACCTAACCAATAGGATAACTCGAAAATGCCAAAATAGGAATCCAATTTCATACCCATCCAAACTTGACATAGCACATGTTAATTCTCGAACAACAACACAGAGACTTATCTCAGTATCAAGATCACAGAATAACTAGAATAAAATACATGAGAGATTATTTAAAGGGAGCAAATTCAGCACTTGGTCCGTTTGATGGACGGCCTGGTGGCATTACCATAGTTTTAAAAGTCAAAACCGGTGACAGTTAGATTGGAGGCGAAGTAAACAAGTTCACCTTGACTTGATCTTACATCTGATGATGTAGGAACAGATACCTAAATGGAAGTAGTTGAATTCCAATGAGAAGGTCGAAAGGAGGATTTATTCGGGCGTATTTAGCGATCCGTACTGTGACTACGAAACCAAAACCAACATTAGATGCTGGATGAGAGTTTCCGAGAATCGAGATGAATGGCATGTGATTGGATAGACATAATTATGTCCAGCTGTTGGCTGTTGTTGGCTGATGATGGAAATGATGATTAAGCTAATGTATTGTTTTTGTTTTATACTGTACTAGCTGTTGCCCGCGGCTTCGCTCCCGTGGACCACCCCACAGGACCCGTTTTCGGGATAAAAAAATAGCCTATGTCACTCAGGAATAATGTAGCTTTCTATTGGTGAAAGAATTTTTCAAATCGGTCCAGTAGTTTCGGAGCCTATTCGGTACAAACAAACAAACAAACAAAAAAATCTTTCCTCTTTATAATATTAGTATAGATAGTATAGATTACCACTGCACTTAAAACGGTGAAGGAAAACATCGTGAGGAAACAGGTATGTCCCAAAACCAAAAAGTCGAAAAAATGTGACTTTTTTTTTTGTTTGTGATGGGTTTGCTCTTGACTCTAGTCTAGGTCAGAAGTGACAGAGACAGAGTCGACGATGGAGTGAGCTTACCCAGAAGAAGCCTGTTCACTCTTACTTTGAAGAGATTCGGGTTGAAGGCGTTTGGAAACACGGACGCAACCCGCCCGCCTGGTGGATTACGGCCCATTCCCTCTCACAGAGAGGAGGCCTGTGTCCCAGCAGTGGGAACATTAATAGGCTTATGATGATGATGATGATGGATTAAGTGTAGGAATTTCACTTGTTGTTTCATTATGGAAAGCTTCTGCATTTAGATAAAAAGTATGTTAAGTGTTTATAGTCTACCTACGTGTAGATAATTGAATCTTTGAATCACGTGTAGAAAAGGGCGCGTGCACTCCGCACGCTCAACCTTGTGGCTATTGAGAAGGACCTGTTCTGCTATACTCTGGGCCTTGGTGATAAAATGTGTTATGTAAACTAGTTAACATAAAATTAGTTCAGATACTGTTATGTAGATTAGGTTTACTGTAGTTACGGATGTGAAGTAACTTAGGGTAAGCGCATTTATCGTATTGAGTGTAAATCCTGTAAAGATTTATGAGATAAGGTTGATATAAATAACAATTTTTTTTCTAAAATTAACTCCTTGTGGACCCCTGTGACCTAGGTCATAATAATCCTGTATGCAAAACCTTCAAACATCGTGCATAAGTAACCAACATTCAAATTCGCAATACGAATATAATATTGTTATGGTACAACTGTATTATTTAGTAACATAGATGGTTAGGCAAGCAGTTCATTTAAAATTACACAGCCTATACTAGTATTTCCCGCATCGATGGCTCAGCTCAAAATGAATCATTATTTAGAAACATCTAAACTAGAAACTAACAATTTATTAGTAGCCATTACTAAATTGAAACCGCAGTCCGGAGAGCAAAAAACTTACTATGCAGTAGTAAAATCCGCATTACTTCGACTTTTGAACTTGAGCTTTGAAGTCTTTAATATAATGAGCTTATTTTTTTCCTCCACAATCCCTACCAAGTAGATAAAGATTGTGTGAAAAAATACATTTATTTTTATTTGTGATAGGCTCGCGTTTTAGCACTATCTCGCCTGATGTTAAGCGATGATGTGGTCGACGGTGAAGCATGCTTGCTTAGAAGTAACCTATTCACTCTTGACTTAAAGAGCCCTAGGATGTAGCTATCAGGCAAAAACTGCAGTGTTCTTAGAAATTATACCTTCAACTACAATTTCATTAAAATGGAGTCTGTGTTGCCTGACATTATGGCCATCACGGGACTCACGGTGACCACTGCTATGAGAAGAGCCGAAGACAAGGCTTGGAAACAGCTCGTCGTTGACTCCGTCAAAGCTTTTCAAGACGGGCACGACCTTCAGAAATGAAGACAACGAATAAGAAGAAGTTGCCTGATAGCTACAAACTAGAGGTATTTAAGTCAAGAGTGATAAGGTCTTTTTTATGCACCTGCAATGCTATCTCTCCACCGCCCTTGGTTGACTGGAAGAGAATGGCTTAGGCATTAAGTCCGCCTTTGTATCTACCTGTATGTTGTATAAAGTTTTATAAATAGGTTATTTCTAGGCAAGCGTGCTTCACCGTCGACCACACCATTGCTTACCATCAGGTGAGATAGTGGTAAACACGAGCCTTTTGCTAATAAAAAAAATACTTGTTGCATGTTATTGTTATTTACAAGCGATTTTGATAACGGGTATGGTGGGTACCTCAAAATGGCTGTTTTCTTATAGTTTCGATCCTTCAACTTGTGTATTAGGGCCGGAATCAAAGTATAATTATATATCTTACCACCAGAGACCATGATCATATTGTAACACTGTTTCTTGTTAGACCCTAACAATGGGATGGTTTAAAGACGGCCCTGAAAAAGTGATATTGTGTCGGCGACAGCGCTTGTTTAATGGTAAAAATGTATGGGAGTGACATTGCTACCGAATGTCACGCGGTAAATTAAGAACTTTGTAGCCTTCAGACAACCATTGTAACTGATAGAATAGTTATTTTATTTTGCTAGATTTCCATTGTTATTGATTGAGTGCTATTATGTTAGAATTAAAAAAAAAACAAAAAACCGACTGCGTAAGAAGGGTAATAAAAAAAAGTTATTTAAAAAAATCAAAAAACCCGACTGGTTAAAAAGCAAACTAAAAAGACGTAAACAAGAAGAAAATCATGCTGTGCAGTCGAAGGATACATATTCGCGAGCTGGCGGACCAACACCAGATGTATCCTCCGACTGCACAGCATGATTTTCTTCTTGTTTACGTCTTTTTAGTTTGCTTTTTAAGCAGTCGGGATTTTTGATTTTTTTAATTAGCTTTTTTTAATTACAATTTTTTAGTTATTTTTTTTTAGAATTAGGTACAATTAAACATATAAGTGTTATACATTTTTGAAATCACCTCTTAAAATCCTTTATTTTGATACCCCACACGACGGGTTTGAAAGAAAAAAAAAAATTTTTTTCCCCACAAAATGGAAAATCCGCCATTTTTGTTTTTTCCAATTTTAATGTAGCCAGTGACACTCGCAGGATTAAGACGAATCGATTGACGTAAGAACCATCAAAATCGGCCAATGCGTTTGGTCTCTGGAACGCCACATAGGAACAAACATACATACATACATATATACATACATACATATATACATACATACATACATACATAGACTGATAAACACATTACACTCCTTCGGCAGTCGGGTAAAAAGAAGAAAATCATTTTGTGTAGTTGGAGGATACATACTCGTGAGCTGGCTGACCACCTGATCCTCCAACTGCACAGCAACATTTTTCAACACCTAAGCAGTCAGGTTTTCGATTTTAAATTAGCTTTTTTTTAAAAAAAAATTATTTATCATTTCTTTTCGAATTAGTTTTAAACATTTGTGGTCTATATTTTTGTAACCACCTCTTAAAACCCTTCATTATTAGGGTTACGTACTCAAAGGGTAAAAACGGGACCCTATTACTAAGACTCCACTGTCCGTCTGTCTGTCTGTCTGTCACCAGGCTGTATCTCATGAACCGTGATAGCTAGACAGTTGAAATTTTCACAGATGATGTATTACTGTTGCTGCTAAAACAACAAATAATAAAAACAGAATAAAATAAATGTTTAAGTGGGGCTGCTCCCATACAGCAAACGTGTTTTTTTTGCCGTTTTTTGCGATAATGGTACGGAATTCTTCGTGCGCGAGTCTGACTCCCATTTGGCCGGTTTTTTTTGATACCACATTCGATGGGTTTGGAAGAAAAAAAGATCTGGGACCCCACAATATGGCGCATAAAATCCGAGATGTTTCTTTCCTTGCAGTCGGGTAAAAAAAGTTTGTTTGCGCCAGGTATGACGCAAAACTTTCTCTCCTTTGCATCTTAAGTAAGCTATCTTAAAATGAAATCCGCCACAAGCCGTAGGTCGCCGTAGGTATTTACCATTCTAGACTTTAAAATAAAACGTAGTTACTAACAGTAAAGGTTCCTTATCATTCCAGGGCAGTTGTAAGAGTAGATTGAAGGCTATCCGTTATTTAGCCAGCAGACGAAGCGTCTTTGAATCCTACATGTTAGTGCTTCACGAGATCCTTAGTACCTCTTAGTATTAGAAATAAACGACCTACGTTAGTAGATTTTAAAGTGGTTCCTTGTTAGACTAAGATCTTGTTCTTCGGAAAGTTTTGTTAGAACTCATAGATAATATATATGGCTTATTTGGTAACGGTAGAAAATAAATCCGTTGGCGTATATTAACTTAATAGCCGTATAGAAAATGATCTAGAAGAAACCGGCCAAGTGCGAGTCAGACTCGCGCACGAAGGGTTCCGTACCATTATCGCAAAAAAACGGCAAAAAATTCACGTTTTTTGTATGGAAGCCCCACTTAAAAAGTTATTTTATTCTGTTTTTAGTATTTGTTGTTATAGCGGCAACAGAAATACATCATCTGTGAAAATTTCAACTGTGTAGCTATAACGGTTCATGAGATACAGCCTGGTGACAGACAGACAGACAGACAGACGGACCGCGGAGTCTCAGTAATAGGGTCCCGTTTTTACCCTTAGGGTACGGAACCCTAAAAATGAACACTAAAACAAAGAATCAGAGTAGGTATTGCTTACAATACGTAATATCGCTGCTGTTTGCCCCAAAGGGTGGGGCAGATGCGACATTGGTAAAGTAAAGTAAACAGCAACTTTCTTGTGCAAGTGATTATGAAGGATTATGATGAAGCATTTGACCTCTATCAATCGACCAATCACATAGACCGAAATCCACATTGCGTCATTCATCTCCCATTTGATTGGTCGATTGATGGCGGTCAAACCATCTGCCTTGCCGAATTCACTTGCGCATTTAGGCTGCTGGTAGAGAGGTGACCACGTCCTCACATGAAAAATAAATAATATTTTAGTGACGATTTCATTCGTGATTCCTCTCTTGAATCTAATATTATTTTTAATTTTGATTTACACGCCTAAAGAGACACGTGTTCCTATTCATTGGGGAAAATACCTCTTAATTCTCTTACGACGCCTACTCAGAAAGCAATCTTGTATTCAGTGGTAAATTATCTTCATACAAGGCTAGAAAAATTGGGAAGCAAAATAAACGCACACCTTTTCTCCTTTCTAAAATAAACCAAACCGTTCGCCAAAAATAAAACCGTCTTGCATTAAAACTCAATAAAATTTTATAAAATATTACTTTAAAAAAGAAAGACATCGTCGGTATTTCATAATTGTGGACGAACAACGTCCAGAAAATGTGTCGTTATGCGATCAAAGCTTAATTACATTGACCGCGCAGCCGGACGTCCGGTGATCCACAGACAACGAAGAAAATGGATTATAAAATAAAAATAGTCTATGGTCGCTAGCTACCTTAAATCGACTTTTGGATTAGCTGGGCTCGGCCGCTTGTCTTCTGTTTTTAAAATGTAATTTTGCTGTTCGCTGTTATTGGTTGACATAGTTTTAAAGTAAAAGAGTTAGTGATACCTTGGGATCTACTCAAATTGACAATCTGTCAGCGATATTTATTTATTTATTTAGACTTCATGCACAAAAGGTACAAAGGCGGACTTAATGCCTTAGGCATTCTCTACCAGTCAACCAAGGGTGGTGCAGAGACAACATGGCAGGTGCATTTTTCAATAATAAAAATAAACCAGTTATTATATAACATACTAAAATAGGTGAAATACACGTACATATATATATTGAAAATAATATATATATATAAATATATATATTATATCGATATCGATAGTTGAAATGCCAAAATGAAAATGATTTATCATCATTATCATTTCAGCCAAAAGACGTCCACTGCTGGACAAAGGCCTCCCCCAAGTGTCACCACACTGACCGGTCCCGTGCATCTCGCATCCAGTGGATCCCCGCAACCTTCCAACCATGTCATCGGTCCACCTAATGGGAGGCCTTCCTATGCAACGTCTTACGGTTCGCGATCGCCTCTCCAGAACGTTACGGCTCCATCGGCCATCCGTTCTGCGAGCATAGCCTTCTCCATTTCCCTTGGTGTGACTTCAAATTTATAATGGGGCCCATTGTGAGCGACCACGTTGTGGTCCCGTATGTAATTACTGGCAACACACACTGGTCATAGATATTTTGATAGTGCATGGAAATCCCGTACATTTTTGACATTTTATCAATCGCTATCGCGACGCTTTCTATTATAGAATGTCTCTTGTCTAGAGCTTCTTGGGAGCTAGATAAAGTGACATTCTTTGGCGTCACGTATTGTGCATTTGCGCTAATGTGAACGCACCTTAGAATAGTGTTGCATGTTTTAATATTTAAGTTGAGAACGCATGTGTCTCAAGTGGCGACACTAGCGACGATCCGAGGCACTATCCATAGAGATGATTGTCAAAAAGTCCAAAATATATGAGTTTCACGTGGTTAATCCCAAACATTTTGGAGTTTCGATAATCGATATGTCTGTTAGAAAGTCACTTGGTCTAGGCTTTCTTATATTAACGAAAAAACCGGCCAAGTGCGAGTCGGACTCGCGCACGAAGGGTTCCGTACCATAATCGCAAAAAACGGCAAAAAAAATCACATTACTACTTAAATATTTATTTTATTCTGTTTTTAGTATTTGTTGTTATAGCGGCAACAGAAATACATCATCTGTGAAAATTTCAACTGTTTAGCTATCACAGTTCATGAGATACAGCCTGATGACAGACAGACAGACGGACCGCGAAGTATCAGTAATAGGGTCCCGTTTTTACCCTTTGGGTACGGAACCCTAAAAAAGTATATTTGTAAAAATAGTTAACAGCTAATTACAAAATCATCATCATTATCATCATCATTTCCGAAAAACTGCTGGATATTGAATCCGCTGGATGCGAGATGCACAGGACTGAACAATGGCGTGTTGTGTGCGAGACTTGGGAGACCTAGGCCCAGCAGTGGACTTACAAATTATTTTGCAAATATTTTATTCAAATGTGTACTATATTATAATACCCAAATATTAAGAGTTGAAATAACACTGTTTTGTTATGTCAACAGTTGTAATTAAAATAAATTAACGTATAATATTAATTTCTATAGAGTTATTGTTTGTTTTGTTCGCGGAGTAATTTGGATATTTTTAATTAAATTGTGTCTGCAAATATTTTTCACTGTAACTATAATTTGTTAATTATGAGTAATTACTGCATTAAATAATGAACTAATCATTGTTTTTACTTGTGAATTGTGAAGCATAAAATAGAGTAAAATAATTACGTTAGAAAGTCATCACTCATCGGTGACCACATTATAGTTAAGACCTAACATTAATTTATTAGAAATAAACTGAAAATCATACATATTAATATTTGCATACAAAACAAGAAAGTGACACAGAACATGTCCAGATAAGTTTTGTACGACATTCATTGTACTCAATATAAAAATAACGACTAACGGGTAGAACAAAACTTAACTTTATATATTCGCTGTAAGGCCGGGGGTCACATTCGGAGTTGTCTCCCTATACCGCTGTCCTTACGCGGTAGAGCCACAACGGAAAATAAAATTGATATCGCTGAAGCCGCGGGCGCTCCGAGAAAAAGCATTTCGAAATAAATGACTTTTTAAATTTCATCGTTGCACACAGTTTCTCTATCAATTGTCGAGGCTCGCTCCCCGTAACTGGATTTCGCGACGGGCATTTATTGTGTGCGACATACAAGACATTGCGACTTTTATACTGCGGACGTTTATAAGTATGAAGTAGGGGACCGTACAGGACGTGGGCGCAGTCCTGTGCTCTATTGGCAATCAGTACAATTTCTGAAGCGCCTTTGACTGGCCTGAGTACTGCTTAGTTGTCAGCAGTCCGTTTAATGTAGCTTACACGTCATGAAGTCTGCTTTTGAGAGGACAAAGGATTTGTTAAAATTGCCTAACCTGTTTCCAAAACAAGATTACTTTTTAAAATCTTTACACTGACCATGAATAGAAAAGACTACCTTATACTGCATCTTCTTGTCGATTGATAAAGTTACTTTTGATTCTTACACACATACAGGCAGAAACTACGGAACGCCATCAGCTACTGATTGCTAATTGTCTTAGCTGTCTTGTTTCCTTTTACAACAAGATTTTGCGACTTTTAAACTACCAACTTTGATAAGTATGAAGTAGAGGACCTTACAGGACGCAGACGCAGTCCCGTGCTCTATTGGCAATCAGTACAATTTCTGAAGCGCCTTTGACTGGCCTGAGTACTGCTAAGTGGTCGGTAGTCCGTTTAGTGCAGCTTACACGTCATGTCATCTGCTTTTGAGAGGACAAAGGGTTTGTTAAAATTGCATAACCTGTTTCCAAAACAAGATTACTTTTTAAAATCTTTACACTGACCATGAATAGAAAGGACTACCTTATACTGCATCTTCTTGTCGATTGGTAAAGTAACTTCTGATTCTTACACTTGGCCCTACCAGCTACTGATTGCTAATCTTAGAACGTTGATAACTTTGAAGTATAGGACCGTACAGACCACGGGCGCATTCCCATGCCTTTTGGCGATCATTACTTTTTCTGGAGCGCCTTTGTATGGCCTGAGTACTGCTAAGTTGTCGGCAGTCTGTTTAGTGCAGTTTACACGTCATTTCGTCTGCTTTTGAGAGGACAAAGGTTTTGTTGAAAGTGCCTTACATATTTCTTAAATAGGATAATTTACTAAAATCTGTTCACTAACTATATATAGGTAATATATAACTATTAGGTACATCTTTTTCGCGACATACGTGAGTCCTGATTCCCAATTGTCAGTTTTATTAATCTCATATCCCATAGTTGAATTCATTCCTTTTTCCAACATGGCTTTAAATTATTTAAATATCTTTAAACTGCTGTAACTGTAAAACGTTTTTAAGGTTCAATTACGATTTAATTTCATTGTTTTTTAAATAAATTGCTGTGCACCCGTTATTCATCTGCAATCGTAGCACTCTACAATTACGATAATTGAATAAATCGCTTTGCAATAAACAAAATATATTGCCTAGCTAATAATACAATTCACTACTTCTTATTATGAAATGAATCACGATAAATAAACCATTATTTCTTTAAAATTTTGTATAAACTATAAAAAATAAGGGATATTTTGTGTTCTGTATGCTCCCTGCGCTGAATAGTATGCCGTTAAATCATTTCACAATCATCATATATTTGAGGGCACGTGATATTACTGATCCAGCATCGGTCACGAAAATACCGGTTTCTTAGCTACCAAACATCATTACTGCTAAGTGCGTGATCGAATCAGAAATGTAGAGATCCGAAAGAGAACCAGGGTTACCGACATAGCCCGAAGAATTGCCAAACTTATGTGGCAGTGGGCAAGGCACATTGCTCGCAGAACGGATGGCCGATGGGGCAAAAAGGTTCTGGAGAGGCGACTGCGAACCGGAAGATGTTGCGTTGGAAGGCCTTCCACCAGGTGGACCGATGAACTGGTGAAGGATGCGGGGATCCGCTGGTTGCGGTTCGACCCCAAGTGGTCGATATTGACCACTTTGGGAATCCCGGCTCTAGATGAACGATAGCTATCGATTGTCTAAAAGTTTAAAATGTGTGGGATTGAAATACGCTTCCGAAATATTACACTAGACAAAGAAGTGTCATTATTTGCTTTGATCAAAAATACTGATCGAAAATTATATGTAAGGGATTGATCATGTGAAATTTTGATAGCGTAATTTTTTTGACTTTTTTCCAATCGCTATCTCTACGTTTTCGTTGATAGAATGTCAATTGTCTTAGAGGTTGGGGGTGCGAGTTCAGCGCGCAACCGCGACGCAAGTCCGAAACGTGAGACCGAGGCACACGCGCACGAGGTCGAGTCGCGGTCTCGGGGGTGTGTTCGCGGGCGAGACCGAGACATGTGTCGCACACAGACGCTACGATTTTAGTCGATAAAATCAGTTATATTGATGAAAATTATTATTCCACATTGCAAGTTGCCAATTTATAAAATTACTATCGGAGGAAGAAGAATACGATGATATGATGTTATATTATTACTACCATTACACGGGGTGAATAGGAATGCGCCGCAGGGTTGAATGGTAATAAAATTTGATTATGATTTTAACTGTGATACCACTTGATTGGTTTCAAACAAAACATTGTTTTTCTTTTAAATAATGATTTAATATATTGGAATACATACTAAAATGTCCCAATTTTTTTTTAAATAACGTGAAAATTCCCTTCAAAGTTTTATTTCCATTCACCCCTGCGTTCCTATTCACCCCGTTTGACGGTATATAAAAATGAACAAAGCTTGGCTATCAAAGAATTTTATACAACTAGAGGTCAAAAAATATCGTTTTCAATATGGCAGTCAATCTGTTATGGTTATTTAGTTGTTAAATGATAAAAAGTTTGGGCATTTCGAGCGCGACGAGCGATACCAATCGTCCATGAGCGAGACCGGCTGTCGCGCGTTGAGGTCGGGCTTCGCGGTCTTGTGCTCGATCTCACTCCCATACAAAGCTTAAGGACAAGTGGTGTCGCGCTTCTCTTGCCTCGGTCACGTGTCGCGACCTCGAGTCGCAGTCGCGCGGTGAACTCGCACCTTTACATTGTAACTTTTCGAATATCGTTATTACTGATAAATTTCACTTTGTCTTAAGACTATCAGCAATTCGTCTTCCAAACACCTAAGCATACAAGCAAGACACTTGTCAAGACATAACGTTCAATTTTACGACGCTATATATTCGACGATAAAGCTTAAAAACAACATTTAATAGGATATTAAGT
Source organism: Anorthoa munda (assembly GCA_945859665.1). Lineage (NCBI taxonomy): Eukaryota > Metazoa > Arthropoda > Insecta > Lepidoptera > Noctuidae > Anorthoa > Anorthoa munda. The sequence continues at coordinate 10,880,832 of OX243905.1, read as the reverse complement.
GTACATAGTTGCTAGCAGCTGCAATTACTGAGCACAGTGTAGGTACGAACTGTACAAGAACTTTGACACGAGTATAGTTGGCAAGTACTATGGCTAGCGTATTGTGTTACTCAAGGACTATAAATATGTTGGATATGACGAAGAAGTGCGGAAATTGTTGCATTAATAAATTCCATGAGCAACAAAACTAACTAATATTCAGTTCAACGGTAACTTTTGGCAAAACAACTTTTTAACAACAATAACAAATCGACTTCCAAAACAAAACACTACAAAGCGAAAAATAACTTGCTTCTCTGAAGTCGGTGTCTTTGGTGCCTATTGTTTTCCATTTTCCAGTTTGTTTTTTTAATTAAAAGGTTTTTTATTTATCTCTTTTTAGTTTTCGTAGATACCTCCAAATACCATGAAAATCATTTGTAGCCAAAATAAATCTCATGACGATTCCAATAAGCTTGCCAGGATCCATTGTTTTATTTCGGAGTTACAGTGCCTACCTTCCGGCTTCATCATAAGTTCGATGTTACCATTTATTTATAAGTATTTGCTTCATCATAGACGGTTAGCTATTCTATATATCTTATACCCTTATACTTAGGATTAAGGAGTTACAGATGGCTCTGTGGTCTTTTTCATATTTCACCAAATGACACTTTCTGAGTGTAAAAGATTGCATATTTGATAAAAATACCAAAATCATTATATATATGCCTATATTATTTGAGGCATTTCCTCGATTTCTCTGGGAGGCCGTCATCAGATCCTGGCTTCCTTATCATGGTACCACCCTTGGGATATATCCGTACTCACAAAAAATAAAAATCATCAAAATCGGTTCATAAACGACGAAGTTATCCACGAACACACATAAAATATATATATATATACGGTCGAATTGAGAAAACGCCTCCTTTTTTGAAGTCGGTTAAAAAGTTCAAACTTAAAAGGATTTGCATATGCTACTGAAATTTCACGAGGTAAATCCTTTTAATTTAGACTTTTTGTCAATTTTATCGCAGTTATCGCTCACGTCACTTCGTCTCGAGCCTCTCATTTTTTACTTTATGTTTATGTATAGAAATGGCTTCGCCATAATTGCTGAAAATATAACATCAATTGTGATTCTGTAAAGTGGTAGTAGCGCCTCTATTTCTGCTAATTTCAGATTTTTATATGAGTGATCAGAGGGCTTAGTGCGAGTTTTGTCTCACGCTGAATTGCGTTAACGCAAACATCAATTTGTATTGAAACTGGATAAGCGCCATCTGGTGACGGTAAGGAGAAACCTATTTTTTGTATACATTTTGACATAAGACATCGTTTACGTTAACGCGAGTGAGCGTGAGTAAAAACTCACACTAAGCCCACTGGTTACTGAGTGTGATGATTAGGTAAATATTGTATTCGTTTCTAGAAAAAACACACTTAACAGTTATTTACCCAATTATAGAGTAGAAAATACATTGAAAAAAAAAACCATATCTTTCTTTCAGTTCATCCGAATGTTGTTGATACCGCCTTGACCGATAAACATTTGTTCCCTTGTTTACAATAAAGTGTATTTTAAATAAATAAGAAAATATTGCGAAAGATGAGGATGACCTTAGGCGACATGGTGGACTAGCATGACGAAATTCTTATTGTTAAAAGAACTGCCCGATCCGACAAACTAGGGCAGATTGTCCTGGAGTCAGAAAATTAGGAGAGCCGACCCCACCTAAAGAAGGATAGTGCTAGGAATTGCGAAAGATGAAGACATAATTAAGGCTGGTATGAATAGCATTTCATCATTTTAACACGTCATGTCCAGCATTTCTTGGATCTAAGACATTACTCAACTAGTACATACCATATTTGCGGACTAGGACAAATAGTGATTTAACAGTGAAATAATAAATGGCTGCCGGCAACGATTATAATATTATTACTTAGTATAATATTTATTGCTGGCTTGATCCGATCTTAGCTAAGTAATGGGTAGGGTTTTAATTAGTAATGCTGTATTGAATCGGAAAATTAAATCTCAATTGCTACAATTAATTTGCTTACAAAATGATACGTGAATAACTTTTGTGTATTTTATACAGCAACAACACTGAGGTTTTTTTACCAAATTAAGTTTTGTAAAATTTTAAAACTTTAGTTGTTAGAAAATAAACTTTAATAAAATAATACATTTTATTATTTTTTTATTAAAATCTGTGAGTTGTCCAGTGTAACAACACAGTCATGTGTATACACCTTTTTGTCTGTTGAAAGGCATTTTTATGTGTTTAATTAATTAAGAATCAGACATACATAAGTTGTAATTTTGAAATGGGGACCAAAGATTACTATTTTATACGGATGGGGATCCAAACAAAAATACCTAAAATTAATCACTATCGTTAAAATACTATACCCAGATAGGTGAAAGGTGGACCAATGACTTGGCTAGGACTGCGGTAATTTGCAAGATGCGAGAAGCAGAGTACCGGTCTCAGTGCTGACGCTTTTTTTTGTGGACGGTAATCATCCAATGACTTGTCCCGCTCTGGGTGAAGCGGTAGGGCGATCCAGACTTTTACTGACAAAAACCGATTCGTGTTCCTTCAGTTGCTTGTGCCAGGGCTGTTATAACTCCTTTTCAATTTTATCCGCGACTCAGACAGGCATCGGACAAAGCAGACCCCGTCAGTTTTGCTAACATCTCTTTGAGGCGTGGAACACAACGCGTCGTCGACTCAAGCCTGGTCCTTATCGGATGGTGCTACCCATTACTCGCCGTTCGCAAGCCCGCGCCTACGGTGGCCAGGAATCGGCTTCGATGCCCGGGGGTCTCCTGCGGTGGCTAGGGGTGTGAAGGCGACTCCCGCGTTCCGCCCATTTGCGACGCTTTGGGAACGGTTATATCCAACAGGGAAATTCTTTTGACTGAAATTACGACTTTATGCAATTAATTACCACTCAATATAAAATACTGCAGACCGCTAACTTTATTGTTATCTCACTGCACACACTCAACTACTCCTGCTAATCCCACAGGGGTCGCCAGTGACGACAGTTCCTCTATTTGTTTCTTTGTAGTACAGTCGATTGCGAAAATTGAGATAGGATGGTGGGTGTTGTCGTAAAACGTAGTTACAAACTTGTTATGAGCTTCGTACGACGTGGAACGATGCCGCAACTGTTACGCTTATAACTTATGAGGAATTTTAGAAATAAATATCAGTAACCCTTAAAGTTATAGTTTTTTGGAAGGTGTGTGCGTCTAAAAACTCGTTGGGACGACGCTATCACCAAATTCGCGGGATATACCTGGATGAGAGATGCTCTGAACCGGGCAGTATGATAGAAAGGAAAAGAGGCTTATACCCAGTAGCCCAAAGGACGAGCAGCCTAATTGCGTAAGTGAATTCGGCAAGGCAAAGGGTTGACCCCATGAAAGAATATGAACAATGGACCAATCACATGCGATATGAAAGACACGATATAGATTTCCGTCTAAGTGATTGGTCGATTGTTCATACCCTTTCATGGGCTCAAACCCTTTGCCTTTCCGAATTCACTTACACAATTAGGCTCCAGGTGGGTGTTATTCCAGAACGATGATGATGGAAGGAGTGGGTTGTAATTATTAGTACAGGTAGGAGTAACATTGGCAATTTTCCTCTAACAGTGGTCACACATGGCCAAATCGGTTATTCCGTCGCTGCAGCGTCCTTTAAAAGTTTTATAAAATCTAAAGAATTAAGTTTGCCAATATTAGACTTATTTACACATGTTTATAAAATACGGCTGCATCTATTCTTATTCAAATGACCGGCTGCACCAATTTTCTTGGGCCCACTTCGCCAAAAAATTTACTCAAGTCATCATCTCTATGGTCTCATTTCTATGAAAGAAAATTTGGTTCAAATAAATCTCACTAGATGGCGCGATATGCACCTCGGTATCCACCTATCTGTTATTGAATGTGCGTAAAATTAACATATTCTGGCATTGAACACAAAAATTGTATGTTCTTGTTTAATCAACTCTCCTAAGTAGGTACTAAGTACAAAATTATGGAATATTGGGCTCTCATTTCATTTTTCAAAGATTATTAGACGGATCATTTAAAATTGATGCCAATAGATGGCGCATTTTTAAATTTCTGAGGTATTCCACTCGATTGTTAAAGTTTGCATTTTAACACACAACACACAATAAATACTAGAAAACAAACCTTCACTGTATTTAAAGAAAAAATATTCACGAACCTAGTAAACCCTTTTACTTGCAAGTCGCTGCTAACACCATCTATCTATCACCGTGAAACAGAACCGAATGCGTTCGATGTACAAAAAAAGAAAAACGCTAGTTACGTCGGCACGGTTTCTTTGTATGGGATGAGGTATCTGTATGCTAGTATTATATTATCTGTGCTCAAGTGTTAGTTGTTAACACGAGGTTAAATAATACATATCTCATACCTACATACATTATTGGCTGTGTTAACTCCTAACTCGGAGTTAGTAGGATAACCCTGGGTGCAACTGTGCAAGTGGATGACATCCATCGCGCCCCACACATCAGGACCCGAGGTAGCGGCGCGTAGTGTTCCAAGCGCGCCCCTCTTAGACGTCGCCGGGGGAGTCAAATACCTCACTCTCCCCCAACCCGAGGTCGAGGCCCGGCACTAGTCGGGGGTTGGGGAAGTATCTTATGTTCTTGTTGTGTGATGGAACACTGGACTGGTTTTTAGTCAGTAGGAGTCTGATAGAACCCCTGCCCCCCCCAGGGCGGATGACATCCAATGAGGATTTTCCAACCCGAGACAGATTAACCTTTCCTGAATGTTTTTCATTCTGTAAAATCCTTTACTCAGAAGCCTAATGGAAGTACAGACTGAAGTTATATCAACAGTGCCTGTTCAGCCTACGGTAAGTGTATACTACAAACAGTTTCACCCCACAATAGCACCAGGAACTCATACAGTCGTCGCATCGCTGGACAGTTCATCTCTTCCTAATCCACAAAGATTCGACGCTCCCAATAACTGTCACCCATCGTAAATATCGGCACCAAAATGTACCTGTACGGTGTCTGTATGAGATTGAAAGACATCAGCAGTAAATTCGAATAGGACTCGTCGGTTTATTCGGTAGCGTCTGTTTAATTATAATTATTAAGAATGTTTCTCTAGTAACATTATTGGACCATGCTTTATCATGGGCAAAATGGATTCTGGATAGATGTCACTGTTCATATATGGAGACTTACATCAAGTAAAATATAAAACAAGGTTTAATAAAAAAACAAAAAACCCGACTGCTTAAGAAGCGAACTAAAAAGACGCAAATAACAAGAAAAGCATGCTGTGCAGTCGGAGGATACATATTCGCGAGCTGTCTACCAAAACCAGATGTATCTTCCCAGATTTTCTTCTTGTTTACGTCTTTTTAGTTCGCTTCTCAAGCAGTCGGGTTTTTAAATTTTTTGAATTAACATTTTTTATTTATACCTTTTTAGTTATTTTTGTTTTCGAATTGAAACATTTAAATTTATAAGTATTATATATTTTTAAAATCACCTCTTTAAACTCTTTATTTTGATAACCCACGCGATGGGGTTGGAAGAAAAAAAATTGTGCTCTCACAATCTGGCGCCCCAAATTTTTATATTTTCCAATTTTAATGTAGCCAGTGACACTCGCAAGGTTAAGACGAATCGTTTGACGTAAGAATCATCAAAATCGGCAAAAGCGTTTGGTCTCCAGAACGCCACATAGGAACAAACATACATACATAGACTGATAAACACATAACCCTCCTTTGGCAATCGGGTAAAAATTTCTCTTTATTTGAGTTTCTGAAACGAGGTATGAATAATTTTTGCTTTACCTCTTCTACCGATTAAATCACATCACTAAAAGGCTCCTATTTCGTTCATTTAACAAGAAAACAACAATACCTGTGAACAAAAGAACTTTTAAGAGAAACTGTGAGTATTTTATCAGTGGCTTAAGAAAATTCGAAATAAAAAGCAGATACAAACAAACTCAATGAACGCCTTACTTGGCTCGTTCTTACATGCAGAATCCTTTGCGTCAATGAAGTTTATTGGAGTAGTTTTAGTGGAAATGTTTTTATTGAATCTGGTTTTCTGTAGAATTTGTTTTTTATGAGAATGAAGCGGCGGAAACCTTGAAAGAGCTCTGATTTAAATAAGGGTATAAAAATAATAGGGAATAAATATAATGACCACCAAAAAAAACTTTGTGACGATAACCCCTATCACCTAAAATATATACTAATCAGCAAAAAAAATAAACCTAAACCAAATTTAGTAAATTGATCACCAAATTTCATAAGTGCTAAAACCGTAAGATATCAAATCTAGTGATTTGGTCAATGAATCAGTCCAAGAGCGAGCGAAGCGAGCTCGGGAGCTAAGGTCACCCCGACACGGACAGGTTAGGTTCGAAGGAGATGACGGGAGCTGAAGTGAGCGAGCAAAGCGAGCGAACTCAGCTCCCGTCATCACCTTCGTGTTAGTTTACTTTAGACCCTGTATTCAGAAATAGGAGCCCCGCCCAGCGGGGCTCCGTCGACTCTGTTGCGATTCTAAATTTAATTTTGGTGATCATTTACTATTTTTGTCAGTATATTACTAGATTTGGTGGTTTGTTAAACATAAGCCAAAATAATAACATGAAATTAGTTCCTTTGTTTAGTTAGTTTCCCTTTACAAATCTTGTACTTATACTGAGCCAGGAGAATACGAGATTTTTGCCTTGCATCGTTTCTTCTATGCCGAGGGTCATGACCACATCAAGGTTTCCAAATTTTCTGGTAGCTTACGTGTCTCCACTTGCTTATACTTTCAGCAACTTGCTCAGCTTCTGAGGTTTTAATGTTCAAGTATGTTCGAATTTAGTCTGACCATCGTCTATACGACTTCTTGGCCTACTCGAGATATTTTGGCCTCGATTTTGCCAGTGACCGTGATCTTCAATAGATTGTCACCAGATTTGCGGGCAATATAGCCATAGAAAATTTAATGTACGTAATTATGTGGAAATTCCACGAAAGTATCAATTTTCTACAACAAATAACACTCACTCTTGCATCAACGAAACCCAGCACTAGCATGCAGGTACCTTTCAAACTGTAACAACCGTCCGCTTTAAGTGACAGTTATTGTAATCGAATATAATGTAACGTAGTTATTTAATACGGGAGGCGAAAGCTTACACCTGGTGACAACGCGGACAAAAACACAGCAGGCGTCGCCGCGGTATGAGTGACGTTAATGAGATGTGCGCGCCAATTTGTTTATGCGCTCGCTTGCATACGAAATGGGGGCTATGAAGAGTTGTGGCACATCCCTAGTAAAAGAGTAAAAAGTAATGAAGTCAATTGTGGGACGTAGAGTAGTCGGATGAGTAGATTTTTGATGAGGAAAGGCTACATTGAAAATGTAAAGAAAACAAAAGAGAATCAACAGTGACGCAGGTCTAAGCGACCACTCGCAAGTTTGTTTGCGTAGTCTTTTCAAACTTCATAATTATGTTAGATTTGGCGTCCAGACGGAAGCAGCCTGAATATCAGTACTTCAAATGGAGCAACTGCCAATCGGTAGCCAAATTGCGTAAGTGAATTCGGCAAAGCAAAGGGTTTGATTATATGAAAGATTATGACAAATACTCTTTAAATAAATAGGTATTGCCAAAAATTATTGGACGCTTTCATTGGTAAAGATACTCTTTTCGAAAGAGTCCAACCTTGTGCCTTGCCGAATTCACTTCCGAGACTGATTGACGAGACTTTCATGCTTTTGAGTACCCTTAACGAATGTCCAATGTTTTGTAGACCACAAATGACAAAACAGAGAAGTATCATCCGACTACAAACTAACAAATAACCCTTGCTTATAAATAACTAGCCTTTTCTCGCGGTTTCACTCTCGTAACCTATTACAGGAATCATGCGTGTTTCTGGAAACAAAGTACCTATAGCACTCAACGGTAGTCTTCTTCCTTTCGTGTGAAGATGTGGCTACCTCTGCAGCCTTATGCATAATGAATTCGGCAAGCCAAAGCGCAAAAAGTAAGAACAATTGACAAATCACATAGATGGAAATCCACATCGCGTCTTTCATCTCGCATGTGCTTGGTCGATTGTTCATACTCTTTGCCCTTTGCGTTGCCAAATTCATTACGAAAGACGCGATGTGGATCTCCGTCTATGTGCTGGTGTCAGAGTTAATTGAATCAGAGGCCACCACAACCATCACCCACCGCCAGCAGAGGTGAGGGTGGTGTTGGTGTTAGTGTAACTTACTATCACCGAAAGTAGGGTTCTCGCAATCGGATTACTTTCAGAGATTATCTGCTACAAACAAACAAACAATTTATAGCTCTTTATAGTAGTATTCTTTACTTACATTTAACATGAAGCCACAATTTTACGCAAACTTCACACAATAAGGAGTACATATCACAATTAGAGCTGTAAGTCAACAGGCTGTCACAAGTCGTTATTTCCATAAGTCACGTAGAACCTAACGAGGAACGAAGGGCATTGGACGGTACTATTCTGTGATTTACGACCAGTACTGAAGTTAAACGGGTTGTCTGTTGCTGTCTTGTGTAGTCCAATGAACGTCGTGGTACTGGGTTTGAAGATACAATTAGTAGAGGGAGTAATGTTTGATGGATTTGGTTATGGTCTGACAAGAGAGTGTACACTGTAAAGGATTGAAAGAAAACTGTGCGAATTATTAACGAAAGAAAACTGTATTAATTATGTTCCTTTGGGATAATTTTCATGTAGGCGAAGCTGATAGCTGAAGCTAGTGGTGGAATAAGGGATGTAATAGGCGTGTAGTGAACAGCTCTCGAATAGGATCTAATAAAATTAATTCCAAGGAGAGATCATTATATTTTATGACCACCTTATTCTTTCTTTTCGCAAAACACTACAAATATGATAGTTGGAAAACATACCTCATGTCATATTAGATACTTACTTCTGCCAGCGCCTTCACCCGCGTGAATGTCGAAAATTATCACAAGAGAATTTATTCCCGGGATAAAAAGTAACCTATGTGATATTCCAGACTTTAATCTATTTCTGTGCCAAATCGCATTCAGATCCGTCCATCCGTTTTAAAATGAAAAACATGCCAAGTGCGAGTCGGACTCGCGTACTAAGGGTACCGTACCATTATCGCAAAAAACGGCAAAATATTGGAGCCCTACTTATTTTTTTTTTTCTCTTTTTAGTATTTGTTGTTATAGCGGCAACAGAAATAAATCATCTGTGAAGATTTCAACTGTGTAGCTATCACGGTTCATGAGATACAGCCTGGTGACAGACAGACAGACAGACAGACAGACGGACCGCGAAGTCTCAGTAATAGGGTCCCGTTTTTACCCTTTGGGTACGGAACCCTAAAAAGTAACAAACATACAAACACACACACTCACAAACTTTCGCCTTTATAATATTTGTGTGAAAAGTGTGATATCTGACACAACATAAAATACAATCTGGATTCTTGTTTTTTTTCTTTTTGGAAAAAAAAAAAAATTGCTTCACTAAAGTTTTTGCACGTTCGTACAGCAAGTAACCGAGTTAGTTGTGATGGACATTGATACGGCAGCGGTGGCCGTGTATTCCAATTCGATTAACGTTGCGTATCTGCATAGTATTCCGGAATAAGGCCGCGGCCAGCTGTCAGGCCCCGTTCAAGATCACGGACTCTCCGTCGGGATTATGTATGTGCCCCGAATGACAAACAGTTGCACTGCATAAGTTGCCAACAAAATGGAAGTTTTAACTGTATTTGAAATTGAAATAATGGATTTTTATTACTCAGTTTTGAATTTCAACGGTACTCTTGTACGTAAATATTCGAATTATACGACCTTTTGTGTGAAGTGCGTCGCTTCTAAAAATAGGTTACTAAGAGAAATTCAGACGTAGTTAAGTCTAGCGAATGCAAAGTAATCCACTTATCACGCTTAGCTGCTTATCACGTTACCGAGTAATTAACTTGGGAAAAAAAATGCAAAAAGCCACGTTCATCGCTCCGAGAGAACAGAGGCTCACATGAAATTTTATAATAAAATTATTTCTTACGATTTTCCTCATTCTGCACGAGCCTGTAAGTGCGTAATGAAGCGGATGGGTCCTGGGAGGGCAGTACAAGGAGTCAGTGATGCGATCAGCTCACCGCATCAGGAATCAATTAGGAACGGCTGGCTGGTACGACGTGCCTACTACATGAATTATTGACGACGCTGCCGCTCGTACGCGCGAGTTAGTTATACTAGCGGTACTCGATTACAAGTCGCCATCTTGTTTACAATGCAATTTGGTATTAAGTAGATTATGTTAAGTGTATTCAGGATTAGAGATGCATATTGTGCCTGAAATATAGTTGCTAGACCTCTGTTATTGGTATTACTTAATCAAGCTATTGTATTTTGAAAAAGATTTGATGACGTTTTTGACAGATGCTGAAGGTAAAAAAAAAGGTAACTTTTTTTATTTATAACTATTAGGTTAACATTTTTTTTCGAATTAGGTACATTTAATCATGTAAGTGTTATATATTTTTGAAATCACCTCTTAAGGCCCTATTTTTGATACTCCATACGATGGGTATAGAAGACAAAAAATATTAGGCTTCCACAATATGGCGCCCAAAATCCACCATTTTATATTTTCCAATTATAATGTAGCCAATGACACTCGCAAGGATAAGACGAATCGATTGACGTAAAAATCATCAACGGCCAACGCGGTTAGTCTCTAGAACACCACATAGGATAAAACATACATACATATACTGATAAACACATTACCCTCCTTCGGCAGTCGGGTAAAAAAGGTGAGATATTTTCTAGTTCGTTTCGACAAAATTTCGGTGGCGCAGTGTCCAGTTTAACAATAGCCGTCTACTGGGCCGATTAGCGGGTAAACTAGATTTCCTTGTCAGATTACACTGTCCGTCATAGGTAGTAGCACACGTAACGGGGATTCAGCTCAGGTGGGCTCCGAATTTCAGAGAAATCTGCTTATTTTGTTCAAGTATTTTGGTTGAATTTTAAGGTATCTGACATAATTCTGGTAATTTTTGAGAAATGAGGTTGATGGTAATGTAATATGGAAGGTATATTCATCGAATTTTTGTGGGTAATGTGTTTACGGAAAACCTGTGTTTCTTTGAACTGTAATATTTCATCAGCGGTTAATCTGAAAGTTAAGAATTTCTGATTATTCTCTTTAATTTTACAAAATTATCGCTCCATTCTATTTATTAATTATTAGTTTCATAGACAGACTTAATCAATGTTGTAATGTATGTAAGATATCATTAGTATTATGAACCACGTGTGAGTACTCTATACTATCTATACTAATAATAATATTATAAAGAGGAAAGATTTATTAGTTTGTTTGTACCGAATAGGCTCCGAAACTACTGGACCGATTTAAAAAAATCTTTCACCAATAGAAAGCGATGCCGCGGAGAACAGCTAGTATCTTATAATGTACTAGCTGTTGCCCGCTGCTTCGCTCCCGTGGACCACCCCATAGGACCCGTTTTCGGGATAAAAAAAATAGCCTATGTTACTCAGGAATAATCTATCTTTCTACTGGTGAAAGATTTTTTTAAATTGTGTCAGTAGTTTTGGAACCTATTCGGTACAAACAAACAAAAATATCTTTCCTCTTTATAATATTATTAGTATAGATGATATGATGTACGATGATTCGATGTGACACACGATAAATCGAGACGTTTTCACATTGCGTGTGAAATTTGGACATTATAAATTCGAATATTATTAAAAATATTGTGGTTTTGTGTTGTAAATCATGTGTCAGTCTACTCCAACGAAAGAAGTGACAATCAACGCGCAGACGGCTGCTGGTAATGGGGAAAATGGTGCGACAACCGAGCGAAGCTACTCCAGCACCAACACGACAAATATCTTCTCACTCTGATCACAATCATCTTGCTGGCAGCGGCATGCATGTTATTATTACAAGAAGATGCATGTCAAATGGATGTAGAGGCAGATGAACCGCAAGCAGACCTTAAAAACCAGACCACAGCAGACCTTTTAAATAGGTTTACGAAAACCTGTAGACAAGTAACTTAAAATACTCTTTGTTCTCATTTAGCAAAACATAATGCGTTTAAACAACCATGCGTTCTTTAAACCTGGAAGATATATCGGTTTTTGTTAAGCGAAATTATCGTTGTTTTGCATAGTTTAATATCAAATCAAATGTTTTTTATTTCACATAGGCCTACATGGGCACTTATAAAACGTCGACAAAAAGTGCACGGTTCGGGTTGGTCGTTTCCTGTGGAGAAGAACCGGCAAGAAACTCCACGGTTACTCTTTTAAAAAAATTGGTTTGTTTTTACAATATTTCCATGTTACAGCATTAGTGCTTAGATATGGGGGGACAATGTAGGCCCGACAATAAGTCGTAAGAAACTAAAAAAAAAAGTTTTTATAAACGAGATAAACAGTTAACAAATGTTAACAAGCGTCTAGAAATCTAGTAGGCCTACAATGTTCACACATTCACAAAACAATCGATAAAATAATCTATACAAAGGAAAAAAAAATATATAGAAAATTATATGTAAATATATAAAATATACAAGTTGGTAAACATGAAACAATAGTGTTGGTAGATGTCGTGAAAGTGCAATATATATAGTTAGAAGATATCGTATCGTCTGCTTCTGCGAATTGCTCGTTCCATTATTATTATCCGTTCAAGTCTGACTATAGAAAAAGCACTCAAGTGCGATTTAATCATGAGCGAGTATGTTTTAGTATATTTTCATCCATTTTCTTATGTTTAAACTTAGTTACATTTTTATGAGATAAATATTTAGGATTTTCTTGAAATCATTTTCTTTAAGAGTGTTTATTACTTAATCTATTTTTTATTGCACATTTATTCTTTTCTTCTTCATTTAGTTAAAATAGTTTCTACAAATAAATACGAAAATGGAAAAAGAAAAGAATAAAATAAAAGAAAAATCTATTTAGAACGAAATATAAATATTACTAAAGATCTTTTAAAATTTATTAAATCAGCAGATTTCTTAGGAGAAAAACGGAACCCTAAGCAATAATATGAGAAAGAAAAGTTTAATTTTTATTGCGGGCATGCAACTACTCTCGGTTTATTCAGCAGACAAATAAATAAGTAGATTACTGACTCCGAGAAGATATTCTTCGTTTAAATGTAGAAACAGTTGGAATAGTAATATCGAGATACGTTTTAATCTCGAAGTCTTATTACAATCCACCCACAGTGTCTTTAAAAGTGGCTGTTTCAGATATAAAATGCAAGTAGATACCTACTTTTTGTTCAAATAGGGCCGATATTGCAATAAAAAGATAACTTTTAACTGAGGAATTAAAAATAAGGTTCACAGTTTGGTATAGAAATTATGTCAAACCGCTACATTTATTATTCTGATAAAAGTTATCTCAATATTGAAAATCAGCATCTTATTCAGATTTATAACATTTCACAAATATACATTACTTCGCCATTCGGAATTAGCTACCGCACTTTATGTGATCTATTCCAGATCACCTGTTTAAATTATTATTTCTCATTGCATGCAAAAGTATAACAAATAGCCTTTATTTCCTGTAACCTGCTTACAATGCTTTTTTAACTTAAAATCTTATAACTAGTCTAAAATAATTAAACATACTAACTTAAAATTAATATCTAAATTTAAGGTTAACTAATTGATCCAGGTCTTTTGACATATGCCTCCATTCCTTTGGCAAGTCGTCCTCCCATCTTCTTGTCTTCCTCTTTGTCTCTTTTCGTTTCTGTCTCTTTTCCTTTCTTGGGTACCATTCTGTAACCTTTCTGGTCCATTTCTCTGTTTCTGTTCTCCACATGTGTCCCATCCATCTCCATTTCAGTGTTCTCGTTTTCACTCTCAAATATGCTACATTGATTATGTTTCTAATTGTTTTTGCTTTACATTTTGATGGTCTAATTCAAATAAATTATTTGACTTGTCTACTAATTGGCATCAGCTAAGATTCCAAAATATTTTTTCATCGAGATTAAAAAGCCGGCCAAGAGTTGGACTCACGCACGAAGGGTTTCGTACCATTATCGCTAAAAACGACAAAAAAAAAACACGTTTGGTGTATGGGAGCCATACTTAAATATTAATTTTATTATGTTTTTAGTATTTGTTGTTATAGTAGCAACAGAAATACATGATCTGTGAAAATTTCAACTTTCTAGCTACCACGGTTCATGAGATACAGCCTGGTGACAGACGGACAGACAGACAGACAGACAGACGGACCGCGGAGTCTTAGTAATAGGGTCCCGTTTTTACCCTTTGGGTACGGAACCCTAAAAATTAAAGCTAACAACGCAGTGAGCCTTAAACGTCACATCTAAGTATGAACATTACACTCTATTATCTTTATCAACACGTGCAAAATAAGTACTATTTTCGCATACCAAAGAAATACGATCAAGCAAAGCTCGTTACGTCGTTCTACCAATGTTGTAATGACGGGCATCGAGACACTCAAAACTGTCGCGAAGAGGAGATTACACCAGGATCCGATTGTTTGCACGGCGTGACCTTGCACGGAGGAACACTCATTATTTTAATACCACAAGAGCTTAAACAGCTGTTATTACCATTAGTTTACATATTTTCACGTCCATGAGAAATAGGTTGCCATTTAGTGTAATGTGTAAGGTGACTTTGCATGTTAGTTTTTGTTTAAATGTGTTAATGAATATTATGGAATGTTTATTGACTTATATGATTCATCTATCTAATCTTGGTAGTTTTAAAAAAAACCGGCCAAGTGCGAGTCGGACTCGCACACGAATGGTTCCGTACCATTATTGCAAAACACTGCAAAAAAATCACGTTTGTTGTATGGGAGCCCCCCTTAATTTATTTTATTTTAATTTAATAATTATTATTTTTTGAAGTGAATATACACCTAAACATTCTGTGAATATTTCAAGCGTCTACCTGTTGCCGTTATTAATATCGAGCAATAAACGGCAAAAATATCACGTTTGTTGTATGGGAGCCCCCCTTAAATATTTATTTTATACTGTTTTTAGTATTTGTTGTTATAGCGACAACAGAAATACATCATCTGTGAAAATTTCAACTGTCTAGCTATCACGGTTTATAAGATACAGCCTGGTGACAGACGGACAGACAGACAGCCAGACAGACAGACGGATCGCGAAGTCTTAGTAATCGGGTCCCGTTTTTACCCTTTGGGTACGGAACCCTAAAAAGGTAAAATTGTATTACTTCTAGGGGGTAACTTTGTTGGAAGTACCGATCAGTTTACAAAAATTATTTCGCTGATTGCAAACTACACCATCCCCGAATGCTATCAGTAATTTTTGTCCCGAAAAATACACGATTTTTGGAGTAAAGTCGCGGGGAAAATTTTGAGATTGATTTTGCAACGAATCCTGAAAATAAATGCCTATTCTAAGACTGTACCTTGGTACAGACACTGCAAACAATTTTAGAATTTTCCAATAAGGTATAATTAGTTGTATATCACTTGTTTTCTTCTCGTTTTTGCTTCCATAAACATCAGTACCTGGGCGACCGAGCTCTGCTCGGGTGAAAATAGAAAAAAACCGGCCAAGTGTGAGTCGGACTCGCACACGAAGGATTCCGTACCATTATAAAAATCACGTTTGTTGTATGGGAGCCCCCTTTAATTCATTTTATTTTAATTTAATAATTATTATTTTTTGAAGAGAATATACAACTAAACATTCTGTGAATATTTCAAGGGTCTACCTGTTGCCGTTATTAATATCGAGCAAAAAACGGCAAAAAAATCACGTTTGTTGTATGGGAGCCCCCCTTAAATATTTATTTAATATTGTTTTTAGTATTTGTTGTTATAGCAGCAACAGAAATACTCGTACATCATCTGTAAAAATTACAACTGACTAGCTATCACGGTTCATGAGATACAGTCTGGTGACAGACGGACAGACAGACAGACAGACAGACGGATCGCGAAGTCTTAGCAATAGGGTCCCGTTTTTACCCTTTGGGTACGGAACCCTAAAAACGACGTTTTCTAAAAATGAAACCTAGCTATATCGATTTATCGCCCCCGAAAGGCCTTGCATACTAAATTTCATGAAAATTGTTGGCGTCTTTTCTGAGATTCAGGTTATATATATACAAGATAATATACTGATAGTTACATTTACCCAATAACTAAATAAAGTGCTATTTCTATATAAAATTTTCACATAAAAAACGCAACAATTGTAAAGCAAATGGAGAAGTTTAATTTGAATCTCCGGTCCATAACACACTGTGTATTTTTGATCAACATTGTACTGTTGATTTAAGACTGAAATGGTAAATTTAAGTTCAGCTGAATTTCATAAAATTGTGCGCGGCTGAAAAACTAGCGATTGTTTTTCTTTTATTCGCAATGAAAAAATTATAATTCATAGGTGAAAATATTTTTTTGGTATGTTTTTATATTTATGCTCTGATTTAGACACCGGATTATTTTTTACGAAAAAGGGAAGAAAAACAAAAACGAATGGTTTCAATGTCTTTACAGAACCCGTTTATGAATTCAAGATTAATTTATACAAAACTTGTAAATGATGAATAGATTTTATTTTATTCGCAATGAAAAAAATTTAATTGACTAGCAGTAGCCCGCGGCTTCGCCCGTGTAGCGTTAGTACTTCCCTCAATATTTTTATAAATTATAGCCTATGTGTTATTCTGGTATATAAGTAATATTACTGTAAAGTTTCATCAAAATCCGTCTAATAGATTTTGCGTGATAGAGTAACAAACATCCATCCATCCACCCATATTTTGGCGATAATAATAATACTAGCTTATGCCAGCGGCTTTACCCGCGTGTGTAAAATATTTTTTTATCCCAAGGGAACGTTATACTGGGGTGAAATGATACTAGCCTATGTTTCTGGTCTACAATATGTCTCTGTGCCAAATTTCATCCAGATCCGTTCAGCCGTTTCAGCGTGATTGAGTAACAAACATACATACATCCATCCAAACTTTCACATTTATAAAATTAGTTAGATTAGGATAAGACATGAATTTTATTACCTGTTTTTATAAGAAATAGCTAATTTAAGTACTAGAATTACGAAAAAAAAAATTGTTTGTGTTTTTTACAGAACCCGATAATGAGTAGAAGCTGATTTTTTCTAAAAAGTAAAACAACACAATATTAATGATTTTTTTTAAAAGTACAACACATTGCTCTCTTAATAGGTTTTTTAATATTCAAATTCTATTTCATTACCCTGTATGCGACCCACCGTAGGACTTCACACATATCTACAATAGTTATAGTCTATATCTATTACGTATGTTAATATTTCATCATTCAATCATCAGCCAGCCCCGAACGACTGCAGGCATCTATCAATTAATAATTTAGTTACTACCTACCCACATTCGACAATATTCAAATTCGACGTTTTCATTAGGCATTCATTTTGATATATGAATAACGAACGAAATGACCGTTATTAGCTCCAAGCTTTTTATAATGTATGCCATTTATACGATAATTATTGACGGGTATTTGAGTAATAGTTGTTATTTGCTGTAATTATGTCTGTTTATGTAAATAACTGTCGTATTTAACTTGTTGGTAAAGGATAATAGTGGGTTTTGGTGGACTTTTGTCTCTGTTTATAAATTGATTGATATGTAGTATATTAGTGAAGTAGCTATTAAAGCCACTAAAAAGAACCGGCCAAGTGTGAGTCGGACTCGCGCATCGAGGGTTCCGTACAAACCTCAGCTTAAAGGTATTATAGACCTGAGTATTTTATATGAATTTCAATTTAATCTACACGTTTATGGGGAAAGGGGTAGTAAGTTTAAAAGGATTTATTTTTTATTTTTTTATTGATAACCTTTTATAATTTTTCGTTTTAAATACGAGGCTTTTGGCTAATTTGTACCTTTAGTGAATGCCACTCTTTTTTTTGTATTGTGCGTTTAGTTTGTGCAGAATAAACAATATTTCTTTTCTTTCTTTCTTTTCTTTTATTATATGATGTAACTAAAAATTTACGGTTTTCGCAATTTTTCCTTTATTTGTGCTATAAAGCATTGGTTCCTACCAAATTTCAAGATTCTGAGTTCACGGGAAGTAACCTGTAGGTTTTGATTCCCTTACGAGTGTCGAAAATTTGCGGCATAAACGGCTGTTTCTTTTGATTGCGTTGGCTTAGAAGTTTGATTTTTTCACAGCTTTAAGGGACAGTAGGCTTGAGTATTTAATATAAATTTCAGCCTGATACCTCCATGTGTTCCTGAGAAAAAGGACGTTCGTCTTGACAGACGGACGGATAACAAAGTGATTCTTTAAGGGTTCCGTTTTTTCCTTACGAGGTACAGAAACCTAAAAAGGGATGACCAAACAGTTTTGTAACTTTAAATTCAAGCAAACTTTAGATTAGAAAACTCAGTTTTATTGCTAATATGACAATATTCGCAAGCCCAATAATTCCGTAACCTTCCAGCTTAAAAAATTATTGGGACTTTGGTAAGTAACTAAAACAATATTTTTTCAGTATAAGTTGTTTGATTACAACAGTGTTTGCCAACGACTTAGGCCGTGTCCTTATACAGGTCATGGTCTACCCGTGTACCAAAATTTATCCAAATCCGTTCAACCCTCGAGCCGTCATCCAAACATACAGAGTTTCACCCTTTAAAATAACCCCTTACTTGTCAGTGTGCATTTGTTATGCACATCAATCCAAAGGGAAAGTTTATTTCCCTTTCACAAATTCAAAACGCAAATGTGAGCACAAACCACGTCTAAAATCAGAGTAGAGCAAAATCCACAAGTTTGGGTATATATTAGTTACTAGTTTTAATAATATTAAGGAGTATAGTAGGAGTATAGTCAATAATTTTAAGGAGCTTTTTACCATTACCTGTTCCTACCAATATAAATGTGTTTTTTGATATCCGGTTACTCTATGGTTATATTCTATAAGTAAAAATAATACAAAAAGTCCTAGGATATAGGGTACAAAAACGCATAGTTACGAAGATATCATAAACCAAAATTAATTTATTTCAAAAATTGGTTGCGACCTTTCGGATGCCGTGATTATATCTCATCATGTAGTATGAAAAAAAAATATATAATTGAAAAATAATTCATATACCAGTTGATTCCTTGATAAGGTCTCATTCATAAACTAGATTTATGGGATATCAAAAAACCCCTAGTAGGTATATGATGAATAAACATCATGCTGCATTGCTGCATGCCGAAATCTCTCACCTAGTACGGCTGCAGATGATCCTTCTGATAATAATTGTAAACGTACTTAGTTCTAAGCCACTAGTAATGCAAATTGTGAAATGACTAAATGTTAAAAACTCAATCAACCTTTTTTACATTGCAAAGTAGGTGAAGAAGAGCCCCTTTTCACAAAATGAACTCTCAACTGAAAGCACAAATCGAGTCTAAAACCACATCCTTAAATTCTGTTAGATATTAATCGCGACTCGCGAGTTTGTCTAGCGACATGGATTACTATACAGATGCGCTTCATTAACCCCTTTTTTGCCAATATAGGCACACCATTCCAAGGTAATCGCGAAAAGTCCCTTTGCACACAGAAAAATAAAACCACAAAAGGCGTCTAAAATCTGAGTAGAACCATCTAGAACCACATCCATAAGTTCTGCTAGATATTAGTCGCGAGTTTGTTTAGCAGGATGGATTACTATACGAAGGAGCTTGATTAACCCTTTTTTTGCCAATATAGGCACACCATTCTAAGGTAATCGCGAAAAGTCCCTTTGCACACAGAAAAATAAAAACACAAAAGGCGTCTTAATATGAGTAGAGCCATCTAGAACCACATCCATAAGTTCTGCTAGATATTAGTCGCGAGTTTGTCTAGCAAGATGGATTACTATACGGAGGAGCTTGATTAACCCTTTTTTTGCCAATATAGATAAATTTTTAATCACACCATTCCAAGGTGGTCGCGAAGAGTCCCTTTTCACACAAATCCACAGGCAAATGAAAGCACAAAAGGCGTCTAAAATCTGTGTAGAACCATCTAGAACCACATCCATAAGTTCTGGTAGATATTAGTCGCGAGTTTGTCTAGCGAGATGGATTACTATGCAGAGGCACGACGCCGCACACCTCACGACCGGGATCAAAGCAACCGACCAACTTGCACTTCCGACTAGTTACAACATGTCACATGTTGCTAAAGCAGGGTTAATTAAAATAGCTTGTCTATGGTTCGCTGGAAAAATTGTGAGGGATGGATATGGATTATGGTGTTAATGATGGTGTTTTAGTGATTGCGTTGTTAATAGATAGAACAAGAAACAAAAAAAAATGTAAATTAAGTTATTAAGGGTATTTTGTCAATCCTTTAGATACCTTACTATAGATCTTGCTTACTTTTTACTGAGGATAGGTACTAAAACTAAAAAGAGAGAAATGAAAACATTTTCACAAAAAATAAACCGACTTCTGAAACGAAAGTATGTTTTGCACTTTTTAGTGTTTTTCTTTAGAAGTCGGTTTATTTTTTTCGTAAAAGTTTTTATTGGAATAGCGGTATCACTATTGATTAAAATATATAGGTACTAGCTTCTGCCAAAAATATATATTCTTTAGTTTTTCTGATTTTTTTATAGTTATTCTGTTATTTGGGACGGAGACAAATCGAACCAATTAAACATTATGTAAATCGCTCCAGCCGTTCTCGAGTTGTAAATGGAGTAACTAACTCGACTTTGTTTATTTAAAAAAAAAAGTCGTAAGATATTATGATGATATTCCTCAACTAGTATTTAAAATAAAGAAAGCTTACCCATTACCTATCAATTTACAAGACCAGACCTATCACTTAGCAACAGTATTTTTATCTGTGATTGGCTCGTCATTAGGCATTGGCATTAGGTTGTACGACCACAGATAATTACAAACTACCCATCGATCTTGATGTCTTTATATTTTCCATTTTCTACTATGGTGAATAATGGGCCCTATAAAAAATATGCAATGTAAAACAGATTCTTAATTAGAATTCTCCATGGAGATTTTGGATAAGAAATCTGTTAATCAGTTGCCAAACCTTCTAAGATTTTTTTAGATAAGGGTAACAATTTCTAGTATTTCCAAAGTCAGATTCGTATTCATCACCAAGTTACCTACTGTCCACTTTTGTGCTTTACGTACATAATATTCTCTAGAAAGCCTTTTATGCTCAATTTTCAAAATTTATTATTATAATATAAATTATAAGTATATTGTAATTGTAATGTAATATTTTGTTTATTTAAATAACTAATAATTATTGTTTCTTAAAAATTCAATCAAATCATAGCCACAACGACACGTCTTATAACTAGTCAAATAACTATAGTTTTAATTATTATTTATGTATTTTATTAGTTAGTTTATGAATATCCGATTTTACTTATTGTTCATATTTTTTATTTTGTACATCTACCACTGTCATTTTCAACCTAAAAGTTGACTGGTAGATAATGCCTTGCTGCATTAAGTCCGCCTATGTATTAGCATTGTACATGAAGTTTAAATAAATAAATATATTTATGGTTTCCGAGAAAATTTCACACAAAATTGAGGCACACTGCTTTCCAAAGCTTCAGTAGTCTTCTCTAGGAATAAACCCTTAAGCATAAAAATATCGATGGTTTACTGCTCAATTAGCGTGAAAACCGAATAAAATTAGCCCTTTCGTTAATCAAAATTAACACTCTGTAATAAGTTTGAACGATCAAATACAAATGAGCTAAACAAAACATTACACCGAACGATTTAAAGCCAATAAATACTAATCGGATTGCATCGCAGAGCTCAAGTGCCTTGTTTATGGAATTAGCAAAGAAAACCAGCGGAATTACATTACGGTAATTATCACTTAGGTACGTATGAACAGTTTTATTAGCAACCGCGGTTGTCTTTATTGGCTATGCTCACAATAAAGGAAAAATTGTGCAGTTTTTCCTTTTGTTTTTCTGTTTTTATAGTCGGTTTTCATTAAGAATTTAGTCTGTAAGGTTAGTTGTTATGAGAAGTGACATTATGTGCGCCCTCTTGTTACTTTAATACCGGTTAGGCTTTCTAAGATTCCCTTAAGTAATCTTTTCATTAGCAAACCATTATAGGATAAAAAAGAAAGACTTTATATCTAAGTATCAAAACTGGCATAGACAGCAGTTCCTGGCAGCTAACAAGAACCGTTTTTGCCACATTCGGTATTCCAAATTCGAACATTCAAAAACTGCAACAGTGCGCTAAGCTGTGTCAGTGGCGTTTTATTTACATTACATTTTGTACTCCAGTGATGCGACGGCCCACGTGTTCGACATAACAGACGTAACTATAGCTGTGTCGCTCACTCGCTACACAAACCTCGTAGTTAGGAAAAAGAAAACGTTTCACGACGACTCTCTTTTCCAAAGTGCTTTGCGGGCGCAAGTTGCCTACTTAGATGGGGACAAACACATCGAGACTACCCGCAGTTTATGTAATCCGAAGCGACACCGCACCGACTCCCGACACTATGAATATGCGGGACTCCGATAACTTATCTCCGATTCTTTGAATTATGTACCTACGTAGGAAATCGCCTCATAATATATTGCTATTTGAGATTGAAGTTGACTGTGAAATATGGCTTATTGGTAAAGTTTTATTGTACTTGTCACAGGTGCGATGTTCCGATGTTTTACTTTAGTTTTACCATTACTCTGTTTATAGATTGAGTTTGGAGTTAGGCGACGGTATTTCAGAGTTTTACGCTTTCGTATGTGAGCTTACATGTTATGCTGAAATAGAAATCGTGGGTAGACATTATGTTTGCATGGCGTGAGACTCCCCTATTGCGATAAAAGTTAGTATCAATTCGACCCAGAAAAGATAAAAAGTAATCCACCTATTAGATTATCGCATCCACCCTCTATACCTACGTGATATCTATTTATTTTTCCATATTCTTTTTGTATCAAAGTTCAGCGAGTTTCCAAATTGCGTTCAAAAGTATGTTTTATAAGGTGTTACACAGAATACAAGCCGCGATATTTTCAATTTCACGAAACAATTATTCCGCCATGTCATCAATCGGATTCCCGCTTTGATTGCGCGGCAAATTCGTTTTGTTTGGACACAAAAATTGCAATATAAAGAGCTGCCACATCATTCCCTTTTGGGTTAACGTAGATTGCTTCCAAAATGTAATATTGTTTGCAATTCATTTTGAACAGGCGATTGCCCACTTTTATTCCATTTATTTTTTTATTCCGATACTAACTTAATATTTAACGCGGATCGCAAAATAGATCTGTGAAAAACTGCGGAATTGAATTCATATAATTTAATTGAACAGAAAATTTCAAGAAGGAAATTGTAAAGAAAGTTGCTCGAAGGCGCGAGTGGAGAAGTGCCCAGGGCACAATATAATACTTGAGATAGAACAAATGCAAGAGCACCTTGTTGCGCCGACTCCTTTGTACGAGCGTCAATAATAACACTTCCCCTTCCTTACTTAACAACAAAAATAAAACCATTTTATACATTTTTATTAAAAAATTCTAGAGACCTTGTTACGAAGCAAGCGGAGGAACACGACTTATTAACACTTCTGATATGTGACAGAGACGGATTAGATTAGCATATTATTGACTTCTCGAGATTAGAGACTTTACTCCGAGAAAAGAAAGTTACTTTTTTCAGAAAAAGTGTATACAAATCCTCATCTTGGAATCGGAGGAGGCTGCGACGGGCTCTCTTCTTACATAGCGACGTAATCAGACTGCAGCCTCGAGCTAATCTTGATGTACTATTCCTAGGCTCGGCTGTGTTCGTGTTATTGTACTCTTTTCACGTTCTCGTTATTACTAACCTCGGCTGCGAACATACTTGTGAATCTTTAGATAATACCGTCTGCGAGCACGGTTGATATTTATTTAATTATACGAAGAATTCTGCTTTACATAATGGCGTTGTGACTTAAAAACACAGTTTTTTTACCTCGTCGGATATTGCGAAAACTTTACAAAGTTGTCTGTGTAGTTGTCAGCGTCTAAATCATAAATAAAACGCGGGCGTTTAAAGCGGATGAAGTTTAAAGGACTTAGCTGGATGAAAGTTAAAAAGCGCTGCAATTCATGCAGCGCAGGTGACCAGCGGTTTATCAGCGCGACGCAGCCGGCGAGTGGCGCAGGCGGCGCGGGGCGAGTGCGGGGCGACTGCGGGGCGACAGCGGCTGCGGCCGGACACACACACCTATCGCGCGAGGGACCTGCGACGCCGCGCCGCGGATAATCGCCTCATTTATAAAGTTTAGCGGGACAAAGCTGCGCGAGTTTTTGATTGAAAACAAACTTAGAAGGGACAGCCTCATTTGAATAAGTATTCTGCGAATAAAGTGTGGCTTTATGTTTTCCTTTAGGTGTTTTTTTTCCTTTGTTATGCAAAACATTGTTCCACCTTGTTTAGGTACTACAACACGCTTTATTTTTGAGTGAAAGACTCTTTTGAAGTTAAGCTTTCCTGTATAAATTATTTTATTTTCACTGTATTGTTCTAAAGAGAACCTTTTGAAACTTTAATGGTCGTTGCGACTCTTCATCTTGGAATCTCAGTTTATCATTGTTGGCCGGTGGAATAATTCTAACTCGTTGTGCAACAATGGACCGCTGCAGGAAAACGTTATATTAAAAAGAAAGGACTATTTATCAGTTTTAATTAAAGGAAAAACTGAACAGGTTTTCCAAGTGAGAATAATTAGGCGAGCACCTACCTATCAAGTATATAGGCTGCTTGTCCACCAACGATGTTCCTCGAACAGCACTCAGAGCGACGCATGAGAACCACCAATAAGAGCGCTTCATTTTCATAAAGATGAGCTAAGTTGCCACGCCTTTAAGCGAGGTTTTCTTTTAAAACACTTTAACTGCAACAAACTAACTAGGTACAGGAGAGAGAGAGAGACAACTTAGGCATTATAAAAATCGACGATCAACAAATAAATAAATACCTAGTGGAAGCATGTCTCTTTATTTATTAAATGTCAACCAATCACACATCATTGTCTCTTTCTTATCGAGGAAAAGAGTCTTCCACGTGTCGCATCCTTTAAGGACCGAAGTCTTTACAAAAACCTGCTGTGTCTGATTTGTGGTGAGCATGCTAATTATCGTCTCTTCCTCGTACAGTGCAAATCGCGGAACACTTTACCTAGGTAGTAACATAGGTAGTTACCTGTTTTATTTTATTATAAACGTCAACAATCACATCTCCTTATCGAGAAATAAAAAAATATTTTACAAACAAATACAACCGACTTAAAAACACTACAAAGTGAAATATAACTTCAATTTCGGAAGTCGGTGTTCCTGTTTTCGTTTAATTGTTTATTGACACCGACTTCCGAAATTGATGTTATTTTTCACATTGTATTTTTTTTTCATTTGGAAGTCAGTTGTATTTTTTTGTAAAAGAGTTTTTATTTTTCACTTTTTAATTGTGGTGAAAGTATACCACACAAGTATACAACAAAAACAGTGCAATGAGAGTATACCAGGGTGCTGTTTACACCACCGTACCCCTTATTTGATTAGTAGTTTTTGAGCCATGATGATCAAACAAACAAACAGAAACATAAATTTATGTGCATAGACGGTCAAACTACTAAAAAACCTTTACTCTTTCGTAGTCGGGTAAAAATAGACCAGTTACTTCTCAGGATAAGTCTTGACAAAAACCTGCTATGTTCGATTTGTGGTGAGCCTGCCAATTATCGTCCCTCTCGTATAGTGCTAATCGAACACTGGGACATGTTAAATGGCGACTCTTGCTAATTCAGACAAGCTGGTGTAAGATCTGTCTGATAAACGTCACTGTGATAATTCTTGGGGAAAGGGCTTCCTGTTTTTCTCATGTAGGCTGTAATGTGAGACAAGGGGGAAAACATTAAATCGTTTTGAGAAAAGTTATCAACGCACTATAGCTTGATATTGGGTTTTCACTCCAAGATCAGTTCTTCAAGCAGCCAGAGATTTTTTTTTTCCTACTACTCCGTTATTCTTTTCTGATTAATTTCGTTGCGGGATCCAAGACAGTTAAATTCATTCTCCGGGACTTCGTCGAGCTTCATTGCCTCGGCGCTTTTCTGATGGTCGCCACTGTTGATTCTGGCTTTCAGGAGTTGCAGTGGTTTGGGAATAGTGCGGTGGGATTGTCCAAAAAAAAAAAAGCCAGAGATTTTTATTAAACTATAACTTTAACTAAACTTTAAATGAGTTATAAATTACAGGTAATTCTAGCAGAGACATTTGCTAGAAATATGACAAAAAAAACACTCCTCTGAAAGACTATTCGTTGTTTCGTATTAGGGTTCCGTCGTCAACTAGGAATCCTTATAGTTTCGCCATGTTCGTCCGTCTGACCGTCCACAGTTTAGCTCAGAGACTCTTAGTACTAGAAAGCTATAATTTGGCATGGATATTCATATTTATCTAAAAATAAAGTACGGATGATTTTTTTTTCGTCTTTCCGATTGTGTGCGGTATCGTTGGATAGGTCGTTCAAAAAATTTAAGGGTCTATCAAAATCGGGATTCAGGGATCTGAATCGGAAAATGGTTTTGATTTCGAAACTGAAAAAAAAATTGTTTGGGTCAAATGTGCCCCCTCCTGCCAGTAAAATGGTTGCTTTAGGATATGTCAAAAAATTCACGGCAGTAGTTTATTTAACGGCAATAAACGGAAAACTATCACAGCTAAGTAGGCTTTACAAGTTTAGGAGTAATAGTCGACCAACTTATAAAATTTTCTTGGAAAAGTAAACATTTTGTATATTGATGTAAGTAGGGGACAATAGATCCGAACGGCAAAGTTAATTTTGTCCCTTCGTTAGAGCCATGTTCGGTGCTTTCATGGTTTCTGAACGTTAGCAATGTAACCTATTTATTTTGGTGAATGTAGCTCCCCTCTTATACGAAACCCTCTGCGTGAGTCAGACTCGCACGTGGCCGGTTTTTTTCTGAATTGGTTTAACAAGGTTCATAAAAAATTGTCGTGTATCGACATATTTTACATTTACTACACCACAACACTTCAATAAATTTAAAAAACCGGCCAAGTGCGAGTCGGATTCGCGCACGAAGGGTTCCGTACATTATCGTAAAAAACAGCAAAAAACACGTTTATTGTATGGGAGCCCCACTTAAATATTTAGTTTATTCTGTTTTTAGTATTTGTTGTTATAGCGGCAACAGAAATACATCATCTGTGAAAATTTCAACTGTCTAGCTATCACGGTTCATGAGATACAGCCTGGTGACAGACAGACAGACAGACAGACAGACGGACTGCGAAGTCTCAGTAATAGGGTCCCGTTCTTACCCTTTGGGTACGGAACCCTAAAAACCATTGAAGTTTAAACTGTCGATTTACTTTTAAATTTCAGAGTTGTTAAAAAGGGACGACACTAGACCCTCGTCTATTTCCACTAACAAGTTACTTACGATGTTTTAAGAAATATTTAATGAAGCGGCGGCCGACATTCACGTAGGTAACACAATTAGAAAAATCAATAAGAATTGGTTTATTATTTTATTGAAAGGTTATATACCTTAACTTTTTTATTATTCATTGGCTGTTTTGTAAGGGTTTAAGTAAAATATAACTAATGGGTTTAAAGATAAAAATAAAGTGACTAATACTAGTTGTGTCTTTATTATTCGTAAATATAGGATGACCTTTGCCTTGAACATTTCAAATAAAAGTTTTTTTTTTTTTTACTTTGTATAGGCCTGTGTTTGACCACAATCTCACCGTGGTCAGTGATGATGTGGCCGATGGTGGTAAGCACACAAAGCCTAGAAGGGAACTGGCTCTCAAGTGCTGCTGTCGGAACACACCGGAAGGTGCTTGGCGACAGATTTTCAACTTGAGGGTGGTTGCCAGCCAGGCGGGTACTACAAAGTA
This sequence comes from Anorthoa munda, assembly GCA_945859665.1. Taxonomy (NCBI): domain Eukaryota; kingdom Metazoa; phylum Arthropoda; class Insecta; order Lepidoptera; family Noctuidae; genus Anorthoa; species Anorthoa munda. The sequence continues at coordinate 10,852,752 of OX243905.1, read as the reverse complement.
CCCTACCACCGTGCTATGGTTTCCTCACGATGTTTTCCTTCACCGAAAGCTCAAGCTCATTGTAGGATTCGAACCCGCGACCTTCGTCACGGCATCCGACGTCACTACCACTGAGCTATCATCGCCTCAAAAGTCAAGTCATTGTCTAGGCGTCAATTTAAATTCGGAATGAGATATTTTATGAGTAAGAGGAGTTCGTGGCTAAATAATAACAGCCACACTGGCCGATCATCAAGGTTAAGCAACACTTGACGAGGTCGGTACGTGGATGGGTGACCATTTCAGCATACCGATTTTTTTCGTGCCTCGGAAAGCACGTTAAGCCGTTGGTCCCGGCTGTCATTTGAAGATCTTTGACAGTCGGTAGGGGTAGTCAAAAGCTTGAGATCGGACACCAGTCTTGCCAAAGAGTACCGTGTTACCTAGTTACTGGGTTGAGGAGGTCAGATAGGCAGTCGCTCCATGTAAAACACTGGTACTCAGCTGAATCCGGTAAGACTGGAAGCCGACCCCAATATAGTTGGGAAAAGGCTAGGCAGATTGTTTTTTTTATTTTTTTAAGAGTAGTCCTATTATCTACTGATTATGAAGTGCTAATTGGTCCTCTTGATTATCTAATGTCATAATGTGTTTTATCTGACTAACAATTCATTCAATTAAGACAAAAAATCACACAATCAAACACAGGTAAATCCTTCAAAACGCCGGGGCGAAACTCCGTTGCCGCGACAAATCGTGGCACGGCGGACAGAGCTCCGGCAGGATCTCATGGCGTCATGGAGAGAGCGACTATCGCAACCCAGTGCTGGGCACGCCACGATTGCGGCGATAAGGCCCCTCTTTGAGGAGTGGCTAGAGAGGCGCCACGGCGTCCTCACCTTCCGCCTGACGCAGGTCCTCACCGGACACGGCTGCTTCGGGAGGTTCCTGTTCAGGATAAGGCGGGAGGAAACGCCCGGGTGTCACCATTGTGTGGATCGCCTGGAAGACACGGTGGAGCATACGGTGGAGGTCTGCCCCGCTTGGGCGGAGCACCGCCGTGTCCTCGTGGAGGCGATCAGCGGTGGCGACCTCTCGCGTCCGGCCCTGGTTCAGGCCATGGTACGGAGCGAGAGCGCATGGGAAGCCGTCACCTCCTTCAGCGAAGCAGTAATGCTCGCAAAGGAGGAGGCGGAACGCGTGAGGGAGACACAACGGAGACGCCCTCACGCCCCTAGCCACCGCAGGAGACGCCCCGGGCGTCGGGAGTCGCAAGCCGATTTCCGGCCACCGTAGGCGCGGGCTTGCGGACGGCGAGTAATGGGTAGCTCGCCGTCCGATAAGGACCAGGCCCGAGTCGACGGCGCGTAGTGTTCCACGCGCGCCTCAAAGAGATGTCAGCAAAAGTTGACGGGGTCCGCTAGGGCCGATGCCTGTCAGGGTCGCGGATAAATTTGAAAGAGAGTTACCGCGGCCCTGGCACAAGCAACTGAAGGAACACGGGTGGGTTTTAGTCAGTAAAAGTCTGACACGCCCTCCCGCTTCACCCAGAGCGGGAGAAGTCATTGGATGATTTCCCACCCAAAAAAAAAAAAAAAAAAAAAAAAAAAAAAAAAAAAAAAAAAAAAAAAAAAAAAAAAAAAAAGGTAAATCCTTCAAAGCATATTCTAAAAAAATCCTTTAACAAATCAATCCTAACAAACTCTTTTCCACGACCAGTTGACACACGACATTTTAATTAGGCTAATGAAAACAACCAATTAGGGTCACGCCACACCGTTTGAACACGTCAAAAAATCGCGCATATTTCATGACAACACGTTGTTAGGACGTTTGATAAAAAACTATCCAAAGCTCTTGTCACCTCACCCCTTGAATCATGTTTTATTTGTCAGCCTGTGCAGTGTTTAACACTTTTCATAATAGTCCTGACGATTTACGCATCAATAAAATTAAAAAGCGACGCGGTTTGTGATTGTAGTCCAGTGTGAGTGGAATGAAAATTATAGCTTCGGGTTTTACGTTTGACGTGCTATTGAAATGTTGGTGTTTGTACTTTTGTGTTGTATTTTCTTGTATGTAGTTGTGATGAGTACTTACTTCTCGTAATTAATAATTTGATTGATTTTTCAGATTACTTTAGTAAACTGATAAAAGAAAATTTGTCTTACAATCTATACCAATATTATAAAGAGGAAAGATTCTTTTGTTTGTTTGGTTGTATCGAATAGGCTCCGAAACTACTGGACCGATTTAAAAAATTCTTTCACTATTAGAAAGCTACATTATTCCTGAGTAACATAGGCTATTTTTTTATCCCGAAAACGGGTCCTGTGGGGGGTTCCAAGAAAGCGAAGCCGCGGTGTACAGCTTGTAATATATAACCCAATGTTTTTATCTCAAAGGTGTTTCAAGTGAAAATTGTATTTTTTTTTTCCTACTCCTCCGTTATTCTTTTCTGATTAATTTCGTTGCGGGATCCAAGACAGTTAAATTCATTCTCCGCGACTTCGTCGAGCTTTATTGCCTCGGCGCTTTTCTGGTGGATGCCACTGTTGATTCTGGCTTTCAGGAGTTGCAGTGGTTTGGGAATAGTGCGGTGGGTTTGTCCCAATAAAAAAAAAGTGAAAATTGAAAAGTCTTAAACTCAAATATTTATTTGTAACTCTACTAGTGATGCTTGAAGAGTGGTCGGTAGAAGCAATCATGAATTTCTACTAACATAAAAGCTAAAAGTTAGTTTCCGTTTAGCTTTCAGTAAGAAAGTACCTTAACACATGCGATGAAACCACACACCGAGCTAAGTTTAACGATCACCATAAAGCGATACAATTTTACTGCTGTCGCTAACCGCTAAGAAAAAGACACCGTTGCTGTCAGCCAACAATGTTAATTCCGACGCCATCTTGACACGATATTAATGTAACAGCCTTGCCGAAAGCGTTACAGCTGTTTTTGAGATAAGTGCACAAAAATTTACCTTACGGCGAAAAGGGTTGTTTGAAATTATTTTTTAGTGTTATTGCAGTTGCTTTTTTATTATTTTCCTTGTTACAATAAGCTTTGAGGAGATTTGCGTGCAGATTTGTTTTATTTAATGAAAGGGCTTTGTTGCTTAAGAAATCCATGTTGAAATAATAATTGGGGCAAAATTTATTCTCAGATTTTGAAAATTTAATAGAACATTTAGGTAAACAGAAATTGATTTTCAAAGAGTAAAGCAAACGTCGCAATTACTAGAGCTAGCTCAAAATCTATCTGTGTGTATTTATATCTGGGGCAATTGTGTTATACATAGATCCTAACTCAGTTAAATTACGAGTAGGATCTACAATGTACCTACCTAATAACAAATTCTACAGAAAGTTCCAAATAATGAGCTTATTGTTTCTGGACCGACACTTGAGCTTTACTTACTAATTCCACGCTATACAAAACCACAGACACGCACCTCCATATAAATTAAGTACCACAGTATTACACCATTGAGTTTTACGACAAATCCGAACCCAGAGGTAACTAAATCACAGATAGTCGAGAAAATCCAATTATCGCTTGCACAATGGGTCACGAAACAATCTAAACTAAGAAAATTAATCTTCTGAGTCCAGAGGAGCTCTGTCTGTGCAAACTTAGACAATGGATTTATAGTTCATCGATTTGAGGCCATCGGTGCCACGGGTACGGGTATGGGTATCATGGCCTTTAACTGAAGACTGAAGATCGGCCTGCGTCGAAATCATAGTCATTCGATACGTTAGAAGAGAGAGTCGTGTAGGTAGATGTCAATGAGGCTACTGGTGGCTAATTGTTTTGGCAGGCAAGCATACCTACAATACTTACTATTATAATAATATATGACATCTCCACAGTCAAAATATAGTGTTTCAAAATAAATTAAGCCGAATAAAGGTTCACTAGAACATCGAAAAGAAGGTAATATTAAATAAATTGAACGCAAAACTTCTTGGCAATCTGAATCTCGTTGAAAATGAAGCAAATAAAGCAAGAAGGCACGTCGGTCGAGGAGTGCGATTGCGTCGGCCTAGCATTCCGGAAAATTTGTAAATTTAAATGCGAAAAAGTCAAATTTGTTTACAGTAGAAATATGAAATAGTGCGCTTTCTGCATTACAGTAGACTTGGCTTTTCTTTCTGTATTTTGATTTATTTTCACAGTTTCTCCGCTTTGCTTTAATTCCTAGAATAGGAATATTTATTTTTCTATGACACTTTTCAATTCGTAATCTCAGTTTCCAGATCTAGGATTATTTATTTTTGCTAACTTCAGTTTTCTGTGAGCTTTTTAAGTGGTAGGATAAAGTGGATATAGAAAATCGTTAATATTTAAATAGATACTCATCTTAGCTCGATTTTGGGCAATTCTTTCAAAGCAAGATAGGTATTTAATAAATAAATCGGTATGAGATCTATGTTTTAAATTCACACACTGTAGCAAAAAAATCCAAATATAAGTAGACTTATACCTAAAATATTGTTTTAAATGATAATTTCAGATACCATCAGAACCATTCGACTATCATGTTTAAATTTTTAATGTAGCTAGTGCATAGCTCGTTTTAATTGGTTCGTTTTTCATTTGTTTGTATGATAAATATTTCACGACAGGCACCGTTGGAGTTTTGAATGAGATATTCACATATTGATGTTGCCATTTCAAACCAAACAATGTACGAAATAACGATTGGTTGATTTCAATCTATGAAACCGGTGATCTACTATTTGAAACAATGGAAATGCTAAAATTATATATTATTATATGAGAAAAAGCAATTAAGGTTACAACACTGCGGAGTTATTGTGACTAAGGAATTGTAAAATAATTTTTTGTTGAAACAGTAAATTAATATATAAATAAATTAGGTTTATTTTGCAGCGGTAATGTAAAGTAGATAATAATTATGATTTTCAGTATTTTTATCAATAAAGGATTTATTTGACTTACAGTTGTGTCTACTTAAAGTGCGTTAGGTCGTGATTTTAACGTTGATTATATTTTGGACGTACTCACAAATAAAATAGGGCTGACACATATCCCTTCCGTGATCGAATCAGAAATGTAGAGATCTGCAAGAGAACCAGCGTTACCGAAAGAGCCCGAAGAATTTCCAAACTTAAGTGGCAGTGGGTAGGGCACATTGTTCGGCGAACGGATGGCCGATGGGGCCGAAAAGTTCTTGAGTGGCGACCGCGAACTGGAAGATGTCGCGTGGTAAGGCCTCCCACTAGATGGACCGATGACTTGGTGAAGGTTGCGGGGATCCGCTGGATGCGAGATGCACGGGACCGGACAAAGTGGCGAAGTTTGATACGATGTTGATGATGACATATCCCTGCAAAGTTGCAAAATTGGACGAAAAAGAGGTAGTGCTGGTGTTTCTAAAAATATACAGGTAATCAAAAAATCCTCATTTGTGCAGTTAGAATAATCCACTGCCAATATTTTAAAGAAAGTCTTCTTGTAAATGTGCAGTCGTTAAAAACGCAATAAAAATATATTTTATTCATACTTTGTTCTAAGTAAACAAAGTATTAATAAAATATATTTTCTTGAATTAAAATCAAAACGGGCGCCGCTGCATTCGTGAGATACGCTCGGCTGGGCCCGTTTCCTTCTAGCTGTCACAATTTTATCTTTACCTATTTTTAGTTATTACTGCTTTACGTTTTTCCCTTTTTAACGTTATGTTGACGTTAATTTGACTTTGTATTCTTTTATACTTTTCTTCTTATTGTAAAGAACCGACGTTAATTTATGCAAAAGCAGATCATTAAATAAAAGAGAGTATTTAATGAAAGCGCGATGACAGGTAACATTTAAATCTGCTGTAATAAAATGAAGTTTCAAAATAAAAATTGAGTGGTTTTTGATATCTTTACTGACAAAAAAACACTCAGTTTTCACACGTTTATTGTCTATAAAAACATTGTTTCCACGAAATAAACGAATAATGCCGAAACATTTGTGTGATATCATATATTTGGGGTACGTTGGCGCTCATTTGATTTGACACAGATATCAAATTGGCGGGCCGCTGTCCCGCCGTCCCATCATTCCGGCACGTTTAATATTTTAAGCATTCGGCTCACGCTTCGTCTTCAACGGCCGTCCTGATTGCCGCTAAATTGAACTAAAAACTTCTTCAATGCCCCTAAAACGTTTCAATTATATCTATATTTTCGTAAATGCAAATGTTGATCTTATATTTTATACATTAATCCGCCGGCTATTTTCCGATACTAAAATTCTCGAGCAGATGACGTCGTTTTAAGCGTTCGTTCGACAATCTGTTTAAATCATGTCGTAATTTTAAATTTCTGCCTGCATTTTGAGATTAAATTTTAACTTTTCCCGATTGTAAGTAGTTGTAAGTTTACTCGCTGACAATTTATTACCATGGCATGTAGAACTACGAATAGCATTAAGATGATTTCAATAGAACGCCAACAACGGGATGAAAAGTTTAGCAATAGTGCACTCTCGGATCGCGCAATTATTGCCAACCGGAGTCCTGATTGAATTCTTAGGTCAAGTTTGCGTTGAAAGTTTGCATAAAAGACCCCTAGCAAATTAACAGAGGATTCTTTATTTATTTTAGACTGAGAATTCAGTAATTAAAGTAGAAACTGAAGCAGGATCAGTTAGTAACCGCGCGTCCGGGAGCGGACGGCTCCATAAGGATGTTATTTTAATATAGTCACGAAAATTCGACGTAGGTAAACTGTGTAAAATTTTCACGTTGAAATTGACCAAGCGCCAACATTTCGTAAACACGCATGTCATGTCTGGAAGTTCCGTTCGTGTTGTCGGTAGACTATTCGAATTTAAAATGGATTCGTTTATAAAGGCATTTACTAGGGTTCGCATTTTCGATGAGAGAGTCGGCAGGTGAGTGACTTGTTTGCCGGTGGGCCGCGTTCGCTAACACGAGCAAAAGACCGGACAGTTTAGTCGACGCCGCCGAGGAAGCTCGCCCTCTATAAATCAGCCGGCGATTGACGCTTTCCTACAGGGAGTGATCTATTCTACCCCCACCATGATACAGCTTCACTTGCAAAGATTTTTCACGTACGGACAAGTTTGGACGTTAAAATTCAATACTATGCACTTACGTTGACGATGTTAAGCAGGTCTTTTAGTTTAGTCTGGGGGTTTAAAACGTTTTGAGATGTACAGCTTTTGATATACTACTCGATTATTTATTTATGACTGTACAATACGGGTTTCAAGTTTCCTAGTAAGTTAAGAGTTATCTACTCATCTAGGTTTCTTCAAGAGTTTGTCTAGGATTTTTAGGATTCCTCACGATGTTTTCGTTCACACATCACATCACATCATCAGCCTATTAATGTTCCCACTGCTGGGACACAGGCCTCCTCTCTGTGAGAGGGAATGGGCCGTAATCCACCAAGCAGGCCCAGTGCGGGTTCGTGGATGTCACATGTCTTCGAATTTTTAGTTCTAGGACATGCCGGATTCCTCACGATGTTTTCCTTCACCGTTTTGAGAGCAGTGGTGATGAAATAATTTACACAAAGAAAAGCGCCTGCCTGGGCACGAACCCACGAGCTACAACTTGTAAGTCGCGGCCTTTACCACTGGGCCACCACTGCTCTTGCATTGTTTTCGTACATCATTACTTGTTTGAATCTCGAATTAAGTAAAATAATAAATCTACACTTACTCAACCACCGCGAAATTTTATAAACAGCTACTCAAAACAGGATAAACCTATTGAAAATAAGAACACATCTACATCTTAAGAGGCAAATAAACTGTACGGAATATATAAAAAGTAAGATTTTTCCGTGTCCCGAATAAATATGAGCTAGATGTTGATCTACAAGTGTGCTGGTGGCTGGTAAAGACGCTGGGGTTTATGTCGTAAAATATAATCCGCGGTATTTTATATCAGGGCCCAACCCTACGCAATGTTTCTTAAACATGTACCAAATATTGAATGTCTTGTTGTTTGTTTCAGGTAAATGTGCTGGGACAGCGGATTTGAGAGTTTAGAGAAGTATACCGTTATAATGAGACGGTCAAACGTCCACTTCTGGACATGGTGGAGATACTTGACCAAAACAAAGTTCGTCACGAAATATTGCCAACATGCCGAAATCACTATAGATCAGTCAGATCGCTATATAGAGAGGTATCGGTCAGAGAGAGATTTGGTTCGTCATTATTAGGATAGATGGTTCTATGATGATATAACACAAATAGTGATATTTATGATGTTTTAATGTCATTAGATAAAACACTTAAAACCTAGATAATAATTTTCAGGTGCATTATGACCTCATGAGTATTGAATGCGAGGAGCACAGGATCGATCGATTTGTAGCAATGTTTGGAAGAAACCTGTATCCCATCGTAGAAATCTTCTGGTTGAAATAATGATGATCATAATTATGGCCTTAGATTCTAAATAAATGACCTAAAAATCTGATGAGGCTAGTTTTAAGCTCGTCTGTTGAAATTAAAACTATTTTATTTTGAATTTAATTCAGTCATCAAATTACAACCAAGTCCAAGAAAACTAATAATAAACAATCTAACATACAACCTCTCACATAACAATACAAATCTGAAAAACCAAATTCAATATTATACATGTATGCCGTAAAAACTGAGACTTTACACATTTTTACGGCACTAGTGCTGTAACGGCTATTTGTCCAGCGACAATAGATATAATAAATATTTACAAGCCACTTGTTCGATGCACTGTGGCTTGCTCACAAGCGCCACATTTAATATTTTACGAAGTCCCATCACGAACCGTCTTCAACCGGCCCTGATTGCCGTCCGATCGAAATTATATTTCACAGGCGCATTCAAAGCTGCCGGACAAGATTGCCGTTTCTACGCCGTATAGCGTGTAATATAAGATATATTCTAGTAATGCGGTGGACAACGGGTTTGAATTTTAGGACGGGGAAATACATATTGATAGCAGAGCAAACACGATGGCTTTTCTCTTTTGATATTGGGGTGTGGCTGTTTCAAATAATAATGTGTCTAACTAATAAAAAAATCTCTAAAATTTATCATGGATGATAAGACGTAATTTATTCAGAGCTTACATTAGCTGTAAATATGAAATAATATATTACATTATGTTTATCAAAACTATTTAGCACTACTTAAATATAATGAAATGCTTGTCAACAAATTAGATTAATTCTAATTTTCAGAATAACAAACCATTTTCCCCGAATGTCGTATCTACAACATAAATTAGTGAACACCCAAAATAAACCAGTATTAAATCGTCCGAATCCTAATATCTATTCTCATTTTTTCTTTATTTTCTCAGTGTACCCGCTTGGTATCGCGTGACAAGCCGCCATACCTCAGCTCCACCAGAAAGAGTGGCCACTGTTTGTTAATCTTGCTTTCATTGTGTAAAATATTTGGGAATATACCTCCGCAAAGCCTTTGTAGGCTCGGCCTCGTGGTCTATCGTTTGCCAGCAAACAATGCATGTTTAAGTGTTAAAACTGAATTAGGTAATTGAATTTTATACTGGTTGCTGCCATAAAAGTGGTTTTCGTTAACATGAAAGACTGCCCAAAATTGGTGTTGGAACACGCGAAATTTTTGTGACAAAAATTGTACAGCGCTTTTACTAAAAGCGTTCAAGTAAAAAATAGATTTATTTGTTCTTTTCCCTAAGTTGTACTTTCCCAAGAAAGTAAAACAGAAGAAAAGGTAGCGTTGCCGTAATGTAATTGGTTAGAAATTCTATTTCATGCGTCATTTCTCAGTCATACTTTTTCGTGAATACAAACAATGTAGAGTTTAGTTAATAATGTGGAAGGTTACTTGATACATTGCTGGTGGGTCTTTATCGAATTGAGTTCGTGATTGGGTACATTGGAAGTTCGACTGGCAATTATTGAAGACATTAGTGGCGGGAGCTTCCCCATAGACGCAGTGAACTTGAGTGAGGTACATTCTGCAGTAACGTAGTCTGCGCAGTTACGAGATGTGTTTTAGTAATGAGAGAATCGTGTTATTGTGTAGGGCTATATCAACGTTAGAAGGCCACATTTAGGCAAATATTATTCAGAGTTTAATTGGTAAAGCGATCAGTCTTTTTAACGGAATTACGCTAGTATTAAAACTGGTCAAGATTTCAAATATATTCCACAAATTCGTATACGAATATCTAATGAGAAACTCGATAAAAGTACAGTCAGAACATTCAAAACCAGGTCCAACAAAATTTGATAGCATTTGTGAAGGATTTTAAGTGAATTTGACATGAACTAGATGTCAAATTCACTTAAGATCCTTCACAAACGCAATCAAATTAAAACAAGTATATATAGTGCAGAGCTAACCTCCCAACGAAGACAAAGATATCCCAATAGTTTAGTTCAATAGTTAATAATGAAGCAACTAGAGCTATTTTGGTAGCCATTTCAATTTAAGGACAGGGCTTGCATAGAAACTTATCCAAGTTCCAAGTTAAGTTTACAAGAAACTCTATCCTTAGTGGTATTGTCTATTAAATCTACAAGATACACTTCTAGACACCGAGATGTTTTGAGAGCTCTATACAAAGTATAAATCGTTTGACTTGTGGTACATTAACTTTGTTGACGCGTTCAAGTTTAGAAAATTATGGGGAGGGCATTTGTAGAAATAACGTTTATTTGTTCATTGTTACATAGTGAATCTTAAAAATATAACATAATCATCATAACTGTAACTAACATGAATTAAAAAAAATATCGTACCTTTTTTTCGTGGATAGGTAAATTAAAAAAACCATTACAGTGCAACAATTTCCTTCGATTTTCAAATACTTTTTAATGTTTATAGCACACTTTTACTTTTTAATTTACTAGCGCGTATGCTCGCTCATTGACTTAATGTAGAAAAATAGTGTCATTTTCTATGGATGCGCGCGCTGCGCAGCCATGCGCAATGAAGATATTTCCGCCATACCACATATCTTTCCGTTTCCACTTTTGTTTTATTTCAACTGTATGAGTAAAGAAAAATAGTGTATGTAACGGCATATAAGTAGATATTACAACACTCGTGTGATACTAATATCGCACTCGGCTTCACTTCGTGCGATGAACCCACATTCGACCGTTGCATAAACTACTATTATTAAATAATCACTTTGTATGGACGGTGAACCCCAAACTAGGTAGAACATGTATCATTGTGATTTTTTTTAAGGGTGATGTTAGTATGCTAAACTATTGAAACATCTACGTTATAAGACATTTGATTGATGATATTTTCATCTAAGTGATTTTTATGAACACGAATGAGAATAAAAGCCGAAAAGTATGTGAAAATAAATTTCTGATTAATTCGAATTTTAGCAAAAATGAATCTCTATATTAGAAACATGAAATCCGTCTTGAAATTCCCTATAAATATATATCTCCTACGAAAATAATACATATAATATCACCACTGCAATATATTTTACAGCTGTTGTCGCTGCCGTTAATTATTAATATCGAAATGACTTTTTAAGTTTATTACTCGTTATTTTATTTTCAATATGTGCTACGATACCTTGCATATTTCTTTGCCCTACTTTATTGGTTAAAAAGCATACAATATTTTTCTATCCTACGGAATATTATTTTTAATAATTATCTTAGATTGATGGGCTTAAAATATTTTACCTAAAACTGAACGGTACTGATAACTGTTGAAGTAAATCTCTCTAATTTGCTTAATTAACTAAATATGGTCAAACCCTCAATATAAAGCGGAGCACTCACACACGCAAACTCAATCTCCCGGCCGTGCCCTCTCAATTTTGATCCTCGAACTAACCTACAAGTTCCGATCAAAGATCTGAACGTCTGGGACGGTCCTCGCCGTGACAGCCTCAAGTAATCCCAGATGGCGTGCTCGCCGATGAATTAAAGTCACTCAGACTAGTTGACTGGAGAACTACAGGAGATACTCATACCTATTCTGTAGACACAGCTTTAGAGTTCGGTTTTGTAATTAATTGTTTGCGTTGATATTACTTCAAGTGGTATTAGATGTAACGGATTCAGTCGGTTTTCGGATACAGTAATTTATTTGTGGTTGCCAGTTTTGAATATTAATGTTGGTAAGATTTCGTGAAATTGAATTGACAATCTTGGTATCAGAGATTATGCTGTAACTTGTAATCGTATTTTGCGTTGTATTGCTGTGGGGAATTAATTAAATTATAGTTTCTGTGGAGGAAATTTTGAAACGAAGAGTATTTGTTTATTTTTAATAAAAATAGCAGTGTTTTTATGTATAGAAATGGAAGGGTTTATAGATTAAAAAGAATATATTTAAGAATAACAAAAAATCCGACTGCATAAAAAGCGAACTAAAAAGACGTAAACAATACATAATTATGCGCGAGCTGGCTGACCAAAACCAGATGTATCCTCCGACTGCACAGCATGATTTTCTTCATGTTTACGTCTTTTTAGTTCGCTTTTTAAGCAGTCGGGTTTTTTGTTATTTTTAAATATTTTTTTTATTTACAACTTTTTAGTTATATTTTTTTAGAATTAGGTACATTTATATATATAATATAAGTGTTATATATTTTTGTAATCGCCTCTTAAAACCCTTTATTTTGATACCCCACACGATGGGTTTGGAAGAAAAAAAAATTGGGGACCCCCCAATATGGCGCCTAAAATCCGTCATTTTTCTATTTTCTAATATTAATGTTGCCAGTGGCACTCGCAGGGTTAAGACGAATCGATTGACGTAAGAATCATCAAAATCGGCCAACGCGTTTGGTCATGTGCATGCTATCTCATCCGACAATACGTGCGAGATAGATGCTGTGATGAGCTGTAAAAAGCTAGTTCGCGTACGGATACATACTTTTGCAATTTTTTTGCGAAATGGATGATGATTTAGGACGAAATCGAGAGAGCTAAATTTTATAAATAAAAATTCCTTTTTCTTATGGTATTTATTTGCGACCAAAGATGCGTTAAAATTAGTGTTGAAATATGGAACTTTCGACGCTCATCAACTTTCTAATATATATTTTATTTACTTTTTTTTCCATACAGGATGATGATACAAATTGATATATATTTTTATTTAGAACGTACACCGTCAAACAGTGGAGTAATCGCCAGACTACGTTTGTATGGACTAATTAAGAAAAAGTGTCACAAGAAAATGAAACTGACCCAACAATTTCCATATGTGAACGGCACATTAATTTTCAGTACATTGTTATATCTACCCACAATAATTAAAATAATATTATTGTTTTCACCGGTATTGTTCAAATGAACAATCAAAAATATCCATTATCTACGTGAAACATTTTATTCACAACGAATAAAATAAAACAACTCTGAATTTATTTAATAAAACCCAATCGAACAAATCCTTTATCAACTGATTCAACAAACTGCGCAGTTACAGAAATCTGCTTAACGCTGTGGTGTTTAGATTAAACAGGATTATCCATATAAGCGAGAACAATACAAAACAATAAGTTTAAATCGGTAACAATATCATACGCGCCTACAAGCGTATGTGTAGGTACAAACAAGAGATTCCAAGTTAAGGCAAACACGACATGTCTACATAAGCGAGGCGTTGTGGGGAAGCAACATTATAAACAAGCCCAACTTAATATTAGACCACAACGGCACAGTTTATTCATGTCACCAGGTGTAGAAAGACGGCCTAACGCCACAAGTTACCGCCATATTATACGTAATGCGATATTCAGACACATTATACTCAAGTTTACGACTCCAACTGAGGTAGCTTACGTTTATGAATCTTTAAACATCTTTTAAAATCCATACCATGAGTCCATGACGTATTTTATGTTCACAACCTGTATTAAAATTAAGTATTGCACAGTTACACACTCTAGGAAATTCTGCAACCCTCAATTATTGTACAATTCAGTCATAATATTTATAACAGAAACTTCATATGATTTGCAACAAGTTTTTCGAAACCTTGAAGTAAATAATCATTTTACAGTACAAGTAATAAAGTTGGCAAAATTCGTATCGAATTTTGAAATTCCGTTGGTCGATTTCGAATTTGGTACACATAATAGGGCCGTTATTTATTGTCGTGTATTTAATTGCCGCTTCTATTTGCAATGTAATTTATACGCCCAATCATAAATTAGTCGCACATACAGAGGCCAGTTAGAGTTTTATGTTGCCGATTAAAAATAAACTGTAGGACACCGTCATAGATGAATTGAAATAACTGCAAGTGCAACCATGACGTAGATGAATGCGCGGGAGTCAGTATATAGAATATGTTTCCTGTTGTCTGATCCCATTCACGTTCGAGATCGGCAAATGAATGGATGTCACGAAATTAGCAACGTATCGTGTGCCAGCTCATATCTCACACGAGACAGTGGCGGTTGTTCGCAGAGATCACGACAATTATACGGTATTACCTGATAATATATTGTAGGTGAGCTATGCAACTATCGCACACTCAATCATTGTGGGACGTCACGTCAAACGATATAAATCGTGCCACGTTTGCATAAATTACACAAATATACACACAGTACTGAATAGAGCTTTTCGGTTTCATATAAATGTGTGTTTGGTTAAAAGCTTTGACTTAAGTAAAGTCGTATTTACATAAACAAATATTTAGGAAATAAGCTAGTTTTACTCTCTTAATTAATTATGTATATCTCTCTTTTAATTTAATTAAATTGCGTATAAAACAAAAGTTTTATATACTTAAAATTAGTTGTTTGTCACGTATTTTAACTTTTGACACGTAAACATAAAGTGACGACTTTATAATGCGTTGAATAACGTGAAACGTCACGCCACTAGTACACTTTATACTGCCTTAGTGACGTCACAAGCCCCCACTCCTGAACTTTGATGCGCTTTATCTTTGTAATTTTTCATTGATTTGGTAAAGAAAAAAATACGTGTGCAATATTATTTGATAATCTCACTGACGGACTAAATAGAATTATATTTTTTTTACACAGGAAACATCCCTATTACTATCAACAAAGTAACTCAAATAATGTAGTGCTCTGAATATAATAATATAATAATTGTGTGGCAGAGGCACATTTTCCCTGCAGTGGAACAATGTAAAGTAAAAAAAAAGGTAAACAAAAACTCTTTTTTTTTTTTTAAAAAAATTACTAAGCATAATCATATAAGTTTCCCACTTAAAACAAAATAATAATCAAAATAACACAGTTAATGTTTACCCAAACTTAGTTCGTGATGACATTGTGAACTAATCTCGCTGAGGCGGGATACAGCAGCCACAATAACTCTGTGTCGCTCAAGCGACATATTTGCCTACCTCCTAGGAATGCCGACAACAGTATCTGAAGCAACTCAGATGTTCCAACAGTTTCAGCCTTGAGAAAGGGAAATTGTTTGTAAATTTCAATTGGAGGTATTGGATTTGTATTGAATATATATGTCGCGGCCAGATCTTAGAATTGATCACTTCATGATGTCGCCGACTATTTCATGAACTGGTTATATTTTATGACATGGCAAATACAAGCTGCTCATATCATGATAGTCTTGCCAGATCAATGAATAATCGGCGTTTGACGATATGAACAGTTAAACGCACGGCTACTTCATGATAATGGTCAATCATTAGCAGTAATCGGAATAGGTAGAGCTGATGTACCTAAAGTTCAAAGAACAGGGATAAAAAGTGGAGACTGCCCTACGACAATATTTTTTTTCGGAATATTTGTACCGAGTTTCGGCACATTACTTAAGTACAACTAATAAAGTAAAACAACTATCGAATTCATTACCTGTTTCTGTTTAAAAAAAAAACAGTATGCACGATTTTTATTGTTTTCATAAAATAAAGGTAATGGTACTGATTATTAGTAGTAGATCATATCTGAGAATAGTTACATTATCCACTGTTAGAGGCGCTGATATCGTTTTGTTTTTGTGATGCATCATGACGGCGAACAATTATTATGATTAAAAAAGCTAATAGTAGTTAGATAAAAGTGAAGTAAACTGTCGTTAACATATAAAACTACTTGAATTTTACGAAAGTCACTCAAAAAACGTGCACGAAAACCTTTGATATCATGGAAAACCTACATTAATGATATCGCCAAACGTGGATTGACATATCACCAGGGTTGACGTTTAAAAGATATGATCAGTTTTAGTTGGCCATATCATGAAATACAACCATTTCATGAATTGTTTGGCCACATCATGAAGTTATTAATTCTAAGATCTGGCCACGACTTATATTTGTAAAATTTTGTAGGTTTCAGCCACATTTGAATCGTTATTTCGATAGTAGTTATTTGTAGGTAAATCTAAGTTGGTCCCTAATTTTAAACTAATCTAAATCGTTATTATAAAGAAATCAAATTGTTTGTTAGATTATTTCTTTTGTAAAAGTAAAATCTTTGGGAGTTAATATGACTGCCAATGCGACATATTTGTCAAAAATATACGTAAATGTGACATTTACATTAACAGAGAGAGAGAGAGAGCAGTGGTGGCCCAGTGGTATCGGTCGCGACTTACAAGTTGTAGGTCGTGGGTTCGAGCCCAGGCAGGCGCTTTACTTTGGGTAAATTATTTCATCACCACTGCTCTCAAAACGGTGAAGGAAATCATCGTGAGGAAACCGGCATGTCCTAGAATCAAAAATTCGAAGACATGTGACATCCACCAACCCGCACTGGGCCCGCGTGGTGGATTACGGCCCATTCCCTCTCACAGAGAGGAGGCCTGTGTCCCAGCAGTGTTAACATTAATAGGCTGATGATGTGATGTGATGTGATGTGACATTAACATAAAATTTATAAAATTGTCATATTGTAAGATTGTCACCTGTTGCCGGCGAATTTTTATATCGGATCAGTATCCTATATAAGTGATTTAAGAATATAAAAATTCTTTAATCACTTTTTCTAAGTGCTACAGATTTTTATCACAAAAAATGCACAATGCCTGCCCTGAAAAAATCTAGTTTACTAGCTTACTAAAAATAAGTTATATAACCAGTTTTGATTAACAAGAAATAGTATCTTAACATTAACAATTACTCCTATCAGGTATTCCCCATTTTAAATGCCAAACAAACCACCCTTATCAACATTTATTGAAGGTAATAGCAACATTACTTCGACGTTTGTTCCCGGCGCGCGGCGGTCCCAAGATTACTTGACAATGTCACACGAAGCGACTTCCTCAAAGTAAGTTCATCTGTGGAAGTTCCCTTAAATTGAAACTGTACAGCATCTGCACATGCCGTGATAGTTATTGGGAATAAATTACGGAACTACCGTCTTTGACCCACATGCTGGCTTCATATTACGGTTTATTGAGGAAAAGTAATAATGGCTAGATATTGTTGGTACAAGTCGCAATTATGAAGAGTTTTATAGACTGTGAGGCTGTGGCTGAAAACTGTTAACTGTCGACAAAGAAATTCTTTATCAAATATAAGCAAAAAAAAATCTAACAACAAATATAAAATAAGTAATAACATAAAAAGCAGTAGGTAGGTATTACAACAGTGAATAACAAGATAATCTACAATGCATTGCCGTAATGATATGACAGACATCGACATTTCTTTTTGAGTAGAAACTGTGCAAAATGAGCCAATTTTTTTCAAAATTATGCTTTAATTTTCTGTAAGGATGATCAGTTATAAAGAGTTATAAGTAAGTGGGGCCAGGTTAACACAGCTGCGTCTAAATAATTCGATTCTGAGCATACATACTGCGTAATCATTCGTTTATTTGGTTTTAGTATAAAAAATTTAAAATTTGTTTAAAAAAATTAGCGATTTCATAAATATAGATAAAAGGAACTGTGAGAAGATTTTGAGTTTGATACACTGATCTGCAGGAATCAGTCAAATCCATATTAAAAATGCAGCCTATCTTTAGACAGTTTTGAATATTATTATTAGATTCAACAATACCCATAGCAACGTAGGTTGTTTGAACAGGTCAAGTGGTTGAACTGTCTAATTAAAATAAAAGTCATAAAAAAATAGGATTTGTAATGCAGTCCCAAAATATATTTTTGCCTGTTAAAATAGACGAAAACATAGGAGTAATTTGCCAATAATTCGCATAAAACTGAAAATTGATGTCAGGCTCCTTCTGGGTAAGCTCACTCCATCGTCAACTTTGTCTCTGTCATATCTGACCTAGACTAGAGTCAAGAGCGAACCAAACACAAATTCTGGAATAGTACATATTATTATTATTTATTCATTTCAATCATCTTTGGATCGTACAATTACACTAAATTAAAAAATTATCAATTAAATTAAATTAATTACATTTAAATTTAAAATTATACATTATCTTACACTAAATCAAAACAATATCTTAACATTAGCATATAACATAGGATACTTTTTATCCCTTGGAATAATTTTTGACATTCAAGTGGGCGAAGCCGCTGGCAGAAGCTAGTTCAATATATTTTATGGACTATTGCGCGATTGTAGCAAGTTTTTTACAAGTTAAGGATTAGATGCAATAAATTGAAAAGAAATACGTTAAAGTAGCTTTTCTAAATAAAGTAACAGTTAATTTATTCCTTCTAAGAAACCTACCAACAACCTTGTTAAAACTGGGTAAGGTTTACTCGTAAATATTTAATTGGATTGATCGAAATTGATTTGTTTCTTTCAAGGCTAAAATCAAAGAAGATAGAAAAAAAGGTGTATTAATAAATTTTCAATAATTATGTCCTTAGTACCTATCTTTATGAAACTGTGACAAGAGGAACTTAGAAATAGGGTCGATTTCTGGATCGAGAATTTGTTAAAAACAAATGATAAATGATAAATGATAAATGATTTATTTTCTGTAAGTTGGTTTGTACAAACACTTTCACATGTCGATCATATTTTTTAAAACTAGATGAGGTCGGCGTTTCCTGTCTGACTACTCTGAGAAGAAAGGCCGAAACAAACTCAGAGGTCACAGTCTCTTTTAAAGTCCAGACAAAAACTTGGTTAGATCATGTGAAGACCATGTAGACTGATGTCTGAAATGGTCTTTTGAGAAAAGAACCAGCCAGATTGAGTGGACCTGTCCAGTCAGTGCACGCATTTGTCAATAACCGTGCAGCTCAACTTAGAATTTAAGGAGCTCAACGAATTGACGAACAATACCAAAGAAAGGACATTCGGGTAGGCCGCATAAATACTCAAACTGCCAGACCATGATTAAAAACTAACTAAGATAAATTAAAATGAAAAGAAAAAGAATAATCCACATAGTCTTCACATTCACAATAATTAAAATAAAATAATATAATACTTTAAAAAGTAAATATTCTTGTCATGGCAAGAAAAATAAAAAAAAATAAAAAAATAAAAATATAATTAAAAACTAAATCCACGAAGCAAAAAAATAAATAAATAAAAAACGAAATTAATTGGAGCAGCTCAATCCCAAGCCTTTTTGTCCTCAACGTAATCTTTAATATTATAAAACGCTTTCTGGCACAACTTACGTTTAATGAATGATTTGAATTTATTAACACTTAAACCTTGTACGTCGCTTGGAAGCTTATTATAAAAGCGTACACATTGACATCTAAACGAGCCACCTATTTTCTTGAGCCTTGTTGTAGGTACTACAAATTTGTGTTTGTTCCTAGTATTTATGTTATGGATATCACTGTATTTTTTAAACAATTTTATATTTTTATGGGCATATAAAAGATTTTCATAAATATACTGAGAAGGCACAGTCATTACATTAATCTCCTTAAATTTCTCTCTGAGAGAGTGTCTCGGGCTTAATTTATAAATTGATCGAACAGCTCTTTTCTGCAAAACAAAGATAGTCTGGATGTCGGCGGCATTTCCCCACAACAGAATACCATACGACATTACACTATGAAAATAGCTAAAGTATACTAAACGGGCTGTCTCTATGTCAGTTAAATTACGAATCTTTCTAACAGCATATGCTGCGGAGCTTAGCTTCTTTGACAATTTATCTATATGTGGGCCCCACTGGAGCTTAGCATCCAAAGTTAGGCCTAAGAATACTGTGCTATTTTCAGGATTCAATTCTTCGCCCTTTAACTACACATCAGTTTTCACCTGCCTAACGTGAGGTAAGGTAAACTTAATGCATTTGGTTTTTTTTCCATTTAAAAGTAAATTATTAACATTAAACCAGTGAACTACTTTTGAGATCGCGCTATTTACATCGTCAGTAACCAGCTGCTGACGTTTAAGTTTAAACAAAAGTGAAGTATCATCCGCAAACAACACTATATCATGGTTATCCTTTATGAGGTAAGGCAAGTCATTAATATAAATAAGAAACAAGAAAGGGCCAAGAATTGAACCTTGCGGGACTCCCATTGTTACTATAGATCCGGGACATCTTTTTCCATTAACGTCAACGCTCTGAATCCTATTACTCAAGTATGAAGTAAGAAGAGCCAGAGCGCCGTTCCGGATCCCGTAGTGGCGGAGTTTCCTGATTAGCGTTTCATGAAGAACACAATCAAATGCCTTGGACAAATCACAAAATATTCCCAAGGCATCGCACTTATCTTCCCATGCATTATAAATATGTCCTAAAAGCTCAACACCGGCATCAGTAGTTGAACGACCCCTTGTAAAACCGAACTGTTTGCTATGTAATAATTTATGTTTATTAAAAAATCTTTGCAATTGCTCTAAAATTAATTTCTCAAATATTTTACTAAACGTAGGTAGTACTGAAATAGGTCTATAATTTGTAGGGTCTGAAGTACTACCTGATTTAAACAAAGGTATTATTTTACTATTTTTCATTAGGTCAAACAACAACAACAACATTTGTCAAATTTATCATTAATGCTAAAGTTCGATATTTTTTTAGGCTAGAGTTTGACAAATACTCAAGTTCAAATTTCAGAAATCGGGGCTACATTTTAGAAAGAAATTGTAATTATGAAAAGGAAAATAATGCTTTCTTATCTAAGTATACGTTAATTCGAAGACAGTAGAAGCCAGTTAATTTACTGGTAAATATTTAATGGTTTCGGTGAAATTGATTTGTTTCTTTCAAGGTTGATCCAAATTACGTTGAAACAAATGACCCCTCTTTCTGAGTTTGAAACTAAGTAGTTACGTACAGTGTGGTTTAACCCTGGGCAATTTCGACTAGACTGGTAAGGTTTGAACTTTCAACCTAATTGAGCCTTCACTCAATAGTGCATAAAGTGAAGGACACACAGTGGCAACACAATTGCCCAGTGCACACGAGTACTGCCTCTATTTACAAAGGTGGACTTTTGTACATAAAATGTGGGATTGTAGTTACGAGGAAGTAAGGTCTGAAACAATAAGGGCCTGTTGTAATGGCGGATCAAAGGTATCACATTATTATCCTTCAAGGGCTACAAGTGATCCAATATTTCATAATAAAACGCACTTAAAACACAGCTATAGCACCAACAAAAATGCGTACCAAAAAATGAAGTGCACCTGCCACAAAAACGACCACCGAATCCCGAAAAACGAAAAAAAAAACAATATATTACGATCGTGTATATTATGGGCGAATCTGAATGTGTCAGTGCGTAATTTATCGGGGTACGTGTTTTTTGTGGAGGTTCTCTTGACCTCATAAAACACAGCGCTGTGCAGGGACGAAATCAGAGGGCACTCGAATGAGCTCGGCCCGCGGCGTTCATCGAAAGTGGGAAAAACAAGCGATCGCCACTCCACTGAGACGCCCCCGATAGCACTTCACACGTCGTAGTGATTTTTACAACGCTCGCACTTGACTGTGTGGCGTTTTTCGCTCGTAATCACTTTGATGTACGCGCGTCCCTTCCGCGGTGGTTGGGCTTCAAGTCGGAGGCGCACTTGAAATTGAAACGCGAATGTTTCCTTTTATATTGAGAATATTTTTATTGAAGTGGTATCAAAATTTTTATCTTTTCTGTTGAATCAAATTCTGTCATATTTATTTTAGTTAAGAGGTTCGAATCTTCTTTCTGTCTTATTTGTGTGGACTTTTATGCGTAAGAAATCAAGGAAAGGATGAAGTAAAGCTTTGGACGAATGGAGACGAAGGTTAGGCTAAAGGAACTAGGATCTTCTAATAGCGTGTTGGATTTCCAATATCGTCAAAGTCGCGGGTAACACTTAGATGAGGCCCGATCCCGTGTGTCCCTCGTCTAAGTGTTAGCCACGAGTTTTTGGTACATATGTCAGAAAAAAGGGGAAGCCTTTATTCCAGCAGTGCGTGTCCTTAATCAAGAAAATTAATCATGACACATAATATTGCTGCAGTTAAGTTACATTGCCCAAAAAGTATTACCACAAATAAATCACCGATTTACCTTCATCGATATTCAAATCGCAACCGATGGATAATTCAATATTTATGTGTCGATTGTCGAATCATCGCAGACGAATGCAGCGGGGAGTGAGAGATTCTCAGGTTCGGACGTGTGCCTCGGCGAGGTTGGCAGGTTTCCAACCACAATACACATTTAACTGGGTGATTTTATACGCAGGACACAATTTTAAAGTAGTCTATAAATGTTAAAAGTAACATTAAGTAACTGTAGTGTTTTGTTTTTCCTATTTTGCTTTTCAAATTATCGTTTTGGTGTGCGGTGGTTTAGATGCAAATATCGGATGTTATCCTCGCTGATTCGTAGGGTTTCATACGTTTGTGGGCGTTAGATGAAAATATAATGAGGATTATTTCGATGTTGTTTGAGGATGGAGTAGATTTGAATTAAAAAACAGCAAATTTTCATCGTGTGTGAATTTTCATTTCATCTGTTATTAACTAATTAAGTAAAGTGTGGATGGCACAGATAACTATTTGATATCTATTGATTAAATGTACTTATCTAAACTGTAGTCACGACGAAACAATATTTTCATTTTTACTTCACAGAAATCGAATAGCGAGGCTAACCTTCAAACTAATACATCAAACGCAACGCCACTATATTTACAAACACAGAAAACAGAGAATGGTTTAATTGAAAAATTTACGTCCAAAAAAATGTTGTACCTATAGTATGTCAATTTAGTTTGGGGCCGTCGCAAAACTATTACTGCACTACTTTATTTGCTGACAGCACTGAAAATTTGCGTCAGGCTAAGTGCCAAATTTATAACATTGGAACTGTACTATGGAAGGTTTTCACACTAATTGGTTTTGTAGGAAGGATTGTTAAAGATAAAATATGCGATGCGGACTGTTTTCGTTTACATATTGATTGATTGCGTCATTACTATTGAAGTCTGATGAGTTTGTTTTGTTGTCAATGATTTCGGTGACGTATGATAAAAGCTTGTCAAGCCGGCTGCATGCAGTTCATCAATCCATCTTGATCAGTGGCGAGGGATCTATCTGCATATAGTAGTAAGCTGGGATGTGCGATTGCGTTGTTTTTGGAAAATTGGACGTTGTATCCGTGTTCGATGGAAATTGGACTTGAATAGGATTTGTATAGCTAAAACAGAGCAGTCTCTGATTTTATGTATCTATTCGAACCGTAAACGAAGATTTATCTGGAGCTTTTTCCTGTTCAATCGGTTACTGGACTACTAAATAAAGCGAACTGCCCAAAGGCTCAACCAAATGGCATTTCCAAGAAAATAAGTTTTAGATGAGCTTTTGAATTGCAGTAAATATGCTGTTATTTGCATTTCTGGGTAACTCTCTCTGTTTATTGAGAAAAGTAAGGCAGAGAAAAATATATTTAATCATGTATATTTCATCCAATTTACGTACAAGATTGTTTTTTGAGATTCTAATTATGTATAATTGTAATTTTGACGTTTCCAATTTGATCTTTGACTAATGATCATTCATATAAGCATTTTTTTTGTTTCTGGTTAAGCTTGTTGAGACAAGTAAGACAGAAAAATACATATTCAATAATGTAGGTATTTAATCAACGATGTGGTACAGATGTACAAATATATTATGTATATACAAACTAATTTTTTTTTAACGACACAAGCATAGAACGTCGAACTACTGAGACTTTTTCTTAGTAGTTCGGCGATCGAACTAATCAATCGAACTAGTGAGAACAAACCGGGAAGTAAACAGATTAAAGAAGTGAAAAGTTTTTCCGCAAAGTATGAAAAGCTTGAGGCGTACAAAAAATCAACTATCCAGTAACGAGTAAAACAAAACGTATCCAAGGTCTGAGTGCAATAATCCTAAAATATAGTCCAATCTTTACGTATGGCCTCCGAACAGTTATTATTATTAGAAGTCTTTAACTTGAATTATTTGTCAGTAGTAAAAAGTATAAAATTCGATCATGTGTGTAATGTTTTCAACACGAGAGTTTGTATTTTGGCTGTATATTGTTTTCTGCATTTAAGGGGTAAAAAAGGGGGTTAATTGAATCTTTACATAGACTACTGAAAACATACTTTGAGAATACTTTTATTATGAGTACAGCTAAGGAGTGGAATTTCCTGCTGGAGTCTATGTTTCCCGATAGTTACAATCTAGGGGTCTTTAAGTCAAGAGTGAAGAGGTTATTTTTAGGCAAGCGTGCTACACCGTCGACCTTACCATCAGGTGAGATAGTGGTCAAGCGCGAACCTATATAAAATAAATAAATCTAGACACGCGGCTCCATTTCAAGCTATTAGTAGACTAGCAGCTATCTAACGCACACAAAATGAAAAAAAAAATCCTCCTTTTAGGGCAGTTGGGTAAAAGCAGAGACATTCCATGTATATTTTCAAATTTCAACGGTAGTAAGGCTGCTTGGGTGGAAAAATGTCAATTTTAAAGCATGTGATGTTTGTGATCACGCATGCGGACTCTGAGTAAATCCTCGAGCATAATGTGTAAAGCATGTTGAAAAAAAAGAAAAATCCACGTGCGTCAAGACTCCCTAAGTGGGTACGTGGTACTTACGTTTGGTAAAAAGAGGAAAATATCAAGCATTAAGAGACAGATGAGGTCTTCAACCTTCCTCATACCGTTTCCTACTTAATGTGCCTTTGGTTTTACTTAAAGCAACTGTAATAATCTCATAGCTTTGTCCTACCAGGGTTTTGCAGTCTTCATTAGCACAATCTATTTAACATAGTAGGTATAATTAGACGACTAGGTAATCTTTCTGCTTGTTTACACAATCGGATAAGTCTCGATACATGTAGTATCGATCTCAGTAGATACTTCGTATGGACACAGATAATATAATAATACAGTAATGGATAACATGTAGGAATGTAGGACTAATACAGGATCTATACCGCACTTTATTATTCTTGGTTGAAAATAAGACTTGATCATAAAAGAGGGGTGAAAAAGATAACATGTCATGAAAAGTAGAAGTAACTTACGGTTTTTTTTTACTGAATTCAAAATAAGGAGGTGGTTCTCAATTCGACGGTTTTATTTTTATTCTTTTTATTTATGTTACACGATTACTTGAACTGATTTGACAAATTCTTCTTTCTTATAAAAAAATATTATACTTCCCAGGTGATCCCATGGTCATCAGGTCAGAATCTGATGATGGGATCCTGGAGAAATCAAGGGAACTCCTCAAATATTACGGGCGATATAGCGATTTTGGTATTTTCATCTACCATGCAAATATTTGTACTCAGAAAGTATCATTTGGTAAAGTGGTACTGATGAAGAAGACCACAGATGGCCACTGGAACTCCTTAATGCTATGTATGTCACGGGTATTATCTTATACCCGTTTCGAATAGTTAACCGACTATGATGAAGCAAATACTTTTAAATTAATGTTAGGTACTGTTGAACTGGTGTTGAAGCCGGAAGGTAGGGACTGGAACTCCGAAATAAAACGATGTATCCTAAAGTAAAGTAAAGTTTATTTTATTTGCAGAGATTGTAGGTACATGACATAAGGTGTAAATAAAAACAATTGTGATCCTTGTACAATCTACCAGATTAGGCATGCAAACATGAATTAAGTAAAACGAGTAGATAATCAAAAAACTAGTCTCAAAAATACAAAATTACGAATTACAGTTCAAAACAGATACAATTAAATATGTTGGTATGTCGTTAAATTGCATAAAACATGTTATCATTATATTAAATTAGAAATTTACATTAGAATGTCAAATGTCATTGTCATTTAGAAAATCGTTAATCGAGTAGTAACACTTTTCAATCAATAATGCTGTTAACTTCTTTTTAAATTACGTATCGTGTTATCTTTTATTATGTCAGGTATTTTGTTATATATTGTAGGTCCCATACTAATAACATTTTTTTTTAAATAAAGCAGTATTGCAACTCTCAACTAGTAAAAGGTTTTTGTACTGGCTTCTGATTGGTCTCTTACTAGTTTGCGAAACTGTAGTAAATAGATGCATGTTACCTTTAACAAAAATTGCCATTTCTAAAATATACATTGCCGGAAATGTTAACAGCTTTAGGGACTTAAACACTGGAACACAACTTTCAGTCATTTTCATATTTAACATCGATCTTAAACAACGTTTTTGGGCCTTGAATACCTGTTCCCGTAGGCAAGAATTTCCCCAGAAAACTATACCGTATCTCAGAATGGATGCTACGAGACCATGGTATGCAACCAAAGTTGTGGCGATGTTAACCTTCTTAGCCAAACTGATCCTAGTCATGTTTGGGCTTATTGGAATCGTCATAAGATGTACTTTGGCTATAAATGATTTTTATGGTAATTGGAGGTACCTAACAAAACTAAAAATAGATTAATAAAAAACTTTTTAAAAGAAAGTTATTTTTCGCTTTGTAGTGTTTTGTTTTGGAAGTCGGTTTGATTTTTTTGTTAAAATGTTTTTATTGGCTTTTGTATGTTGTCTGTCTTTTGATAAGAAAAGTTCAACAAATACTGTTTACGTAGATTCTGAATGTAGGTAAGTTAAACTTTATTGTACGCCGTGACGAATTACAAACGAGGCTATAATCGTGTGTTGACTTATTAATGTAATAATCGGTATAAGCTAACTCTAATAATATTATGCTCTAATAAGTTTTCTCACAACACTTATTATACACAGATATAACTAAAAAGCACCTCACTTCTATCGTTGTTTACGTTGAATTTAATATTGTTTTTACGTAATGTGTCCGTTCATTTCGGCTGGACTCGCCAGCTAGTTTCCAATTTTATGGTGGTTGCACAAGTGGCTTAAGCCCCCGTGCACATAGGACGAATAATTTCGCAAACTGCCGTAAAAGGTAACAAAATAACATATGCGACAAATAAGATCTAAATCTATTTTTAACCACATGTTGATTGGCTTGTCGCGTCTTTCGGTCTCCATTATATCCTTTTGTCTAAAATGCCTAATACATTTTTGACGCTTTCTCAATATTTCAATTCAACCAAAAATACTCGTAGAATTCGAATCAATTTTTAATTTACAAAATAACGAACAATGGAGAGCGTCCAACGAAAATTTTTGAAATCAGTGCAATACCGCTGTTACCGTAACTTCCCGTCGTATAATGACTTGCTAAAAAAAATTAATGTAATGAGCCTAAAGTCTAGAAGATTATACCTTGAAACGATGTTCCTTTATGATGTGTGTAATCACAGATACGACTGCTCAGATATTACCGATAACTCTATCGGTAATATCTCTATCGGTATCGGTGTATTTTTACACTTCTAGGAACAAAGTAATGTACTCACATTACTTTGTTCCTAGAAGTGTTTTGGGGCGAGGGGTGCGCGCGCGCCCACTATTCGCTTTTTCTTCCTGTCGAACAAACGCTGGAGCCCGCGCACCTCTGCTCCGCATTTGTAATAGTTTTAATGAACATTTTGCTGACTTGGACATATTTTCAATGCCCACTAATAAATTTTTGAAGCAATAAAGAGCCTTTAAATTGTTATTTGATAGAATGTGAAATTATTTGTTTCTTTGTTTTGTATCGTTTGCTCGAAACTAACTTTCTACTATATATGATGTGGATAACGGTGTAAGTTGCGCATTTATATCATGTTATTATAGTATTAGTCATAAGTTTTAAATGTTATTCCTAAATAAATAAATAAATAAATGGATTCTTTAATAATCTCACCAAATAAATTAAAGCTTTCATATCAAAAACTAGCAATTTCAATGTCAACAATACCGAAGCCTGAAGTTTCCGTCCAACTTTAATAAGAAATATAGCCTATTCTGAAACACCATAAAAGCGATCCGAATTTAAATCAAGCAAATTATCCTCTTCAGTCATTATAATTTGGCAAAATAAATTTATAAATTTCAGTTAGAAGGTTTTGATTCGTTTCGCCACGAACCACGACAACTTGTTCCCTACTTTCGCTGAATTCTGTACAAAAGTTAGTAGATTAAAACTGCCAATTAGGGAGCATTTGAATTCCAAGTTGTTTTAGAATTCGCGTAATTATTGTTGGATGAACAATTACAGAGAGGACGAGAATGGATATTTGACAATATTTTATTTTGATAACTGGACTGTCAGTCATGGTTGTTCTTTTAGATTTATTGTTCAGAGCGAATATTTATGTAGCTATATTATTTGATTTAGAGTAATTAGTGTATTTAATCTCGATATTTATTGAGATTTTATCAAAAATCACTATACATTTTAATTGCAATGCTAAAGAGTTGAAGAAACGCCTAAAATGTGATGGTCAAAATGATCAAATACCTAAGATTCTCTTTAAAATAGCACAGAAAAAAAATACAAGAAAAAAATAGACGTCCAAATAAAAACACTACAAAGTGAAAAATAACTTCAATTTCGGAAGTCGGTGTTCTTGTTTTACTTTCTTTGTTTTTTTGTCACCGATTTTTTTACTTTTTATTTGAGTTACATATCTATAATGCCTACAGTAATAATAGAATAAATTACCCGAATAACATGAAACTTGAACACAACCGGTGCGATTGCAGCAATCCCGAGAGCTTTGCCGTCATTTATTGAAGAGTTATATGTATAGAGGTGTATCTCCGAAGTTCATCGTCAGATCTTGGGGCTTTGGGGTCCTTTAAATGGGACTACATGAGAAGCAACATCTTTCAAATAAAAAAAAAAACATTTAAATCGGTTCACCTAGTAAAAAGTTTTGAGGTAACACAAATAAAAAGAATAAAAAAACGGCCAAGTGCGAGTCGGACTCGCGCACTAAGGGTTCCGTACCATTATCGCAAAAAAACGGCAAAAAAATCACGTTTGTTGTATGGGAGCCCCACTTAAATATTTCTTTATTTTTTTTAGTATTTGTTGTAATAGCGGCAACATAAATACATCATCTGTGAAAATTTCAACTGTCTAGCTATCACGGTTCATGAGATACAGCCTGGTGACAGACGGACAGACAGACAGACATACAGACGGATCGCGAAGTCTTAGTAATAGGGTCCCGTTTTTACCCTTTGGGTACGGAACCCTAAAAAGTACTGTAGAATTGAGAACCGATTTAAAAAGTCCTCCTTTTTTAAATCGGTTCACTTTCTATTCAAATATGTTTATACACGCCCCTGCACTAAACTTGGTCACAACACTAATTATAAATATATAAACGACGTAGTTCCGCGCGTACTCATCAAAATTAAACTGTTATTATAATGACGGTGTAATCCAGTAGCAAGGTGCTAGTTCAGGAAGTGTGGCAGCTTCCAATTTAATGGTGGCTGAGCAAGTGCTGCGTTGCCTCCCCGCTTCCCCCCCACTGACAATATTAATAATTTTATTGCAAGCTAGACGCAATACGTCATTAAACTGTTAATGTTTTATAAAAAACGAAATTAAATGTTTTTCGTGGCGTTTTCTGCGGTGGATGGTGGTGTTTTTAATCCTCGACGGAAAAAGAGGGTTGTTATCAGTTTGAGGTATGTTGCTGTATATCTGTGTATATGTGTGTCTGTCTATGGCATCATAGCGTCCAAACGGGCGAACCGATTTTGTTTTTTTTTTGTTTGAAAGGTGATTTTGTCGAGAGTGTTCTTAGCTACGTTTGAATAAAATCGGTTCAGCCGTTCAAAAGTTATGGGCGTTTCACTGTTTGAATCTAGGTGTTTTCGCAAGATATAGTATCATAATTACGTGTTCAATAGATTGCCGATCGAAGCGTATCTACTATGTACTAGATCAATTAAAAATATATCAAAGGTTTTTAAAATTTTGAAATTTTACTTGTGAATTAAATAAAAATACATAGCGGTAGTGTTATAGGAAGGTAGTTGAGTTTCGTTGAGGTTGAAAAATGGTCCGCCATCGTTGGGAATCTGCCATATTATTCGATTTAGAATGATGTCACTTAACTAACCGTGCATTATTATCCAAACCAAGCGCGTATGCCAATTTTCTGCTCAATCGGTGGGCAGTAACTGTTTTAAAATTCAGTTTCAAGATTTGACCCACACATATACTAACCGACTAATTAACAAGGCAAGCAGCAATATGATAACAATACGTAGCCCTATAATACAGAAAAAATATTACATCAAACCCTTAAAGAAAAGCAGCCTAAGAATACAGGTGGCCCACCCTGCGTTTAGATGAAAATGCTGCTCGCCAGCAAGTGCTAATTTTGTAGTGCTTAAGAATAGGTATTAATACTATACATGCTATACATACTGAAAGAAGCTACATAAGCTCCATAAACTTCTCTAAAAATAAATATTCCATTAATAAAAAAAAAATGAATCAAGCTTTTTCTTATTTCTCTCAGCCAACCCTTTCATTTGATAAGTAGGTACCCATATCATGCGGGTGCATACAAAATAATTGGTCCGCCATCTTTGGGCGACCGCCGTTTTGGATGTAGAATATAGGAGTGCATTTTAAAAAATCTATTTAATTATCTTTCAAGAAAAATCTAACGTCAAAAACTAATGCGCAGTCCTCTAAATACACAAAAAATAACACATCAAACCCTTAAAGAAGAGCGGCCGAATAATTCAGGTAGCCCAGCCTGCGTTCAGATGAAAATGCTACTCGCCAGCAAATGCTAATTTTATGGTGGTTGAACAAGTGTGCCGAATCCAGTCGCTGTCGTCCGCAGTATTGCCTGGTAGGCGTCATCTAAATAAAATATAAATCCGGAGGGTAGATAACAAGGGTTGCGAATAGTTTAGCGGGTTGTGTACTCATCATTGTGTTAATTAATTTATTTTTCGTGTTGTGCTGGTTTTAATGTTTGGTGCGTGGATGTGAAATGTGAAGGAACACGGGTGGGTTTTAGTCAGTAAAAGTCTGACACGCCCTTCTGCTTCACCCAGAGCCGGGAGAGGTCATTGGATGATTTCCCAGCAAAAATAAAAATAAAAAGAGAAAGGTGTACCCTAAAAATCAACTAACCTTAACCTTATAGGATCACTTTGTTGTCCGTCTGTCAAGATCCTTTTTCTCATAAACGTGTAGAGTAATCAAGTAGAATTAGTGCCTTAATTTTGACACTCACATATAAATCAAATTTTCGTCGACCCGCACAATTCGCGTAGTCCCCGCGTGCCTCGTTCATTGCCAATAGCGCGCGGCGATGTTGAGAGGAGCGGTCTCAACAGCGCCATCTTATATTTTGACCGTATATTCGTTATTACTACCCTGAAAACCACGAAAATTACACCTATGACAAAAATTTATAGCTAGTATTTGAAATCATGATTTTGATAACAGTGTGCACCAATAGCCATACATTAAATGCTTATCAGTCCGTAAGTTACTAACTACACTAGATACTTAAGAAAAGATACCAAAATCTAGAACCAGACTTTTTTCTTACATATGATTGCAAATTGACCGCAAGGCAAAAATAAAGCAGCAATTTAAGCTTACTACGTGAGGATTTTTCTCCCTAATTGAAGTTTTAGATCGCCGTAGCCAAAAAAGTGTTCCCATTAAACAACGAGGTCATTCTTCACGGATCTAAAAACGAACCCTCACACAATGTTGCTGGTGATTAATGGTACAGTCAGCATGCAATCGTTACTTTTCATTACTGTTTGGAAGTGCAGAACCGAAGGCCGGGTAGCGGTCAGATTAGAAAAGTTCCCCGCAAAACAAGTCTAAAATCGACTTTAAAAACATAGACCAACATTTGGTTTTAGAAGCGCCCCCTGTTATCGAATTGAAGGCAAGTTTAAATTGGAATGTATCCCGCAATAAGCCTCTCGTGATTGGCCTGTTTGTTCTTAATTAGTATTAATCGGGAACTTCACAGGTTTACACTAAGTTAGTGTCGGGCTTTTGTTTTCAACCGATTCCGATCGTTATTATAGGTGGTAAGTACACAGTACTACGCAGGATACCTAGATTATTGACGCTTGTTTACTGTCCTCGGCTTGGTTATGATCACAATCTAGATCGAGTAAATATTGGTCGATAGGTACACGATAAAATGAGTTTCAATATCCTTTACATTATTTTAGCATGTTAATTATTTCGTAGACATTAGGTAGGGTGCATCTGCGAAGACCGAAAGTGATTAAACAGTGTAACGTGTCGGTTGCTGACCGGAAATTATGTAAAATACACCTAAAAACACGGACGTGGGAAATCAGCATATTCATTTTAGGGGGAGAGCCTACCCGCCCTATCCATTAGTGAGTCATACAGCCAGTCGCAAACAAATCTCCACGCGGATGCTCCTTGCATGTATTTAAGACAGACGAGACGTTTTAACAAGCCAATATAAATAGAGAAACATGATACTAAATACTCCAGCGTCTTGTCGAACCAAATCTCTTGTGACACGATAAACACCACGAACATTTCTGAGCAGCGTGCGCTCTCAAACATTTGCCTGACGATTCCTTCAGTCATTTGAAGGGAATGACTCTTATCGTTTTACTTTTATGGACTGCGAATCGAAAAGGCTTCAACGTTACAAAACGAGACCCTTCTATTGTGTAGAAGTGTTGAGTGAATGTGCCATGAAAGTTCTTTGTCGTTGTACCAATACGTACCTCGGAAAAATACCCGAGAAGGTCTCCGGTCCAAAAATAAAACCAAATTTTGTAATAATACCTACCTGTGTTTTTGTTTGGAGAGCAGTGTTTTAGAAGGTGGACTTCTTTTGTTATTGTAAGGATTTTACTCACAATCCCTTCTTTAAGTGCACTTACCGCTCAGGCATTCAATGTACAATTTATTGAACCGCACTGAAAAACAACTCTCTTAACTCTTTAGGCGCCCCTATAGCTACAAATGTAAATATATCCTAAACAAATCCTTTAATACCCCACATGTTTGAGAATTCATCAAATATTCACCATGTTTCAACACAATTTTCTTTCCTTTACAGAAAGTCTCCGAGACTACTTTAGCAAATTCGGCGAAATCACAGAAGTTATGGTTATGAAAGATCCCACAACGAGGCGGTCGAGGTATGTTCTGATACATTCACTTTACTAACTCTCGCTATCGGCATTTCCCAGGAATACCAACTTCATCTTGTTTACATGTACTTCACGCTCTGAAGCCGAGATAAATTGACAGATTGCTTTGAAAACCGCAGAAATATTCAGGAAAAGTTTCAGCATACCCCCGAGGCTGAGCGTATAGTTTTATAGCAGGATAATCCAGGTTTAACGGTAACGATAGCCTTAATTTTAACAGAACATGAACCTAATTGGCAGATTTTGAAATATTGTTACAATATCAGAGGCATAGGAATGCTTTGTTGCATAGTTGGGGAGCGGTGGTCGGCCGCCCACGACGGCGTGAACTGGCCAACTCGACTCGTACTAAAAGTTATCGGTTTGCAAATAAGTTTCATTCTATAGAGAGGCACACTCGTTTCGAAATTTGCGGTTACCTTTGAATTGTAAGCAGTTAAATGTTGGATTTCAAATTTAGGAACTTAACAATAGAACTCGAATTATTCCAACTGAATTAAGCGTTTGGACGAGTTGAATGAGGATTTCGGTATACACTTTATAGGTTGCTAAACTAAGTTCTGTTAATAGCCGTACTGCTTTGGGCATAGCTCGAATATTTCTCTGCGTATTCCTCCGACCCTTGTTCACCTTAAAGTTTTTAAACATTCATTACGCGTGATATTGATGCGGAGTTTGTAAATAAAAGCGTAGTACGTTATTGGTTCTGAAGTGGAATAGTTAACGTCCTTGAAAATGTGAACACAAGCTATTACAATCACTATCTCGGTGAACAACAATCAAGGCGCTACGTACACAAACTGAGTGGCTTAGCAACTCTGGAGACAAGAAATAAGTTGTCAAAGTGTCGAGCTAAAGTTGCTCCGTTAGCAGCGTCTCCTGTTAGGTAAATCGTCGGTTTCACAACTCAATATTGCCCCGCGTCCCTCCGCCCTGAAATAATATACCAAGAGCCGATATTGGAGCGCCTCAGCTGGGAATCTGAATGCAGCCTGCCCGCCATTACGTGCTCCGCCTCTCAGCCAAATGTAACGTAAACGTCTTTTGTTTATGTTTATTGTTAAAGGGTATTACTTTGCCCAATTTCCTATTAATTATACCATATTGATTGAGTAACATTTCACTTCAAACTTAAATTATCGTTAT
This sequence comes from Anorthoa munda, assembly GCA_945859665.1. Classification (NCBI taxonomy): domain Eukaryota; kingdom Metazoa; phylum Arthropoda; class Insecta; order Lepidoptera; family Noctuidae; genus Anorthoa; species Anorthoa munda. The sequence continues at coordinate 10,818,249 of OX243905.1, read as the reverse complement.
CAAGTTAGCAAGACCTTAGAACGTGTGAGACTAAACAAAAAACCGTGTGGTATTTTCTGGTTTTAAATCTTACGCGATTGCGTTTCGCGTAGGGAAGCACAAAACATTTTAGGTCGACACCTTATCGTAATCGTAAATCAGGCGGACATCGGCAACGGCCAAGATGTACCGTCCTGGTGTCCTGAAAGTGATAACAGTTTAGAAGTTGTTGCCGTAAACAACGATATTAGGAGGCCGTGCCTTGCATAGTTAGACGTAGATATTTACAGTCAGCAATAAAGTTGGACAACTTAATGATAAAGAGATACAAGGGCCGTAAATCTGAAGTTTGTTGGACGAAATATGATAACGAAAAAGGTTATCATTCAAAAGGTCGGGCGTCTATCATCTTTTCGTGCGGTTTCAATTTATCTGTGCTCATCTATATCTCGTCAAAGTTGAGATACTGGCAGTGTCCGCATACTCCAACTTCGCCCTTAATTCTTTATATCAAAGGCCGTGTAGTTTGACTACAGCAGTCTTGGCCAACTACAGCTTATGCAAGCAAAGTAAATCAATATCGAAAGTCAATGAATCAAGAGTAATATATACGGGTACATAATAAATGTGCTCTACCTGAAGGCAATATCTGAAAAATTTGCCTGCTCGATATTGCTTACAAGGGAGTTTCCTTTCTCCCCAAAATTTAATGCGTCGTTCGCATTTTTATAAAAAGAAGTAGGTAAGTGAAATAATTTGCGGTCGGTGCTTTATTTCCTTTTATTTATTTTAATGGTAGGTCTCCTTTCATTGTTTTTTCTTTAAGGCTTAGGGAAATGAGGGTATTCGTGAAGAAAAAAAAATGTGTTAACTTTGTGTACCTATCGTTATAAATGTCGGAATTTATACCGAGGTGTGAAACAAATTGGTTTAGTTATGATTGTAAAAAAGAAAATTAATTACGGTATTAGAGTTCTCTCTGTGAACAGGAAAAACGGATTTATATCGGATTTCTCTTAAATGGATGAAGGTTTTGAGATGAAATGTGACATTCTGAGAGTTTTAACGATACCGGTGGGTATATCAAAAATGTTTTTTTTTTCTTCTTTGATGGAAAAGCGCGTTTTTTTTTAACAGATAAATTCAGTACTTTTCAAGATAATAGCCGGACAATATACCCACTATTACTTAAGCTAATTTGACTTGAATAATGACGTCAGATTTTTAATAAATAAATTAAAACAAGTTTCAGAAAAGTATCGTGTTGATAACACCCGGAAAGTATATTATTTGTAGTCATTAAAGTATTTAACCACAAACCATGGTTTTATTCAAGTCGTAAAAACGAAACCTTTTATCATAATTTAACGAGCCACAGCTCCTTAAAGCTTCTACTTCGTGTTAAGGGTTCCATTAGATTTGATTTAGTAATTAACTAGCTTTCAACCGCGACTTTAAACTTTTAACTACAAACTTATTCGTTTTGTTGTAGGTACGGAACCACAAAGATTTATTCATATTGGTGAGAGGCCTTTTTGGGGGAACGTTTTTTATTGTCAACGCTAAGAAAGCGTTAATTGGCTTTAGCCAGTGTAAATAAATTATATTGTTATTGGTCAGTGTTTGCGTATCACGTTTTTGACATTTACGAAAACGTGTTCATTTCTCGGCATTAGTTGAAAATTATTTGGAATCTCAAACGAATAAACAAAACAATATCGATTACATATCAAACGTAGCGATTCTCCAAATACAAAACAACGTAATTTAAATACGATTGCATCGTTCACATTCAAACGGCCTAGATAATTGCTGAACACAAACCGCGCACACACATAGAAATAACTTCAGGGTTCTCTGATATGTTCCCCAGTGAATAGCAGTTTATATCATCTCTCGGCTTACATCGGCTTTAGCGGGCGCGTCTCCATTCACGCCGGCTTCATTCGTTTCGCTTTCCACTAAAAATCTAAAATCAATAAAGGATCACGGCATAAATGCAAAGATTACTGTTCGCTTCATTCGTAACATGAAAAATGTACGCGCCTTTACATGAGCCGTCCGAAATAAAACCGCGAATCACTATGAGACTGTAAGTAGCACCATAAAAGGAGGATCCTTGCTTGAAATCGCTTCGGCAAACACCTACAGAGGAGTAGAGCGGTGTTAAATGAGAGGGATTGCGAGTCCTACCCCCCCGCTCCTCACCCCGCTACTTAAGACGACTTCGTATTAGTAGCTGCCTCGCAAATGGTTCAAATACTTTTTCATATTTTAACGAATCATTAAGCAATAGTTGAAAGGATTTTCAACTGTTTTTATTAGTTTTCTCGCTTTGATAGTTCAAAAACTTTTCTTGGCAATATTGATTTCGAACTGAAGGTTGTTCGCGACTAGGAAAATATCATATTTGATTCAAATTAAAGTTTCAGGGTAGTCGAATGTTTTTGTACATATATCAAAGTATACAAATCCAATCAAAAGTAATCCTAAAGCCGACTTTCATCGTATTCAGAACAAAGAGGAAAAAATCTGCATCCTCATCGCCGAAAATCCAATTTTTCCGTTCAATTCAATATCGTATTAGCAATGGGTTGGATAGCATCAAATCTCTATGCTAGGATAGCGTATCTGATAACAATGTTGGGGCATCATCGGCGCATTATTCTGACCGATTGCGCAGCTGTATTGCACTATCGAGTTATCGACAGGCTCCCAACCCTATATGTTATAGCTGGTTGTAAATTCATACTACTAATTGATTTAATGAGACGCAATCTATTAAGATGCAATTATGCTGTAGTCGTCACTGCATTATAAATTCGAGGAATGGCCAACTATTAGTAGTTCGAGTCAGAATGTGTAGGCAATTGTATAGTGATATTGAATTGTCAACTTTATATGCTACATTCAAACTATAAATTGCATTGTTTATTCATTGATGCCTTCCTAAAATCAAGATGGCGTCAAAGTACAGAATTAAATACTCAAACACGCGCACGTTACAGTTACTGGAAGCTGAAACTTCACCAGCTAAATAAAGGCAATAATGACTACTAGTACGTAAAGAGAAAAATACCCTCATTTCAGCCACTGAAGGCTTCAACTTCACCACAAAAACAACAGTTACTAAAATGTTCGTAGTAACGTTCATTAGTAGTTCGATAATCGGTTTGAAGTACCGCGGATGCATAATCAAGTAGTGGAGTCTGCCCGTAGGGGGTTAGGTCGGGAGGAGGGAGGGTTAGTCGTAAAACTATTACGGCAACGTTCTGTGGTACGTTGGCTTCATTAATCGGCCATCGTATGAAGCTATCAAGCAGCTATGATATGACGGAGGTCGACATATCGCACGGATACCACGTGTAGGTAGGTATAAGGGGGTTAGGGTAAGAGTTAGTTTTCAAAAGTGATTGGTTGGTTTTTGCAATTTGCATATTTGTAGATTATGTTTTAAGGTGGTGTCATTTTTGACAGAAATGTTTTGTTATGGGGAGTAATAATTTTAAGTTGGTGTCATTTTTGACGCCAATGTTTTGATATGGGGAGTAATTTTAAGTTGGTGTCATTTTTGGCGGCAATGTTTTGTGTTGGGGAGTAATTTTTGAGGGTTGTGTTATACACGAACAGCTTGCTGGTGGTTGGCGGTTGGTGTCAGCTAAAACCAACCTATTGTCTTGATGTAGTGAGTAACAAGTACATTTACGTCAAAAGAGCCTAGATAATTGTTATTTAGTCATTCGATACATAACAGATATACTGAGGCCGTTTTATTTTTTATTTTATTTAGTCAAGTGACATTCTATCAACGAAAGCGTAGCGATAGCGATTCTCAAAATGTCAATAATGTAAGGGAATGTCAAATACTATCGAAATGTCACGTGATCAATCCCTTACATTTTGGCATTTCAACCATCGCCACAGCTGACATCGAATGACACTTGTCTAGACAAAAACTAGATCAAGCTTTTAGCAATCGGTTGAGAGAACTGCAAATCCAATACCTGCACCGCTGGTTACAAGAAGCACAGAATCTATCGAAGTGAGGGAGCAGGCCTAATACGTCAGGCACTCAGATCAAAAATAAAAACTCGACTGACAACCAACAACAACAATGTGTAGTTTCGTTGTACGTGTATGACGTGTAATTGTGTTTACATACGGCAAGGCGTAGTTTTAACCGTTGTCACCTTGTTGTTTGCAACGTTCCATATTGACTTTTTATTGGCCTTCTAGATTTCTAGATGCTTGTTAACATTTTTTTTTTTTAGTTTCTTACGACTTATTGTCGGGCCTACGTTGTCCTCCCATATCTATGCTGTATCATGGATATATTGTAAAAACAAACCAATTTATTTTAAAAGAGTAACCGTGGAGTTCTTGCCGGTTCTTCTCCATAGGAAACGACCAACCCGAACCGTGCACATTTTGTCGACGTTTTATAAGTGTCCTCGTAGGCCTATGTGAAATAAAAACCATTTGATTTTGATTTTATTTGATCTGAGGTCAAGCAGTGAATATATTTCGGCAATATAGGTAGCTTTTTTTAATGTGGTTCCAAACCAAAAAACAGTGTAACAGATTTTACACTCAATTATCTCGTTCAGTACAACTTACCTACCCCTAAGTACAAATTGGAGGATCAGGTAACAGCGCCGATGGGGTTACAATTCGCGCAATCTTCGAGAGTGGTGAAGTCGGTGGACCGATCGGGACTGACGTCGAACTAACAATTCAGTTCTGGTGCGTCACTGAGCTCGATCGAATTGAGTGTGGCGTATACTGGGCGGTGTTGGTTTTCTTTATATATAATTTTTTACCCGACTGCCGAAGGAGGGTAATATGTATGTACGTTATTTTCCTATGTGGCGTTCCAGAGACCAAACGCGTTAGCCGATTTTGATGATTTATACGTCAATCGATCGATTAAAATTGAAAAATAGAAAAATGGCGGATTTTAGGCGCCATATTGTGGGGATCCAATTTTCTTTTTTCTTTCAAACACATCATGTGGGGTATCACAATAAAGGGTTTTAATTGGTGATTTTAAAAATATAAAACACTTAACATGTTTAAATGTACCTAATTTAAAAAAAAAACGTTAACTAAGAAATTATGCCGGGTAAAATCCCGACTGCTTGAAAAGCGAACTAAAAAGACATAAATAAGAATACATCTGGTTTTGGTCAACCAGCTCTTGTTTACGTCTTTTTAGTTCGCTTCTTAAACAGTCGGGTTTTTTGATTTTTTTAATTAACATTTTTTTTTGTATTTATATTATTATATTGTAAACGATTAAAATTGAAAAATAGAAAATGGCGGATTTTGGGCGCCATATTGTGGGGATCCAATTTTCTTTTTTCTTCCAAACACATCATGTGGGGTATCACAATAAAGGGTTTTAAGAGGTGATTTTTAAAATATATAACACGTAACATGTTTAACTGTACCTAATTTGAAAATAAAATGTTAACTAAGAAATTATGCCGGATAAAATCCCGACTGCTTAAAAAGCGAACTAAAAATACTTAAATAAGAATACATCTGGTTTTGGTCAACCAGCTCTTGTTTACGTCTTTTGAGTTCGCTTCTTAAGCAGTCGGGATTTTTGATTTTTTTAATTAACTTTTTTTTGTATTTATATTATTATATTGTAACAATGTTTTATCGAAATATATTGTAACAACATAAAGCCTATATTCAGCTAAGGACAAGACAGATGCAGTAAGAACCCTATTCTTCAGTAATTTTTAACCTCATTTAATTGGATATATTTATTTATTTATTAAAACTTTATGCACAAGTACAAAGGCGGACTTAATGCCTTAGGCATTTTCTACCAACTAAATCGAGACAATATTCCAATATTGTATTTTTAAATACTTAGCCATTACAGATTTTCCAAAATTGCACGTAACCAACCCACACGATGATAGTTTCCAGAAAATTAACTTTTTAATAAATCTATATAAAGAAAATAATATAAATATAATTTTGTTAATTTTGATAAGGTTAGTTTTCTACATGGTTTTGACCCGTTTTATGTAACTTTACAAAGCAAATTATCGAATCCCTTTGGCAGGTAAAAATGAGTCGTAAAGTGAATTGGATTATATAAAGTTTAGTCAAAAAATAAAAACTTACACAATCAGCAAACCTAAATAAAACTCAACAGAAAATTAAATTGTAACTCGAAGAATGTGAGTGTGCGCGCTGGCTAACAGTCGCGTCGGGCCGAACCAGATTGGGTCGGACTAACAAGACCGCCCGGATACTGTTGCATTCGCCCGCTGCACGCCACCACTCACTCCTATTGCCTATTTGGTTAAATTTACCAGGATCCCAACAACATAAGTGGGTATAACGATTTTGCTTAACGACTTCTCTTAGTACCGGTCAGATGTTGCTTCTGTAGCAACGTAGGGTTTGATTTTTATTCTTTCTTTGATTTATGAGGTAATTCTTTGAATTCGGCGTAAACTTATTTGCCTCGTGTAACATTCCCAACACTTTCCTCTTAACTTATTGGCAAAACGAGGAGAAAATAAATGAACATTTTCACTGACAAACTTTAATTTAAATTATTAACGCACGTGTAAACATTACGCTTCTACAAAACACTAGTTGAAATTGAAATATGAGTTTTGTTCATTAATTTGTGCCAAACGAAATGCAAAATATTCTATTATTTTCTCTGGCTCCAAGTATTAAGGTATGAAGGCACTGTTTTGTTAACCGTTCATTTCTAATAGGACGACGAAATTCTCTTTTATTAAATACTTCAATATTAATGAAACCTCTCTAAAGATTTAAATAGAACATTTAAGATAATAAAATGAGTATTCTGTTTTATTATCCTAAAAGGTATGTCGAAGAAGTTAACATTTAGAATATGAAATCATAAAATTAAATCAAACGTAATGAGTTTTAAGACGCTGAAATTGCTATTACGCTTTGAAATGGGCACTCGCACCTTTGTTTCGTTTAGTTTTAGATGCTTTTATAAATGACTGCTCTATTTGAAGTAATAATTTATTGAGCAAACTACATAGACACTTAAAATGAATGTTATTATAAAGATTAAACATACATTTTCAATTCCGAAGCATTATATTAGCGAAATTTGATATTCCTCTCTAAAATTTAAAAAAAGAAGTCCAATCGGATACAGTCGCCAACGCAATTAGTTATACAATCTGTCAATTCCGTTGCTTTTATGGAAGAATGGTCTCTATTCCTGGGTGAGTATCATCTATAGTTGCTTCATGGTATTGTGTAGTGGAGGATTTCTATACCAATTGATATTTTTATGCGAACATGCCGTTAGCAGTGTGCCAAGGATTAAGCATTGCAATGTCGGACAGGAACAAATAGGCATCATTACATATCAGTGGTGATTGATTTGCGCGTCAATATTGCTTCGTATGGCGACGGACTTAAATTGTGTCGTCGTGATAACTAAAATAAGTCAAATTGTTGGTTGCAAAGCTAGTACCTAATACTTATTGGTTTTAATTCAATTTGGTTTGTTCTTTATACAGTCTTCTGTGATCAATCGATCATTACATCGTTGTGTTTATTCTCTTCTATTTAGTGATTTAAATCACTTTTTACCCGACTGCCGAAGGAGGGTAATGTGTTTATCAGTCTATGTATGTATGTATGTATGTATGTATGTATGTATGTATGTATGTATGTAAGTATGTATGTATGTATGTATGTATGTATGTATGTATGTTTGTTCCTATATGGCGTTCTAGAGACCAAACGCGTGGGCCGATTTTGATGGTTCTTACGTCAATCGATTCGTCTTAACCCCGCGAGTGTCACTGGCTACATTAAAATTGTAAAATAGGAAAATGGCGGTTCTTAGGCGCCATATTGTGGGGGCCCAAATATTTTTTTTCTTCCAAACCTATCGTGTGGGGTATCAAAATGAAGGGTTTTGAGAGGTGATTTCAATAATATATCACACTTATATGTTTAAATGTACCTAATTCGAAAAAAAATAACTTAAAAGTTAAAAATAAAAAAAGTTAATTAAAAATATCAAAAAACCCGACTGCTTGAAAAGCGAACTAAAAAGACGTAAACAAGAAGAAAATCATGCTGTGCAGTCGGAGGATATATCTGGTTATGGTCAGCCAGCTCGCGAATATGTATCCTCCGACTGCACAGCATGATTTTCTTCTTGTTTACGTCTTTTTAGTTCGCTTTTCAAGCAGTCGGGTTTTTTGATATTTTTAATTAACTTTTTTTTCCGATTTTAGTCAACTTTTACGACAACTCATCATCATCTTCCTGCCGCTGTCCCACGTGACATGGATTCAGTGCAACACGTTTTGCACGTCATGTTCTCTTTAATGTCTCTCTTATGGTGATACATGTGTTGGATCAATAGGTTCCCTTCATGATGTTTGAGCTGAGTGGTGCCAATCCATGCGTCTTGTTCGTGAACGGGCGCCATCAGTTGGGATTTGAGACTTACTGACGCTTGTGAATGTGCAACTACATTCATCGTTTTTTTGTTTGACAATTGAAAAGTACCTCTAAGATTGAGTTAAAATAAAGTATTTTGATTTAATTTGATTTTATTCCTTCGTACCGTCCTTTCAACTGTCACACTTTCACTGTATTCATTTTATGAAAATTATTAGCCTTAAATTCTTATTAAAAGAGTACAAATAAGTACCTACCTATGTTGTAAGGAATATTCTATCTTACTTACCCTGTCTATATTTAGACGACTTAAATGTGATAAATTTTCAACAAAAATAAAGCTTGATGGCACAACATAGTCTCTATCTTAAAAGCAATTCAAATATTAACATTAGCTTCAGTTAATAGGATTAAAGACTATCTCACGAAACGGGTCCAGAATTTCCAGTTGTTTATCTTTTTCGAGGATAAGTCGAAATGTTATTATATCTTTTGTAGTAAAGATTACGCTATCTCTAATATAAATTATTGGGATTGGATTTTTCATGACATGAGGTTTCTTTTTGAGATTAGTTGATTTATCCAAAAGACAAAATAGTTAAATTTCCGTTTTAATTACGAATATTTTTTTTTTAACGGAATTGATAAATAATACCTGATTAACGGCCGATTTCTGAGTTAAGTAAAGCAACAATAATCAGTTGAGTTTGTCAAATAATTTAGGAAGCGTTTATCTATACAAAATAATAGAATTAGAGTTTCTATTTGTATGTTCAAAATAATAGCTTTGTACTAAACGCGTATAAAAGTATATACGAATACTTGTAACATAAAAATTTTGTCTGGCTGTCTGTTTGCTCTGGCTAATCTTCGAAAAGAAAGAAGAAAGAAAAATATGTAATTGTGACCCGCACAGGTGACAAGAGATAAGAAAAACACAAACAAAAACAATAATAAAAATTAAATAACCCTGTGCTAGACCAATAAGGCTCATAACTCAGCATGTGCAACGATATTAAAAAGAAAATAACACTGCGCTGATATTCTGATAGGGCCCACTGTTGATGCCCCGGAAACCGAACATACAATATTTAATGAAACGGCTGCCCCGATTTTGACGTCACTTTGACTGACAGATAGCTGATGTTATAAGGAGTAACTTAGGTAACTTATTTTTATTTCAGTAAAATTATTAGGGTTCCACGCTAAAAAAAAGTAAACGTGGAGGAAGCCGCAAACGGCAGTTACTATAACATATATTTGTCTTGATTGTCTGTAATTCCATCATTTCATTTTTATTCACCGGGATCTGTTAACCCTATTAGGCCAGAGTACTCCCATAAACCGTGGGAGTACGCATTAAAATCCAGTATGTAATAACTCCATAATATGATGTAAGTACATACACATAAACGCTGATTTTGATTGGCTCAACTCCTCACAAACACATAATAAACATAACGTTCCTGTGATTCTATTCAAAGCTAGATCAGCCAGAATAAACCAAATTAGTTGGTTCAAATAATTAGGTACTCTATTTATCAATGGGAAGTACTGTTTAGGTTGCTGATTCACTTGCGATTCCTCAAATATGCGACATAAACGGCTGTATCTTTTGATTGCGATGTTTTAGAAGGTTGATTTTTTCAAAGCTCCAAGAAAATGCGGATTTGAGTATATTATATTAACTTCAACTTGATACCTCCAGGAATTCCAGAGAAAAAGGTCTTGACATAAGGACAGACAGACAACGAAGTGAACCTTTATGGGTCCCATTTTTTCCTTTTGAGGAACGGAACCCTAAAAACTTGCCCAATTATAGATTGATTTTGCTAAAGGATTTAACCCATCCCTGATTGCATTACATTCAATGTTATTAGGAAGGCTCCTGTTATTTCAGTTGATAAGACCACGGGAAGAATGCCAATTTTTTTTTTTAATTTCTACCGGTCCGCACAAAATGAAAGTCCACGACTTTTGGTCTCATATTTTCTAACTCATGTATTATTTATACTGAGAGATAAGCAATCTTACCATTGGAAGTCTAGACGTAGTGTGAATGAGATGAATTAATGGAAAATATATCGACTCGGTACAAAGTATGGTTTATTGGCGCTTCGAAAGGTGTTGGCGCGGAGATACTGTTGTTTTACGGTCTTAGAATTGGTATTGAAGATATACAAGCATGATGTTCTGTTATACTTAGCTGGTTGTTTTTGTTTGGGAAGCATCAGTTCATTTTTGTTTAAATCTATATCACAAACCGTACTATACAGGGCGACTTCATTCATAGATTTTTAGGGGGCGATAGGATGAATGAATATAAAGTTTTACAATAGAAACACTGAAAACGCGAAGTTGTTCCCTATATTATGTATTATTATGTGAACATAAAAGTACGAACAGCTGTTTTTTTTTTAAATATTACTTAGTTGATCCTTTACAATAATTTGTTCATATTCTTGTTTATCCCCCAAAGGTTGCCAATGAATTAAAGACTAGCTACTACTAGATTCGTAAAAGAACATTACCTTTCACTGTGATTGTCGTTAGTCAACATTCAATTTCATTGCCTATACATATATTGAGTATGTTTAGTATGCCGTATGCGATAATTAGATTGTTTTTTTTTTCTTTGTTTTAACTTGGTATACAATAAAGCATATCTAAATAAATAACTTTGTTCTAGTCATTTTCGAGTAATCTTTACAGGGTGACACAAGGCCGATTTCTGAATTGAGTATTTGGGGTTTAGAACGTATCAAAGCCTAGTTTAATACCAAAAAATTGACAAGTTTTCAGGCTAGAGTTTGACAATACTCAACTTTAAATCAGAAGTCGGAGTTAAATATATTTCTGTGACACGATTAGGGTGTTTAATTTGAGTTCTGGTTTAAAAAAAATACTAAAGATTCATAAGCTGAATTTGTTGCAAGCGCAAATGGATTAACGTGAAATAAGCAGAAAAACAGCAACAGGTATATGTAAAAAATCAGATAATTTTATATCAAGTAGATGTGTTATTTCACCTGAATGTTGTAATTTCTCATTTCACACCGTACATTTACTTCAATACTGAAGTTACACATTTTATCTCGGATCGAGATGACGGTACGCACTTCTCGAACAGAGTAAACAATATACGAAACAAGATTAATTTTCTAGAAGATTCCCTTTCGCAGATATCTCGACTGGAATATACGATTACGTGTCATAAGTTTTATGCCCCGAAAGTTTCAAAGTAAATTCGAACATCCATCGATAAATCTTGGCGACGCTTGGTACGATTTCATTTTCGAATTTCAGGAACGATTGCCTTCACTGTTAAAGTTTCCCTGAAAAATGTTCGCGGACGATTGACTCACTATAAACGGAAATAAAAAGTTTTGTGTTAGAGCAATAGCGTTGTACAATGCGCATATAAAGCAAAGAGAATGCTCCAAGAGGATCACTATTTGAAACCCTCCTGGATTTTTCAGACTTAAATGTGACTAATTTTTTTACATCAGACATCCATTCTAAAACTTTATTCTGACGTAGGCACTTATAATTCAAGTTATTATTACAGTGCTGTTTGTTGTACCTCTAATGCAATTTCAGTTTTAATATAAAATAATTGCTTAGATGAAAAAACTGGGCAAGTGCGAGTCGGATTCGCCCAGCGAGGGTTCCGTACAAATTGTTAGGTACATATTATAAATAGCTCAAGAATCGAGTCTCGCAGCTTTTCCGTCGCTTTTTTTTAGCGCGACTTTTTAACGTTCACTTAGAAGTTTGATTTTTTTACTGCTTCAAGGGACTGTAGACCTGGGTATATGGTTTTAATTTAAACTCGATACCTTCACGCGTTCCCAAGATTAAAGGTCTTGACATACAGATGGATAACAAAGTGATCATATAAGGGATCCGAGTTACGGTACCCTAAAAACAAACTCGCCGTGGCAATAAGCATAAACACGAAATTCATATCGCACAAGTTTAATTCAGTTAGGCTAGTGTAGCAAGAGCTGCGTTCCGCATTATCATTACTAAACAGCTTTTATTATTCCACGATATTTGGCTAGAGGGGCCTCACACGCGCGCTAATGGAATAAAAAGTAAGGTTACAAAGTAAAAAGATACAGAGCACCTCCCGCGGCGGCGGTTCGTGCGAATTTCAACTGAAAATTTTATACGTTCAATCTATTCGGAGCGCCTTTATGCTGTGTCTCGCGAACCCGCCCCCCGCCGCCCGCGCAAAACAGTTTCCTTTTCAATTATTGCCCACTTGTGGAACGGGATTCGATGGAAAAACAAAAGAGCTAGAAATGATATTTTATAGACAAGTCGCTTTATTTGATGTTTACTGCACCTCGATTTGTTCTCGACTGAGATCTGTGATGTTTCAAGAAAATTATTGACGGAACGTGCCGAGATAGAGCGGGCTCGACTACATGGAGGATATCAGGCGAAGCCCTTTGCGAGCTCCGCGACGAATCGATTGCTTTTATTTAAGACCACTCGAATATTGTCTTTGATTCGCCAATTTCTTTCTAGTTATAATGTAAATCTCCCTTTTTAAGATTCTTTTTAGTGGTCGTAAAATTATATTGTTCGTCGTAACTTTAATTCACGTAAAGCGCTAAAAGAATTAAAATTCCAGCGAGAAAATGAGCTCTGGCAAATAAACGTATTAGCTTTTATGTGCTCTAGAAACAGTTTGCCCAAAAAATAATTCCGTTAAATTAATTAAAATAATTACGTTTATCCACTAGGTTAATTTGCAATTCAATTAATATTAATAAGAACGTTTCATAACTGATATCTAAAAATAATATAAGTCAAATATATACATTATGTATGCTGTGTCGTGGCGAATATAAATAGGTCTAAATATTTAAATAATAATATTATATTATAGGTGTTTTTCTTGAAATCCGCGCTCTCGTTTCAAGTGTACATAAATTTGACTTTATCGTGTATGAAGTTTATGTTTGCCTACATAATTATGTAAATGTAGGCGATCTTTTAACGTAAATTATTTTCAATGTTTGTAAGCTCGCGAAATAATGCAAGTGAGCCTTTCATTAGCGGAATGCACGCGTTATTTACATGTATTTTTGTGAGATTACAAATTTCACACATACCGACGCGGTGTTATCATGAACTGGCTGTATGTTATCTACACGGGTAGCTTAATGAATTCTTTTTACTCGTTTTATCTTTAAATGTACTGCTTAAAAGGGAGCTTTAGTTTTGTTTTTGTTTCAACGTTTTAAAACAAGTTTATTATAAGTACAAACCCCTAACGATCTAAATTGCACAGTATTATATCCACTTAGCAATAAAAAATAGTCGCACTCCGCAAATTTTTCTAAACTCCAACTTCAGAGGCATGCAGTTCGACTTAACTACATCATTACGAGTGTTTGAAGACTTTTCAAGTGAAAACCACGTTTGGAATCAAGACTTTCTGAAAAGAAAAAGCAGCTGATTGAATAAAAGTGTTTATATGGATAGTCTATGAAGAGATTCAAACGTTAGGCGAGCGTGTGCAACTGTTGTTATCCCATTTGGTCTATCAGAGGAACAAAGAGTGCAAGTTAAGCTGAAAAACAGCCCGCAGCCCACAAAGCTTTGAATGGAAGAAGTGGGAAGCGAACGCAGAACACACGCCTCCTGGGCCCTGTAATTTCAAGTTGACATGGTTCGCTCCGGGCACCGCCGCGTTACTACCTTACTGCCACTATCGGGATTATCTTTCACTACTCTCTTGTTAAAACCACGGCTATATTTAACTCAACCAACAAATACATTTGAACAGAATTTCACAGGTTTCGAATATGCACAACAACATTTTCTAATTGAAACACATTCACATTTCAACTGTTTGGTGTAGATTGTTCCAATAAAACAGTCTAAATTGATCCATCCAAAAATATGAAATTATAGACAATGTCTGCACTCCTATTTATATGACGCTAAAGTCGAATTTCGACGTAAAATGCCGACAGTTGTGCGTGGGCACTTTAAGCGATCACATCGGACCGTCACATTCATTGTTACGTTTATTACGTGAACATTGTTGGATGAACATTGCCAATATGTGATAAGGGAGGACATTTAAATGAGTATCGATATAACTCGGCAGTTGATGAATACGAGATATCGATTGTAGCAGCTCGTCGTAGCGAATCGAACCCGGGCCGTCCGCAGCGCAGTCCGACGACCGATCAATGCAATGCGAGTACCTACATTTTGCATAATTGATGCCCCATTCACGGGTACGGAACTCTTATTCATATTCATGAATTTTACAAATTTTTCAATTTGTGCCGCCAGCAAGTGTATTTACAGTATTGCCAGGTCGTATTTGCGCCAATACAATCTGTGTAAAAGCTGAGCGGGGAGTAGCCGTGTCCGTGCCGCGGCACAAACCGGCGATAAAGCTAGCCTCTAATGCGATATTTTTGATGCTACTGCCGCCATCAATAGCTGTGTCACCGTTATTGCACCTCTTGTTATGGCGAGCTCTGTTTTAGATTTTATCTCAAGAATTGCAACCAGTAATATTTCAAACCAGAACAGAGACTAGAATGAGTGTTTTAAAAATCCTTTCTCAAAAATCCTCTTAACTAATAGCGTGAAAGAGGATTACGACTCCGTAGAATAACATTGATCAGCGTCGAAACTTGATGGACACGAAAATCGTTCAAAAGGAAAAAACTGTAACAAAACTGATTCCCAGTAGCACTGAAGCCTTGGAGGTAATGGGAGATTGTAAAAGGAGGCAATAAAAGCTTAGTATTGTGTGTGAGAACCGTAGGGGAGTCCCTGTATTGTGTTCGGGTCCGCGGAGGCCCCCAAGAATCGTCTGACCACGGACGCGGTCAAATTGTACAGAAATGAAATTATCAAGGTACGCTGCCGATTTTCCGAACCAATGAATCAAGATCCAATTCCCTTTTGTAATAGAACATCGTCGCGAAACGCGCCCATGGAGTTACACTACCCACTCAGTGGACGCTTAGGCCCCGTGCACACGAGTATACAGCTGCGGCATTATTTATTGTACGTCATGTAGAACATTCCATCGGATTGTCGAACGGTCTCGTGACACGCAATCCAAATAACAAATCGTGTTTTTAAACGTAACTTATTTGTTTTTCACGTGTATTTTACGGCATTTAAGGAAATATTTTTAGATTAAAACTTTATGATAGACTCACTTCATGAAGCTATTTAAAAGACATTTGCATAATCAAGAACCATGTTTTACACGTGTGAATTATAAAAGGGAATTGCTAATTTTATGCAAAATAATGTTGAATGTTTATGTATTCATGTGCGTTATAAACAAGAAAAGTAGTCGTTGCTTAAGTAATGGACAGAAATATTTCGAATTCAATTCCTTTTATTCATAATTCATATCCAGCGAAGGGGTACAAACATGCACGTAGTAAGATTCTGGTCCGTAATCTGCGACAAATTGACTTTTCCGGCAGAGAGCTGACGAGTCCTGGACTGTAATATGCCATAAACGACCCAAACGTATTGGACCCGATGCTAGGAGGTTGATAAATTTCCTTGATATTTGAATGCGTTATATTCCTTTTGGGTTATGGCCGACCGTCCCTTCAATAAATACTCGGCGCCGCGAAAAATTTGTTGACTCTCTGTAAGCCCTTATTAATGAAAACCCACCGAGGGATTCTATCGCAAATGAGCCATTTTGCGACGTGACATTTAAAAAAAAGATTTAATAACGTTTGTAGCGAAAAGTTGCCGCATCACCAAAAGCTAATATTATTCCGATTCGGAAAAAACAATTTTCTCCCGAAGTTATAAACCTACCGATTTCCATTTCTTCGCAGAGTTGGTAGAAAGTAATTCCTCTGGTTCGAAGATAAATTTTACGTCATTTCCTGTCTTCTTGGTGCTCGGCAAAAATTATCAGGCATCGGCTCGGCTGAGACCATTTAAAATTAATGAATAATGTTATCTGATAATGATTTTTGGAAGTTTAATTAAAGTTTTCTTTTTCGAGGTTTCTTCACTTTCTGATCGCATGAATATCTTTATTATTTTTTATCTCTGAATAAGCGGCTTCTTTAAAACTTTGACCGTGAATAAATTTGATGATAAGCACGGCTTAATAACACAAAGATTTACTTAACCTAAATTCTATTTTGCATTTTTAACGTTTGAGGGTGGCATTTTGTACTTTGACGTAGTCGAGATTAAATTAAGATCCTTCTTGTCATCATACATATTCAAATAGACTCATATGTATTTTTAGCCGTCTTTAATTTCATTAGAACCATCAAAACTAACTCTTAATTTTATAAAAAAAAAGTTAATTATAAAAATCAAAAAACCCGACTGCTTAAAAAGCAAACTAAAAAGACGTAAACAAGAAGAAAATCATGCTGTGCAGTGGAGGATACTTATTCGCGAGCTGGCGGACCAAAACCAGATGTACCCCACACGATGGGTTTGGAAGAAAAAATCAATTTTTTTCCCCACAAAATGGCACCCAAAATCCGCCATTTTTGTTTTTTCCAATTTTAATGTAGCCAGTGACACTCGCAGGATTAAGACGAATCGATTGACGTAAGAATCATCAAAATCAGCCAACGCGTTTGGTCTCTGGAACGCCACATAGGAACAAACATACATACATAGACTGATAAACACATTAACCTCCTTCGGCAGTCGGCTAAAAAGGGTTTTACAAAAAGTTTACACTGAAACTAAATAGTAAACTCAAGGTATCCTTCAGCTTAATTACGAATAATAAAATTCAATGAATGACCAAATAATGAAATCTCAATTTCTCCATGTGAATAAAAAGAAAAACAAAACGGAATATCCGAACTATTCAGGATGCAGTCAAGTTCGAATAAACATTAGATTTTTTACAAAATCTTATCGCACCACAAAAGAATCGTGATGTGTAGTGGGGAAAAGGCGAAACGCAAAGCCAAATATAAAGAATTTAGATCAAAAAGAGCGAAACATTTGGGAAATCGCGATAACATCATTCAAAGGATGAGGAATGGTGAGCTTTATACACCTTTGAGTAAGTAAAAATAAATATCTGTGGATCTACGGATGTTAGTTCTTGGAACATTCGCTACTGCTTGTTACTTAGTATTCTAGTTGGAAGGGTTGTTTATGTATCGGTTCGAAGAATTTATTTTCCTTTTTAAAAACAATATTTGTTTTTAAAATTTAACTTTTGGCTTTCTTGGTGAGTTTTACTATTCCCCGACGGGTAAAGAGAGGTGTTATAAGTTTGATGTGTGTACAATGTGTTACAACAAATTAATGTACAATATATGTGTACTTGTGTATATGTCTTAGGCATCATAGCTCCTAAATGGATGAACCGATTTTGATTCAATATTTTTTATTTGATAGGTGACTTTGTCGAGAGTGTTCTTAGCTATATTTGATGAAAATCGGTTTAGCCGTTCAAAAGTAATTGGTCATTTATTGTTTGAATCGGGCTGCTCCCGCAAGATATCTTGTCATAATTTCCTGTTCAAAAGATTGTCGATCAAAGCGTGTCTACTAATATACTCTGTTTTTAATTTCGTAGACTAAACTGACATTTGGGGGGTTATCACTTTATTGTTACATAAAAATAGTGCCGTATCCTGACTATCCTGAGTGATCGAAAGCTGATCGAAAATCGAAGTAGATCGAAAATAAAATCTATTACGCGGCAAAAAATTACATTAGTTAAAAAACTAGCGGCCATTTTATCGATCGCATTTATTTTATTGTTAATTTCATATTTAACACAATAAAAGCATATGTGCTATGTGTATGAATACTATTATATTTAAATATATTACGTTAATATTCATAAAACATTTACTTACATCAATTTGTAAAATTAAATTGAGGAGTCATGTTACATATATTCGATGAATCACTTATGATTGAGCCTTACCTACACTACTACTACTACTGCTCATCGCTTGAAACATTTAAAAAAAAATGGGCATTGACAGCTGTCAGTTTAGTTTGCGAAGTTAAAAATCACAGTATAGTTAAATTATATAGTAAGATATAAAAAATATGTCAGGGGTTTTCTTTTTTTTTGTAAATATCTTGAGTACCTATATAAAAGAAGATGGAGTCAAAACAATTCATCATAAATCAGATTTTGCAATCAGCAGCTTTGCCGATTAACATTGTCCTTACAGAACTAGGAAAAATTAAATTAAAATAAAGCTCTCCTACCTATAAAAATAAATTAAAAGGCATTGCTTCTCAATTACTCATTAATGACGTACGTATGCTAACTATTATAGAGTATTTACCTACCGTATGAGCGCAAAAAAAACCGTCACGAACGCAAAAGGTGAGGTGAGGGTGGTGTCGCTGTAATTGCTAGCAATTTGTAATGGCCGTGTGATTGCCGGGCGGAACGTCGACTCTAAACTGTGCTATTAATTTCGTACATTTGATTAACGAAACTACTTGTTATGCTAATGAACGCAAGCAAAGAATGCACGCTAACGTGCTAACGCGACGCCTTGTCGACACGTTGTCGAGCTTGCAATATTTTCCCTTCGCTTCCTCTGTAATTACTGCCACGATGGTTTAAAATTTTAAAAACTTATTTATAATTTTCACTAATGAACGCTACTTTCAGCGCGTCTAGACACGCGTTCACAATGGGTGTATCGTGATGTTTCACTCGATCGTTGACACAATCGTGCGAGACACACGTGAGGCGAGCAGGTGTCATCGCCCTGCCTTTTGTGACAATTTATCTAGTTAACTTCGCTAACAAAATCACGTTCGAATCGTGTACCTTGTACGTCATCGGACGATTCCACGTTTGTAGCAATTCATGTTAAAATCAAATTCGTGACTCGTCGAAAACCGCTACGATATCGATTCGATCTCAAGACAGACGGCCCGAATGAAAAGTTTACAACAACACGGAAAGTGATCGAACGCACGCAAACCGTTATCCGCATGGAAATTAGGAACCCTAAATATCGTTTGTAAATGCTAGACGTACATACATGTAAGAGTGGGAGTACTCAGGGTTCTCAAATTATAATGATCAGACATCTTGTAAAACACTTTTTATTACTCACACCAATAGTAAGTCACACAAATTAATTTTATAAGTGCACAGTTCAAAATACAATTCAATCCTGAGTTCTTAAGACTAGAACCAGCCCATTTTATACGTTTAAACAAATAACAAGACGTCACACAGCAACAACTACCGGTGATATTCGTTTATCAATTAATTTTAGATTTACTTTTGTAAAAATACAGTAATTGTGTACAATATTCGATTAGTAATTAATAACACTTTTTACAAATATTCTGAATAGATTTAGCTACCAATTATTTTATTTGAATGAACTAACAGTCAGTGATCTACCTTCCATTTTTGATTTTTTAAATATTACTAAATAAAAACAAATCGTACATTAACAATACTTAATTCGTGTTTCCGCCGAGTTATCTGCCTTTTTGAAGTTTGATTTCGTCTGTGGTACCATTTTCATTTACCAACGCTATCATACCATGTCATGCCGGCACACGATAGTATAAATGTGTTTATCAATAAATCTTGGGGATTATGACAATTTCCGTTTTGCGTCGTAAAGGGTTGAAGTCACGTCGCCGCATCATAACTCATTCATCCATCAATTGCAAAAACGTATTGGGAAACCCACACGAGCGTTATGTCGTGTAAGCGAGCCTTCTTTCTTTGAGTTACAACTTTGAGGTTTATTCAAACTGCATAAAAGCCTTAGCCGGTTGTCAGCGATTTGATTAAGTGTAACAATAGAATTAAAAGAACCGGGGTCGATTTTCCCTTTGTTTACTCCAGTTTTACGGAGGGGCGTCTCATCAAAGGAATCGAAAGTGATTTTATGCATTAATTAAGACCACAGACCGAGATTTACAATTACACGGTCTGCTATAAACAAACTTGATTGCTTTACAAAAACTCAAATAACTAAGGCAGTGTCTCAAGTAGAGGTTCATTTGAATATCAAAGACGAAATTCAAATTACGGCGTTTACAATAAAGGCTCAGCCGGCACGGTATTACGAGCTGATGTAAATTTCCGATACTCATTTTGAGGATGAAGTTCAGATGTCTTAGTCGTGATGCTTGAAACTAAGTGCGCTATGAAAGTGTGAAGCGCCGATACTTTAACAGGACCTCTCTTGTATTTTAAACGCTCGTTCCGCCTATCTGCGACGTAAATCAGATCACGGCTAATTTTCTTGCTTTGAGGCTGTTATTTTTTAGGGTTCCGTATCCAAAGGGTAAAAACGGTAGAGGAGCTCGTGGCTAAATAATAACAGTCGCACGGGTCGATCTTCAAGGTTAAGCAACGCTTGACGAGGTCGGTCCGTGAATGGGTAACCATTTAAACATACCGCGTTTCCTCCGTGCCTCGGAAAGCAGGTTAAGCCGTTGGTCCCGGCTGTCATTTGAAGATCTTTGACAGTCGTTACGAGTAGTCAGAAACTTGAGATCTGACACCAGTCTAGCCAAAGGGTTCCGTGTTACCCATTACTGGGTTGTGGAGGTCAGATAGGCAGTCGCTCCATGTAGAACACTGGTACTCAGCTGAATCCGGTAAGACTGGAAGCCGACCCCAATATAGTTGGGAAAAGGCTAGGCAGATTGATCCAAAGGGTAAAAACGGGCCCCTATTACTAAGACTGTGTATCTGTCTGTTTTGTTGTGTTTGTCACTAGGCTGTACCTCATGAACCGTGTCAGCTAGACAGTTGATATTTTCACAGATGATGTATTTCTGTTGCCGCTATAGCAACAAATACTAAAAACAGAATAAAATAAATATTAAGCTCTCATATGACAAACATGTTTTTTGACGATTTTTGCGATAATGGTACAGAACCCTAAGTTCGCGAGTACGACTCGCACTTGGCCGCTTTTTTGCAAGTTAAATCAGCGTATTGCCTGAAGCTGTCTCGGTATAGGATAAGTAAAATAATGCCCCTTCTTTATTCGAGTCTTTTTCCACGGACTCTAAATATTTTGGTCCCGGTAGGTGGCCCCGTGAATTGCAGTGCCCAACAGCAGCAGTGATTGTGTGGTTATCAATACCCTTTAAACTTGCCCCTAAGTAGCTTGAATACTGAAACCAATACGGATTAATATTGTGAAACTAATGTAAACAAAAATCTATATAATCAAATACCAATAAAACGTATCCTAACTTAAAACCGAAATAGCCAAATCATGCATAACAAATAAACTACAAAATCACAGAGCAAGCAGAAATGGAGAGAAATAAGTAAGCTAGTCAATATTCTACAAAATAAGTTAAAAAGAAAAAAAGTAGAGGAAATACGTTTCTCGTTTTATCTGTCCCTTCTGACCTACAATTTATTCGATGCTTTTACGGTTGACTTAAATGCCAAAGCATGGAAGTTAAGTCGCAAATCAAGTTCTCTTTTTGGCCGTTTTTTCGTGGGATTTGTAAAAAAGTTATTTTAACAGAACTTAGGTAATGTGATCGGTTATACTGTTTAGTTGTAACGAAAGAGCGGTTATGTTATTTTTTTATTGTGTAACTATCTTTCTTAGTATAAAACTTTGTTTTAAAAATATCTAGCCCCATGATTAGGAACGTATGCTTTCTTTTGGCATTTTCAACCCTATAATTATTGAAAGATACCTACACCATAAAACTGAAGCATGTAATCATGCATGGTCATGTCGTAAATTAATGTACTACGATTATATAAGATTCACCCACATTCATATGCAATCGGAGCATTCAGTTTCTATTATAGTTAATTAGTTAATCAATATACTCATTCAGATTCCATATTGTCAATTAGTGCAATGTTTATGATATTTAATATTTATTTTTCAACATTTTAAGAATTAGCAACACTTATCAAATAAATCAATAGCGAATGCCGTCTTTAATCGCTCAAAATAACAACATCTTCAAGCGAAATCCATATTCAAATTCTAAACGAACTCCGCGATTCCGAGTGAACAGCGGTAATGTAAATAAAATCAAGAGTAAAATTCACCATCTGTAATTTAATATAAATTACACGATCAATTTTGATTTTAACAAAATTATCGTTCTAAACTTGTTTACTCGCCTCTCCAGATAACGTGACTCCATTAGGCAGCCATAACGGTCACGAGCCGCTTCGTTTTATTACTCTCTGCAATGCTTCCTGTTGCTTCTTTTTTTCTCTGAAATATTCTGCTAATTAAGGAAGGAGTGGAGGCTGAAGATTTCCTGCTGCTCTAGCAGATTACTGGCGGTATCTCCGAGAAAAATGTAACTCTCAGACAGAATTCATTTTTGTGGCTTAACTTTTTGTACGTCATTTAAAAAGTTTAAGTTGCGAAGATATCGTGTAACACCGTCTCGAATAAAACTAGTGCTGCATCCAGTTATTGCTGACGTTTAAATCAATTAATGTCAGCTCCTCTTGGCTGAATTGCTTCTATGATAACATCTTCAGTGGCGGACAATGGGACTATTATGTCAGTAGCTTCATCTTGTTCCATACGAGGGGAACTAACTGACATAATACGATCAAGCTATGAATCTGAGAGCCGAACTCGCATTGAAATGTTATACCAGCTTTGATTTTGATCGAGATCGACGTCTACGTATTATCAATTGAAAGCGCTTGCACTTTGTCAATTGGACAATGGTTTGTTCGGAAACTTTCCTTTCGGTTGCTGGTCAGTATTTGCCAATGTTATAAAAATTCTACTGGACTTTTACACATAATGTACTATGAAAACCGTTTCTAGTGTATCTTCAGAAACATTTATTTCGAATGATAATATAACTGAGGCTTTATTGAAACGTTGTGATTTTATACAGCAAAATTCACCTTTTCTAAACCAAAATTCAGCACTTTCATAAAATCTTTGACCAGCATCGATGATGCCTAAAATTACCCTTTTTTACCTCTCTACATTGACGTGCTTTGTAGGTACGCATCAAATTCGGACCATTGTTATGCAAATACTCGTGGTTCGGTTTGCTGGCGTCAGTGTACAAGACAAAGCGACGTTGACGACCGACATCGGCTGTAGCTATCAGCCCCACATCGTATGAATCCACTCGACTGGCCCTAGTCTTGTTACAGGGCTGGCAGGAGTCAGTTTAGGATTTTGGGTTAGCTTGATTTTAACTTACCCCTGCTATTACGTAAATGAAGTTAGACAGACCATCTCTTGATGAAATCTAACCTTAACTGCCTATCCTTTTCAGTACCTAGTTTCATTAGAAATTCATAGACCAGAATTAAAATTGTACGCGGCTTTCTACCAGCTTTTGGAGACAAAGGATCGTCTAGTTTAAGAAAAATGTGCACTTCAAACATTGCCGTATCTTAGCCTAAGAAATGAGACCGAAAATAAAACCTAGAATTAAAACAAAAAAGTTTTACGTCTGTCTAAAAGAATTTCTGGGACAGTAGCTTTAATGACTGTAGGTATACAAGTAAATCCTAGGATGATCCTATATTTTGTAGAGACTGGTAACCTTGGTTGGCTGACAGTGTATCATCCCGCACCCTACGTGCTGATAGCTAGGGGCAATATGACGAGGGATGCGATAGTCATTACAGATTATATACCCCGACTTACGAACTTATGACCCTGACTTCTTACATTGGTGAATTTAAAAATGCTTGTCTTTGCTTAGTTTCAGATAGTTTTTTGTGTGAAGTATTTATTGTTAAACGTAAATGAGATATTGTGTCTACCGAGTGTAAAGCTAGATTTTATTTGTTATTTTCAAACATGACAATGACAAAAAATAATGGAACACATAAAAACAATACTATACTAGACTATGTTTGTAGTAAATTAAGAATATTGTTAAGTAAAATGTACCACCTAAGCTTCAAGGTTCCTATTAGTATATTAAGATGTGTTTACATGTCATTAGTAGATTCTATTATGAGTTATGCTCTTGACAGCTATGGATTAACATTCAAAACCAACTTGGATAAATTAGAAGCTCTTCAAATTCGATTTTTGAAACTACTTGTTACTCAAAAATCTAAAAACAGTTGTAAAGGAGATTATAGGAAACTATTCAAAATATGTAAAATTCTACCGATAAGTTATAAACATAAGTATCTTTTAGCAGTTAACCACCATGGTACCCAAGAGCATAACTTAACTTACGTAATCAACAACCATAACACACGATCTATGGCTGCTGGCAGATTCAATGTACCCAGGGTCACTAATTACTTTGGTGACAGAACCCTAAAAAAACGAATACCATATCTATTGAACAGTCTACCGGCAGATATAAGGAGTGAAACGAATAAAAACAGCTTTAAAAATCGTTTAGAAAGATTTTATTTAGAAACGTGTCTTTAATTAATAATTAGCTTTATGTATGAAATCTAAGAATAAGTGTAAAGAGACTCACCGAACCCACAGTCAAACCATTACTACGGTTTTGTGGGGCTTAGTTTATAAGTTACTTACCATTATGTGAATATAAATAAATAAAAAAATTAAAAAAAAATATCAAATTAAGATTCGATTAAACTCTTCGTAACCGTTCTTTTGAAAGTCCTAAGTAAAACTACCAATACCTTTTGAAATTGTATCATTTATTCAGTTTATTGAACAAAATATATTAAGTTACTATGTAGACGCGCATAGTAAAGCGAATAGAATTTTTATTCTAGCAAATTCTTATTTTCTCGAGCACTATAACAGAGTTTACGCAGGTGCTTCTAAAACGCATAGAATTTCAAATTGCGTTTTCATTTTTTCTCTTGGGGCATCCCGGTATCAGTGGGATGCATAGCCTTGAGATGCAAAGTGTGAGGCGAACGAGAGCTTTTTATATTTGCGGCATCCACGCTTGGATTTGCATAATATTGCTTCCTTAACATTCCTCTGTAGGACTATGAAACAAAACGGAACACATCTAGGGTTGGAGGGGAGGATTTACAGATGCGGGAGAATGAGGAGCCCTAGGGTACCGAGTCAGGGGTCATCGGACTGCCGAAAATAAAATAAAAGTTCGTACATTTCGACGGAGCTTGTGTGTGGTTGGGTACTTTTTTATATAAAATTTAATGTGCGTCATTAAATATTAAAGACTGAGGCTGCGTCTATTTATAACGTGGAACAATTAACAGGATTCTTTCACGCATTTAATAAGCCAAACCAGTATAAAAATTGCCAAGTTTAATGAGCTTTTAATTTGATACTCCAGATTTTTAAAAGTCATGGTTTTTCTCTGTTCAATCTGCATAATATTGCTTCCTTAATATGCCAACCACCGACAAAAGACTGGCGAAATTGCTTTTTTCAGTGTGAGAAGCCAATGAAGTCAGTGGTGCCCGATAGTGGGCTGCGTCTGATATGTTTGGCTAGTCAAATGCGATGGAAATGCGCTGCTTGGATTCTTGGCTAGATATTTTTTTTATGCGTTTGCTCTTTTATTAAGTTGTACTTAGAAAGGATAGAGTATCATGGTTTTAGATTGATTCTGGAAGTCTCTGGTTATTTTGGTGGTCGTAGTTTTACTTTTGTGAGGTTCCAAAAAGATATTAACATGATATTACCATTTTTTATTTTATTGTTTTGTTCTATTTATCTACTACCACTGTTCTTGTGGTTGTATGTCATTTTGTGGCAATTAAATACTTTTCTTTCTTTCAAAGATTTTTTTCATAGGTTTTTATTTTTTGTCTAGATCATGCATATATACCAACCAATTGAAATAAACACGAGTCTCATTAATAACTGTCATGAGTGGTGCACATTACAATTCTAAATATCGTAGGATACAAGTCTTTACAAAAGTATTTTGTTTGATTGTTGAGTCACCTCTCATATCAGATACCTTTCAGTATCCAGATTGTCATGTCACCTACGTACATATATATACATACGAGGTGAAACCCAGACAATATTGCCGAGGGTGACTGTTGTCTGAATAAAGAAAATATGAAGGATCACCTGTTTTGTTTCGCCCAAGTGGGGACAGACAAATAGGTAATTTGATAGTACTTGTGTGAGCCTGGTGACTTGTCATGGCTAGTCCATCATAGTTATGTTATGATGCGAAGTAGATGGGGAAATAAAGAAGATACATAACAACGAACATATTTCTTTCGGGTAAAAGTTCGGGATTGGAAAGGTCCGCGGTTTGCCATGTCTATTTTCCCATTTATCTATCAATAAAATGGCTTTGGTATCTATTGTCACTTTGTTCAATATAAAAAGTGGAAAATGTTTCTTTTGCCTTTCAGTGGGTAAGTTTAAGGAAGTATTGCAAACTGAGCTAATTCCTAATTAGCTTTTGAAAAGAAAAATCGTAAAACCCCACTTTGTTCAAAGTCGGAATCGTAAACGATGATAGTAGGAACACCTGTCACGCTGGATGTAAACGTTTAAAGTTTCCACATTGGCATTCGTCGTGGCCGTAACCTAAAAATCTGGAAACTTAAGTATTACGCTTTTTATTGCAGCATTCGAAAGACATAAAACCTTTCCAAGTCGAAGCGGAGATTATAAGTCATAGCTTCGTTGCTTCCGTCATGCAATATTATACTAGAACCAATACGTCACCGTGTTGTTAAAACGTAAGCATTCGAAATTGGAACATGTTACATAATAATAATCCTTTTCAAAGAAAATCCCTCTCGCGAACGAATACACTTGAAGCAAAATTAACAATAGCCCGAGTTCGTTGTCACAAATGTGTCATAAGAGCAGGTGCTCTGTGACAGGCAGCACACGTGAAGGTGACGTCGTTATTTGCTCCCGGGTTTATTTATTCGAAACTTGTGCCCGTTTCGGATGACCACCGTCCACTCACAACCTGTCACTGTATTTTCCTGACCCTTTATTTTCACTTGACAAGAATATGCCGAGCCGAGCCCTCTCGATATTACAGTCCGATACGACTTTTTATTCGTGATACATTTTTCCAATTGTCTCCGTTGCACGACTCCGCACTGCGAACTAACGGAATAGAATTTTCAAACAGTTTTGATTGATAAAGGTAGACAGGTTTTCGTTTTCTTTGTTTGCGAAATTAGATTCGGAAGGTAGCGTGAAACTTCAGAGTTCCACTTGATTAATGGTGATTCGTGGGGGATCCGAGAAAAAGAAACGATTTTAGGCCGTTCGATTTTCTATAGAAAACGAATTACCGAATCGTTTTCATGCGGACGGTTTAGTTCTATCTGAAAATAAGCGTGTTTAGATTTAGATGCATGAGTGCGATATAATCCCATTTGTCGAAACAACGCTCGAGCTCTGTTAATATTTGATGTGTTCTCGACTTTTCTCGAATTTAACGCGCCGATTAAACAACGCCGGGCGAAGGATTTTATGTGAATATTTAAAATGCTATATTGGTTCTAGTTCAGCGGAAAAACAAGTCCATTGTTCATGTAACATCTTGTTACGTTAATTTATCGCTACTGCTTACCAACAATAAACTTTTATGTGAGAAGTAACATCTCAAGTTCTGTGGAATTACAGCAAGTTTTTTGAGTGTAGTCCGAGCAAGGAACATCAAAACGTCCGTGTTAGATAAACTTAGATATTGTTACATGCAAATTTTACTCTCATATAAAATTGATGAAGGTGTCAGGAACGGATAACTGCGAAGCAAATTGGACACATTGTTGCATCCCGCAGGTTGGAGGACCATTAAAATAGAAGGATTACTTTTATGGCCCGGTTGGCTCGCTTGAGATAATATCGGTAAATTTTATGATCGTAATAAAGGGAATTCGATTTTAGCCAGTCATCTGTATGTGATTATGTAAGACCCGGTTTGATACAGAGGGGTACCGTTATTAAATTTTGAATTTATCTCGAACAATATGAAACGACATCTAAAAACATTGTCGATGTTACAGATAACATTAAAACGGACGAAAAAACTGGCATTTAATTTGGGGAGGATGATTTGATTTACGGATCTCATAAAAGATTCCTCTCACTAAAGAATAAGAACTTCCCAAAGTTTACATTCACACAATCAGAAAGTGGGTTAATGAGATTCGCTCAAGAAAAACATCTCGTTAAAGCATACATTATTCAAGCTTTCGCGAAGTTATTCCGCGTTCACGCGTTCATTAGGCTGGCGAATACAAACTTGCGATTCCCGTAAAGCTTCCAGACACACCCACTTATCACCCCGGACAAACTATTCATAAGTATTTCGGGTTCCGTTCCGAACACACGCCGCTCTCCTTGTTATTTAAATTTATCACTCAACTTTTATCCTCTAAATTCATTGTAACAGGTAATATTTCACAGGTTATTAATTACGTTACGCCGGCATCCTCACGGTGTAACTCTTATTACATTATGTCAGTTGCAAATTGAAAAATTCCCGGGGCGTGTGTCCCGTCTCTCCGAAGTATTTTGGCAAAATTATTCTCATTCATTAAGTCGAGAAGTGGAGGGCGCGCTCGCGAGATTGGCGACCTACCATTCACTCGTGAGTAACGAGGTGACTTCCTGTTATTAGTTATGTTGGCAAATTGTTTTTCTTACGCTTTTATACTCACACCTTCGTTAAGTATCGAATTTATATAAAAACTTGTGCAATGCTCTGTCATCGGATGAGAAAGTATTACGGGTTTGTTTACCTTGTTTGTGTAATTAAGAGGTTCATTTTTATTAATAAAATGACGTGTGGGTTCTGTGGCTTCGTGCCGGGGGAATGGGGCAATTAATGTCGCCATACTTTCACAGTAGGTCAGCAGAGTCCGGTTGACGGTATGTAACTGAACGCTGTCCCTGGCCGCACGCGTGTCTCCAAGTGCCAATCCATTAATTAAAACTTATTTTGTAGCGGTAAACACGATCGCTGAACGGCAAACAGCCGACTGCCTTGTTACCAACTTCCACTTACTGTTATGGAGCACATTTGGATAATAGATTGGGCATTGATTAAAACTTAGGCTTTTTGTGTAAATAAGGGGAAAAGTTTCATAAAAATAATTTATTTTGCTTGATTTTTGTAATACTACATATCGCCATATAAATAAACATGAACCACATCTAAATCACATTTTCAATAAGCTTCGACACACAGGTTTCCGTATGAAATACGAAACATAGGTTCAGAAACTGCGCTACAGCCTTCAATTTCGACATCCAATACAATCCACCCCAGAGCTTCCGTAAAGATGGAAAATCTCTCAAAAGAATAGCGTTTAGCACGAGACAAAGACCGATTTAGATCTCCTCTGGCGAAGCCTTCTACCGGGCCACTATTTACTTTTCTCAAGGGACCGCACTTCGTCAGCTAGTGGCGTCCGAACCCAATTTTACAAAGCGAAAAAGCAGCGCTTTACATCGCGTCGGTGCCGCTCCTCCCAAATCGAATACGACGAACATTCCAGGTACCTCGTCCTCGTACATATTAACTTTGAAGCCGTATAATGTGAACGGCGCGACAATGAGCGGGTGAGCGGGCCAGGCGACGTGTCCTACGAGTGCCTTAGGCCATAATCCCGAAGTGTTAGCGTACGTGCCACCGCCGCCATTCGAAGATAATTCCTCCTTATAATTTCCCATGCTTAACTCGGCGTAATGAAGTTTATTCGTCGCTACTTCATTGTGAGTCGTTTGCAGCGGAGGCGGCGAGGAATGTAATCAGTTGCGAACTAATACCGTGTCGTTCGCAAAGCCCCCTCGCGTATGGAAATGCCTCGTTGGAGCCGCCGTTAGTTCTTTTGATTGCTAGCTTCTCCTTGTCGAATTAAAACCGAGATCGAGCTCGGGTGATTTCGAGAAAATTAAAGGAGCGTTTCATTTTCAGCGATGGCTCTTTACGGTTAATATTAGTATGATTGTGGGTGCTCCTCTTACTGTGAACTTAAGTACCCACTTATTTTGTCTTCAACGTTTATTTTAATTAAGTGAATTTCTTATCAAGGTGAGACCGTGAATGTACGTTTAAGCCCCATTATACATGAGCCCTTTTTTCAAGTGAAACCCTTTCAGACGTACAGTGGCTCGAACCCTCAAAGAAAATGCAAAACATGCGGTAGGACCGAAAGCGAAGTAAGATATCGCATGCGATACGCCCAAGTTCACGCAAGATTGAGTGCATGCCATTATAAACTTTAAAATACGGGGATAGGATCGAAACTTTCATATCAAAGCGAGCCGGAATACTATGATTAATGCATTTTAAGAAACGTTTTAGTTGCAACGGAAAACTTTGACTCGCGGAGCGTGACGGAGCAGTGCGATGCTGCGAGGATTATGTCATATACTAGCTATAATATACTTAAAATCAACCGCGGTTGAAACTTTAAAGTACGCATTTAACATGGTAAAAGGAACGACTGAATGTTTCAGTAGACAAACGCATAAATTATTGCACATATATATTGTGATTTGTGACCAATATAGAAGCGCCGTTTGATGTTTAATACCTCTATTAATTAGTTAACACGAAGCTCACAGATATGTCAGCTGAATATTCCACAATGACAATAATTCATTAGCAGTTCTGTCGGTCGCCACTCGCTGTACTAACACAGATTTATGCAAGCCGCCCGAGTCATTATACTTGCGCCACCGTTGTCGCTGACGCCTTTATTTTGGCCTCGATGCAAATTAAATTACACTCAAGTTTCGCTGACTTCGCCACACTGTTGGAAGGATAACTCGTTTCTTGTCGCTTGCTAAGGAATATATATCGTGCATCTAATCTGTAATGAGCCAACCGTATGTACTTCCAAACTATTCTGGGTATGCCAGCAAACTTTCCTAATATAACTACACAAACATTCCCGCAAAAGACACCGAAGGGGGGCACATACAAAACAACAATAAAGTTTTGCCGGATCTGCTGACCATTGCAAAAAGCGCATCGTTCGCGGCGTCCTGAGCACAATACCAACTTAAATTGTTCGTGAAAACGTTATGCACTCGACGGTTTCAATTTCTTCGCGAACTAGCCATTTCAGATGTTCGGACGACACTCATAAATATGATTTGAAAATCGTTTTATGTATAACTCATAAACTTTTATCTTCAGAGTAGATGAGGCTCTCGGTCTAAACGGTTCCAGTTAGTTTCCTGCACAAAAGCTGCAGACGTTTTAATATCGGACCGTCTGGTAGCGTGGTACGTATCTGCCAGTGTAAATTTCGCAGAAGCAAAACGACCAGGCAGCACGCCACCTCTGGCTGGTCAAATAATACCGTCCTAATGGCTAACTATTGCCTAATGTATTTTGGTAAATGGAAATAATGTTGGAGGAGCCGGGGCTGGCCTTACCGGAGGTTGCGATTTAGATAGTGCTTAGTACAGTCGAGACGGTCGAGACTACACTGCCGGCTATTCAATTTCAGTTTATTAAAATAAGTTATTATGGTGTTATGAATAAGACCCTGGACTTACCGGAGCTTAGCGCACTCTAGGATGCAGCCTCTACACTGTAAATTAGAATTCAGTTTACATTATCTTATTTTGTATACTGTGTTTAAGATTATTATGATGTTGGTTTAAAACGGGCTCTTTTATATAATGTTTTGGGAGTATATTTTTGAAGGTTTCGGGTACACATACTCCGTAAAGATTCTGCACAAAACATGCACTAGCAAACCAGATTTTTATGGTAGTAATGAAATACCAAAGATCTAAAATACTAAATTAAATTAAATTTCTAAGAAACTGTATTCAATTGATATACGAGTAGTTATCGTAATAAAACACTCCACACAGAACATTTTATAAAACACTTGATCTAAATTGCAAAGACTTCAGTTGATATTGCTTTTCGAATTCCAAGAATTCCTTCAGAACTTTATCCCAGCTTACAGGAACACCTTTATTTATACATAAAATGGATAATGGATTTAAATCTGCATATTTCTACTCGAAATAAAATAGAGGTGTACCTACTAAATTAACATTTACTAGAGACGCACAAGGAGGCCCGACCCCAAATAAATTGGGAAAGGGGCAGGAAGAAGATGAAGAGAGTTACGGGATGCAAACCTACATAGAATTCGAACTGAAGAAGGCTAAATTAAAATATTTACAAACACTTTTAGGTTTTTGTGCATCTTGAAAGAAGAACAATGATGCCCCCTTGAGTATCCATTGCGCCAAATTGCCATAAAACAATGGAATTTCTATTGTGTCTGCTAATTGACACTTGAATAGCCAGACTATAATCTATCCTTTTGCTAATTTTCATCCAGATCCGTTCAGCCGTTCTGGCGTGATTGAGTAACAAACATTCATCCAAACTTTCGCATTTATAATATTAATAAGATTTGTTGTTTGGGTATGTGCTTAAGTCCAATGAAAAGCTACATAGTTGTGACTGCGGCTACTTTCTTCCTCAAAATGCAGTGTTTTAAAAGGATAAGCCACGGTAGCGAAAAGGTTAGTCTATATTAACTTAATATCCTATTTTCTGTTGCCAGATTCCAGGCTGAGTTTTAAAAGGAGAACAAAAAGGTCGTTATTATAATGTAACTTTGTAAAAAGCTAATTTTCTTTTACACAATTCAGCTTTCGCAGTTAGCATGTAAAACTGAATCTAAGTCCGTTTTTTATCACTAAAACCAAACTATCTTACATCAACACGTAATAAATTATTAGATTAAAAGCTGCGGTAAATAAAACCATATTTTAGCACTAAATTGTGTGCGTGGAATTTATTTGAATTACCATTAGTGATCTTAACACGCAAGCATTTGTAAAGTCTTAAAATTGGTATTTAAATATGCTAGAGATGGAATTTAGTTTGAGTCCGTTAGTCCGTTTGTGGGAGTTGTTCTCAGAAATAGCTCAAAACCTTGTAGGATACAAGGAAATATCTTATTCTTTTAAAAAAATAAATAAAAAAAAACTATTATTTGTATAGGGTAATATTTATTTACATAGATAAAAGTATATACAGTGTATAAAATACTTAAATAACTAAGACTACAAACATATACACTTTAACCAAAAACTACTCACTAACTAAAACTAAAAATATACTTAACTAAAATATGGCGTCGAAAAACTCCTGCACATCGTTCCCCAGTACTTCTTCACGCTCAAACAGTTGAACGAATCTGGGTAAAATTTGGCACAGAGATAGATTACAGTCAGGAATAGCACATAAGATACTTTTTATCCCGGGAAAATGTTCCCTCGGGATAATTTTCGACTTTCACGCGGGCGAAGCCGCTGGCAGAAGCTAGTAGATAATATTTTTGATCAATTGATTGTTATTAGAAGTGTTATAACGTAAAATGTGTTGCTTAACAATACATTATTTTCATTTATACTAAAATAAAAAGTTGTGAAATTGATCTTTCTCTCAAAAAATAAAAGTCAAAGTAATGAGAGAATTTTTTTTTTTGGTATTCCTGAAAGTTATCAATGGTTCTACGAACAATCACTGGTTGTAAGAATCACTGCTGATTATTCAGCGAAGTCTTCGATACTTTCAGTTACTTTGAATACAGTTAAGGTTCAAAAGTGCAGTCATAGTCTACCAAAACAGCAGCGGCAATTTTTTCTTTGGCAGAAGGATTTCAACTGTTTCACGGTTAGAAGGCATAATCTATACTTTAATTTCTATACAACATATTAAACTAGTTGTGGATAATCTAACTTCTTCTACAAAAACTAGGCATTAGAATTTTGGGAGAGTAAGACTGCACTTTAGACCCTTGACTGTACATTTCACCTACATGAAAGTAAAGTTATATATCAACACTGTAATCATTCATTTGGAAATCCAACTTACATTAGTTTAAAAATAATGTATGTTTTAATTATACTTCCTAAAATCAGCTCCGAAACAATAAAAACCGGCAGAGTGCGAGTCAAACTCTTGCTCGAAGGGTTCCGTACCATTATTGCAAAAACATCACGTTTGTTGTATGGAAGCCCAACTTAAAGATATATTTTATTCTGTTTTTAGTATCTGTTGTTAAAGCGGCAACAAAAATACATCATCTGTGAAAATTTCAACTGTGTAGCTGTCACGGTTCATGAGATACAGCCTGGTGAAAGACAGACAGACGGAGAGTGGAGTCTTAGTAATAGGATCCCGTTTTTACCGTTTGTGTATGGAACCCTAAAAACAGAGCATCACATCACAGTAAATAACTAGTATAATATACATTAAAATACCCTGTTGCAATAATCACCGTCCATTAATCTACAACAGCAGAGCTTTCCGTTACAGCCCACAAATTAATTACATTACAGTACATAGATTACCAACATCTGAATAATTATTACGAATGCATTATTTTGTTCTGACGGATGGTTTCCTGGTTAATAGCTACAACTCGTGTGGCCAGTAATGTTACCAGACTCATTATTCATTAATTTTTCGACAGTTATTGGTTTATGTTATTAAAAATTTATATGTGTGATAAATTATTGTAGTGTTTTTTTTGTTTGGTTTGTAAATGTAAAATATGATAGGTGTGTAAAACATCATCTGACTGTATGTAGGAAGAACATTTGAAAATCAATCTTGTTTCATAGACAGTCAGATTGGTGTTCAATCCTGTGAACGCGTCCTTAGCGAAGAATTGATTCCATGCAACGGAGAATTTATTCTACCGTCCATTCGGAAAAGTAGCTTGTCATGGAGAAGAACGGACAAGAAACTCCACAATTACTCTTTAAAAAAAAGTGTTCTACAATATTTACATTCATATACGTGAGGACGATCCGTGATTAGACCTGTCATACTGTATGGATCTGAATGTTGGGCTGTGAAAAAGATGGATGAAAGGAGATTGCATGTAGCAGAGATGAGAATGTTGAGATGGATGTGTGGCGTGACGAGATTGGATAAAGTGAGAAATGAGTATATTAGAGGCAGTTTGAAAGTGGCGCCAGTGGCAGTAAAGTTGAAAGGAAACCGTTTGTCCTGGTATGGTCATGTGATGAGGAGGGATGAAACGCATGTTACTAAAACAGTTATGAATATAAATGTGGATGGATGGAGAGGGAGAGGAATGCCAAAGAAAAGACGGATGGACTGTGTGAGGAGTGATATGAAAGAAAAGGGAGTCAGTAATAACGTGACGGGGGACAGGACGGTATGGAAGAAGCAAACGTGTTGCGCCGACCCCAAATAACATGGGATAAGGGCAGGAAGATGATGATTTACGTAAGGACGATGCACCCAAACTAACACTACTATACTACGTATAGATATAAAGTTTACAAACACTAACAGGTAAACTAATTAATTTAATAAATAGGTAAATTACCTAATTCAACAACAACGGAACAGTGTGCTTGTCAAGTTCTTAAACAAAAAGAGAAGAAACAATAAAAAAATAAAACAATACTATTAATTATGAATATATAGAATAACCAGTTTGATTTTGTCTACACTAAAGATTGCTCTATGAAGCAGGACCAGCATGTTTCGATACATTCTTATCTTGAATATAATCATCTAATTTGTAATATGCTTGTTTACACAATGTGCTTTTAACAAAAGTTTTAAATTTTCTTTCATTTAGTTTTAATATATCACAAGGTAAAATATTATACAATTTAACACCGTACCCCATGAAAGAAGTGTGTACTTTAGCTAATTTATAAAAGACGGTTGATCTAGCTTATCTTTATTTCTAGTATTACAATTGTCTCTATCACTAATTTTACTAAAGAGATGTATATTTTTCTTTACATACATAATATTTTCATAAATTAATTGGCAAGAAACTGTCATGATAATAATCTTTTTTAAAAGTTCCTAATATTCTCAATGACTTAACTTATAAATGGCTCTGACAGCTCTCTTTTGCAATATAACTATGGATTCAATGTCAGCCGCCCGTAATGTTATGATTTAGAAGATATGAAACACAAAACATGTTAAAGTACAATATATTGATTCATTAACGAGTACCTACCTAACGAGTCATCAAAGCCACATTAATTACAAGCCATAATTAGGCACTATTCGTTTTGAAATATTATTTAAAAAATTACCACACTTTTAGTGAAATTATCATCAATCATACTCTGAATAATTTACACATTAACAATTTCGTTATTGCTAGCGTTTTATTGTCGCCATTTTAAAATGGTTGACGCATTTTCAGTTACAACTATTTCAAATAACTTTTATAAATATTTATTTTAATTTAATGAGTACGTTTTGTTTGTCACTGCGATGTTCATTAAATAATTGAGTTGTCACATGAAATATTAAAGCGATTCGCGTATCGTGATGCTATTTCATTTAATTAAAATTTTCTCTTCGTGTGTTATTGTTAAGTATTAGTTTTGTATCACAAATCGTAGTGATAACACATTGGTTTTACCGTGAATTACCTAAGTATTAATATAGTCGAAATATTACTGATATTGTAAAGATTGTATCGTTATTTGGTTTCTTTCATACAATATTTTAATAGTGATTACATTTCCGTATAGTTTGGTGAAAAGATTGAGCTCTTATTAGTAAATAGTACATTGTGATACAAGGGTGGAAAGTAGGTTATTGCAAACGAGCTGTCATTAACAAGCCCGAGCCGAAGGCGAGGATTTTTTATGACACGAGTTTGCAATAACCTACACGCCCGTGTATCACACGATATTTTTCAATACAGTTGTGGGAAATAGTAAAAACAAATCAAAGAATTAGATTTGATAATTAGCAAAAAAATAAAATTTTCCCGCGTTTTTGCAACTGGACATATTTTTTTACAACTAAAACAGCCTACACAGCCTATTAGATTTTGACAAATGTTAATGTGAAAATAATTAAATTGAAACTGGTAATTAAATATATTAAACAACCATTTAAAAGACTTTTGAGAATTAAATGCTAAAATGTACGGATTCATTCATTTTTCCTCGTATAAAATCTATTCCATTTTATTCTATGTATGAAAACTCCTTGCTACTAAACTTTTTTAAATTGACTTATAACTAAAGGCGCCTTTTTTGCAACTGGACATTTTTTACAACGAAAACAGCCTATACAGCCTATTCGATTGTAGACAAATGTTGATGTGAAAATAATTTTATTAATACTGGTAATTAAATATATTAAACAACCATTTAAAAGACTTTTGAGAGTTCAATGCTAAAACGTACGGAATCATTCATTTTTCCTCGTATAAAATCTATCCCATTTTATTCTATGTATGAAAACTCTTTGCTACTAAACTTTTTAAATTGACTTATAAATTTAAAACTAAACTGCAAAACTAATGATCGAGCTCGTAAACAAAAGTCACGACCGCGTAACAGAAAGATGCCTATGCATAATTATAGCCTCTGAAAGTACGCCATGTTTAACAACTGTATTGAAAAGTAAATTTTAATCAGTGTCGGTAAGGAGTCAATCAGCAACATTTATTTTTTCTTTTACTATAGCAATGCAATTTTTCTTTCAATATCTAGTTGCATTACCAACCTAACCTCTCCAGAGATATCAACATCTCAACCAACAATATTTGCATTAAATAACAATTATTTAGCAATATTACGGCAATCGCCAATGTTTGCAAATACTAGACGTATGATCAATAACCTGGGATATGGACGTAGCTTATGTAATTATTAACTAAGTACACAGCCTCTATCGCGGTATCCTTGTACTCATTCAACAAACAATGTCCAATGCACGGTAAACAAATAATATGCCATGAATTATGGCCGTTAAGTTGGCTATGACACTTATGATGTCGACCTGTCATTCGTGATCGGGGTATTAAGAAAATGTTGTGTCACCTGGTTATGACGTTTGTGTGTAGCGTGTGATGGTTGGGTTGTCTTGGCCTTTATTAATAGGTTATATTATAACAATGTTTTGTTATTAATTAATATAAATAAATAAATAACCGACATTAGACCTAATATTATCGTCACAAACACACTATCGATTTTCAGATGCGATCTTGATGTTTTTTGCAAAATGTTGCCAGAAAATCTCATCTTACATAATTATATTTATCTTCATGAGCAAGCTAAACAGCTCATCTTGGATATCACAGGCAACGGTGAAGGAAACTTGGACTTATGTAGTTAATGTAAGTCTGAAATAGCCAAGTCAGAGGCCTGTGGGGTTCCCAGAGGCGGCTTAATTAACTCTGACACCAGAGGTGGCCATATCCTCACACGATAAAGAGGAAGAAGCTAAACAGCTCGAAAGCAAAACCAATCAAAACTATACCTACTAAAATCTAAATCACAATTTAATTTAAAATTTAAACAAACAACATTTACATAAAACATTACCTTAGATAATCCAGTTTTCGGCTCAAACGCGAGCGCAACGCATCATAATAACAGTCAGAACAATAATTCTCATCCGATTTAATTCAGTTTGGGCAAACATGGGCAAAACAAAAGCGGGTAACTCCGACATTGTCAACTAACATAGCGTTCGAATCGTTCTAATCGGATTCGTGTATACCATAACATGCACGTGGGTGTAAGGGGCATATAGACTGGCTGGATTATTGTTTGATATTGTCGGCCGAGATCGACAGATTTAGAGTGCCTTCGCACTGTGTGTCTCACGTTGACGTAGCGTAGATTCTGTATCACTGCAAACGCTGTGTTCGTAGGGAGGTACTCATCAATTTCCGCGTCAAAGGCGCGTTGACGCGGTGATTTTGTAGCGTCTAAGTTGCGTTCACGTTTAACTAACACCAGAAGCAAAAGTAGCAAGTTTTTAACAAAAATATACAACCGACTTCCAAAAAAAAAACACTACAAATTGAAAAATAACTTCAATTTCGGAAATCGAAGAAACGAAAACGAGAACACCTCTCGTTTTCGTTTCTTCGTTTTTTGACAGCGATTGCAGCAATTCAGAGAGATTTGCCGTCATTTATTGAAGACTTCTGTTGTATACCTCCGAAGTTCTTCATCAGATCTTTACCAAATTAAAATGGGACCATTTCGGAGCAAACTCCTTTCGAACAAAGAAAGAATTTTGCAAATCCGTTTATATATGACGGAGTTATGCCCGAACATACATAAAAAAAAATAGAAACCTCCGAATTGAGAACCTCATCCTTTTTGGGCAGTCGGTTAAAAATAATTGATATTAACTTGACAATTTAATAATCGCATGTTCATACTATGTAGTAAGTGAATAAAAATATGTTCTATGTGTAGGTATAGGGCCTTCTTAATCCAAAAGTTGACTGGTTGAGAATGCCTTCTGGCATTAAGTTGCCTAACACCTGTGC
Organism: Anorthoa munda; assembly: GCA_945859665.1. NCBI lineage: Eukaryota > Metazoa > Arthropoda > Insecta > Lepidoptera > Noctuidae > Anorthoa > Anorthoa munda. The sequence continues at coordinate 10,778,621 of OX243905.1, read as the reverse complement.
TGTAAATAAAGTTTGAATAAGTTTTTATTAGGAACCGAATTGTCAATCAAATCCTTCACCAGCGACGCGAATTTCAAATCAGACTAATCGATACCGTGTGTACGCACCTTATCACGAGGTTCATTACAATGCCATGTCGGCAAATACGGGGTAGTGACGCTCTGGCTTTATTATGATGCAAAATGCGAGTACACGTAAAGGGAATTCAGAAGAAAATGCCGTAAATTAGCACATTGGCTGAATTAGCTGGAGTTAAGTAATTCTCTTTTTGCGTGTTTAGTTCTGGTATTGTTTTTACTTGTGAAGGACTGTAAAAGTAAATTACTTTAAATCTTGAGTTTTGTCTCAGAAACAATTTTTACGGCAGTTGTAGTTTTAAATATTTTCCTCTAATATGTTTAAAGTACCTCTCATTACATAAACGTATATTTAGAAAAAGGTAAGCTTGAAACTTTAGCATTATTAGAGTTAAATTGTAAACAAATCTCCACAGTAAACAGGAGATAAACAGAAGCTCGTATTTCAGCAGAGCACTAGCATCAAACAGTATCTATTGTACAAGCCAGCACTATCGACGTACAACAGAACATTTCACAACAGACGGCATATCACTACCAAACTTGTAGCAGTCGCGAAGCCACCACTAGGCTACTAGGTTGGTAATAAATAAACAGGGTGTGTGTTCAGCCCGATAAGACTGAGTCGCAGCGACGTGCGCCCCCTGCACCCTCCGTACCCGATAGACACCTAGACGTCATTATACATTACACAAACCCTATTGTTTTATTTGTAAGGTCACAAAATGCAGTGAACCAGTGAGCGCCGCGATGAGATTAGGCCGTCTAAATTCGGGCTTAAATTTTAATCGCCGGTTAAACCTTACCCGTACCGAGTTTCTCCGCTCTATATTGAAAATTCCGACGTCATTTTCTTGAATGTGTGCTTTTTAATCAGGCCCGGATAATTTTGAGACGTTAGCGTGACAGTGTTGTGTAGTTTTTATTTGTATTTATGGAATAGGATGAGAATACTAAGTGAGAGATTAGAAAAAGAAGTAACGCAAAATAAATTATTCTTCTAAGTGGTTTGTACAGTAATCGTGGAGCTAGGAACGTTATTTTTCACCCGACTTTATTTTTACGCGGAGCTACACCGACGGCCAGTATCGAACAGGATTCTAATCAATTTAATTTATCAGGGATCCCCCCGGAGGCGGCCATTCACTTCATTTAATGCGCGTATTTTGCGGCAGAGCTGATTGTTTTGAACCATTCGGCTGTACGGTCCATTTAGATTAATTATTGGATTACTTAATTTCGCTGCGGTATATTTTATACCTTCATTGTATTGAAAATATTTAGCTAAACGAACTGTTTTGTTTTTAAAGCTAATTAGGCTGTGTACATACTAGAAGATATTTCCTTATGTAATAGAAATAAAACTGTGTGAGCACTTGAGTAGGCCTTGGGGCTGATTTTCTTTTCTAAGTCCGTATTTAGTCCCGCGTCTTAATCTTAGTAGTACTTAATGTTGATAGAGGTTGGTTAATTAGTTTTGGTGTTCCGACATTTTCTAATTTTACTTTCTGGTTGTTCACTGGAGTGAAATATTATTCGCAATTATTATTCGAAATATTATTATTAAAGATAATGTTGCAAGTGATTAACTAGGGAGATACTTAGGGAGAATTTAATTTTAAGATTTTTCGTTTCTCATCCATATTCTTATTTTTATTTAACGTATTTTGAGACCAACTGCCGACATTGAAGTTATTTTTCACTTTGTAATGTTTTTGTTTGGAAGTCGGTTGTATTTATTTTGTAAAAAAGTTTTTATTTTTCACTTTTTAATTGTGGTTCATTATTTATAATGCCCATAATTATGCCAGAATATATTACCCGAATATCATGAAACTTGAACACAGCCGGTGAAATTAGAGTCTGCCAGAGTAAACTGTACACATCTGCGTAACCCTTCAGAGCATCCCGGCGTGATGTTATGTTATGAAATGGTGTAAACAATAAACAGACAGTCGATTTCAGCAATCCCGAGAGATTTGCCGAGTTCTGTCGTACATCTCCGAAGTTCTTTATCAGATTTTAATCAAATTTAAATAAGACCACATGAGAAGCAACAGTTTTCAAATAAAAATAATCATAAAAATTCATCTAGTAAAATGTTCTGATGTAACAACACACTTAATAAAAATACATTCGAATTGAGATCCGCCTCCTTTTTTAAATCGGTTAAAAACCAGACTGCTTATTACTGAAATAGAATATCTAAATTAACCCAATATTGATCTATGGAAAACGAGAATTATCGCTATTAAACTCAAGTGAAATTAATATCTATACATCACATACAATTACCTATACGTAGTGATTTATCTACCGTAATAGAGAAGCCAAAATCGATATTGTTTGCCTTACAAATTGCATCATTGATAACATTCATGCCGACGGAATTACGGCGAGCAGTAAATCTACTTCATTTATCAATGGTTCAATAGTACCTATAGAGTACTGACCGTGTCACAAGCAGGTCAAAGTGAGGAGCATTAATTACCTTGAAGATTAAATAAGAATGGCGCCAATGGGGGGAATGAGGGTGGAATTACGACACAGCCAGCATTTGTACCGGGGACTAATAAAGGAGACAATATTGCACTCGATACGTATAAATGTACGAGCAGTATTTGGGGCGTGATATTAATTTCGCCAGTAATTGCTATCGGTTTCCACCCGAGGCTGCAGCCATGAACCATGAATACGGGAGTTACCGCTATTTGTTCCTGACGTTGCGGTTTAGGGTTTTACCTCGACCCCTCTCCCGTATATTTATTTTCTTCGAGTTTTGTCCAAACAATAGCAGTGGATTATCGCCGGGTTTCGATAGTTCAAGCCTAACGCCGCGGAAAACAATGGGCTTATTTCAAATAACACTATTGTGTGTTACAATTAACAGCCTAAAAATAAATACAAATATTTGCGGAATCAAGTTTGTGTTTGACGTTCGAATATTTTATAAAATATTGGGTTAGATTTAATGAATTCTGGGCAAACTAATTTAAATGCAGGTCTGATTGAGATTGAAATGGGTTTTTGATGTTTTTAGAATCATCACTTCGTAAAACAGAAACTTTTCGGCAACCGGTTTAAACATGGTAGACATCCCATCCATACGCAATATTAATATTAATATTGGGAATACTTTTATTACACGTACAGCTAAGGAGTGGAATTCCCTGCCGGAATATGTGTTCCCGGATAGCTATCAGCTCGGGGTTCTTAATTCTAAAAGTTACTTCTAGGCAAGCGTGCTTCACCGTCGACCACATCTTCGCTTACAATCAGGTGACATACTGGTCAAGCGCGAGCCTACAGTCAATAAAAAAAAAAAATATCTTTCACGAAATATTATCAAACACACAGACAAAACCGGACCACTTTTTAGTAGAGAATGTGGCAAATTAATCCGTTCATACCTTTTTATTTTCCTTTCCCTGTTTCACCATTGGTCAGCACTAGTGGACACTGACAAGCGATTCGTTTAAGTTGTAACCGGATAACCGTTACGGCGGTGCTAGTATCAAAATCTCTTCATACATAAATTAAAGGAGCGCGGTTTGGCCTGCTACCGGCTGAGCCTTTTAGGCGCTATTGTGCATAACCAAAGAGGAACAAGAAACAACAGCTTCCTGTACTAAACCGAAAGGTTAGATTCGTTAAAAATAAATATTAGCAGGTAGAGGCAAATATGGAGCTATTTAAAAAGCTATATATTTTTTACTGTTGACATTTGGAATATTTTTTACATAGATTTGACATTTGCTTGATATTTTTGATACTATATATTTTTTTTACTGTTTACATTTGGCATTATTTTATTTTTAAATTCATTGCAGTAATAAGCAATTTTCATCATATTTGCACGCCGTATTATGGCAAACATGGCTGAACCTTTCTGCTTATTTTTTGTTTGTTGTATGTATACACATGTTTGGGCAAATAAGTTTAACTTATCTTAAAAATGGGAATGAAGAACTAAACTAAACCGACTTGAACTTGTCAGATATTGGTACTCAATTATGAAGCTCACATAAAATGTTTTACACCGATTGGAATAACAAAAACCATTCATAAGCTTATTACCACCGTTTTGTACGAGAGAATTGAGTTGTTCCTCTTTTGCAAGTGGAAGAAAATAAGGCACGTCCCCTTAAAGATAAGTACGACGTAACTCCATTCGGTAAAGGGCCTCTCCACTCGTAGCTGGCGTAGTGGCTCCAAGTTTACGAGAGCCTCCCCGCCCTCCGTATCGGTGTGAAGATCGGGCCAGATAGGGGTTATTGGAAGCTGCACTGGGGGTCGATTAGAAGTGGTCGGGTTGCACATAGTCGGCTTGATGCGCGGTGTGAACGGAGGCCCTCGTTATTTTCAATTTCCATACACGAACGCCCTTCCCTCTATACGTTTTCGTATACGAGTATGAGATGCGAGTGTATTAAGCCATGAATCTTATAAAGACCTGAGCTGATTTAATACGTTCCCGAGGATGGGTACGATTGTTTTTGGATGTATGAAATACTAATAAAACGCAGTTTATCGACGACAAGCCTCTTTGTACGGTACGCTTGCGTGGAACTTCGGAAGGAATAATATTTCAATAATTTATGAACATAATTTCGTTGGCACACGGATTGGCATTGCTTCATGGCGTTTTCAGTTTACGGGTAGCCCCATTCATTTTATATAATCCTTAAGACTCCGCTTACTTCGTTCATGGAAATGCGAAACGGGAAAATACCTGAAACAACATTATAACACGGTGTTTCTCCCTGAAGTACATTACTCGAGAAAAGCCAATTAAACACATGATAAGACTCGTCTGTCGAAATGTGGCGAAATTCAAATTAATTTAAGACATTTCACATAATCATAAGCTTTTAAAAAAAGGTTTTTTCCGGCATACAGTATCACAGGAAAACTCCATTATGAAACCGCTTACGTGAATTTTTAGCAAAATGGAATGAACGTTTGTGTATAAGTGCACGATATAATAAAAAGAAATAGGTACTTATGCATTAGCTAATATGTTGGGGGTTGATTAAATTTTACATTTCTCGGATTTGATAATTGTGCCGGGATATTATTTTGTATTCAGTGTAGTATATGTTTTAAAGATTATCTGTAGGAATATTAAAAGGTATCTTGCAGGTTTTTAATAAGGTAAACTATATATGCCTAATATCTAGATGAATTCAGTTTAGTTTAGGCTTTTTTCAATAGCTAATAGTAGACCATTATACCAATCTATGATCATATAAATTATTAATAAGTTAAAAAAAAACGGTAACAGCTTTTATAATAAAACCAGAAAACCACTGTTCACATTTTTTAAGTAAGTAGGTACACGATTCTTTTAAGAGAAGCGTGTCTTGGCATTAAGCCGAAAAACACTAGGACTAAAAATTCTGCTGCTTGCTTATATTAAAATAAAATTGAATTTAAATTACTCCTAGAAGACTCGGCTATTTATAACTTGTAATTTTTTCATATATTTTTTAAATAACAGTAATTCCTTGAAAAGAAAATACCGTTAAACCATTTACAAAGATTTTCAAGTAGGTAGATTTTAGAACCAAAATTCAATCTTTAAAAACCTTGACATTTATGTGGTACTAGCGACGCGACTTCGCTCCAGTGGACCTTCCCACAGGACCCGTTTTCGGTATAAAAAAAATAGCCTATGTCACTCAGGAACAATGTAGCTTTCTATTAGTGAAAGAATATTTTAAATCGATTCAGTAGTTTCGGAGCCTATTCGGTACAAAAAAAAAACAAACAAAAAAATCTTTCCTCTTTATAATATTATTATTAATTATTAGTATAGATAAATAAAATTAATCTACCTATAGAATTCTCTTGATAGTGTAACATAAAGTCGAACAAAAAATTAAACTCTTGGAGGAATATTGAGTTAAGTTCGGGTCATTACACCCTGAACCAATGTTCAATTGTTGAAAATTCAAACCTCCTACTTTTTTGAAGTCGGTTAATGAAATTGAAGTAACAGATAGGTAGGTACATATCTACTCTAAAAAGATACGAAGAAATTGTAACAACTAAACATGACTTGACGAAATCATAAAACAAAAAAGCCCGAGTGCTATTATTTTACCTGTAGTATCGTTATAGTTCCAAGAACGCCTAACTTTAACCTGTCCGAATCAAACTAACTCGAGAGCAAAAGAGGAATAACGGGGAACTCACTAAGAAACCGAGCTAGCTTTGTCCGTGCGTGACAGCTTTCTGGGAACAAACCCACTCAAAAATATAAGGGAAGTCTTCTTATTATTATAACACATTTCTGGCAACACCTGTAGGCAGCAAGCCGTCGGTGTACAACGAGAAAATTGTATTTCCATTTTTACAATTTCAATTTAGTATTAATTCGAGGCCCGAGAACGGTCGGGCGCTCCGCCACATGTAAAATATGGATCGGCTAAGTGAAATTAAAATGCTCTATAAATTGTGATTTTTGCAAGTCCTAAAGTGGAGAAGGCTTTTTATTATTTATCGCCTCCCAGTCGCGGCCAGCGCCCCGCTTACTGAAAATCGCTGTGTTATTATTCAATTTACTTGTTTGAAATATTAACTTCGATGTGAATAATCTTTGTATAATCATGTCTTGTGGACTGGACACTCTTCTGGTTATTATTTTATGGACTTGTATTTTTAGGACGAGTCGTTTGAATTAATTTGGATTATTACGCCAAAAAGAATTAGGGAAATTTATTTTATTCATGTTTTAGGAAAATGAGTTTTTATAAATAAATTACAACGTACCGTCAACAGCTAAAGTCCTGAAATGCCTGGATTCCTTCAACTTAAACCCTCTAAGTTTTACGACAAATATATAGCCTTTGTCTGCTTCGTTCAATTTTAGGCTCTAACCTAAATCTTAAAGAAAATCTACCTTCAATTCCATCACTAAAACTAAATCTAGGATAAGATATTCCAAGGCCGTATTTTACTTTTAAAAAGTAGCTGAACAAACCTGAAGGTTGTGCAAAACAAATATAAGCGTCATTAGGGTGGCCGTACCGGGTCGTCGCGCAATCAGTGAGACAGTTCCTATCGGCTTGTCCACTTGTTCCTGTTTCTGTGGACACTACACGGTTCTAATGTTTTACGGCGAGTTTTAAATGCAGGTAGGAATAAAGAATTTTGTAGGAAAATCTTTTCTACGGAATTTTGTACGTGTAAATGAAGTATTTGTGCAGGTAGAATATTCCACCACGTTGTGTGGAAGCAAAGCGATAGAAATTGTTATAAATAGGTATTGCATTTATTTTTAAAGTCAAATCATTAATTTAAATTAAGCCAATAAATGGCACATTTAAATATAACAAGTGCGAGTCGGAGTCACGCACGAAGGGTTCCGTACCATTATCGCAAAAAACGGTAAAAAAATCACGTTTGTTGTATGGGAGCCCCACTTAAATAATTATTTTAATCTGTTTTTAGTATTTGTATAGTTATTTTATTTTGTTTTTAGTTTATGTAACAGACAGACAGACGGACCGTGGAGTCTTATTAATAGGGTCCCGTTTTTACCCTTTGAGTACGGAAACTTAAAAACGTAAATTAAAATACAATAAGTTTCTACTGGCCACTTTTGAACCTATCATATTTTTTTATTAAACTCTCTTATTATTTATTCAGTATTTGACCTAAAGTAAATAAATATTTCGAGGAGCTCGTGGCTAAATAATAACAGCCGCACGGGTCGATCTTCAAGGTTAAGCAACGCTTGACGAGGTCGGTCCGTGGATGGGTGACCATTTCAACATACCGAAGTTACCTCCGTGCCTCGGAAAGCACGTTAAGCCGTTGGTCCTGGCTGCCATTTGAAGATCTTTGACAGTCGTTACGGGTAGTCAGAAGCCTGAGATCTGACACCAGTCTTGCCAAGGAGTATCGTGTTACCCAGTTACTGGGTTGTGGAGGTCAGATAGGCAGTCGCTCCATGTCACTGATACTCAGCTGAATCCGGTAAGACTGGAAGCCGACCCCAAACAATAATTGGGAAAAAGGCTAGGCAGATGATGATGACCTAAAGTAAATAACTAAATGTGTTTTTATTTTTGTTTTAGGGGCTTTGGATTCATCACATTCGGCGACCCAGCTAGCGTAGACAAAGTATTAGCTCAAGCAACACACGAATTAGATGGCAAAAAGGTAAGTGTTCAAATCTCATTCAACCTCCTTTATAAATGAAGGAAATGAAAAAAATGCACCGCGATAGTTCAATAGCAGTGTTATAAAATGCGAAAAACTTAAGTTAGTTTGAAGTTATTTTTACTTCATAAGATTCGCCGAAAGAACTTGCGAACTATGCAAAATAGGTTTGATAGTAATTTACAAAAAGTAGAAGGATAATAAAGTCATACTTCAAACTTCATTTTGTGCTTTTTATTGTCAGAATTTTTGTGCACAACTCAGTGAGCAAGTTATATTAGTACTAGTCCTCTTTCATCTTCAGTTTCTTTAAATATTTAACCAAAATCAAAGACAAAATTTATTAATATTACTTGTCCTTTAGAACACAGTTTGAAACATATTAGAGAAGCCTTGTTATTATAACACATTTCTGGCAACACCAGAAACATAATCCAAGTGTGATTAAAAACCTTATTATTTTAAGCTGAAATAAATTTCTTACGTCCAACAGAAAAGGTCCTTTTCATCTTTAAATAATTTTATAAGATATTAAAATGAACTTTTCCATTTATTTTTCTTTCCTTTTATATCTGCTGTAAGGCAGTTTTTTGTCAGAAATGTTCCAGATTTATAACCCTTCAATAAACTGAGTTCGTCGTATTTTCAAGGGCTTATTTAGCCTTAGCCCTGAAACTGCTCGGATAGCCATTTTTTTCTTCGCCTTGATTCACAAAATATATGATCTTCTTAGCCCTCTCGTACAAAGATACGATATTTAATCAAAGGCTTTTACTGTTGCTGACTGGTAGTAAAAGAAATAGGAAAATCCAAGCTCATAGGAAAATAGGACAACTTCAATGCTTGATAGTAAATATATCGTAATTTTCTTCCCATGACCACTAAAATTGCGATAGCACAATCTCTATTTGTTTCTTTCTTGGACTATGCTGATTCCAGTTATCTTGATCTCACCCAAGACCACTTGGAAAAGCTTGAGCAACTTCAAAATCTCTTTGCCAGGTTCATATTTGGCTTGCGCAAGTATGATCATGTTTCTGAATTTCGAACCAAGCTCAAATGGCTTCCAATTCACCTTCGCCGGCATGCCCACATACTTTCTTTGCTATATAACGTGCTCTTTAATCCTTTTTATCTTAAAGAAGACTTTCAATTCTTCTGTGACACACATTCTAGGTCCTTGAGATCATCGGAGAATCTAAAATTAAGTATACGTTTGCATTCCACATCCTTCTTCGACAAATCTTTCACAGTTCAAGCAGATCGCTTGTGAAACGCATTACCTATTGAAGTGAGCCTTGTTCAATCTTCACCAACATTTAAAAAAATGGTGAAGAAGCATTTCCTTTCACTATAATTAGTCTTCTCCTTTATAAAATAAAATAAATATATATATTTAAGCAACAAAATTCGTATTATCTACTTATATTCCTAATACTAAAAGCCTCGTAAAGTTAGAAGAGACATACAAACGGACAGAAAAAAAGGAAAAATATGAGTTTAAAGTAAATTACGATAGAATATTGTTTGCCTTCAATGGAGCATTTCTAAGTGATTAGATTGTCCAATGAAATCAAGAAATGAACAATCTTATTCACTATTGGTTAACTTCAAACTATGCTGTTTGTTCTTGATAATATTATTCCAGCTTATAAAATGTCAGGGGAATTTAATTAAATATTATAATATATATTATTATATTTTTTATTACTATTTTAATTTCTGCGTAACTGTGTTTCTGATAGATTTCCGTTTCGTGGAAAGAGAGTATATTTGTAAGATTTCCACAGCTACTGAATTCTCTTTTGACTGCAATGGCTATTTAAGTTACCTGTCAATATTCCATATCCTAAGTAGAAAGACATCGTGACGTACCTTGTACCTATAATAAAAAACTGGCCAAGTGCGAGATGGACTTGCGCACGAAGGGCGGAACCCGTCGTGCACGAAGGGTTCCGCCCTTCGTGCGAACCACTATCGCAAAAATCAGCAAAAAAATCACGTTTGTTGTATGGGACTTCCACATAAATATTTTATTCTGTTTTTAGTATTTGTTAATATAGCGGCAACAAAAATACATCATCTGTGAAAATTTCAACTGTCTAGCTATCACGGTTCATGCGATACAGCCTGGTGACAGACGGACAGACAGACAAACGTCTGACTGTCTGTCCGTCGATGCGTGGATCGTAAATCGTGAAGTCCGTGGATCGTTCACGATCATCTTTGTTATAGGGTCCCGTTTTTACCCTTTGGGTACGGAACCCTAATCGCCAACCCGCCTTGAGCCAACGTGGTGATTGATGCTCCTGCCTTCTTTGTATGAGAAGAGTCATTTGCCCTGTTGTGGAACAGCAGAAGGCTGGTATTTTAAATATTCAAATATGATTTTCAAGTACAAAGTAGACCTTGAACCTAAGTCTTGGATATTTAATTAATTGTTATGAACCACCAGTAATACAAAGTTGCAAGTCGGATTTGACAGCTATAAAAATACTTAATAATAATAATTAAACTTGATGCTTACGAATGATATTCTTTGTTTTAGTTTTGTTTGGATAACATAGTAATTAATTAGGATTATGAATTTGATTCATTCAAGTTCTTACGTACAAAGTTATCGTGGCATGTAAAATAAAATGACAAATTACATAAAAAAAACCCCGATTTTAATTTTTATTTCATGCTTTTTATACTCCATAAATATACCTAGTAGCAGACACGCTTCAATCGACAATCTATCGAAACACATAATAATGACATGATATCTTGCGAAAAAATCCAGATTCGAAGAATAAATTGCGAATAACTTTTGTACGGCTAAACCGATTATATTCAAACATAGCTAAGAACACTCTCAACATAGTCACTTTTCAAACTAAACTAAATCAAAATCAGTTCTTCCGTTTAGGCGCTATGATGCCACAGACAGACACACAGATACACAGTAACACACGTCAAACTTATAACAACCCTCTTTTTCCGTCGGGGGTTATTGAGAAACGTCATCGTACTTCATAGATTGTCATGATAATAGTAGCCTATTAAAGAAAAAAATTAACCAAGAAAAATAGGGTAGGATGAACGGGTAACATCAAAAGCTCATTATATCACAGTAAGCTGTTATTCCAATACTTGGTAAGCTATCATCACACGTGCGAAATACCACTTGCTATCGTTTTCCACACAAACGGAAAAAGTATCCACGATAAACGTAAAATTATACGCGCAAGTGAACAGACACAGCGACATTAATTACGGTGTTGTATTTTACCTTTCCTCCGGCCATATAAGCCCGCCGCCACCATATAGTGTTAAATCACAGCTGCCTTTAATATTTATACACGAAAATTTGTTTTCCTACAATTAAATTGCGTGAAATTTTAATTCGGCCGGTTGACTTGTGGCCTGCGTCAAACTTACAGTTGCGAATTTTTAATTAATACGAGTACCAAGCATAACGTTTAAAAAAAAAGTATTTTCTATAATTTTCATTTAGTCACCATTTTTGCGTTTCATTTACCAAAAGTTGTATTGTTTCTATGTTTCGGTTTCGTAAAAACAGTAGGCGTATTTTCGTATGATGGAAACGGTTTTGTATTTACGCCAATTTATTACGTTCATTGTCCATTTATTCTGGCTTCGAATGTATTTTAGGAACAGACGAATGGGTCAACTGTTGCGAATGTTTTATTATACAAATATAACGAAATATTTCGATAAAGCGTACAGTTTCCGCCAAGCGTAGTGGTAAAAACATAAGAGATACTGTTATTTATATAACGTCTTACCATTTATGTAGATAATAATCATCTTTGTATCTTGGGATTCGAGACACATTACGAGCTCTGCTCGGAGCGTTCGCTGTGTACAGATGGAGAAAAAAGTCAATTACTATCGCTCGCCACGAAATAATCCAGATAAATTACGGCTCCCGTCGTTGTTTACTTTGATTAAATTGTAGTCGACTGGCGGAAGATTAGCCGAAGCCTCGCAAATCGAGCGAGAAGAGAGAGCATTTTCTCAATTTACATAGAACGAACGAACGCGGAAGATCGCACTGTGTTTACACGACACGATTTTATATCGACTATTGGCACTATTGTTATTCGCGACAATTACTATTAACGACTGTACGCTGTTATTATCACTCTGAATTATTGGTGGCTTTAGTTGTATACGAAAACTGTGTAAACATATACAATACAATTTACACAAATCACGTAGGTTGCAAAATGCTTTAAATCTACCTTTTAACAAAAAAAACTTCGGTACAAAAAAGAGAAAGTATTAATCGAAAATTCATTATTAGAAAATACAGCGTTGACTGAAGATTCGGAAGAAAATTAAAACCTTTAAGAGGATTTTTCAAGCTCCGGATAATCCAGTTATTTTTTTAAATCATAAGGTTTGCTTAGAATTTTATTATCCTGATATTGAAAAGGGTATAGAATTTAAGGGATTATAGATTTTTTTGCGAGCGGGCTAAAAATTGATAGACCGATAGTTAGTAGAGTTGTTTTGATTCGATTTTCAGCTAAAGCAAGATAATTTTCATAATGATTTTTATGGGACGCGACGTATTCAGGAATAGTTATAGAAAAAAACGCTTTAGCCATTACCGAAACATGCTGGGGCGACTTCTGGCTAACCGCATGTAACCGAATGCCAGTTTTTAACAGGAGGTATTGCCTATCTTATCTTCACAATCCTAGTATAAATAGTTCAAATCATCTTTGCGCGCGGCTCTATGTGTGGGTAAGCACAACCACGTCACTGCCACAAGTTAAAGCTGTGTATGTAGATACAAGCGTAAGTACACATAGCGCCGCGCGCAAAGACGAGTTAAACTATCTGTACATAGTTTCCTGGTGTTCCTACTATTCCTTGACAAGTTATCAGATTGACGGGCTTCTGAGTACCACCCGTAACGACTGTCAAAGATCTACGAACCTGTCCAATAAAAACTTATAAAATCCACGTCTGTCATAAAAAGTGACCTTCCGAGAAATAAAACATACCAACCCTTGGCTAACAAGGGTGTTAAAGTCTAACCCCGCCCACTGTTTCTATTGTTAGAAATAACCGCGTAGTGTTTTCTGAGAACTTATTACTGATTCTATAATGGCTATCATTTCTAATGTCTTTTATAGCGTAGAAAAAGACAAATATTTATTTCTGGCGGAAATATTTTTGTAGAGTTTCTAATTAATTGGTGCATGGAATTGCTTTTCACTGTGTGACAATTTTAGGTTCTTAATCTTAGCAAGCTTACATTAGTTCGAGTCTGGTCATCAAATTTTAGGTTTGTATTTTATGGCATAGAGGTGAACGTAAATGTATTCCCATCTCGCTTTTCTTTATCTACTTATTAGTATATCATTAAACCGGCCAATTGTGAGTATGAATCGGGCACAGAGGGTTCTGTATAAGCAGCTACATTTACCAAAATAAATAAGTAACATTACTAACGTTCATAAACAGGGGAAAATTTACAAATCCGTGATTAGACCTGTCGTACTGTTTGGGTCAGAATGTTGGCCAGTGAAATAGATGGATGAAAAGAAAATGTTGAGATGGATGTGCGGAGTAACGAGAATGGATAAAGTAAGAAATTAGTATAATAGAGACAGTTCGAAAGTGTGCCGATGACAGAAAAGTTGAAAGGAGACCGTTTGTCTTGGTATGGTCATGTGATAAGGAGGGATGAAACGCTTGTTACTAAAAGAGTTATAAATATAAATGTGTATAGATGAAGAGGGAGGGGACGGCCAAATAAAAGATGGATGGAATGTGTGAGGAGTTATATGAAAGAAAAGGGAATCAGTGATAGCGTGACGGAGGACAGCACGGTATGGAAGAAGAATACGTGTTGCGCTGACCTCAAGTAACATGGGGCTAGGGCATGAAGATATTGACTAACGTTCATAGACAATGAAAACACCGAACATTGCTCTAACGAAGAGACAAAATTAACTTTGCCGTTCAAAAACTGTTGTCCCAATACATCAGTATACAATATTTTTACTTTTCCAAATAAATTTTATAGGTTGGTCAACAGTTATTCGTAAACGTATAAAGCCTATTTAGCTGTGATAGTTTTCCTTTTAATTTTTTTATGTATACTACTGCTGAAAATTTTTTCACATATCCAAAAGCAACCATTTAGATGGCAGGGGGGCACTTCTTTCTAACAAAAATTAGCCATTTAAAGCTTAATTTTACCACTTTTTTAGCGTGATTAATATGTATATCGATGCCAAATTATTGCTTTCTAGTACTAAGAATCTCTGAGCTAAGCGGCGGAAGGACGGATAGGCGGACATGGCGAAACAATAAGGGTTCCTTGTTGACTTTGGAACCCTAAAAAGTGAAGTGTTACAAGCATGTTTGCTTATTCAGTTTTGAACCATTCTAGACCATTACGAAAGAGGAACGGAATGGTACCAACCATACCGTATTATACAAAAGTATTGCCAATGTAATAATTTACGTTCGATATGTCTTTTTATTTATTTATTTAAAACTTCATGCAACATACAGATACACAGGCGGATTTAATGCCTGAGGCATTCTCTACCAGTCAACCAAGGGTGGTGGAGTGATAACATTGCAGGTGCTTTTTTATGGTGTTTTTATTCCTCGTCCTTCCCTGGAGCCTGTTCCGCTCTTTTGTTTCTGCACTAGGAAATTATGCCTTGGGTGGTAAGTTCAGACACTTATTTGGCTTGCAAAAGAACTCACTTTATGTTTGACCACCAGGTAGAAGGAACTGCCTATACCTCTTCTTAAGGCTAAAGAATACTTAGGTCAAATTATCTTCAGAACGTCTTTTTTCATGCCCATACTATCGGAGGTGATTTTCGGTCATTTTATCGGTGATCGATGCTTTTTTAAATGTATCTCAAACATATAACATTAGGTTCTTAATCAAATCTAGTCACATCCCACCTCCAAACATAACTTTGTCGACGATGATGATGAAGACGGTAAATTCCTGACTAAATATGACATGACCCTCAACAGTTATTACGTACAGTTTCAATTCCGTACAACAGAGAAGTTAATCGCATGTCTTTACATCGTAAATTGTTCACATTTTTCGGGAGTATGCCTGAACATAATAGCCTTCAGGGTCATCAATATTTATAGAAAGGTTTACGATTGTACCACTAAACATAGCGCACATGGTGCCGACCCCCTTTGTGTACGGAATCAAAGGTCATAATGCGATATTCTGCTGCTAAATAATATATTTTCGGTTGCTTTTTCTTGTTTCTTATTTATTGTTATGTTTGTTTTGTGGAAATGAAATGTAAAGGCTTACAGGAACTATCTTTACAAGGACCAGCCATCTTTGATTTTAAAGGACTAGTGTCCTTAAAAAACTTTTAACTTTACAAAAAAAAAACAACAGTCTTCATACTACTACTTCACTGTCATAAAACGGAGGAACAAAAACAGGAACACCGGCTTCCAAAATTGAAGATATTTCTCACTTTGTAGTGTGTTTTTTTGAAGTTGGTTGTATTTTTTTTTTATTATTTATCCCTTTTTAGTTGTAGTACAAAATAAGTAAGGTACCTATAATGCCCAAAGTGATACCAGAATACATTACCTGAATAACATGAGAATTCAACATAACGGTGGAATATCTGCTTATACCTTTAGAGCGTACCGGTGTTATGTTATGTTATGAAATGGTATAAACAATAAATAGAAATGCGATTGCAGTAATCCCGATAAATTTGCCGTAATTTATTTAAGAGTACTGTTCTATATCTCTGAAAATCTTGAAGTATTAATGTTCCCACTGCTGGGACACAGGCCTCCTCTCTGTGAGAGGAAATGAGCCGTAATCCACCACGCGGGCCCAGTGCGGGTTGGTGGATGTCACATGTCTTCGAATTTTTGGTTCTAGGACATGCCGGTTTCCTCACGATGTTTTCCTTCACCGTTTTGAGAGCAGTGGTGATGAAATAATTTACGCAAAGTAAAGCGCCTGCCTGGGCTCGAACCCACGACCTACAACTTGTAAGTCGCGGCCGATACCACTGGGCCACCACTGCTCTCTCTCTTAATCACGCTTGTGATATTATTATTATTATTTGTGAAGTTCTACTTTCCCTGCCTTTAACTCAAATCAGAAATCGGCAACACAGCAAGAAAAACACAACCCAATCATAAAAACGTTAAAATATCCGAAAAAAACTAACTAACCAATCTTCAAATCACGAAACTGCTTTCCTACTTTGATTCTATTTGATAAATTAACAATAAATATATATCATAATAAATTCAATTGGATATTGAACGTGTACAACCGCGGTCGCTTCATCCCTCAGTGTATAACTAAACTTTCCCCATTTATATTTTATTAAGAAGAAATATTGAAACTTATTTAGTTCCTTATCCAAGTTTGTTCCAAGGCTCATCGATTTGAACCGTTTCAAAATAACTAGTTGATGGTTAAGAAAGAAATATTCTTGTTTAACTTTGCTACGATTGGGTTTCAATGTTTTATTGTCATTGTTAATAAATTCTTTGTCTTTTGGATAGGTGATCCTTTGCATTCTAATAATCTTACTAAAATTAGAGCATGTTTATTTTTAGGTAGGTACCTAATCTTTTATGAATTCAAAAAATATGTTACTTTTTGTTGTTTTAATGTTTCCGAAAAGGTGTGACCAATAAACATCAAAATCTGTCCTGAATAAAGTGTGAAAATTAATATGAAAGCCTTTACTGATTCATGAAATAAATAAAAGCTTTATAGAGTTTAGGTTTAACACTGCTCTTTCAAAGGCCCACAATTAAAATTGCTTCAGGGCCGAACACAAAAAATACACAGTTTTTTACCAAATTTATTTTTACAGGCTATAAAATGTTTTGCATTTTTAGTAAATATACGAAAAATATATGTTTTTATTTCAAGCTATTAACAGGCGCGATTGAGATAAAAATACTAGTAAATTTTATTATTAAAATTCGTTTTGGGATCAAATTGTTGCATTTTATAAAATGTGAAATGGTACCTAACAGCTTTGTTTGTTTATATTTATGCAACCAGCCTTTTCCCCTTAGCAAAATAAGGTTTTAATACTCTATTTAGACGCATCGCACTCATTTAAAGTTACTATTCTTGGAGAATCAACGTCTAAACTACAGTTATACTATATTCCAGAAAAAGCCACAAACCTGAACAACCACGAACCATATATCGTGAATAGCCCACTAAACAATATCACACTCATTTAATTTAGATGCATCACACCCATTTAAAGTTACTATTCTCGGAGAATAAACGTCTAAACTATAGGTATACTACATGCCAGAAAAAGCCACAAACCTGAACAACCACGAACCATATATCGTGAATAGCCCACTAAACAATATCAGTACAAGATTGGCACAGCTTGAGGCATTGTACGTCAATAAAACACTTGGTGCTGTACCACTACGCGGAATTAGAACTGACAGCCCACTGCTCCATAACTTCCAACTATTTGTAGTAACCAATTCCGCTTAGTCGACTTAGAATTTATGTTAGAAGATGCTGGTACTGTGTTTTACTTTTACACTGATTTAGTAGGGATTTGGAGCTGATATTTCAGACTAATGTTTGCTTTAAGGTTAACAAAACATCTTGGGATGTAGATGCCACGTTTTGAACTAGTTTAAAATTTATTGCCGCTGATAGTTGCCGAGAATTATCTAATCTAGTAAAACTGAGACTTAATATTCAGTCATAAAACCCTGCCAACATTTTTGTGCATGAAAAAAAATGTTCTGCATATTCTGGTCAGCCAAATGGTTAGGTAAATTGAGTAGAACAGTCGGGATATGAAGTAACCCTTGACAGACATATACCGCCAGATTTATAGACGAATAGGAACCGACGCAGAGTGGACAATCAAAACGTCATTGACGAGCCATGGGCGCGACACATGCGGACACATGCCGACACAAATGTCTGCTCTCATCCACCGTAAACGGCATAAATGGCGTTTACGAACCCGCATTAATAAATCACGACTTTTAAAATATAGCAGCGGAATTTTTCGGAAAATTAAAATTTTCACTTCCACAGGAAATGTTCGATGTTTTATGCGGTTTCATATCGGTGGCTGTTTAAAAATATGATGCACTTTGTAACGCGGTAGTGACGGAAACGCTGTGACAATGTGTTTGACCAACGTTTATTTGTGGAATTTATAATGATTATTATATTTCGCGTTAATTTTTAAGGGAATACCGTAGCGGGCGTTTGTGTTGATTTAATCAATAATGACACACAAATACTGCTGAAAAATATAATAAATTTTTGCTTAAACTAAAGCTTTATTTTAATTACATTTAAATGTTGCAAAGATAGTAATATTCATGATCACGTTTCGGCAAAGTTTATAGACAAAGTAGCAGAGAATAGAAACAATTATAGAAGATATAGCTGAGAGTAAAAGGACCCATTTTAACATTTACAAGGCGCAGATAACACCGGAATTGGGATTTATAAAGCTATACATACACGACGTTAACGTAATACAATGTTCTCCGTTTCATTAAAATAACAGACCGTCCTAAAGAGGTGGCGATTAAACTGTCCTAATTGTTTCAGACTTCCTCCAAAATATGAAAGTAAAATGTCTGTTACACTAACAAGAACTTTTGTATAATGAATAAAGTTTAAAATGGAACACACTTTTCATTTTAAGTGGCCGTTAGGGCCTATCAAGCCATTATGACTATGGAGAAGGCCCGTATTTTTTTCCTTCTCCACCGTCTGTCTTTGACGCCTTATCTGGCCAATCTTTCTTTGCGAAAATACGATACGGCAACAAGCAAGTCTGCGTGAGAGTCAATTAAAAAATGAGCCTTATTTTTTTTGCAACATTTCGCTAAAATAGTTAAAAACGCGGTCCATAACGAATTGCGCCGTGAAAAAAGCCTTTTATGTTGTAAGTTATATGGGCTTTTATTTGGAGGCCAATTAAAAATTCCTTTTCCCGCTGTACGCGGTCCCTAGGGCTCCCTTTTGTCGCAGCCGGATCTGTGTGGAGCCCCCACCAGCCCCTGCCAGCCTGAGATGACTCTTAAATTTTATCTAGTGAGCCCTAACGAGACAACGAGAAACTGCCAGATATTTATCGAGACTCGGAGCAAAAATACCTTCGCTTGGCTTAAAGGTATGCGTGCCTACTTAATGAAGTTCTGCTTATAAATTGTTTAATAATATAGGTATTTTGTACATGGCAACTGAAAATGGTTTGTAGTTACTTATTTATAAAACTGTTTTACGTACCTATAAAATGAAAATATTAGAACATTTTTCTACTTTGAAAGGTCACAACAGAACAAAATAAAAATTCATTTGCCAAAACAGAAGCGGAGATACAATTTTAATATAAAATGTCCATAAATTCCAAAACTGCAAGGACCGTTATATGTGTACAGTTTTTGTCATCAGCGATAATAAAACAGTACAACAAAATGCAATAAATAACACAGAACTGCAACTACAATACACTAGAAGCACGAAAAGCAGCCAGTGAACGGTCATCCAAGTGTAAAAAGTCCTTAATTAATTTCCGATGCGTTTTCCGCCGAATCACGTTCCCCTTTAAACGCATTTAATTCGCGATGATCATAAATTCATATTGCCACCTAACACGTTCACCGTTCCCTGGCTGAATTTGAAAATACGACGGCTATACTAGTCGCCGACGTCCATGGAAATAAAATGCTCTCCAATGCAGCCATTGAAGTATGTTACCGTGCACCAGCATAAATTTGCTGTAGTACGCTATTTGAATTATTGCATAACTTGTAAACACGTTTAGACCAGGCGCGCTTGCAACTCGGGGACATTCCTTTTTTCTCTTATCGACACCTTTAAAATATGGAGCGCACGCGTTCCGCGATATAAGTATATTTCGCGACTGAATGCTGCGCCACGGCTGCATTATATCAACTTTTTAATTTAAGAGCAAAATTTTCCTGAAGGTTCTTTTTTTAAATCTCCGTTACAAGAATGTTAAATCTCTGACCATAATAGAGTCGTTCCTTGTACCACTTATAGTTCACAACATTTACTTCAAGGGATTTAGCATTTTCTTCCGTTTTAGAGAGGTTCTCCGGACCGAGCGTTGCAGAATATTTCTGAAGTGAAAGTTAATTTTCAAATAAGTATAACCAGTCTCGTTCCACGTAAACGCTCTTGTTATGTTGTACTCCCTGTAGTTAGTAGTTAGCGGTAACGTCTAGAGCGGCTACTCGGTTCGCTAAGTGATTTTTATCGTCCGACGATTACGTTCCGACAACATTGGGAGCACACATTTGTGGCAGCACTACATAATGTAGTCTCAGCTTGTTTTTGCACTGGATTACCCGTTTAAACAAACAGAGCAGCCGGAACACCAAATAAAGGGAAATACTAACCGACGCCCGCGTTATTCTTACAAAATTAACTCATAACGCCAAGAGCTCGTTGATTTTTTTTCGTCCGTAATCTGCTTTAATGGGCACGGGGCCAGTCGCTTTCGTAAATCGGTTGCACGCGACCACCGCGAAATGGGAATCTTTAAATAGTGTACATACATTTTTGATGTCGCTTTAATGTCACGCCCAGGCCCGATTGTGGGAACAATTAGCGTTATAACGAGTTCATTAATTATGGACGATATAAAGGCACTTTTAAAACTGTGGGCTTTTATTTAGTGCTAGATAACAGCTGGCTGTAAACAACTACGCCGTTCAGGGCACTAGGCTTTTATAGGATTGGCTTTAAAATAAATAATATTCGAGATAAAAAAGAAATATTGGTAAGAAAAAAAATCCCCTCCCAGGGAATTTAATAAAGGGATTAAGTTTATGATACATATGTAAATGTATATTAGAGGCGTAGGTTGGAGAAAAACAAAAGCTTCGCATGCGGCCCCGAAATAATAAGTTGAAGTAGAGTTCATGTCGCGCCCGCCCCCCTGAAGAGATTGGGGGGACAGGAATGCTTAATATAGAGTCCTTTACTTGCACCGGCTCGCCAAATAACATTGCCGACTTCACCAGCATTACCTACGAACGCCCCGCTCTCTCCTTGTGACAGATTTTCTTCAGTTCTGTCTATATTATTTCAGAGGGGTTCCACTGTAAAAACATTTACATTTTACTAAGTAAACAATTTTATTTAGCTTCAATGTTTTCCATTCTAAATGAAAGTAGCGGAGAAAATTGACACTTTCTTATTTTCAACAAAAATTCACTTCTCCAAAATTAAAAGAACCTGGAAAGTTTTCGACGCAGAATTTTCGTACGCGGTGACATTGCAAACAATCCGACGCCCGTAGCAACGGCTATCCGCAATCCGCAAACTAAATAATATACCAAGTATTTTGCTTGCATGTTTACGCTGGGCTGACAGGCATTCATTCTATGCACGAAAAGTTTCTCGTTTCTCCCAGTCGTGTCAGTTCGGAACTTCCCGGGCTCGGACATCACGAATTGTAGATAGTTGCACAATGGAATAAAGTAACATCGGAAGCTCGTTGGAGTTAATAAATAATACAGAAGCGGAGTGACATGCGCAGAGTGCAGTTCGTACTGGCCCTAAGTCTGTTTTGACTGCAAATATCTCCTCCGGATGTCTGCCGGGCGGCCGACGTAGATTGTTTGGTAACTAGATAGGTCATTGATCAATCAAACAAACAGGATTAGAGAACTGCCTAGCGGTACGGCTCTGCGCTTGACGTGATCGAGTTCTTGGATTTATGAAGTTGGCCCAAGGATATTGGAGTGCATGCTATGCAGGCTTGTAATGGGTGTGTTGGTTACAGGCTCTACATATATTATCTGTGCTAGTAGACGTATTTCATCATCATCTTTCTGCCCTTGTCCCATGTTACTTGGGTTCGTTGCAACACGTTTTCATCTTGAATACCGTCCTGTCCCCCGTCACGCCATCACTGACTCCCTTTTCTTTCTTATCACTCCTCACACAGTCGATCCATCTTTTCTTTGGTCGTCCCCTCCTTCTCCATCCACATTTATATTCATAACTCTTTTAGTAACGTGCGTTTCATCCCTCCTCATCACATGACTATACCAGGACAAACGGTTTCCTTTCAACTTTTCTGTCACTGGCACCATTTTAAAACTGCCTCTAATATACTCATTTCTCTCTATAACCACTCTCGTCACTCCACACATCCATCTCAACATTCTCATCTCTGCTACATGCAATCTCTTTTCATCCATCTTTTTTATGGATTGAATCACATTGGATTGAATAACATGGCTGCCAATATGTTTATAATTAAAGTTATGTCGAAGATACTCATTATAGTCATGATTACGGCAATCCTAAAAAATGGGTACTGTGTTTTCTATCAAAAACTTCAAGTAATTTATGGAAAATCCCGTGCGGTACCCACAACTTCCAAACTCCCCTAAACAAACACATACATCCAGCGTATACCTACAACTTGCCCACCTTAGTCCACCAAAATTGTAAGCAAGCTACACAAAAGGTGCAGCACATCCAGTAGCGAGCCAGCCGTCGTTATCTACGTAGCCGGGCGAACTGTGCGTAATCTTTGTCTCTCGAGAATACCGACCACATTGTGCTAATGCCCACCCGGCTTTGGTACTGACCTGAAACGCTAGATAAGCTTAAACTTTGTACCTTCGCTGTCAATTGTGGAACTATTGAATTTTTAAGTGGAGTTAGAAGGATGGATTGGAGTTTGTAGTGAATTTAAGAGGTTGATATTAGAGTTAAGTTTTAGTATTGAAAGACGAGTTTTTTTCTCATGCATTTTAAGAAGGACAGTGACTATCGAATTTAGTTATTCTTTTGATATAAATTCTCCTTTAATGTAGTTTTTCTTGACTTGAAAAACACATAAGAAAATTGAAGGCTAGAGTGAAAAATAACTTCTAATTTAAAATAGAAAGGATCTGCATACACCTCAAAGAAAAACATGTTCCACAAGAATAATATTATTCGATACCTGTACAAAGAACAAAAAAAAAATAATAGCTACTCCAACAGCAGGTACAATTCATCATTCACAAGTAAACGATTATAACGTAAACTAGAAAAGCGTGACAGCTCCGTCTGGGGCGAAGTAAATAAACGACGCTAACACTTAAACAAATGTAAACGAAATTAACAAGGGCATTAAGAAAAGAGAACTATGTCGTTAAGGTCCCTAGCAATTGTAGCCGACGTTGAACACACGGAGGAAAAGGGCGATGAATAAAACACACGTTAATAGGCGTACGTCTAACAACACAAAGCGCCCACATTAGCGCCTAACGAATAAGGTGCTCTGATGGATAAGATTACGTCTCGCCTCTTCCGCCGTTTACGCTTTCGTCCCGATGCTTGAGAGAAAGTAATATCTGACAAAGTGGATAAAATATATTTCGGCTGCACTTAGATCCGAAGCCTGGCCAAGGAGGGCAGCGTGCCGGTTCCCACGCGACCGCCTATCTCGTGTTACACCCAAAAGAATCCCATTTTTTTTCTCACAGAATTAAACGAGCGATAAAATTCTTGCGACGTCGCATGAAAATGTGCGTTACCTGCCTTGCATATTTATACGTGCCCCAGTAATGACGTTTGTCGAGCCGCCCTAGCCCGGTTTCATTACTGCTTGTCTCACCAAGCGCTACTTTATAAACAATCTGTGTCAAGTGTTTTCCGATCGCGTCGCAACTTGTTTGCATTTTTCTGTACACAATGAGTTAAAGCTGTATCAATTAAAATAACGCCACGTAACATTGTTGGCGTGCTGCTATTTGTCTACGTCGAAGCGCGCCTCGTTAAGTCTTTCTTGTTGAGGTGTTCAACTCTGTCTCTTTCTGTTGTTTGGAGCATGCATGAGGATGTCTCGTTCTCGCGATGGCATTTTCACAAGCTTATGCTAAGAATGTGGGTACATAAGTCGTCACTAAACATTAACTCGGGCTTAAGTGTGCAATATCATTTATCTCGGCGTGGAGGGTAAATATTGTTCTTAATTTAA
This sequence comes from Anorthoa munda, assembly GCA_945859665.1. Taxonomy (NCBI): domain Eukaryota; kingdom Metazoa; phylum Arthropoda; class Insecta; order Lepidoptera; family Noctuidae; genus Anorthoa; species Anorthoa munda. The sequence continues at coordinate 10,754,350 of OX243905.1, read as the reverse complement.
TTCAAGTTAGTGGGGGCTCGGCGCACACGGATGACGGCGCGCGCGACGGTGTCGACGGCGCGGTGGCGCTGCGAGCCGCAAGTCGCGCTGCACATCGAATATTTCAAGGGGAAACGGCGCAGAATATACTCGCAATAGCTCGCCCCTAATCTTGAGCCAAGTCGAGTGTTGCACCTGCAGCCAAATTCGTTCCAATTAGGAGGAGTTAGAGTGCGCGTTGCTGACTGAACAGCAAATGATGCGGTCCCCACTTAACGCCGCCCGGGGCGACACTTACGTGTCGTCTGCACGTAAATAAATTCAGTTACCGCTTGCAGTGAGTGAGCGTCATTAAACTTTCTTGTCCGTAACTCAAGCCCGACGTGTGACGTTTGTTAATTATCAGGATTTAACAACATGTTGATCGAATTGCGTTCCGAGAATGTTCGCTTATTAACTCCGCTTCAGCACATGATACGGAGAACGTTTGATTATTAACTTGGCTGTAGAATACTAATAGTGTAGGTGTGTCTACTTAGCCCCACGTCTTGAAAACAAATTAAACTTGATTCACGAAATACTATCCAGAACTGATATTGTGACTTCAATACCAGCAGGTGTGCGGGTATCATAGGTTAACCAGTAAATTGATACAATGAACTTTCATTGCGGCACGTTACCGCAATGACTTGAAAATATACAACACATCGATAAAACTGTTTGCTTAATATAAAATTTAACGTAATCGACTTTACGTCGATGCGATCGCAGCGAGTACATAAAGTGAACATGCTCTTTCGCTACCAGTAGTGATATCCCACTAATGTGCTTTCGCCTACAATCTTTTCTTGCGATGACACGCTAAAATTTTCGTGTGGTTTAAATGAATTTGTATTCTATGTGGTATAGATTAGGGCTGGATTTAGTTTATTTGTGGTATTTGAGTTAGGATAATTCGAAAGTTAAGGTAGGTGATGTCAATCTTTATCGTAAGGGAAGTTGTAGGAAGGGGGAGGTCGAAGTCGGCTGAGGGTGCGCCGCTGCGTCGATTGTAATCACGCAAATGGCTCCATATCAAAATGTCACATTTGTATCGATGTTTTCCTGTCATTTTGCGCAGGAGTATTGAACTTTTTAAGTTAAGAGTATTGTTCTTTGAACTATAAACAGATTGCCATTAGCGAACAATGTGCGTAGAGCGTAGCACTGCTACGCTTCTGCTACGCCGATTAACTAACTGCTACGCCGTAGCATTATTCCGTGTTTCCGGAATAATAATGACTCCATCCAGCTTGTATATTATATTGATTTCAATATAATGTTTCTATAGATCAGTGTAGATTATGTCGCTCTGCTTGATCAAAGATCAGCTCACGTTACAACCCTCCTTTATTCATTTTCCGTTTCTTCTTTTCACATTTATCCATTTTTGTTACAAAGTAGCAATGGACTTGTAGATAAGGGCGCTACCACATTTTATGTATTCAATCACAAATGGAATGACATTTTGGATGTACAAAAGGCGTCGTTTCAAAAAGCAATTATCGTTAAACGTTTACGAAACAATAAAAAAATCACGGGGTCACGTATTAAACAGTGTTTTTGGTGAGTTTGGTTTTATTTTTCTATCGACGCAGGCTGCCGGCTAGCCACTGACTGCGATCGCCTCCATTAAAATAACTCGTTAAAATTTATCATCGACCCGCTTAATCGCTTTAGCGCCACCATCTGGGATTTTATGATTTTTCTGCTTGCTCTGTATACTTTCGTGGTCATTTTACAACGTTTACAAAATTGCTTGCGTGAAGCGGCTAAAAGCTTTCCAACAACGTTTAACATCTCCTGTTTTGCGGGTAGTGATATTTTTTGTGTCAACCACACGTGGCCCGCCGTTCGTTATAATAATTACAATTTACATTTTCATCAAAAAAAATATAAATTGTCTTGGTTTTAATCCAATTTAATCAAATTACAGCGGATTTTGTGCTGGCGTAGGGTGCCGTGGCGCACTCAGAAGATAATTAAATAATTAAGAATGTATGAATGACGCTGTAAAGCGGTTTCCCTGATATTGTAATAATGCAGTCCTCTTGGGCGAAATCTTTTAAATTATTCTCTCACGCTTTTGCTTCGTAATTACGCGGACGTGAATGCCTACCGGCGCGTCTATTGTGCGCGCTACCACTTCAAAATGTACGTAATATTTATACTTTGATGAATAGAATTAGACTGCAGTCTACTTAAAACACATTCTTTCAAAAAAATTGTTAACTAAAAAGCTATGAACAAGAAAAAATTATGCTGTGCAGTCAGTGGGTACATATTCACGAGGCTGACCCTTGATCCTCCGACTGCACAGTATAATTTTTCTTGTTTATAGTTTTTAATTTTTAAATTATAACTTTTTAGTTATATATTTTTTTCGAATTACTTTTAACCATATAAGTGGTATATATTTTTGTAATCACCTCTTAAAACCCTTCATTTTTATACCCTAAGCGATTGGTTTGGAAGAAAAAAATTGGGGCCCGCACAATATGGGTCCAAAATCTACCATATTTGTTTTTTTTTTTATTCACCTATCTAACACACACTTGGGCGGTCAAGACGTATCTAACGATGTCTTAATTATATAAAACCCTCTAGCAGTTTGAAAGATATGAGTTAATATTGAATATTACATACATACATACAAGATACGCGAGAAAAACATAACCCTTTCCTTGCAGTCGGATACAAAAGAATATTTTAATTGTAAGGCAGCATCCTACATTCATCCTCAGTCTTAATGTATATTTGTACGTGCCTATAAACCACACAGTTTCTATATTCTTAATTGTATAAAGTAAGAACTGCACTTAAAAATCCTGAAGCATTTCTGCTGAATGTGGAAAACGTTCGACAAAACGGTTAGCACGAGTGGAAATGAAACGTTTTACCTCTAAAATGTCAAAGGTAGCTTCTTTGGGTTTATATTTTGCGTTTATAGCGGTCAACGGCGCGTCGAGATACGAGCAAAAAGACCTGGAGCGACCGCTCGCTGCCGGGAGAAAATCTGAGGGCTTAAACAGTGCCACGTATGAAATAGTAGAGCTCGCTTACATGAAAAAGACGAGAGGCGAAATCGAGTGACAGGACCACGGCGCAGGATTTTCAGTCCGATGGTTTTTTGCAGCCGGGATTTTAGGACTGGACATTGCAGCCGCAGAGGCGATGCGAATTTATCGTGCCCGCTTCCCAGGCGGACGTGCGCTCCATGATTAGTTGGGCTCGACGCGTCTCAGTGATCTTTTTACATGTGCAAAGTCACCGGACCAAACCGCCCCGCGAAATTAGAACACAACCTCGCATTAAACATACCTCCTTTGATTTAAATTGTATTAAAATGTTGTGTTTTCAATTTCAGATTGACCCCAAAGTGGCCTTCCCCAGGAGAGCACACCCAAAGGTAAGCTTTTGATAACATTTCATCACGTTGTGGTTAGACGTAAATTGAAAATTAAACCTTTATAATAAACTCATTCCGACATTATATTGCCACAAAACGGCGAAATAGCGTTGCAAAGTTACGACATATTGTGACTGTAAAGCAAGCAGTTGAACGCGGCTTGTTTATTTTCGAACATTTACTCAAAATATTATTTTAGGCTGGACATAACTCCGGCTGGCTATTAAGATGTTGGTTCTTGGTGCATAAATAACTAAGGGCTAATAATTTAGTATGCGGCCGGTGATGCCGGGGCCGTCCGTAACCTAGATGCTCCTGTGATTGAATCGCATAACAGTCTATTTAGTCCATTTCCTTTTTCCCCCGTTCGTGAGCACGTTTATTTAATATTCTGTACAAATAGGGTTACAGATGGATCGGGGGATAAACGTAGATGTTATAATCAATATCTATATATATATAAAAGAAAGTCGTGTTAGTTATACTATTTATAACTCAAGAACGGCTAAACCGATTTGGCTGAAAATTGGTAGGGAGGTATCTAAGAACCAGGAGAAGGACATAGACTTTTTATTCCGTTTTTTTTTTTTTTTTGGCGCCTACCTCTCCGCGCATATGGCGGAGTCTGCGAGCTACACGGTTCCCCGGACATAGTCCGAGACCTTTGGGACTCATTTAATCTAATTTCAATTTTACACATTACATTATTATTATCAGAGATTACATTTCTATCAAGTGTACATATGAGTTTCTTAAAAAGTACTTATTTTTTACAGACATTAAGATCTTATTTTAGAGTGTGTTTTTAGCGATATCTAGTTTCTATTTTGTTCATAGATTAATATATCGCTCTATACGCTTCCCATTTTATATTATCATATAAAATTTTGAGCATTGCTGTAATTTATTTATTTTATCAGATGTTCTTTTTACTGTGTTTACACAGTATTTGATAAAAACGATACTAAACTTTTGTCTGCTATAAGTTTCTGAAATTCTCAGGTCTATTTGCAACGGAAAACTAGTTCTTAATTTGTTTGTAATGTCTAGGTCTCATATTGACTTATTATATAGCATGTTCTTAGCAATATCGGGCTTCTATTTTGTTTATAGATTATATATTGCTCTGTTCGCTTCCCATTATATATATGTATATATAATTTCGAGCATTGATATTAACTATTTATTTCTTTTGACTGTTTTTCCTGCAACATTGAAACAGTATTCTATAAATACAGTGCTATATTTTTTGTCAGATATGAGCCTATTGAGATTCTCTGGTCTAATATCTATCCCTAGCTTCTGTTCGATTTTGAACCTTTCTTGGCCATATTCCGGGCAGTCAGTAATTATGTGGATCGCTGTTTCGTCTTCGTCGGGGTCACAAGTGCATGATGGGCTTTCCTTGCACCTGAGCCTGTTCAGGTATTCCGAAAACCCACCATGCCCAGTCATTACTTGGGTAATTAGCCCGGTCGGTCTTATTTTTCTGACGATATTATAAGCGTCCACTGCGTCCGGGAAGAAAAGTTTTGTTGTTGAGGCTGTGTCACCCATCCTGTACCTCCGGTTCCATTCGTCAAGCGAATCCTTCCGGATTAAGCGCTTGACGAATGAAACCGGACACTGGTCATAATCCGGTTTCTTCTTTAGATTTAGCGCAGCTTCTTTAGCCAGATGGTCGGCTCTCTCATTCCCTTCCATTCCTGCGTGCGCCTTAATCCAAAACATAGCAACATGCTTGTTTTGGATCCTGCATTTTCGCAAGTTCTCCCTGGCTTCAACTGCGAGGGGATGAGAGGAGCGGTGGTTTGCGACCGTTTCCAGTGACGACCGTGAGTCACTGAAAATGCCAAAAGACCCTTCTTTGTTCTTATGGATCTCCCTCGTGGCTTTGCATATGGCCAGCAGTTCGGCCTGGTAGACCGTGCAGTGGGACGACAACTTCAATTTCTGGCATTTGGTTTCGGCGCCATTGCTCCAAAGAGACAATGCCGCTCCCACCTTTCCATCAATTTTGCTGCCGTCCGTGTATATCTGCACTGCTTGTGTGCAGTGGTTTGCGAGTTGTTCCTGGTCTGCCAAGCATATGGACTGCAGACTCATATGTTCCGCCGGGTGGGGTGTCGAAGCAAATGCGGTACGTCGCTCGACGTCCCTGTCTCCTAGCATTGGCTGGGGTACCCCCCTCCTCGCCTCATACAGGGCAGCTGCCTCTCGTATTCGGAGGTCGAGGGGTAGTATCCCAGCCAGCACCAGTGCCGAGTTTAGGGATACGGTGCGGTAAGATTTACACAATTTTTGTGCAAATCCCCTCTGGACCACATTTAGCTTCTTCCTAACACACAACTTGTTGGCTGCCGGTGCCCATGCGCTTGCCGCGTACATTATTACCGGTTCGACTACTGCCGTGTACATGGTGCGGATGACGTCGGGGTGGAGTCCCCAGCTGACCTTCGCAGCCCTCGACAATTGCTTGTAAAAATCCACCGCTTTTTGGCACACATTTGCAATGTGCTTGTTAAAAGTAAGCTTATTGTCGATGGTTAGCCCCAGGATCTTGATGTCTTGCGTCATGCCAATGGCGACCCCCCCCATGCTCAGCCGCGGGGTGTCGTATTTCAGTTTCCGCGTTATTACCATCGCATTCGTTTTATGCGGTGCGAATTTCAACTTGTTACTAACACCCCATTGATGAACACGGGCGAGGGCGTCATTCGCCTTTCGCTCGATCTCGATTGCTGTATCGCCATCAAATACTAGCACTTTTATTCCGTTTAGGGTAGGGTAGGGTAAGTAGGGTAGGGTAGGTATGTAGGTAGGGCAGGGTAGGTAGGGTAGGGTAGGGTAGGTAGGGTAGGCAGGGTAGGGTAGGGCAGGTAGGGTAGGTAGTGTAGGGTAGTTAGGGTAGGGTAGGTAGTGTAAGGATGTTAGGGTAGGGTAGGTAGGGTAGATGAATGTTTGGTGTTTTTATGGCAAAAAAAAGTTTGCCGGGTCAGCTAGTTATTTATATTTTGGAAATCAGTTTTCTGAAATATCCTAAAAAGCAATTTTCTAATGTTTTACAAACAAAATCAAAACTATTTACTTTCGATCGTATCATGCCAATCAATCAATTTATATAATCGTGGGGTATTGGACGTAATTGGCTGTAATTGTAGTAATTTTAAGAGCTGTGGATTTTGTGTTTAATAAATAAATAAAGGTAATTTATTTCTAAGAGCATAAATTTCATTTTGATTTAGATTGCTATAACAGAAAACAAAATGTAAACAGATAAGACCTTGAAAGTGAGATTTGCTGTATGAGAACCCAATTTTAGGTTAAGCTCACCTTTGTACACAATCTGTCCTATTGTATATGTGTCTTTATGTTTAAATGTACATAAAGAATAATAATAAGTAAGGACCTTGAACCCAACACAAACTCCTGGTCAAAACAAAATCAGGACTCCCAATCATCATCATCTGCTTCCAGTCGAGTAGTCAGTTTGGGATCGGCTTCCAGTCTTACCGGATTCAGCTGAGTATCAGTGTTTAATTTGGAGCGACTGTCTATCTGACCTCCACAACCCAGTAACTGGGTAACACGATACCCCTTGGCAAGACTGGTGTCAGATCTCAGGCTTCTGACTACCCGTAACGACTGTCAAAGGTCTTCAAATGACAGACGGGATCAACGGCTTAACGTGCTTTCCGAGGCACGGAGGAAACTCGGTATGTTGAAATGGTCACCCATCCACGGACCGATCTCGTCAAGTGTTGCTTAACCTTGAAGATCGACCCGTGCGGCTGTTATTATTTAGCCACAAGCTCCTCCCAGTATCAAATCAGGGCTCCCAATCACTAAAATTAAAAGTTCCACTACTATCCGGAAATTGGAACTGCGACTGATAAATGGTTATTACGGGGGTCCCCTATCATTTAAGGGCCTTTCAGCGCTTTAGTGCCTTGAAAAGGTTACTTTCTAAAGCATACTCCTTATAGGTAGTAACGGCTGGGCTAAAAGGGAAAGAAAAAAATAAAAATAATTATTTAATAATTAATGTACACATACAGTAAAATACATAAAGACAACACATCAAGACAATAGAGTACAAGGGCACTGCTTATTTATTAAGAAATTTCTGCCAGCAGACCCGTGAAAAGGAAAAATGAAAAAGAAATGTAGACAATAGCGTGTGAGAATAGGATAATAAGAAAATTGAACGACTTAAACTAAGATTTAAAAATTAGCGCACCTACACAAATAGTATATACAAATATAAATACATAATTGTAAAAAATATTATGATTCATGTACATTATTTGTAAAACATGTTTTTTTTCGTGTAACTAATAGTTTTGCTTATAAAATAATTTGGATTTTGGATATCTATTCCCCCAAAACGAATTGGATGTTTAAAAATATTTTTACACAGAAAAATTGATGTCTAGAATTTCTTCATAACTGAAATAGCATATGTAAATCACAGAATATTTTGCAAACAAAACTGTCCGAAAGGAGGTTCAATATTGATATTCTTACTCCGAGCGGGCGCACGGCCAGTACTGCGTTATAATTGAGGAATATATACGCCTTAAGGACCAAACATCAGCAAACTATGGCTGCAAAACCCTTTGCCTACCCATCCAAAACATAGCCGCGATACACGAAAAAATATTTAGTAGATAAGAAGACTAACATTAGGTATTATTTTTATATTTTCCTAGTTGTAAAAACTCAAAGGTTTCTTTTAAAACCCTGCATAATGCAGACATTTTTGAATTCAGCAACGATACTATAATGGCTTCGTCTGCAGAGGGGTTCGGCACATATTTACTAGGGTAATAAAAACAATAGAATTCAGAAGTAGATCGCATGAAAAAAAAACGTGGAGGAGGCAAAAGAACTTTTGCAAAGGTACTGTGAGGGTTGCTTATTGTACGGAGATGTTCATCAAGGCCCTAGGGTGTGGGATGTCAGTGCTTTATTTTTAAGTTTTAGTAGGTGTTTTCTGCCATGAAGAAATCTAGTGAAAAGTAATTTCAAACTGATACTTGATTAAAGGAAGAGTTGAAATACGAGCAGATCTCTCAGAGTCTATATTTCCTGATGGCTACAACTTGGGAGTATTGAAGTCAAGAGTGAATAGGTTACTTCCCGGCAATCGTTCCTCACCGTCGGCCACATCATCGCTTACCATCACGAACACGAGAATATCAATAATAACAAAAACAAAAGATCTAAATTGTAATACTCGTACTTTTAAGGAATGATCGCATACGCATTTCAAGCGAAATCTGACAAAAAAACCCTTAATTTCCCTTCATTTTAACAAATTGTAACAGCGATGCGAATACGGTTGAATTGTATTCAAAATGATTTTTTAATTTTCCAACAGTTCATTTGCACTCTGAATGTCTCTGGATTTGATAGCTACTTGACAAGCCATCTGCAGTCAAAATAGTGTGCGCGGGGTATAATTTATTGATGGATTAACAATGCAATATTATATGAAACGGATAATTAACATACAGTAGGTAGAAAGGTAATTATTATTTAAACATTAATAAAGAGCAATAACAATATTTGAACAATAATAAAGTTAATTTGTTATTATTGCAAGAGATTGACTCGGAATTTAATAATTGCAACTGAAAATAAAAAAATAAGGCTTATTTTTATTGTGATGTATGAGGAGTAAAATCATTGGAATACAGACGAAATTATTTACAGTTCATTATACAATGTGCATCCTAGCATGCTTTCCAGTGAAAAACCAGTTTACAGTAATGAATCAATCAATTCCACTTATAGCTGGAGAACATGTCCCAAATTGCGCTGCAGCACTTGGTCTTGATGAATTTGTAGCAATTTAATTGGTTAACAATGTCAATCGTCAGACTTACTTCATTTAATTGACTTCATCCTTTGAATAAAGTAGCAATCAATTATGATGACAGGCGTAATTCTTCTCTTGAAATGATATTAGCAGAGTTGAAATAAATTAGTTGCCAACTGAATTTTATTTCGTCTGTGTTGACCGCGGACCGCTCTTCTAAAAACAAATGCAGTTCGCAAGTGTTTTGATTTAAAAAACCGCATTACTTATCTCCCACTTTATATCTTAGCTATTTTGTGAATTTTCGCTGAAGCCGCGAGAACCAAGATTTTTCGCTGAGCTACGAGTTTTTGTTCTGTGCATAATTTTACAAGTTTTTACTTAACACAAAATATAAAGCTCACAATAGTAAACACTAGGTTTGCAGCTCCAGCAAGTGTAAGTTATCATTGGTGGGTGCAAGCCGCATTTAATGTAAATTGGTGCCAGGCTCGCCGCCCGCCGGCCGCATCCCAGCGTTTTTACATTCAAGTAGCTAATACTTGAGGTTTTATTTGACCCCGTACAGAATAGACAGTAAGCTCTTGCTTTTGTATTTGCACTGCTGAATACTAGAGTGTAGTCAATTGATAATTTCCACCCGCAATAAACGGACGCGCGAGAGTTTCGTGAGGTGAAAATGAGAACGTCGACGGTGTTGTTTTGTATTAACATTTATAAAACTTGAGGTTGTCTGCGCGTCTTGCAACAAGTGAATTTCCTTTAGAGATGCTAAAGATAAGTGAGTGTGGCGCGTCTAGCTTGTTTTTAGGAGGAAAACTAAATGAAAAAATCGTACCGTGCTCAAATCAAAAACCGGCCAAGTACGTGTTGGACGTTGCACATTTTAGGTTCCGTACCAAACCGAAAAATTAAGTTGGTTGTAATAGAAATAATGAACGAATTTCAAAGAAAAATGTGATTTATCAATATATTGGTATACATTATAATAATATTGGGTTAGTAAAATATACGTAATGATAAACATTATCACCAAATTTGAAGTCCATCGTTCGTTAAAAAAAACGCACCTCCCTTTAGCTGTATGGGAGCCCCTCTTAAAAACATTTCAAATATTTTTTGATAATTTGTATGGCTTTGGGTCAACAAGATGCTTATACTGTGAAAATTTGAAGACTGCAATCCAACAGTTCAACCCGACCAACCAACCGTCCGTTCGTTCCAACCGTTTGGCTGTAAAACCAATGTGACAGACGACGGACAGACACGTGAGTGACAACAATAGGGCTCCGTTTGGACCATTCGGGTACGGAACCCTAAAAATCCGCGGATAGAGTCGGCACGCTACCTCCTTCTTTTTATATAGACATTAAACGTGATGGATGGTTTTAAAACATCACGTTATATTACTCTATCCGGGCAGCCAGTGCGGTGTTGCGTGGCCGGTCAAAGGGGATGCCGGCTATGCGAATTACATGAATACATTAAGGGAGCACTGCCTCGTACATGTTACACTGTAATGCTCACGAATAAATTTAGACCATGTTCCTTCATCATACCACCGAACGCTACTATGTAGATATGTGAATTATGAATATAGATTCCGCTTATAACTCGCTATCGATTGCTTGCGGAGTACCTTAGCCACACGATGTAGCGGTTTGAGATAAAACAAAATAGAAAAGTTCCAGCACAACAAACTGTTTGCTGACATCAACCATTTTCGGAAAAACCAACATAATATTTTTTGTTCGCCTAATTAATTGCTATGATAAACGACGCACAAAATCGGATGATTTTGTCAGTGCCTTGTGGGGGCGAAATTCAAATTTCTGATTATCGTTTGCCGCCGCTTCTGCTTTCCCTTCTTACGCAAACAATGGAAAAAAGGGGACACCGCTTCCAAGGCGCAAGCTAAGAACAAAACAAACGAATTTTTAATATCGTCTTTATCGATAATTGAGACTCCCTGGAAAACCTCTTATTTTGAAAAGTTTTAGAGACTGCAAAAGAGGAATCGTGAAAGCAAAATGGAATTGGAAGAAAAAACTTTTTTCATCTTCTTTGTTTGACATTGACAGTCACTAAACTTTGTATTTTCACTGTGGATCTATTTAATTTAGAATTGATTCAGCGGTATTTAATTGTCCAGTCAGCATCTGGCAGATGACTGCGGCAGATATTAAAATTTTATATATTTTTTAATCTCTTTCTTTTATACCTGTCTGTGGATTATTCTTAGAAATATTTTTATTGAGTCTTTATTATCTTTTCATGTCAAAACGAAGAAGAGCCATTGTTCTTCCATAACTGTCACAACTTTTCCAATTCATTTGTGTCCAAATATTTCATATTAGAGACTGCTTACAGTTGACTTAACATGGCCGTATGGTTATAAATATGCCACCATAATGCAAGGCATATCACAAAACGCAATAACATATTCACCTCGGATACAGATGCATAGCATATAGACTGGAACGTAGAACCAAGTGCATAGGAAATCACGCACAGCCGCGAGCAACATTACCTATCTATTATCTGGCAGTACATACTGCAAGTTTCTTGCGAGTAAATACCGGTCGTAGTGGGAGAGGGGATGCAGGGGAACAAAGGCTAATATGTCATCGCGGGCAACTTAATTGACGCGGTTTCCGCAACGACGCGGCGGAACGCAGACGTCAGCGTTTCCTCCGCTTACATATTTATATGGAGCGACTGCACTGGCTCTCCGACGCTGTACCATAACATAATACTTTTAATTCTAACGGATGAGCAGCTATTCTGCTCTCTTAGTCCATTGGAACAATTTTCGGTATATATAGCCTTAATTTAGATAATCACTGGCCTGTCAAAAACAATCTCAGAAATAAAAATGTCACTCAGAATCGTACACATCGACATTTCCACGAATATGATACCCAAGAACAAAAGGATGAATGGATGATCAAAGGTTCACCTTATCCCGCAAACATAAACTCCAAAAATAACTCAGTTACCGAAACAAGTGCCTACATTTGAATTGCTCACGGTAACCCTTTATCGATAGGTAATTTGATTCACAGAGCTACGATTATATTTGGTTAACACGAGTCTCATAGTTTGCACAAAGTTTATCACAGGTGATTTCAATTAAAAAGAAATCGACCCCGAAACGGTCGCCGAAATCGGCGGCATTTGTAATCACCGCGGCGTGAGTTTATACTCTTTAATGGACTTTGCAGAAGTAGTTTCAACTCTACTTACGGCTAAGATATTTGAGGAAAAACTACCCGCCACCTACCGCAGTAAGTGGTGAAGTTGCCGAACTATGGCAGACGTGGAGGGTATGGGCGCAGGCGGGCGCGCCGGCGGGCCCACTTGGCGCGATTTAACGTGTTTCATTAAAACGTTTTGTCGGTGTAATCGCAAGTAATTTAAGTGAAGAGAGCCGAGCTTCCGACTTTGTAAGTATTTTGTGTTTTCTTTTTTAATTACTTCGTTTTAACTTTGTTGTCGGGCTTTTAAAAGCTGACTGACAGCCAAATAACGAAGTTCTTTATAACTATTTAGGGAGGATTTAATGAAATTGTAAACTTTTTATGCGATAACGCTTCATTAAATTGGTTATTTGATGTGATATTAACATGTCGGAAGATGTTCTTTTTACCGACTTCCCAAAAAGGCGGAGGTTTTATGTTCAACTGTATATATATATTTATGTATGACGTTTTTTTTTTTTTTCGTTTCACCTTTTTCCCGTCAATTATGGACCATTTTTGAAAGTTCTTTTTGTGTTTGAAAGGGTATACTCCCGAGGTGGTCTCATTGTCACCAACAATGCATTCATTTGCACTCAGAAAGTATCATTTGGTGAAGTGGTACTGATGAAAAAGACCACAGATGGCCATTGGTGATCATTAATGTTAAAAATGACACGGGTATAAAATATCTCGAATAGTTAACCAACTATGATGAAGCAAATACAAAAAAAAATGTGAAAATGGCACCATCGAACTGATCTGATGATGAAGCCGGACGGTAGGCATTAAAACAATGTAATGTATATGGCTTATTGGAATCGTCAAGTAATGTTATTTAACTATAAATGATTTTCATGGTAATTTGAGGTACTAAAAACAGAAAAATAAAAACTTTTTAACAAATAAATTAAACCTTCTTCCAAAATAAAAAAAAACATAGCGATAAATAACTTTCTTTTCCGAAGTCGGTGTCGAAAAACGAAAAAAATTTTATACTAAAGAAACCGACTTTGGAAAAGGAACTTATTTTTCATTTTGTATTATTTTATTTTGAATTTAATTTCCTATCAGATTTCCATCTTCCGCTCAGTTTTACACATACTTAGGTATTAATTGCTAATATTGAGCTTAGCTTGAAACAAGATAGCCGAAAGGAACACACATGCCCAAAATCTATCTGCCCAACTGACCCCCTGTATAACGCGTAATAATTTACAAATTCTATCAAGATATCCACGTTAAATACAAAATAGCCGTGAATGATGGAGAGCGGGGTGCAGCTCTAGAGTGCGGTCGTAGGACTTATGCGCCGCTGGACGGTAGTTATGAGCCCGTCCCCTCCATAAGTCACTCGTTACATCTGTTCCATCACTCCCCGGCTCTCCCCTTCATTATTTAGCTTAATATACAGAATTAATTTTAAATTTTCACAACGAATTTTAAACATAATAGTAATGTGTGGTCCAGTTTTCCCCGGAGGGTGGATAGTTTTGGGGAGGATGTTGAAAGAAGAGTTAATAATTTATTTGAATCATAAGAGTTGCCGCGAGAATTGTAAGTCAAATCACCTCCAGTAGATGCCAAATTCATCTTGTTAATAAGTAATAATTTTAGGAGATGATGTGTCAACAAACAACTCTTGGCTTTTTACAGATAAAAATGTAGGAAATAAAACGTACAAAAAATTAAGTATGACTCCTTTCTGAGAAAATTCTAGTGAGAGGATATCTTCGTGTTTTTAATACGTTTAATAGCATTTAATACTCTCAGTACAAGTTGGTATATAATTATTTTTTAAAGTACACTGAATCCCGGGAAAGTGTGATGTTATGAGCTCCCGTCCGTTCATAAGTCAGTCGTTACACTGTTATATTGCTCCCCAGCCCACTCACTCGGCTACAGGAAAACAATCCCCCTGAAAAATAATTTAAAAACGTGAATTTATTGAAAGCGGAGATGAAAAACAATAACTGCATATTTTAAATTTAAATATGAATTTAAAAAACACAAAATCCTAGTTGTAGTATTTTGAAAACCAGCCAAGTGCGATTCGGACTCGCGCACGAAGGGTTCCGTACCATTATCGCTAAAAACGGCAAAAAGATCACGTTTTTTGTATGGGAGCCCCACTTAAATATTTATTTTATTCTATTTATAGCATTTGTTGTTATAGCGGCAACAGAAATACATCATCTGTGAAAATTTCAAGTGTCTAGCTATCACAGGGTCATGAGATACAGACGGACGGACAGTGGAGTATTAGTAATAGGGTCCCGTTTTTACCATTTGGGTACGGAATCCTAAAAAAAAATTATCTATACTAAATATTATTATATTACATTAGCTGCCACTGTGGCTCCACCCACATGGAATTAGTTACTTCCCCAAATATATTTCTAAATGAGAGCCTGTATTGTTTGTATGTACCTATAAGGTATTTTACTGTAACGTTTTATCCAATATTTTTTTCGTGAAAGAAACTGCCTTCCATACTCACAACTCAAATTTATAATATTAGTAGGAAATTACAAATGACTTTATAATGCATTAAACTCTGCTACTACAATGTAATCTGTTGTTTTTTTTATTATAACCATAATTTTAAAAATATGTGCTGCTCGGTACAGCTGGTCAAAGTTACGAGTAAGTGTTGCGTCATCGTTGAGTCATTTTTTAAACGTAACGTATTTTTGTTAAAAATACCCTCGCTATTAACGTTTTAGGGTGAGAAGGATTTTTGTAATTGACCTTGTTTCACTTACCTACTGCAAAATAAATCAATGCATGTTTTAAATGGTTAGCTAAGAAATTCTATTATTTATAGACTTTTTAAGCAGCTAACTTTCAGTTAAAGCCAACGTAACCAAGGTAAGCTCCACCTAACCCCTCTAACACAAAAATTCACTGAATAATTCAGTACGAAATCCTTTTTTAAAACCTCAAACTAAAGCGGTTTAGGCACTCAATTTATTTTCAACGTTTATAAATAAACTAACAAAATACGCGGCTGTTTACCACCCGTTATCCGTGGTATTCGTAAAGAAAGCAAAAATGTATCACGCCAACTTTGGGCATGGCGTGACGGGCAAACCCGCGGTCTGCTGTTGTAAGTTTTACTACCATTTACACCTGACGTAGACACGAGAACATATGGTACCGCAAACCAGATCGTTTGTCAAGATGTGTATGAATTATAACATTGGAAACGTGAGCCTTGAAGGGTACAAAAATAGGGGTGGATTCAGAATCAGTGTTGAAATTTGCGCTGCAAATGACAAAAACCCCAATGTGTGTATATTTTTACTGAAATGGAAAATAAAGCTAGTTGCCCAATTTTGATTTCAAATTCATCTTTGTAGGTAATTAGTTTTTTCTACATTTGAAGAGGCATTCTCAATTAAATACACTTTTCTAGATGCGCATTCTTAAAGGCCTATAGCAATCCACTTCAGTGTGTAGAAGTTGCCTCAACAGGCTACCCCCATTTTGTTTATATAAGTGTCGTGAGGATACTCAGTATCGATAAAAAAAACGACTACTTGACAAAAAAAAAAGATTATGAATACTTCACAAAAATAACCGACCTGCCTACCTACGAACACTATCTATGTATTCCAGTACCTACTGCGCTCTGTGGCGCGGGTCGCTGACTCCCAGACCACCTTACTGCTGTTGTATGGTGCGCAAATTCAATAATTTACGCGTAATACAAATAATTGCGAATAAATCTTTGGAACGGTTGCATTTTTTTTATTTTTGTTCCTGTTTTTTTTTTATATTTCACAACTCCTTAAAATTCTTAGAGTTAATTTATTGACACCAAATATTTTCTTTATCCATACTTAATGCTAACGTTTCTATTTTCACTTTTTTAAATCTCATAACTGAAAATTCTATAAGCGATATATATTCTATATTCTATTCTATTCTATATTCTATAATTCTATTCTATTCTATATTCTATATTCTATTCTATGCTCATATTAAAATATCACCGAAACCGTGGAACATAAGAATCCGGTCCTCTAAAGGCAAACTTTCACCTACAACTGGGTAGAGCATACTTCGTAAAGAAATTGCATTTAACCATGTTCAGACCTCATAACTTCCCTCCTACCTCGTATATTTTATGAATTTTCAAACATACTTCTCGTCAACAATTACTTTAATAATAAAAAAGTTCTTATTAGGCTTTTACGACAAATACTTTTGTTAAATTAAAAAGTTTCAATGAAAGTACTCGCTCTTGATCGGTTCATTGTTGCTGAATTGTTTCTTGTGTGTGTGTGTGTGAGAGTAATTTTCATCACAACTTTCAGCTTAAGGTGATGTGTTGCGTACAAAATGAGAAATTACATCTGAATTATATAACTCGACTGTGAAATGAGAGCTATTTAATTTTACTGTGTTTGAAATTATCGATCAGCCAAATCCGTAGTACCGTGATGGTAAGAAATAGGGTACAAATTTCCAGAATATTTTATTTTACCTACTTTTTAAACTATTTGAAAAACTAAAGTCGTCACAATCTAAGATGCCCGTTTACATTTCTCATTCTAAATGCCGCGATAACTTTCTACGTAAGAAATTGAAAAATTAAATTCATAATCATAATTAATTACTATGTTACCCATACACTATAACAACGAGTATCATTCGCAAGCATCAAGTTTAATTATTAATAAGTATTTTTATAGCTGTCAAAACGGGTCTTTTATTTTTTGACAACTTTAGTTAATTGAAAATACAGCTCAACTTGCTTGAGCTTTCGGTGAAGGAAAACATCGTGAGGAAACCATAGCACGGTGGTAGGGTACTTTGTAGTACCCGCCTGGCTGGCAACCACCCTCAAGATGAAAATCTGTCGCCAAGCACCTTCCGGTGTGTTCCGACAGCAGCACTTGAGAGCCATCGGCCACATCATCACTGACCACGGTGAGATTGTGGTCAAACACAGGCCTATAAATAGTAAAAAAAAAAAAAAAAAAAAAACTATTATTTTATTTGTAAAATAATATTTTATTTCGTTAGGGACGAGTTCCCTTAAGTTAAACTTTATCCAATTGTAGTACCAGTATTGCGATCCATGAGGCGTAGATTCTCAATAGTTTTTATGACCTAAGGCCGGTGGACAGCGACTATTTCTTTGAACGAGATCTCGTTGAAACTTTTAATTAACTGAGTACGTACTGCAGATTTGCTACACAAATTATTTTTCATTTGTCCCTCCACCTTTAATTTTTAGCGTTCCGTGGGTAGTTTCAAATTGGTCGCCTACTTTTATTTACTTTTCTAAAGTTGCAAGAATATATTTTGGAGGATATCACAGAAGTACTGTCTTTTTTTGCAGAGCACTGTCTAATACTATTATATTAATAGATCTTTAAATCTTATTTTTAACAATATTAACATAAAAACAAAATAAGAAAAAACAGTCAAATAAAGGAGCTATTACTTATTACGAAACACATCGTGTCTAACATTGTACATTTTCATATAACGTCATTATTACTTTATAAAAACAGCTCTACAAACTTTTATATCACACATTTATTAACAAAATCCTGTTTCACATCATCCCAGTTTTACACAGTGGCGATATGACGGGAAATGTGTAATCACCACCGCCTAAATAATAGCAATATTAATTAATAACTTGAAAGTCAACACGCTTCACCCTGTCATTAGTTTGAACAGAGACGCACAAGTATATCAATCATTAGTTGCGTTATCGCGGAGCCACACGACGTGCCTTCACCCAACTTTGCCATCTCATGTTTGTGTTATTTGTTGAATATTTCAGAGACGAGCTAATTTCATTAATTTAAACGTATGTACAGCATCTCCCCAGCGCCCACACGACTACCGGCTGCCTTCCCGACCGGTGTTATTTCGAACCTGATAAAAAATTACACACCTTTGTTTTCAGTCCGAATTTAACGCTGTAAACTGGATTTTGAAAAGGCCGGGGATCAGTGCGGCTTTGCGCATGCCCACCACCGTTACTTTTCAACCCGAAATTCCTAACCGCGAATTTAATATTTAATCTCACCCTTGTCTAGAACATTTACCGGGCGAGTGTGTCCCGAAATACTTTTCCTATCTGCGGAGAGGCGTACATTGGTTAGGTACAGTTTTTTAATCGCTCGACCACCACTTGACGTGCGGTCGTGATGGATGGCGGCCTGTACCCGGGTCACGTTTTGTCATTTTATTAATACTTAAATTGGTCACCCGTGACGCGCGAAACGTGAACAGGACAAAGCCTAATACAACACTTTAATATTTTTGTTGCAGCTCGTTCGACCCACGTATGAAATTGGAAACTTGGGTCCGCTGTAATAAAAATTAATTCACACTATTAGTCAAACACGGCTTGTTTTATTTTGCCGACACCCCGAGTAAAGCGCGTATTTTTCAACTTAAATTCTGGTACAATATGTTCGGGGCGCGGTCACAAAGGGGAGCTGTTGAATGTAAACATATCATATATTTTAAGTGTAGGTAGGCGAGGAATAACTCTATAATACAGGGTCGCTTCATTTACAAGCCCCCAGCATCGTGTCCGGTCGACATAGCTACACGAGTAGCTACGTCTCGAAACATATTAGTGAAGTAAGTTAGCAAGCGCAGTCCGCGCTGGGTTAATGGGGTGTCATAGCACATGATGGGTCGCCCGCCTTACGAGTTACTAGCTCATCAGGAGCACCGACGAACGAGACCGACACCCTTTTATTGACACTAGTTTCACACTGAAATATGGACTGAGGTAACAAGAAAATAGTGGCAGCTTTTAGGGCAGTAATATACCTACCGATATTTTCTTCTTAATGCGATCTTATCGCCTGAACCAGGTATATAAATGACCTCCCTAAAAGGTGGAGTAGTGGTTCAAATACTAGAATAATGTAGATGTACCTAAGTGATACTGAAATATTCATTTATTCATTCTCATTTTCCGGCTGTTCTCTATGATGGAGGTAGAAAAATTATTCGCTACTTATTCCAATGTAGCTCCTTTTACATATCTAGGCGCAATGGAAGTAGCTAATGTATTACTGGCTTCCGATTAAACTAGAGATATTATCAAAAATTCTACCTAGGAGCATTTTTTCCCATTAAGGAAATTCTTGGGTGGATTCAAGACAGAGATAAGTGAAGTGAAATTTTGGTAGGATAGTGAAGATCTGTAACATTTTTCTTTCAGTATTTTTACTAAAAAAGTAACTAACAGAATATTTAAGAGACTCCTACATAAAATAACTTCGTCGATAACCATAAAAGCACATTTTACACATGTGAGTGATATTACAGCAAACTTTCCAAAAATTCTTTACAGCCCGCCACTCCAAAAAGTTTGAAGCAAGATGTATAAAACTCTTTTAATAACAAAACATTTTACAAAGACCTCGTCCGATATAACGCGAGAGAGGACTAATGACACGTCATCGCACGGGCCCGCCCACACGCTCCAACGATCTCCGAACACTTCTACGGTAATAAGTTTATCGACCATCGAGACTAGAGCTCATTTCATCTTTTTAACCGCTCGGGTAGGTAGCATTAATGCTTCAAACTATCCTAGTTTATTAGACTTGAACTTTGTTTTTAAGGACTGTTTGATTTTCTCTTTTTTTGGGAATAATTCGAGGTTGTTTGCATTTTTACGGGAGTGTTTTATGAAAGGAAATAAGTGCACAGATTTGGCTTTCATTTGTATAAATAATATTAATTAAAGACATTTCAATTTGTTTATAACTGTGTTTCAGCTATCATCTGGATAATAAACGATTTCTATTTCTATATTTTCTTAACTTCTTACATGACATGATACATACAAAATATAGTTAGTCTTTGTGTTTCATTCTACTTTTTATTCTTCGGGGTTAACCAAAGTTCCAACTTTAGTTACGGCACTAACCCAAGGTGCTCTGGGTTTCAAGTTTTCCAGAACGCCAAAACTTGAAATCGGTACACACTTTAGGAAAACCTGATCAGTTGAAATAAACAGTGCCTTGCTTTCTTTTTTTGGACACGAGACCTTTAAAAACTTTGTAATTATTGAGTAAGCAAGAGACTTTTTCATTAACTACATTATTTCTGATTATACCTGTTATTTCTTTTAATAAAGTGTCTGAGTAATCTATATTGCTTTTAGCAGTTGTTATGACCTGGCAGGGGTCATGACTTTCCTTCGCAGAGGGCGTGAAACTCATCTAACACATTTTGTCAAGCTTATCTATTATGTATCTCCCTAACAGACCTCGAAACAGTTTTCTCTAAATGGGCACCATTACCACTACTCCTTGAGTAGGATCAGTCCTTCCACGCACCTCAATAATTTCACCCCATCAGCAAGTTTCGAAAACTCTACAAAGCTTTACCTTCGTATTGAATGGAAATGAGAATTGCATCGCAAAGCTTGCCAACAAGATAATACAATCTGTACCTCATCTTCCGTACAATATAAAACTCTCAACCTGCAAAGTAAATGCACCTTCAAAAAGCGAAGAGTAGCAATCTAGCGGGGAATAATTTTTCCGTGCGATTGCGATGCGATGTTTTGGCGCATCGTTCGACAAATAACCGCGCAGCGTCGCAGTCCGCAGGGCGGTCGCTGACGCTACAATATCTGCCGCCAGCGCTCGCTCGCGCAGCACGCTCTCAGGCGCGCCAGCTCACAGGCACACGGGCACACAGGCACAAGAGCGCACAGGCTCACTGGCACCGGCAACTTGGAAAAAATGCCGAGATTGGCGAGGAGTTTTCCGCAGCCTTGGGGTGTCGGCCGCCAATTCGCCACGTTGCAACACGGAGATTGTACTGTCTGTTTTGTTTGCCTCTAACCGTCTTATTTCTAGCACAGAAATTGTATGAAAGTGCATCTGACTTAAAATTGTTATTCTGTGACTGCCCAAATTTTCTCACGAAAAACAAAGTTCAACCCTCGAGAACTGCAGTTACAAGCGAAATAAAAACGCGGAACAAGAAAAATAAAAACGTGGGACCGACAATTCACGTCGCGGATTTTTCAGCCGCAAACGATAACGCTATCTAGTTAGTAGTTAAATAGCTCATTCTCATTCTTGGAAACGTTCCCTAACGTAATAAACGACAAGAGTAGGAAGCTTCGCGTGAAAGTTGAGAGCGTATGCTATCTCATGCAAATTACGGCAGATTTATCATAAGACGTCTCCGTAATTGCGACGTGAGGAGATATGGCGGGAGCGCTTAAAGCCACTCTCCAGAAAAAAGGCAATTAAAGGGATAAACTGGAGCAGTTAGGTCGGGCGTCACGCTTGCGATATCTCTGGAGAGGTGGCGGCGCGGTGGCGTGGTGGCGGCGTGGCGGCGGCGTGCCGCGTGCGTGCCCGCGCGCCTCCCGCCTTCAGACCCCACCGAACATGTAAAGGGCGTGGAGCAATATCATAGACTACAGACTGGAGACGGGGGTGGAACATCCGCCACTGACGCTATTGCACTTGAAGCTTTACAAAGCTAAAAGCAATACAGTTATTTGATTTAAGTCGGGTGTGTACCACCGCCTTGCGCTGGATTGTGTTTGTTCTGGTTTGGCAGATGTCAAAGTTGTATGTTTTGAAACAGAGCCTCACTGTTGTTTGCGATGTTTGTTTCCAGATAGATGGTATTACTTACCTATATGTGTTGTTTTCATGTGTGCATTATCCTACATACAAACATACAGTACCTAACCGCAACATATCAGTTGTGCACATGCATCGAGTAGCACTAATGACATTCATTATTAACGGATTAGCTAAAACAACTAATCTGTTTACTGTATCATTACAGGACTGTCGATGTTTGAAACTGTAGATACGACTTCGAAAGCAACTAATTACGTGAAGCTTGACTAAAAGCCATCGAGAGTCCATGGGCGATAGTCGAAACGGAGTCCATCAAAATAATGAGTTGGTGTATGAGGGCGATATGTGACATTCGCTACGGTAATTAATGCAAATCAATGGTGGGACGTGCGATTGATTCGGGCCTAGCGGAGAGCTGATCAATTACGGTAATGAGCTGCTGAATCCATATCGCTGACGTTTCAATATTATGCTAATGCTTACGGTTATTTGCTGAGTAATACCAGCGGGCATTCGCTAGATATGCACCTTTAAGTTTCTGCGCAATTTGTCGATTACTTTGTATCTAATCGGCTGTGATATTTTAAGGGGTTGTGGTAATGAGTGTCGAGTGTTTATGCAGTTTAGTTTTCTTTGTATCATAACCTCATAGGTATGTTGGCTTGGGGTGAGGTGGGGTCTATGTTTGCTTTCTTTTGAACGTTGATACCGTGTAGATATAACCGTATGCATTATTATTAAAGGTAGGAAGTACGTTTAGAAGATAATCATTTTGTGATATTTTCTACCCTGCATTTGGAATTCAACATTACTGCACCCAGAAAAATATAATCTGAAAAAACTATATAAAATAAAAAACTTTTTTGAAAAAAATACTACCGACTTCCAAGTAAGAAAACTAGAAAGTGAAAAATAACTTTATTTTTGGAAGTCGGTGTCTGTGGTAGGACCAAATTTTTAAGTTATAGACACCGACTTCCAAAAATAAAGTTATTTTTCACTTTCTAGTTTTCTTACTTGGAAGTCGGTAGTATTTTTTTCAAAAAAGTTTTTTATTTTTCACTTTTTAGGGTTCCGTACCCAAAGGGTAAAAACGGGACCCTATTACTTTAACACCGCGGTCCGTCTGTCTGTCTGTCTGTCTGTCACCAGGCTGTATCTCATGAACCGTGATAATTAGACAGTTGAAATTTTCACAGATGGTGTATTTCAATTGCCGCTATGACAAATACTAAAAACAGAATAAAATATTTTTTTATGTGGGGCTCCCATACAACAAACGTACGTGACACATGATTTTTTGCCGTTACTTGCGGTAATGGTACGGAACCCTTCGTGCGCGAGTCCGACTCGCACTTGGCCGGTTTTTAGTTGTACCTACCTAATAGGGAAGTAGTTAAGTAAGTACCTATAACGACAGAATAGATTACCCGAATAACATGAAACTTGAATATAACCGGTTAAATGAGAGACCTGCATACCCCTTTCGAGCGTACTGGCGTGATGTTATGTTACGAAATGGTATAAACAATAAACAGACATGCGATTGCAGCAATCCCGAGAGATTTGCCTTTATTTATTGAAGAGTTCTGTTGTATATCTCCGAAGTTCTTCATCAGATCTTCACCAAATTAAAATGGGACCAATTTCGGAATATACTCTTTCAAACAAAAAAAGAATTTTCAAAATCGGTCCACAATTGACGGAGATATCGGTGAACATACATAAAAAAAAAAAAAAAAAAAAAAAAAAAAAAAAAACATACATAATGTCGAACATAGAACCTCCTCCTTTTTTGGTAAGTCGGTTAAAAATACAGCCACGAAAAACAATACCTGTATTTTCCCAATACAAAATCTATACACACATTGTCGCACAAAATTCAACCTTTTGTTAGTAACAAAATACAAAAGCTGAACCTATTATCAACACCACTAGCCAAAGCCGTATTCCATATCGTAAGCCGATCAATGGCTAATGATCCCTAGGTGTATCGGAACTGTTTCAATATTATGTAAATGCTATCAGCTAGTCGACTGAAAGCCTTCCCGGCCTTCTCCGCTAACGTTACTTAACGATAACGAAAACCTTTACTATACGGAATAGGTATATTTTTATTTTCATAATTTTAATAGAGCAACGTTTTAAATTGTGTGAGGGTATTCTGTTACGGTTTGCTTTTAATGGGCAGTGGATATAGCAATATAGATATAATATACAGCGTGTAATAGAAGGTAAATATAGATGGTAGAAATATGGAAAAAGAAGACATAATTCGCCGTCCCAAATTAGGATTAGTCTAGGATGATGATGATACAGTTTGTAAGCAACAGAATAATCTGTTGCAGTATGCTTGCAGTATGTAAGCAATAGAATAATCTGTTGCAGCATGCTTGCAGTATGTAAGCAATAAAATAATCTGTCTGTATAGAATAATCTGTATCATCCACCTCTAAGTAGATTTTTCATAATACTCGTCATTCTGACAAGGAATATTGTATTCGAACATTTAAAATTAAAATTCCAGCTTCATCTTTAATAGCCAAATAGAATCAAAGTTTTTATACACTACCACAGTCACAGGACATTGAAATATGTTTTAATGGAAACTGCCATTGAAAATCATCCCAGAAAGGAGGTTTGACAATCCTAATGAAAATACAAACATTATTGTGATGATTGAGATAATATGTAGTAGGTACATAATTACCTCAATGATTATGATTGGGATGCCAGGATTGTGAGGTCTTGAGCTTATTCTGTTACGCGTACTATATTCGATTGATATTTAGGTGAATAGATATTTGTATCGATGGAAACCTTGAAGAGAACCGCGATGTCGTGATATCGTGTGGTGAACTCGTGCATGTATCAGTGTTTTTCATATAACCTATGAATGCTTACAATTTATTGCTGGCCACGAATTTTACCCGACTGCCGAAGGAGGGTAATATGTTTATCAGTCTATGTATGTATGCATGTGTGTATGTATGTATGTATGTTTGTTCCTATGTGGCGTTCTAGAGACCAATCGCGTTGGCCGATTTTGAAGGTTTTTACGTCAATAGATTCGTCTTAACCCTGCGAGTGTCACTGGCTACATTAAAATTGGAAAATTAAAAAATGGCGGGTTTTGGGCGCCATATTGTGGGGGCCCAAATTATTTTTTCTTCCAAGCCCCTCGTGTGGGGCATCACAATAAACAGTTTTAAAAGGTTATTTCAAAAATATATGAAACTTATTTGTACAAATGTACATAAATACAAAAAAAAAAAGAAAAAATTAAAAAAGTTAACTTTAAAAACCTAAAAACCCGACTGCTTGTAAAAGCGAACTAAAAAAATGTAAACAAGGAGAAAATCATGCTGTGCAGTCGGAGGATACATGTTCGCAAACTGGCTGACCAAAACCAGATGTTTCCTCCGACTGCACAGCATGATTTTCTGTCGTCGCAATCGGGTTTTTAATCTTTAAAATTAACTTTTTTTTTAAGGAAGTATGCATAAAGGTTACGTTTTAGTAGGTCTATGAAATGGGTATTATATGATTTGCTATTGTTTTGAGGCCATACATACCTATTATATGTTTGAGACAGCAACCTTAAACCTACTGAGATCTTTCAACGTATAAATTTTGTACCCGTTACACTTAAACAAACGTCTATATTTATTTCTATGTGGGATTATCTATTCTCGCGCTAAGCTGGATGTTTTAATCTGACAGTGCGCTGCTCTTTAGGCACCTAGATTTAGTGAAAACGAACTATTAAAAAACACTTTAAGATCTTAGTTCAGTAAAATACAGAACTCCGTAAAAACAAAGCTATCAAGCTTTTTTACCCGGCTGCAAGGAAAGGGTTATGTTTTTTGCACGTATCTTGTGTGTAGGAACATGGCGGCTTTTGGGTGCCATATTGTGGGGTATGCAATTTTTTTTTTCAGACCCTTCGAGTGGGGTATCAAAATGAAGGGTTTTTATAGTTGATTACAAAAATCTATTCCAATTCTATATTTAAAAGTTATTCGAATAGAAAAGGCAAAAAAGTTGTAATAAAAAAGTTAATAAAATTAAAAAAACCCGACTGCAAAGATGTAAACAAGCAGAAAATCATGCTGTGCAGTCGCAGGATATTTATAGTTTTGGTCAGCCAACTCGCAAATACACATTTGCGAGCTGGCTGACCGATATATTTTGATTTTGTCAACTATTTTCTTTTTTTTTTGGGCCACAAGTCTTTCTATTTTCCCTGTCACTTGCATATCCTCCATTCCCATATCTAGCCAATCCTTTAGATATCAAGCAATCAAGTAGCGAAAAACATAATTCAAAATATACTTACTCAAAACATAACCCCACGACAGATAAGCGAAGCCAAATCTCACGAGAAGACATCAAAACATACCTCAACGTCTAGAAACGACGATTGTGCCCACTTACAATATTCCACTTACGTGCCATAAACTGTATCAAACAAATAAAGGACTTCCATAAGCGTTCTGTCGGACATAATATAATGTTAGTAGTCGTAAAAACTACGCGGATTGAGTGTAAACAAGGGCTGGGTTAAGATGTAGGAACCGCAATGCACCAAAGTGACGTGGCTTCTTGTAGGGCGACACTGACTGGCTCGTTTATCAAAGTCAATATCGTCTGTCGACGTATGTACCTACATGTGGGTACCGTAGGTTGCGTACGTATTATTGCACGCCTGTGTAAATGGCCTCATTGATTTTGATGTTGCTGGCTGGTGATAGTTTTTCGTGGTACTAGGATCTGAGTTTCTTGGTAATCCTTTGCTTAAATGACATAAAAGTGTCGGTGAATTTTCTTAAATATACCTGTATGGCATGGTAGATACCGAAAACCTCATGATCATCAAGAGAATCCTTGACAATGGTATTGGTGGTGAACTGGTGACAGTTTTCCTTGGTACTAGGGTCTGTGTTAATACGTCTTTCTTGAAAACGTTTGATTGAATACCATGTATGTGCTGGTGAATTTTCCGGAAAAACTTTGGTAGTTCTCTGAAGGCTAAGTCAGTACATGGTCTTTCGACTACTGATTTTGACTTGCTAATGCTTCGTTTTCCTAGTATATGGTCAGCTATATACTTGTTATACACAGACCCTTCAGCTTTATAACACGTGAGTTCTTGAACTCATTGATGTTTATACGTAACTGGCTGTGAAGGTCTTTCTTGGTACTACCGTCTGTGTTTCTGCGTTTTGCTAAACGCTTGATTGAATGCCATGAAAAGGTTGTAAATTTTCCTAGAAAAAAACTGCTTGAGTCGGTAGCTATCTAAAGGCTAAGTCAGCTTTTGATCTTGTCTACTTTCTTGCTTTGTTTTCCTATCCAATCGTTAGTTCCAGCTATTTGGTATACATCAAACCGGTTGTTCAGCTTCATGCTCTTTGTACCGGAAAGAAAAGATGCACCATGCATAAGTTTCGTCTACAGGAAAGGCACGTGTATACTTGAGACGAAATAATTGCCATAACAATTTTGATCATCTCTACATGCGTCTGCGGTAGAGGAGGCAGGAAGTGATGACTTTCGAATGTCTAGACTCTAGACCAGTAGTCACCAATTACTTTCATTTGGGGTCGACCGTCGCGGTCCGTAAGGTTTATAGCCACTTAGGTACCCCCGGCCTTGACATCGTCACGTGTATTTACTTAGTTAAAATTGCAATAATCATATTTTTTTATGGTGTGCAATAAAGTATATTCTATTCTGAATAAAAAAATAGTGATACAATATCAATGATGATTCTGATGAGATGAATCGTCCGTTGCAGAATCGATGGCAGTAAAGACAAAACGTACGTACTCAAGTAACACAAGTAAATTATATTGGACTGTTTACTTAAGGTGCACACAAATAGGTCGGCAAATTGGCTCTTTTTAGAGGAAAAAAGACACGCCTCGGTTTTAGCAGCATTAAACTTGACCAGATTGGCATCACCCCATTCAGAGACTCTCCCTCACGGAGAGACCGGATCTGTGGCCCGGTAGTCCGTGCGTTGGACAAGTATCTCTCAGCAACAGTGCTATCGTCTGCATACCCAAAGGTGCCGGGGTTTTAGCAGATCGTTAATGTGCAACAAAAACAATGTTGCTGAGAGTACCGACCCCTGAGGGACCCCGGCATTAATATCCAATTGGTCAGACGAGCAGCCATCAATAACTACTCGAATGAAAAATAACCATCTCTCAGGAAGTCAGCAATCCAATCACACAGACCACCGGGCAGACCGAATGAAGTAAGCTTACCAATAAGGCTTTCGTGCCAGACCCTATCGAAAGCCTTCGAGATGTCAAGGGAGACGGCAGGCGCTTCCCCGTACCTCTCGATGGCTTCACTCCATAATTATGTGAATGGTAAACGCTAGAAAATCCCCAGTAGACCGATTTCGGCGGAAGCCGTATTGGCGGTCGCTTAGGATATCGTTAGTTTATAGGTATGCCAGCAGCTTAGAGTTTAGTACACGCTCCATACTCTTACAGAGTATGGACGTTACAGAGAAGGGTCTGTAGTTAGCCGGGTCAGCTCGACTGCCCTTGTTCGTTGGCTTGCTTCCAAGCATTTGACACTTTTCCAGTCTCATATGAAAGGCGGAATAGGCGTGTCAAGATCGGAGACAGCTCAGGAGCATAGGTTCTAAGTACTATATCTGGTATTCCGTCAGGGCCGCTAGCCTTGTTCACTTCGAGGTTGCACAGCACCCTACGGACGTCCTTTTGATGGATGCGAATGTCCGACATACTCGTTTCACATCCATCAGGAGAAGGAGGGGGCCGCGAATCACCAGGATTCAGACGCGAAGATTCAGCAAAAAGAGAGGCAAATAAATTTGCCTTCTCCTCAGCGGAGTGGGCCAGCGACCCATCAGGTTTCAGTAGTGGTGGTAGTGAGGGATGGCAGAAGTTCGATTCGACCGACTTAGCCAGACTTAGCAGCTTACTTATGTATTTATATTTGTATATATCCACCATTACACTATTTGTGTAGGTGCGCTAATTTTTATATCTTAGTTTAAGTCGTTCACTTTTCTTATTTTCCTATTCTCACACACTACATTCCTTTTTATTTTTCCTTTTCGCGGGTCTGCTGGCAGATTTTTTTTAAGAAATAAGCAGTGCCCTTGTACTCTATTGTCTTGATGTGTTGTTTTTATGTATTTTACTGTGTGTGTACATTAATTATTAAATAAATAAATAAATATAACAAAGTCCTACAGTACAACTATTTTCCTATTGTCCCTCGGCAAACTTTGTGTTTCGTCAGTCGTCGGATTTCTATCAGTTGCCTTTTGCACTCGGGGAAGACCGGACTCTTTCCATCAACTTGGAAGTATATAGAGTTGTTAATACTCTTTTAACACAATGTAATTTATTTTAAAATAGGAGGCAAGCTGCTGCGGTTTAAAAGAAAAATAGTTTTACAGCTATATATAGTTCACACGGAAATCAAACCAAAACAACAATAAAGCACTTGGTTCTTAATTCAAATTATTATACACGATAAATCTAATTGAGGATCGTGGCTAAATAATAACAGCCGCACGGGTCGATCTTTAAGGTTAAGCAACGCTTGATGAAGTCGGTCCGTGGATGGGTGACCATTTCGACATAGCGAGATTGCTCGGTGCCTCGGAAAGCACAATAACCCGCTGGTCCCGACTGTCATTTGAAGATTTTTGACAGTCGTTACGGGTAGTCAGAAGCTTGAGATCTGACACCAGTCTTGCCAAGGGGTAGGGGTAGGGGCTGTTTCCCAGTTACTGGGTTGTGGAGGTCAGATAGGCAGTCGCTCCATGTAAAACACTGGTACTCAGCTGAATTTGGTAGGACTGGAAGCCGACCCCAACATAATTGGGAAACGGCTAGGCAGATTGATACACGATAAATCTAATAATTAATGGATTTGGAAATTAGCATTCGTTTGTATTTGAAAATTAGATGATTGCCGAGGGATATTAAGAAAATAGTGGTACTGTACATTCCTAACTCTTCTGCTCTGTCTACCTAAGTTACAATACATCTAACAAGTTTTTGCTCAGTCTTCGCTAAGTAACTTGTCGATGGTGACGGATAACATAGCCTGTTCTCATTGCACAATTTATCATTCTACTTGAAATAGCAACGTTTATTTTTGCTTTAGAAAAGCTTAAGATAGTCTCAGTGTTTATTTATTTATTAATCACAAAAACCACAGCTCTTAAAAATACCTTAACACACTTATGGTTCTACTATTTCAGCCAATTACGGCTTTACAAATAAAATTGCAACAGAAACTTAGAACAACAAAACTTATCTAATATTTGAAAACTCGTGTGAAGTGTGCAAGAGGTGTTGTTTAAGATTTAAACAAAAGTTGCCTTCAAATATTCTCTCTTTAACAAATTATATTTTCTGAGTTGATCGATGTTCAGAAGGCGAGAACAATGTAAATTATATATTGATATCTTTTAATTCATCAGTAAAATAATTAAGACTTTAATAGATCTAGTTACGACTTAGAGAAAACTTAGGTTCATTAAAACGATTTTTGTAAAAGTTTTAAATGTAATTACTTTCTTAAATGTTACTCATCTCGGCTTCGTAAAAGTTATTAAATGAGCCAAGATAATTTTATTCTTCATTTAAAATACCAGATTTATCGAAAGGTATCATTTTGATAAATTCTTCGATTTCATTTTAACTTCAAATGATATTTATTATAAGTTCTAAGAAAAATGTATTTGGGATAGTATATATTGTTGAAATAACACAAAGAATCTTATTTGATTTACGCGTTACAAAAGAAAAACATTTTCTATAATACATTTAACTTTTTCATATTATTATTCTGAGAAAATGGTATTAATCATAGTAAAATACATAGGTGTCAAATTTTATTCTGAATAAAATATCGAGTAGGTATACGAATTATAACTAAAGCTTACTTTTCTCGAAATTATCGGCTTGGAGTTAATTTTACACTCGATAATAGACATCGATATAATTATAATACAGCACCAAAATAGTGTTCCATCACAGTGACAAATTACTTGATAATGACGTTGCTAAAATTCCTAATTTATTGAGCGCGATGCAATTACCATTTGACAAGAATCTATAGTCAAGGTGAGCAGGTAAAACGTAGAAGTACTTACACTGGAAAATAGAAAATTGCTGGCGGAATATCTAAAGATCCCTCACTAAAAGACAGCTTAGTACCTAGCTTAAGGTATAAACTACTCTTTATCCCGGTCGATAGTTCCCCCGAGCCATATAACTAATAAATATCCCAAATTTATAAGAGGTGTCGAGTGAAGCCGCAGATAAAAAATTGCTCCACACAATCGTATGATTTTTATCCAAATCATAAATCTATGTAGACAACATTTTCAGCTGTACATTTTATAAAAGGAATCTAAAATATATTTGTACATAGTAAATAGCAGCCTCAGCTCAGAGGCAAGATGTTATGCTAATATTGTAAATATTATTTCTTAGCTCCAAACGTAATTGAAACCGCGACGACTTTCAAGGAAAATACATCATAATTAAAATTTTGTTACACCGAATAGGTACATCTGGAATTGAATTTTGAACAGCTTTCCGTATTAAATGTTCCCTAGCTATCACACGTCAGAAAACTTATTTGAATAACAACG
This sequence comes from Anorthoa munda, assembly GCA_945859665.1. Classification (NCBI taxonomy): domain Eukaryota; kingdom Metazoa; phylum Arthropoda; class Insecta; order Lepidoptera; family Noctuidae; genus Anorthoa; species Anorthoa munda. The sequence goes on along the minus strand of OX243905.1, from coordinate 10,722,585 downwards.
CATACAATAAACGCTGCCGTGCATGACGCTACGAAGGCGTTTGACAGAAACAGAATAACGGGGCTCGGATCGCAAGAAACAATACAACTCGCAATACTGACATAAATCAAATTTTTGTATTCGTACGGACTCGATATTTGTGATATTAAAAGGCGAGTCACGCGGGTCGCACGTCGCACAAGATCGCCCGTACAGACGGCAACTATTAAAAATAGAGAAAAGTCCTGAGCGTATTTCAGTTGTCATATTTCACGGTTTGGCCGATGCTGTATAAACACGTTCCCGTTCAATCATCCCGCGATAGGCGGCGGCGTGGCGAATAAATCAAGTCTCTCACTTTTTCACCTGCCACACACAAAAGCTTTCGCACTGAAACTTGATTCGGGTTATTTCTGACGAAATATCAGCCTATTTGTTACACTATTGATACGGACGCACGTGCGCCGCGTAAGTTTGTACTTGTTGACGAGAGGGGATTGAGTGAAAATTGCTTTCCGACAATGTGCATAGAATTTGATGGCACCCGGTGCCGAGTTACGGTAGGTGTAACGCTTTTTTCGATGAAAATAAGCTCTGATTTGCCACAAAGGGTACATAATATGATCGTATCGATACAAACTGAAATATATGAGGCGGACACGTACAACACACGTTTTTCTTTAGCCTAAATAAACAGTCATATAGTCGGCGTAAACTAACATGACCCGATAAGGGAACGCTTTTATCATTCTATTTTATAGGTAGGTGCTTTAATTTTCAGTTACATTTACTTGATAATAAATAGGATAAACTTCTTTAATATTAATAAATATACAGAAGACTATTTCGTTCAGCTAAACTGCTAAAGCCTTGTTTTATTTAATATTCATTCATACAAAAAAATAAATACCTACTATCTAAAAGTCAGTAGCTTCCCCACGCGCCGTAAAAAACTCTTTACTTTATCACAAACATAACAATAACTCACGCGACTCGTTGATACGCCAGTGTATCGCGCGATCGTAAATATCACTCTCGAACACCTCACGGCCTGTCATAATTGAATTATGGCGAAAAAACGCGTCGCGTATCGTTGGTGATAGCACAATCTTCGCACGATCTAGCTAAGGAAGCTGTGAGGCATCTCATTGCGGCGTCGTAAGTGCCTATTTAAGGCTACGTAGCCACTTACGCCGACGGGGGCCGATAGCGTAATCCGAATCGAGGTGTATTGTGCGTCCCCGTACGGAATACGGCCGCGGCGCCGAGCCGACTATTCCGAGAGCCTATAATCTTCGCCGTAAATGGATTTAATGCAAATTTCTCTACGGCCGTTTGTATGGGCTGATAAAAATACATACTTAACTCCTTTTGTGTAGTTCAAATTGTTTTTCGATGATGTTAATCGTTTTTGTATAATAATATGTTTAATTAAAAAAAAAATCGAAGTCTTTACGGGTAATAATCGCGCGTGGGCTTTGATTAATGCAATTATTTTGTGAAAAAATAAAACTAAACAATATTACTACGCATTTTTTGCTAACCATAGCTAGCAATTATGACTGCATACCAAAAGGAAAGTAATACCAAAACAGAAGCTACATCTACCCTCAAAACATAAATTGAAATTGATACAAGCTAAATTTCAATCAAAACTAAAATGAAACATTGTAAAGCATCGGTTCGGTCAAACAACAGCTAATCGTCTGAGGGCTCCCCTATACATAACTGAGTCAAATTTACATAAACACAGCTCTGTCTTGCGGCTGTTATCATTCAATTAAATAAGATTTCACGATACGAAAACCACACCTGCTCCTTGAACTAGAAATCTAATTCGACTTGACTTAATAACTAACCATTTTTGGAGTATTGAAACTTGAGTTTGAGTTGTTTTGCTGTTAAATTGGATGTCTGTCTTCCGAGTTATTTCTGTGTTAGTCTTGTCTATCATTTTCTAACCCTTGCCGCAATAAGATGGGTGGTAGTTTGAATCCTATGTATGTCTGTGGCATCGAAACTTGCAAACGAACAGATTTTAATAACTGTTTTAAAAATCAAATACAAAAAAGATAAGCACAAAAATAGCACCAAAAATTTGTTTATGTTGTAATTTAAATATAATTGAATAATTCATATATTGAGTAGTAATGAAAACTGTCCAGTAAATGAATTAAGAATGTACATATAAATTAAGAAGTGACATTACCGCAAACGATGTGAAAGGCAAACTGAATATAATATTAATTTAAAACAATAACCGTGTAACAATACGCAAATAACTGTCGTTTCACGGAAAGTTATTAAATATCAATGCAGCAATGTGTACATACCTTGATATCTTCCACAGAAAAATTACAAATAATTCAATTCATATTTGTATATAAACAAAAGTACAATTTAAACAAATATTTCAGCTTTGTTTCCTCGTACGGAGAATATGGAATTGTATGTGATTAAACATAAACATTCTGAAAATATGTGTATTTAATTGTATTTTAATTGCCATTATCGTGGGAAATACATACCTATGTTTATATTTTACAGTACATTTAATTTTTAGATAGTAATTTATTTAAATAAATATTGGTGTTCTGACTCAAATAATTAAAAATATTTGAGTCAGAACACCAATATTCTTTGAATTAAATTATTAGTCGTTTCACATGGCTATCCCGCAATTGTTTTTGTATATATTTTTAACAATTATTATTATTAATTCATTTATTTCAGGCAACAGGGCCCATATAAAATAACTTAAAACTAAACATACATAATCATGGTGTTAGTAACAATACAATCTTATATCTATGTTAGTAGCACCATAACAACAGATACAATTTGAACAACATTTAAAATACACATAAATATAATCAACATTGCTTCAGCATTCCAGCTGAAATACTGGAGCAACAATTCATATGAACACAGTCCAGCCTGTCAGCAATCATGGCCAGGATGCCGTTGGAGCTGGCTCGCACCCTGCGCACCAAAGATGCACATCTTTTACGCATCAATGCATAAAAGCAATCGAAGCGCATTTCCGCAAACATCCCTGATGCGCTACAGAAGCGAGGCAGCCCCATCAGCACCCATTATTAAACTGAACGCGAAGGGCACTGTACGATATTTGCGTAAAATGAACCCACAGGCTACAGGCGTAAAAATTGGTACAGAAGGCCCTAAATAGAGTCTTCTTAACTGCCACAGAAGCACGTGAAAACCTGCGGGCAATCATATTCGCTCTGACCGACAGCGCCCTCCACTCTCTCTCTCTCTCAATGTCGTCATCGTCCCTGAGGCTAGCGGTCAATAAACATGATTAGACATTTTTGGAACAATATTAAAATAATTATATAAATTATTATTTATATTATAAAATGTTGAAATAAATAATTATTATTTATTTCGCAAAATAAAGATTTTCCTCTCCAAACCATTATTCCGCCATGCAACAAATAAGTTAGAATAAGTACGAGTGATATGCGACACAGCTTACTACGCTTTGTCAACGTGTATTATGCTCGTAAGCTCTCACTTGAGATATCTAGCAGATATACAGTGCCTTTGTCTCTCTTTATCGGTGCATCCTACGATATTGAAATCTTATTTTTTTGGATTTGCATCGCACAGTTTTGGTAAATAAGTTTTAGCCAATTGAAATTTGTTTTATGATTGCCTAAATGAGTTTTCGCATTACTTTCGAAAAAAATATTCTTCAAGTTATTATAATTTTTAGGTCAAAATTGATTAGGTTTCATCATAATAAATACGCCATTCATTTTTTCAAGAACTGAAAATCATATCGAGAATTTCAGTGAAGAGAATGACAGTCGTTTCGAATAAGTAATATCTGTAATTTTATACACCTACACACTTCCTACTTCCTACAATCCAAACTTAGACACAAACCCACACCACGAAACTGGTTTAACCACACCGCATCGCATACATTACCTGCTTAGCAAAGCCTTAACCGTTTGAAATACACCGTGAGCACGCATCAGACGGCGAACATCCCGTAATCAATGACTACCTATCATTCCAGCATCGGCATTGCGGCCTCGTCAATCCACCCAACGATTTCGCTTACATTAATCTTATCAATTCACAACGGCAGCTTACCCACGTTGCTTAGAATTTGAATATCGCATTCAGAGTAGCGCTATGTGTTTCGCCCTATGCACTCATACGTGTTTGCAATGCGTAAACGTGCATAGACTTGGGAGATTTGTGCGTGAATGACAACAGACGGTGGCTGGCTATGTTATTGTTTTGATGCCGGAGACTGTTTTAGTGATGTGAAGCTGGATTTGATAGCCTTTGGGGACTTTGGACTCCTCTAGCCTGTGTGGTTTTAATCTTATCGCTAACGTGAATATAATCCGTCAAGTTAGCCGTATGATATTTCCAATTAAGGGTACACTAGTCGAAAATTCTTCCATACAAACGTAGTCTGGCTTTTACTCCACTGTTTGACGATGTACGTTCAAAATAAAAAATGATATCAATCAGTCTCATCATTATCTAGCCCTGTATGGAAGCAAAAAAGTTAAAAAAATATTTACTTGAAAGTTATGAGCTTCGAAAGTTCCATATTTCAACACTAATTTTAACGCATTTTTGGGCGCAAATAAGTACCATAAGAAAAAGGAAAATCGAAAAATGGCCTCCATACAGGGATAGATTAGTAGTTCAACTATGTAAATAATTTTATTTTGAACAGATACATTCAGTCGTTTTTAGGGTTTCGTACCCAAAGGGTAAAAACGGGACCCTATTACTAAGACTTTGCGATCCGTCTGTCTGTCTGTCTGTCCGTCTGTCTCCAGGCTGTATCTCATGAACCGTGATAGCTAGACAGTTGAAATTTTCACAGATGATGTATTTCTGTTGCCGCTATAACAACAAATACTAAAAACAGTATAAAATAAATATTAAAGGGGGGCTCCCATACAACAAACGTGATATTTTTGCCGTTTTTTGCTCGATATTAATAACGGCAACAGGTAGACGCTTGAAATATTCACAGAATGTTTAGTTGTATATTTACTTCAAAAAATAATCATTGATAAATTAAAATAAAATAAATTAAGGGGGGCTCCCATACAACAAACGTGATTTTTATGCAGTGTTTTGCGATAATGGTACGGAACCCTTCGTGTGCGAGTCCGACTCGCACTTGGCCGGTTTTTTCATGATATCCTCCCAAAGGTCTGTTCATAAAATTACGCGCGCTCGTTTTCATTCTAAATCATCATCCATTTCGCTACAAATATGTGTATTCGTACGCGAACTAGCTTCTTACTGCTCATAACAGCATCTATCTGTTCCGCACGTGTTGTCGTTTGATATAGCATGCATTTTAACCCCGCGCACAAAATAGTTCGTGCCGTCGACTAGTGTACCCTTAAGAATGCAATTAACTTACAACAAATGACTTGAAAGTAATTAATAGTATTAAATTAACAAATCGAAATAGTTCAAAAGCGCATTATGTTGACCTGAAAATAAATTAACGTTACGAAAATCCAAGTTCATTTCGAAATTCAAGATGAAACAACAGTATAAAATAAAATAATGACAAACAGTTGACCAACTCGGCCTGGTCTACCCAATCATGTGTTTAAAGCAAATATGTTGGCGAATATGGACGGCAAAAGACAGGTATGAAAGTGCGGACGTACTGAGGAGAGCCAATCAGTTCTATTTGCATTTCAGTAGTCGCCATTATAGCGAATCTCTCGCCGCGTCGAATGCTACAACCCAACACTGAATTTGTGAATGAAATTCTGTCGAAATGTATTTAAAGCGTTTATTAACTGCGTGCCAAGCCAGAAGCGTCCTGGATAATGAAGCTTTTGCTATCAACTCTAAATTGTTATTTAACTTAGTAGTTCTGATGCATTTACCATTGAAATGCACGGTTTGAATGATATTGTTAATATAAACGGCTGCAAATGTATTTCAGCTGTAATTAAGAGTGTTTAGTGTTGAAATGGGAATGTTTATATGTGTTACTAGCATTTCGCCCGCGACTTCGTTCGCGAATGCCGTGTTTTATCCTACAGATGAATTTTTAATAAAAAGTTTCTTACAAAATTTTATCCCCTATTTCACCCTCTTAGGGGTAGAATTTTGAAAAATCCTTCCTTAGTGGATGCTTACGTCATGAGAGGAATACGTGTGCGAAATTTTAAATTTCTAGCTCTAAGGGCTTGGCCTGTGCATACATCAGTCAATCACTTTTGCCTTTTATATATATATATATATATATATATATTTCACCCCCTTAGGGATAGAAGATAGATAAAGGCGTTGATTGTGTTTAATATCTGAGTAAGAAGAATTTCAAATAGGAATATCTTCTATTAATACCAGGGTATTCCGCATAAATATAGCAAGCAATTACAATAAGAAGCGAGATCGTGGAAAATCACTGGGTAGCGAGTCGCAATTAGCGGCCGAACACCCAACGGAAATAAATAAGGATATTAGCTTTCCCACCGCAGATCCGAGTCGGGATAAAAATTATATTATTGTGTTCACTTATACAGTTATACGCGTACATGTTTCTCGGTTAATCTGGAATGAAAGAGGAATTTAGATTGAAGCAGGAACGTAGATATCGCGATGAAATTAAATCGAAATGGTTTATTTTCCGGATTGATTTATGATATAAATCGTTTATTTTGGTAATATTTTAACAAAATATATAACCCTTAGAGAGCACTGGTAGTCCAGTGGTATCGGCCACGACTTACAAGTTGTAAGTCCAGGCAGGCGCTTTACTTTGTGTAAATAATTTCATCACCACTGCTCTCAAAACGGAGAAGGAACACATCGTAAGGAAACTGGCATGTCCTAGACCCAAAAATTCGAAGACATGTGACATCCACCAACCCGCACTGGGCCCGCATGGTGGATTACGGCCTATTCCCTCTCACAGAGAGGAGACCTGTGTCCCAGCAGTAGGAACATTAATAGGCTGATGATGTGATGTGATATAACCCATTGAACGCAAAGATCTGTAGATACGATTAGTTTAAATTTACTCGGACTTAGATTACGAAGGACACACCAACTAAAGAAATAAAAACAAAATCAAATAACCACCTGAAACCGCATTTCTAAATAAAAATACTCTTGTATATTCTTTTAATTACATTATTAAGTGCTTATTTATCGATTAAGCGGGATTAGGCTGGACTACACTGTCTCTCAGTAAATACAATGAGGAAAAGAACTCGGTGGAGTCTCGTATCTAATCCAAGGCTTAAACTGTTGACGTACGCGCCTAGCGAAATTGCTTATAGTGATGCTTGGGTACTATAAATAATTTTTGCCTGCTTTTTTACATGGCTACATAGGCTGAAAATGTTGACTGAAGTAGGAATCTAATAAAAAGGAATCCCAAAACCGAAATCTTTGCAGGATTTTTAGGAAACCAACTCAATATTTAGAAGATAACATTTGTCACGAACAATAAACAACGAATCGATTGACGTAAGAATAATCAAAATCGGCTAACGCATTTGGTCTCTAGAACGCCACATAGGAACAAACATCTATACATAAGTAGACTGATAATCACATTACCCTCCTTCGGCAGTCAGGTAAAAAGAAGTCAAGTATCGTGGGCGATACCATAAATTAATTAAGACAAGACTAAGATGATCATAATGATATTAACTTTAACCCAAAACGCTGCAAAAAAGCAAAACACTATTTGGACTGCCAGACAGAAAGAAAGAAAGAAAGGAAAATATTTTCTCATACAGACAATCTAATATAAAATAAATGATAGTAAAACGTGAGGTAATCATTATAGTGGATATATCGTTATAGTGAGCGATCGAAGCAGTGGGCAGGCAAATAGCACGCGGGACTCGTTCGTGATTAGGTCGGGGACTGCAGTGGGCAACGCCTATTCTCTTTTAGATGGAGAAATATTGTGTGGGATTATGGCTTTGTGGACTTACTGGTTTGAGATATGGTATGGTGGATTTTGGGTAGAGACAAGCGTTGGCCAACTTCTAATATCAAAAAAAATAAAAATTCAAACTTAACTGTAAATCTAAATCTAACTGTAAATTTTTACAGTTAGATTTAGATTATAATTAGGTTTAGTGCAGTACAAAATAATTTACCAGTTCAAATAGAAAATTAGGATTTCACCTTGGTTCACACCCGTGAGATCCTATAAAAATACCAGGTTCTTACCTGAGAAACTTAAGTTTAAAAACCAAAATAATATATTTATTTCCAAAAACTTAATACTACTTTACAATGGCAATGTGGCAGCAATTTCAATTTGGAAAAAGAGATATCAGCACCATTCCCCTCGAGTTTTTTTTAATACAAGAATAATAAAAAGATAAATTTATAATATTTGGCTAACTATAGCAAGTAAAGCCTTTTAGAGCTTTTTAGGAATCCCTAAGTACCTTAATAATATTATGGTCCTAGGAATATCAAACAAGAACCATTCTACAAAGGTTTTCACAATTATTAGCTTATGGAAAATGATTATGCATTCATGTTTGAAATAAAAATCTACAGACAATAAAAAGTTAAATGTAGATAAAAAGCTTTTTTACAAAAAAATACTACCGGCTTCCAAATAAAAAAACTACAAAGTGAAAAATAACTTTATTTTTGGAAGTCGGTGTCTTTGGTAATTACCAATTTATACGTTATTTGTGCGTGAACATACACAAAAAAAAACAAACATAATGTCGAACATTCCAACCTTCTCCTTTTTGGTAAGTCGGTTAAAAATAGTTATTGTGCTAGAAGAAACTGATTTCAAGGAAAACGAAAAATTTAAACTGTATGAATTTTAAGTAGCTATAGTTTTCATTCACAAGAAATTAAATAAAACACTATTACTCACATACCTATCTCAAAAGTAGCTATAAATACACTAATTACTGACCATTTCAATAAAAGCAGGCAATGCAGCTTCAATTCCCAGCTCATACTTGAGAAAGGTAAGCATTATATCGGCGCTGCTCGTTTTATTCAGCAGCCAGTCCCTAACGCTTCTCCCGCTAAAACCGATTCCTTGTTACTTGATTTCTGCATTTCGAAAAAGCGTAAATATTTTCCTCCTGGGTGCTTTTGCAGCTCTGAAGAATTCAATGGCCGTGCAACATTTCGAATTATTAAAATGTAATATTACGAATTTCATTTCCCTCGTATAAATAAACGTATTTTTTATTATTCATACTTTTTTATTCGCTTTCACGGAAACATTTTCGTTGGTGCCTAAAATAACATCGGAATCAATATAAGGACTAAAGGCTTTGATGCCTGCTGGATTATTGTGTTATCAATGGAATGGCGTGATGGATCGCCTTTTACTGGGCCAATAGTATTTTCCGGAAAAGTTACAGCAGGTAAGTGCAATTTAGTGTTGGTTTCAAAAGCGAATTTCGAATGCGTTTCACGCTCGTTTTGTGATGTTTTTCCGAGGCAGGGTTATTCAGGTACCGTTACCGCAGAATTAAAACAATGTGGTTTCGGTTTTCTATAATCGAACTTACAAAATAATAAGGTTTTGTGTTTTGTGCGATTTAAAAGTTAGTGTTAATGTATAAAAATCATAATTCCCAACACCGTAAAATCTAATACCACTCGGAAGCTCGTATATATAGTATTTTGTAATAAATCAAATCCTAAAAGTTGTAATTACGTTAGGAAACAGGGCGGCAGAATTGATTTAATTTCGTTCATAACCAATGGCTGTTTTCGTAGAAGAGCCTATACATCAAGGGTTCACGCAAAAGGCCCGGTAAGCACGCATTTCATTTGAGTAAGTGGCGAAGAGGGGTCGTGTTCCAGCCACAACTTTGTGCTCCACAACTTTGGCCTTTTCTAATTTAAACGCTGCTCAACCGAACGGAATGCGAAAACAACATTCTTTTAAAATCAACCAAACAGACAAAAACGCATTTCTGCACATCATCCAAATAAAGGATTGGATTGAAAAGTTATCAATCCAATTTCGCTTTTTGCCAGTTTTAATAAAAATTGAAACATATTTCGGTTTCTGGTAAAAGCTAAGTACATTCGGGGCTTTTCCTGTGTTTTTTTCTTTTGTAAGAGATTGCGCTAAGTGATCACATTTCGATATTAAACCATTTGCCGAAGGCCGGTGCCGGCTACGTATTTCATTTTACTGAGTGTCTGACGTGAATTTTGGAGACTTGCTTTTTGTCGAAATTATTTTCCAATCTTTTTATTACATCTAGTGTCAATTTTGCTGTCTCCTTTTTATCAATGCCTTTTTTATTCAACGTGTCTTTTTTGCAAACAAGATTGATTATATTTCCGACAGTCTATGCGGGCGTAAGTGGTTTTCCCAAAATTTATTATGGCTGCGGAATGTAAATTGTGTGGAAACACAATACAATATTTTAATTTATTTCTGAATTAACTTTCAAATTATCATTTGTACTCGCGTAATTGTTCGGGTCGTTGGATTTGCCGCGTTTGACACAAATCTTCCCATTACAATAGACCCCAAAACCTTAATCCTAGCAAAAACGAGCCTCACACATTTGCATAACTACGTAGGTACAAGTTAAATCGTACAGTAAAAACTTCATGATTATACCGCTGTAATCTGTTATATTAGGAGCTCCCAGTTCGATGTTAAATTAGTGAACTTCGAACTAAACTTTGACGTTAAAATAAAAAAGTCTTTATTCGCGAGTATCTCGGCTTGAAATAGTGAAGTTTTGATACCATGAAAACATTTTCATTTTTTCTTTTCTGTAGCTTTTAAATTAATTACATCAGCATATTTCTTTTGAAATGCATTTTATTTAGAGTAGTGTTGGATTGTGCTGCACGTAGCAATTTATTTTGCGAGATTTTAGAATTACAGTCGAATTCAGGTACAGCATTCATGTAAAGAAATAGATGATCTCTTGCCCGGCGTGAAAGGGGAAAGTGTAGCTCGTTTCCTGCCTGTGCCAGCGTGAGCTGAACCCCTCGCTACACTATGTACCTAACGTGTTACATAGGTGTGTTTGTAGAAAAGTAAATAAAGTAATGTCGGCAGATAAACTCGTGCCTGTTGTAGATATAATAAAGTCACTACGACGTCAGTGAAGTTAAGTGTTATGACACAAATAAGGCATTTTATTGAACACCAACAACAAACGGAACAAAACAACAGTACGACCCACAAGGTAGGTAAAATAAAAATCAACCGTATGAACAATCCGTGCACAACCGAAGATGTTGAAATATGAGACAGAAATTACGTTGCGTTTATTTTATGATGCATTTCATTTTGTTCTCTACTTGTTCGAGTCTTCCCCACTGTTGTAACAGCATTCGGAATTGAAACTTGCAAGATGCTTTCGTGAAGTTCCTTCGCTATACAACTCCCGGCTCCTTCACTCATTAAGTTCATTAATAAAATTCAGCGTCAGTATTTTTGATGCTCTCAGCTCGCTTTCAATATTTTCTATTCGTATAATTCGCTTTGTGTTCTGCCCGACTCCCGACGTCTGTGTCAGCAGAAAATATTCCAGAAACGCTTTGAATGTCGATGTTTTATGTTTGAGGTAAATAATTTAAGCACTTGTGAAAACTTCGTTCTCTTGATTAACGGGGCTCAATTAGGTACTTAAAGTTAAACATTTCCAACAACGCTGCTGTGTAATTGTTAAGCAATGTTCATCGACTACTGAAACAAAACTCTTAGTAAGACGCTTAAAATAATACTTAACTCTCCTTTAAACTCGTACTTTATGTAAGTCTGGAACATTACGAAAAGGACTCACCGTTTCAATCTGGCAAAGTGCATAATTTAAAGAAACCGCAACCGGAACACAGTAAAATGAATCTTGAAAAATCTTAGACACGTAATACAATGGCTGGATTTAGACTCAAATTTCAAGATTTTAAATATTACAATGTACTTCGTCGAACTGCAGTGCGGGCTCTGTAAATTCCATTTAGCTAAATAGCTTTTGTGAGAGATAAGAATCTACCATACAATGCTTGCCTGCTTCGAGCGGGAAACTAAGAAAATTGAAAAGAGAGTCGCCAAGTTAGACTGCAACGCCGATGGTCCGATTTCAGGGAACCCGAGATTTAGAATTACTAACGTCGTAAAAATTGAGCGCCTGTAAACACTTGCGAACTGAGGGTTGCCCCAAAGTTTTTGTCAGATGGGATCCTCGGTGTGGCAATCTTGGTTTTAATAAGTATATAACGTTCCTGAGATGTACCTGTGAGTGTAGGATTTACATAATCATTACCATATCTGGCGCAGTGGCGCGAGTATTATGCCCGAGAGGTTAATAATGCTATTTTCTCGCCACGTTTTCACGTAGCTATTTCACGTTATCGACCCTCTTTATCTGCGTCGTCATTGTTACTAGCCACTGGCGGAGCTCTGCCTTGCCCTCCACTCCATGGGTACTGGGCAGGACACAGGACGCTCTTACCTGCGATTGTACCTTGTTATGATACTAATGGTATGGTTGTGTTCAGACATAACAGTGTGTTTATCGCGCAAGCCTCTAATGTTAAATCCCGTGCCACATGGGATTAGGTTAAATCAGATTTGCGCTTTTAATTATTGTAACTAACAGTAATAGTGTAGATTTGTTATGGCTGGGTGATGTTTGTTGTTGTTGCGATCTCATTAGTTGGTTTGTAGTAATTTGCTTTGACAAAACAAACATGTTTAATAGACACTAGTCATCATCATCATCATTTCAGCCGACAGACGTCCACTGCTGGACATAGACCTCCCCCAAGCGTCACCACACTGATCGGTCCTGTGCGTCTCGCATCCACCGGTTTCTCGCAGCTTTAAACAGGTCATCGGACCACCTAGAGGGAGGCCTTCCAACGCATCGTCTTTCGGTTCATCGACCATCCGACAGACACTAATAGTAGAGGATTATCAGAGACGTATGTTAGAATCAAAATAAAAGACAAGAATCAAAATATGAAAACAAATTATTTCCATAGCTTGAAGTCTCATTTGTAAGGCAGCAATAAGTTTCAGTGTTGAGAATAATTCTCGTAATATTCTCGCAGTCGGCGACAAGACGAGTGAGGCGGTGCGTGCGGCACACATGCGCGGAAGTCGGCTCCACTCGCTTTAAGTCTATTTAACGGATCGCGGACTACGTTTCTTCAAAAATAGATAAGTAAGCGCTCATGCGTCACACTACTTCAAATTACTTTTTTGCATGCCACGCTGAATGGGAGAATTGAACCGATAAAACGAACCCCACTGTAGCTAACGAATGTGTCATTTTCAGTCGAAATGTGAACCCAATCTTAATTCGCATTGTGCCTATTCATCATATTGTCCTGACATATTTTTAACTCGACAATATTGAACCGATACTTACGCAATTACAAATTATATATTATTAATCTCCGATATGTCGGTCGCTCAACTTATTTTCAGCCATCAGCAGTCTGTAATCATACAGATATGATTTAGTATTAAGAACAACTAAACGCTGCCGAGCGAACTTACGCAATGGCCAATAAATCTAAACTTTGTAAGAAAGTAATTTTGTTTCTATGCTTATACGATATTTCTGTCTCCAGAGATAGCTACACTTCGTAATCTGCTGAATGTGCGACATGATATAATCGTACCTATTTGTTTTGTCGCTCATTCCACTCTTGCGACATAATGGGGAAACCATAGGCGTAGGTAAAAATCAAGTAAACTTTATTCACTCGCAACAATAGGGATAGTATCTCGTCGAGTAAACACAAAATCTCTTAGAATTTTCACTTGGGTGGTTAAGAGCGTGCTTTGTCACTGAAATAGGAGTTTTTCAGAGGAACAGTTACCTTTATAAGGACTTAACGTCGCAGGAAACGGCCGTCTAAGTATACGAGCGCAGGGGCGCCCTCTCACAGCTGATAACAGAATTATCCGAATGACGCCATCTATCTTTTAAATGTGCACCTTACTTTTGGGCCTTGTACGTTGTTGGTGTCACACCCACAATACTGGCGAGGACTTTAAATATTCATGTATTGTTTGTTCATCAATTATTAAAACTGGCAATATGTTATTTAACGTCTTCCATACGTTTAAATTCGTGTATTAATGTCTGATATTGATATGCGTTAATTGTTTTGTCGTTATCGCCGTAATTTGATCTTAATCAATCATCTCATTATAGCAGTGCTAATGACATATTATCAATCATTATCGTATCAATCATCGCTTGCGAATCCATCTAGTGCAGTGTTGCACTTAATCTAACAAGCTCAGTTTATGTACAAAGTGTTCGGAATTAATTTCTTAAAATATTTGTTCATCTTCAGCTAAGTACACTCGCTAACACAAGAGGTGTCTCTGGTTAATTCGTACCAATATTTGTGCGCTTCCATCTTGGTTGTAGTTAACCGCATAATGCATTAACTGATTACCAGTGCGATCCATCTTCCGATGCGTCGGACGTGCTCCGCCCTACGTCTTGGGAGCTCCGTTCAATATGCACTAAACAGTTTAGTGGGTCACTGTACTCAATTTGTATCAAGGTAGCTGACATCGTTCGGTGTGTTGAAACTTCAACGCTCGATTTGATTTTAAATATTGGTTTTACATTCATTTGACGTTGCTTTCAAGATATACTCTTCTGAAATCTTCTGTAATCTTTGCAACTGACCATAGGCAGCACCTTAAATTGATAGTAATCTTTTAGTTTACAGTAGAAAAGTAATTTATCCGAGGTTAAGCAATTCTAGTCTTGTCCCATATTTTTCTTACTGAACAGACACACGACTACGACGAGAAATACGACGTGTGAAATTTTTGGTAGGTGTGTTGCTAGACTAAATCTTAAGTCTAAATAATAAGAAAATACTACATCCATCTTTAAATTAAAATTATAAATAAAAAATATCTTTGAATAAAAAAAATAACGCGCAAGTAAAACAAGCAAGCTGACTGGAACAGTGTAAACGCTCCTCGAACGTAGACGATAACGACCGCGATAGTTATTTTACAAGAAGATAGGTGTTCCCATAATAACTTGAACGTGAGTTTAATTCCAACGTATGTAGGTATGTTCATTACAAACTATGTTGGCATATCAGTTCTGTTATAAACTGTACCATGACCGTCTAGCCAAAATGTAGCGTGGTCCACCACTTCCAAAATGAGAGGCAAAGCCGAGGAAAAAATCATACTTTAGTATGTTGATGAGTGCTCTTTTCATAGTTCTGAAATATACATGACATTTTTGAATTGAGAATCGGAATACTGGCCACTATTTTTACCTTTTTCAGCCTCAATGACACAGCCACTTGCATTCCCACCTAATGTATATTTTTCAACGTATTTTACGTCAAATTATCATATTCCTTCCACAGAAGCCTTGTTCTTCTACCCTCGTATGCCAAACACACATTTGCAACTCCATTATTTATCCCCTTAAGACGATACATGAAAGCCAGTAAATATTGCGTTCTGTTTAAAGAAAAGTATGTTAAACACGCACGCGGGTGGCTTTTGTTGTTGAAAGACGTATCTGGGACGATGATTTCGTTTCGCGCCAATGAACACATTTTTTTCATTTTGAAGGAAAATCAAGAATATAAGAGCATTAAAAATCTTTTGCCTTTTTGTGTGTACCTTTATGGCTTGAGAAGATGATAAATACGATAGACAATAAATTGAAATTTATTTTGTCCGTGGAACGCTCACACACTCCTACATAAATATTTATTATATAATACATATTACTTATTAAACTCAGTAACAATTAATTAAACAGGTTTACGAGTTATTCAAACGAGATTTATTGCACAAAGAATCGTGTAATATTGAATGTTTCTCGTAAATTAAATAAAGACATAATCGGGCAGTTACGATTGTCCGATCTCATCTGGTTTAACTGGATAACTAATAGAATAACAAGCGATCCCGGAGCGCACTACAAAAGTTCCGAGGAAGTTTTCTTATATTTAATAAAATGATTGGTGTTTGTGGAACTTTTCCAGCGCACAAATTATAAGTAGGGAACACAAATAATAGTTGACGTAGGGCCCGGGGCGGAGGCCGGCGGGGCAGCCAGAGCATGAGGGGCGCGCGGCCGGGGGTAGGGCGGTAATCAGCCCGGACAGTAATTCGGGAGCCTTAAGGGTGTGATCGGTTAGCGCAGACAAGGGTACCACCACTAGCATCCTTAGAGAGAAGAAATACTTTAGTTCAACATTTCCGATGTGGTTTTGTTTTGTAGCTCTTCGAGATTAGGCAATTTCTCAATAAACATGCGACCGGGCAGGCAGCTGCTATTGCTTCGTTTGCGAGACGTCTCCGGAGAAATTAATGTAATGTGGAGTATAAGTTAGAGCACCGTAATAAGATTGGGTTCGATGTTTCTGTCTGTTTCATCTGCTAGTTCGTTTAGGTGCGCGATATAATAGGTTAGTCTGCACAACTTGTAATAAGTTGACTCGGCACCGTCTCGTCCATCTAACATCGTTCAATTTCTATTTTGACGATTATAATACGCAGACGGAGGTTGAAGTCCACGTTAAAAAGAACTCAAAGAAAAATATTATCGAGGCAATGGCAACAAAAACCGCAACTTTATCCCAATTAAGTTCGGTTTGAATCTTTGAAAGCAAGAATAGAGCAGTAACGTCAGACTACGTAACACTCATCGGTTTTGAGTACACAGCGGTCCATTGAGGGCCCTTGAGCCTCTCTACGCGGTAGACTTCGGGTATCTTTGCACCTTAATTATACCGGCTTCGGTATAAGTACGACACGTATCTCCAACGTTCACCGAAAAGAAAGGGGAATGGTAAAAAAAACGAAAATCAAGACCTTTCTGCATGAAAAGGCCGAGAGTCTTTCACAGAGGATTTTAAGACATTAGAATGTTGCTCTCAAATTGAGAGTCGACTTCGATTAACTTTGATGTATTTTATTTTAGGCGACTCGAGGCAGAGACAAACGCTTCAGAATGCTAAACGTTTACAAAGATTTCGTTCTTTGGATCAGAACTTTTGCTTTGTGACCGAATTTCGAGAACTGTAACTTTCAAGTTAAAATAATATGGGGATATATTTTTTGGATTGATCCGATTGGTTTTATCCGAAATATCAAATAAAGATAAGGAAAAAATCTCCTTCTGATTAATATATAATAGATTTCAAGATTTTTTGTGTCAAATCAATGTTTGAATAAAGAAAAAGTAATCAAGTTTGAATTAATTTTTGTATAAATCACTATCGTTAACATAACAATCTATAATTTAATGGATGGGCAATAAGTATTGATGAAATCAATCAAACATGATAATCCAACGTAATGTTATTAATACTGGCTATAAACATTGTAATTCAAATTAATTTCGATCTGAGCACAATTTTTTTAAATATACAATACAAACATATACACTTGTTTAATAAAAATCTTAAATTCACACACAGACCGACAACACACAGCCTAAACCACTGAGTGTAAAAGCGTGAAATTCTTTACAAGATTTACCAATATAGCGGAGGTGTGCACTACGGAAAGATTTTTGAAAACTCTACTACAGAAGGGTTAAATAGGAGAGGGAAAGTTTGTATGAACGTTCGTCATTTTTTCTGAAGGGAAATCCCTTCGGGCGCGGATGTTACACGGATATATATCATCATCTGTCTAGCCTTTTCCCAACTATATTGGAGTCGGCTTCCAGCCTTACCGGATTTAGCTGAGTACCAGTGTTTTACATGGAGCGACTGCCTATCTGACCTCCACAACCCAGTAACTGGGTAACACGATACCCCTTGGCAAGACTGGTGTCAATTCTCAGGCTTCTGACTACCCGTAACGACTGTCAATGATCTTCAAATGACAGCCGGGACCAACGACTTAACGTGCTTTCCGAGGCACGGAGGAAACTCGGTATGTTAAAATGGTCACCCATCCAAGGACCCACCTCGTCAAGCGTTGCTTAACCTTGAAGATCGACCCGTGCGGCTGTTATTATTAAGCCACGAGCTCCTCTTTACACGGATATACATACTGAAAACAAATAAAGAACGATTTTTCAATTTTATAATAAAGCAATTTTATAAATCCTCAGTTTTTCTCAATCAAAAATACCCAAATAAAATTTTTGATACAAAAGATTTTTGTTTCTTTTTTTACCCAAATCTGAAATTTCTAGGAACTCAACCGAATCAAATAAATAAGAATTCCTAAATATACGAAATATGATATCGTTAAATCTGCCAATTGGCTGCCACCGTAGCAAACAGAACAAGACTCGCCTTTGAAGTGATGGCCAATTAAATACCTAATACTCATAATTCGAATACACGAAAAATATAATATTTGTAGCAAAGAGTAAAAGTTGAAGTTGGAAACGAGTACACACACGTGCAAACAAAGTGTTAATGTTCTACGAAAACAGTATGCTCAATAGCACCACAAAACTGTCTGTGTCCGTGTGTATGTGCAACATAAATATTGCTATAACATAACCTGTCCCAAGTACTCGGGCTCAGTCGGTAATATTCAGCTTTTCTGAGCGCGCGCCGAAGCCTAGTAAAGCCCGTCTTATCTGCCAACTTTAACATTATCTGCCGAACTCTTCCATAAATTTGAGCCCAAGTCTACTTACGCTTATCAAGTCAAAACTACCTAAGCGTGTATTTATTTGTTTCTATTTTCTGGCTGATTGGCTCTGCAACTTGTACGGAAGCGACGCGGTAGGTGGAAGGCTAGCATACCTTGCGAAACTTCCTCACCCCTGATTCAAAATCAGTTAATGCAAAAGTTTATTTTTATAAGTAAGATTACACGGGAGTTTGGATAGAAGTTTGTAGGAGCAGCTTTCTTTCGGAAATCCCACAAAGTATGGAAGAAACGATGCTCGGGACTGGGTTCGAGGATTAATACTGAATTTAAAATGATTCTGGGACTCTTTCCTGTTTTGTAGATGTCCGCTAACTTTGTTACGTTGTATATCATTGGCTAACTTTAACTTTGCGAGTTTAACAAGATTTACAATCCTTTTATTTATACAAATATTCGGAAGCTTATATCTTTTGTAAGAAACTTAGAAGACATGGGATCAATGAACGAAATGTTTGGTAGTGAGACCAAAGCACTTAATAAGGCTTTATGGACTGTTGGTCAAACAAACACATCGTCCATGATAATGTCATTTAGGCTATACTTGGCTACTTGTAAACAATTACGGGGCTTAATATGGTCAAACCATTGTATCGTTATCGTGTGTACACGTCCAATTGTCAGAATTTATGTACGCTTCCCGATGGAACTCATAAACATTGTAAAACTTCCGGCAGATGGCGGGCTGCACGATTATGTTGCTACGCTGCCGCGCGTTGCTGCCCACAATGTTATAATATCATGACTCCGACCTAACAATTGTAGGCATACGTGTAAAATTTAAAACGTATGTTTTGTTAAGCGGATTTTGAAAAACAAACAAAAAGTTTGTGAGCGCAATTGTTATGATCGCTTTAACTCGGTTTGGTTTGGATTAATATTTAATATGGACGCAAAGGTATGATGGAACATCCATTTTGTATGTGGTTGTTATAGCTCGCCCCTAACTTCGGCCTTGCGTGAGTCGAACTCGTGTTTTTTGGCAAGGCTCTCATTGTGATTATGCAATTCTACAAACAATAATATTGTGTGAACTTAACCTAAAATAAACATTGTAGCTTGAACGTTATTATATTTCAAGTAGAAGCTTAAACACTCTATCATAAATTAATCTCCATCCTTCTAACCATCAGTGCCAAGCTACGGTTAAAAATCTCGATACGGCCACATAATTTTCGTGACATTCACTCAGTCACAATACGCCATTAAGGTTTGAGCGACGTAGCCTCTAATTCACGTTTAAAAGCCTGCACTCGACTCAAAGTCAGCAGTAATTTAGTCTTAGCCAGCAATACCCGCTAAAAATCTAATTTGTCAAGATGGTGCGGTCACAGGAATTATTATATGGAGCGATTACTCAGATATTTTCATGAGATATTAAGTCAATTTCACTCAGTGTAACACTAATGATACAGATTCGCAAAAACGTAATTTTCAGCACTTCTGAAATGTGTTCTGTAATTAGAAAGACGTTAGGTAGACGTATTTCATGAGTGATTGTGGTATTTTACTGATGTGATAGCAGAAAATTTATTTTGCTCACAACATTTATTTCATTTTTGTATTTCGTTGCTGTTATTTGCTGAATTTGTTTAAGAGAAACACGATTATAATAAATCTTACATTTATAATTATAGTCAAATATTTTGAGCGATTCATTTACTGTTCGTTTAAAATAACTGCAAAATTGTATCATTCTCAAAATAACATTCGTTGTAAATCTCTAGGAACATAATTGAAATAAAGCGATACAGATAATTAACGATATAAGCGACAATTACAAAGTGGTGTGTAAGAGCGTAGGCAATGGATGGAATTTATTTATCACAAGATGTCAGAGACAAAGATGAAATAGACCTAAATAAATGGGCAAAGATTTGTTTTGCTGATTTTGTGATTCAACAATTTTAGATTATCAGTGAACTGATAGTAAGGTTTTGGTAATGAGGTTTGATCTAAGAAAAAATTCAGATAAAACAGTTGGTTAAAAATTTTAAGGTCATATTTATAACAAATAAACTTTATTCTTATTTATGCTGGGATCAAACCTGAGCGGTATTTTTTATGCGCAATTTTGGTACGTTTTTTCCCTAGCCTGAGCTTGACTACTTCACTTACTCAACCATGTTCTGTTGATGGGTTACTAACTTACTACTACTCAGAGAAACTTAAAGATTAGATATAAAAAGCCCGTTTTTTCTGATTTTTATTGGGTTTACGTAATTTAGTATAGAGTAGAAGATTCAAATACGTGACATCCACCAAACCGCACTGGGCCCGCGTGGTGGATTAAGACCCATTCCTTCTTTCACAATGCGGCCTGTGTCCCAGCAGTGGGAACATTAAAAGGCTGATGAAGATGATGTAACATAGTCAACGTATATCACAACCGTCGAAACAAAATAATAAAGCCTTGTCTCATAAATTCCTCTCCGATCACAATACCCACTTCCACAACAATAATACCAATAAAAATCCTTCACTATTGTTACAATAAAGCTGTAAACATACCCTCAATGGGTCCAATTATCGAGAACAGCCACTGAAGACAGTACAAGGTCTACACCTAATGCTTTATTATGAACGATTTGTTTTCATGGCCTGCCAGAAACACGCGGCCCGTGGGTTGTGGGGCCTCACGCACCGTTGCACTGGACCTTAGGTAGTGGGCTTGTTAGGGGCGCAAGCGGGTAGGGATATTGTTAAGCTATTGTTTTTTTATAAGCTGAAAATATTTGAACAACACACAGAATTGAACAAACAGTCCTCCGAAAATTATCCTTAATTTTCATTTTCGCAATACCACTCTTGTTTTAAAAGGGTTATTTTTTTTCTCTTCTTTTTCTTGCAAGCTGTCTTGTCAACATTAAGCTGGAGTTATGTAATTGGAGGTTTGTCGTGCATGGTACGATATCCAGTGATACGTCCATATATATATATCAATTTATGAATAATATGTCCATATATGCCTTGTTTTAAATAAGAGGGGCTCTTCAAGGGCACGTCTTTTAAACGTTTTTGTTGGTTGTTCTTCCATTAAGCTTCTTGCCAGTTTCTTAGGATGATTATGAATTTGTTTAGTGTACGTCATTATTGAGTATTTAATTTCCTCTCTTACAGTTTTAATCTTTAGATCGTGGTGAATGCGATTATTGGTCATTTACCATAGGGCTCCAGTTATCATACGTAACATTTTTGACTGGAAAATTAAAATTTCTATATTCGACGTGGATGCTGAAGCGATGAAGTTAATTGCACATTCGCAAGCGTCGGTAAGTCTCTATGGAAAAGAACGCGCAAGAAAGTTACCTTATGATGCGACAATATAACGCTTGTATATATTCTTGTATATAGGCGTTACGCTTGCCTTTTGTCAATTATAGTTTAAGTCCTATTTCATTGGACAATAGCAATATTCTTTGACAATTAAATATTGAATTATCAGTATCACTAGCCAGCAATTTGTAGACAACATTAAAATCATTTTATTCGGTCTATAACATTTCAAAATACATTCTTATCTTCCTCCATTGTCTCTAACACTTATGCAAGCATAACCACTAAAGGAAATCTCTGACAAAACAAAATAAACATCAGATAGCAAGCATTTAGTAAGCTGAGACCACTAAAAACATATCCTAAGCAAGAGTTAATGGGTTAAGTAGGTGGGGACTTGTAACTGTTTCCTTTGAAATATATTTAGAAATTACGCTCAAGTGATTCTGGGATAAGATTCGGTTTTGTTTCTTATTATTAAAATATATACAGTTCTACAAACTGTATATATTTTGCTTACAACATTTATGATATCCTACTTCCTACTATAATATATAATATAACATTATAAATGCGAAAGTTTGTGAGGATGTATGTTTGTTACTCTTTCACGCATAAACTACTGAACGGATCTGGATGAAATTTGGCACAGAGATAGATTATAGTCAGGAATAGCAGATAGGATAGTTTTTATCCCGGGAATATGTTCCCTGGGGACAATTTTCGACATTCACGCGGGTGAAGCCGCTGGCAGAAGCTAGTATTTTATATTTATAATATGTATGTATAAACAATAATTACCTATATTAAGTATGAAATAAATATAAAGCTTTATATTTAATTAATATTTTTATTAGAAAAAAAATCTAGTTAAAGGTGTCAAGGTGTCTTAGGTTAAAAGTTATGTTAAGTTGAGATTCTTGTTGACTAAAAAAATATTCATCATATTTACCAAAATCAATTATTGCCACACCCCCTTAAATGGATCATTATTTGGCACCCCCTTAACTCTTTAAAGTTCTACTGAAAACAGAAAAGTTAAATTCAACTAACACTTAGATTCAAAACAGATAAAAATCACTTGTGTGAAAATGAAAACGTAGGTCATAATTTATTTGCAGTATAGAATATGCCCTATTTGAAGCTGTATGTCTAAAGGTGCTCCCCACCTGGAGCATTCGCCTGTAATGTAACGTTACAAAGTCTGGCATTGCATTGGTGAGGGAGGAGAACCGAGCATTACATTGGTGAGAGAGGAGAACCGAGCATTACATTGGTGAGAGAGGAGAACCGAGCATTATATTGGTGAGAGAAGAGAACCAAGCATTACATTGCGGAAATTGATGTTTCAATGTGCAAAATATAATATTGTATAATATTTTGATACGTCACTACTTGTAAACATTCTGGAATCAACTAAATGCTTCGCTAATCGAATCTCATACTTAAATTTTTTATAAGCGAGTGACTGTTCAAAAATCTTTCCTTAGTAATCAGTAATTTTAATAGAAACTCGTGTACCAAATTTTATGCTTTTAGACCTTGCAGTTAAAAGTGTGCATTGTCTGTCAGCGAATTTAAGATTAACTGATACAATTGTTACAAACTAGTCAAGCCTAGAGTTAAAAGATTTTTTAAGATAGCTAAACTAAAACACATTTATATTGACCTAGTACTTTCCAAGCTTAGGCCACAAGACAGACACAATTTGAACCTTTGCTAAACCAGAACAGGCATAAATACTCGTGGTTGTTAAAGCCAATGCGTTATAACATCTGGTCTCAAGTCATGCCAACGGTCTTAGGTTCGAATCCGCTTGGAAATCTGCCCGCCTTATAACGGATAACTGTTGCAATAAATATGGTGTATTTAAATGTATAGGTTTGTGATATTAATTGTTGGTTTTCTTTGTTTTTCAGGTAAGATTTATTAAGAAAGTTGAAGAAGTAAAGGTAACATTTTCTTCTACACTAATATTAGGTACAGTCAAGGGTCAAAAGTGCAGTCACAGTCTACCAAAACAGCTGCGGCAATTTTTTCTTAGGCTGAAGAATTACAACTGTTTCACGGTTAGTTGGTATAATATATACTTTAATTTATATACAACATATAAAATCAGTTGTGGACAATTTAACTTCTTCTACAAAATCTAGCCATTTGAGTTTTGGGAGAGTAAGACTGCACTTTAGACCCATGACTGTACATCTACATAATATTGAAAAGAGGCAAAGTTTGATGTAGGAGGTAATTTCTGAAACTACTCGTCCGATTTCAAGCATTGCTGCACTGAAACCTTCACTTTAACTGAGTGTTTAATGTTATTTTTATATCGGAAAATGCACGGTTCCTGACTTCCAGTGCGATAGGACAGGGACTGGGGAGGAAAAGCAGGCAATGCTATTAGGTAATTAGGCCTGTGTATGAATTAGGTAGGCAGCGTTGGAAGGCCTTCCTCTAGATGCGAGAGGCACATGACCAATCAGCGCGATGACACTTGGGAGAGGCCTATGTCCAGCAGTGGACGTCTTTCGGCTGAAATTATGATCATGAAGCAGGTACCTTCATGATAGAATGTCATCAAAATTAATATTATAATGAGTTCATGACCTTAAAGGCTAAACAGAATAATATAGTCTAGCTAGAAACGATTCCCGGAAAACGCCAGGATGAGGAAGTCGTGAATCTGGCACTGCTTCTGACAAGTTGTGATGTGTTTTTGGATAGTTTTTCACTCCATATGGCCGTTTTCATTCGCAGCCTATAAAAATATTGAACGATCACAGCCAGCACATAAAAAATATGCTGTAACAAATAAAGTATTTTTTTCCAATTCAGAATGTAGCTGTACGTAAAAATTGTGGAATGTTTCATCTTGATAGGACTGTGTCATGAGGTGAAAAAAGAAATTGATGCCTTTGTATTTACATAACTATTGCCAATATGTTAATACTATTTTTTCGCCAGAATGAAAGCAGATAGAACCAATCTAACTTAGTGTATTCTATGAAATAATTTCTTTGATCAAAAACATACCCAAAACCATATATTGAGCCATAACCTAGCAACACAAGAAGTAGAACAATTGTTTCGGGATCGAAATAGGAAAGTTTAATAATAATATCGTTATCATAATGACTAGTTTACAATATCGTTATAGCAAATGTAACAATAGGCCTGTAACGCCATATCCGCCTTACTTACATCCCCAAACTATTCAATGTTGGTTAAATTGCCTTCACAGCAGTTTACGATAGCTAAAATGCGATAAGCCGTAGGTATTATAATAAGCAATTTATTTTAAAATATACGAGTAAGCGCGTTATTGCCACCCCTCCACATAAAATCCAATTTTCTAAAAATCCAATGAGCCCTTTCAATTTGAATTCAGCTTTTATCGACGCTTATATTTTATTATCTGATAATCTGTTACAAAAACAGTTAATTAAGATATTTCTGATTGAATCAAATTATCTGGCGTTGTCATTTTATTTTTTTGGGGATTGGAAGTGACAATTTTAACAACATCATTTGCGAATGCCGTCACCATTGTTGAGAACGATTCTAATAAACGCATCCAAGTCGACAAAGTCTTTACTCGTAAGAATTATATCATTCATCCTTAAAATGGATTCCAAAGGAGGGAAGCAATTTCATTTGTGAGAACCTGCTCCTGCTTATAATCCGTCCGAGGTAATAACATTTCATATTCGTAATAGAATCATTTCGCGTCGCCCGGAAACTTTATAGTCTCATTTTCAGTGAAAGCGTTTAGTACGAATAAACTTGTAGAATATTTGATGCACGGCCGCGACGAACGGGAACAATCTCCGGAGTCCCCTGGACGACTCATCAACCCACCCTTGACAACAGTTTTTCATCATTGTTTAAATATTACACGCTGTCGAAATTAGAACGAGTTATTTTTTATTTGAAGTTAATGCTTAAACAAGTGGTTACACGTTCTTCTAGGAAAGTGGTATAATAATGTGGGTATAATAGTTTCAAATTGCTTCTTAGAATTAATCGAACGAAATGGATAGCACAAGGCGGTATGCTAGGTTATCTTTAGAACGGTACCATATTCAAACGTGACTTGACGTGCATTTTGAAACGGTGATAATTTTCTATAGTCTATGAAAATACTATCACGGGTAGACCTTGATAAGGCTTGCACAAGAACGTGGGGATTGACACAAAAAAGAAGATACCTGTGTTCAGCAGTATGACGATCATTATGCAAATACTTATGTATGAAAATAAGCAAACCTATAAAAGAACCATAAAACATTTAACTCAAGAATTTAAAAAACCCACACACACACAAAATAAAATACGCTGCAACACAAATAAAATTTTTGCACCTATAGAATTTCACGCAAATTCCTCACAACGTACAGCAGTTTGTTTCAAAGCATCGCACAATTGTTTACGTACCGTGTTTTATACGGCAATGCCGCTTAATGATAATTAATTGATGATAATTAAACGCAATGTGTACACATCCATTTTGCGAGTAAGCCCGGACACCTTTAGTCTTGTGAACCGGGATCCGTGTGTGCGTTATGTATCAAGATGATGTAGCATACGTGTAGGATACATACGGGTACATATATTTAAGTGTAGGGTACATAGAGGAATTATTAGCGAAAGAGCTTACCCTTAAACCGGAGGCTCGTGGTTTGGGGAAACTGATTTTATGTGTGTGGGAATAAATTTTAGACCTTCCTAAATCCCTCTTCAGTTTTTAATGTAGGCACAGTTGTAGTTTTATTTTCAGCCATGATCAATAAATCCTGCAGTATTTTTTTTGGTTTTATATTTGAGAAGATGCTTGTCGTTTGAAGTCCTTTATATTTATAAAATATGTAATCAATTTTATAACTCAGTTAAATAGCTTTTACGGAAAAATGGTTATTTCGAAATTAGGTTAATTCGTTGCGTAACAATTAAATTAAAAAGATGTAACTATTTCAGTTCTTCTTGAAACCGTAATTCAATATTTAGATTTTGTCTACTACCATTGTACTTCATATAATTTTACTGTAAGATTTTTTAAGTTACGAATTTAAAAATAAACCATTCAACTGTCTAGTTGTTGAGCAGTTAATATCTATGAAAATAAATGTAACATTTTTCCAACGCAACTCTTTTGTCGCTTGGGGCGACCAAAAATCTTAATTCGACTCTGAAAACGTCTCATAAATAATAATAGGCTATCAG
The DNA here is from genome assembly GCA_945859665.1 of Anorthoa munda. Taxonomy (NCBI): domain Eukaryota; kingdom Metazoa; phylum Arthropoda; class Insecta; order Lepidoptera; family Noctuidae; genus Anorthoa; species Anorthoa munda. The sequence goes on along the minus strand of OX243905.1, from coordinate 10,695,461 downwards.
TCTGTCGCTTAAAGAAGCAGATGCATTAAAAACTTGTGCAAAAGCCCTCTAATACTCTTTTATCTAAACGCAGTACAATATAAAGCAACATTAATTAGCTTTACGCACATAAAAATATACTTGAATATAAGTATATATCACCCTCTTGTGGTTCACATGACAAAGACTTTCAGGAAATTGTTAATTAAATCCAAAAGCCTTAAGTAAAGTTGGTTTTGCCATCATAAAAGTTCCCCTATGAACATTCACTGGTATGTGTAAGATTACGTTGACAGTATTGTTAATCACAATGGATTATAAACTTTAGATGGTGAATGGAAGGTGCTAATTTGCATGGGGTTGTGCTTGTGTTTGTGAATCCAAACAGCACCTATTGTGATTATTGACTTGAATTAACTATCTCGCTTGTTGTGACATGCACATGCTCTTTATCTATTGAGTTGAGAACATTTGTCTTATCATAAAGGAGAAATGGTGCATTAATATGGTTAACATTCACTCTGCTCAAATATATTTCAAGAGTAATGTATAAGCTTGTAATAAATGTATTTTTTATGAGTTTAACGCAGTAAGGAGCCACATTATCATCATTATTGTAGCCTCCCCCAAACCTTATTTCACTACAAAAACGTGCGTATGTTTCTTCAAAGCAGTTTTATATTCTCATGAACAGTATGTAAACGTGTCGACAAAATAAAGAAGCCACTCAGGTGTAACTCTGTAAAGCGTACTTACGTGCTAAGGGCTGTAAATTCGAATTTTTATCATTATTCGGGCTTGTGCGAGGAGAAATTCTAATTTGTTGTGTTATCGAATTCATCGGAGGGTGAGAGTGCGTAGTTACCTCTGTAGAGAGGTGAGCCGGCGTCGCGAGTTCCCGAGGACAAGATTTATGTAAGGACTTTTGTGTTTGTACGAGTAGTTAAGCAGGGGCGCGGGGCGGCGGCAACTCATCTCCATTCGCTTCTACAGATACCTAACAAAGTATAGAGAGCCTCTTTTGTCTATCCTCTCGCATCCGCTACAGTTTCTTCAGAAGGAGGAAAAATACGGCTCGTTTTAAAATTCCACACATACATACATACAGACACGTAGAAGTAACTTTTTTTTGCAATTTCTCGCCATAGACACATCATCTGGCGTGGATGAGTTTTTGTTGGGACGTAGGAAGTTCCTTTGTCTCCGCTATGAAAGTCAGAACTGTTGTAAGGAATATCCAGCTTGGAGCTGTGTAGGCATTGTTTCGAGAGAAAAATCTAAGCTTAGACTTTTGCGCTGCAGCGCTACGTCTGGGAGCAACACGTGGCGCTCGACGCTAAGTAATGAAATCTACTCCCGTTTAATTAAAAACTCGTTACAACATAACCGTTCGCCAATCAACTATTATACCTCCTTGCGTTAAAGCTTCATTGTATTAACTTTGTAGTAATCTCGGCTGAAGTAGGGTCGAACGTTAAAAGTTATGAGGGAGGGCTTGACAGTCGTGTCATTCAAAATACAAGTTTGAAAGTCCGTGAGCATAAATTACGAGTATCTTTTGGTATGGAACATGTTTAATAACATACAATGCGGATAAGGTGGTGAGTTGGTCTTAGATTTTCTTTCGATTGTCGTTTATTTGCGTCTCGTGAAAGAAAATAAAACAACCTCACTTTTTCGGTCGGGGATTAAAAATAACAAAGCACTGCTTCACTTCTTACCAGACACGGAAAAATACTGACATTCCTCATATTGTGATGAAAGTCAATTTTAGTAAACTGCCGAGCAATGAAAAAGTTCCACCCACAAAATTCCGACAAACAACTTAATTTAATTTTTTCACATTTAATTTAAAATTTGAACACAATATTTAGGTTTTTAGTTGGTAATATTCTGATGCGCTGTTAAATGTACTTCAATATTGCAGACGGCGTCATTAAGCTAGCCTTTCCCGTTTAGGAGTAATTTGGTGCTATGTCACTGGAACTTTTTCATTGCTCGTTAGTGTATTACTTTCTTGTCTATAAATCAACAAAATGCCACTATTGGCGACACTACAATGGCCAAGATTGTCAAGTATTAACATATTAACCATAAAATGATATTTTCACAATTTTTAAGGACACAATGTAAAAGGAAACAATCTAGAAAATTAATGAATCAAGATGAATGATAGCATCTTAGAAGGCGATCACTGCACTGAGCCCGTGTACTCCATCCCTAAGGATCGGATGGTCAGGACAATGTACCAGTCCTCGTGTTATTGCCCCAATTAATCATAACTTTGTGTTAGTGAAATTTCTCCAGTGGGTAGACCGGTGACCAGTGGCGCCCAACCTTTGGTTTGATCTGGGACCACCTTTGATTTCTTTGTTGTTAGCAGCGATCAAACGTCTAGAAAAAATAATAATTATATAATTTAGTTAATCTATAAATAAACTTATATCATAAATTCAAAATATGTAGCGTACATATTCTTTAACGAAAAATTAATTTTTTTTTTGTTTGTTTGCTTGTTTGTTTGTACCGAATAGGCTCCGAAACTGCTGGACCGATTTAAAAAATTCTATCACCAATAGAAAGCTACGTTATTCCTGAGTAACATTGGCTATTTTTTAATCCCGAAAACGGGTCCTGTGGGGTGGCCCACGGGAGCGAAGCCGCGGGGAACAGCTAGTAGAATATAAAACTTTTCTTATAGAAAATTTAAATCAAATTTAACAGATTTTTTTTCAATTATTAATTAATTTATTTTTTGAATTGAAATTTTCGTGGACCGTCTGTGGTCCGCGGACCTCAGGTTGGCAACCAATGCCGTAGACCGTAGACGGTAGGCCATTGGTGCATGAGTTCACGAAAGCATGAAATTGCCTCGCAAAACCTTAGCTTCGCCTTCCTAACTAGAGCGGAGCTGATACCGAAATTTTGACAAAGCGAACTTATTATAATAATGTAATATTTTGCCTAATTACCTCCTCGGCTTTGTTCGAGAATTAGTGCTGAGCCGATTGTCTCAGTTATGACACTTTGAGAGGGAACCATTGTGATAGTTTTGGGCTTTCTTTGAATAATTTGAGTTTTATGCGAACAAGGATTCATTTAAAACTACCATGATGCTAAGTAGGTTTTCTTATTTAAATGTAATGGAAAAGAGAATAATTTAGGTTGATATTACGTATGGCCAAATGTCATTGAAATGTGCTCAAAAGATAGAGCGGGTACGTGTCCCATATTGAAAATCATAATATTTGGAAGCTAGTTTAAATCACAACAACAATTAATATAACAATAATACCTACTACAGTTTGAAATAGTGAAACAATACATAGTCCAGTCCATAGTTTTAAATTAATAGTTGTAGTGTAAAGGATGCAGGGAATTGCTGAAAACAGAGCTAAGACCAGTTCCATGACAGAATGTTAGCTCAGAATTATGATAATAGTTTTAAGGAGTTTAGATGCTCCAAATTTTCAGTTCACGCCGTAGCAAGTGCTACGCCGTAGAGGCGCTACGGTGCTACGCCGGCTACGAAGGCTACGAGCTACGCCTCTACGTTTTATTTATGTCCTTGTAATAATTTTGCAAGTTTAGGCAACTTGGTATAGCAATAACAATTTTACCTGTTTGTGAAACAAAAAGTTAACTTTAATGGCTTACTGCCTTATGTTTACGGGGATTTTATTGCGGAAATACAGCCTTAACACTTTACGTTTTTTATTTGTTAGTGTATTGTTAAATCGTTTTATTTGCAAGTTTGTTGTTATTATTTTTTGTTTAATTATATCACTAACTATATTTTTTTAAGATTTTATGGCGACCAAATTTTTTTTTTTATAATTTGCTTTAACTGAATTTTCTTTCTGTAATTAATTCTAATTTTTAAATGGTTTTACGAATAGCTTATTTCTTAGCGTAGTTTTGCCATATACAAACAGACACCGTTACATTCCAAATATTTAATTCTTATATGGTATATTTAGTGTAAAACGAAAAAAAAAAATTCTGTTCACATATAAAACAAGAAATATAATTGTGCTGTCCTATTGGCAGTGTATCGTCGTTTTTTGTTGCTGATCTATTTTAAAATAAATACATACAGGTTTATGTATGGCTGCTGCATTACAATTATAGGCTGATATTTATTACATCCGTTACAATGTTTTATATTTTCAATTTACTATGTTATGTTACAATGTTATGGAGGAGCCCGTGGCAAAATAATAACAGCCGCACGGGTCGATCTTCAAGGTTAAGCAACGCTTGACGAGGTCGGTCCGTGGATGGGTGACCATTTCAACATACCGAGTTTCCTCCGTGCCTCGGAAAGCACGTTAAGCCGTTGGTCCCGGCTGTCATTTGAAGATCTTTGACAGTCGTTACGAGTAGTCAGAAGCTTGAGATCTGACACCAGTCTTGCCAAGGGATACCGTGTTACCCAGTTACTGGGTTGTGGAGGTCAGATAGGCAGTTACTCCATGTAAAACACTGGTACTCAGCTAAATCCGGTAAGACTGGAAGCCGACCCCAATATAGTTGGGAAAAGGCTAGGCAGATTGATTGAATTTACTATGTTATGAATTATTTCATTTGAATTAAAACCATTTTTCAGTTTATTATGATTTTCATTTTGGGCCACTTATTATAAAACTTTTTTTTATTTATACTAAAACTAGCTGTTCCCCGCGGCTTCGCTCCCGTGGGCTACCCCACAGGACCCGTTTTCGGGATAAAAAAATAGCCTATGTTACTCAGGAATAACGTAGCTTTATATTGGTGAAAGAATTTTTTAAATCGGTCCAGTAGTTTCGGAGCCTATTCGGTAAAAACAAACAAACTAAAAAATCTTTCCTTTTTATAATATTAGTATAGATAAACCTATTGAAAGCTTTGCAAGTTAGACTGGTAAAAAAGGGTTTTTAATGAAAGTCCAGTGACGCTTCCAATGGTATCGTAGTATGGCACAATTAATTGGGATTAGCGTGTGAAGTCGTGCGTTCCATTTGCCACTTATTTTTCACGTTACGAAAAGTCGAGTGTCGAGGGCAGGCCGCGCGCCGGATTATTGAATTAAAGTTGATAAGTGTATTAGCCACTGTTGTTGCTCCATTCTCTTGATTAATGGCCGACCGGTGCTTTTTCTCTCTCATTTATATGATAATGAGTCGGCAGCCGCGACCGAACACAATTATTATGTGTAAATGAATGTAGTTGGAGGTGAAATCGCTTTTTGAAAAACGACCACCTACGTAGCGAATTCGACATGATCAGTGCGCGCCCGTGAATACGAATACGCCGAATTTAAAACGTTAAATGTGCCATGTTTTAACTAAAATTAACTTTGCTTATTTTCGCAACGGGATTATGTTAATTAAGTAGCTGCCATTTCGACGGTGAAATTGTAATCGAAAACGCCTAATGTTTATTTACTTAATCAGTTTGTTTTGTAATACAATGACGAATTAATGAAATTAATTGAAATCTACATTTCGAGCAACACCGTATATAGTTAGGTAGCTGTATTGATTATACTTTTGACTCGTGAATAATAAAAGTATGCGAGGATTTATCACGGCGCACGAGGATAATAAAGAGCGGGACTGTCACGAAGATAATGCTGCTGGAATATTCGCAGTGTGACACTAGATGGCAACAAGCGGTGCAACAAAAACTGTGCCACAAAAATACGCAGCAATTTTTAAAACACAAACAAAATTACTCGCACTCACGTTGGCTTATTTCAAAAAATAAAAATTGGAATGCGTGACGTAAGTACTAGGGGCGCAGTCGGTACAGAAGGTGGAATAAAGTGGTTCGTGGCGCGCTGGTCGCGGCTCGGTACACCGCACTGTCTGCTATTTAATTCCCCTTTGTTTAATACAATCTACAGGGAACACGGGCAGGGTTACGTTATGATGACATTTGGATTTGCTATGTGTAATATAGTGCGCTCGGGAGGGAATGAAATCCGGAAATATGAGTGCATCGTCGCGAGCCGTGAAAGCACTCCTTTCACCCGCTGCCATTCGTGTTCCTTGGATATTAATGATGTCAAACGAACAGCGTCTTTGTCTGGGAATTGACGAGTTTCCACGGAAACTACTTCATTTGTTTGAACTAGACGCACTTTGATAAAACCAGGGGATTTGTACCTTGTGTTCTCTTGTTCCTTGTGTTTTCTTGATCCTTGTGCTTTGTAACTGCGCTGCGCTTCGTGTTGGTTTAGATCACATTTCACATACAAAACTATTGGATGTGTGTTCTTGATTAACCACGGAGAAAAGTATCTTATATCATCATATGTTTGTTTTCAAGTCTAGCATCGTTCAGTATTTTTGTACTGTACTTTACATATTGTATTATAAAATCCCCGATAGAACAATACAATAGACGCATCTAACGGAACTTCAGCTTTTACCAAAGAGCGATATCTGACACTACAACAATACAGCGCTGTAAAATTCTATTTAGTTCGGTCTGAAAAGCCGTCAATCTGAGCGAAATGCGCCGACAGCTATCAACAGATAGCCGCGGGCACACACGACAGCCTCCACGGCTCCAACTCCGCGCAAACCAATCCGACAAAGGGTCACCTAACAGAAAGGCTGCGAGCAATTTCACCTGTCCATTACTCACTCATACGATCGCCGTTTTGGTCATCAGGTCTCAGAACTGAAAATCCAATATTTGCGCTCTCACCGCTCGACCACAAACTCGTACTATCTCTAGAACCCATTTGACATCAAGTAACATTGTCATAGCAGAACTTCCAACCCGAATCCTTATTGAACATCGAAATTTATTAAGCGAAAACGGATGCCACCGGTGCTCCCGCGACCAACACTATCTAACTTTCCATAACAAAGCGCTGGGGAAAGAAGAAAACATTCCAAAAAGTCGTTCCTCTACAATAGCAAAGTTTACTCCGTAGGTCGGTGGAACTGTTGCAAAAAATATGACGTTTGAAAAATTACACGCATTCACAAATCATGCGGGGCCCCCTTTGTGGAAACTTTCGAATCGCACAAAGGTCTACAACTCGTTCTTAAGACGCTAAATTCTGCGTCAGTGTATGGCACCTTTTGTGTAGGTGGGTATTTGTTGGCAAAAATAATTGGCATTCCAAAAACTCGTATAAGCACTTCACAAAACTGAAAATAAAATGTGTCAAAAATCTCTCGTTTGGGCGTGAAGTAATAATAAATCACAGAGTCCATAACACACCTGAACAAGTGTAGCGGGCGGACAAAAACGTCGAACGTTTTACGAATCGAAATACAAAATTCCATTTGGTGCCGTCGAGAGGAAATGAAGCAATTAATTCAGCAGATGGCGTCGCAGTGCGAACATTAATCATCGACTAATCGTAACTGCAGTCTTCGATTTATCCGCGCCCATTTGCAGGGACCGACAGAGATGCGCGTCGATCGCGCGTCACGTTTTATTATAACTGTGTTTGCGCTCCAAATGTTCTGTCTGAACATTTAAAAGCTATTGGTTTGTCATCAAGCAGTATTCATGAGAATTCCATTTGAAATCTTCGATAACTTCTTAAACATTGTTACGTTTCTTAAGCTTTGTTATGAATGCAAATTAGTTTAACAGTAGCTTATCCGTAAGACTGAAAATGTACATAATAATTAGGTTGGGATTATCATCAGTGTACCCATCAATTATCAATTTCAAAAGCTTCGAAATAATTGGTTCTATCTGCATTTAATAGCAATTAACTTCAAACAGAGATTTATATCTTGTCGTTAAACAATGTCGGATCATTTTGCTAATATAAAATCTTAATCCAAGAATTACGTCAATCAATGACAACAGTGTTCTCTAAACTCGGCTTTCTTTACTAAATTAACACCGATACAATCTATTGTCGCATTGACGGCCTTCAAAACTTATCTCCGTAATTAATTTCTCTTTGAAAATTTAATCATGGTACAGTGAGAAGGCAATTAAAAATGGATTATACGTAAAAATGAAGCAAGTGGCGCGTTTAAGAGTCGGAATCGAACCGAAAGCGGGTAGATTAAGGCACTTGTCCGCTTGGGATTACCGGACGAGCTAGTGGTAATGAAATTCGCCCCGAGGAAATGGCGGGATCCAGAGGCCTAGTTTTAAGCTCTGTCCAGGCAACCACTGATTGTATTTGATGAGAGTTTTATCTGTTTTGTTCGATCGGCGGCGCAATCGTCGCGCAATCATTCCGATTTAACTTTGTTCGCCTTTGTTTAATTGTTGTTATTTCGTATTTGAAGTCGCGTCGATCAACTGGCTTAAGATTTGTTTGCGATCTTAATTATTGTTGCTTGTAGCTGCTTTTTAGTGGGGTTTTATTCGATTAATTACTTCGGTCGCAGTAAATTTGCAATAATCGAAATTTCATGGCTCACTGGTTATTTCGCATAGCTACATAATTAAACCGGCTATAATTGTGAGATTTAATAACTAATAGACTATTGTTTTATTTGATTTCAATAGCAGATAATCGTAAACTCATTCCTTCGAATTTGAATTGTCATGGCGAAACAATCTCCGTTTTCCCAACCCTCCGTCAAAAATCGAACTTCCAACAATTACGTCCCATACAACAGAATCAGAACGTATTCACGCACGCTTACCGTTCGGTAAACTTTTCAGCTCTGATTAGGGGTGCTCACTCAAAACTATCCAAGCATGTCATGGAGGCCCGACGGAGATGTCGATTCTTACCGGTCCCCATAGACCGGCGGCGAAGCGTACCTTACGTCAGTGCGATTGTGATCCAATTAGGGATTGCGCTTCCTCTTACGTATTTAACTGGACGGCACACAGATCGTTTTGCTGGTAGACTCACAAAGGTCAGTGACAGCCCTAGGGATTGAATATGGGAGTTTATTGTTTTGTAAGGGTAGTATGATTTGTGTGTCTGGTATTTTTGTGTAGACATTACAAAGTTTTAACTGAAATATAAAGCCAGTTAACGTATCTTGACAATTGCAATGCCAAAAAAAGGGAACACAAAATGAACGATCAATTGTCTACAAAAATGTAAGCGGAGTAGTAGGCATTTAAGAGTTCAAGCTTCATCAAAGATACGTATTTACAACAAAAGAAGATCACAAGAATTTTATTGTCAATCCATAACGCAAAAAATTGGTACCAGCGAAAGACACCAACTTCCAAAAATAAAGTTATTTTTCACTTTGTAGTTGTACCTAATAAGTAAGTTGTTTAGTAAGGTACCTATAACGCCAGAATAGATAACCCGAATGTCATGAAACTTGAACATAATCGGTGAAATGAGAGATCTGTGCACCCCTTAAGAGCGTACTGGCGTGATGTTATGTTATGAAATGCTATAATCAATAAACAGACATGCAATTGCAGCAATCCCGAGAGATTTGCCGTAATTTATTGAAGAGTTCTGTTGTATATCTTCGAAGTTCTTCGTAAGATCTTTACCTAATTAAAATGGGACCAATTTCGAAACATAAAATTGACGGAGATATGCGTGAACATAAAAAAAAAAATATAATGTCGAACATAGAACCTCCTCCTTTTTGGTAAGTCGGTTAAAAAGTCCAAAATATCTGGGATTGACATAAGTTACGTCACGTGGTTAATATTTCATGAATTTTGAATTTTCAGAGTCGTCTTCGCTGGTAGATTGTCTCAGTCAGTTTTATTTATAGGACTCCGTATCAAAATGTCCTATTAGCAAAACGACATAATTATGAGTAGATCGTCCTATTCTTAAAATTACCTTTATATTTTTATTCTTTTTACGGGGGAAACCTTCAAAAGGCACCTGGACTTTTGGGGAAAATACCAGGGGTGTGGGATTTTTACCTCACTAAAACTACCCCGTTGATCACCATCACACATCCCTGAGTATCAAAAGGTCCTAAAAACAAAAGAATGGGAATGGTACTGAAATACTGATGAGATTTTTAAAGGAATAATTTTATTTAAAATTTTCTTTTAAAATAAAATATAACGTTCAGATGTGTCATTCCCATACATTGATTCGTGTTCTACTAGCGCTATCGTTTGTAGATTTTCAACTTGGCTACAGGTGCTGTAGTGGGTGGAGAGGTCTATTAGACTCATACCTTAGACCTGGGCACTGGAGTGCTTGCGCAATACATCACACCATTCCCGGCCAGGTGTACCACATGACCTGATGCGGACCCCTTCACACTCTGCGGCCGTAAACAGTCGCAGTTCCTCTTGGGAGGTAAGCTCGACGGGACAATCTCCCAAGTTTTTCACCTGCGGGCCATCCACTGTGCTGGCCGGTCGCGATTTTCGGTGCCCGATGCATCTGCTATGAATAAGAAGGGAAGTTGCATCCTGCCGCTCTCTTTCCACCGCCTCCTTTGCGACCATCACTTTCTCGCATAAGTAACTTCTGCGTTCCACGCGCTGTCACTTTCAACCATGGACTGGACTACGACCGGAAGTGAGTCCATTCGCAGCATTGACTGCTGCGACAAGGTCAGGCCGAGTTCGAGCCTGCGAAGAGCTGCATAATCGAGGCTGGAAAGTTTACCAGAGGGCGTCGCCTCCATCCTCGAGTGTGAGCCCGCTTACAGTTTTCTGTAATGTGAAATAGTTCCATTTTCCATCTACTTTGATTTTCGATCAACTTTCGATCACTCAGGATACGAAACTATTTTTATGTAATGACAATTTGGTAACCCCTCAAATGTCAGTTTAGTCTACGAAATAAAAAATCAGAGTCTAGATAATTTTGAGAATATGACGTTCTGCTCACAGGTCGTTTTGCGAATAGGACGTTTTAATACAGAGTAACTTATTCAGATTCTTAATTCAAATTTTCAATGGAGAATTTTAATTTAGAAACTGCTTATCAGTATTTAGACTAATCAAATCGTGTTTTCTAACCGACTTCAAAAAGGAGGCGGTTATCAATTCGACTGTATTTTCTTTTTTGTTATGTGTGCTACCTCTTTTTACCAGGTGAACCAATTTTAATGATTCTTTTTTTATTTGGTGATTGTCATGTGATCCCATTTAAATTTCATCATGATTTGATGAAGAACTTCGGCGATATACATCAGAACTCTTCGATAAATGACGGCAAATCACTCGGGATAGCTGCAATCGCATGTGTGTTTATTGTTTACACCATTTCATAACATAACATCACACTGGTACGCTCTAAAGGGGTACGCAAGTGTGAACAGTTCACCCTGGTATACTCTCATTCCCCCGGCTTTGTTTAAGTTTCATGTTATTGGGTTAATCTATTCTGGCATCACTTTGAGCATTATAGGTACCTAACCTATAGAATTGGTCCATTATGTACCTACCACAACTAAAAAGTGAAAAATAAAAAACAATTTTATAAAAAAATACAACCGACTTCCAATTAAAAAACACTTCAATGTAAAAATAAATTCAATTTCGGGAGTCGGTGTAAATAACGCAAATAGGAACACCGACTTCCGTAATAAAATTTATTTGTTTTTAGGGTTCCGTACCCAAAGGATAAAACGGTACCCTATTACTAAGACTCCGCGATCCGTCTATTTGTCTGTCCGTCTGTCACCAGGCTGTATCTCATGAACCGTGACAGCTTGATAGTTGAAATTTTCACAGATCATGTATTTCTGTTGCTGCTATAACAACAAATACTAAAAACAGAATAAAATAAATATTTAAGTGGGATTCGCATATAACAAACGTGATTTTTATGCCATTTTATGCGATAATGGTACAGAACCCTTCGTGCGCGAGTCCTACTCGCACTTGGCCGGTTTTTATTTTATTTTATATTAAGATCTGTTGTCTCGAGCCTCTTGTTTGTGATAGTGAAATTCTTGAAACTAAACTTACTACTATAATTCCCATAGCACAAACAAACTTCAAGCCAACTTAAACTGACGATGACTGCAGCAAATTGTGCATCTTTACGTTTCAAAACTAACTGTGCCCAACTGGTGCGCTCGACGTTTAGGAAAGTCCCGCCGTTCGCCGTCTTAACTTAGTATCACTTCCAAACCAGGCGTTTGATTTAACAGTTAACGAATGCTCTCATTCTAACGTGCAAGTTTAACTCGTGCTATGTGTGGGTGCAGTTTAATTGTTTAGTTATTTGGCTACTGATATATTGAAATGTATTTTGTGTAAACAGTATAGATAGTTTTCTCGAGACAAGTTGTTTTCTTGAACAGTTACCGTTAATATCTTTGCGTCTGAGAATGTTAAACAGTTACGACAAGTATCAAGTATACAAAGGTTCCTCTTTAAATGAAAAACATTTTCAATAATTATATACTACTAGTTTTTAGGGTTCCGTACCCAAGGGTAAAAACGGGACCCTATTACTATGACTCCGCGATCCGTCTGTCTGTCTGTCCGTCTATCACCAGGCTGTATCTCATGAACCGTGATAGCTAGACAGTTGGAATTTTCACAAATGATGTATTTCTTTGCCCGCTATAACAACAAATACTAAAAACAGTATCAAATAAATATTTAAGGAGGGCTCCCATACAACAAACGTGATATTTTTGTCGTTTTTTGTTCGATATTAATAACGGCAACAGGTAGACGCTTGAAATATTCACAGAATGTTTAGTTGTATATTCTCTTTAAAAAATAATAATTATTAAATTAAAATAAAATTAATTAAGTTGGGCTCCCATACAACAAACGTGATTTTTTTGCAGCGTTTTGCGATAATGGTACGGAACCCTTCGTGTGCGAGTACGACTCGCTCTTGGCCGGTTTTCTAAAGTTTTTCTTAGTTAAAAAGCCTCTATAATTATAGTCTTGAAAAAAAGTGACTATATCCACCGGGCACAAAACAAAAAATACTAATAAAGAAAAAATTCTTTGAATAGACCTCTGTGAAAATAATTACTCATAATATCAAAAATATATTACGAAACTTTCACCACCTCCCATAAATTACAACTAAACAGCAAACACTTCACCTCCAATGTTTTTTTTAGAAAATATGTTTATTAAATTGTGAGATACCAAAAATATGTAGCAAAGTGTAGCGATATAAAGTTTGAAGATGTTTAACGGAGAAAGTATCTTGGGAATATATTAAGTTCTGAACAACTTCAAGATAGGTGCTCCAAGATAAGAAGCAAATAATATTGAAAAACGTGTAACTTTCCGTATCTGTATTACGAGATCAGTTTTCAAAATGTAATATTTTGATATTTGCTTCGTTTTGCGACGGTAATATTTTGTGTTGTTGGTGATGTTTTTTCGCATCTATTAGGGACACAACAAGGTGGACTACAAATCTTATGAAAAACTACATTTTCTTTATTGATTTACAAGAAAGATTAAAAATAAAAAACCGGCCAAGTGCGAGTCGGACTCGCACACGAAGGGTTCCGTACCATTATCGCTATACACTGCAAAAAAATCACGTTTGTTGTATGGGAGCCCCCTTTAATTTATTTTATTTTAATTTAATAATTATTATTTTTTGAAGATAATATACAACTAAATATTCTATGAATATTTCAAGCGTCTATCTGTTGCCGTTATTAATATCGAGCAAAAAACGGCAAAAATATCACGTTTGTTGTATGGGAGCCCCCCTTAATTATTAATTTTATACTGTTTTTAGTATTTGTTGTTATAGCGGCAACAGGAATACGTCATCTGTGAAAATTTCAACTGTCTAACTATACCGGTTCATGAGATACAGCCTGGTGACAGACAGACAGACAGACAGACGGACAGCGAAGTCTCAGTAATAGGGTCCCGTTTTTACCCTTTGGGTACGGAACCCTAAAAACCAGCACGCAGGGTGAAAGGTATTAAAGCGTAATTGATAAATCAAATACAACTTTATGAAATAACAAGAAACTATACTTTATTATCTACGAGAAATAATTCAGTTATAAAAAATTCTGTTATATTTTACTGCGTTAACATTTAGTGCCAGATTTGTATTCGTCTTCCCCTTTGTCATTCAGTGTTTCAATGTGTGTTTGTTGTTGCTAAAAAAATATTCACTAAATCGTACTATTTCTATTCACAATTACCAAGATAACCACTCAGTATTTCTAAGCAACAGTGTTACTGTCACTGTCATGCAATGCACAGCAGCACTGTCACGCTGTTCACCATAAATTTATTAAAAACCTTTAATTTGTCGAATTAATTAATAGTAACCTTTAACTTCGACATAGCGGTTTTTTAATGGTTTGTTAAAATTTTAAAATGGTTACAGACGCAAACAACCGAACTCACTCCCAGAACTTTTAATCCTAAAGGTTAGGAATACCATTTTTCGCAAACATGATAATCCAGACAATTTAAAAATGAAACGAGCAGCTAGTATTCATCGGAAATAATCCAATTACAAGCGTAGTTCCTATGCCTATCCTACAATAACCCAGCTAATCATGCAGTGTTTCTGAGTGACAGTGCTACTGTCACGCAATGCACAGTCTCGCTGCTGGCACCGTTACGTTTACTAGTTTTTGAGGTAAACGGTAACAAACAAACACCATTGTACCACCAGTATCTAGTACCTGTAAAACATAACATATCGTTGTATTTAAGTTCTTGACAGAGAACCGTTTTAAAAATTGAACAATGAAGCTTCTATTACTTCGGATGGATACCTTCCATCACAATAATCCAATTACAAACCTAGTTTCTATGTCTATCGTACAATAAACCAGCGAATCATTCAATGATTCTGAGCGACAATGCTACTGTCACGCAATGCACAGCGTCGCTGTCACACTGCGCACCATACTATTAATGTTAAACTAGCCATCGCTAGATCTAACATGACTTAACACTGCTACTTTTTAGTAGTTTTTGAGAAAAATGGTAATATTCACCTATATTCAGTTTCTCTTACCCGAAACATATAATGTACCGTCTTATTTACCGTCACTGCAGGGCAAAGGCCTTTTCTCATACAGAGAAGGCACGAGCATTGATCAACACACTTATCCAAGTCGGTTGGCGATTTCAAGCTTATATTTGAGATAAAGATTGAGAAAAAAGAAAACGACTCCATTAGAAATAATCCAATTACAAACCTAGTTCCTATGTCTATCGTATAATAACCCAGCTAATCATTCAGTGTTTCTGAGCGACAGTGCTACTGTCACGCAATGCACAGTTTCGCTGTCACACTGCGCACCATACTATTAATCACGCCACCAGACAAAAGGAGCCTTTTACTGATGTAATACGACTTGTCGCTGTTTTTCATACATTTTCTATCGATATTTTGTGCTGCAATCTGATGGTATTGATGGAATACACTATGGTGGATAGTGTTAGCTGATGTTTTTGGAATTTCCCGACCTGAATTTAGGGGTTTATTTCAAGTTAAAATTTTTTTTATGTATAAAATCTATTTTCTACAATATCCATCCAAAACAAACATGTATAAATGGACAGATACTCGATTTGGTTTATTCAGTGTAAAATAAAATAAATAACTTCGAACTTGCTTGGTAGGTCTACCTACATTTAATATGTTTTATTTATATACGTACACATATTTTGACCCACCTTCTGTGTTTATTATATTTCTTTTGTTATTTATATATACTATTTTATTTTTTATTATTTAAGTATTTTCCGTTTCCGTAAGTGTGTCCGTGGCATCAACTGTGGGCCCTATCAGAATATCAGCGCAGCGTTATTTCCTTTTTTGGATATCGCTGCACATGCTGAGATAGGAGCCTTTTTGGTCTCGCACGGGGTTTTTAATTTTTACTATTGTTTAATTTTTATGCTTATTTCTCGTGTCTCCTGTGCGGGACACAAATAATTTTTTTTTCTTTCTTCTTTCTTGCTATTGTAATGGCAAAATCATTTTTTTGTGGTAAATATTTTATAAAGAAGTTACAGAAAAATTGTACTATCGTTTCGTAATCGCCCCAGAATCTTACATTATTTCATTTTCATGGTGGTTATGGTTACATGAATATAATGTTCATCAGTACCACTGTAAGCGGCTATAAAACAGGCAACCACTACTAAACCCTTTGTAACACAAGCGTAACGGTTCTGTATATTAATAATATAATATAATTCATACAACAGTACAGCAAAAATCAAAGTCGTACTTATAATTGGACCCTTCAGCCCCACCCCAATCTCAGGTAAAGAAAGCTATTATTTTTCATATCCCCATTGCAATCGCCGTATATATAAATAAATAATATACAACCAAGGAATTATTTCGGCGAAGGAGCCTTGGATATGCATCGATATACCTTGTACCTTTTCTGAATATTATCATGTTTTCTGAGACAAATATTTTCAATCCACACTGGGTTCTTCCCTTCCTAGAATATTCTTCATCTTCTTTTTCTGATATTAATCAAAGAAACAGCAAGAATTTGGAATCTTCAAAAGTTCAATGCCCTCTGCATCTTTTAGAACTGCACAATTTGATTCCGCCTTGCCCTTTCCATCATCGGACTACAAGACGTACGGCAATGCATCATCGGTACATGGTGGATATCCCACCCATACGCACAAAGCGTTTTGAAAATACTTTCATTGTGCGTACAGCTAAGGAATGGAATTTCCTGCTAGCTACAACTTAGGGGTCTTCAAGTCAAGAGTGAATAGGTTACTTCTAGGCAAGCGTGCTTCACATCATCACTTAACATCAGGCGAGATAGTGGTCAAACGCGAGCCTATAACAAATAAACAAAGAATAGCCAGCTTTTCGAATAATGCGGAATTTCCTCTAACTAGAAAAATATATATTTTCATTCAAAGATTTTATTATTCACCCTTTTCTTTATTCTACCTTTACAGCCGAAACCGAAGGGTTTGAAGAAATATAACAAACATATTCAATAAATTAGAGGGGCTAACAGGAATATTATTGATATGCATTATAGATTATGTTAGGGAGATGGTCAGAGTCCTCATAACAACATAGTGTGACCACTAATCTGTTGGCCAAGCGTGGCGAAAATTGGAGATAATTCTTCAGGAATGGAAAAAAAGAAAATTAACACAGAGGTAAAATAATTGAAATATAATATTCTTACTTTTTAGGGTTCCGTACCCAAAGGGTAAAAACGGAACCCTATTAATAAGACTCCGAGATCCGTCTGTCTGTCTGTCCGTCTGTCACCAGGCTGTATCTCATGAACCGTGATAGCTAGACGGTTGAAATTTTCACAGATGATGTATTTCTGTTGCCGCTATAACAACAAATACTAAAAACAGAATAATATAAATATTTAAGGGGTGGACCCATACAACAAACGTGATGTTTTTGCCATTTTTGTCGATAATGGTACGGAACCCTTCGTGTGCGAGTCCGACTCGCACTTGGCCGGTTTTTACGCATACATATTATAAATGCGAAAGTTTGGTTGGATGTATGTTTTTTACTCAATCACGCCAGAACAGCAGAACGGATTAGAATGAGATTTGGCACAGAGATGGATTATAGGCTGGAATTGTACATAGGATACTTTTTGATCTCAGGAATAATGTTGATACATTCACGTGGGTGAAGCCGCTGGCAGAAGCTAGTAATTGAAATAAAATGTAAGTAAGGCCAGAAATACAAAAAAAAATGCAGCATCTGCCTAGCTTGTTATCAACTTTGTAGCAAATCAGCTTCCAGTCGTACCAGATGCAGGTGAATACTAGTAGGTATTTTAAGTGGAGCGACGGCCTGTCCGACCCCCACATACCTACGCAAAACGATACCCCTAGGAAATACAAGCCCATAAAAATTTAATACCCCTCCAAAAACAACAGTTTAAGCAGTCATGAACAACAGAAGCTGATGATGACTCGAAAAAACGCAAAAAGGGAGAAAAATTCATCCCCAAAAAATACAAAAGTAGAAGCATTTAGATTTAAGCCATGTACCTTTAATCGGGCCCGCATATCCGCCTGCTCAGGTATACATGGCTGTTATTTTTCATATCTCTGCTTCCGTGGAGCGCCCACGATTACTTTTAATTTCAACCGTTGAAAAGCATGTTGTACATTGTAAAAACTGTTTGTGGAATATATTTTTTAATGAACGCCATCGAGTTACCGCTTTGACGTGTGTTTTAGGTCGAATTCACACGATAGTAAAATAGGAAAGTGCTACCAATTTGTAGACACTCGTTTGTTTGAATTTAGAATTGTGTTCGTTAATTTTTATTGGCATGAAGGGTTGAAAGTTTCAAAGCAAGATGTAGCTGAAGTGGATGTTATGTACCGATAAAAAACCGGCCAAGTGCGAGTCGGACTCGCGCACGAAGGGTTCCGTACCATTATCGAAGAAAACTGCAAAAAAATCACTTGTTGTATGGGAGCCCCGCTTAAATATTTATTTTATTCTGTTTTTAGTATTTGTTGTTATAGCGGCAACATAAATAAAATCAATCATCATCTGTGAAAATTTCATCAGTGTAGCTATCACGGTTCATGAGATACAGCCTGGTGACAGAAAGACAGAAAGACAGACAGACGGACTTCGGAGTCTCAGTAAGGAAGATCGATAGGAAAACATACAAAACTATGCCTTACACACCTAATCGTGTATTTACTAATTATATCATTATAAGAATTGATCAAACTTTTTTTTAGTTTAATAAAAGCTTCATAACTACGAATTAAATTTACAAGAACAATGTATCACGCTAGAGTGTTTATATTAGCCCTGATAAATTAGAATTAACTGCTTCTAAGAAATTAACATCGAGAAATGATAAATAAAGGACAAATAATTATTATAACATGTTTTCCTAGAAACAAGAGCTCAGGATTACAACGTCATAAGAACATAAGAACCGGCAACAAATTTCATTCCTCAGTAGTCGACATAATAAATGATTTCAAACACATTGTACGTGACATATTTGTACCAGATATTGCTTTATACCGAGTTCTGAATAGCTCAAGTGCTCCAAGTTATTGTAAAATAACACAATGTTTCAAAGAGCAAGTTTTATGCTTCTCGACTCTCTACTCCATATTACATTCGTCAGTGTCTTACAACTTTTATTGCAACGCACATGATAGATGTACACAACCACAATCTTGTCCAAGATTCACAATACTATTCCTCATCTAGACTATAAAACAAAATCGCATACCGACTGCCTAAACAATTTCAAAATGGAAGAAGGGTGGCCCGTACTTTGTATAAAAATGCCGAGACGTCAGCCGTTTACAAATAACTCCCTTCCTTCGCAGGAGTAATTTTTGTTTTCCCCTTTACCGAAAGTTATGACACAAATATGAAAACATTAAATTTGAATCGCGGCCAAATATGTTAAGTTCTTCGGGTTATGCAGGACACGAGTGGTCGGCGAATACTAATCGCTTGGCGTCGTAGACCCTGCTACGATATGCTACGCCGTAGACACGTGCTACGCGCCAGGCTACGCGCCAGGCTTGCTGCTACGAGCGTACTTAGCTTCTTAACTGCCCTTGAATAATATTAAAGTGGGTGCGTTTTATTGAAATATTTTTGGTATGTGTTTTTTTTTTAAATAAATATTTTTTTATATTTTGTAAATTATGTTTTGAAGATAAGTTTGTTTACATTTTCACAAATTCTTAGGCCTTGCTAAACAGCTGATATAGATTTTCAATATAAATGTTCTGCTGAGAATAATTACATGATCTTCTTCAGGAAAATATATGCAGTGCATAATCTTTGCCAATTAATCGCAAGGCTTCGATTTTATCAGGTAAAAATAAGGTTAGACTGCATTTTATCAGCGTTCATTTATTACGATCAATCGATGCTAATTAGTAGGTAAGCGTTCGACACCAAGTTCCATAAGAATATTTCAGAGCCGCCGCGGTGATAAATCAAACTCGAAACCGTAATGAAAGCGAACGGATCGCGTCGCGAAGAGGAAAAAATATCACGGAAAAAATCAGGTGCGTCCCCCGGTCGGAGAGAAAAACAGTCGGTCGGGCGTCGGGGGAGGTGGGCGGGGGTGGGGGTGGTCGGTCGATGCGGGGGGCGGGCGCTGGGCGGGCGACGCGTGCGCGAACCTGCCCCCGAGCGGAGCGCGCCGCCGGCCACACTCCGCGCGGCTCCGTCGCTCTCGCTCGTCGCTGTCGCCCGGTCTCGGTCTCCGCTCGCACGCCGCCGGCCCGCGCCGCGCGCACTCGCGTGTTCCACTCTCCCGCTCCACGTTACATGTCCAAAGTGCTCAACTCAGTGCTTCCCATCCACACGACAGTGCTCCCGCAGCCTTTTTTCGAGACGGAACCCACCTGCACAACATTCAGGGTTAGTACCGACAGTTAGTTCCGTGTACAGTGACCGGTTTCAGTGTTCCATTGTAAAAAGTTTATTTCGGTAACAAAGTTTGGTAAAGTTGAAGAGTGCGCCGCGTCGGATGCACATTGCCCCAGCCGCAAGTGGTTCCTATCGGGGCGGCGCCGTCATGTCGCTCCCTCCTCTCGACCCTCACTAAAAACAACAAACAGATCAATCGACCTGTTATATTCATCCAGACACTCATAATACAAATCTTGGGCCGGCTATTTTGCTGGGTGCAAACGGATCCAAATTGACCCACAACAACCACGATATTTTGTTTTTATGCCTAAATATTGCGATAAGATAAGAGTCGCTACACTAATAGCTAGAAATAAAATTGTGGAATCGCATGTAACGGTGATATTAGCTGTGAACGGTTCAAGTTTACCTACTTTTTTCTTAAATTAGTCGGTGGGCAATTTTGTAGAGAACTCAAAATTCGTAGATCTATTTGTATTGTTTTGTTATGGCGCGTAGGAAATTAGGGTGCCGTCAGAATAAATATTAAAAGTTATTAATGCTTGGAAATTAAAACAGAAATGGCCTAAAAATAACCGTAGCACGCATTTAGCTCACGAAACAAAATAAGCACGGTATTGCATCCATCTGTTCAAGTTTTAAAGTTCGTTAAGTTCGCAAATTTATCTGGCAGGCTATATTTTCGCCAGAATATTTTTTATGGCTTATATTTTGTTGTACAAAATAAACTAGAAAATACTGTGTTTTGTGGTATATCAAGTATCTTTTCAGGTGAAATAATGTTTAATTCAAACAACATTTTATTTTAAAGGGTGCAGTATTAAGACCTTTTGCAATATATTTAAAAACATACCCAAATGTCTTGTCTCAAATTTTACCTAAACGAAAAATGCCAATAAATGGTAATTTTATTTCAATTCTCTACTATAAACAAATTTTTCCACGAAATTTCAGGCGTATTCAAATAAAATTATAATCCTCATAAAATGAAAATAATGCAGCCAAAATCACAGATTTTCATTATTATAAATTTCAATGCTGGAAATTGAGACAGATATTTTCATGAATAATTTTATTCGTTTGAAATATGAAATTTGACAAGTGTCTGAAATTCAGCAACTGCAATCATGACACCTGTAGGAGAATGCGTGGGCTCTAGTCAGCCTTGCTTCACTGACTGCCGCTTACAAAATGTTAGCCGCGTCGCAATTTCGTCGCTTTTAACTCGTTTATGTCTCCATTTAACTGTGTAGAGACGCGCCACACTTCTAAGAGTAAATTTCAACCTGATAAATTTTATATTTAATTTCAAAAATATTTAAAAATATATTTTGATTGTAAATATCCTAAATAAAATATTCCAAGACAAAAATGTATTTTTTTAATTATTACTATGAAAAAGATTTTTTCCTATGGAGATGAAGAATTAATTAATTTTGTTTATTTAAAGTACTTCCTACCAAAAACGCCTACGAAATTACTGTTTGTAATAGCGCAAAATTCTATCACATTTTTGTTATCGAAGTGAAGTTAATTAGTTTTATAATGAAATTATTAATTTATGCATAAATTAACAGAAATACAAGTGCTATGTTAATTTATTATCGCATAAATTATGAGCATGAAATCAATAAAAATATGAGAATGACGATACCGATACGACCACGATGACGTAGAAAACGTTTCATATCTACAAAATATCAAATAATTTTCCATCCCCATGAAAATTTTTCATAAACATTTTTATCAGTTTTATTTCGAACTTAAGTTACTAGCTTAACAAGGCTTTCAAATAACTACGAAGGGGTGAATAGGAAATTGAAGCTTAGTACATCTTGATAGGCGAACAGTTAGGAAGTTGGAAATGTAGAAAATCTTTCAGCCTAATTCCAAACGGCTAAATGGCGGAAAACAACCATTTAGAAAATATTTGTTTCGGTTTGGCTTTCAAATAAATTGTTCCAATTTACAAAAATTAAAATAATTTGATGAAAAGTTTCGAATTCTTCACTTTAATTTTTCAATTACATGATTTCAACTGGCGAAAAATTGAAAGACAATACAAAAATTACTATGGTTGCCTCTAACTAAAATCTGCAACTTTCAGTTTGGTTTTGTAAAACAAAATATTTTCTCACCTAAGTAAATAATTTCATCAACTTCTTAACCTTAATAAATTTGTAAAAAATCCACTGATGTAACTAAAGCAGCAAAGCAACAAAGCAGCCTCGCTAATTACTTCCACCAATCCATTACAAAAAAAATGATACAAATTACATTGTTTGCCGCGATTCCGTCATTAACGACTTCGCAGAAATCGCACGTTATTACTCGCCCATCAAATACGTTATAATAACTCTTTACCATCACTTAAGGATCTCAAGTTCTACGAAATTGGAGATGATTTCAACGAAATACATTTTCACAGTATCTGTTAGCTTTGGCCCACCGCTTCGCCATACGGGCGATAGAGTTTTATTATCCCAAGGGAACAAAAGAGTTTTGGCATCCAAAGGGATCGTACTACCGAGATAGAAATATTCGAAGTCCCAATCCAGGTCATGGTCTACTTGTATGCCAAGTTCTGACAAAATACCCTTCAGCCGTTTAGGCTTGATTGATTAACAAACATCAAGACTTTAATATTAGTAGGATAAAAATACATAGGTACAGTACACTTTGGAGCCGTTTGAAGTCACTTATATCCGTAATGTATGAGTTAAAAGGATGTAATAGTGCACACATAATTACGGGTTGCCAGCCCATTGTTTGCAAGCACCGCTTTAACCTTTTACCCTCAATTAACTCTTATAATGTTTGGGAAGATGGCCAGATTGTCCTTCACTAGGTTTTCTTAGAGAAAAAGTATACGTATGGTAGCTATACATCCTATACATTTTTCTCTATAGATCTTTCCCTCTGTTGGCGCCCGGAGGGGTGTGCAGTCACACAAACATCGCTGTAGACGGTATTTCGTCCCATGTGTTGGAGGGGGAGCCTATTGTCGTCTGCCGGGCGCAAATTTTAACCCTAGATTTTATTTGAGGGTTGTTTTGAAGGTTATAAAGTCTCGACGAAGTATTTTAACGATCGTCAAGCGTGTTTTTTAAGCATTTCCACAAAGTCAACTTTGCCAAACATTGTGTCCTAAAACAAACTTTTTACAAGACATGGAATAACTTTTAGGTAATAAGTACCATCTACTCAAACTGTTTCATAAAGCTCAGCATATTTATGAGAAAAACAAAGCAATGATAATGCATACGGCCCAATGACGTCATATATTTCTATAACCGTCCGTAATGAGTAATATGCGACCATCTGCATATTAATATGTCCATTACTGGCCTTGTACAGTATTTCCAACTCCGTCACTCAAGTACTACTATCAAAACAGTTTATGTAGATGATACAATTACATTTCCTCGCATTATTATGACAGCTAATTTACGTTTTGCGTGATGCCCCATGAAAAAAATGTATTGTGATACGAACCTTATATTTCATTGTTGCGTTTCACTATGAAAATCTGATTTTAGATTGTAACAGTGAAAAGTGGGTACTTAGAAAGTAATTGTTCAAGCAAATAGATTTTTTGTTTGAACTTACGGTTTTAGTTCGAGGCCGGCGAAAAAACTACAGCAATGTTACACCCAATTACCAACATACCGACGAAAATATTCTACGAAGGGTATTTTTCAGCCAATATGAAAATGGAGAAAATACAACACATTAAAATTCACAGCGTGGTAGTTTAATAAAGTTAACAAAGTTAGCTACTTATTATTCCTGATAAAACGTCAAAACTGGAAACACGAAGCTATCAACAGTTTTTCCTATGAAGGTTCAATCAAGTTTTCTGGGAAAGCTTCTATCACGCACAGGTGTCATACATTGATAGGTTTAATTTTCAAAGAAGACACACCCACAAGGTAAACTTGGTTTATAAACAAAAAACTGTATATAAACCGGATATATCCGGAAATAATAATTCAGCTAAGTACTAAAAATCTCCCCCTCTAAGCCAATAAAAGAGAAATACAGTTTGAACTTCGTCACCTGTTTTTTGTCAAGCCTTATTACTGAAATCCACTTAACGAAAATTAGGATAGCAATTTGCAATTTCCTTTTTTTCAATCCAGTATATCGATGCATTGTAATGGCCAAATAATTATGATAAATGGAAGTAATTACCAAGTAACAAAAACGGGAAGAAAATTATTACAAAAAAACTACCCTTCGATAGTATTTTTGCTACCACTACAATAGTTAGTCGAAGTGCCAAGTAAAACATCAACAAACAAACTTTGCGTGCAAGTCTAATGGTTTCAAAACAGACGACTAAACACTTTTTATTGCAATAATAGATCAATTTTTAGCCTGACCTTATTCTCTCAAATATGAAACCAAAGGAATTGAAGATGACTGATTACGGCTTACGTCAACTCAATATATAAATATAAATGGTATCTATAGGAGTAACTGTGACTAAAATAAACTTCTCGATCGAGAGTATGCTTTCCATTGCCGGACGCTATAAATGCATTTAATTTTAAGTCTATTATTAACTGCGCCAATTCAAGAGTAATAAAATACTTAGAGTATGAGCCGATTTCTTTTTTTACGCAGATTAAAAGTGTAGATTGACGAGAATTTCGGCAATAGATGATAGAAATACGTTAGTTTTGCAAAACGATTTTTTAAATCTGAAATGTATACACAGAAAAAACATCGATAATTTTTGTTTGCGAAACCTAGGTACATCTACTTAGAACAAATGGCTAGGATAAACTTTTTAATATAATTTATTACAAACAAGTCCTCATAAATAAAATTGCATGCAGCAATGTATGTAGGCTCACATAACAACAAATTGCAAATATTACCTTAAAACGATAGAAAAAATATCAACATTTTTGCGCGCCATTTTTGCGACTATACCTATAAATCCATAGACAAACATCGAGAAACTTCAATGAACGTTAACAGCAATATGGTGTACCTTGTCTTTGGGCAGAAACAAACATGTCTAATGATCGAAGAGGGGGGATGATGATAGATGAAACTTGGATGTCTACGCACAGCTAACCCACTAAGATTTGTTTGTTATGTATGATATATCATACATATATGTTTTGGTATTGATTTCCTTCGTTCTAGTTGCTGAAGAGGTAGTTTTGGTTTCTGTAATTTCAGAGTATGGTTCATTTGAGTAAAATATAGAGACAACATTGGAAAAACTTTAATTTTTTATCAAAACTTTGCCTACTTCGTATAATACGTTTTTTGAAACGAGACGTATGACTTACGGCAGCTGATTATCATGTGCATACCCGGTGTTGACCGAAAACATATTTTGTTGAGAATAGACCGGAGTCACGACATCTTCTGACTGTTCTATGTCACATGCCAGACAAGGAAAACTATTTTAAGTGTTCTACACCTTCATAAATCGGTGAAGCACCGAAAGCAGAAGAAGTATAGAACGGCCGCGTTCGCTTTCGTATTTTATTTTTCGTATTTCTTATTATTCGTATTAAATGGTAGAACAATGGAAACCAAAATATAATACACACATAAGCTTTTCATAATTTCATAATGAGGACCTTAACATGTTTCCGATCACTAAAACCGGTCAAAGTCCTATATTGTTCGTTCGTAAGCATCTACCGCCTTGAGTATGCATCACAAGTCTGGAACTCGCAATTCGAAATCTACAAGTCTCGTATTGAGGGCCATCCAGAGATTTTTTTAAGTACGTTGATTGGAGGGCAAAGCAAGTATCTGTAGATTACACTCACCGATGCAGAAGGTACCATGTTCTACCACTTGACCGTAGACGTTATATTTATGACGTATGCTACTTGTTTAATATCGTTAATGGTTCAGTCGAATGTCCTGAACCTGTTTCGAAATTAACGATAGGGGCTTCGAAGCGACCGCTTCTGCATGTACCTTATGCAAATACTAATTACAAGCGTAATGCATACTTTCCGAGAGCCAGTCGCATTTTTAACGAGATTTCTTGTGAACCTGGAATTGAACTATTCTGCACCAATGCAAGCACAGTAAGGAAACTCTTAGAAAAGCCATTTTTTGTATAAGAGGCACCTGCCTGCACTTGAACCGTTTATTAAGTCCAAATTGGCTTAAAATTAATAAAAATAAAATGAGCCAACTTTGAGGAAGTACTCGTATCTTAGACTATAGAGCAATAAGATTATTCTTTTTATTTAAAATAAAATAAAAATCAAATCATCTATAAAAAACTTCTTCCGCCCTAGTTTTACTTATTTAATTTAAAAAATCACTACCTGTAACAAAAGTTCAACGTTCCCTGTAATTACCATTCAATCTTAAAACACGATCCAGAAATAACGAAGTGAACAAAAAAAATAATCGATCACTTTATTATATACTACCAGCTACCATACTTTTGATGTTAACGGTCATAGCAGATAACACATTTATGAATAAGAAACTTTAATAGTTCTCATACTGTTTACGAAAACCGAAGATCAAAAAGATGAGAAAAATATTGAGATATTGATCTTTCTGTTAGTTATTAAGAACTCTCTTGTTCTTCATTTTATTTTTGGATACATCAAAGAATGTATTGAGTGGATAGTAATTATGATCTTTTTTTAGGGTTCCGTACCCAAAGGCACACGGTTTGGGCGCACGGTTGGCGCAGTGGTTGAGCAATTGACTGCTGCGCTGCGTGTCGCGGGTTCGATTCCCGCACGGAACAAAAATTTGTATGACCTACAGATAATTGTTCCGGCTCTGGGTGTTTGTGTATGTGAGTTTATATGTTTGTAAACGCACCCACGATACAGGAAGAAATTCCTAGTGTGGGGCAACGTTTTTTTAAAAAAAAAAAAAAAAAAAAAAAAAAAAAAGGGTAAAATCGGGACCCTATTGCTAAGACTCCGCGGTCCGTCTGTCTGTCTGTCTGTCTGTCTGTCTGTCTGTCACCAGGCTGTATCTCATGAACCGTGATAGCTAGACAGTTGAAATTTTCACAGATGATGTATTTCTATTGCCGCTATATGTTATACTGATGATATGTTCAACTGAGACCTAATTGAAAGTGGTTAAGGTTCAGCAGTCACGGGGAAAGAGTAACCCCAGACATACCTATGCCTTATAGCAGATATAATAGAAACAAAAGAATTTTATATTTTTTATATTCTATAGGCTAGCGCTTGACCACGATCTCATCTGATGCTAAGCGATGATGTGGTCGACGGTGAAGCACGCTTGTCTAGATAAACCTATTCACTCTTGACTTAAAGACCCAGAGATGTTCAAGGCTCTAGAGCTTTTAGTTGACCAAGTTGAAGACATATCAAGACATGAACTTTTAAAATGAATTTCGTCCTTAAATATTCAAGTGCCATATAAACCTGACGAGTGCCAACGAAACAGGTGCAACGTGAAAAAACTTGGCTTTAAGTGAAGCCATTAAAAATTCTTAAAACGTATCCAACCAAAATTTTGCTTCAAACTTCACCTGCGAACTTTTTAGCGTAGTTGGCTTCCATTGTACACAAATCCTTCGAAATTTCTAGGTCGTTTCGTAGAAAACAACGCCCTAACAAGGTTGTATGCCCATCTATTTTGATGGTTTGCAACGCTGTTACAAGTTCTTTACGAGCAAATTGACGCAGGGAAAAGTTTCACGTGGAACTGCGTAAAAATAGTCTCACTACGTTTCTTCCTGTTCGTCACAGCGAGTAATTCCAGGAAAGGAAAATGGATATACTTAAACCTCTGCGTGTTTATATTGAATACTAAGAAAATACTCTAATTTTTAAAATCACATATTCAGTGTAACTAATACTTCTAAAGAAAATTTTGAATTCGTTTAGACTAATCCAAATTATGTCCCGACTCTTCCAATTTAAAAGTACTTATAATATTGAGACAACAGACTAGAACTTCACTTATTTCTTTCAGTTGTGTATTATTAATTTTCATTATATCGTTTTCCGCATGACTGTATTCATATTAAAGTGGGGATATCAGAATTCTGCCTCACTTATTGGTTCCGCATTCAACCCTCTATAAAATTACTTCAATTTACTATATACTGTTGACCAAAAGACACGCTACGTTTTCCAGGAACTCAATAATGTACGATCGTATTCAATCAATAAAATTGAACATTGAATATTCCCGTTCAAAGATCAGAAGCTAACATGCAATACCAACAAGTCGTTTAACTAAACAGCTCATATTTACATTGTAATTGACCACAGTTGAATATAAAACAACAAGCCTTCAGCTGTTTGACTGAATAATAGTGGTTGTTCTTGTTGTAATTACTTAGTAGTTTGTTTTGAAGCTTATTATTATAGCGCGCCCTCTACTTCCCGTGGGAAGCCAGGGTTCCCCACTTATTAATTCATAACTTCCCATGCCCGCAGTTAAAGCCTCGATAATCTTCGAATTTTTCAACGTAATTGCAATATTAATTTCTACAGAAAATGCGATTGAGTAACCGTATTGAAATGAGCCAGTTTTAATATTTTCCGCTTGATTAATATTTAAACATAATTCTTGGAATTTTGGAAACTCATTTTCGCAATCATTTACTGTGTAATGAACACTTTAATATTCAAGCATTATTAATGCTATCATTATAAATAAACGAAAATTAAAACAAGGAAGATTTTTGGTTTTAATTAAAGTTTAAAACCTCCGACCAATCCTGTCTTTACCGAGTTCTTTTATGAGTGACTTAATGAAAATATATTCACACAATCCAGCGAAATAATTAAACTACGAAGCTAACACAACTTATTTGAACATACATTTAAAATATACATACCTGCAGGTAATCGCTTTAACTTATTTAAACTCAAATTAAAGTGAAACGCAAACACCTCTCTTGGCTCGATTCAAACTTTCATACTTATGTAGTTTCAATACTCGTAGTTGTAAAACTTTCTCTATGATGGTAGCACATTAATTACTAACCGTTGGCGGGGGTAAAGCCCAATAGGACGGTGTATTAAGTTTAACCATGTAGATTTACGATCAAACCCTTTCATTAAACAGGTATTAAGGCGACAGATAAGCCTGTACATTACGCACTTGTTCATACTATTTGGGAGTTTGCATGAAAGGTTTATAGGCACCAATGAAACTGGCCGACCCGACTCACTCAATACAACTATCCACCCTAATACATAAACGTTGCGGTTTAATTTATGTACGTACGAACTTTCGCTGAATACCTATTAGGGTTTCAATTCTGAGGAATCGGAATGGTACATAGAAATTGGAATGGTACAGAAATCCGAATTGTACATTCGTAAAATCAAAATTGCAACTATTTCGTATCGCTGGATACAGTTTCGAATGTAATTCAACTTTATCGTTCGCTAACTCTGAACTTGAATGTTCATTATCACTAATTGGTGTAGTTAGATTGACTGAATACGGGTAAGATTCGTTTTAATTCTCAGTGTAGCCACTGGCTGCGCAATCGTAGAATGAAAACGCTGAAAACCAGAATAAAGTCCACGCTGCGGTTTTCGTCGCAATTAACGCAAACATTTAAACAGACAGATAAACAGAGCAGCCAGAAAGAGTCAAATAGATATTTATAAAGCGGTTCATA
The DNA here is from genome assembly GCA_945859665.1 of Anorthoa munda. Taxonomy (NCBI): domain Eukaryota; kingdom Metazoa; phylum Arthropoda; class Insecta; order Lepidoptera; family Noctuidae; genus Anorthoa; species Anorthoa munda. The sequence goes on along the minus strand of OX243905.1, from coordinate 10,665,606 downwards.
CATAAACTAGCATACACTCGATAACACCATTCAGCTTTTCTTTAATTTCAGCGTCAAAAATGGATGGTTGATAATGAATGTTTATGACACAAAAAATGAGAACTAAATTAATTCTCTGTTATCGCGTTTAAACGGTGCATTTTAAACCGAACAGATTTTAACGAGACGAAGTTTAAGTGAAGCGTATATAAATATAGCCTAACAATTAGTGAGTTTACTGTTTATTTTAAAAACTAATGCAGCTTTCAATTTAACTTTTACGGTGAAAATTGTTGGATTAAAGCGTTAATTTAGCGGAGGTGTACGTTAGTTGCCCGCCCCTTGTTTCATTTTGCACTTACAAAGAGCAATCGATTTTAAAGCTCGCTGGATTGAAAATTATATGAGGAGCCTAGGAGAGGCGGTGCGGGCTCGCCGTGCTCGTGAGCCGCCAATGCGCTTGTCTTTCGGTTCAGTGGGCTTTCTTTAAATTGGCGACGGCTCCGCCGCTGGCCGCTCCGCTTATTGCATCCCCCGCCCACAGCGTCGCGACGTCCACGATATTGCCTCCATTCGACCTTTAAGCAAATAGAATTTCCCAGTCTGTAAATAGGATAGCATTATAGGTAAATCTTCGGCGTGTCCTCGCGTCGTTTACGGGTAAAAGGTAGAAATTCAATTTTTATCGACGTACTCGATTACGATCGCCCCGAGGAGCAAGTACTTGTGGAGCGCTGGCTGCGCTCGTTCGTCTTCTCTTTAGCCCAAATTTGTGCGTGATGAAGGACAATCCTTCAACGCTTGTCGGGATATTGTGTCATTTTGGCGGGTTCCAGGCGTTCTATTCATTTTCAGGGTAAGCGAGGCCAACGAAATGCCATACAATGTCGTTTTTATTCTGACGAGTGAACGCCAAGAAGGTTGCGTGCCACGAGGATTTTCATCATGGGACCTATCAAATAATAACGAGGTCGTCCTTCTCCAACGGTGCGCCCGATATCGTGGGCCGATCTATTTGGTAGCAATCGTGGACGATCTTTTGTACTTTATGATAATACATGTCATTGTTACTTAGTCAATCGTTTTTGTATTCACTCATGTTACATAAAATGGTACGCGTTGTACGATGAAATAAATATATTGATCGATAATGTCGTGGCTTATAATAGTTGGGTAGTGGAGAGCGTTAATATCAGTGTAACAGCGAAATGGTTGTGTTAATAGTTGTCTGGACTCGCATCTGCAGCGCGCCAGGCTCGCCTAAGCCTATTGTCGCGCGCACGAGGAGCCATCTCGAATTCTGCCCACGATCTGCTCTAAGGTTTATTGTAATTTACAAAACTGACGGAGGTTTTGTTGCTATCATTTCGCTGAACGTTTGTTTTGTTATCCCAGCTTTCTGAGACATGGCCAGGTTTAGGATTACGTTTCTTGAACACACTTACATTTTATTACAACTACTTAAAAGCAAGCATATGCAAAATATTTTACCTGAACAGCACTTTTCATAGTCCAATTAAATAGAAGCCGTTGTATAATTACAGCGGTAAAAGAACAACAAAAATAAAACAGAATTTGCAAAATTCTAATAAATTATATACGAAAACCTTTTGTAACCTGCGGTAAACAAATTCATCAGCTCCTACCCTTTGGTCTCAAATTATTTTCACGTACACATTATATATTTTACAGAGGGCGGAAGGCTACTAATGGCATAAATTGAAGAGCGAGCGCTAGAAGCAACCACAGGATTTTGCGTATTTGAAATTCAGTTACTCGTTGTGCAGAGCGTGGCTACGCTTCGGAGCGATCGCTGTAGACCCCACGTTATATTTTCTATAGAAGGAGATGGATCGCTTTAAAACTCGCTAGTGGAAACCAGAATTTGAAATTTGCATCCCTACGTATCAGGAGTAGTGAAACGTTGTAAGTGGTGTGCTTCGAAACGTGCTTGCAAAATTTTCACGGTGTGCTCGGAAATTCGAAGCGCAGTTTGGAGGTGTAATTACTCTATTTTTGGATAGATAGATTGGTTGTTTAGCTATAAGTGGTTTGATGAGATTGATCGGTTTTTAAACGAGCATCCGGCAAACTTGATTAGTGAGTTTGTTAATTAATTTAGGTTTTCTAATTACTCATTTCAATCCTGATGCTAATGCACACATGTTAATGATTGAAGAACATTTACATTTTCTTAAATAACTTAATGTCAAAATTACTAATACAAAATTTAACTAAATATTCGCGACCCACAAATAACATCAAAGAGCAAACCCAGTCACCTGACAATATTGAGGCGACGAAACTACAGTAACATAGACGGCGATCCCATTACAAATGCATCGGGTTGTCTCGTGGGCTGACAGGACGCGGCGGGGCAAGACGCTGCTCAGTATAGCGTCATATCAATCACCATTGCCGAGAACCAGCCGATCCCTTGGCACTTGGCCTACATTCCAAATTACACAAATTTACGTAGTGGGCCTAACCGCTGCCGTTAGCCCGCCGCGCGGATTAAGACTAGAGCGCAGCTTACACCGGCTACCGCTCCCAATACTACGCTCAACCGATGCCCAATCTTTATCTATTAACCACACTAACTTTATAGTTATACCGCCGAACAACTTCCACAAATAAGCCCTTAATACACAAGTTAATAAGTAGAAAAGTTTGAATAAACTCATCTTAACTCGTCAATGTTGAGAGCCATCAGCAACTGTCTACTTTGGTGAAAGTTAACGTTAAGTAGGATTTGCGTTAAACTTACGTCTCCTCGGAAGGATTAAAGTAATAGCGACGACATATTTAACAGATTGTAAGTTCGATTTTATCTCCGATACATTGATAGATTACATCGTGGTTTTGAATGAATATTTGAGCAGCAATTTGAGATCTGTTTCGCTGGAGCGATACGTAATTTATAGTGTTTCGGGATGTGGGCGTACAATCTATTTGTTATGAATCGTTTTTGCCGGTTCTCGGCGTATTGCTGCTTGTTATAGTAAACACGCGTAATACCCTTTCATTTATAACTCCCGCTGCGGTTCTTGATATAGGCTCGCCCTTAATGCCGACTTAATTAGTGTCACGCAAGTTCCATAATCCAAGGCTTGAACATCGTACGACCGTTCTTAAAATGGAGATTAGTGCGGCAAATATCTCGAACTACGCTATCCGTTCATAAAGCCACTACTCCACTACACCGCTTTTGGGATAAATATTCAGTCGGGGAGCAGTAAGGGTGATTTATCTGAGAAAAATCTTTGTATATATTCTTTACAACTAATTGTAATATACATACAGGATTGAAAAACGAGACTTTGTACAGCGACAGACAGAAACAACATTATGCATAAAAGATAAAGACAAGATAAAGTAAAACTTAAAAAGCTCCAAACTTGGTAATTCTGTGAAGATTTTAAAGTATGTAAGTATATTTTGTGTTCAGTGTCGCAACATGTCGGCACGAAGAGTCAACTGCGACGAGGAATTCTAAAAGAACTGAACATAAACATAGTATTTTGTGTACGGAAGTCCTTCCGCGGTCGCGTACAACGGATGTGCAGGAAAACGCTTGCATACTGAGTAGGCGTGCCTAAAAGACACTGCGGACTTTAGTTTACCTACAGCGGATTACACGAAACTTAAACATGCCACCTAAATCTGCGACAAACCGTTAGAACCGAAGCATTTAGCTCACTGGCTTTACGGACCCGAGCATCTCTAACTACGTGCAATTAAAGCCTAATTCTAAACAGCACCACTTCACTTTACACTACAGATTATTTCAATTTATGTCGCTCTATTTTTACGGAGTTAGGAAAAATATAGGTTGAGGTATTAACTTTTGACACTTCTTCACAAAAAGCTCACCTCGTTTTAGTTAATCTCATTAAAATTTTAATCTAACCTTACATCGGACGTCAGCGTATTATTTCTAGACTGTCCCCCACATGTCAGTCGACAAATTAGTCACGGATTTATTAGTGTCGATCGACGGGTGATTTTATTTTTAACGAGACATCAAACATTATTGAGGGCCCCGCGAGGAGTTACTCAAGCGCCTGTTTACAAATAAGAAACGGTGAGGAGACGAGTGTGTAATAAATTTTATAACACGGCATCGATTCGGATTCGAACGTAATAATAATATATCGGCTGGAAATATTGGAATGTGTCGGTGCGCTCGGCGCATCTTAAAATAGACTCTCATCAAAGACAAGCAGGTTTGCAGCTGTAAATCCATTTCAGTGTGGCTTGTCCGCATTATAAATTGGGGCGTAGGTACATATGTATGCGCAAGTTTGTTTGTGTGACGGTACACAGAGCGGCAGGTCCTGCGACCTCGCGCTTCCATCTCATGTCGCACCACATTCGTTTGCGTTTTCTATTAACGTGTCCCGGACACTATTAGGGCTGCTAGATGGATGTTGTAATTTGATTTCGTATACATTTGCCGAATTAAACGAAAACTACTGCTACACACAAAGACGCGCTGCCATGTTTTAGCATTAGGATTTGCAATTCCACTTTAGTAGAAATAGTAAATGCAAAATTTATTCCAAGTTAACGAATTTTATAAAATGTAAACTGAATTTACTGATTATTTTTTATGGAGTACAATGTCAAAAAAAAAGTCGTGGTCATTATCAACAATGTGATTCCGTTGACAAACTACTTGTGTATGATAATTTGAGGCATATTGCATTTGATGAAATGCGGTACGCGAGCCGGGCTTCGCTGAGCACTCTAGACGACCGCAGTGCATAGATTTGCATTTTACGGTTTTGATACGTTGAGCGAATATTCAGTGCGGTGTCGGCGTAGGTATCTTTTCAATTCGACGCGGCGGGCGCCGAGTGGCCGCTCGAGGGCGCTCGAGTAGTGGCGCGTGCTCGAGTGCCGCGCTCGATGCGCCTGCGCAACGCTCGCCCTCTCGCCCCTCCATGTCCCACGCCCCTCCCGGCCCTCTTCGTACTCACCCGGCGCCAAACTCCCCATCCTTTGAAGGTTACAATTAACTACAACGCTGAGTTAAGCCTCAATTTAGCACAAGTTACTGCTGCCATTAGAGACTGAGCAAACGTGCTTTTTAAACGAATTCTCTGATTAGACGTTCTATATGATACAAATAATTAAACGTAGATGTAAGGCGTAGGAAAATATTCAAAGATCCCAAACATGAAGCCTTTAGGGACGTGCCGTTATTCGTGGTCGCGTGGCACGGAAGTCGGCCATATTGCGGCGTGTCAGCTGGTCGCAAGCGGAAGCGTCGTCAGCAACACGAGTACAAGACGAACATTTAGCTAGTTTTATGTCTTACCACTCATAAAACTTGGTACATTTGTCCAGTACACTCTGTCCGTTGGTGTTCACTTAAGCTATAGAGAAATACAAAGTATATTTTATAGTTACAGCCAATAAAGAGTACAAAATATGCTTTACATTAAAAACTGTGGATCACATTATGAAAACTATTTAACTATACAATTCGCACAACGCAGCAACTAAATTGAATTCATCCTTTGCTGTCCGCCGTGAAATATTTTCATCTTTTATCTACCTAGAATTGTTTTGTATGTTGCACTCCAAAATTCTGGTCCACCGGCATGGAGAATAAATCATGCGTCAAACACACCCATCGGTGGGGGCGAGGGCGAGAATGTGTCGTATGGGGCGCGGGGACACAGCTTCCGAGCCATTCATTCATTCGTCCGAGATTCATCACGTCACCAACTCATAGGCCGGCCAATTAGTGACACCGATTCATTTTCTTTATTTCTTTCCTAGAAACGGAAATCCACCGTCGAAAGTTAATGTCGGATTACTTATTTCCTTTTTCCCTATGTCACAGAAGATTTTTTCGCAAACATGCAGATTTATTACAGTCAAATGATCTGATAAGTCTTATAGCTACCTATCTATAACATACACGGCTATTAAGGTAATAAAATTTTCATCTCATATGATATCCATTATTAAATTTCAAACGAGATTACGATCTCGTAATCGTGAAATATAACGTTTTCTATTTCACCAAGCTCGTTTGAAGAGAACGCTTAAAATTTATCGACTCTGGTCCTCCCTTGCTATAAAAGTGCAAAAGTTTTCCACGAAACGCACAATTTACTACGTTTCTGGCGAGTACAAACTAGATTTAATTCAGCCACCGTACATATAAGCTATATATTACGTAGGTAATTATTTTGTGCAAAGTTTAATTCTGCATTGCGCCATTGCCGAATTCGTGTATGAAATAACAAATATTTCACGATACCGATATAAATTGAGAATTTCTTTTGCCTGACGATTATAAATATGTCAAGAATTTGTATGTGTTTCTAAGGAATGAATAATTTACTGTCGTCCTTTGATACCACTTTCCAGACGTCTAATTTTAAATTCTATTTGCCATTCAACTGTGTGTAAAGGATATAATTTAACTAATTTCCAACATGTGTGCGAGGAGTAGAACATTTTCATGAGTAGCAGAGTACATACCTTTTGTATAATTAAACTGCGGGCAAACCCAGTTTAAGTTTAATCCTATAGCCTCTTGACACCGCACTCCGCCCGGAGGGGAGCTTATTTTGTTCGTCAACACTATCGACCGATGTGTAGACGAAAGCGCTCAACCGCGCTACAAGTGTCACTCGAAATACAACTGTTATACTTATGTAACACGGTTTATTTTCCAATGTGCTGTTGTGGGGACGCCGTTTTCTTTTTGTAGGGATAGAGAAAAATATACGGGATATATAGAGTTCAGTCAGTCGGCTATCATTCACAAGGATTGCATGTTTTGCAGGCAGCCTCCGTCATAGACGACAGTTGTTCCTGTAGTTTGTATTTATTTAGTCTTACGAATAGCTCCATACATTCGTTCGAGGGAGGGTTGGTGACGTCAAGTAGTTCGTCGTGAGGACATTTAAGTGATACTTACAATGTATTCGTATCACGACGTCGGCGAAGGAAAAGTGTTCTGTTACCCGAGACATTACTTAGTCTTACATCAATTAAATTGTTCGTACGGATCAAATTAGGTTAAGTGTTTAATCTTAACGTAGTAAACAATAGAGAAATGTATCCCATTGTTTGTATACTTAATACAAACAATGGGATACATTTCTCTATTATGCACATATTTTATTTAATGCGATAATCGGAGACTGTGTTTTCTGGAAGCCTGAAAGGTGTTAGAAATAAAATGTACGACAATGTTTAAAACTTTTTAAAAAGAAGAATATTCCAGGTTCTGTAATGTGCTGTGTTAAACACAGTTAGATTTATACCAAAAAGATAAGTAGATACTTAGGTACCCTAAAAATTTCGCAAGAAAACGTAGACAGGTAAAACAATGTTTAATGCGGATACATGCTGCATGTTTCAAAACGTGTAAGCACAAAGTTTTCTCAAACGCAGCTTCTTTTTACCGCGACAGTTATTGTTTATTTACAAACGGCGTCCCCACTGAGTAAAACTAATAATAAATACAAGTGTAAAGTTCAAGTTTCGTTAAAAGAATGTCCGATTGTCCAGTCCCCCGGTGTTTTAATGAATGCTCTTGGCAACCCCGCGACGGCTTACAACATTTAGGTCCTTATTACGCATTCTCGACATTTGCTTAATGTATGAAAATTTTAAAGAACGAACCATGTTGATGGTACTCGAAACAAAATAATTGCTACGGTCGCGCGGTCTGGGATTCGGCCTCGACATTCATTATTCACTTTTTATTTCGCCCTCCCCTCGGCTTATAATTTGACTCGAAACATAAAATCAAGTTTTATTTGATTATGCGTAGCAAAAAAGAAAAATTCCAAGTATCTTGTATCCTTCACTTTTAATAGGGAGAGGAATCTTTACATTATGATTTACTTTCGAAAGTTCATTTACGTTATCTTCAGCGATACAGCTTTTTGAAACGACCTGTTTATTACGTGTTTTTCTCGAAACAATCCATTATAGAAATTTTATCTTTCGGGTAAATAATTGTATTACAGTCACGCAAAATTCAAATTTGATTGAACTTCTGATGGTATACAAATATTCAATTTTGAATATTCAAAATGGAAGCGGCATTTGAACGACATATCCATCTCGTGCACTTACATCACGTATTGCATACTTGAAACAAAGCAGCGTCAGTCAATCTTACAATAGCCTGGGTTGATATAGGCATAGTTTTTGTATTTAGCAAGAAAGGGGAGTTAGCGGCAAGGCGTAGGCGTCTCGACGTCTCGCTTTCATCCACTCGCGGGTTCTGCGACATAAAAGAAAGTACGCACACACTCTGCACGAGCCACCATTACATATGTGCGCCTCTGATGTGTTCCGAATGGCTTTCGATGACAAGTGCACTGAGCCGGTTCACTTTTTAGGCTCCTAAATGCTGCTATTGTTCCCAGAACTCTCGTGCGAGCATTTCTGAAGTATAACGTCGATGCAGTCGATTTTGTGATGGCTATAACAGTTATTTGAATAGAATAGTTCCGTATTTTATCGATAGAAACGAGAAAATGTCATAAACAATCAAACAGCATTAAAGACTTGGACCGCCCACTACGTAGATATATTTAACTGTATAGAATGAAGTGGTCCTTTGTTCGCGCGCCGAGGGCTGCCGTACGAGTAATAGGACGTAAAAAACTGAAAGAAGCAATATCCCAGCCTCTTCATACCTACTCCATCCGTTTCTTTCCGCCATTGTACGGATCCTCTTTAAATTTTTCATGGGCTTATCAACGCATCGATCAGGCGTTATTTATTCAGCTCACGATGTAATTCTAAGAAGTTTGTTCATTTACATGTATTCGTTTTTTGCGTATTTACTTATTTGTGTTTGCTTTATCGGATATTGAATGGAAACGTAAGTCTGCTTCGCAAAATTCCATTATTATGATTGATTAAAATCCAATGTTATGTGAGTGGTTTCGTTTATTGTATTCCATTTCCAGTAAATAGTTAGATTTTATTTGCAATGCAGCCGGTGCACGTGCACTCATGCATGTGTTAATTGAATAGAAACACTGAATCATTTCAGTTTCACTACAAGTTGGACTGCGGTGGTGACTTGTTATTGTCGGAATTAACTAGTCTGCGAGCGACAGACAGCATCAGGATGAGATAGAGATTAATACTGTGCAAGTGTCGGTGAAGCCGAGAAGCAATAACGTTTCGTTAATGTGTCCCATTTAGAACGTACGCGGTTAGTGTCTTGCGTCGCTTCTCGCTTGACGTCGCACGCCACGACCGAGGACGTACTTATTTCACGTCGTGTCTCCCCACCGAACTAACGAGACTGGCACCCTAAGCCCTGGAATCACCATTTGCCATCCGTGTGGTCTCTGTATTGTTACAAATGGCGTAGATCTGTTGGAAGGCGCCCCGTGCGGGACCTAATGAGCTGTGAAGTAGATAAGGTGTGCCACACGAGAAGACGGGATCATCCCCTATCTATACGAAATGCTCACTGCGCCGAGGCGAACGCCACCGATACATATTTAGATACAGTTATAATGTTGCCAACGAATAAGATAAACTTTGCATACGGTAAACGAGTATATCAGAGGTTCATGCGCAGATCGAATTTTGTAACAAGAATTCGCACGATGGAACGCCAGTTTATATACGAAAATCAATTTTCGTTTCCACAAAAATACTTTCACCAGAGCTTCCGCGAAAAACGCACAAAGTGGAGTGAACAAAAAATTTAATGAATGATAGGGAGGTCACATTCTATCCTGTGGGTGTAGTAATAATGAAAAATAGGTGCTTCAAAAATACGCATTTATTCAGGAAGACAAAGAACAGACAAGCGGGCCAGAGGCTGTGGGCAAACAAAAATGAAATGCAACGTCAGCGTTGGGTGGGCCGGCCGACCTTTGTGCCCTCGCCTGCGCGACGATCCCCCCAAATTCTCTGTGTAAAAATTGATTAATATTGTCCCAACCACCTCTGCCGCAATAAGTGGTATATTCACTCTTTCATGTTGCACACAACTCTTGAAAGAAAATATATTCAACTGGATTTCGCAGGCTGTAATACTTTTTTTTTGAAAGAGCGAAAAAGGTGTGCGACGCAGAGTGGATTTAGAGCAATAAAAAATAACTATTCGAAGGAATTGTACGAGTGCTGACGTTAGATGCATTTATGCGTTTAGTTTCATGGCGCTGTCACGTTGCGCTACAAAACGGAATACGTTCAGAATAAAAACATTGTACACTGTTATATTTTACTTCCTTCGGTGTAAACGGTTGCAAAATGTATGTATGCACGTGTACGGATGTTTTAATTTTTCGACCGATAAAGTTTATGGCGTTTATTACTGAATATATCGGTGGCGACAATTTCGGTGCGGTGTGAGAGCGTTGTTGGTCGGGAACGTAAAAATTTGTGCGCAGCGTGTTCCGCGGTAGTAGCACATTATGAATTGAGTTAGAGCAACTCGTAAGCCAGTCCGGCACGTCGCTAAAGGGACGCTGCCGTGCTGCCGCCGGACGTAATTGGTGTGTGTAGCTTTTTGTCGTGCTGCAGCCGTTCGGTGTTTGCCGCCCGCGGTCAAGTTAGTCTAAATTAAATTGTTGTATTTTTCACAACAAAATGACTGTGACGGCTACTGCCGCGTCCTAACGAGCACGAAGCTAATGTTGTTTGGCGGACGATGCACGTTCCTAAATTTTTGAGTCTCGCTCTGCGGCTATAGTTGAATTCAAAATAAACAAATTCTGTTTTTACAAACCTTTATCATATTTTCATTGCTCGCTGCGTTTATTTTCAGTTCATTAAATGGCACGATTTGTTTTTAGAGCTTGTCATAAAGATTATAGAAAATGTTTGCATATGTTTCATAAAAAATATTCAATTATGGAGATGTGTTTTTTCTATGACAACAGAGTAATGGTTATTACAATGAAATGAAATAAGGAAAATAACCAAATGGCTAATGTTACGTATGATAAAGTTAGGGTTGCACGCAATTGTCAACCGTGACAATTAATACGAGCAATCAAAGGTAGCGCAGGCCAATTTAGAGGTACGAGCTAAAAATTGGATATGCGGTGAATAATAATTTTCCCTGTGGAGTGAACTGCGTTGTCCACATTTAAGGTAATTGCCAACAGTTTGGGCTGACGTGCCGGTCGGCCAGCCTGACACTCACTCCCATAGGACCACCCTTTACAATCTCATTTATAAATGCCGCTTAATCAAATTTTTATTTATCGCTCCCCGAGTATTTTCGTCGCATGAATCCGTGATTATAATATTCAAACTTCAAAAAGTAATTACTGTTAATCAGCTTAATCAAAATTCCGTAATGATAATTCCGTGTATTACCGGTTGATATCAGTTTTATTCGATCATTTTTAGGGTTCCGTACCCAAAGGGTAAAAACGGGACCCTATTACTGAGACTTCGCTGTCCGTCTGTCTGTCTGTCTGTCTGTCATGAACCGTGATAGTTAGACAGTTGAAATTTTCACAGATGATGTATTCCTGTTGCCGTTATAACAACAAATACTAAAAACAGCATAAAATTAATATTTAAGGGGGGCTCCCATACAACAAACGTGATATTTTTGACGTTTTTTGCTCGATATTAATAACGGCAACAGGTAGAAGCTTGAAATATTCACAGAATATTTATTTGTATATTTTCTTCAAAAAATAATTATTATTAAATTAAAATAAAATAAATTAACGGGGGCTCCCATATAACAAACGTGATTGTTTTGCAGTGTTTTGCGATAATGGTACGGAACCCTTCGTGTGCAAGTCCGACTCGCACTTGGCCGGTTTTTATTATTCAAAGTCAAAGTCAAATATATTTATTTCAACTATGCCAATAAGCGGCACTTTTGAACGTCAAACATTAAATCTAAATTAAAAATGTACAAGTAATAAAAATTGACTCTACCGGGCGACCCATATCCATACTTACTAAAAATAAGTTTGCTAGTCGTGTAGAGGTAAAACCCCATATCGCGTGTCTTAGTATTGAATATAAATCTATCAAATTTCATATTTTACGGTCAAAAGGGTTGGATGATCAGTTCGAACATTACCCGGGCATTGCGGGTATCGATCAGTCAGACTGGCCGTCGTGTACGTAAATAAAAAAAGTATGATCATGATCCGTTTGCACCTTATTTTTATAGCCTCTTCGCAGTATATCATTTATATTGAACACGGAAAAATATTCCCCTAAAATTTTATACGTTCATTGGTTTCATTGGGGTTACGGTTGTAACTATAGCAACATAATAATGATATAAAGGTAACTTACGGTGCTCAGCGTTTAATCAAAATATTTTGTTGGAAATAATTTTCAAAGAATGCCCCTTAGAAATTAATATGGAGGAATATGCATACGATCCGTATTTCAGCGCAAAAATGTTGTAATTATGAAGTGTTTTTTATTATTTTAACAACATTAAAGTTGAAATGGAATGAAGTCGTTTTATATAAATGCAACAATGTACTTGATTGTTTAATAACACATAATTTAATAAAGTATGTCAAGTAACACAGTGGTTACATTTTAGTTATTTCTGTACGGATATACTCGTAATCATAAAACGGTGTTGGTTACTGCAATTTCAAAAGTTTATTTCTCTTATTCCGAGGGCAATGAACCACGCAATGAAGATGCTGTTTGTTTTGGCGGCTGCCGCCCAAATGTTTACCTTACGATTTCATAGTTTTTTTTTATATACCTACTCGAATTGAATTGATTTTCGAAGAGACTGAGTTTTTCTTTTTTAATGTGAATAGAAATAATTTCAATTATGAAAAGAGAGATTTGTATTGATGTATAGTTTTGTGTTGATGAAATCTTACCATAAAATATCGAATATTCTTCTGTTGGTTACATTATATTACAAGTACTCGTATATTTGTAGCTTAAATTTTCCAGCATAGGCAGCGTAAACTCGGCCTGGAAGAAACACGAAAAAAAAAATAACAGTTGAAAAACGCGTTGATTCGGTGAGACAACATGACGGGGGAAGCAGGGAAGCGTTGTCACACTTGAGATTTACAGGGAAAAGGCAGCGGGAAGGATAGCGGGGAGCGGGGAGCGCCACTTGGACACGTAGACCACCCCTCCCCCCGCGTCTCCCCGCAATGCCACTTATTCATCATTTACGTACATTTGAGTGTGATTTCGTTTGGGATCGGCCCAGAACTCCGGCCCTCTTACTCCATTACATTAGTTACATTAGACGTTACCGAATCTTGTTTTATTCAATTTCCACAGAGCTATTATCTTTCGCCACTCCTAGTAATAGGGATTCCTTTCCGAGACGTAATAATATTTCTCGGTTGTAGTGCCTCAAAGGTTTAAGGGATTGTATGTATTGTTATATGATGGCTTTATCATTTCATCTTACTAAAAACTCACTGCGGTTCATATGAGATTGTATCCTTGAGTTGCGGTTGAACCGCTGACAATTTATTCGGCCATGTAAAGTACGTTTACTGTCGCACAAAATTTTGCTTATGACATTACCTGTAGGCGAAGGCTATAAACATTTTAATTCTCAAGGCCCAACTTTACCACCTGACATAATTCTATCAGGTTATACGAGTAAACTGAAACAATACGTGGAAATTGAGTCCACATTTCCACGAGCGACCGCTGAGTTTGAAAAAGCCAGCACAACAGCTCACAGGGGGTTAATTGTTTGACTTTTGTCGTTAACTGTACCGGTCATGTTATACGTAAATAGGTACCCAGGTACCCAGGTACCCCGGTACCCGGTCCCTTTCACGTTCATGCGACATCTGCTGACTTTGTCGCGGCGTCATAATTATAGTATCGAACTCAGCTTCAGCCTCGTTACCGATAGGAAACCCCGTAAAAATCACGACGACCATTGTTAACTTGACGCGGCGTGCATTTTTTCCTCCAATATTACCGCGCATAAATAGTCAAGATGAAAACAGGTAGCTCGCCTTTGAGTTCGAGCTGTGCAGCGATATTGACATTGTAATGAAATCCCTCTTTAAACGTCTATGCTCTGATTGTTAAAATATGCATTGAAGAAATAAATTAGCTACATTTCCAGCGATCGAATTCATGGCGCTTTAATCATTGGGTCTCGGTTTAATAAGTCTACAGGCGACTCTTATAAGCAAATCTGTGAGACTCAGCAAAGAAATTATTTCCAGACTAAGCTAAATAAACAAATTTCAGTGTACCAGTCTGAACACGGTCTAACATAGTCTGTGACTGCTATTATCCCACAGAGCCATTATGTATTATGCGTTCTTCAGGAATATCTCTGAGTAACCTTCGCGGGAGGATTGCATAATATATGAACAGTAATTATTTCAACATTACGCTCGCCCGCTGTGCGTTGCCTTCACTTCGCTCCCAATTGTTTTTCCGTTATGAACTATCCGTACAAATTATGCAGAATCCCAACACATCTACCTACCGATGCTCCCTTTTGTATTTACTATTAATATATAAGCCGATGGCCCAATATAAAAATAAATAACTACGAAAAAGCGGAATTCTTTGAAAATTTATGGTCGTTGATAAAATAATATTGCTATTTGCAAATACGAGTTGTTTGTTTATGTGTTCATTCATCGTATTCAATTTTTTTTTTATTTCTTTTGTATTGACTGAGTTTATTTGTTGCAGATGGTCACCAGGACAAAGAAGATTTTTGTAGGAGGGCTATCGGCACCCACAACGCTTGAAGACGTAAAGAATTACTTCGAACAATTCGGACCGGTGAGTACTCGCATTCTTTTGTTTCTAGTCGTTAACTGAGGCTGGGTACTGTATTACCTAACTACTGGTTGGCAAGGCTCCGGTGGCTGCGGCCATTAGCAGAACGAATAGAACCGTTTATCCGACATATTCCACGCATTGTAGCCGCGTCGCCCGCGCAAAGTTGAGACAACTTCGCTCGCCAAATTTAATTTACACGAAACTTTTTGGAAAAGTGTGCTGAATTTGCACTGTCATGTCTCATTCGTTATTAGGCAACACTAATTTTACCCACAGCTAAATCATTCCATGCACATAATAATTAAACACGTTACCCTCAAATTTGGCGCGTCGGTCAAACTTGCAAACTGTGTTATTGTGATAATGCCCGCTTTACTTGTTTTGATGGAAATTCATAATATAGCGGCTTAGTTCCGAGCGATTAAATTCTAGATGTACACTGCTTTTTATTCCGAACGAACGCCATTATGTGAAATTGAAGCTTTCAACTAAATTAATGTTGTTTTAATGGATACTAAATAACTAAGCAGAGATTTAAATCAGGGAAACAATTTCTTTGTGCCGTTATTGTCTCAGGTCGATATTGAATAAGACTGTCGTCTTAGCACCAATCTATCGTCTCGTTTCTCGGAAAGCGTCACAGGAAAAGAGATCTTTGTGTGACTGTTTAAAGTTAATATTCGCGTGGCGATGCGCGCGTGCCTGCAAGTCTGCGATAACTTGGTCTTTGTCTGGCCGCGACTCAGCGCAGGTGTCTATCTACAAAAGTTTCGTCGTAATTAGCCCCGTATCTAGCATGGATGCGGACTAAGGAACTTTTCAGAATCCAACATTGGCTACAGCCGGGGAGTCATTGTGCCAGCGCTCAAAGTAATCGGAGCGAGGCAGCCGACAGCAACCACGCCGATCAGGACCTTCATTACCTATTATGAGAGTTTAGAATAAAGCCAACGAGTTTTTCGGAGTGAATGTGATTGATGCCGAGCGAAGGAAATATCCCGGGAGAGATAAAAGGAATTTAATGAAGAGTCTTTAAGAATAATGATTAAGGGAATGGTTATTCCTTTTGGTCGGCGGCCTAATGATGGGGTCTTTTGAATTACTTTTTGTGACTACGAAATATTGTGTAACCGCAATTATTCTAATTAAATACAAGATGCGAAGAAAAACTGACGAGACAAATAAATCTGAAGACTCCCGAGCCATGGTCTGTCTCACTTTGATGAGAACAGATTGGAACACGTGGGTAACAAAAATAACTTTGTTTCAACATCAATGTACAAGGTTCTTTTGAAAAGATCTTGCTTTACATTACAGAAATTGAGACCGTAGAATATTTACATGTTTCAATTGGTATTATAAGTAATATTGCCCTTATTGTGAGAGGTTTTCCTTATACTTTTCCTTCGAAGCCTCGTTACAAATATGGCTTCGAATGCTTACCATTTCACCGGCCTAAATGTTTATACTAAGCAAGTAAATTACGAAATACCATTATTACATTCAAGAACGCACACCGAGAATTCTGATTACAAATTAATTCAATAACATTGAAGCCGTGCACTGTGCTCCCGGGTTGGCGTCATTTCGTAAGGGTGTCACATTTTGAGCAAGTTTAATTAACAATCTAGTCGCTTTTGTAGGTGCCTTCATTAGTGTATTTGTGGATAAACATTGCGCAAACTCGGCGCGTGCGTGTGGCTCGTGCGAGCCGAGCGATCTTGCGAAGTCGCCCGATCACGTGCGAGCCACGGTGAAGTGTTGTGACTGCTGCCGGCGTACTACGCACTACGCATAGCCCCGGTTTGCGTACTCTGTGCCTCGGATGTCCCGATACCGGCTGTCTACGTGCGAGCTTTTCAAATGCAAACTGTCTCAGAATATCAAATGAGCCACTTAAATACCGAACACAATGCCTACGCCCACCTGAAGCCGCGGCCGAGACGTATGCACGCAACGCCGTAAATGAAAGCCCGTCGGCCCGGGGGTGGGCGAGGTTCGACCCCGGTAACGATTTCCTTCAGATAATGGCGAATTTTCTGATGAAAGCTGCTCGACGGTGCCCTTTCAAGGATTTAGGAACCGCCGGATTTATGGGCCGAACGGTCTTCGCAAATTCTGTCCGTCACGACACTGCTTTCCCTATCGCATGCATAATGGCGATCTATTCGTGAGATTTCTCCGTGAGAGCATTCTTTCATTGGGGAACTTTTAAGTAGGACTGTCGGGACAGAAGTAAAGAGTTATAGAGATAACGTGCCATCGGTAGTTTAATCTGCACAGATGTGGGGTATAAAAAAGAACAGATTGCAGCGGGTTAATTTTATGGCGCGAGAACGCTTAAGCTAAAACAAACACGTACGGGAAATTACTTCCGGGCATACATTCTCTGAAACAGTTTTAAGGTGAAGGTAATTTGCCAAATCCAGTTGTGTATGAAGCGCTCACGTGTTCTTGAGTTATCTTGCTGAGTACGAATATTAAGTGATGAATTATATTTTAAAGTATAATGGGGCTTGTCGGTGTGTTGCTGAAGATTAAGAGCTTTTGGTCGTAATATGATATAAAAGTTGCTAGAGAATATCGCCGAAGATAGTAAAAGTAGTTAAAATAGTATATTAAAACATCAGTGAAATAAAATAAAGACTAACTAAAATAGTGGCCCAATGGTAGCGGCCGCGACTTAAAAGTTGTAGGTCGTGGGTTCGAGCCCAGGCAGGCGCTTTACTTTGTGTAAATTATTTCATCACCACTGCTCTCAAAAACGGTGAGGAAAATATCGTGAGGAAACCGGCATGTCCTAGAACCAAAAAAAAATCGAAGACATGTGACTAGCACCAACCCGCACTGGGCCCGCGTGTTGGATTACGGCCCATTCCCTCTCACAGAGAGGAGGCCTGTGTCCCAGCAGTGGGAACATTGATAGGCTGATGATGTGATGTGATGTGATGTGAAAATAGTATTGCATTGTAAACAGATCGTAAAGGTAGTTAACGTATTAGACATGTCAATTAAAGTGTCACGAACTTTACCGTTACTGCCACAATCTGTCAATCAAGGTCAAACTTTGACCAAAATTGACATGTATCCAACTTTATTAGGATGAATGAGTATAACTTGTGTTAGATATCATGAAAGTTGTTCTATCTCACGAAGGCGGGTTACGTGACTTTTATGACGTCGAAATAAGAGTCATTTTGTTACGATTCATCCGCCTTCGCGATATGGTTGTTCTATACCTAACTAAACCCAAATTTTTCATGTCAGAATACTTTAAAGAAATACTTAAAAATTGTTTTGTCAAAATCAATAAATCTGCCATAGTCATTACTGTCGAATGAAATGATTAACATTGTATTATTTACAAATAAAATACATAACTTACATAAGTCTGTATACTAACTGAGCCGTGAAGAAGCTTTCGTAACCAGTAAAACGATTACAGTGCAAGACAGTTTCTAGAACCACATTTCCGTGTAGTAATTTGACGTGTAGAGACGTATTGACAAGTCATTGCTACAAAGCTAAAAACAACCCTTTTCCGCAATATTTTTTACGACTTCCACGAAACGACAATCCGCTGAATCCTACAAGGTCTTTCCATTACTACAAAATCAGCGTGGGAGGTAAAAAGGAAAGAAAACAGAACTCTTGTAATATGTAAATCGTAGTCGAATTCACTTGAAAGTCGAAGCTGGCGTCCACGATGCCGACTTAAAAATTAATTAGCCGAACGACCGGTGTAATCGCTGAAGCCAGCACCGATTAGGAGTTATCTGGGAATCATTGCTCTCGCAGTGTTGACTCCATCGTCCGGTGCGAGAGTGCCCTTTCCCTCGCCGGACGCCTGGCGCTTAGGCTCTTCTACAACCCCGCCCGCAACCCCTGTCTGCCAATCTCTGCCCCCAGTCGACAGAAAACGCACACTTGCCCCTAACAATTTCACCACGGATTGCTTATATTTTATTTTTTTCTCTTCTCATGAAAATGTATGGCCGTCTTTATCTGTCTATCTGCCTCGCTAAAGCGATCTTATATTTAATGTTAAGCGGACAACTTTATTCACAACAATTCTGGCCGGAATGTTTAAGTAAAAATGCTTTTCTCGGTGAATATTATTTTTAGATTTGGTAACGCGAGAAAAATAACCGATTATATTTTCATCCGCCGAGGTAATTGTTTCTTTATATTTGGGGGAATTTACGTCAAGTTACTCCAACGTTATAATATTAAGTAAGGTGATATGAAATTATTAAAATACCGTAATCATAATTTAGGCTGAAGTGAGAATGATTTCTGTGGTTAGAAATTTTATCAAATTGCAGTACTTTCTCCTAATTTAACGCCTTACTCTGTTGAATGAAGGGCTCGAGGCAACGCTCAAGTTACCCAACCAATATAAAGTTGTCAGCGCGTTCGCTAAGCGTCGCACGCACTAGAGGAGGGTGTCTTTGAGGAAGTTCCGTTGCATGCTTGATTCGCTATTGTTTTAGCCGTCGAGCGAGACCAAACTCTGACCGTCGTCGCTCCGTCGATAACTAGTTCGCTAGTACGATCCAACTTGCACGATTACTTGTTATTATCTCAACATACGCTCTTAACTTTGTATCGGCTATCGACATGTTCTCTTCGAGTCTTGACTGCGACTGGTGGCGGGAATTGCGAACAGACTTGCTCTGCATACGGCCGGGCGAACGACTTTGTACAACTGCTTTCTAACAGTTCTGATTCGACTTAGTTTCTTCAATAGTTAATTTCAATTTTAATATTATTGTATCCTGGAGAAATTCTCTAATGAAATTATATCTCTTCAGGAAAATGTGAGTTACGGAAAACGTTGGAATAAGTGGACTCAAAGCGTACTTGAGAATATATATATTTACTGATAATGTTATCGTAGGACATAAACCCAGTGGTTATTGCAAAATTCAGGGGATGTGTCGAGTGTATTTGACCAAAGCAAACAGTCGAAAAGCGATAGGTACCTAGTCAACTTTAATGCTCGCTCACTATCTAAACATCGTTTAATGTCAACAGTACTCGAACTGTAACTGAGGCGGGTCAGGAATTCGGTGTACGATAGTTAGCTACGATATCATCGGAGGCCGTATATCAATCAGTTGTTACAACGCTCCACGGTTGTCGTTTATCTTCGGGGCCGCTCGGATCTGTCTGTCCAGATTCGTGCATTGTTCCGACATTAGCCGTGGCCGCCGAAACGGTGGATGTCTGAAATGCCAGTGCGGTAGTGGCGTTCCTGTTGCAAGCGCATCGAGCGCCCGATAGCATTTCCAATTTCCTGACTTAAATTGCTCTAATTTGGTTATGCGCTGACGGTTGATCGAAGGCTGCTAGCGTAGACCGCCGGCGACACTCGCGTTGCTACATGTAAATTTGATATCAATTTTGAATGGAATTTCAATCACTTGTTCGTTTATTTTTTGTAATATTTTGGCTCATAGCTTCAAAACCCCTGCGTAACTTTTTTAGTAGGTTACTTAAGTAAACAAAATTTAAAAGGTTTTTTTGAATAGTTAGGTAAGTAATTTCACTAAATACTTGTCAAAGCAAGTCACGGATGTAACTTTTACAGTTCCTTTCACTTAAAATAGAACAGAAAAAATAAAGTTTTTTTCAATAGTTGTTACAAATGGCCGTGTATTATGGTAATGGCTACCTAATTGAGGCCTTACAACTACAATTGCTATTAAAACTAGTTCTAAGGGCACTCGTTAGTTTAAACGCTACACGGATTCAATAACGTCACAATAATTACACGATTTCAATTTATTGCTCACGCTATTTTACAGAAATAGTTTTCAAGAAATATTTTTAAAACTTTGGCCTTTTATAGTGTGTTACACATTTTATTTCCTACGAAAGTAAAAATAAGTCAGCAGGTAGAGCAAACCCCTTATTTAACAAGTAAAATTTAAATTTAAACCTACCCATTTTTATTTCATGCTACATAATTTATCTAGTTTTAGACATGCTTCGATTGACAATCTATTACATACGTAATTATGATGCGATATGTTGCGAAAACTCCCCGATTCAAACAATAAAACGCCCGCGATTTTTATCAAACATAGCTAAGAATACTCTCAATAAAGTCATACAAAAAAAATTTAATCCAAATCGGTTCATCCGTTTAGGAGCTATGATGCCACAGACAGAAACACAAACACACAGGTACAGACGTCAAACTTATAACACCCCTATTTTTCCGTCGGGGTTAAGAAGATTTTGTTTTTATGTTAAGAAAAGAGAGGGTTATGGTCAGCAGTGGGCGAAGTCAGTATTCAGATTATGATTATGAAAGATTACCCAAATAATAGATAATCCTATTTTGGTACTACACTGTATTCGATACATTATTTATTGCTGTCTACCAATCAACAAAAAACCATTTTCAATTAAATAAAACTGTCAAACAATACTACAATGTATCCGAACTCCTTAATGCCGACATCTCAATTGTTTACATCGTACAGAATTATCTACCGATTGGAATTACACTGAAGATTGATCGGAGTCTGAGTGATAGAGAGGCACACTGACAGATTGGCAATCTATAGCCGCAGGGTATTCCTCCCTAGACTCGATATTAAAGGGAAAACGTGAACATAGTTAATACAATAATAACTTTCAATTGGATGTCAGTATAAATTTTATTCATTTGTATTGACATAAAATGTGAGCAGTGGTGGCCCAGTGGTATCGGCCGCGACTTACAAGCTGTAGGTCGTGGGTTCGAGCCCAGGCAGGCGCTTTACTTTGTGTAAATTATTTCATCACCACTGCTCTCAAAACGGTGAAATAAAACATCGTGAGGAAACCGGCATGTCCTAGAACCCGCACCCGCACTGGGCCCGCGTGGTGGATTACGGCCCATTCCCTCTCACAGAGAGGAGGCCTGTGTACCAGCAGTGGGAACATTAATAGGCTGATGATGTGATGTGATGTGAAAATGTTGAGCATATTAGAAAACCTGTCATCCAATCAAAAAAGAGGAAAAGGATGCGAATGGACAAACGTCAAACTCTGAAAAAATCTAAAAAAATATGTTGAACCATTTCATTTTCAAAAACGTGACTTTAGTATCACGTTCAAAAGAAAGGCTTCAAATTAAGACGTATTTCTTGTGATTCATTGACGAACTAAAATCCTGAGTACCTACTCTCCGTCCAGCCTGTCATTTTACATTTTACAGATGCACTCTTAAGAAGTTTCATAATTATTAACAGGCACCTATAGACAATAAAATGCAATACTTCATGGACGCTTACAGTAGTGAAGCGACGTGCTTATTCTATTTTATTATTATTAATATTGGATATAGAAAAACAGCAAATAAAATAACTAAAATACTTACGATTTTATTACGATGCAACGTTGGATTCTTCTCCATTTAAACTGGTATCATCTCTAGAATCCTCAGTAACATTAATTATTAATTCACGAGTGCACAAATTGTGCATAGCAATTTGTTAAATCGATTACAACTACTTCATTGATAAAGTCAATAATTGTTATAAAAAATCGATTCAGCACCGCATTTGTTCATCACTAAATGATAAGTTTTTGAGCTGTCAAATGTAAATTTACAGGTTGGACGGAGACAAATAAAATTTAAAAATTTAAAAAACCCCCGACACATTTTCATTTCATGCTACATAATTTATCCAGTACATAGTAGATACGCTTCGGCTCGTATAGGAGGAGCTCGTGGCTAAATAATAACAGCCGCACGGGTCGATCTTCAAAGTTAAGCAACGCTTGACGAGGTCGGTCCGTGGATGGGTGACCATTTCAACATACCGAGTTTCCTCCGTGCCTCGGAAAGCACGTTAAGCCTTTGGTCCCGGCTGTCATTTGAAGATCTTTGACAGTCGTTACGGGTAGTCAGAAGCCTGAGATCTGACACCAGTCTTGCAAAGAGGCATTGTGTTACCCAGTTACTGGGTTGTGGAGGTCAGATAGGCAGTCGCTCCATTTAAAACACTGGTACTCAGCTGAATCCGGTAAGACTGAAAAGCCGACCCCAACAATAATTGGGAAAAAGGCTAGGCAGATGATAGTAGATACGCTTCGATCGCAAATATATTGAACACGTAATTATGACACGATATCTTGCGTAAACACCTCGATTAAAACAGTGAAACGCCCATAATATTTGAATGGCTAAACCGATATTATTCAAACATAGCTAAGAACACTCTCGACAAAATCACCTTTCAAACAAAAAAAATCTAAATCAAAATCGGTTCACCCGTTTGGACGCTACGATGCCACAGACAGACACACATATACACAGATATACATCAACATATAAAACCCCTCTTTTTCCGTCGGGGGTTAAAAATGGGAAAGGCTACAAGTCACAAATGTCAAAATATTAGAAGGAAAATTTATGAGGATTCCTAGACAAAGCAAAAACAAATCAAGCTAAGAAAAACGCATCATTGCTGAAAAGTTAAAAGCAAAAACAGAACATTTAAAATAGCACGAGTTTTGTACAAAATTACAAACAATTTCTGAGTCAGTATTGAGAGGTTTTCTTTTTGTTAGCATCGGAACAAAACGCCCCTACAGTACCAATATATTATTCTAATAGGGAACTAATTACCCCCACTCTCCTTTATAGAACCACGGAATTATTCCTCGAGGAGTTTCTAAACGTTTATTTGTACAGTTTTTGTATCGTAAGGGTGAATAGCGACTTCAGATTTAGGTATAAACAGAATAAAGGAGGGTATTTTGTTTGGGAGAATCAATTTGAAAAGTTTTATTGAAATAAAATATTGTACCGATCATTATTAGTTTTAATCAGCTTTTGTGAATAAAAGATAGACAAAAATTATCTTTAGAAATGAGAAATCTTTTCTTGTTTTCCCAGAAATCAGAATAAATAATACCAGATTACTTAGAAATATACAAAACTTTGAAATATTATGCTTTCAAGAAATATTCTACCGTCTAGACGATCAAAGAAAAATACTACCAACCCCGTAAAATAATATATCCATATGAATTTAAAAACAATATCATTCAACACTGTTCTGTCGCACGACAGATTTGTAATATAAATAGAAAATAAATTGAATTCTAATATGACGAGACGTAGGTTTATTTTTGTATGAGCGAAATGAGGCAACAATGTTGAAATAGTTTTCTTCATGAAGTATGGGGTGAGGTTTGGGTTCGGATTAGGGTTACCATTTGTCAGGAAATAATAGATTTATTGAAATGCTAGTCCAGTCTAGAGAAACCAGTATTCATTTTTTTAAAGGCTTTTGATTCATAGCGGATTTTTTTTTAAGTCAAGCTTAAAAACATAAGAACATTCCATGGTGCCGAAACAAGCTTCAGCTAAAACTTATTCCTCTCAATTTATTTCGGCTTATAATTCAGACCTTCTTTTCCTTCCTTAACATCCAAACACAATTACACACCCTTGCACAGAAAAAGGGCCAGCATTTAAAAACACATACACCACAATTTTCTTCAAAAAGCCCGTTTTTCCTAAGACGGTAACCCTATTCCGGATAAACGCACCCCCGGGCAAGCGATTTGTATTAGCCGTCTAGTGCTGTACTCGTAATTGTCGATGCCGCGGGCAACGTCGCACTCTCTACTCGTAAGAGGGGCAAATCCGAAAAAAAAGTAATGAGAAACCTCCAATCGATAGTCCCTTTCGATGTCTCGTTGAGAACTTACGATTTTATTAGATTGTTTAGTGAGCTTATAGAGCTTTTGTTTCTTTTTACCTGTTATCACAGTTTAGTGCGTCAGGCTCATGCTGAGTGCCGAAAAACTACACATATTCAGAACACACTTCCAAAAAGTTGAATTTTAATTAACGTAAAAGCAGATTCACATAAAACACCAATCTAGTAACCATTGTACAAAAATCGCCACCATACTTTTTGACTGCATAAAATGTTTTTACATTGCTACACGGAATATAAATTTATAAACTCAATTGAAATGCTATAAATACAATTCACGCGTCAACTGCTTGATCCTGTTACAATGTCCGAGTTGATGGGCCGATATAAGCCGATCATTTGCAATATAAAAATAAACGCGAAGTTGTTGGCCCGACGGGAAACGATTCAACCTACTGATGTTATTAATTCTCCTTTAGTGTATTCCATTTTAATTGGAAAGGTGTGCTACTTTTTCTGCTTTTATGAGTAAAGATTTTTGCGTATTTATTTTTATTGAAGTATTTTTTTGATTTTTGTGTGTAGTTTATTGCTTTGTAGGTGTTTATAAAATGTAGCCATAAAGAGAAGATAATGAGCAGAAAAGCCATAAGGAGAGTAAAAGATGCTCCCCGCAGATAAAATCCCTCATTCGCCATTTTTGTTACCCCTGTCTGCTATATGATCATCATCTGCATAGCCTTTTTCCCAATTATTATTGGGGTCGGCTTCCAGTCTTACCGGATTCAGCTGAGTACCAGTGTTTTACATGGAGCGACTGCCTATCTGACCTCCACAACCCAGGAACTGGGTAACACGATACCCCTTGGCAAGACTGGTGTCAGATCTCAGGCTTCTGACTACCCGTAACGACTGTCAAAGATCTTCAAATGACAGCCGGGACCAAAAGCTTAACGTGCTTTCCGAGGCATGGAGTAAACTCGATATGTTGAAATGGTCACCCATCCACGGACCGACCTCATCAAGCGTTGCTTAACCTTGAAGATCGACCCGTGCGGCTGTTATTATTTAGCCACGAGCTCCTCCCTAGGTACTTATATGATCTGATAGAATATTAAAATCGATCAATTTATAACGCTTTTAGATTTTCCGTTTAATCAGCAATATCGTGCATTTGTGGTTTAGTATAAAGCGATACAAATTGTGCTATTTAATGAGGCTTATAATCGATTCTATAATGTGAGTTGTATATATAATGGACTCATTTATAATTTATAACTACATTTAAATCCAGGGTTGCAATAATTTAGCTAAATTATTTCTGAAAAATAAATAGGTTTGAATTAGTAAAAGATAGATTGATTTTATAATAAAAATGTGTCTGCGAATACAGATCCGACTTCCACGTATAACCTACATAGGTAATACATAAAAACAGGCAACTGATAAGGTTTTTTCATAAAATACTCACTGAAAGATTACAATTTCAATAAAAAGAAGACTTTTATACTTCAAAGCATCTTTAAGTCAGAAGGTTTGTGTGGGCCGAAGAATTAAAACACGTGGGTATGGATATCTTTTTGTAATATTTTTCTACTGGCTTCTGCCAGCGGTTTCGCCCGCGTGAAGAGTGTTTTCTTATTCCAATGGAACATTATACCGGGGTGAAAAGTAGTCCATGAGCTATTGCAGACTATAATCCACCTTTGTGCCAAATTTCATCCAGATCCGTTCAGCCGTGCTGGCGTGATTGAGTAACAAACATACATCGCAAAATAAACAAAAACAAAAAAAAAAAAAAAAATATCTCGAAACAACATACATTCGTACATTCAGAGTTCGTATCACAATAACGTACATTCAGAGTTCGTATCACAAAAACACATTACAAAACGCACGATTTTATCCACTATAGGTCATATTTTCAACCCTTACCGAAAGCGTGGTGATAACGATTGGGAAAATGTTAATGAATGTCAAACGTTATCACGTGATCAAACCTTTACATTTTGGCATTTTGGCCATGGCCATCATTGACATAAAATTACACTTCTCTAGAGCCTCAGAGCCTCAGATGTTCAGACGTTGAAATTAAATCAATGCGACAATCCCACACAGCAACAACGCTTGCCCTCAACAACAGTCGTATCTAATTTAGAGTTAGTGTCATGCGTTCACGCGAAATAATTATTAATATCCTGAGCGTACTAACAATAATTATTATGATTATAGGAGATACGCAATCTGTATAACTCAGTTGCCGTTCGCAGGGAATTACTTCAGTTATATAACAAACCAAGTCTGGTAGGACATTGTCGTACTGTCATATGTAGCAATTTAACTTGTGCTATCGGTAGCAGAACTTGTGCTTATGTGCTATAGGATAAGTTAGAAATTCAGGTAGGTATAGGTACTAGACCTAGCCTAGTTCTATTCGACTACCTTGGGTGTTTAAACGAGGCTCGGTACAGAACACTGGAAGTAAGCTCGGTTTTCCAAAGCGTGTAAGCCAATTTTAGTTTCGTGCTACGCCATTGTGCTACGGCCTACGAGATTTGCTGCTACGAATTTTGTTGCTACGACTTCTCTATGCAGTTCCATAAATTCAAACTCACAAGCGCAGTCATCATACATCAATGACTATTAATGTATTCAAATCTATATCTAACATACAATTACGTTTCATGCATTCATGTGAAATTAATATATAATATCCTGTGTACAATTAGCATTACTCTGTATACAATACAAATACATGAATAGCTTATGTAAGCGTTACATCGATTATTCTATCAGACTGGTATGTTTTACTTATCTTGGTATAATAATAAGATTCAGTTTAAAATAAGAAAATCAGTGAAAGTATTCGAATGAACTGGCATCAGACAGTAGCCGTCTTATTCAAAGTTCTTTAGAATCGAAAAAGCTCGCTTCTCGCGTGTGTGCAAATTCACTCACCGAACTAAACTTAACTCAAAGCTGATTTGGCTCAATTAGTCCTCTTATATCTTCCCAACTAATTAATTAAAGTATTTTAATTTGGCAATCCCCTTGTCTTCGTGCCGTATATAATTCTTTGTTCTCACATCAAGTTTTCCTATAAAAACCGGCTTTGCATGTGGATCAAGCTGTTAAATTATTCCTAAATTTTGATTGCCTCGTAGAAATCCGTCCGGATTCTGCGGAGGGGCTCTTCGTTTTTTCATTCCCGTTCCGAGGGACAATTAGGTATGCTAATTCATTTTTTTTATGACGGGTTTGAGGAAAAATGCTACGAAAAGATCAGTTTGTGATGGAGATCACATTGTGGCATTTGTATTTGCAGACGAAAAAATAATCTAAATTAAATCAAATCTAATTCGAAACCTATGGCGAATTCAGTTGTGTTAATAAATCCGAGTATTTTGTTTATTTGTCTTCGTGTTCATACATATTCCACTCAAATAGGCACGCGTTATGTAAATGCCGTGGAATTGGCCTAAATGTTGTCACAGCGTGCGTACTGCGACATAATCAGTTCCTATAAACATTTAGAGGGGATGGAATGAATCCACGTCGCGCACAGAGGCAGCGGGACACGGTAAACATAATTAGGCGAACGGCCATGTTGATTGGACTAGACGCGCCGACACTTCCCGGAAGAAATTGCACGTGAAAGGTAATATTTCACTCGGATGAGATCCTTTGATACGCATCTTGGTCACGGCACTTCTGTTTTATACATAAAATAAGATAAAATTCTATCAGACAGCATGTGTTTTCCTGGTGTGACCAGATTTTAATTTCTTATCGAAAAGCTCAGCCCCGCGGTAATAAGTTTAACACACGAAATAATCGTAACTTTATCATAAAAATCCAGGTTCGCCTGTTTCACTACCGAGTTACGGTTATTTTCAATAGTTAAATTCAAAACGGCCGCGGATCGACACGTACAATGTTTACTCAAGTATCTTCGCGCCGGGTTCATCCGGAACAAAGTTTGAATTATATTGTTAATATTAACATTCCGTACGCAAACTAAAGTAACTGGTGTATTGTTAACAAGTTACTGTTTGTTTTATCACTTACGCATTATCCGGTGACGTGGGGAGGAAACGGCGAAAAATAACAACATGAACGGGCTGTAGGTGACAATTCGAAGTGTCAAATAATTCAAGGTGCGGCGCGGCGTTTCTCACAATCAGCGAGATCTACAGCCGTAGCGAGCGAGACAACGAACGTACCTTTTTTCTATCCATTCGGTTTGTTTATTTCTCGTTTCACCTTATAAATATAAGAGTTCGGCATCTCTGCACGAATTCCCAAGATGAAAAGGTATTTTTCACGCGCGGTGTTCGGCGCGCCAATGCTCCCCGCAGCGGCTAAACTGCAAAGCTTTTCCTTATCAATGCATGAGTAATCATCATATTTATTTCAACGTTTTATGCGAATATACTTGCGTTTACGTAAGATAGTTTGTTGGTCTACAATTATGCAAACTGCATAAATGTAGATGAGATTACTGTAGATATTTTCTCAGTCAAGCTTTATCGAATTAAAATTGAATTTGAATTTGCATACTTTATTAAAATAATTTACAAACAAACTCGAGTAATTTGCATTTTGTATTGTCATTGGCAACGCGTTGTATTAGCACTGAAACTGAAAAAAATAAGTGCTCGTAATTTGTTGAGTATAAAAAGATATGTGTTTTATCACGGTGGAAGAAAAGAATGTGTGTCCTTTAAATCTTATCGTCAAGTTGAGCCATCACAACACATTCCTCACTTGCGTTATAATGTCGTAACGTTACATTTTAGATATCGTAAAAAAAACAAAAGCAAGCGTGCGCGGAGTAATAAAGCTTCTCGATTCACAACAGAGAGAATTAAAGTTCTTTTAAGGAAAGTTGATTTTAGTATACGCGGAATGTATCCAAAGTAATAAGAATTCTCTATTGGGGCGGTCCGTGGGGCAGGGGCAGGCACTTTGACGAAAAAACGATGATGAAGCACGATCATGTCGCCCAGACCCCCGCCTAGCTGACTGACAAATTGTCGAACATTTTTTTCGCTAAAATTCCTTTCCTTCGAATCCAATTATTGAGCCTCACCGATAGAACACTTGGGTGTCTTTAGTTGGGCCTGTGAGAGGTTTATTTACTTGTTCCGCTCGACATGAGAACACGGTTTATTTTTAACCCGTGCGTCGTCGTGCGCTCGCTCACGTAAATTGTATGCATTCAGCGTTTGTTTTAGTGTTGCAAATATGAAAAAGACGTGGAGAGGCCGACAGAATATTGTCTCCGTTGTGCGCTGGAAGCGGCCGGTGAGGGCTGATGGAGTAATATTTCCAATGCAAACATGTTTTCGGTGCGCTCTAATTTTATTCTGTTCCACGTTTGGTACAATAGGATGTGCAATTTCGTTCAGCTGAGGCTGCCTAAATTGGTCTGTTATGCAAACATCAAATAAAGCGAGTGAGTGTAAGCATTCAGTGATATAATATGAGCGATGTTGAAATAAGCTTAGCATTTCCAGAACAATTCAAAGAATACGTTAGAATTTGTTATTGCTTGATTTGAAAAGCGAATTTTAAATTGCTTTCAGGATAGTGCATTTTACATTTATAAATCTGTTTCATAACTTTGTTACGCTGCATTGTTTTAGTAGATGAATCGTTATGAGAACACCGTGCTAGACGATTTAAAAGTCAAATTCGGTATCCTGTTTGTTGCATTCCTCGGTATAAAATCTCGAATATCTAAATCAGACGTATACTTTAATAGGTAGGTACATCCACAAAATCTTCCAAGCGACTAACATTGTTGAACAAAGTTATAATTTATTCCTGAGAAGCAAAAGTATCGCCTATGAAAATACAATGGTGTGACACGCGGTGACAGGGCGGCCATCACAATCCAACGTCAAGCATGTCTCGCCGAACTTTTCCCCAGATAGCAGGAATGTGTTCCATTGACAGCTGTAAAATATAAACAAGCAGATAACGCAACAGAGCCCGGGCCGACCATCCCTCTAAGCGAAGGAAACCACAAGCAACACTCTAACTCGATACAAACCGTGATAAAGGTTCGATTGTATGCAGTAAATAAAATATGACTTGGCCATATTTCCACTTTCGTTTCTTCTCGTTTTATGTCCCTTTTTTCTGGCCTCCCTGGGAAACCGTTCATACAAAATACCTTTCCGATATTGCCCAACTTTATTAGCATCGGGCACGTGTTTTTATATCTGAAATATCTTTCACTTCTGCGGCACTTCTGTGGAATAAAGATTGCCATATGTGCTCCGACATTATATCATGATATATAAGAAAAGTTATTTCCTTTCATTCTTGTAATTTATTATAAGTGCCATCGGTGTTGAGACCTGGGAAGTAGACGCGATTTCATTTGCGACTAACTTGAGTCGTTTATCAATACGGCAGGCCTATAAAACTGTTTTATTATAACAAATTTTATTTTCGGTTACTTTTTAAGGATGCGGTTATAGGAATATTGTTTTAAATACGCGTAATTCAAAGTGCGTGGTTAGAAATCGGGCGTGGATTGAGCTTACGACGCAAATAAATAGCTTCTTCGAAAGCTATCCTGAAAGCGAATTAGAATAATGCGCTGCGATTTGGCGTTTCAACAAACGAGAGAGCAGAACGGCCCTCGGTGGATTATTCGGGTGTTCGGGTGGGTTCGCCTGAATTTGGGTATAAATGGAGGTGTCGTGACTATAAGGGAGATTCACGATCGGCTGAGGAAGCACACTGTATCGGATAGTGCAAGAATCAATCGTGTGAATGTGTAACATTAGAATACATGAGGATTTCTGCGAGAAAACAAAATATCTACAAATCGTAGATGCTAAATACAAAAGCTTAGCTCTTACAAAATGCAGACGAAGCGGAAAAGGGGGAGGAGCAACTTTGTCTAACTGTGGGTATCAATTGTCTGTGTTTATTCGAACTAAAGTCCCAGTAGGACTACCGTTCTTTGAGCAATAATAATAATCCTTCCTACATGTATTGCCGCTTTGCGAAAAAATTCAGTACATTAAACGGTAATAATACAGAAGATACAGACAAAGTTAGCAATGACAATAAAAATCTGGGGAACATAAAATCACAGTTATTTCGACTAACGTCCTACATTGTGGTAAAATTGATCAAACAGGGACATAAAAAAAAAATATATAAATATAAATATGAAGTAATAATGCTCTTTCACTTCCCAAACCAATAATATTATCTCATGTATGTATTTAAAAGGTCACCGCTTAAATTGTACTGTCCCTTAGAACCCTTCAGTCACAACTCTATAGTTACAGACATCAAATAACATTTGCTTTATAAGGGTAATAATATAAACCACAAAAGATCCTTATAATATTCGCCGTTATCCTCAGTGAAAACGCAGAGAAAATATATTTCATTAGAGGCATTAATATGAAGTATTCTAAGTATATAAGCTTGGTTTCGTGTCAGATCAAATGGCGACCTGCCCTCGATGCTAATGTCTGAGATTAATGGAATTACCCACGACGAGACCACTACGAGAGCAGACTCGCTAAATTCTTGTCATAATGGCTTTGAAGTTTCGAGAGGATTTTTGATAAGGTCTATGAAGATATTAATGTGGTTATTCTGAAATCAAAAACTTTGTGAAAGGTTCTGGTGGATGATGGTGATTTGCGATGTGTTGATATTATGATTTTTGATACAGTATACAGATTAGAAAAACAAGAGTCGAAGCATGACAGTACTAAAACCAAAACGCATGAGTACCAAGACAGTAGATATGAAGATAGAAATAATGAAGACATAGTCTGAGAGGAGACAAAAAAAATACACAAATCCAATCCGTGCAGAGATAAAGCACAACAGAAAACTGTATCGCAATACGTAAAGGCGTAATCTTCATTTCATAGGTCTCGTCATAATACAAAAGATCGTAAATCAAGGAATTGCCAATAAATAAGTTGCAATAAACCATACCGTGATGGTGGAGGTTAACTCATTTTTGAATTATTGGATGGTGGGGAGATCTCATACTGCGCGCAACATGTGTTTTATATCATCTCATCTCTGCTGTATTTCGTAACATCAAGCTCCGTAACAGAACGTACCAGATTGAAAACGGAGAAACTACATGGAGGATTCAATATAGCAAAGGAACGAGAAATAGGAAGCCGAGTTGCATTCATACATGTTGAAAAGTCATAATATGATTTCGAATCGAATGCGGCGCGTATGTACGTTTTTATGGTCTTTGTAAGTTCTACGAATAAAATTTTATTCAAATGTAACCCCATCTTTATATATCCAGAGGCTTAGGGGACGTACGTACGTTCATCTTTCGGGATATGCGATGATTTGAGTCCTCCATACATCCCTCGTGTACTTTATCTGTTCCATTACCTACAGCTAAATCCTTATCATCGTTTGCTTGATCCTCGTTGAAATTTCAATAAGAACCCTCAAAGTATCAAAATATTCATTACAGGGAAATATCTGCTCGGATATTTAATACTTTGGCGTTCAACGTACACAATTTCCTCAGTCTCGCCTTTAAAAAATTACGTCTATTAACTACCGAACCTAAAACTTTTTATGACCCAACACGAAGCTTTAAATACTTTCAAATGCCGTCCTTAAAATCAATAAAGGCGTACTTTCATCAACGTCCAAGTAATAAAACCTGCTTAACTGTTATCCGCGGCGATGGAATTAGATAATGTATCTTTGTGAAAAGTTCGTTTTACTAAGTTAAAAGCTGTAAAAATCTAATTGCTGTTGGCTATAAATATTTGGCGTGGAAGCAGCGTGTCGCGCTGAATATCGATAGGGCAGGGCGCACCGTAATGCATGTCAATAAGGATCCTTACAATTTACCGAGGTACCCGTGTAACCAAATTCTTGGTGTCATACATTTTGAGGGTTTGATTTACTGTTGACGCAATACATCATTTATTAGGGTGAATCCAACAATAATCGGGAGTAATAATAATGTGATCGGGACGTGCGGTCTCGGCATGGAGGGTCTATCAATTCGCGTGGCGTTGATAGGTGAATGGGAGGAGAATGGAAGGTAGCAGAATACTAGACATTGCTTATTGTTTTTTGTCCAGATATATTCAGAATGCCTAACCTTGCTTGATATGCCGAAAGAGATTTGAAATTCCAAAGGGACAAATCACATATCGCAACCCACAAAATGGACCCATCCCAAATACAAAGCAAAATCTAAAAATAAAACCACAATAATCTGTGAAACTTCCACGACATTTACCTTTATTCTTTGTGTCATAAACTGTCTGATTTGTCATATCAACTCATATATCAAGGCTTCGGTGGGCAAGATTTAGATTCGGGTATACCTGTCAATCTGAAAAAACGTCAACGCTTTTGCGTCCTCCACCAAATTGACACTATGACGTAGGTATGGCGGAAGCGGGAACCCTTTTAACGTCACTTGTATGGGTTTTGATGTAGCCCTCCCGGGGTAAGCAGATCTTGAAGTCTTTTGATATGGCGACAAAAAATGAGTTGGTTTAGATTATAATATTCGGTACTTGGTAGCAAAAGTCAGTATATGCAAAATCGATGATACACCAAAACAGAAAACGGAAACACTTAGAAACGGTAAACCATTAACCACAAAGAATAACACAGAAAGCGATTCAAACGACGAAAAAGACAACAAAGTTCATTGAAAATACAACATTAACGTTACAACTGCATTCATCAATAACAAACAAGAGAAACACACTAACAACATACATGAAGAGGACTAGAATACTGAAGTACATTTTGCTGTCTCAATTACACTAAGAGAGAGTTTGAATCTCTTTGTCTTATAATAAACAGATCTAACTTTTGTTTCGGTTGGCTGACTCTGGCATTCGTCAAAGCGTTTTTATGAAAACAAATCTAGTGGAGGTCCTTGGGAGTTGGCACGTTATTTGTTACAATTTTATTGATGTGTAAAATGTCTATTTGATTTTCTTCTTTGAATTGTTGGTCAACATTTTTGGGAACTTGCTTGTGTACTCGGGTTCTGCTTTTGAATGTTTTTTTCCTTGGAAGTTCGAAGGGCATCATTTCGATTACGTGGGTGGATGAACCCCATCGTAAGCCATGTTCTACATGCCAAAAATATTTTGACAAAGCCCAATTTCAAATTCTGAGAATTAATTCTGAAACGCATGTTATTAAAGAGTTATTAATATGAATGTTGTGATGTGGAATGAAGGATGGAGAGGAAGTGGAAGGCCAAAGAATAGAGAGTCAGTGATAGCGTGGCGGGGGACAGGACGGTATGGAAGAAGAAGAAGTAAAATGGGAGAAGGGCAGGAAGATGATGATGATAATTCTGAACTGGCTTAACAATCATAATCAAAGCAAACTCCAGTTCTCTAGTTTCATTCCACCAATAATATAACCAGAAGCAAAATTAAAATAAAATTACAGTCCGCATATTTAGAACGACCTTTGAAACTCAACAGGACAATTCAAAAGAAATCAGTTCTAGACTTCTTACCCTTTAATGTCGCTTGCTTTTAAAGAGACCATAAGACTGGGGGAGTTAAAAAACAAAATGGAAGTAAATAAACATTAAACACAAGCACTTAGGACGTTTTCATTACGGAGCAACATTGCATGGGCTGCTGACAGACAACGATTATTGCAAGGAAGTACTAATTACGAATGATACTGGACTTTAAGTGTTATTGTACTTATTTTTTTGATGCAAGTCTGCTACGAGTATTAAGGTATCGCACATTGTGGGTTTTTCAGCAGGTATTCTGCAAACCGAATATCTAATATCACACTTCACACTAATATTCTAAAGGCGAAAGTTTGTGAGTGTGTTTGTATGTTTGTTACTTCCTCACGCTCAAACGGCTGAACGGATCTGGATGAAATTTGGCACAGAGATAGATCATATTCAGAAATAGCACATAGAATACTTTTTATCCTGGGAATATGTTGTTTCGTGATAATTTTCGACTTACACGCGGACGAAGCCGCTGGCAGAAGCTAGTTTTTTATGTAAAACTTAGCCCAAGAGAACATATTCTCGGGCCGGATAAAAAGTATCCTATGTGCTATTCCAGACTATAATCTATCTCTGTGCTAAATTTAATCCAAATCCTTTCAGAAGTTTTTGCATAAAAGAGTAACAAACATACAAACACACTCACAAACTTTCGCCTTTATAATATTAGTGTGATGTGATTATTGTGATATGATGTATAATATCGAATTGGTAGATTTAAGAAAAAACAATAAGTATATTTTTTATATTTCATGGTACTTTTCTTCTTGTTTCTCATAAAAAACCGGCATATTTTATTGAGGAGCAAATCATAGGAACTTTTTGACTTATTTCTACAGCAAACCTTGCCAGCTTTATCTTTCATATACCAAAACAACAACTACAAAATTCTTCTATCCCTGCTTACCACGCGATGCATAACCGTGATAATTCATTAAACAAACTATAACAATGTCGCAGTCACTACAATCGTACTTTGTTCTTACAGTTCTCTTTTATTAGTGCCTTTGATAGTTGGTGTCGTAGTTTTTATGGAGAAGCCAGCCAGCTCAGTACCTAATCATTTAATATTAAACTAGCTGTGGCTTTGGCCGCGACTGTACAAGTGTACATTGAAGGGTCAAAATTGCAGTCACACTCTACCAAAACTAAAGTGTCTAAAGCTTTTGTGTAAAAGAATGATCCAAAACTGGTTTTATCGCCACTTTGGATTTTTTGCTATAGATTTAGTTAGTCGTGAAACATTGAAACTCTTTTTCAAATATATAAATATACACTTTGGTTTTGGGAAAGTGCGACTGTACTTCTGACCATCGCATATACATTCAACTGCTCACGTCTGTTGTAACCAAGTAACAATTTGACATTGACAACTCTTTGATTTAGTAGTTTTAAGGCCGATTTTCGTATTTCACTGATGTGTCGTTCATGATACTTTAAGATGAAAGGATTTGATGTCTTTGAGGTTAAGATTGAGTTTTTAATTTTGACAGTATGAGTAGATTAGATGAAAGCTGCTCGTTGTCAAATATTCCGATTTGGTTGCATCTAGTTAGGCTAAAAGTTGAGTGGAGATGGAGAAAGAAAGAAAAATGCTTTATTTGTGAGAATAGAATAGACTAGATAAGTATCTATTTCTTTAGCAAATTATTGTAATGTTGGTTAGAAGCTTACACCAGCTTTTCTAAGAATCGGATTTGATGTTGTAAAAATAGTAGAATATTGTCGTAGCTGGAATTTTCAACAGATTTGTTTTCCTTCTTCTAGGAAATATACTAGCAATTAAAAAGCAATCTTCAAAGGGTAGAACATGATTCTCGGAAATTTTTTACTTTTTCTGCAATTCTAGTTAACATCCAAAGAAGTGAATTTAAATTTTATTTTTGTATAAAAAAATTATAGTGTAACGTGTTAGGCATTGGGCGTAAACCGGTTTAAAAATGTAACAACAGGAGTATGGGAGGTTTCAGAATAGCCGTTACCAACACTTTTAGATCGTTTTGTTTTAGATTTTGTAAATGATGAGCCAGCCCATAGTTTCAGCCAAATAGACTTTTGTGTTAGTGTATTACCTACACCGCGGCTTTTTCATGCGAGTTGATATGGCATAAAACAGAATGCATGCACTATTGGATGTAAAACAAAAATAACAGTGAAAGCCTCAATTCGTTTACAGGAATTTGGCCTTTTCAGTTGGCATTTTTCTGATAGGACCAGGAAAAATAAAGTTCTTCAGGAAAATGTAGCATTTAATATAACTAATACAAACTGCTCTTTCTTAGTTAGCAAGCTCTATAAAAGAAAATCCAGTGAGTAAACAAAATCTGTAAACATAGGAAAAACGTTTAAGAAAATAAAACTATTGTAGAAGTTTAAAAAAGTCGTACCCCCGGGGGCGTATCGCGATCAATATCGGCCGGGTCGCACACCTGTACGCCCGTACGCCTGTACGCCGTGTAACACAAATAACCAAGGAGTCCTGATAAAGCCCCGCAGTCCACACATCGAGAGCGCCGCCCGAGATTTATACGACGTTTTTATAGTTCGCCGCGGACGTTCCTTGTTTTAATTTCGCAAGGATCAACGCTTCCCGGCCGCCGGCGGCTACGGAGGCCCTACCACGGTGTCTAGCGCCCCTATTTCGCCGCGAGCCTAATGTCGCGAGGCGACGAAATTTATCGCGCCGCTTGTAATTCCGCCCCGCTAACGCCACCCCGCTACGTCACCCGCGTCACCCCGTCACCCGACAACACACTTATAACGTTTTCTAATGAAATTGTCCACAACTCCCGCTCGCCGCAACCCCCGGCCCGTCGACGCCGCCGGATGAACCGAAAAAGTACAGCTCGCGTTACTAATGGGTTCATTTATCACAGTCACTAACAGTGATACACCGCAACGACGTTTTATATTTAATTTGGCTCTCTGCGGAATAAATTACGGCAATATCGAGCCCAGAACGATAAAGGACGAGCAGCGCTCTTGAGTTATCGGGACAGGTCATAGTACTAAGACGGTAATCTTCTTGGATTAATTTGTTCGTGGCTAAGTGATAAGTTAGCCAACGGCGCACCCGCCGATGCGAACTTACGATGTCACACGACAACACACTGTTTACACAAGTTGTGTGAACAATTACCGTTTGTTTTCCACAAATATCAGTCAGTGGAGCGGCGAGAGTTAGAGAGTGCCTCACGGAGCGATAACAGAAGAAAAGTCTTGAAAAGTTATTCGACGATAAAGATAACGTTCATGTGTACGTTTAGTGTGACGTGTGGTAAATTAAAACAATAAGGCGTATTGCACGCGTCAGCTCTGAGTGAACGGTCGGCGCTTACAAGCAAAAATGGTTACAAAGACGTTGGAATAAAGAAGTGTTTCTTGGCACTCGTACAAATTGTGGTTCTGTTTAACTGGTTGGTTTATGCGTCTCGTGATTCAAAGCCCATGGAGCCTGACATATCGTAGTGGTTTACTGCGAACGATAAACGTATCTGAGCCGATGGGTGCGCTCGCAGAACCACGTATGTTTTCCAGAAACCAGTGTTAGCCTTATCTTAAGAGGCGTTCCTGGCACTGAATTAATGAGTGCTCTTACGGCGACTTTGCATTTGGCGCACCAAATAAACACGTGCATTTGTGAGACATGTTTAAGATATGAGGCTATGTTTAATGTTGAACTATTTCATTTACACAACTTGTCTAATTTTTGTGCTGATTTACATTGCATCAAATTATTTAGCAACTATTTCTCACATAATCACATTAATCAAAACACTTTTATTCAATAATAAATATTTCTCCTCTTAACTATCTGCCAATAAATACCCAAACATAACAACATACAAGCCACAAGGCTTTTAAAACGCCGTCCTAAACCTCCACTGAGTACCACAATTCGGCAAAACGTAGGCATCCACAAGCATTACTGTCTACATCGCGAGATTAAAGTAAGCCCACATTTAAACAGCGAACCGCGTAATTTGGCAAGTGAACTGTGATTAGATAGTGCTTCAGTCTCGTTAGCGTAATGAGAACGGCTTTGTTAACCTTTGCTTTAAATATTAAACAGATATCTCGGAACAGGTATTGTGATTATTGTGTCATGTGTAATCGGGATGCTGTTTTGTTTGTTTATTGCGTAATTGGCTTGTTTTTACCCGACTACGGCGAAGCCAAAAGGAAGGGTTATGATTTTACCAGTCTATATATGTATGTTTGTTTTTAAGTATGTTAAGCAGCGCCTAAACTATTCATCCATTTTTGATGAATAAGGGTCAATCGATTCGTTATTATGGCCCGAGTAATATAAAAAAAAAAACCGGCCAAGTGCGAGTCGGACTCGCGCACGAAGA
Organism: Anorthoa munda; assembly: GCA_945859665.1. Taxonomy (NCBI): domain Eukaryota; kingdom Metazoa; phylum Arthropoda; class Insecta; order Lepidoptera; family Noctuidae; genus Anorthoa; species Anorthoa munda. Next base: position 10,626,310 of record OX243905.1, on the reverse strand, counting down.
GTTCCGTACCATTATCGCAAAAAACGGCAAAAAATCATGTTTAGCCCCATTTATGCCACTAAAATATTTATTTTATTAGTTTTTTAGTATTTGTTGTTATAGCGGCAACAGAAATACATCATCCGTGAAAATTTCAACCGTCTAGCTATCACGGTTCATGAGATACAGCCTGGTGACAGACGGACAGACAGACAGACAGACGCATCGCGGAGTCTTAGTAATAGGGTCCCGTTTTTACCCTTTGGGTACGGAATCCTAAAAAAGAAATAGCCGTAGTCGGGTTACAGTTTATATTACACTTTTTGTTGAATCGGATTTTCCACTTTACTTATAGGAAAATCTATTAAGAAATGGACATAGAAAAAGCACTAGTATCAATTAGGTCTGAAAGCTTTACATTCTGAAAGAGACGATGGCAATTCAAGAAGCAACAAATCAAAACATCTAGAAGTACTACACGGCCCATTCTGTTCCTAAATCTTAAATAACTTCCAGAAAAGTTAGAAACTTGAACGCAAAAGCGGAACAGCTTTCTAAAAAACTTGCACGACGACGCTCAAACACACTCGCAAAATTTCATGTACGCTATCAAGGTAAAAACACGGAAAAGGTACTCACTCTTGGTTCTTTACATTCTTTCGTAAACACAAAATAGTTTAACGCATAGTCGGGTAGAGAGTTAGATGTGGAGCGAGACTTACATTTCGGAAGCAATGTAAATCGTCGCGAGCCACGGCGAAGTTCGCAAGATATCCGGCGAAAGGACAAGACGCTAATGTATGCGCAATCGTGCACTCCGCGTATTGTAGCCTAATGCCGAGTTTGTCGAGCGCTTCTATTTAGACTTCGTAAGTCGCAAGTTCGCGAAATGTGCGCTCAATTTTAGATGCGGCTTGTTTTTGGATGTTTAGGAGCCATTAAGGCGTTTACGATGTGTGGAGAGTTTATAATAAATTGTTGGTTAAATTAGTACGGCACTGTGCTTTACTGTAACTGCTGGAGAAATATGACGGCCGGCTATGACAGTCGAAACGTAAATAAATTGAATAACTTTTGGTTTGCCGCGTATTTTCCTCTTTTGTGAGTTCGCTGTGTACATCTACAATTTAAATGCAATAACGCACCCTCGTTACTCCGCAACTTATTTTTGTCTAGTTCTACGATTCATTGTCTTCAAGCCCGTGCTGTCACACGAACAATACCACAGCTAATCCCTTTGTATCTACACCTTTGTCTCGACGCTATTAAAATACAAGCAAGCTTCCGGATTCTAGCAACTGGGGCCATTTCTTAGGCCCTTTTCGCTTAGTTAATTTAAATTAATTTATTCTCTACTCATCCTGCCTCGGAGTAAACTTCATTGTCGTATTTTAGCCGTGAATATGACCCACCTACGAGCCACTTATTTTCACGCTCCGTGTAAATGTTAGAATTTTGTAAAATAATCCTTTGTAATCTTTATTGTTTTTGATGTGTGTATATTCGGATGTTAGTTGCGTTTTTAAACACTAGGGATTGCGGAAGCTGTGTTCATGAACCGCGTTCCGAGCCTGATACAATATTTACAGCTAGCTGTATGTAAAAAAACGTTACAAAGCCTAACCGCAATACCCAAAACAAATGCGCTCAAGTATAAAATATCCATAAAGAAATGTAAATAGTTAAAATGTAACGGCTATGAAAAGAACCTTTACATTCGCCACAAACAATCCGCTCCGCCGTGAGAATTTGACTGAAGAATAGTGTTTGTATTTCATTATCAACAAAAGCTTTGTTGAAAAGATGACGCTCAGCGCAAATTCGAGGTATAGCCGCCCACGAGCAAACTCGAGAAAAGCCGCACTCAGGCCCGGCCCGAGATATTTCGCAGTCGTATTTACTCAGGCGTGCCTAAATTGTTTGCTTACATGTTTGACGCGGCGCACGCAACGCTCATTATGGCCAACGGAGCTTTGTTCAGACTTAGACAACATATTGTTACACCCGAAGGAGCTCAATGTTCTTTATATGTTTATTTTTATCATTACAGGTAAGTTCCTGAAGCGTTTGCGGCACTTTAATGGCGCTGCGGTGAGAGTATCTCTTTGTGTTTATATCATTTTAATAATGTTGAAGTTGCATTCGCTCCCGTGTCGTATTAACGTTACATTTTCAATTGTATTGAGAATATTTTTATCTAACATACGAGTGGAACTAACTTAAAACGATCGTAATCGCGTAGACGTAGCGTCGTGTGACGGGACACCTCTAGAGTGTAACGATACTGGCATTAGACATACCACTTAGCAGCAGTAAACATTCATTACGTTTCTTCCCGCTTGGGGGCAGGTTGGCACACTTAATTGTTCATACAACAAGCCAGCCGGGAATTGGCTCTAAATGTTCCGTTGTCCGGGCTAAGGCTGTACCGCAAACGCGCTACGCGGTTGTAGTCCACAGCACTGAGCAGTGCGAGCCAAAATCGACCGCGTGGTCTCATATCTTAGCTTGATTTTCGAGGGAAAGCGAAGCGGCACACAAACGAGGCCGCGGTGATGGAAAGCGCAATAGGCGGCCGTTTACACCTGCGATTCTTCTTCATCTTACCCTAAACTGGCGCACCGTTTTACCTAAAGTAATTATGCCACATAACGTATTAGTCTTTTGGGAGCGAACACGTGTTGGAAACGCTTAATCACTTACTTTACATTTGCGTACGCAAATAATCCGTTAATTTAATTTCGGTGGTGGTATTTATGACGCTTATTTAATTTATTATCATATCAAAGTGTAGGCTTTATTTAGCGGGTTTTGTGTGCGTGCGAATAAATGTTAATAATGAAATCATGTAACAGTACACAGGGGAAATTTTTTTACGATTTCATAATGTTGACGGTTAGTCCTACATTGTAATTAGTATTCCCGGTAACAAGCATGACGTTGTTTTTACAATGTGCCTGTCGGTAGCGGGGTAGAGTTGGTCTCGGTAAGGAAAGAATATAATATTGATCATTTCCGAATCTCGGTATCATTTGTCGTAAAACGCATTCGGCGGGTGTTTGTCCCCATCGTGCGCAGATCGCTTCCAGCCCTCCTCGCCATTGATATTTATGCTTTTTTCGGGATTCTTTTCGAGGGTAAGTTGTTTTGAAACTTTCCTTTTCGGAAGAAATGGCCGGGTTCACTGGATTAATGTAACTAGAGTGTTGTAATTGGTTGAGAAGTTATTACTTTTCTGTTTCTTTTCGAGAAAAACATAAAGCAATTGTGCAAGTTCTTCGGGAGTGATTTATTTTTATTCTGTGGAACATCTTTTCTGAACTTAAAAACAACGTTGAGGAGAGCTTTGTGTATCTTACTGATTTATTATTTATTGCGTTTTAGTTTGATATGAAAAACATTCAAAAAGTTTGGCTCCATAAATTATTTTTTGCTACATCTCTCCCTTATTTGGATAAGGGACCTGTTTATCCTTACAACGTATATTTTAAAACAGAACCTTCGGACTGGGAATAAATATCTATAACTTTTCTTGTTCAACGTCCTTCGTAAAAATAAACGCTGTATTTTATACGTAATATTTCTCAATATCAAGAAAAGTAAATCCAGCCAGAAGTATCGATGAAAATCAAAGCACCCGAAAATCTTCATTGCCACCGATTTATAACAGAACCAAACATTTGGTTCGTCTCTCGTGAAGGCCTTAAAAATATCCGGTCCAGAAAATAAATAACAAAAGCCATTTTATCTGACAGGACCTTGTTTGAAATCATAACAAATAGCCTTTTAGAAAACCGCATCCGAACCCAAAGTGTCGTACAAAAAGGGTTTGTAAACACATTACAAATCTTTGCCGTGGCAACGCGCAGTTAAGAGGGCTGTCAATGGAATCCCCTTCTCGGACTATTCGTTATGTGTCTTAATGGATTACAGGGAATAAAGTAGGCATCGGCGAAACAAAAGGCGAACCTGCCCCGAAAATCTCCGACCACATAGTTTGCGGGCTAAAACTAAATTTATTACATTTGACCTTAGTAATTCTTGCCAAAGGTTTTCTATCCTAAATGTCTAATAGCCAGTTACGGCTTTCAAAGGTGGGGCTCGCGTTCGCCCGCTGCGGTTTTATACGCAACTAAATATTTTATGAGTTACAAAATAGTTGGGTAAAAGTTCCAGTTTTGGTTTGATCCTATCAATAAAATAGTTTATACAACAATAATGTTCACGAATTGATATTTCATTTGGGTAGTTATGTGATTTCTCTTAAAATATGAATATTATTGGAACCGCAAACTATCAAGTTGTTACCACCCTAAAGCTATATTTGTTCTGTTAACAGTACATACTTTGTGGGGTATCATTTTTAGTACGATTACTAAAAACAATAAAACTCTGGCAATAATAAGAAAAATCTGAAAGACCTTACAATATTTTCCATGCAGCATGCCTAACACAATTAATTTCAAACCACATACCTATAATCAGAATAATGAATATAGGTATAATTAAACTCCCCATCAATTATAATTAATAGCTTTTAATTCCCGTCTCATTTAAATCTAAACCTAACAGATACTCAAAGCCGATCGCTCTCCCCCCGGGGCCAGAGACGCACAACATAAACACATATTTTAGTGCAAGCCGCATGCAATGGGATTGCACAGTTCGGTGGCCTTCAACATCAAACTTATTTCTGCACCAATCGCTACGATTACCTGTTCATGGGCCGTTTTCCAAGTTATACGGATGCGTTTCACTTTGAACGTGCTCATTTCGTGTCCTTTGAAGCTTCCACGTTTAGAAGCGTTTGATTTCAACTCTTTCGCTGTGATTCGCGCCCGAGCGACGCAACGTTTTGCCTTTACATTCGGAAACAAATGAAGAGCTGCACAAGGAGAAGTTTTTAATTCGCCTAATGCACACGGAGTACCTGTCTTTTCCTAACTAAAGTGCACTCTTATACCGCTTCGCGTCGGCGCAGCGTTCTGTCACATTGATTGTTGCATTGTGAGCAGTTTATTTTAGCTCCGTCTTGAATGCATCCCATTTTTCTCAAGGCACACTTTCTACAAAAATGGACGAGTTGTTTTTACAAATGTTTCTCGAGTTGTTTTTGAATTTGTTTCTTCAATGTCATTCGTTTGTTTTGACTTATGAGTCTGGCATTAGTGAACATAGCTTAATGGTTTGTGATTCTTAACATACTGACTCGTAAGTTCAGAATGTATGAATTGTAATAAAATAAAATGAAAACCTTAACGAGATCGTTCTCTAATTATCACTAATTAGTTAAAAAACAAAGAAGCCATGCCAAGTGCGATTTGTTAGACGCTTAATCAGACTTAATGATTACTTTGATTTTCATCTCTCGCCCGGCGAAACGAGAAACTTAATGAAAAGTCAAGCAAACTCAGGCGAATACAAATTTTAGCATTAGTATGCAAGAGTAAAGTTTTTATTCAATATAACTTGCAATGTTTTATCTTTTCGTTTGTCTTGCTCGCATCAGCAATGCACAAGTTATTGTTACTTACTTACTGATGGTAAATAAGTCTTCAAGATTTCTGTTTGTCTTTTAATTTCGCTGTATCGAAATGTTAATTATACAAGACAAAGCGAGCTTTGAAATATCTTTTCAAGACTTTTGATAAGGAGTTGCACTCTTGTTTATTTACAGTTAGCTTTTTCACTTTAATTATGTTAGTTCAGACGGGTTGCATGTTCAGAACTTGCTCCTACGCAGCCTCTTTCTACTTATTTGCTGACAATTTAGTTTTATTTCAAAACTAAAGTTTTGACGTGGCATAATTTTCGAAATAATTTTACCATATATGCATAAAATTGTCTATAGAGTAGGAGCTCATACAACTGGGAAATACGGAAATATTTTACCAGCAGCTTTCGCCTTTGATGCAGACCTATCTGTCTTCTCCCATATGCAAATGCCTTTCGATAAAAACTCTTAGCTCAAAATTATTGATTCAGTGTCTGGCTGTCAAGTCAGCAGACTTGGTTAGTTCCGTAGTGTCGGCCCCGCACGGCATCGAGTGCCCCTCCCGCCACCTAATTCTGATATGAATATGAAATTGTATGTAAATGTCGGCCAAATGTTGCCGCGCAACTTGACAACTCTACAGCGCTGTAAATATACGGGTAGCGTTGCACCGAGCCACCAACTAGGTATTCCGAAACATGCGAGTTCGTAGTTTACGACCGACTGTGACTGTTTGAATAAATTGTTTAGATTGTCGTCTATGTACATACTAAGACGCGCTGCAAAGGTGCCGAGCGCAACAATACACGCAAGCCGGTATTCATAAAGGTGCACAGTTAATATAATACTGAGTGACCAGGCACCGCAACACTCTAACAAGAGCAATATCACCTATCTACGTTTCGTGAAAGCACCCCGTCTGTTTCAAACTAGAATCCATTTCACGACTACAAACTCCACAAATGCACATTTTCTCGTGCCGAGCTCAGCCACAAAGTTAAGTTTAACCACTTGCTGTAATTACCAATAAAACGTGTTCTTGTTGATGGCACGTCAACTAGGGCCACATCGGAGTTATGAAGTTGCCGTCTGCCTCCGTGACACCGCGTTATTGCTGACATTTTAGCCTGATTATCTTTAATTAAAAAGTTGTTTTAGGCTCCCACAAAATGCCAAGTTATTAAAAGAAATTGTCGAGAACCCGCGAAGTGGTAGCTCACTGAATTGTTATAATTAGATTAAAAAGGCCCTGCTTTACTACGATTTCGGACAGAGATTTCTAAACGATTCTTTGGTGATCGTATAGATAGGTATATTTGATTTTTACTTTACTGCCGTAATAGAACGGGTTTAAACGCATCGTATGCTCAAAGAATATTGACAGATATGATCACTTCTCGATTGGAGCGCCGCCAACAATGTCTAGATTTTCTGTACGATTTGTAACTCGATACCCTAGCTTCCGTTTAGAATAGATGTGCCATTTTAGAGTATTGCGTCTCTCTCTGGTTCGACATGCGTTCCTGAGATATTTACGACGTTATGAACTTCAAGTATATTTGCATGATATATTCGTGAAGTCAATTACACGTGATTACTGTGGGGTATGATTGCGTGTTAGTCTTTGCGTGTAATTCGGAAACCGTTTTTATTTAAATTATGGAACGAATATTGTATTCATACAGTTGAGTTTGTTTTAATATTGATGGGCTGTTACATTGATACGTTTGAATATTTGTGGGGGCGCGGGTGAGTGTGGCGGTGTGGCGGCAGAGAGTCCCGCTTCATATGATTCCTTTTATTTATTTTAATCAAATGTGCCGCTTGTTGTTTTGATGCGGCGAGGTTTGCTGTCGTGGCAGTTTGCATGCTCCACATTCGCCCATGAATTCCGGTGTGTGGACCTGCGGATAGATGAATGCTTTAACATTTTACATATCCGACGAATGAATTCGTTCGCCCAACTGACGGTTTTTCATTTTATTCAGTTATTTGATACGTTTTTATTTATACCGGCCGGCGTGTTGTCTTTGTTGAGTTTACTCTGGGGTATTGCTATAAAAATAATAGATATAGTATTCATACCCATGTCGTGCGTTAGTAAAACCTTTTATGCTGATAGCGGATTTGTTCTATTTACAAACTGGTTTATACCTACATACGCATGTTGCCCCATATTTTTATAAAATTCCAAATATTTGATTCTCGAAAATGCTATTTGTTTTATTTTCCCCATTTTAACGCAAGGTATTTGGCTGCTTAGAAACGATTTAAATATTTCAATTGTACGGGATTTGTAACAATTTCTATGCACGCTATTATTAAACTTTCCTAATGGCAGCAATGTCTAGTATTTTAATCTGCTTAATTGGAGACCACAGCTCATTATAAAGCGTCACAGAGTAAAAAAGAGCGGCGAAATGGCGGGGGATAATGAAAATCTCGAATGTCGTATTTCTTTTTGAAATTGGTTCACATTTCTTTGTAACTGTGCGTGCAGGCTGTGGTCCGGCTGGCGGAGCCAATCAATGGTTATGAGTGTGGGGTAGGCAGGGCTGCCGGCTCGTGGACCCGAGGTGGGACGCGGGGGACAGTAATCATTTAAAAAGTGTGGGCATTCAGTGTGAAACGCATCTCGACGATTGCCGTTTACGTTCTACAATCAGATCGTGCTACCTCTCTCATATCGACTTTTTCCACTTCGTTTGTTGCGCCGGTTTGGGAATAGTTTTTGTTTCAACCGGACTAATCAACGCCCGTACATGGCCGCATGGCCGACCGGCGGGTTTTTCCAGTTTTGTTTCCAAATAAAATATACCGAATAGTTTATAGTATCGGTCATAATAGTTATGAACTTTAAAAAAAACGTTTCCTATTCATTTACAGTAAGTTATCGCAATGTTTTTTGCAGTGTTCAAATATTTAAAGTTCTAAAAGAGAAAAGTTTACATTTTGCATAATCCCTGAAACCGCTCAACTGTTTCAATTTTTAATGACCGAGGGATTATAGTTGGTTAGAAATTTACAGCATATGTAAAATAATAAAATCCTGTTGGCTATAAAATCGCTCCGCAAACATTGAATAAAAATTGCCACGAACTTAGTTTTAAAGGGAATATAATCATAAAAAAACCGGCCAAGTGCGAGTCGGACTCGCGCACGAAGGGTTCCGTACCATTATCGTAAAAACCGTCAAAAAAATCACGTTTGTTGTATACGGGGAGTATTACTTAAATATTTATTTTATTCAGTTTTTAGTATTTGTTGTTATAGCGGCAACAGATATACATCATCTGTAAAAATTTCAACTGTCTAGCTATCGCGGATCATGAGATACAGCCTGGTGACAGACAGACGGACCGCGGAGTCTCAGTAATAGGGTCCCATTTTTACCCTTTGGGTACGGAACCCTAAAAACGAACGTATTCACAAAGGCGATTATAAAATTATTATTTTCTAAAATGCGGTCAAATCTTAATCTTTATCACTTACCCATTTTTTATTAGAATTACGAGTAATATCACCAAATACATACTACCAAGACATACTACAGTGTACCTACATACCTGTGATTATCAACCCTCAAATGCCAACGTACAACCACTATCTCCCCAGAAACTCCAAACTAAACCCACAACTCACTCAGCAGTCCAAAACCCTAGAAATTATACACAATTTACATAACATTATCAAATAATCATATCTTCTAACATTCCCTTACAACGTTTCGGTTCTACAACTGATTTCACAGGTACCGTATTTGTGGTAACGCGGTGCAAATATCGATTTACATGCCACTGTATAATTCACGGCTTGAATTATGTATTACCTTTCATTAGCACATTGGCCAGTCCCAAGGTGTATTAGCACATAAATTCGCTACCCACACCCTTAAGGAGTCCTTACGTGTGAACGATTATCCTTTCAAGTGAATATGCCATACAAATCTTTGTTTGTTTTCTTTGCTGATGGTATTTTGCTAAAACAACTCTGTCTAAGGGTTATTCTTTACTAGGTATCGTCTCTATTTTATGTCGATACTCTTGATGTAAAAAAAGTTCCTATACTAACAATTTAAATATCATAAAAAATATTTTGGTACAAGAAAAAAAACCGGCCAAGGGCGAGTCGGACTCGCACACGAAGGGTTCCGTACCATTATCGCAAAACACTGCAAAAAAAAAACACGTTTATTGTATGGGAGCCTCCCTTAATATATTTTATTTTAATTTAATAATTATAATTTTTTGAAGTAAATATACAACTAAACATTCTGTGAATATTTCAAGCGTCTACCTGTAGCCGTTATTAATATCGAGCAAAATACGGCAAAAATACCACGTTTATTGTCTGGGAGCCCCCCTTAAATATTTATTTTATACTGTTTTTAGTATTTGTTGTTATAGCGGCAACAGAAATACATCATCTGTGAAAATTACAACTGTCACGGTTCATGAGATACGGCCTGGTGACAGACGGACAGACAGACAGACGGATCGCGAAGTCTTAGTAATAGGGTCCCGTTTTTACCCTTTGGGTACGCAACCCTAAAAATAAGGACTGAAAACGACCGCCTATGTCGTGACGTCTAACAAACATTTTTAACACTTACACAGATTAAAATATATTTCGAATATAAAATCGACTTTTACCGCAACACTTTTTTCCTCCATTCGAATACAAAATATTGTTACAAACCTGTACATAACATGCGGGTGACCGCACGTAATGTTTTGAGGGCTGGCAACATTCAAACGTGGTGTTACCAGGAAGTTAATTACATTATTTAATGATATTTTACAGTTCCACCCACCTGACTGATGAGTGTAATGATTGACAATTATCGTGTCGATTTATAGTACATACTGGATATCAGATGGGAGGTAAATGGAATTGAACCATGAAATAGGTTATTACTGATATGATATCACTTAGATTCGACTTGCTATGTCTTCGACCTTGCCTCTACGTTCAGAGGCCTTAGTACGAGTTTTTACTCACGCTCAATCGCGTTGACGTTAACGTCAATTTGTATTGAAACTGGATAAGCGCCGTCTGGTGACGGTAAGCTTTGACATAAGAGATCGTTTACGTTATCACGAGTGAGTACGTTAAGAACTCGGAATAAGCAAGCTGAAAAGTATTCCTTAATAATATTCTAAGTTGTTTGTTAATTGTGACAAATAGTTCTAATGTTAGGTATGTAAGATAAGTTGTATCGGTTCTCTCATATTATGATTAATATAAGTTACAATTTATACCCGATCCATATTATAGTATTTATTAATACATTCAGAAGTTTTCAGAATAAACGCCTGGATTGGGCAGTTCTACGAAACTTTTGGTCGTCAAATAAGTTTTCATACATCCACCGCTTTCATCACAATTATTTCCACATTGATGGAAATAAATATACCCAATGTTTTACAGCAAAAAAGCTGTGAAATTAAAGGCACTCAATTTATTTAATACCAAGATTTAATTGGACGTATAAAGGTGGTATAAGGTAATGAGTTTCCACGATATACGACTTTATTTCAACACAAAATAATAGCGAAATATTGCGGCGATACTTACGAACTCCAATAATTGCAGGCTTAACGTGGCACGCGTGCTATTACCTCAGAAACGGCTCACCTCAATCATTATAATGCTCGTTTAATTATTATTCATTGCGCGACCAAGCTCGTCTAGAGTCCGCCCGATACCCATCTCTGTTCGCGATCATTACACCGCAGAAACCCGTCTACATCACCCTCGAATACAACGAGTATTAGTGTGATCGATGTATTTACAGTGTCGTTTTAGTTTTAATTAAGCTACAGTCAGACCGTTAAGCCGGACCGTGCAGTAAACAGGCCCACGCGGCGCGTGCGGTGCGTTAATAAGCCCGCGCGAATTTAACTCGGACCGTGGACCGTAAATGAGAATCGCCAATAAATCGGGCATTATAATAAACATTAACGTTATTGTTTCCCGTTAAACGGGTCCCCCTCCACCCCCTGCCTTCCGCAGGTGCCGCCGCAACAATCCGCTCGGAATTTCAACGACTTCAATTATTGAGTGCCTCCGAACCGAACCCTTTGCCTCCTCAAGAGACCGGACTGTCCATTTCATCGGACGATAATGCCGCGTGGCACTCGGGTCTACCTAACTTAAATAAACCGGCATATTCCTTTTTGGATTTTTCCATGCGAAAGTTGGTTTAGAATTTAATTAGGTACGAAACAAATAAATACAAGCCGCGTTTTGTTTGATTGCTTTTTCAAGTAGAGATTAACTTTAATATCAATTCTGATCCGATGTTTCTTAGAAAAATACTGACTTGATTATGATAAATTTACTATCTGAATACTAAATTCATTTTATGTAAGATAATCTCTATTATTATAAGCCGCTTATCCAAATATTTATACTTGTAAACCGTCATCCGCCACATCATGAATATAAGATGTCCGGTGACAGGAAACCTTGATTCAATTGAAGATTTGCATAATTTGCATCGAATATAATCTCTTGGTGTTATTATACGTCGTGTTGTAAGGAACCGGAACAGACCGGAGTTAGTAGAATTTAAGATATCCAAAATATCAAGAGGTTTTGTTAATAAAATCGTTGTTTTGGTCAGAGCTGGGAAAATAAATTTTGATTCCCGGTTTTCTCTCTACCCCAACCGTTTTCTTCCGGTCGTCTACCCATCTAGCTAGAGAGCCTTTGTTAGCTTTCACAAAAAAAGAACCAACTAAGGATTTAAAATAAAAATAAATCCTCAGAAACAATGTAACGTTCTACGTCGCTATAAAATACAAAACAAACTCTCTAAAAGCAGTTCCCAACTAAGGTACAGTTAAAGCATTATCGAAACTAAATTAGGGTGGTTACACACACGCGTCACGTTGTCACTAATCTCGACTCTTAGCGCAATCTCGAGCCATTCCGACGAGGAAACAATGCAGCCACCTTTCACGGGAACAAAGAGGAAATAACAAAAGAATGGACTCGACGAATCGCTGTACTGCGAATTATCGGACTGGTTCCAACACACGTGCGAATGCCGTTGATCGCCCTTTAAAACGAGCGCTACAAAGAAAAATATCACTACACAATTCAAGTCGAAGGCACGTTTAACACAAGGAAAGTAAATATCAGAATGATGCAACGTGCGGTCGAACCTTTTATATTTTCGGTATTTACTATATGACTGCGTTGTGTAACTTCAGTTGCAGCGGGGCTTTGTTTTAAAAGGTTCGCGCGTCCACCTATCCGTCCGTCTATACTATAAACATGGAGTTAGCCACTGGAATTTCACCGACTTTTTTCTGTTTTATGATTGACAGCACACGGGCCGTGCTCGGTCGCGCGACCCGTGTCCAGCGGCCCGTGATCCGCTACTAAGAGACTACCGCCATACCACCCACCAGTTCCCACATCGCCACACATTGCATCATACAAAAGCTCTCTGAATTCATTTGCTACATCCAGATTCGACCCATCGAACTGCACACAAAAGTCACCCTTGCAAAAAACGTAGGTACAATGAGAAACACGGGGACCCCCATTCGTGTCTAATTAAGAAAATTTGATTGCTGTTTTCAATGTGTGCCTAAGTGTAGAAAAAAATAGGTACGTCTCGTTAAAACTTTCGGCTGCAAATATAAAATTCAATTTCTGAATGAGCACAAAAAATCTTCCACCTTGTTTTTCGCGTTCATTTTGCATCAACCGACGTAGAATCCTAATTATCTTGCCCAGTTAAGCTTAAGTGAATTATTCCAGCCGCCCACTGTGGCGCACAAACAAAACGGCACTGAGTTCGCAACCTCAGTCGAAAATACTAAAACATTAAAGAGCATTCCGGGCGTACGTATAATATCCGCTAAGTAGTAAATATATGCGGCGCATAAGCCCGCTATCTTGGCGGAGGTAACTGAGCTGCGCTTTAGCCGGCTCAACTTTTAATAACGCCCGCAAAATCATCTAATTAATCTGATTATGTACGGACCCGCACGCCGACGCCGACGCAACACTCGGCACTAATGCTTACTTCTGAGCATTAAACAAACTTATTTGTCCCATGTAGTGCCACTCGGATTAGTCAGGCGGCCCTGGCCTGTCTCCCTCGTAGATTAGCACGGGCTTTCTGAGGTCCCGCACAAATACTACCGACCATCACTCGCCTTTCAAATTACACGATCTTATTTATAAAATATGTAGCAAACCTTCTTTTTGCAGTCTTCATCTTGCTGTAGTGCTCGAGATGACTCAACTAGAAAGCTCATTCTTACAAAATATTTGCCTTTAATATTTATATAAATAATAAACATAGAGCAAAACGAACACGTGATAATACCATAAAATTTAAAGCATAGGAATCCGGTTAAAGCCCCTTCTTTGATATTGAAATTGTTTTTACCTAGGCATTCCAAATATTCTCCCAAAAGATACATCCTTTTTGATAAAGTTGGGATACAGTCTTGCCCATACCCATTTTCCGGTTCAGTGCTTACCTCTTTACGACTTACTGCTGATAGAGATTTCCTTATTTTATTGTTACATGGAAATACAATGTATAAATTAAACTGGGAAAATAGTAGACAGCATTTAGTTATTTTGGTCAAATCCTTTCAAGTCAAGCCAAATAAATAAGTAATTAGTAAAAGTGATGGTAAAATTGGTATCACATTTTCCGAACGGTTGGCTAAAGAAAGTACACAAGACTTCCGGTTCCTTTCAAGCTTAAGATTAAATACGGTAATATAAAAATGCGGTAATTATCCGTAGCAGGATGTCAGTGAAGATGTAAGAGGCGAATATCAGATTTCAGGCGGGTTGTATGTTTGTGTGCCCCCCTATAAGTGTAATTACGTGGGCTTGAGACCGCTCCTTCAGCCGGCTTCACGCACACGATGAATGAGATCTACCACTAATGGAGATCTTATCTTTACTCCGAGATGGAGTAAGGTGGCCGTCCTTAACAGTATAAACTTTGTTATGTATAATACAGGGACTTATCTTAGCCAAATAGGACAGCCGAGTCCAGGTCATAAATAAAGGCCGGCTTTGATTTCTGAAGGTGACCCTCGCTTTGTGCGTTCTTAGGGGTCGAGGTTCGTGAGATCCCTTTTAATAGTTTCCAAGGAAATCTTACTTAATTCGCATAATGATCACGTAATCCTTAATACTAATCGGGACCTCTATAAATTATGTACCAAAGTTCACATCGCGGAGGCTGCTATCGGCGGCGGCGGTTTCTTGGTGACTTTGCGTTTTGTACGTATACCTACTCGTATTAATTTCTCAGCAATTACCCGCTAATCCGTTTTCTTCACAAATTAAATATTTAAGTCGGCAATTTGTGGCGCTTCCGCTTTACACAGCGCTGTACAAAGAAGAGAGGACTATTTGGTGAAAGTAATTTTCAAAATTATATTGTTACTTCGCCTTTAGATCTTGTAATAATTATCTCTGGTCTGCTTTAACAAGCGTTTAATTTGAGTAGGAAATTAAGACTCGCTTTACGTTAAATTGTTCTTGATAAGGAGTCAAACGATACGCGACAAATTATAATTCTGTCATAACGATCCCGGAACCCACATATTCGTAATGGAGTACAATTAAAATTTCAAACATTTTCGATGGGAATAAGAATAGGAGTCTCTATCAAATACGCTGTATTTTACCGATACGATATGAAAATCAATCGGAACTCCATTCAACTTAGCCTTTCAAAAAAGAGCTCAGTGATTTCGATAAAAGGCAAAGCCTATTGGCAGAACGAATCGAGGGGCAGAATACAGAAGGAGGTTCGGTGCTCCAGCCGGGAGCGCTGACGTCGAGCGTCGCGCGGCGAGAGTAGATAGGCAGCTCGAGCGACACGAATGCGACATTTCAATTTGAGTATATATTATTCATGGTAATGCGTTAAAAGCGCCAGCATACAAGTCGCTCGGTGCGGCGCGGCGGCGCGGGCGGCGAGTAATCGGCCCGCACGTGCGCTGCCAGATACATTATATGTATATTCAATGTTGTGCTTTAAAATTGTCGTTTCGCGCCATTTGCAGTTGCCGCGCCGGCCCGATGTGCTCCGCTTATAAAGTAACTCCGCGAAATGTGGCACTCGTTTTTATTTATCGACGCTCTACGAAATCGCTTTTTACCTATCACTGAACAAAAGTTTTTGCTGTACAAAAATCTGGTATAGTACCGGAAACTACAAAAATGTATGGAAACGGTATTTCGGTACGTGATAATGAAATAGCCTGAGGGTCGGTTGCGTATTGAGCAGATACAAACAAGATATATTGAATGCCGTACATAAATCTCGTGCAGTGCTATAGAGCGGAGTGAATCCGTTGCTACCGCAACATTACCGGCGTAAATGTTCAAATAATTCCTATGCACGCATTCCGAAACGGATTCCAAAAGTGAAATCTATGTGGCTGCCTAGCTTAGAGCGTAATTCAATTATTGTCGAAAGCTTGCTCACTTAATTCATACGCTGAGCTTTTAATACTGAATTGTTTTGTCATTCAAAATATTCACTTCATTTAATTCTGGCAACTATTACAAAATATTTGTCGTTCTTTCGCTTCGCACAATAGAAGGGGTTAAAAACAAATAAAACAGTATTTCACGTGCGGATATTTATTACACCTATCCTTTCTCAGATATTATAAATGTGTTGAGGTATTTCGCAAAGAACATTTAAATTTATTTATGGCTTACCTCGATAATGCCTTCGAGATAGTTTCTACGGGAGCAATTTAAAAGGGGAGACCCGAAAAATTAATCAATGGACGGTGGGTATTCCACAAATGCGGCGAGGGTATAAAGATAATATTGTATTGGTGGAAATAAGCTAGTGTGTTTAAGACGGGGGTAGTGTGCGTGAGGAACAGAGAGGCCGAACTGTGGCCAACATCTATTATTCATCGTTGAAGACACGGGAACGAAATTTGTGTAAGTGCGTTGTGATCCAGCCAATCTCACAATCTTTATTTCATTCCCAATAAATGGATTAGGTTGTTCGCAAACCTTGTTGCGTGCTTACGTTTATTTTGTTTATGCATGTCAACGGGTCGGGCGTGATTATTTTAATGGATTTATTTATCTTTTCGTTATATTTCTGATATTATTATCATAATTACAGTATGTGGCTCTTTGAGTTTATTAAAACTCAAATTTTCATCATTCTTGGGCGGTTTTGTTGTAACCAATATTAATATTCTATGAAAAAAACAGCGTTTTTAGAAATTTAATTTATGGACTTGTGCAAGAAAGCATTTTTGCGATATCAATTGAAATCTTCTTAAGCTCTAAAATATTTAAGAATCAATGTGTAAGAAAATAAATCTTGCTGTAATTCCAAACATGTCATAATTAGAAACCCCATCAAAACACTCATCAATTAAACCGTTAGATTTAAAGTTCGGCATAATAGCAACGTGCAAAGCATGGCGGCGTTTGTTTGCGGTGTTGGCAGGGCGTGCGTACGCATGCAGTGCTGCGGCGTGGCGTGTCTGATAGATGGCCGCCGATATATCAGCCATCCCTCACCCCTCACCCCGCCACCCCAAGCCTCATCTAACGAATATTAATCAAGTCCATACCATCCTTATATCGCACACAACGGACCTCTTCATTCTCTTCAAGTACACAAGCATCTATTACGTTATTATTTCCCTTCCTGAAGACGTGTGTAATTTTTCCAGTCCTCTTTATGCCAGACGAAAACAATCCCTCCAAAGTAACAGCCCTCTGATTTTATTTACGGCAGTTTCTCGAGCTCGCTAGTGATAAAACTTGTACTTAACATGCCCATCGAACTTCATAATTTATATGAAGGCAGTTAAGCAGTTAAAAGCCTGGAAACCTTTCCTCAAAGTCGCCTTAAAAAATTGAGGAAATTCCGCGGGGACTCACCTGTGACCCTCTTCGGTGCCATCGTTTTATCGGTACCCTGAGACATAAATTACAAGTAAAAGTAATCGTTGAAACTTTCCTGTAGCAGGCCGGAGGGCCAGAAGCTTGGAATTTGTGCAGAATTACCTGCCACTGGTTTTAAGGCTTGTAATTTATCAGTGAAGGCCGACACCCCGATCGGCCGTAGGTCGGCGACCACCCACCCGGAAAATGGCCGTATCGTTATTCCAAGGATCTGCCGGAAAATATTAGTTTAGACGTTACCATTACTACTTGTTACAAAACCAATAAGCATTTAGTTGCCTACTTAGCACATTACAAATCCGTAAAAGAGAAAAAAATCCCTTAAATAAAGACATTAGTTAAAGTACGGTTGGTGGTTTCTGCGTTCGGTATCTGGGAAAAAAGGCGGGTTTTGATTGACGCTGGTAATCGGCTTAATGTAACCTCGAGGCAAGTTTTGCGCGGCGCACAAACGACTGGTTAAATTCGGAGGTCGACGCAAAGCGACGCAATCTCTCACACGTCACAGCGAAGGAGCATTTCATATAATTCATTTCCCTATTCATATTTGTCTTAGGAGCTGACTGGAGCACGTACTGAAAAAAAACCCTAAAAAGAGGTTACGGAGTAAATTGATACTGTTTTGCTTTCGGAGTAATTGAAAGTATTTTGCGAAAATACGCCTTCAACATTTATATATTCAACTCACATACAGCCCCAGAAAATATTCGCAAAGTTGAATAATTATTCAAAGAATAAAAGGTCTCTCATAAAACCGTTTGATTGGAAAAGAAAAAAAGGTAGGCACCGTGAGTGTCGCGTGCCTCGATCATTGACCTGTAGATATCCTCTCCCCAAATTCCGCATATCCAATAGGAAAACTTGTCTGCCTTATGGTTTATACTCGTCGTTCAAGTTTACGTGACTGGAAATAGTAAAATCGGATGATGATGTTGATAATGTAGGTCGTAATGGGCCATTGCCAATAAAACCTTATAGGTAAGCGATGGATTAAAAGGAACTGGGTCAGGGCAAGGCCCATGCCTTATAAAAATAACGCGCTTTGGAAGGTGCTCCCGTCTACTAAACGTCGGAAGAGCCAATCGCGTTATCTGTCCGCGCTACATGCAAACAGTACGCAAACCAAACTCGCTTAAGGCGCCGATTCCCTTGAGTAGCTGATTTTAAAATGAGAATCACGTCTAAATGGCTAATCGTATTTTTTTGGAAAAAATATATGTTATATAAAACCATTTTCTTAATAATTTGATTTGAGCAAATTTTTAGTTTTATTCGTATAACACAGTGTAATAAATTTGTAAAGTTATGTCTAAAACGGTTAAAAACACGACAATTGCACCAAAACCGCTGGGCGTATTTTAATGAAATCAACACCATCTCAAAGACAATTTATTTATCTACATTTTGATCAAAGGCTTTTTTTTAAAGTCATATAATAATAAGGAAAGTACAATAAACTACTAAATTTTGGGTCGCGCGGGTGTGAAACGAGTGAGCGTTTTGTTCCCTCAAGGTCGTTGGCGTTAGTCGTCGTCTTAATAACCGAATACATTTAGTTAGCGGACTACACTCACCTTGAATCAAGTCCCAACTAAGTTTCCTGCTAGATTAGCAGTTCCACGTAAATATGTAAGTACATCAGAGACGTAAAAGTTGATATTTACAACGATGATAAAAGTATCTTTATAGGTACGAGTAACATAGTATCGGGTACAGGGAACGGCCAATCACACTAAGTTTCTTTTAGCTAGTACTTTAATCTAAAAGGAAAGTTACATGCACTCAATAGGAGACCGCTTAAAAAGTTTCCTTCGAATCGTCAATGGAAAAAGCAGGGTCGCAACTTTGCAATATCGCCCACTTGTCCCGGCCAAATGAATAATTATTGAAATTTAAATTCTTATTTTGAGTCTCATTACGAAGTTTGAAAAGGGTCATGCTTTTTGTATAATTAAAGAGCTTTCCATTTCGTGACGCTAAACTTGAGATCTGTTAGGAAATTAATTGAAATATTTTAAATCGATTTACCTATTGATTTCGTAGCACTGCTACGTTGTGCTACGGATTTGCTACATTGCTACGCGGCGTAGCTGATTTTCGTTTGAAAAAACAAATAGTCGTAGAGCGTGGGCTGCAGTTATAGTAAACATGGCTGTACGTAGTGTGCAAGTAGGTGGAGTGTGGGGCATCGTGGAGCTGTAGCGGTCGTGTTTCGTGCGCGGGTCATTTGCGCCCATCGTTACCAACAGCAGGCGTCCCCGCACGCACAACGATCTCTTCATTTTCACACGGCATTTTACACTCATACTAAATGTTAAAACTCATTTTTGTGTTCAATTTTTTCCACGCTCTCCACGATATACTGTATTACCCTGTTTATTGCTACGACCGAACAGATATTAAACATTAAATATTTGCAACGGATTTTCCATTCCATCTATTGTTACTTACTAGTTTCGATCCTCAGACAGATACGACCCTAAGTCAATATCGTAAGTTCCGGCCGCAAACTTAGCGACCGCAGTGGCCGGCCGAAAGTTTCATGTGGCTGATAATTTACATAATAGAAGACTAGGTCTATCCACTATCGGGGTCATCCAAACTTCTGTGGATTAGAGCTTTCACGGGCAAGGCTTATCGGATTTTGAACGAATTTCGGGTAGCTTGCGATAGCGACGTCATTATCGATATCCGATTTATATGCAGATTGGGAGTGGAGTGGCTGTGGCGTGGCGTGGGCGCGGCGTGACGTCACACGCTCCGCACGACACATAAATAATCCGCTCGCCGACCGCAGTCTTCAACTTTGTCTTATTTGAAGATTATACAATTAATCCCTTCCCTTTACATTCCCGTCGGAACTGAGATCCTTGTACAACTTTTGCGCACTCGACCCGATGAAGACAGAGCCGCCATTGTGAGGATTTAACAATTTCACCCGCCTCGTTGCATCTCACAGAGTAATAATAAAATATCACAATGGATGTCAACTCTATTCAAGATGAGTATCCAAGACGGAGAGCGTCAGTGGCATAATTCAACAAATCAGATATGATGAAAGAATTATTTTCTTTGGAAAGGGCTGTTTCGGATCCGTAACAATATTATTATATCTTTATTCAATACGTAAGCACGGTAATAGGGTAAATTCTGTTGTTGTATTTATAACACCGAAGCCAACAATGTGATATTAGAAATACAACTCGCGTGTCACTTAAAATCACAGCGGATAAAAATGTACGAGGAGATATTTTCACATAATAAACATTTTTATCCGAGTATTGAAAGTTAGTTGGCGCACATTACGTGGCTTGGCAAGCGCGGGTACAGATTGCGTTCGTCCCCACTCTGACGAGTCTCGTAAACAATAAGTAATTTCGAAAATGGAGGCGAACGTATGAAAGTCTGGCTTTTCCCATAGGTAATGACTGGCAACAATCTACATAAGACTAACGAGTGAAACTTCAGTAGCGTCATTATGCTAGTAGCTATCGCTAGCGCGCCGTCGAACGCGCGCTCGATCGCCATTTTTCATTCGATCGTATAATCTAGACCGTATTTATACTATCCAATACCAACCGACACAGTAAATCAATTAAGCGAACCTGCACAAGTTTCGGTCGCAATTAAGCTGTTTATATTAGGTATTAGCTACAGTTTATCAAAGTAACAGTATGTGCACGTGAATAATTAAAGTAAAAGACAATTTGTAACACAGTTTCAATCACGGAGGAAGAATATTTACGGTGTCTGTGGGGCAGCACGCTCGCCACCATTCAGAGTTGCCAGTTTGTCGGTTTTTTATCGGTTACATTTCGGGGACAGTGCGATGGAATTGCATGATTTAATTCCACCCAGCCCGTTCCATCATCGGACAACCAGACGCACGGCGATGCGTCATCGGTACATGGTGGACATCCCACCCATACGCACTAAACGTTTTGGGGACACTTTTATTATGCGTACAGCTAAGGAGTGGAATTCCCTGCCGGAGTCTGTGTTTCCCGATAGCTACAATTTAGGGTCTTTAAGTCAAGAGTGAATGGGTTTTTTCTAGGCAAGCGTGCTTCACCGTCGACCACATCATCGCTTACCATCAGGTGAGATAGTGGTCAAGCGCGAGCCTATTGACAAAAAAAAAAAAAAATGGAGATCTAATTGGTGGTTATGCCAATTATATCTCTATTTGTTTCACGTTCAATCGTTCAATAATAAATTTTTGCTTGTACTGAGTAATGATAGGCTATTAGATAATACCACTTTGGCGCCTATCGCGATGGATGAGTCGAAACTGTTTGAAATTTTGAGTGCCCATTTATTACTCGTCTGTCGTTTAGAAAAATGTTTAACGTCAAATTCATGCTGTTGTTGTTCAACAATTCATGTTTCCGTAAATTTCCACCGAAGTTTAGCAAAAAAAGGCAACTTGGAAGCCAACACATCATTCATCTTTCAACCGAGCTGTCTATTATGAGTTGCAGTTTTTAAAAAGTTGGTAATTAACACCGGCCCGCAGTCCAGGCCAGGTCCCAACTTTTGAAGTGTTCACAAAGTTTGGAAAATACCCCAATAATTAAAAGCTGGGGGCTTGGATCATGACTTTTTGTTCAGTTTGCATGATTGAACGAGTCACGTAATTAAAAAAGGAGCGAGTACTTGTGCTAAGTGACGTTTCACCATCACAATATTATCCGACTTGGAAATAACAGAGTGAAATGTTTACTTTATATTTGCTTGTACTTATTCCAATGATAAAGAAAACCAAAGTTATTATGGCGATGAGAAGTTCTTTATACAAAGCTCAACGTGCCTTTGATGTCGGAGACATCTATTCATTCAAGTCTATCGACAACAATAGATCTGTCTTTTGAAGTGTTTCAACGGTTTCGGGCACACGGATTTGTAATCATCTACTGCGGTCGTCATAATTATTAAATGAGGAAAATCTTGAAAGTAACCAATCAGTTTTTTCACAGTTATGGATATTTGAATTCTGAGAACTTTAAATGTAATAAGAGAACATAGATTTTTGAAACAATATCATTTTCTCAAACATGCTTGGAAATTTGAGCATTATTCCGACAACCTTCTTCGAGGTAAATCGAAATTGCTGTACTGCCCAAATACATGCGAGCAGCAGCCGGCAAAAGTTGTATGAAAATCCATATCTGTTGTATTTAGCGGCCAAATAAATTACATAGTAAACTCATATCTGTCGTGTACCTAATTTAAAAATGGAACGATCTTTTACTCCGAAGCATGGCAACCAAGGAGGTAACTTATCAAAGGTTTTATTTAAATTTCGAACTGGCTTGCAAATAGAACGCTGTCTATTGAAAAAAAAAAACAAAAGAACACTAACGCGGGCACAATTATTGTTGTTCGTCATTAATTTTGACAAAATGAGTTCTAGATACTACTTAGTTTTAATTTCCGCGCATTATTTGAGAAAAGTACAGGCATTGATGGACTTACTTATGTGGGCCTCGGCTTCGCCTCGGCCCACATTTACACGTTCGTCCATCAATGCCTCTTTTGCTGGCCGCTGCAGTAATGTACTATTGATTCAATCTAGAAACATTTCTATCAAAAGCTCTCCTGAGAATAATATTTGCCTAAAAGTTAAATTCAATAAAACATCGCTGTAGTGGTTGTTTTCCCCGGTCTTTCCTGTTTGTCTCACACTCAAACAGGTTAATAAGTAATGAAGCAGATTCGGCCGACTTTTGTTTGTTAAAGTGATTATTCAAATACGAAAAACGATTTCGGGTTTTCCTAAACTTCCCTCATATTTTATTCACCGATTTTTTTATGGATCGTGGAATACGTATTTTTTTTCTAAGTTTGACGTTCGGAGTTTTTATGAGCTAGATTGTAGTTTAGCAAATTGAAAGTAAGAGAGAAGCCATAAGATGAAAATTGTACAGAACGTCGATCTTGCGGTTGTCGTGGAAAATAGGATTTTATTTCTCAAGTCGGACGAATGAATTTCTGTTGACACTGCGGCTATCACGCGGACATTATTTATATTGAATGGGCTATCTGCACATAACAAAAATGTACTAAGTAAGTACTGCGAGTAACCTTCCTTGGCACGTAATAAAAATAAATAGCGTAGATTTGGTCTGTCACTGAGACATTTTGTTTTTTTGTAGCGATGATTTTTCACGTCCGGATTTTCTTATATTTATAGTGCTTTTTCTTAGAATTTAAATTTCTTTCGGGATATTTACCATGTTTGTTTTGATTTTTGTTGAGAGCTCGATATTTCGGCACCGTTACAAGAGCATCGTGCGTGAAAAACGATTGAGGAAGAGAGTACACAGATATGTCAGCTTTTAAATAACTCCCACCCGCAAAGACTTTAGTTCTCGTGACCATGTCAGCTTAAAAACTTATATTGCTCTTTTCTTATTTAAAATTAAATTGAATAGTTAATTATTGTAAATAATTAACTATTAAATTTACTTGTATTGATTAATTTGGGAATAGCCGGAAGTTAGCCAAGGTCCACCACCTAACCTGATTGATAACTTCTTGAACTTTAATAATCCTATTAAAAAACTCCAGTACGTATTTTCGAACTAAATCCTAAATGCTCGTTGAAGTAAAACCCTTCACAATTTGACGAACCAATTAGGTAACATTCGTAAACAACACAAAGTTAGTTTCTCCGGCAACGAAACCCGTATTTGTTTCCAGTTCTGTCTAAAGACTTCTAATATTTAATTACTGTTGTCCGATAAAGTATACTTAAGGGGTATGTTAATAAGGAAACGGCGAGTTCTCAAGGAAAACTTTCCTAAGAAAACTAATCCCATCCCGAGATTATTTCCAGTGGTTCCCAATCAATTCGCCTATAAAAGCACAAGGATAAAACGTCGGTATCCTCGGGGAGTTTCCTCCGCTGAGAATCATTACGAAAATACGACAAAATTGTAGACTGTCTGTAGTCGGGAAGGGGTGTTATTTATGGAGGGCAGAGGCCGGAGTGTATCTGAGTGGCTCTATTAGCTCTACTAATATTTTCTTCTTCAAGTTAATTGTTATGTCGCCTTTAAGAGCAGGTGGCTTGTCCCATTACGAGCCGCGGGCAACTTAATGCCGAGACATGAAACTTGAGCGCCACTGAACTCCGTACCCGCGGAAATATTTAAACAAATTAAAACTTTTTCTTTATGCCATTTCCCGAAGAGTATTCTTATTGTGATTCGTTTTTATTGAGTTTGCAGCCAGTTTTTTTTTTCGCAACTTAATTATGAGGAGCGTCCGGTAAATAAGGTTATTTTGAATTTGAAAAATCGAAAATGTTGAATAAATCTTTATGTATTACCGCGTGTAATCAAATTTTGGCCATGGATGTAAACTTGCTAAGGAAAAACGCCCATTTTTCACCTGACTGTGTATAGAAATGAAATAAATCTTAAAAATTATGACAATGTTAAAAGAAATGCAGGAAAACATGATAAAAATATGATGCGTTCAAAACGTATTACCAAGTTTTGAACGCATCTCAACTATCCTTTTTTTACGACGTTCCATTTTACACACTGCTATTTGACTTTATTCAACTCTGTTTCTGAGTTTTGTACATTATATTACGTTTTTTTTATTCAGTAAGTATTTCTTTGTTAGTTTTCGTTTAATACTGACTCATTATAAATAACATTATAATTTAATAAATTAATCATGCAGTTTGTGATTGAGTTTGCACGACTGTAACGGATTTTTTTGACATTTGACAGTTCTGCGATTGGCATCGGCGCCACAGACTACTTAGAGATACTACGATCGGCTCAGTCCTTCATTGTTGCGTTTGCGTCTCGTCGTGTACTGTGTCAGAAAGCAACATTAATATTTTAATAAAAATTATTATATGACATTATTGTCTAAACTTACCACAGTAGTCTTTCTACTATACCTTATAACTATACGTCAACTTTCTTCATTATCAGTTTTTTAAATGTTTGGGAAGTAAGAAAGAAAGAAAGAAAAAATATTTATTTGTGACCTGCACGGAGACACGAGAAATAAGCATAAAAATTAAACAATAGTAAAAATAAAAAACCCCGTGCGAGACCAAAAATCTCAGCATGTGCAGCGATATCCAAAAAAGGAAATAACGCTGCGCTGATATTCTGATAGGGCCCACAGTTGATGCCACGGACACATTTACGGCAACGGATAATACTTAAATAATAAACAAATAAAATAGTAGCCATTGTTCTTTAAACTCAAAGAGAAACGAAATGTTATCAAATATTCAAAGTAGTAAGAAACAAGCCGAACAATAAATACGTGTCAAAGTTTGCCAATATAGCCGAACTCCTTGTAAGGCTGCCTACAAAACGATCCGGCAGACCGAGAGCATTGTTAGCTACACTCCCTTGATTGACGTGAGGTTGACCAACACTTGACCATCGCAAGTCCAGCCGAAGTAACAAGATGCATAGTTCCGGGATTCCTTGTAACAACTGACAGTTTGAATTTCAAATATTAGTTGGGGAATGAGTAATGGTATTTGTTCAGGATCTAATTTGCATGGCATCTAAAAACAGATAACTTGTCTATTACTAAGGTTGAAATGTTGTTCGTGTATCCTGTATTTTGAGGGTACTGTGATTGGTAATTATTATATCTATAAGACTTAAAACATTTAATTTATTTTAGAAAAAAAATAAAATTGTTTATAAAAAAATACTGTTGCAGCACAATTCGAATCATTTATAAATAATGTCAACAACAAGAAAAAACCATTTCATCATCAAATCACGAACAACAATAAAATATTTTTTCAAATTCCAATTTCCGCAATATTGAAAGCCTCGGGGTAAACGTACGCTTGTATAAACACGGTGTGTTTAGGAATACGTCCATGTGACGTCACGAGACATGCTGACAAACAAACAAATCAGTCGTGATGCACGCGCGGGCAAACAGCGCGATTGTACAGATATTAGTTCATCGTTGGCTGCGCGATCGCGATATCGCGCGTTTGATGGATCGCGATACTAAATGTAACGCTAGCGCTGTTTCAGTGCTCATTGTGTGTGATGACGTCACTCGATATGTTTCTAATGATGCGTTGTTATTTATTTATACTCTCGCTAACCAACATTAAAACGAGAATAATTTAAGAGTTCGTCGACAGCCTCTAACCAGGCTTCTCTTTAAAAATATTTGATTACCAACAGAGCGAAAATAGACGTAGAAATAAAATTGTGAAAAACTGAAATTCGAGGCTAATTAATTCCGAAACTTACATTAATTGGTCTCAGTTGAATTATAATTTAATTACCGAGATATTTTAGAATAATTGAAAGTTTTGAATGATGCAATTAATTTCGAGTTGTTTTAGTTTATTTCGCAAATTTTATTTGCGAAACTTGATGTGGGTTGAAGGTTAAGCAATTAAGAAGAGACTATTTAATAATAAAGATAGATTTCGACTGTTTATTGATGCTTTCGGATTTAATTCAAAGACACTCAAATCAAAGTCGTTTACAGTCTCTAATAAACGTTTTAAAATCAAACTGTTGGCAAATTGCTATGTAATAAATAAATCACACTAATATTATAAAGGCGAAAGTTTGTGAGTGTGTTTGTTACTTCTTCACCGTCAAACGGCTGGACAGATCTGGATAAAATTTGGCACAGATATAGATTGTAGCCAGGAATATCACATATGATACTTTTTTATCCCGGGAATATATTCCCTCGAGATAATTTTCGACTTTCATGCAGGTGATGCCGCTGTCAGAAGCTAGTCGACAGTAAGACTCGCTTATTAATGTAATCAAATAGTATCCTCTTTACTGCCACATCATATAATTCCACCCTAACATCCCCCTAAATCTTAACAACAAAAGTAAAAAATAGAAGTGTACACATAAAGAATTACCGCGACAGGTATCCCCTGGGAACCACTCACGTCACTCCCTTAAATGATATACTTAATAATAGAGAACACTTAACACAAACGTACAGACATTACAGAAAATTGTCCCTTTTGTTACAACTGCTCCATGCCATATTTAAGTAACAGTCACATATAGTTTTCAAGATTATTATCGAAGTAAATTATGTTGTTTGGACTCGTCATGTAATGATAATGTTGATTAAATAAAACTGTCATGTTTGCTTCAGTTAATGACATGTTTTTTCGATCAACTTTAGCTTACAATCCCTATTTATTTACCGCCATGACTTTTTTCTGTATCAGCTAGTACATTAGAAGTCCGCGGTTCCGACTGGCGAGTGCTCTACTAAACTGTGGCATTTTCCTTGACCAAAAAGGGACTCGACTAAACCCGATACTCTATCCGAGCATTCAGTAAATCCTGTATTTTATTCCCGCCATGTACGCTCAACTATAAAAATTCCGGCCGTCGGCGAACATTGTCTCCAATTTCGCTCACTTACCCTTGCTTGTGAAAAATATTCGGCCAAGAGTGGAATTAGCAAAGTTGGTGGGATACCCGTGTGGGCCACACATCGGCCGAATATTAAAAGGCGAATTAGAGTGGTCACGCCTCTATGTGTTCATAAATGTTCTTATTTGGCCTCAAGTTGTTAGACCACTTGTTACGTGACGGTGGGCAGCCTGTAAAATTGGCTTCTTTACAGGCTTACTTATATTTTGTGAGATGTTAGTGGGAATAACAAGGACAGTTTTATGATGTAGTGGTTAGATTGTAACTCGTAATTATTGGTTATATTCTACGAGTTACTACTTACTCTGTTCAATTGATACTTATATCAACATGTTGAGTTACAAAAGCAAACCCTGAATGAACTTTGGTATAAATCTGACCTCAACACTCACTTCCCCTATGTACCTACAAACGTTCAAAACAAATTAAAACTTAAATCAGCAGAAATTAAATCGATCAGTGATCAGATACAAACATAACTCAAAAGACACCTCCGAGGTTCGCATTGATCACGGCCAAAGTTCGGTTTCACGGTAACGTCGCCCAAGGGAACGACCCCGGACGGCTATACCCGTCCCTGTCGCACGCACTTCATCACAAATGCGAAAGAAGGTAATGACGCGATGTAGCCCTCACAAATTGACCGTAACAATACCGCATTAGGTCACAATCTATGTCGCAGGAATACAGCATAATCTATTTTTTCCAACAAATCTCTATTGATTCGGTCAAACCACGGACCATCGTATTATGACGAAATGTATTGCGATTGGTCTATTTTGTCCGTCTCCTTGACTGAAGTAATAAATTCCATCATTTATGTAAGTTAATAGATATTTATTGCTTTGCTATTTCGGAATATTGTCAGGCTTTTTTACCTAATTCCTTTTTCATTCGAGGTTTTATTTTTAGGTAGGAAATATAGATCGAATAAGGTAGCAAGAAATTGTAGTTTCTTGAACCATTGCTTCACTGTAAAATCAAAAGAAGTTAATGACGAGGTAGGTTATCTTACTATAATATAAATGCGAAAGTTTGAATGGATGTATGTTTGCTACTCAATCGCGCTAGAACGGCTGAATAGATCTGGATGAAATTAGGCACAGAGATAGATTATAGTCAGGCATATCACATAGGCTACTTTTTATCCCGGAAATATGTTCCCTCGACCTAATTTTCGTCGTTAGTCGCTGGCAGAAGTTAGTTATAAATATATTTGAGTACCAGGAAAGCATAATATAGCAGCTGGTTATTTTCCCAAGCAATTTGTTACAGTCAAATGTGGAAAATGAGTATGTAAAACATACTGACAGGCGATGGGATACGCACCGTGATAGGTACTTCTTAGAAATATAACAAATTAACAACAACAACTTTTCAACTTGTAATAATGTTTCTTTAAATATCGGATATAGAACTAAAGCACTTCGTTTTCAGTACTCAATCTTATTGAACACTTTAGGTACATGCAGGAGGTTCAGTAAGGCTCTATTCATGTCGATATCGCAGCGATATCGAAACAATACCGCTGCGATAAAACGTTAGAACGGTTCTTTGTTTCTTCTTAAGGAATAGTTTTGCACTTTTGTACCGCCCTGATACCGATACAGTTTAAAAGCTCTGAAAAACGTTTTCGAGCGAAAACGTACTGAAAACAGCAATATCGACGATGTAGTTTGAATTAAACACTTACCTTTGTTTTCAAATATATATTCTTGAGTAAATTCCCTACGAAGCCCAGCCCTCCTGAGTACAAACCTACGTCGTACCCAACTACTTTTAACACGTGAACAAATAGGATCACTCCTAACGAAAATGATAAAGTTTGAGAAAAAATAAACGAGACCCTTTACCTTCTCTTCAGACGGTATTAATGTCAAACATAAATCAGCGTCCGTGTATGTCCGAAAATTAGGTGTTATTTTTTTATTCACCACAAAAGAGGGTTGCTCTGGCCGCTCGGCCAACAAAAGCGTGGCAATTCCCGCTCAAACAAATCACCACTAAACAAACGTTTCTACAGGTAGGAATAATTCAGCGAAAGGTCACCTGTTACGGGTATTCGACATCGATCATCGGGAGTGCGTCGTGTCGACCTGCCCGCGTAATGTCGCCCTGGGGACACCGACGCCGGCGACGCCGCCGCCGTCGAGACAAAACCCACGAGCCCCGGCTGTCAAATCGAACTTGCCCGCTTTTGTATACACGCACATTTTTCAACGTGGGTCAGTTCATGCGGCCGCTGCGTACCCTTGGCTGTACCGCCAAACTTGACATACCTGATACGCATCTGAAAAGTTAATAAGGAAGGAATTTATAATTAAGTCGTACGTACAATTATGTGTGTGGAGGCGTCACGCGTTGACGTCAACATGAATATTTACGATGCAATTTCGTTCCATTTCGGATTTATCACTGTTTTGTTGGCGGACGGGGAATTTTAAAAATGCTCCTTGGTGGCCAAATTTAGGTGCGAGCGAGTCGCGTTAGGAGCGAGGCGGGCACGGGCGGTGACAGCGCATCTCCGCTAGCGTGTATTGTTCGCGTCCTAACCGCCGACTTTCCATTTATTTCTCTATGAATACGTTATTACCTGCTCGCCCCCGCTTATCAAAGTTTATTTGCAGCGTGTGGTTTACTCTGTACCGGTGCTTATTCGTTATTACAACGGCGGAGTGTTTTATTGCCGGGGCGGGGCTCAAATCGCGCACGACGCCCTTGTTTTTCGCTATTTTTCCTCACGATTTCAGAATTTGAAGTTAATATTATGTCTTTTTGTTGCAGATCGAGGACGCCATGCTAATGTTCGACAAACAAACCAATAGGCACAGAGGTAAGTCATTACTTTACTAAGCGGATAATACAACAACGGAGCCTGGACCCTAATAAATCAGAACCCCAATACTGTCCGAGTACCTAATACTATATACAATTATTAATGTCTTGTACATTAATAAAACTATGCCAATAATGGCTTTGTATAGGTATCCGCTCTGAGGAGCTTAGTGATTAGGGACTTACGAATAATAATAACCCAAATATTACTATCCCAAATAGTAGCTCTAGGAAATAAGCCTCGTTTTTATGATTATTAGGTGGTATATTCGGCTTCCAAACAAAAATATACTCAAATAAAACTGAATGGAATTCAAAACCGTAATAATATGATATTATTACTGCCCCAGCAGTAAGTTACGCCGGGCGAGCCACGCACGAGCGGTGTGTCAACTTATTTTTCTTGACAAAAACAACGGAACTTCTAAAGGCTTGCATGTCACACACGGAAACATATCATTTTTGTTTGTCTCGCCTCATTTCTCTGGCCGTCTTCGCCACAAAGTCGTCACTGGTTAACTAGCAACGGATAAATATAGGCTTCGACCCTCAATGAAGGCTGGCCAGCGTAAACAGACATGTCGCAATGTAAAGAGCCTCCTTTCTAATGGTAAGGAGCCGAGCTGGCATGAAAGGGAGGGAGCTCACGTTACGGTGGCGGCGCCGCGGCTAAGGCGAAGCGGAGCGAAACGGAGGTGGCATCGTCACTAAACAGGCGCACCGTTTTCGGTATTGTGCTCCCTCCCCATGTTACGACTATTCCCGGCTAATAAATAACAAATCGACGCCCGGATAAAATATACGGTTTCCTCGGCAGGAGATTTTGTATTATTGTGAGGGTAAAAGCGAAGTTACGCTTGAAATCTGCCTATTTCAATTTCGATGGTCGCGCTTTCACTTTTTTCGTAAATATTACACATCGTCATAAACAAGCCAATAAATTGTGTCCCAAAACACAAAAGTCCGGGGCCACGTAATCAGTTTCTTTCATTATCCCCACAACGCGTAAGATTTTAATTAAAATCCACGAAAATCGTATCAAGGCGAGCCATCTTTTGTTGCCAACGAAGGTTCCCTTGTAGCAGTTACAGCAAATACAATGTTAAATTTGCTTTTGTAATCCCCATTACACAAAAACAGGTTGACCCAAATATTCAGGCTCGGTGAAATATCGTTGCGCCGTCATTTATGCAAGTTCGCAAAAACGAATCCTGTTTCATTCCTCGCCGAGGGAAAAACGGCCCTTTCTTGTCGTTGTAAGACATAAAATAATTTACCATGTTTTGGAAACTTCCAACTTTTGTGCCCTTTGCGTGTCATTTGGATGATATTTTGAGATCCCTCTGCTTGTAATTAGATAAACATTGAAATAAAACACGAAGACGTGCGTAGAATACATTATGGACGAGTCCGTTTAAACTTTCATTTGTCTGGCGTTTACCTGCTTACTCCGCAGACGATTTAGGAATGTTATACGAGTCGTGTAATGTTGTTGCTTCCTAAATATGAATAGCGCATATAATAATCCAATATAAATATTCCTTAGGCTTCCCCTAATACTACAGTCGGGTTATTATCCCCGGAACGTAATCAGTTGGGTCGGGTTATCCTAGCAAGAAATGTAAAAATATCCGCTGTTTATTTGTATCAAACTCGGGCAAGAGGCAACCCAAACGTGTATTCAAACTGAATATGAATGCAAACTGCCCTGGCGAACGGGCGGAATGGCGAAAATCAAATTAGGTATGGCGTGAATACTTCACGGCGACGGCGGAAAAAAAAAATTGAAATCAAATATTCATTGACTTTCAACCGGATAAGCCGGCCCGCAGCCATTTCAATACATTTTATTATCTATTTTCGTTGTGAGGACCACGCCTCGGTGACGCGGCCGATATATCCCGACTAATCCTATATTAATAATTTAAATATATAACTTATTTCAATGACGCCCGATTATGGCTGTTATGCTTTTCCGAACATCTACAGTGGAGCTGATTTCTATAAGAAAGCTTTTTGCTTCTTTAAAAGTTCAGAGGGTTCTTTTAAGGCCAGAATAAAATGGCATTTTATAAAATTGTCCAGAGGATGGCATAAAAAAGGTCGAATTTTAGAGAATGAATTCTCTATAAATCTCTTTGATATTACAGTCCCCGACTAAAGGTTCACGTCTGAAGCTATTTACTCTGAATGATATCTGTTCCATTTTCAAACAAAAGGTCGAAAATATGTCGGCAACATAATTTTTGATAATGTTTAATATTCTTTTTCACATTATTTAGTTAATAAATCACGTGTTGAATGGAGACTTAATTCAAAGGGTGATTTTTATGTTAAGCTGTTGAATCTGTGAAAAATAAAAACCTTTTAGCCTTTTCAGTACATTAAATATGCGCGAATAATGCGTTTAATAGCACCCTTTACTTTTATTTACGACCTTTGCCGGTTGAAAAAATAATTAACGATGTCCCTTTGCAAAATATTTTCCATTGTCTCTGTCTAATAATTTAATTTTTAGGATATAAAATACCAATGGGAATAAATTCTTTATTGCCTGATATGAATTTGCATGTCATGGCATCGGTAAGAGTCTCACCTACAGGCAGGCAAGATGTATTGTATCGTAATCAACAGAGCGTCACCAAATATGTTCACGTTCGTTTGGCATTCAAAGTGTCAGCGAAGCTTGAAGTAAATGCCATTACACAAAGGTAAACGCGACATGTGAGAGACAAAGTTCATAAATATTAAACAAAAAAAAACTAGCGCAGACAATCTCTGCGGAGCGGATTCCATTTGGTCGTGCGAACCGCCTCACGCGCCTGAGGGACGCATTTCTACGAGTGCGTGCTAGCTACCGTGAAAATTTCACCTCTCACTTTGCATAAGAGTAGTGCCATCTATATTTCATTCCGCACAGTTCGTGATGTGTAAAGAAGCCTATCGCGTGAATCATAAATGGCGATCGTTTTCTTCGAGTGCCATAAAATTTCACAAGTCAAAAAAAGGCACATCACTAGCGTATTTTTAAACTTTATGCCCTCCACGTACAAACGTTTCCACGCCCTTCTCTTTTGTTTTCGCCGGCGTGTTTACGATTTTCTTTGATAAATTATTATTGTCGTAAATTTTCACCGTGTGTGTAATAAAATCGTTTACTTATTTTACAATTCAAATGCAATAAATATTTACAGGTTGAAGAAATAATCTATCGGATAAAATGTTGGTAGATTTCGGTTGATTTTTATACAATCTTATCTGTATTCAATTCACTTCACGAAACACTTCAATTTCGCTATTTTTGTACATGTCGAGGCAATTCTAATACCGGCAAAGCTTCTGAAGTAGAGCTCTCAGACTGTAAGGCTGCAATCTTACTTAGCGCCCTGGTACAAAGGAACTTGATCTTTATATGTATGGGATGTTGGTTGTTTGTTGGTTTGTGTAAATGTGTTCGGCGTGTGCTAAGTGGGTGCACGTGGCCTCGTCCCCGGAGAGAGACGGGAATACACCGGGTTTAGTTGCATCTTGCGGCCAACCAACAGCTCCTGTTAATATTACGTGTATTACAATTAATTCAGTTAAAACAATCTCGAGTTTGAGTGCTTGTTGCTCATTCTAACAACTTTTGTGCTGTTCTTTATAATTAAACTTTAACGATTTATAGCTAAAGTTGATGTTTGTGGGCCTGAATATGTAACTGTGGAATAGTTTAACCAAATATAAAGCTAGTTCGAGAGTACAACATAAGTTTGAGACTCAATGCATTCCATAACTTATGACTCTTGTTAAACAAAGTTAGGTACAAGAGTTCGTACGCAGTAGACGTAGATTGTTGTTAGTTGTGACGCAAAACAACAACAATAATAACTCTAGATGAAAACTTTGCAAATAAAATTAATAAGTGCAATCGCAATTACATAGTATCAATCGATGGAGTCGATAATGTATTAAATTATTAACATGGTATTTACCAAAAATCTACTACGAAATTCCAACTCGCTAAATCATTTTAGGCAATATGGATATTCATCACATACATTTGACAGCCTATAATCATTCAAGCCTGATAATGTTCAGTAGGTACTAAATTAGTGCACGAGTCTAAAATAGGCTTACCAATTTAAACATTGCAAACTGAAACCTGAAAATTTAGTATTCACAGCACAGCCCTATGACACCGGGACCTGATTCTGTCATTTAAGAACATTGGGCGTACGAAAATACGCTGCCTAGTACCTCTGTAGGGATTACTACCGTAACGGTATCGATATTTGCAACTTTATTGAGTCCCAGTTTTGCACATCCCTAGAGACGCGGTTCCGAATGCATCTCGTGTGATGCATCGATATGAGAAAGTGGGATAGCAAACACTTGGGACATCCCTATAATCACCTGTTTACGGAACGGCACTTCTTTCTACTTTGCAAGTAAACAAATACAGTACTTCGCTTTTATTGAATGCTGAGCAGTGTGTGTAAACAGATACGGATTTTACTGAGATTTTATTACGCGTTAGTGATTGTGTTTTGTTTGTTTATTAGTTTGAGTGTGTGTCTGGCGCAGTAATGGCTGGAAATAGAAGCTTTTGCACCAGAAAAATAAACACAGTGTTTTTTTTCAAGTAATCACATAATGCTTCAATGATGCTGTAAATTACATTATTATTAAAAATGTGACTGAAAAAACAACGATACAAAATTAATTAGTTTTGCTTCACACTATTATAACACCATTACAGCTGCATTAAAATATTATGAAAATCAGATTACGGCAGTAATCAATACACTTAAAATAAAGCCTTAAATACACGCACGATAATTTATTAACACAGTTAAACCTTTTAATTCAATCTGTAATAAGCCTCAGCTTCTACAGTTACTCATCATTAATTAACGCCAGTATTATCATGGCTTCCAAAAACTAACATTATTTTGTTAACCTCATCAACCAAAATATTGTAATTAAAGGTTGCAATAAGTTCGTTTAAACTTTGGTCGAGGAAGCCTCTAAGGGATTAGCGAGTTTGAATAATAGAGAATCATTTTGGTTTGTGAAAATATTATGTAGGAACGAAATTTTTGTCTGTTAAATCGAGTGGAGTTTGTTGAAAAGTATTGTCAATTTTACAGTTTGGTTGTAGAGATTCACCGTACATATATCTTAAGCCATCAAAATCTAGGCGGAAAACTGCAAATAATCAAATAGAAAATTTAAACAACAGAAAACTTGTTTCACAACTTGTTTCAGAAAAAATATGATATACATTTTATTCACAACCTCATTCCCCGGCTAACGTAATTCAACCAAACTAAATCACATTCCGGCAAAAGCTGAATACGGCCAATAATTCCATTGGAATCAACAACAATGGCCCCTTAAGAACCAATAGCAATAAATCGAAACCACGAGCATTGATCGTCAATAGAGCATTAAGGAGCTGACACTTTTACAATATACATTAAGAGTGTGTTTTAGCAAATCACTTCCTGCCAGGCCGAGCCCCAAAAAGGATGGTTAAAAAAATAGTGAGTGCGGGAAATGACATAGTGGAAATCCATTGACGACATTGCTTCGCCTTAAGGTAAATAAAGTGCCCCACAATTGAATAGTCATTCTAAGAACGATAGAAATTGTCCGCAGCATTTACATTGTCAGCTTTGTGGACAATAAGCGAAGCACTCTCTGAACAAATAAGTCAATGGTCCTGTAATTATAACTGGGTGTTAGTGTAGTACCGTTTATCGACGATTTTCATTGTTATTACTTACATGCTACGGGCGTGCACGCGATAATAACTTGCCAGTAGATTCACAGTAATTCTGATAGTAAAATGTACAATTAACAGAGGTTTTAAAAGCTGTTATTTCACGATACCCTGTTGTTTGTTTTAACTTTTTGTGGGGGAAATTCGATTTAACGGCACTTTAAATAATAAACAGTCGCTTTCCGTATGAAATGTTTGGGCTATGATGTCAAATCACAGATCCAATTAAAAGTTTTTCATGAAATGAGTGAAATTAAACTAATAATGAAAATTTGTGTTATAATAATGGCATAATTTATAGGCATATCGATTTCTGTGACAATAAATGGTTTTTGTCTTCTTCCTTTTTAGGGTTCCGTACCCAAAAGGTAAAAACGGGACCTAGACTATTACTAAGACTCCGCGGTCCGTCTGTCGAAATTTTCACAGATGATGTATTTTTGTTGCCGCTATAACAACAAATACTAAAAACAGAAAAATACTAAATACTTGATTTTTTGTCGTTTTTTTTGTGATAATGGTACGAAACCCTTCGTGCGAGTCCGACTCGCACTTGGCCGGTTTTTCAATAACAAACTTTAAATGAACACCATTTTCTAAAAATTTCCCAACAGACATTTCCAATCAACACCTCCGTCAGCAAATCCAATAAATTGCTCACCTACACTCTGAAAACGTAATAGCAAAATATCTTACCCAATTTTAATCCTCGTCAAGTGTTTAATGTAATCCCGTTAATAGGCAATTCCAGCGTATCACCTATCCGAGTCCGTAGTTTCTGACAGGATGCCATGCACCCCTGGGACACCCTACGGTAATTATTTTCTCTTACTCATACCACTAGTGAGGTGCTTCGATTCAAAATTGGATTTTATACCCGGCTGTGACGTGATATATAGACGGTAGAGCTGGGTGTAAATTGAACGGATGTTCCGTTGATTTGGTTTAGTTTTGATGACATGGCGAATATGGGACAATATTCTAGGTGCTTAAAACTTTTCAGTGCCGCTGATATGAAAAAATTTCAAAGTGTCAAACTTTGATTTAAGCATCACATCTTTCTTCAATTTCCTTCTCACAGAGAGGGGGCTTCTATCCTAGCAGTGGGAACATTTAAAGGCTGATTTATATGCTATATTTCTTCATCATAGGTGTCTGAGAGCAGTGATGGCCCAGTGGTGGCGGCCCCGACTTACGAACGAGAAAGTAAGTCGTGGGTTCGAACCCAGGCAGGCGCATTACTTTTTATAATTTATTTCATTACCACTACTCTCAAAACGGTGAAGGAAAACATCGTGAGGAAACTGGCATATCCTAGAACAAAAAAATTCGAAGACATGTGACATCTACCAATCCGCACTGGGCGCGCGTGGTGGATTATAGCCCATTCCTTCTCATAGAGAGGAGGCCTGTGTCCCAGCAATGGGAACATTAATAGACTGATGACGAGGAGTCTAAACTTCCAATCAAAAACATAAATAAATACGGCTTATGTTTAACTTACCACCAGATATAGTAACATATAACAGACAAAAATAGTAAATGATCACCAAAATTAAACCCGCATCTTATTGTAAAATTATAACCAAAGTTTTAACATCTCGCTATCCTGTTTAGGCAAAATGACTCCAAATAAATCATTGTTAACCCAAAAGTAGTAAATGATCACCAAAAGTAGTAAATGATCACCAAAATTAAACCAATGACCAAAAAGATTATAAAATTTCTGGGAGCAACTTGGAAGTAGCGCTCGCCGGCCGCTGCCGCGGCACCGCTCGCTTTGCTCGCTCGGCTCGCGCGCGGTTGGTCACAGTTCTAACCTAACCTAACCTATTTTACAACATTAAATAGCGCAATAATTTGCTATTAAAATTTGGTGATCAATTTACTAAATTTGGTGATCATTTACTATTTTTGTCAGTATATTACTAGATTTGGTGGTTAGGGGTTATCGTCACAAAGTTTTTTTTGGTGGTCATTATATTTATTCCCAATAAATACTACCACAAACAAACCAAACAGTAAACAAACCACAATCCAATTAAAACATAGTTAAAGATTCTCACATGACAACTGTCTAAACTAACTAAAACAAGATACGTCTCATTAAAGGAGTGATATCCCGGCGCGGAGTATAAAGTAATTCCGTCCAACTGCTTCCAAGTTACACTCTAAAACATAACTAGAGTCCTTCCGCCACATTAACACGAACGCTTAAGTGCAAGTTATTCGCCCTTGTTTGGTTATATTAAAGGATTCCTGGAATAATTATCACAAAGCGACTTACGCACCCATTTATTAACCATCTTAATTACTAAGGCCAAGTTAATTACACCAAGTAAAACTTAGCGCCTAAAGAGCGTTATCCCGCTAATTTACTACAGGGTAGCTTTTGCGGAAATCTCTTCATGTCATTCCCCTGTGCGATATCGCCCAACTTGCTTCGGTTCATATCAAATAGGTACGTTTAATGTCCTCAACTTTTCTGTAATAAAATTACGGAAAAATTCTTCGGCTGCTTTTAACATTTACTTTTATTTATAGCCCTAATAATTTACTGTCACCTAAATTAAAGCAATGCTTGTGATATAGGACAAAGGCACCTTTATTCTTTGGTGGATTTTCGAGTCTTCGGTAACGTATTACAGGGCTGGGGATGAGGGACGGTGCCTTATAAGATATTACACAAGATCTATAGCAGATTTATGAATAAGCAATAACGGAAATATTATTTCAATGCTTTTTGGTGTATTTCAGTTATTTACATTAACTGATAAGCCAAGTCACGTGCCAAATGATATTTATCTACGCTGTTTGCCAGCAGACTGGTTGGCAAATCAATTTATGTCATACTACAAAAGCGGATATGAAAATATGTATCTGTACAAAATTGTAAACACCGCAATAGGCTTGTGGCAGTGCTTTAAAATGCATTTGAAGTAATTTCCCGATGAAATTTCATAGGCAACTAGTTTGCGCTGTGGATAGTACAGGTGCTCGGACAATGAGAACGCGGCTGAGCATAGAAGCCCATCTCATTACCCGACCGACCGCAGTTGAGTAATGATGAGCCGACACACAGTCACGCTGCCAGGCTGCCAACGCTCACCACCCGCGCTTATTGTGGCTTCCACATAAACAAAATGCGAATTCATAATACATTATCCCATTGTTTATTCGAACGCGAAAAATTATCCCTGATTTATTGTTTCATGTTTCTGCTAGTAATCATTCATCTACAAAGGATAATGCGCCATTCAGACACTAAATAACATATACACGACAAATTACAATAACATTCCCTCAGCGCCCCAATATGAGCAATTAACCTGATACGATCCTTTAGAAATTTTAACTTAGGGCTACTTACACACGCATTCTGTAACGTTTATGAAAAATCAATACGGGGTCATTTGGAAATAATTAACACAGAATGCGACCCAAATCCTTTGAATAGTTACATAAAATAATAATACAATTGTATCGTTCATGAAATTCCGTGAGTGTGGCGCGTACGCTATTTCAATCGGCTAGAATGTGGGTGCGGTCGCGGTGTTTCGCCTGGCGATCGCACAATTGCAATCAGCCTAATATGTTGAACAGTAGGTCCATCTCATTACCATGGCCGACCACAGGTGAATGATGGCGCGGCGCTAGTGCCCGAGGCCGTTTTGTTTGTGGTCGATTTAACGCCGGCGACAAATTGCGTGTTTGCCATTTGGCCGAGAGATCATCCCCACTTCTGAACGAAATAAATCCACTGATTACTTTTGCGCAATTTGAAATATTAACGTGAATTGTTTCGCGCGCCGCTGGCCTGTTGTATTGTTTAATGCTGTATTGTGAGTGATAGCATTGCATTTACTTTTGTGTTGAGCTCGGTTCAACGTTATCAGCCAATTGTATCGCACTCTAATGCAACTGCGTTTATTAATGGTTTACCATTAAACAACAAACTTTGTCAAACGTTTTATCAACACTTTGTTGAAGCGGTTTTGTTATGATAAAGGACGGGGACATTAGTGAACTTTATTTGGTTCGGAAATACTACTAAAGCTTCAAACAAAAGTCTACCTGCCGGTGATGTAGCAGGGCCACAGTTACTTTTCTTGGAAACATAAAACTACAGTGAGTAAAAAAAATAGCAAATGGTTACGAACTACAAATGTGCTGGCTTATATAAACCCGCAGTTAGGTAATGACTGTAACTGTATCCTTACTAAAATATTTACAGTAAAAGTTTACCAGCTAAGAAATTTTCGTCCATTTGGCCGTTTATTCTGAAATAGTGTAATAAAAGGCAGCTAAAATGTTCGTACCGTTATAAAAAGAAAGTACCCTAAAAAAGTTCATATTTATTTCCTTGTAGAAAACGAACTAACTCTTGTTTTCATCCTCTTAACAAGAAAGTAATCTGTCGACCTACGTCGCGATAACGGGATTTTTATGTAACAAACTCGAGTCGCGCCTACCCTCACCTAGCCCGGGGCTCTCTCGAAAAATCCCCGCATTGTCAGATTCTACTAAGGATTCGGAGTAATATACATTTTCCCGTGTTGGAATTACAGCTGTATTTTGCTCATGCTACATAAAATCGGCGTAAAGGCGACGCTCATGAAAAGGCCCGGGTGAAAACCTATAGCCTTTATTTAGTTGGCTCGAATGTAACAATCCACTGAAAGTTTTAGTGTCGGCAGTTCTGGCTGGTTGTTTCATAAGCGTGGCACAGTAAACTGTAGCGGGTGTGGAACGCAATGCACCTCGGGCAAGACAAATTCGTCCGACACCGGCGTGGCTCGGATCTCGATACGTCGATGCGACTCCCTCGTTACCTTTCACTACGATGTTCAAGCCACACGATACATTTTCATAGAAATCGAGAAATACCTCAAAGGATTTTTTGATATTCGTATCTGTATTTTTCCTTTTCCACTAACATTAATTTTCTTGATATATGTTGCTTGATTATTTGCTTTAAATTTTTTAGGAAACTTTTTGGTTTCATGTATGATCCCGAGTATTGTTAGCATTTGCTGGTGAATTTAATCATTAATTCTATCGCTAACATTAATACCTTGAACATAGGTTTGTCTAATGCAGAGCTTAAATGGCAGATCCTGGAGGCTATTGTCCTAATCACTACTCCTGTCACCGCAGAATGATGTCATTAATAGATTGATGAGTACGTCTGTGAATGCTAATACCAATCCTTCTAATAGACATAATCCGTCTCACGTCCCCTAAGACGTATGATTAATGATAGGACTAAATCTAGCTGTAACTAGAACAATGCATCCTTTTTTTGAGAAAATACAACTGAAACTCAACTCAACTTAGCAAAACAAGTCGTAACTAAAACATTAAAGTGATATCTTGCAACTAAACTCTACTAAAAACAACGTTAACTCTTCAGTACATGTAGCCAACGCGTAATATTACTTAACCGCTCGAAAATTATATACAAGCGGCGCGTACGGCGTGTTACACGTATGCCACTAAATTTTAGTTAAAGTCCTTGCCGGCAACAGGTGTGCGGGATGAGCCAGTTGCCGACTCGTAATTATCATGACCCTGGTTTACGTTTCCGGCACATTACTATACTATACTTGTCTTGTATATATACGCAGGCAATCGAAAACTCGATTGCAATGCACCTCGGGCAAGACAAATTCGTCCGACACCGGCGTGGCTCGGATCTCGATACGTCGATGCGACTCCCTCGTTACCTTTCACTACGATGTTCAAGCCACACGATACATTTTCATAGAAATCGAGAAATACCTCAGAGGATTTTTTGATATTCGTATCTGTATTTTTCCTTTTCCACTAACATTAATTTTCTTGATATATGTTGCTTGATTATTTGCTTTAAAATTTTTAGGAAACTTTTTGGTTTCATGTATGATCCCGAGTATTGTTAGCATTTGCTGGTGAATTTAATCATTAATTCTATCGCTAACATTAATACCTTGAACATAGGTTTGTCTAATGCAGAGCTTAAATGGCAGATCCTGGAGGCTATTGCCCTAATCACTACGTCTGTCACAGCAGGATGATGTCATTAATAGATTGATGAGTACGTCTGTGAATGCTAATATCAATCCTTCTAATAGACATAATCTGTCTCACGTCCCCTAAGACGTATGATTAATGATAGGACTAAATCTAGCTGTAACTAGAACAATGCATCCTTTTTTTGAGAAAATACAACTGAAACTCAACTCAACTTAGCAAAACAAGTCGTAACTAAAACATTAAAGTGATATCTTGCAACTAAACTCTACTAAAAACAACGTTAACTCTTCAGTACATGTAGCCAACGCGTAATATTACTTAACCGCTCGAAAATTATATACAAGCGGCGCGTACGGCGTGTTACACGTATGCCACTAAATTTTAGTTAAAGTCCTTGCCGGCAACAGGTGTGCGGGATGAGCCAGTTGCCGACTCGTAATTATCATGACCCTGGTTTACGTTTCCGGCACATTACTATACTATACTTGTCTTGTATATATACGCAGGCAATCGAAAACTCGATTGGATATCCAAAAAATTGGTCGCATTGTGTAAAGTCTACAATGCAATGGCGGCCGGATTCGATTTTTAAATTTTTGTGCCGCGAATTTGTTTTCCGTATAACATCAAAAGCCAATCACTCGATAGACAATAAAATTACGAGTGGTGTTGAGAATTGAGCCGCCATTTATTAAAGAAAATCTCAGCTTTAGGTACTATCATAATGTGTCCTAATTCTTGGGCTGAATAACAGACCGTAAGAACACAATATTAAGTGATTGACTTGATATGAAATCTCTCGGCAACCGAACAAAAATAAAAGCCCATTATATCGAGACATAATAAATTAGCTGCCAATAATACCTACCAATTATAATGATAAACGACAACAAACAGAAACGAGTACGTTTGTTTTATATTTTGAGGTTGTAGTTAATACGCTGCAAAAACATTGATTCAATAACCGCAGAATATTAATCTCTTTTAAACATACAGTTTATTAAAACAATTTTAATTAACTAGATTCTGTCGAACGCGACCGCCGATGAACCGCCCTTTAGGTGACCAATTTATATTTGTTTTAAGTTTATTTTGCTGACAGATGTTCGAGGCACACGTTGGGTGAGCGCAATGTTCCAACAACAGCGCATCACATTTTATTCACTTGTCAATTAAATGTCACACGCGATTCGGTGCGAATTTACTCACTGGCTTGCGAATATCAACCGCCCAAATGGAAATTTGCATAAAAAACACATAGGTACACACAGCTTTATCATTTAGTTTGCAGAACTGAGGTCCTTTGCCA
Source organism: Anorthoa munda (assembly GCA_945859665.1). Lineage (NCBI taxonomy): Eukaryota > Metazoa > Arthropoda > Insecta > Lepidoptera > Noctuidae > Anorthoa > Anorthoa munda. The sequence goes on along the minus strand of OX243905.1, from coordinate 10,582,532 downwards.
TCAAAATTGATTCCGAACTTGTTGAAGTTTTAAAATAGCCAATAAACTATTTGAATAGGAATATTTAAATGAAACCACCGGCCGGTATTGATAATTTAAATATTTATCCGAACTGTTCGCATTATAAATTGAGTTTCCATTAAAATATTTTGATTCTGCTTTTGAAACAGTAAAATATGCATCTCAACAATTTTCGTGCTGGCGATAAAGAATTTTCCATTATCCAAATACAGAATTGGTGGTCTTTTTTTAGGGTTCCGTACCCAAAGGGTAAAAACGGGACCCAATTACTAAGACTTCGCGGTCCGTCTGTCTGTCTGTCTGTCTGTCACCAGGCTGTATCTCATGAACCGTGATAGTTAGACAGTTGAAACTTTCACATATGATGTATTTCCGTTGCCGCTATAACAACAAATACTAAAAACAGAATAAAATAAATATTTAAGTGGGGCTCCCATACAACAAACGTGTTTTTTTGCCGTTTTTTGGGATAATGGTACGGAACCCTTCGTGCGCGAGTCCGACTCGCACTTGGCCGGTTTTTATTGTAAATTAAACGTAAATGTTAGACTGACGCATTTTAGGGAAGAGGCTCGTTATTCTCGTAATAATATTTATAAGTTTTATTGCAAGACGGTGTATTTTGGAAGTTTTGATGGAGCCGTAAGGGGCGAGGCCCATAAATCCGAGGCAGAGTGAAGCACGCAACGAATGTGTGCGGCGAACAGATTTATACGTTTGTCTTGCTCCGCGGTGCACGTCCACAACCAGACAAAAATATTACTGCCCACCAGACTGGGCCTACATACACTGTCGTGCAAAAAAATGAACATGCAATTGTTGTGTTGGAAACAATGTTTGCTGCAATTACACAAGTTTTGAGATTTGTTTTGAAAATGTAATGAACAAATATTCATTTTTACAGTATTTGGTTATGATAACGCTTTGAAGATTTGGGCAGACGAACTCAATATTGAATTAATTAAACTGCCTTATAACGAGAAGTATTCTCTTCCGTATCCAAAAATATTCATTGTTAAAAAGATTGATTTCTTTGATTCAAATAATTTTTTATTGAAATTCATAGAATTCAAACTAAAATCTCTAAAAGCAAAAGTGTTGTTTCTTGGAAACACCCAGCTTTTTTGTCTTTAAGTGATTGTCTTTTCACTCAGCCTGACCGCTTATTTTGGTTTCAGCCAGCTCTGTTCGTAAGCCATTACACCATGCCCAAACAATAAAAACGTAACCACCCCAATAATCACACATTCCACATCTAAATTCTAATTAACAGTGATTCCGAAAACCCAAACATTTAGATTTTATTTACTGTGAAAAGGGTCCTAAATGTATTTTAAAATCACAATATTGGATAGATTCTGATGTGTCAATCGAGAATTAATTTAAACTTTGCTGGCCAAAGCGAGCAGCGAGCTGCCCAAGGGACCAAACGGGCATCAAATCGAATAGAAGGTTATAATTGACTACCGCCAAACGAAGAACAACCGACACGATCCTTATAAATCAATCAAAATTGGACTCTAAAACTGGAGTGTTAGAATTGAGAATCGCATGTCACATATGTTTGTTAGGGTTCCATTTTCGTTTGGACTGGAGTAAGTCGGTGTCATGGCGAGTCCAACACTCACTTAGTAGGTGTTTCACAAAAGTAATTTGCAAGGCTCGTGGCCGATCATTTAGATCTTCCCGCATTTACATAGATAATTAACGTTTTCCCATATTATTATCCCGTCTATTATTAGTATCACCGGCTTATATGCAAAACATTGGGGTCGTAATTTGAACCTACAAATAGTTAGGCCCACGATTATAATGTTTGATGTGTTATTTGGGTGTTTGATGAGCTATTTTGCATATATTCTAGCTATGGTAATGCTGATTTGTAACATACAACCTTAAACTAATCTATTTTTAAGCATGAAACTAAAAAATTACCCCTGCAATATTTTATTCTCTAATTTTTACAATTCCATCATTTTCATCTTTTTCATAAAACAAAAGCAGAATCCGTACCTACTACTCATTAAAGGGAGTATGCTAAAATCAAAATGGCGTCTCGTATTGAAATCCAGATCAGCAGCACCATGTTAAATAAAATTGTCACCTCAACGAGAACCGCCTAGTATGTCCGCGATAATTATTTCGCTAATTAGACCCCTTGTTTCGCTAAACGTTTGAATACTACAATTATTGCCGTAATATAGGTAATGCGGGTAATTCTAAACTTTCATTATTTTACAGTAAATAAGGACATTAAGCTCATGGTTCGAATTAAATGGAATTTGGAATTTCTAGGGAATTTTAGAATTGGATTCACTATTGAGGAATCACTCATTATGACCTAGATATATGAGAAGAGCAGATAATATTATTTTCGCAATATATCTAAAGTCATGGCTATTTTTCCATGAGGGTATGCCATAACTCCAGAACGCCACCTGCTACGATCCTTACATACTCCTTCTGCTTCATTACCAATATTATATGTTCTTCTAAAACTACGAAGCAATTTAATTCCCAAGGTGAATCAAAAGCAAATAGCTCACAAATCTAACCCTGTAATGCGAACTACTAACCAGCAAATCACGAAACTATTAACTTAAACACAGAACGCCGTGCCCCGAGGACCTGACCATCTCCTGTCTACGCGTGACAGGCCAGGCGCCTCCAAGACTTACTCCCTTCACTTCTACACCCCTGGTAGCAGCAAATTAAAAACGTCAATCAACACTACACAATTTCTAATAAATCACTAGAGCCATTATTTCGTGCCTATTAATTGCATTCGGCTTAATAGAGTTCATTCATTTGTGTTCCATTGTAAGAAAATAAATGAAGCACTTTGATTGGGCGGTCGCGTTCGCAGGGTTAAGACGTAAATTTTGAATTAACACCTGGTTTAGGCATTTGCATATCCAGTCTATCAGATTTTAATGGGTTTATAGCGTTACGTAAAGTCGTTTAAATTTTATTCACGTTGTAAGTTTAATCTTGTGGAAATTATAATTTATAATGTAAAGGAATTGTGATGAAAATTGAGAGATTTTCACGGGAAAACACATTTTGCAAAATAAAAAACTGACTAGGTCCACCTTTCATGTTATTACTGTGCGATTAATGCATATTATTTGCTTTTAATATAACCTAAATTACAATAAACATTTTCGTAAGTCTAAATATGAAATTTCAGAAACTTTCATGAAGATTCAAATAAAACTCTCCATAGACAACCCTCCACCTATTTTCAAATCAAATCAAATCAAATGTTTTTAATTCACATAGGCCTACGTGGGCACTTAAAAAATGTTGACAAAAGGTGCACGGTTCGGGTTGGTCGTTTCCTGTGGAGAAGAACCGGCAAGAAACTCCACGGTATTAAAAAGCAAAGCTTAGAAAATCCAAATTATCCTCCCAATTTTCGAATAAGTCAGATTCTTTGTAAAACATAATGTACTAACAACAAAAAAGAACATAATATTCTAAATTAATATCAATAAAGCCATGAATTTTACGGTAGCAGAGTTGAAAACCCTTCAATCTACCGTCAGTATTTTAAGGTGTGTTGTTCGTGTAATAAAAATTAACATTTACTTTGTAGAACCTCTTGTAATCATACCTAACAATGGCCCGGGGTTGTTTTGATGTCTGTAAAGCCTCTCGATTAATTTTTCCTTTTAATAAAAAAAAATATGGAACAAAATACTGAAAGGCCGTTCAAGGAAAGGTTAGCCATTTAAAATACTGGGCAGATGTTGTAGATTTATGGACGTATTATAATTTCTCGGATATTAAAATATCTGCTTAGTGGCTTTTGACATGAACTGGGCGGAAAATGAGAGGGATGTTGAAAAATTGTGCGATTAGCAAAAAGTAAAGAAAATGTTAATAGGGTTCTAATTACTTTGCTTTAATTTTGCTGCGAAGATTAGCATAGTTCCTGGAATATTGTAGCAAGCAATTGTGGGATTAAATCAAGTAGAAGTTCAGTTTTTATGTAAGTACACGGATTATTACTACCACAGACACTAGTTTTTAAAATCCCGTTCCCGCTCTCCGTTTCCAGGTGGTACGGACATAAAATTTCTTCTCTTTTAAACGATACACAATATTTTGGTTATAACTTTTGACTACCAAAATACAAATTACCGTTTGTTTATTCCCAAATAGTAGCAATTAATTTTAAAACCAAATTATAAATCAAATAGTTACCGGACCAACAAAGGTTAACGAAACCATACAGTTTTGCTCCAAATACCACACATTAAAAACTCTAACGCAGTAAACATTCAGATTTGATACATTTAATACTATAACTCATTAATAAACCATGTTAAATAGCGATTTGATTTCATTATAAACCAAAAACCGTAACTCTGTGCTAGCGAAATCCGACCAAATCAAATTTGCATTTAGTGGATATTTAAATGTTACCGCATATTATGTTATTAAAACAATTATTCAAACTGTTTCATGCTCGCAACTTCGATTTTAAATTGACCTTACATTTGATGTGTACATAGCTTTTTCGAACTATCTAAAATACACTAACGTGCAATGAAAAAGTTCCAGTGACATAGCACCAAATTGCTACGAAACGGGAAAGGCTAGCTTAATGACGCCGTCTGCAATATTGAAGTACATTTAATAGCGCATCAGAATATTACCAACTAAAAACTAAAATATTGTGTTCAAATTTTAAATTAAATGTGAAAAAATTAAATTAAGGTGTTTGTCGGCATTTTGTGGGTAGAACTTTTTCATTGCTCGGCAATTTAGACATATATCAGAGTGGCTGATATATGTCTATATAGGCGATGATAAGGAATATAAGTGACCATACAATAGCTTATTGGTAAAGGTGTCCTGCGTTTGCTACAGTACAATCTGTGGGCAGAAAGATTTTGAACCAGCGTAACATTTTTCCGTTTAATTCCGTGCACATAAAATTGTCCAGAAACCTGAAATATTCAAAATTTGTAGTGACGAATTTTTTACAGATTATATCTTACTACCTACTTGTTTATTCGTGTCTGGTTATATTTTTACTAACCTTCATGTTTGCTGTACTTTTGTGATTTTGAATAATTGATTAAAGTTAGTATTTTTTGTGTAAACAATCAGAACCGGGTATATTCCATCAAACAATTTTGCCTTTTTAATGGGAAAGGTTTCTTACACTAAATGTGATACTTGTGGAGTAATAGATGATATATTATAACCATTTGTTGATGGAAAGTGTTCAATTTCATGCAGAGAGGGAGGAATTATTAGAAAAATTATTAAAAAAATCAAAAAAAAAAAATTATTAAAAATTATTATTAAAATCTAGACAAATTGCAGGTCGGAATCATGAATTCTATACTCTCAAACCCTAACAGTGAAGGAGCTTGTATTTTGTTTAAACTATTATTAACTTAAGTTAAACTAGTGCTGTTTAACTAGTAATAATAATAACCAAATAATAACCAGACTGACATATACATGTAGTATAAAAGTACAAAAAATAAAGAATAAATTAAATAAAAACTAAGAAAAGATGTTTTCTGGAGTCCAGATGATGCATCAGAATTCACATGTTGGCTAGACTAAAAAAAGTACCCATATTTTATTGACAAAAGGCCAGCAGGATGACTTAGTTACATCCAAAGATTAATAGGAACGGATCTAGCTAAGAGGAATATAGGCTTCCGATATGTTCCAAAAGTCTTCTAAGGAAATAAATCAGGTTGATGGATGTGAAAGCGGATAAATTCCAACCACCAAAATTGAATTTCCTTTAGTTGCGGGAAAAAAGTCGTGTATGGTAAATAACTAGCAGAAAACTCATCATAATAATTTCAAGAAGAAAGTAACTATGTCCACTGCAATTTGTACTCTTGCATTTTTAAATTACAGTTCTTTTTTGCAATGAATATTTTGCATGCAGCATTTTTCGTCGCGACAAAAGCCACGATTAAAAGACCAGAAGCGAAAAGCCAATCGCCTTATCACCTCAATAACGATAAGAACATCTAGTAAAATCTACCGAAATCAACGTAGAAATTATAATACAACGTGAATTCCCCCAAATCCCCCGCGGGAGTTGTTCCACCGTAATACTAGGTAACGGGACCCTTGTTTCAACAGTTATCAACATTTTGACCAGTGATTATAACGTAATTACTAACCTTGCTTACTTTGCACGGGTTTAATTGTTACAACTTTCGTTACAAAACGGGCTTAATAAAATCTTTCATGTACTAGTGAGGGAATGTGCTGGTTAATATTTTAAGATCGTGTGTAAAATGGAATAGTACGCAGTTAGTTTCAGTATTTTGAATTTTATTACCTAGTAATTTTGTGTTGTATGAAAACGGTCCTTCGGACTTAGGAGTCGGACAGTTTTCATGCAACACAATATTATCATGTTCGGATTAACGGTCATTCTCCTGTTCGTATCCCATTTTTCGAGGTCGGAACTGTATCTTCTTTTTCCATATATCTCTATGGTGTCCTCAGCTCAATAGTCAACTGATTTTTAGTCTTATTAGGTATATTACATACAATCCATCTGTCCCACGCTAGGTAGGTAGATAGAAAAAAATCCCACACTCCCTGGTCTTTTTTTCCCCAAAAGTCCAGGCGCCTTTTGAAGGTTTCCCCCCGAAAACAAAAAAAAAAAAAAAAAAAAAGGTAGGTAGATAGAGAAGAAGCGATACTTTTCGCCCCATTAAATACTGTTGTCACCCAAAGACACACAATTTAATTTTTTTAAAGTAAATTACTCCTAAACGGGAAAGACTAGCTTAATGACGCCGTCTGCAATATTGAAGTACATTTAACAGCGCATCAGAATATTACCAACTAAAAACGTAAATATTGTGTTCAAATTTTAAATTAAATCTGAAAAAATTTAATTAAGGTGTTTGAATTTTAGGTAGATAGAGAAGAAGCGATACTTTTCGCCCCATTAAATACTGTTGTCACCCAAAGACACACAATTTAAATTTTTAAAAGCGCAAAAAATATATAGGAACCAAATCCAGTACTTTCAAAGCCATTTTCACGTTCAGCCTTATGTATAACAAAAATAGAAACCTACTGACTGATATAGGAAGACAGTATTACTTCCTCTTCACTGACTGCCTCAGCTTTGATCACGATTATCTCACGGAATCTTAGGAGATAGCAGAATTAGGTCTTGTTTACACCTTTGTGATCGTGACTTTGACACCCTATTCGAGTTACTTACTGAACAAAGCTTATTGTTCAATCTATAAATACAATTAAAGTAGGTAATACTCGTTACGAGAGTGAAGTCTATTAATCTGACAACTAATTTTATCAAGAAACCTCATATTCACCAGTAACAGGGTTGTGAAAGCCACTACACGTAAAAAAATGGTTTTCAGCAGCACCACGGTTAAAATATAAAGTGACCTTAGGCCTAAGGGAGATTCTATCATCAAAAGCGTGGCTATAGCGATTGTCAAAATTGTTTGGGATATAGATGGATGTGCGGAGTGACGAGAATGGATAAAGTGAGAAATGACTATATTAGGGAGTTTGAAAGTGGCGCCAGTGACAGAAAAGTTGAAAGGAAAGAAAGCCGTTTGTCCTGGTATGGTCATGTGATGAGGAGGGATGACACGCATGTTACTTAAAGAGTTATGAATATAAATGTGGATGGATGGAGAGGGAGGGGACGGCCGAAGAAAAGATGGATGGACTGTGTGAGGGGTGATATGAAAGAAAAGAGAGTTAGTGATGGCGTGATGGAGGACAGGACGGTATGGAAGAAGAGAACGTGTTGCACCGACCCCAAGTAATATGAACATTTGTTGGCATTTCGACTAACGCCTTCGCTGACAACGAATGCCACTTTTTTAGCGCCTTTAAACTAGAAAAAAGCTAGGTAGACGGTGATGAACAAAGAAGGTATTAGATTTGTTCTAAGTGTTGTAAAATATTGATAGCTAGCCCTGAAAAGAATTAAGTTTTCCTCAAAATAGGCAGCTTACGTACCATTATTGGTATAGAAAAAAAATGTATTTATTTCTGACCCGCACAGGAGACACACAAAAAATTTAACAGTAATAAAAATAAAACCCCATATGAGACCAAAAAAGCTCCTATCTCAGCATGTGCAGCGAAATCCAAAAAAAAAAAATAACGGTGCGCTGACAGTCTGATAGGGCCCACTGTTGATGCCACGGACACACTTACGGAAACGCAAACGTGTATAGGCGTATACACCAATAATAATAGGCTTGTCTTCATTTTCTTGTATCTAATTACAAATTCGAAGCCAGAAAAACCAATATACAGGTAATTTGCCTAAAAATTATATACCCAACACACATTTGGCTGGACTAGACTAGAATTAAAATATTACATTGTAATAATTTACCGTGATATGTCACCATATTTTCTCATAAAAAACGTGCTTTAGCGGTTCAGATTGACAGGTCTCATTATAGGTAATATTTCAATCCACGTCAGGCCAGACAATGTTTTATGGTTACGGTAACAAAATGAGTCCAAAACGTCGGTGATTTCTGTGACAGTTTTATTCAGGAGTAATTAAACTGATCAGGTGATTTATTACGAGTTCTGTGAGTCAAGTAAAATAATCTCTAAAGTTGGTTTTGTGGACTCTGTCACTATTTCTTTTTCTTCAATCATTTCATAACTGAGATCCGTGATCACTGGACCCCTTTAAGCTGACGATCTGTCTCCATCGACTCCGGTCCAAAGTTGCCATTACCATTTACTGAAAGCTTGATGACATAGATTATTTACTTGGTCAGACCATCGTGTTAGCGACCGGCTTCGTGCTCTCTTTCGTTCGGTATTGCCAACAATGACCAGGTTTTCGAGACTATTATTTCCATGTCACAGCACCCCCACATAACTTGAATATTGATGGTTGATGCCAATGTCACGTAGATGTGGATCCGGGGCGAAATTAACACCTCATAGTGCAGTTCTTAACTGTTTTCACAACCCAGCGACGTGGTGAGGATAGAGAGATGCCTAAATGGAATGCAAGACGTGTATTTCGATTAAAAAAATTGGTAAGCCAAGCTTCCAACAAAGACTTTCTCCACACTCGCCAGAATTTATCGAGGAAACGAGTCCTTTGCATTATCTGTCTCTATAAAAGTGCTCAAAAGGTCACAGGAACTATAGATATCGACAAAAATATCAAAAGCCATAGTAAAACAATTCAATGAGTACTCAAACTACTCAAGCAAGTGTAAAAATAGCGTCTTAAGTGGCCAGCAGTTTAGTTAAGTAGCTATTACCGTAAAAGCAGTTAAAAGTCATCAGTTTAAAATCGGATCGCAAGAGCGCGCGGTCACTCAGTGCGCTTGCTATTAAACGTTTACGCGTTTAAGATAACGTATGGCCACTGAAAGATTTTATTACAGTTTTATTGACCAATGATCAGAGAGAACCATCGGGGGCAACGGCTCAACTTGACTAAGTCCGCGCTCAACAAACAATTCTTCATTACAATCGCGTTTGGATACGCAGTTAACCTTATTTTCATGTCGTCTACAAGCCATTTAGATGGCTACGTCTTCCTACTTCAGTTGCATCACAAATGAAGAGTTTGTCTAACAAGATCATCTTTTAATGTATCGTAACAATAATTGGAAAAAATCACGGTAAAGAGGTATGTCCGCGTCAGATATTACATTATTTGCATGAAGCCGTCGCATCACTGCTTTGCTTTAAGTTCTAAGGACAGAAGCTATCACCGCCCCCTCTTTGACTTGTTGAACACAACCAAAAGCAAATGTTTGTGTTACCTGACCAAAATCCAGATTAAGCCCTTTCAACTTCATGTTACAAAAATGCGGTCGTTTGTGTCAATAGGGAGGGAAGTCGACATTGTATTACATATTTTCTACGTCGACGATTCTTAGGATAAGAGTGGCCGCCGGATAACAAACAACACAAAAGGCGAAATAATGAATAGTCCAGAAAAATGGCGCGGCTCTCGTTATGAGCTACATGCATAAATGATACGGCGAATCTGACAAATGGAACGGCAGAGTATAACAATGCTAGTGGCTCCAAGTGGCCGTTCAATTATGCAAATAGGCTGAGCGATGTTCGTCCGGCAATAATAAAACTGTTTAACAGCTGACAAGCGCGCGTCCGCCGCTCAAACATTTTTGTATTCAGTCACCCGTCTAAGCAATAAAACAAAGGCAGGTACATCATCCATATGACGAGTTGTCCCCGCTCATATTAAATTAGACCGCCGCTGGTCATCCACTTTATTTTTATTTGAATCCCATGAAAATATGAACGTGTTTGCTCGTCGACGTTAGGGAGTCGCGGCCGTTTTATTCGCAAGTCAATGTTTATGAATTTGTTAATAAACACGGCCGGCTCCATGCTGTTACCTTTGCAATTTAGGCGTCGGAAAAATTCGCGACAAAAGTTTTCGTTTGCGCCGCTGCCGACCGTAACTGTTATCACTAATTATCCGGAGTGGGTTATTCGACTGAAATAAAAAGTAATCCGATAGTAATTTGGATAAAAGAGTCTCTCTTTACGAGTAGTCGGGAGTAGATTGGAGTAGGTAGTCGTCTTTAAGGGGGGTTATCATGCAAGGAGTACATAAACGACTGCGAGTCGTGTGTCGCTTCACGAAATGTTATCGTGGCATTGCTTTGAGTCAATGTAGCCGGTGCTTGCTAGCATGTAATGCATAATTTATAAACGCTTCAAAACGTTCAACTTTATCTAAATTGCTGTACGAGTAATTAGTTTAGTAGAGTGATATTAATTAATGATGTTAAAATTATGAGTTTATAAATCATGTAGTGAGGATAATTTTTCGTCGGTAACTCCTCATTAAACTGATCGTCTGGTGCTTCATCACTCAGTCAAATTGCGTTTCGCTTAATTTTCTTTCCCCGGCAGGTGTGTTCGACAGCGCAATTATTTACACCGTCAGGAGTGACGTCACTCCCCCGCGCTCCGCACCCCACCTCTAGTGTTTCCTCCTAGAATAAAACTTCGTATCGTTGTCTAGATAGTTTGTAACTGTGAGTTATGCCCTTTTAAGTTTTACTATTTTGTTTTCTTCACTATCACAAGTTGGGATAAGGCGCGTTCATCATCAGGTCTCATAAAAATCCTCCAATTCCCTTACTGTTTTGTGAGACAAAATAAGGAGACGAATCAACAATAAACCTTCTGTTTCGAATAGTAACTCCAACTGAAATCAAATCTTACATGACATATCATTTCCAAAGCACTTAGTCACCGTTTTTATCTCAAATTACTAAACGACGTAACTCACATGTACGGCCTAACAATAGCAATTACAATCCGCAGTGTCATTCAATTCTGCTAAGAACACCGTATCCTGTTAGCACAACGTCGTAAGTGCCTATAGATGATTCGCCAACCCTTATGTTAGGTATTCCACATTAGATCTAAGGTCGCTTAAACACTTGAAATGTCAAAACCATTTGTTCCCCTCATGTTTGGAAATGTCAGTGCGGTAGATCCGCCTATGGTGTAGTATCTCTAATTTGACAGTGACACATACGATTAAATTAGAATGTCATGCTACGCAGAGAAAATGAATTAGCTCGGATTGAGTGGCTTTCATTGTTGTTTTTGATATAAATGATCCTTTAAATACGTGTCGCATTCGTTTGAGTAATGAACGAGATATAATCTGATGCCTATAGATTATTATGTATTTGAGTTGACAAGTACAACAGAAATTATAACAAGCTAAAGAACAAGACCTCAAAAGAATCACCTCAAATTATCCCTTTTTTGAAGTGAAACTTCTTTATCGACGTATGGGAGAAAATTTTGTACGTAGAGTCCGTCCAACGAAAAAAGTCCCGCGGAAATACATGGAACTAACAAGATTTGTTAGAGGACAGCGTACAGTCGCATAGAAACTAGCGCCGCCTCTACGGGACTTCTTTTGTTGGACGGACTCTATCGTCACGTTTTTCGGTTACGCGCCATGTTGCTTTTTTTATCAAAGTTTAGTAAAAAGACTTATTCAAATTTAAGTGAATTTACAAGAAAAGTGAGTGATTATATATTTCGTTTTATAAATTCAACACGTATGAGCATGATTTTAATATTTATAAATTAATTAATTTATAAATATATATTACTCATTAATTGTATGCATGTCTATAATAATAAAATAGCTTTAATTTAATACGGAAAAAATTGTTTTTCTTAAGCCTTATCTACCCCATTTTCGTAAAGTTGCAAATAGTAGAAAAATGATATGTCGTAAAGAAGTTTCACTTCTTACCTGTGTTCTCTGGTACACACACACATTTTTTTTTTATTGTCTATAGGCTTGCGCTTGACCACTATCTCACCTGATGGTAAGCGATGATGTGGTCGACGGTAAAGCACGCTTGCCTAGAAAAAACCCATTCACTCTTGACTTAAAGACCCCTAGATTGTAGCTATCGGGAAACACAGACTCCGGCAGGGAATTCCACTCCTTAGCTGTGCGCATAATAAAAGTGTCCCCAAAACGTTTTATGCGTATGGATGTCCACCATGTATCGATGACGCAACGCCGTACGTCTGGTAGTCCGATGATGGAACGGGCTGGGTGGAATTAAATCATGCAATTCCATCGCACACTCCCCGAAATGCAACCGATAAAAAACCGACAAGCTGGCAACTCGGCGACGATGCCCTTAAAATAATTTTCTCGTTATTTTTATTTACTTTCACCACATTTTATAAGGCACGAATTCAAAAATATCCAAACTTGTTTAAACTTTTAAAGCCGTCACCAGAATTCTTCAATACGAAACAAAAACACAAGAATACACGGAACAGTTAAATGTTGCCTCACTGTAACATTATTCGTAAACTTGACAGAAAGTAAACCGTGGCCCCCTGACATTTGCGCACGTGAGCTCATGACATTTACCTAAGCTCTTTACCGAGACACCAACAATCGATAGCTACTAAATAACCTTTTGCGTTCTACCTAATATTCCATGTTTTTCGTCACGCAACCCAAATACCCCCTATTGTATTCGATGATATTTTCTACACGTAATATCTTTTGCCCTGATTTCATTATGAGGTTAAAATTATTTATTTTTCGGGTTAACTAACCCTTCCATGTTGTCCATTTCCGGAGATAAGGGCCTCCTAAGTTGCGCGAAATACAACTTCCGGTTTCCGGTACACGAGGTTACTGACATTAACATTTTAGGTAATTATGTTTTTGATGGACCGTAAAAATAATCTGTAAATATAATTTTTATTAAAATGTATCCTTTATTTCTAAAATATTAATTTCTTCTGAAAAATCTAGCAATACTAATAAAACTGAATCATTAAAACACTAAATGAATAAAGAATACAAGGATGCCCAGAATAGACACAAGAAGAGAGGCAACATTGACCCCACACTTTGGGAGAATCAGGCACAAAATCGGTCCGAGACGTCGTGTGCAGCAGCAGGTGCAGGCCTTTGAGGATAGAAGGAGGTTGAAACGCGACGACCTCAAAGCTAGACCACCAACAGCTACTATTTATCACGTCGTCAACGGTGTTCTGACGTGTCCACTTTGTGCTCGGAGTTTTTCGGCCAAGGGTGGTTATGCAAGTCACATGAGAGCAGTGACGTAAATAGGGCGGTGCCACCGGTGCCCAGGCACATGGCGTAGACTCTGGGGTGCGCAAGAATGGCCAGACCAGGCAGGACTATTATTTTTTCGGTTTGCTCCTGATAAGTTCCCGCTGCGCCCTTAGTGCTCGATTCCAACACATACGTACATACATACCAGTATCATCAAAAACGTCTATTAAATTAGACAAAACATCGCGCTCATTTTTTTAACGGTGCTCGTGCGTATTTGTGTTTAGTGTTTATCATAGGCGAAGGATCCACTTTACATCAAATGGCTCGTCTGCTTGTTTGCCCAATACATATCATTGCTCTAGGGTACCTATACTAACTAAAAAAAAAAGGCCCCAATTATAAAAGCTCGCCCAGGGCGCAGAAAAGGTTATTTACGGCACTGCATAAGAGCACATAACAGGGCAGCAAATCTGAGCTCTCAACCACTTTGAGTAGCCAATGAATGCGGTCGCTGTGCCCGAAACCGGCTAGATAGCATCATCATCTTCAGATGAATAAAGCAAGACTTGTTGAAAAACTGAATCTTAATAATTACACTTTAAAATCTAAACACACCCAAAAAATCCACGTAACTTATTCTAATGTTCATTAAATAAACACTGGACTCCAAAAGGTCAACGTTTACATTCAACTGGAATGTGAAATTAATTTAGTAATGGGATATAATTTAAGCAGCCTAAAATAACTTTACTTATTAAAAACAAAACAATGAGAAAAGGCTTGTTCAGACAACGGATTGGACTTTCGGACTCCAGCTTAACAAAGATGTGGTTATGAAGTCTGGTTTAATCACCGGTCCCCTCCAGTCTATTTACTAAGTTATAATTACATTTATACTTACTTTCATACTTCCATGCGGTTTAAAAATGAAGGGTGAAAATGAAAGAGCGAAAAAATTACTCCGCTAGCTGCTTTTTGTTGCAAAACTCTGACTTTTATACTAGATAATGATGTAATTTTCTTTTAAATAATTACATATGTATTGGATATATTGAGAGTTTAAATTGATTTCATAAATCAACACAATAAATACTGTACACAAATCACCATTGCATTAATTAACAAATTACAACAAACAGCATGCGATTCCCGTATTTATGTTCAATAAACAAACTACTATTTTAAATGTAATAGTCGACTAACCACACCGATAGTGCATTGAACAGCGCGGTCGTGGAGAACGCAACGGTTTTATAATAAATTCGCCAGTTCCGCACCCACTGGGATTAATCGTCTTACTTTTCTCTCTCGGCCGTAATCCTCACAGGGAATTGTGCGGCCACGATCCACTGTAACCACTACCACTGAAACGATGGAAACGATGCATCTGACAAAAGATTTAACATGTGAAACCTTACAACCACCCAGATCCTCAACTCCCGATAACAACGAAATCGACTTCGAAACGAAATGAAATTCTCGAATTCCAAAGTCATTTATTTAAAGCGCAGAATTCTACATCTTAGTTGAGTAATAGTTTGATTATTTTTACAGTGATAAATCGACTCACTTCTACGTAATACGAATTTTATACTTCAACGATTTTAAAATCGAATCTCGGCACCGAAATTATATCCAAGTTCAGACAGTTGTTCGCGGAATTCCTGTTATCGTTCGCGAAAATCTTCGCAGGAAACAATTTAAGTTCTGGCCTATAGTAAGAGCTCAGGTTTCAGAGACGTAAGAAGGGATAGTTACGAAGTATACTCTTAGGATTTACTGCATCACTAGTTGCTCGCAGATAACTATCGTCCGTAACGCTTTAACTTATGAAATGGTCCTTTGTACCGTACGTCTGCGTCTTTGTTGACTGAATGCGAATAATTGCTTTCGTTACTGTTGGAATATGGATGGTGTAGTTTTAACGTAATGGGACAGTTTGTGTTCTTAGTTAATGGCTTTGTAGACTGACGGTCTCTTTGTTGTTCTAAAAAACCTTTGAACGTCATTTGGATCACGTGACCGCGTGAACCTATTGTAATATGTTAGCCAAACAATAACGGGCACGAATATGGCGCAACAAAAATGAATAACGAAAACACTAGATGAAAATGAAAACAAAGTTATTTGTTGTGTCAGTGAGTCGACAATATTAGGTCGTAGGCAGGGGTTCGCACCTGATGGGTTTACGTTGGCGACAGGGTTTAGTTGGTGTCACAATCGGCCGCCACTGCGCTGCAGAATTAATCGCCGCGCTCGCCCGCTCTAAATGTCACTCTTATTATCGTCTGACACTTCGGGATTACCTAGGATAAATTGTTTTAACGTTTGGAAGCGGCCATTTCACTTGACGCTGACGTTTGTTATCTTTCCGAATTAAAACTCCACTGAATCTATTTTCAGTCGAGTTCTAGCGGACCTTTTCCAACTTGTTTATCGCGCTTAATTTGGACCCCCGTGCGAAGCGAGCGAAGTCAATTAAGGTCGTGTTTGATTGGTTGCAACAATCACTTACGAGCAACACTGTCAACTTTGACGTACGAATGAAGTTTCACGGGAGGCTGGGCCGCACAGTACGTCTGCTAATGCCATTTTCCGTTTGGCTAATAAGTTTAGCATGCGCTATTACCAATCTACCGTCGAGCTTGGCGCCAGGCGAGCGCCTCTGCAGCAATCAATTTGTTTCATGTTCGGACGTTTTGATTCTCTGAATTTCACTGGAACACGGCAGGGAGTGTACGCTTTGCGCTCGTTGCGGCGTGTCTTCATTTGCAAGTTTATGTTATTTTGTTTGCGTAGTCATGTAACGTTACCTTTACGATTAAGTGGCGCGTTTAAATTCTAGCAAATACGAATAGAAGCCACTTAGATTGCCGTAACTCGCTCTCTAACTTTACGTGGAATAGTCTGATTGTTAAACATCTCACGGCGGATTTTCCATCTCCTAATTGTTATCGATACAAAATCGCAATATGTAAATGATGGGTCGGGCTCTTAGCAGCGGTCCCCGGGCCCTGAGGGTCTGGCAGCGCTGCCACTCGGCTTCATTGACATTCGGATCACGAACGCCACGAACGATGTCTCCCATCTCGACTCGCTCGCGCCGATTGCATTAATTTTACCATTTTATAAACGATTTAATAGACAATGTTCAGATTTGGCTATTTGTGAATCAGTAGCAGTGAAACTATTGAACGTTTTATCTCACTATTTCCAAGGAATATTCAATGTTTCAAATGCAATGCGATACGATTGAGCGTATCACGGAAATACAATAGTTGCCTATTTTATTTTTTGTTTCAAATTGTTCGCTCATTTTTGATGGTCCAAGCGGTGCATAATTTATTCATTAGGGCGCATTTTTCTCGCTTATTCCCGCTCACGGAATAAAAATCTCTGAATAAGAATGCGGTTTGTCATTTTTCGCTGGCTGCCTTCGATATATCCTCGAGAGTATTCAAATCAATCTCTGAACATTTTCAATTTATTTCAGTGTCCTTATCTGTGACAGGCTCTGCGCTGAATTAATCTGAACGGACTGGCCGCCCCTCGCCCCGCGCCACTCACCCGCGCCTCTCCCTCTCACCGGAAATTAAACGAATTAACGCCATCCAAATGTACATTTTTCACTTTGGGACTCGCGCATCCTATCGATGAATCTCCAGTCTTTTTCATCGGAAAGCAATCGGTGGATCTGTGCGTTTATCTGTCTTCGCTTAGATTGAACAATTGATACGTCAGTGATGTACGTAGAATTGTAAATTGAATTCTCGTTATTGATTCGTCTACGCTCCATTTATTTGGAAAGCGATTTGATTAAGCGTAGCGACACTGTTATATCTTAACTAAGCGTGGCTGGAATATAATTATATGTGTGTGTAGTGGTAATGAAGGGATACACGCTTAGCATGCGAATACGTGCGAGCCGATCGATTGTCTTCGCGTTTATCGTCTTTTAGAGAGAGGCGAGTTTCTATTTTCCTGTTGTGGAGTTTCTATTGTTTCATAAAGGTCGGTATTGTAACATAAAAGCTGGGAATGTGTGCGGTCAATCGCTCAAGCGGTTCAACCCCTATGTATTCCGTAACTTAATGGCGCTGTAAAGCCACGTGCACACCTGGCGCGCTCCGTATAAAGCGATATCCGCTAATTAATTCTGTACTGGCCATTACTACGGATGCGATACCTACCATTACTGCGCCGGCCCTCGAAAACTGTTCATTATTGTCTTAAGCTTTAAACTTCAAGTGTTTGACAATCTCAAATGAAATCTTAATTAATTGATGATGATGATTGATGTGCAAATAATGATCTAAATCAAAATAAATAAACCTCACTTGATATTCATCAATTTAAATCAAAATACGCAATAAGACAGCTTTCCAATTAACAAAGTGACATCAAAAGTTTAATACTGCCAGTCAAAGCAATAAACAAATATTATCGTGTAGATGAAAATATCAAAGATCGAAATGATTGTTTACATTAAATGGGACGCTAGCACATAATTTAAACTGAGAGCTTTACCACTCATCCTCTTAACGAGCTCCACTGTCCAATAAATTGCTTCAAACTATGTACATTCTGATTAATAAAACTGATTATGTTTATCGCACGCTTTAAATTTTAAATTCGCCGGCTTATTACTCATTATATTCAAAATGCATTCGTTATCGCACGCAATATCCTGCGAATTGCAAAACGTTTTCCCGTTGTGTTGCGGTCCTGCTATATCCGTTTATTTATAACGTTGCTGTGTTGAAAATGCTGAGAATAAAACTTGTGTTTCAATGTACCGGAGGAAGTACAGTAAAACACCTTAAGTGTTATCGTCGGTCGGGAGCAGCTGCCCCGCTAACTAACCGTGATTGCCCCCTCCCCCGCACCCCCGCGTGTATCATTTTTTCAACCCTCTCGGAGGACCGGCTCAACGTCGTCTTGAGATTGCTATACTTAGCATTAAATTGTGAGGCTCTTAAAGGGCATTTCGCGTGGATTACGCGGGGCGCGCCGTCTTTTTTTTCATTGCGCCCGTCTAGATTGCGCCCGCTTAGCTGCTTTGTAAATACCTTAAAGGTATCGGTTGGCATAAACTGGCCCCGGATCCGTGCTGACGTTAATGAGTCGTCCCTTTCGTTATCGCAGAGACGTACGGTTATAACCGTTGAAATTCGCGATACTTAGGAATTATCTCGGCCCGGGCCTTTTTTCGCTTACAATTTTTGCAAACTCCCATTTAGGGAAATCAGTTCTGTAATGGGGTAGCCGGTTTCATATTCGACAACATAATGCCCTCTCATCAAGTAAATTATGACTTTAATCTCATAGAAAGTTCCGCTGAGAATTTACCCGACTTTACTTTTAAACTTCTCCCTCTCTGGCATTCAGCGCTCGGTGATTTATGAAAACTAGAAAATTCTGAAGTGTATAAAGTATTTTTCATTGCTTCAACTAACTTTGTTGTCATGGTTAAAAGAGTTTCAATATTTAAAAGATGTAATTTAAATTGTTTTTTATGTGCAAGCGGACTGAGGTTTCGAACTAATATTTCGTTTCATTTCCACACTTTCCATTTGTATTTCACGCGTGCTGAATTTTTAGAATAACAAAAATGATTCGGGGCTTAAACTTGAATACTCAACGTAAACACCAATCTGACTAGGTTTGTTACAGTTTAACTGTCATGAAAATCAGTGTGCTTTTTATTTAACGCGGAGTATCCTCACAGATGATCACCACGCGATCGTACCAGGCAGGGCTAGCCCACGATCGAAGTCGTACATTCTCATCGGCCTATTTATTTCGTACGAAACTCTTTAGACTTATTTACTCCTCTTATATCGTCTATTTGGGAAGATAAAAGAAGTTAATTTTATAAATGGGCCATTCCCGTATAGGTAGGTAATCTTGCGTCGGCGGCGTTATCGGGGTCCAATCGGCCAAAGACAGATAGCGCGGTCGACACGCGAACCGCGATTGATTAGCCGGGCCCGCACTACCCTGACGGGTTAATAAAGCCTCTGCTGCCCGCTGATTGCCTTGTAAGCTACCCATTCTGCTTTCCGCCCGAATTCCATGAATCGATTACTTTATGCAATCCATCATATTACAGAGAAATTGGGAGCATCGGAGAAACGGAATTAAAGTCCGGACACGAGTTTCCAAATTGAATATTCGCAGGAGTATGCGCTGTGTGACTGCTCCGTGCCTCTGCTTAGATACCGGGGTTATGAAAGAGCTGGGAAAATATCATCAGTTTAGACTCTGCAGCTACAAATTAATGAGAGTGCGAATGATGTGTCGTAATTAATGGCGTTCTGTGTATCTATTTACAGCTAAAACATTGAGACGGCTGACATTGGCAACCAGTGCAGCTAAAGTATCGCACACTATTATTTACGGGCGATCATTTCGTCTAATAAATCTCCCACATGAAAATAAAAATAAAGCTTGTTTCTAGTCTGGTGAGCAATTAACGCTAGGGTGTACATTATGGCAGAAAAGGTATATAAACGTACACAGAACCCCTCTAAACGCCCTCTGGATCATAAGTCGCACTAGTTCGTCGCCCCGTCTTTCTATAGTATTGTTTGACTAAGCTTCAATCACGTTCATCGACTTATTGGATTAGACTTAGAGTAAGTGAGCAAAACTTTAGTAAATAATGTTTATATAGACTACTGAGTGAGTAGTCATAACAAACAAGTATCCGTTTCAGATTAACAATCAACTTTCACGGGTGGCATGGGATTAGGCAGGACCAAACAACGGTTCTGTTTTAGCGGACAAAACTTTATTCCTGTTTGTGGTGTAAATTAATCAAAGTATATCGTATTGTATAGTAGGTGATTATAAAGTAGGGTGGGTGACAGCGGGCACTACGTAGGGGGAAAGGGGGAGATGCTCGTCCGGCACAAGTTTGGGCAACAATTCTGGTCCGCGGATCGGATTAGGCTGCGGGGCTGCTCGCGGTCACTAGCAGGTCTCATGAACACGGTATACGTTTCACAAAGTTCTTCCCGCCAGCGGAATTAGAAAGTCACTCACCAACAACAAATCTGGATTTACTTGGCGCTCTGGAAATGACATTTTTAAAGTCCCGTCTCAACGTCGGTCGGTCCGCACGAGCTGCGCGCATTAGCCGAAGGCGGAATGGGATTCGCGCGTTGCGTGGGATTATGCAACAAAAAACGTGCGTTAAACCAACCCTTTTTTTGAGGGGGCGAGTCGATGTGACGTGGAGTTTCTTCCGCCAAACTGCCGCGGCCTTGCGACCGACGCGGGCTCGCTGCCTAATTGTTTGACGAAAATAAATGATTCCCAAAATAAAAATAAACGAGAGTTTCGCGTTTCGAATTAATTTTTAACGTTACGTTGCCTTTCACTTTTACGTCGTAGGGTAGCTTAATCGAGAATACAATGACACAAATAAAACCATTACGTTTCTTATCAACATCTGCTACGAAAAAATTCTGGCATACTAACTTAATCTCATTGGGGTTACACGTGGAATAATTGTTTCTATACATTTTTGATAAACTCTGAGCCGAAGTGGGTTAAAACAAACTTTTTTAATTTGTCCGTTGACAATAAAATGTATTAAATGTTTTGTTCGTTAGCTAAGTATTTAAAATGATAAGGAAACGTGGGTACTTAATAGAGCAATAACTTGTAGAAGTGGACTGATAGAGGACACAAAAAAAATATAATTACCTTGTATATGTGTAAACATTAACCGGTTCTAACCGTGATTGTTCGCACGCACGCCAACGCCCCCTGTCGAATATGGGTCAGAGGCTTTACCCTGAATATACGAATTATTATTTACGTTAGTGAGTCGGCATAATTCTATCATGTTAGTCACTTAATCGCCTGAACTTCAGTGCTCCTTACTGAAAAAATATTAAAACCATTAATTATAATGTAGCAGCGAGGGCGTTCACTCAAACATTAACGAACGTAAAAATTGCTTTTATATATACGACTACTCAGTTTTAAATTAGGGGAAATGATGAATGGATATGTGAATGAATTTTCCTACAGAACTAAACAGTCTGAGTCAATCTGTTGAACATTATATTGAATAAAGTTTGCTTTTCATGATTCGATTAGTTTTCTTCTTTTAGGGAAGTGAAATTAAAAGCTATTGTTCCTAAATCCAGTCCCACACATCCCCTGCTGGCAATAGGTCTCTGCCAAATGGGACTATAACATCCTGTTCTTTTACAACCACGTCCAGTGAAATTTTAAAAAAGCTCTATGCTGCGTACGGTTTTGATAAAAAGGTTTCAAAGCATTAATGGATTAAATTTTGCTTTTTCACGTGGATTTTTAGATTTTACGAAGTCAGCAGGACTTCCGAAATTGTTTTAGTTGTAACCTCACAAAAGCCGCAAAGTTAACATACAAAAGTAGCAAATATTTTAACCTTCTATCTTTTGGCAAAGGATGGCTTCCTCGTTCAGATTCCTTTATTTGAAGGCATATAAACTGTTAAAAATAACCAATTAGAATCACTAATCCGACTGCAAAATACAACAATTTTTGACATCAATGATCATTATCGCTGTACTAAAATATCAGTAAATTATGATAACTGCTGCTAAAAACCACAATAATAATTAAATGTTTAGAACCACGACCACTTCAGCCTTCAAAACTACCTTTCAAGCATTCGAAATTAAAATAATACCTGTGATTACAACGCATAAAGATAAAATTTACACACTCGAACCTCAGCAACCACATTATTTCGTCGAACAATCTAGAGTTTCGCTAACGCAATATTTATACAAGTAGGTCCCCGCAGGTTTGCCGTGAGCTTGTAAAGTCACGCGAGGATAATCAGTCTTCATTTCCTATCTATCAGAATACCGGTCGAGTCCGCGGTTGGAACCTCCCAGTGTAAAGCATTACCCACTATCAGGCGACTTGCTTCTTGAAAAATGATATTCTACCACACCTTGGCGTTGTCTCCGCGCAATAATTCAATGTTCGCTTTTATTTATAAACGCTAACAGTTCGCGTGTCTACTTTTCACCTTTCTTTTATTCTACTAATGTATACTTTCTTTTTGATTCCAGGTACGTATCACGATAGATAAGTGAGTAATGCCTTCATTACACAGTGACGTCACCGCCTCATTAATACAACGTTTTTACCCAAAATTTTACCTAGGATGTTTATGAACAGCAAAATGAAATTACGTTTGAAATTTTTTTACATGTTTGAATTAAAATTTTGCGGCCGTTTGATGTGTTTGTCAAACAATTTGGGCGCTTGACGTGTTGGGGGAAAGGATTGAAGGTTCTTTTTTTTATTAAATGCTTTTATTAATACACGCTGTTTGCCTGAAACTGGTCGTAAGGCCGAGTTTTTGATAAACAAGCCGTATAATCCTTTGAAATTATTTTTCGCCCGTATCGAACGTATGAAATAATAAAACAATATGGGTCGGCACAAAACATCGTGTAATACTTTTAAGGATTTCGGATTTAAGTATATTTCATTTCGCATGGATAAGTTCGTATTTGCGAATCAATATAACTCTCATCTTACAAGAAACCCCGGCACGATTCGAGTACCTATTGTTGAACAAAACGTAATTTACGTATCTCGTTATTTCCGAGAAGTGTTTTCCGAACGCGATACTAGATTGTTTAAAAAGAAATCGCTCTGAGCGCTAAGAGCACCCATTAAATCACTTTATTGTTGTTTAATTCGAACAAAGCTAGTTCCAACAAATTCTTTCAACCCTATTTCGCTGTATACGTAATTCAAATGGGATGAAACTGTGAGGACAACGTCGTACATGGCAAAACAATAGAATAGTTATCCCGGTCTCTCCAACTTAGTCGGGGCGGATGATGTGAATTTTAATTACATTTTTATGATAGGAGCGCGTAGTCGAGTGGGTACTAGAGGCGAGACCCCCCGTCATTCAAGCTGACTCTTCCGTTCACACATAAAACCGTAACCCCGACTTAAAAGCGTCATTGAGACGAACACAATCCACCCACTAGTCTGTCGGATACGATCGATCCTATCTAGCTTTTGATATGAAAATTGAAAGTGCAGTTTAATATCACTTGGATAGTTTTACGTTACATAGATTGAAGAATATTCACCTTAAAATATATATTGCTACTTACTGGATCGATAGAAGCATATACCTTAAGGTGATTTTATGCTCCAAGTTACTCACCATCCGAATTCTTCGATAAATCTGTTTGCTACATAGCAGTTTTTCACGACATCTTTGGTATAATCCATTCTTGTACGTAGATACTGCTCTGATTTATTGGCTGCATACTATAGAAAACTTCAAAATATTATTTAGAAGCCATAAATTCTGTTAAGTTTTATAAAATTGCAAAGAATAAAAATTTCCTAACGGTGAGTATCTACTTATTTATCTAAGTTTCGAGCATAATCCTGGGACGATTGAATATGATATCGGACCATATTTCACTTAAAGATATACGAGATGGTTGTAAAATCCGAGATTCAATGTGCAAGCGGCCATTTATATCTTATTTCGTCCATTCGATTTTACGTCCAAATGTTTTACGTTCGCACGGACAGATGTATTGGCGATGCAAATAAGCGATATTTTCCGGTAAATCACGTCGGTTTATGCGAGATCGACAATGGACCCTTATTCACACGACGCAAAACAAGAGAGTTTCTTAGGAAGGCATTAGTCTTCGGACGTGATCTATTCACTACCGAGCGTATGTAGTACGTGAAGAACCCTCATCGTTCGCATAAATCAAACATCACCGGAATTAAGCGCGTCGGAAGAGCAAACCGAAAAACAAATAATTTTGTAGGCACCCGCGATCACAAAAATACAATAAATAGAAAAAAAAAATTAAGCGTTAAAATGAAAACCGACAACAACAATGAAACGTGGCTTTCCATAAATAACGGTGCAGGCTTTCGTTACGGATGTGGGTAGATTTTGAGAGTTTATATAGCCGCCGAACCGTGGCCGGTAAACAACGAGAGAAATTTGAATTATGAGATTTAACATTGAAATTGCTTGCTTCTGTTTTATTGTATAAAGATTTTGCCTTTGGAAATATTAGGAAGGGTCCTGCGGACGTTCCGCCGATACCAATATATTGACCGAGGAGAATTAGTATGCCCACCGCGCTCTTGTTTTTGCTCGGTAAATTTTTGCAAAAAGGGAAATAATGATATCATAAGTCAAGGGGAGATAACCTAAGCGAGCCGTATTGTTTATCACGTTCCAATTGAGATTTTTCGCTTTACAATGAGGGTTGATGATATTATTAATTTCGCGTCTCTAAAACGTAGCTATCTGATGCTCCGTAGAGCCGAGCTTCAGCGTTATGTTTTTATTAAGCTACAGGCATTTTGGTTTATTGACGTCACGACGATACGCCACGAGTAATCGCCGAGCTCACTTACTAAATGTAGAAGCTTTATGCGAAGATGACAATGGCTTTATGAATTTTTAGCACGTAATCGGTTTACCTTGAGTTCGGGCAGACAATGAGGGTTCATAGCGAATGCGTGCGACCGGATGCGAGTCGCGTGGAGAGGCCGGTCCTTCATACATAGTTGAGTGGGACACCCTCGCAGCGAATTTAAAATTCACCCCGTAACGACGGGAAAATGAGGCCCGCTGTTTGGACGATCATCGTGATACAGACGGCTTCACAACATCGGAAAGGTGTCGTATCTTATCTGTGCGCCGCGTAAATCCGCCATGTTTCTTGTGTTACTCTTTATGTGTCCCCGACGGGCAATAATAATCTGCATTGTCGTTTACATGGATGATATTTTTTCATTGGTCGCAAAAACATCGGTACGTAGAGCTCGCGGCGCTTCATATCGCGCGTTATTACAAATGTTTTTTGTTGTTCACGATATGTTTGTTGCAACAGTCGCGCTTACATTACTTCATTATCAGATTTACGTCTGTTAAAAAATAGGAGGTGTTTTATCTATGTTATGCAGGTACCACTAACTGTCAAGCTACACATAAAATACAGGATATTTTCGGAGTTTATCGTTCACCACTGAAAACTCGCATTTAACATCTCAGCGCACTCGAGGGAATAAACATATAAACAAGATTGGTTCCCTCCATTCTTAGACCCCTAGTATTAAAAAGGTCGATGAAAATTTATAAGCAGAGAATGAGCTCACAAAATGATATAAGCTGATAATCCGGTTGAAAATCGATTGTGCCGCAACAAAAGGAACGGCGAACAGAATGGAAAGATTTAAAAAAAAGTTGGAAACTACACGAAACGATTACAGGCGATCGTTTCGATCGTCACGAGCCGCACACGGGGCGATCCGGGAAGATAGCCGCAACATAATATTACCGCTATACCCGTATCCGGCTCTTATCTTTTGTACGGTGAGCGCTGCATTTGATCCAATTTGCCAATACAATCGGATCCCGGGTATTGCAATGGCATTATCTTCGGCAGTCGTGGGCTGCGCGGTCTCTAATGCGATCTCCACTAGGAACTTTCGTTTGCTTCCACCGCCTACCACCACTTACCTACCACCCTCCCCTATTGACAATTAGTTACATCTACTAAAATGGCGAGCTCTTTCACTACTTGTTCACTTTAAAATGGAAGTTGTTCAACTAGTTTGAGATAGAAATGTAAAGAGATTACCTTTTGCTTGCGTATGTTGTTGTTGTTATTCATGTTAAAATGACAATGTAAACTACAAAGGCATATTTGACTTTCCGACGTTTACTTTAATAATAAACTTATTTACGTCCAAGTCGCCTCATGTTATTCAGAACATACTTACATATGTAAATTATACTAAAACGCGCATAATCACAAAAGTAGACATGTACCGTAACGCAACCGACACAAATAAAATATTCAATTCCAAATCCGAGCGACAGACCCGACATAACCCCTATAATTCCGTAAAAAAGTTCCGACGTTAAAAAATGTAAATCTTTTGCCGGTCAAATACACGCATAATAATTTGAAATCCAATCGGCTGGCCGCCTCGGCGCCCTGGGAAATCCTCCAAGGTGAGAGGGCGCCGGACAGTGGAAAATCTTCCCCTCTTCCCTCCCTGATAAGATTGTCCAGTGCAACTCCCAAAACGCAGAGGGATTGAAAACTTCTACCGAAACGAAACCGAACATAGTATCCTAAGGGATCAATACGTTCGGAAATATAATATCTGGATAGTTCGCGCTCGACTTGAGATTCTGACTTTTTGTAATATTTTTTTTCTGCTATATTAGTTTAGTACACGGCCTCGGCGCTGAGTTGTTTGAAATTTAAGCTCGCAATATGCCTAAAACAATTTCGTTAAGAATTAAAGTATAACAAACAGTTATTATAATAAATATCAGGTAAAACTTGCTTTAATTTTCGGGAATCTCTTGAACGCTGAAAAATATGCAAAAATATTCTGAACTTTTTAACTATAATGGAATTTATTTGAAATCTTAGAACGGTTACTTTTCTTAAAAGTTGAGTTAGGGGGTATTATTTGTAGAGCGGTACACTAACTTAATTTGTTGGTACTCTGGAGCAGGTTCAGTACTTCAAGTATGTGGTACGAAGTTATTATGTCGTCGCACTGTCACTGTATACCTCTGAGACGTAAATAAGTGGGTTTGCGAATTTTTCCTGGTAAAGTTGAGCGGTTGTTTACACTGAAAGCGGAGTCGTTTACTTTGGGGGCCGGGGACGGGGATCACTAACGTAATTAGCGGCGTTTGTCGCCGTCTGTACCGGCGGCGGCGTCAACTAACTTCATCTTCAGAAAAATGTATTGAAACAATCAGAACTTATTAGTGCACTGCTCCTACTGAAAGGCAGTGAGAGCGCTCAAATTGAAACCAAATCGAATTTCAATTGTCTTTGTAGTCTCCCCATCTCCCGTCAATTGTTTCACGAAGTTCTATAAGGATATTCAAGACTGCGACGTTCACACACTTAACTTTAACGTGTCAAAGTGGCTTTTATGATACTGCAGTAATTAATTGAAGAATTATGAGCATGAGCAACATCAAATACTAAGAAAATTCATGAACAATTTCAAATTTATCCTATATCTTGAATTTCATTCCTCTTTTAAGATCAAAGCGCGAGCGTAAAATCAATTTATCCGTTATCAACGGAAACCGAAAAATCAAAGCACGTTGCATTACGCACAAATGGCTACAGAACCACATCGATAACATACGGCAAGTTTATTTCTGCTAGAGAGAGACATTCGATTATACCCTTGAACGTTTCTAATTTCCTGGTACTCGAATGTGGTTAACGCAATTTCCGAGACTATGTATAAGGTACCTGGGGACGGCCGGGACTCGCTTTTGGGGCCATTATCGTAAAATCAAATAAAGTCTTTTCAAATTATACGATTGAGACGAATTGTCAATACATATGGTTTTTATTTAAGTGGGTTAGTATTGCTCTTTACACATTTGTTTATAGTAATATAGACTTTGGTTATATGTGTAGCTCTATAGGCACAGTTGTTGCTGGCTTAAGGCGCGTTTCTTGAGATTTTTATCTCTTTAACATAAGATTTAATTACAATTTATTTATTTAAAGACTATGGAAGACTTACAGCTAAATACAACAGTGATAAATAACAGTAAGACAATCTGACAGCCAATTACAAATCTTTACGTCTAGAATCTGGTAGTCGGAGTAGCTTGTCTGGTATAAATGTACTGTGGACCAATATATACACACTGCCAAATCAGCCAAATTAAAAAACAAAATAAAATTACAAGATTAAAAAACATACAGGTAGATCATCACTTAAGATGTTTCAAAATTAATATAATAGCTATAGCCAAAACAAGGTACACGGTTGGTTAAAATTCTAAAGAGCTGAAAATAACAAAAATTCAGCAATCAAAGTGTCTTGCAAATACCTAGCATTAGCTATTTTTAAATATTTCTATGAAATATGCATTCAATTCGTGGTCGATGGCTAGGTTATTGTGATTGAGAAAAACGGGAGTTAAATCGACTAGTTGAACCATTTTTACAGGTATTAAACCCACTTAAACATATTCAAGTCGCTTGAAATAAAATGATAAATAGTAAGAATCTCTTTGATTCAATTTTATTCTTAATTCTATTAGTATCTCTCAAAGACAGAGCTCTGTCAAAGACGAGATTCAAGCAACATGAATCAAATATTTTCAGTTTATATCTGTTTTCAATAAAGCAACATTTTATTAAGAGCAAAATGATAAAATAAATAACGAGACACAAATTCTACATACCAACATTCTCACCTAAAGAATATTGACATTGCTTAGAATAAGAAATATTTGACAGTTACAGCTACTACGGTATTTTTCTTACAAATTGATTTACAATATACAGGGCTTTTTGTCGAGTTACGCCTCCAAAATCTCAAATGTAGTAGTCTAATATTGAAGAAAATTGATCCATGTTTTTTCATATTTTGCTATCTCTTTTAGAAAATCTAATATATAAAATTTCCATGTCACAATGTTAGTTACTGTACTCCTCCGAAACGGCTTTACCGATTTTTACCAAATTTTATATGCAATAAAATTTGTTTTTAATTTTTAGGGTAGGTAGGGTAGGTAGGGTAGGGTGGGTAGGGTAGTGTAGGGTAGGTAGGGTAGGTAGGATAGGGTAGGGTAGGGTAGGTAGGGTAGGTAGGGTAGGGTAGGTAGGGTAGGGTGGGTAGGGTAGTGTAGGGTAGGTAGGGTAGGTAGGGTAGGTAGGATAGGGTAGGGTAGGGTAGGGTAGAGTAGGTAGGGTAGGGTAGAGTAGGTAGGGTAGGGTAGGTAGGGTAAGGTAGGGTAGGTAGGGTAGGGTAGGTAAGGTAGATAAATCTTTGGTGTTTTTATGGCAAAACAAAGTTTGCCGGGTCAGCTAGTATCTATTTAAACCTGCAAGGTCTATCTACTAGGTACATTAAGATAGATGCTACGCCGTAGCAGTCGGTAGTGTAGTGATTCCAATGTACATTCGGTAGACACAGCTGATTGACTAACGTAGCTGGGTTACGACCGGCGAAATGGCTACGCGGCTACGCAATCTGCTACGAAATCTGCTACGAGAAATGTTACATCGAGACTTTGCTTTTTACCTATCTTATGTAGATATTATGTGGAATATACAGTAAGGTTTATTGAGTTACTCGGTGATTTTGTGTAGATATTTGTTCAATCTAAATTACTAATTGTTGGGTAAATAATAATTCAATTATCATAAAAAATATTGGATGATTTTGTTTAGAAATTAGAAAAAAAGAAAGAAAATTTGTTTATTATGCACAAACTAAACGCACAATACAAAATAAAGAGTGGCATTCACTAAAGGTACAAATTAGCCAAAAGCCTCGTATTTAAAACAAAAAAAATATAAAAGTTTGTCAATTTTGTCTATTGCTTGATGAGAGCAATACACAGTTATCTGTGGGTGAGAGGCCAAAGTCCAATTAGTCTCTAAATCAGGCTACAATATCTAAACTAGTATTGGATTGTTAGGCTAAGGTAAAATATTTTTATTGGGGCGGACTTCGAGCAAAGATATAAATATTTTTATTGGGGCTGGCTCCCTAAGTATTTTTTTTGCATCCCATCCCCACAAGACAATTTTTAATTTTCAAATTCACTCCACTCAATCGACGGTGGCACTTCGTATTCGTCGCCATTTATCATTAGCTTCATTTATTTTTGTGCCCGAGGAGATATGATTTATCACACCAAGGCTACGAACGTAGGTCTGTTTTTGCTGCGCCGCGAAGATATTAATCGTTATCGTGCGCGTGCCACCAGTCGTTTGTTTTCGTTACACTGGCACAACCCATTAATTATCAATGAACGTCCGGTGGCACTATGATGGAGGTCCTATGTCCCAAGCTTTTCCAGGTGACAGCCGCCTCGCTATCAACCCTTTTTAAGCCTCAGCATTTAACGCCGAGTGTCTGATGTCATAAAAGTGTCCGAACCGGGAACGTGCCGCGGACGTTAAATTCGTGATTAAATTGTACCGAACGGCCCGCTTTCCCCCGTAATAAAAAAATAAAGATCATCTTCTGCCGCATTATAAAATGAGGCTTTATTTTCAATGAATATATTAGGCAAATTCTTTAGGAAATGTTATTCGTGATTATTTTTTATTACTTCTGTTTTCGGGTAATTTTTTATTTTTTTGTGAATTTTTCAATGCGTCTAAATACTTCCTTAAAGTTTTCCTTCTCATTTTCCGTAATAACACTGGTTTAATGAGATAATCTTCCTCAATAATTCTCCAGCCAGCCAGACAGACATTATTTCAACTATGTACAACTTAATAAAATTTATGGTATATTTCCAAACCAAAAACAGCAATTACAAAACTAATAAATTAACCCAAACTGCCTATAAATACTGCTATAGAAGTAGTATAGGTATCACTTGCCGAAAATTGTTTTCTAATTTCTCTTCGGGCAGTGCTGCCATCTGGCGTGGCACGTCGTCCTCCATGACATATTGATAGATGGCGCTAGTCATACGCCTGATTGATCGTTGACGTCTCTGCGAGTCTGACGTTCCTATCGTGGCTTCAATATACATACAGACTGAAAATTAATGCCAAAAAATATGTGATCATATTTGGTAGTTAAACGGAAAGCCACTGAATTTTTGGGCGTTTTAAATAAGCCTTCAAAGGTTAGGACAGGATGAAACTTTTGGACAGTACTTGGACTTGATGAGCCCTACATACTGTTAGACTTAGATAAAGCACCTTTAGATTAAGCCTTAAAATGAACTTGATTGATAGAGCGAGATGGCTAATTGGCAGCTCCATGTAAATAATAAGGATAAAAGATTATTTTTTGTCTTTGTCACCATGGCCGGTTTCTGTTGTTTGTCAAACTCTAATATAATGGCAGGTTTGACAAACAAACTCGGTTTTGTTTGATTTTCTTGTGCTTTCGTGGTAATAAGTGTTAATTGAGACAAGGAATTTGGGTTATTTATAGATAATAAAGTGTCAGTGCGATGGTGGGTTGTAGTGTTCTCGTTCTTGTTGTAACACCAGAACTAACTATTGTTGTCTCATGTGCGGCCACGCCAGGGCTTAATCTATAGGTACTTTATCTAAGCTGTTAGATTATTCTATCTCTTTCTATATGAAGTATAACGAGAAACAGGATCAAATATCACCGCCAAATCATTTACTAAACTGGTCCCTTTACCCAATAAGCTAGCATAACTCCAAACACAAACCAAAACACTCCCAAGTTATTCCTCGCAGCCCCACTTTAAATCAAACTCCGTTAACGCAGAGGTACCAATCGATGCGATTGTAATACTAAAGTTTGTTTCTAATTGAAGATTCTCGGGTCGCGAGGGTCGAACGCAATTCCAACGATTAATGATGCGAGCTAATCCAACTAAGCAGAGATGGAAGGCATCATGGGATTCGTCAGGCCGGCTTACCATTTGATCTCGAATAGTTGGACGTCCAAATTATGTTCATGTTTGGTAATTAATTGTAGGGTTTATTGGGGAAGATGTGGGTTTCTCCGTGTTTGTGGAGCGGTTTATTTTTAACGCCTTAGTGGATCGGAGTAATTATAGTCTCGAGGTTGGGGATTAAGAAATGTACCTATCTGTTTCAAGAGTTATATCTATAGGGCATTTATATGTACTTCCATTGAAAAAAAAAGTTAATGCCAAGTTGTTTCCATTGAAAATAAAAAAAACAAAAAACCCGACTGCTTAAAAAGCAAACTAAAAAGACGTAAACAAGAAGAAAATCATGCTGTGCAGTCGGAGGATACATATTCGCGAGCTAGCGGACCAAAACCAGCTGGAAAAAAAAAATCCCCCACAATATGGCGCCCAAAAGCCGCCATTTTTGTATTTTCCAATTTTAATGTAGCCAGTGACACTCGCAGGATTAAGACGAATCGATTGACGTAAAAATCATCAAATTCGGCCAACTCGTTTAGTCTCTAGAACGCCACATAGGAACAAACATACATACATACATACGTACATAGACGGATAAACACATTACCCTCCTTCGGCAGTCGGGTAATTAGACAAAACCTTAATTGTATCTAAGTCACCTACAACATTTAAAAAACATCTCAGCCCTCAAAAACAAACAAAAATCTTTATGACTAAAAAACCGTGAATACAAAATCAGACATCCAGACTCTGAAAAAGCTTTAGCCAAAAAATTAGGCCAAATCACACGACAATAAGAAACGAAAGCCGACCGTACATTTGCTAATGAGGCTTAACCAGTCTTCCCAAAGAGCCGGGCTCAAACGTTACTACCAAGATTAGGAGGACTCAAACACATCAATGTAACCGAGTTGGTTTGTAGAGCACTCGAACACACAAGAATGTAATTAATACTTTAATTATGCGTACAGCTAAGAAGTAGAATTCACTGCTAGAATCTGTTTTTTCGATAGCTGTAACCTGAGATTCCTTAAGTTAAGAGTGAATAGATTACTTTTAGGCAAACGAGCTTCACCGTCGGCCACATCATCGTTTACCACAAGGTTAGATAGTGATCAAACGCGAGCCTATCTATTAATCTATACTATATATCATCATCTGCCTAGCCTTATTCCCAATTATTGTTGGGGTCGGCTTCCAGTCTTACCGGATTCAGCTGAGTACCAGTGTTTTACATGGAGTGACTGCCTATCTGACCTCCACAACCCAGTAACTGGGTAACACGATACCCCTTGGCAAGACTGGTGTCAGATCTCAGGCTTCTGACTACCCGTAACGACTGTCAATGATCTTCAAATGACAGCCGGGACCAACGGCTTAACGTGCTTTCCGAGGCACGGAGGAAACTCGGTATGTTGAAATGGTCACCCATCCACGGACCGACCTCGTCAAGCGTTGCTTAACCTTGAAGATCGACCCGTACGGCTGTTATTATTTAGCCACGAGCTCTATACTATATATCTATACTAATAATAATTAATAATAATCTATACTAATATTATAAAGAGGAAAGATTTTTTTGTTTGTTTGTTTGTACCGAATAGGCTCCGAAACAACTGAACCGATTTAAAAAATTATTTCACCAATAGAAGGCTACATTATTCCTGAGTAACATACGTTTTTTTTTATCCCGAAAACGGGTCCTGTGGGGTGGCCCACGGGAGCGAAGCCGCGGGTAATAATATTATAAAGAGGAAAGATTTTTTGTTTGTTTGTTTGTACCGAATAGGCTCCGAAACTACTGGACCGATTTAAAAAATTCTTTCACCAATAGAAAGCTACGTTATTCCTGAGTAACATAGGCTATTTTTTAATCCCAAAAACGCGACGCCTCGGGGAACAGCTAATAAATAAATAAATTTACTAATAGTGGACTAGAACATAGAAAACATATGAATGTCACAAATTTGGCTTGTAGAAGACTCGAACACACATGAATATCACCGAGTTTGTAGTAGAGGACTCTGTTTCATTAGCCAAACCGCATTATCTCAAGCCTTAATGATTTCACGCTTCCCTTCAACGTTTCGACAACTTTGATGACAGGAGTAACCCGCAATCATAACGTGAGTTACGATTAAACTTTCGGTTTTATCTTATCCTCTGTTGATTAACGGAGTTCGACTTCCTATGTCTAATCGATGCGATATTAAACTCTTTGGGAGTTAAGTTATGACTTCGATTTGTTTGCATTTGGGGGATGGAGATACGTTGATATGTTTTGGTATTTTTGATTTGTGGATTTGGAAGTTTGAGTGTGGTCGCTAAATAAAATAAATAAATTATAAAATTAATTTAATTAACTATTAATTAAAAGCATAGTTTTTATTAAAAAAGATAAATAAACTGCCGAGCAATGAAATAGTTCCACCCACAAAATGCCGACAAACACATTAATTTAATTTTTTCACACTTAATTTAAAATTTGAACACAATATTTACGTTTTTAGTTGGTAATATTCTGATGCGCTGTTATATGTACTTCAATATTGCAGACGGCGTCATTAAGCTAGCCTTGCCCGTTTAGGAGTAATTTGGTGCTATGTCACTGGAAGTTTTACATTGCTCGTTAGTGTAATAATAAACCATTGAAACATGAAACATGCTAACATGAAATTACATCACCCAACCTTAAACTCGAATAAGAGACAATTTTGTAGAAGGCATTAAATTTTTAATTAATTAAATTTTTAATTAAATCCGACACATCACAAATTCATACAACCCAAGAATCTAGTTCAAAACAAACTGTGAACGCTTCACTAAAAAGCTTTTCCCTAAACCAAAACATTTGAAAACGAGAAATTACGTTATTTGTGAAATTTTAACATCACATATTCACTTTGTTCATTTAAGTACACTAGCTAATCCACGTGTGCTCACTCGAGTGCGTACAAAACCGAAATAGCTAGAGTAAATGGGTGAATGTAAGAACAAAAGCAAATTAGCGTTGTACCTACTTAGAGGAACGCTAAAACGCGTGGGAAGGACATCTTGCGAGCAGGTGATTCACCGTATCGCTTTATTTGCTTACTCGCGTTTTGATACAACAATCCCCGTATTCAACGTACCCTGTATTCAGACGAAAACGCTCTTGTCGAATAAACCTTTATTTTATCCGCGTATCATGAAATATTAAGTCTTTTTAGGGTTCCGTACCCAAAGGGTAAAAACAGGACCCTATTACTGAGACTTCGTGGTCCGTCTGTTTGTCTGTCTGTCTGTCACCAGGCTGTATCTCATGAACTGTGATAGCTACACAGTTGAAATTTTCACAGATGATGTATTTCTGTTGCCGTTATAACAAAAAATACTAAAAACAGAATAAAATAAATATTTAAGTAGGGCTCCCATACAAAAAACTTGTTTTTTTTTGCCGCTTTTTGCGATAATAGTACGGAACCCTTCGTGCGCGAGTCCGACTCGCACTTGGCCGGTTTTTTTCGATTACCAAGTACGTTGGCTGAATTCTCAGAATGCCTCGTGTAATAATGTCTGCACAATGACGGCGGAATGAAAGCAATGAACTGACTTGTTAGAATTTTTCGATTCTGTTTTTTCTCCTCACTAATAAGTATCTAACGAAATATTAGACTATTCTCTCGACAATTTGTGCTACCTCCGAAAAATATTCGGCGTATGCTTTAATTTGTATAAATTAAAATCCTCGAAATATATGCGAACGTACTAATTAATAATACAAACATCTCTCTTACAAAATAAACAGGAAACCACATAATGTTATCATTAAAACCGTACCAACTTCATTTTAAAGTAGTGAAACACTAAAATAAAATTAAAACTTCTCAAACTAGTGTTCGTACAAAATGATATTCCAGCCAGAATCACTTAAAGCTTACACGTCTACGAAGTGCTACGTAGGTTGCTACGCGGCTACGAGCTACGCGGCTAGGTGGCGTAGCGTGTAGCTACATGCTACGCCGTAGCCGCACTGCGTTACCTACGCGGCTCATATAAATCTCACTCGAGGATTACACGGAATCTCTTACAAGTTCTTGGTACCTCTCAAGATATTGCCAAGTACACTAAAAGTACCGATACGGGCGAATTTGGCATGATAAATTGTTTATCGCCACTTAAGAGTTTCTAAATACAGCTGAAGCCGAACGTCTCGCTGTTTCTAGTTCTAAATGCTATTGTTTAAAGTTCTATGTTCGGTAAAGACTTGAGTGTTTCGGATTTAATGTGTCTGTTTCAAATACAACCAATGATATTAGCTTTATTAATTTTTTATTTTTATTTTTTATATTTACTCTTGTTCAAGTAGAGTAAAAATATTCGTTAAAATGGACTTGCGATGATGAAAAAAACAATTATATTTTCTACCTGTTTTATAATTTTGCTTCATACAGCTTCTCAAAAGTTGAGGCAAATTGACGCGTAGAGAAAATAAAGCTTCTTAACTTATATCGACGCAATCTTTAATAAACGATCAAATTTAATAACAACAAAAATACAAATAAATTGAAGCAAAATATATTAACAACCACAGTGCAATATTAAAGGCCGGTTACAGCTACAATCTAGAGGCTCAGTTATTATTTAACCCGTCGGCCCTTCTCAGTAATGGAGTCTTCTGTCAGATACATCTTTAACGGGACTCGGTTAATGAGCCCGCTTGTAAAACCTTGTACTTTTTTTATTTGATTTTATTTTATGTACAAGTTCCATTTTTTTTTGCTGGGGTGAGTATGGTTGGATTTATATATGATTGGAATAGTTAGAGGTGGTTTAGGAAAAAATTTGCCAAGCAGTTAGGATAGTATTGATCAACTAAAAAAAAAACAGAACAATTACTTCTACTCATTAATTTTATTTAAACAATAAAATAAAATTTTATGTTATCAAAATTTATGAAAAATGGAGCCGTATTCAAAGTAAAAATATCTTTAAAACTACTTTTTAATTTGTCATTAAATATAGGAATTATGTTGTGTTTTAATCCTCGTATCACACAATTTTTTTTTCACAACGTACAAATTTTTTAACAAACTAAGCTTTTTTTATTATTTTTCAAATTAAGGGCTTTAGATTTAGAAACAAAAGGTAACTTTGTTTATTGTTTTAACTTTGTTTCATATCTCAGCGAAAGTACCAGGAGCGCACAGTAAATGTGAAGAGGTATTTGGTATTTGGATTATAACACTATAGTCCTGGGGTAGGTTAGAGCGAATAACTTCTCCTAATCCTGGGTTCTGAGGTTATAGCCGGTATTGAGACACCAATAAACCGACACGTTAGGACCGGCCCAACTAGAATATTCAAAGATATTGCTCCCAAAATATTGAGGTAAACTGTAATACCTTCTACAGGTAAAAATAATTAACAGATATTTCAATAAACTGATTTAAAGTTAAACATTTAAATTGGCAGATACACAGTAATTAAATTATTTAAATAAAAAAACAAACTACAGGGGATTAAATTTTTATTCATTTACGTAAACGTTTAAATATTTAATTTAAATACAGCATTTTCGTATAATGTTTTCATTGAGAAATAAGTTTTGCTAATTGACTTATTTTGTTCTACCTGCCCTTGGCCTCTTTTTCTTGCACATGGGATAATTATTATTTTACTTGGGGTCGGCGCAACACGTTTTCTTCTTCCATACCATCCTGTCCCCCGTCACGCTATCACTGACACCCTTTTCTTTCATGTCACTCCTTACACAGTCCATCCATCTTATCCCCTTCCTCTTCATCCATCCACATTTATATTCATAACTGTTTTAGTCACATGACCAATTATTCTGTTAAGTTAATTTTAAACGCATGTTTGTTCAATGATTTATTACAAACGGTTTTAAAATTCTAGTTACCGTTTTTTTTAAAACAACATATATTTTAGGAAAAGTAACAAAATTTGGTGATGAAGTGGAGGTCTAAAATTTAGCATAGATATAATGAATAGGTTAATTATAAAAGGGGCACAGGCTTTTAATAATAACAGTATAGGTTAATATACAATCCGCATTATTAACATTCTGGTAAACCATTATTACCAAAATAGAATTTCAGCCCAAAGCGTTTAGACCGGAGGTGTTACTTAATATTAACAAGAACGTCTTTGATATTAATTTAATGTGATAAGTGAGTCGGGCTCATAAATTTCAGTTAATCAGTCTTAAACCGCGACTAAACTAAGTCACAAGGAAGTCAAGGGGAGGTAGTAAGTAGGAGTAGCAACTACACAGCGGCTTTGTTCTCTAAATTTTACATTCACATTAGACGGAAATTTCGTCTCGTCCTGATTTACGATCGGCCCTCGAGGAAGGAGCATCTAACAGTGGGATTATTTATTCCCGCCGCTTGTCTAACACTCAGCTACCGGCGCCGGTGCGTGGGTGGTTTCTACTCTCCGATGCCGATTTGTTTATGCTAAACAACCTGCAACTGAACTCGAACGGCGCACACTCAAAAATAATTTGCATATTTAAATAAAGAAGTGACACGACAACTTGCGCTAATCCACCGGCCGCCCATAAACTTGTTAATTCTGATTAGCTACGGCCGCTGTCATTATTTTTGTAGATAAATCACTGCGACCGAGGCGTGTCCCTTATTAATAACTCGGCGCCGGCGAAAGAGTTAACGGCGTTCCGACACGATTGTTACTAAACCGACGGAATTTTAATTCGTCTCGGAGTTTATTAAGTGCGTAAAGTTTTAGCGGGGCTTCAACACGAGCGGTAAATTAAGTGAATTTGCTCGTAGGCTCGGGGGGAGCCACCACGCCGTCTCTCTCAATCTGATCACCGAGACATTAACAATTTTAATTGCAGTCTGTCATTCTGTTTTCCATCTTCCCTTACTTATCCACACATTCTTTTGTTTCAGGTAAGTCCAATGAAATCACTAATAACACAATTTACATCCTTCGTAAACGATATTTTGTATGCCGAGATATAGAGGTCCTGCATAAAAAGGTAGGTAGTAAAATGGAGTGAAATGAGTGAGACCCGTAAAACTCTTTTCATACAATATTCAATAGAAGATATTTTATTATACTGAGATTTCCACAATTTACCGATAAATTCGTGCTATATCTCCTGTTTTATATCCTTCTGCAGGGCAAATTTGTTTCTTTTTCACGTGATACAGTTATAAATCTAGCTGTATGCGTACGCTTCTTTGGTTACGAATCTATTTTATGACCGCACACGCCGAAGGTTAACCAATAAAACCTTTTAACAGCCGTAACTATTTCGTTATAAGTTCCGAGTACGCAATAAAAACGGTGAAACAGAAATAAATCTGGGGGCACAATGGGCGCGGGGCGGCGCGGGCGCCTCGCCTGGGCCGCGCAAGAAATCAATCACGATCCGGCGCGCGCTTTAATCGCTCCAATTTAAGTTTTTCCTTTCTTGATAGAACAAATTGATGGAAATAGTTGAACGTTAAATATTGCGATTCGTCGAGCGCCAGTGTACAAACTTCCTCTTACGCGCGTTTACGGCGGCCCGATAAATCTCCGCCGCTTTGTGCCGTCTCTCGCTCAACATCTTCAGCCATAAACGGCACGTGCGCTGTTATCTGTATTTTTGTAACGACCTGCAACTGAAAAAAATGTTATTAACGTCGCCATGTTGTTGTTCTATTGTCTCACCGCGGTACAGGTATTGTTTAGTATCGCGCAACGATATTTTGGCTCGCCTCCACACAAGTTTGCGTGTCATCATTTTTATTCAGTTATTGTCTGCAACGTTTTATCTCTACCTCTGAATGCGTTTCCGAATTAGACATAAGCCGTCATCCACTGCTCGTGCTGGAGATGAGCTTAGTTCCCGAACTAACCCAAACATAAATTATTCCAGAACATTTCTCATCACGATCCATTCTTTCGTCCGTCGACAAAGCGTCAGTGAATCCCAGGGACATATGAGCGTCCTTATCCACAATATAAAATGAAGTCTTGTGGCGCGCAGTTACTAAGTAGCGTCGCCACATGCTCTCGTAATGTTGGTACGTAGTGCTCGTACACACAGAGGGTCGTACTCGTACCGCCTACATTGTCGTAGTGTATACGACACAAGTATGAATCACAGCTGATAAGCATGGCGCGCAGATTTGCAGGATCGCGCGACCGCGCGTTCTCTGCCAAGTTTCTTGCGCCACGCCTACACATTTGCATCATACACTGTACGTACACAGAACCTACGATAATATATCTCTACAAATGTACGTATCTCTGCAATTTGTTCACTGTGTAACTACCAAAAGCAGAACTGTAGCGCATTTCTATAATTTATATCACAAAGTTCTTATCGTGATTCGGGTGTCAAATCAACTCAAATTAATATTAAACAGTGGTATAATTATGATTTTATGTAGCTAAATGCGGGCAGCAGTGGTCGAACAGTGCCGGGCGATAAATCAGCGTTTGTTGCGAGCGTAAACAACCACAAGCCGGTCGTGCTCAGCGTCCAATCATTACTCAAAGCATTCGAGTGCAGCAAAAAGCGGACTAATTGCGCTCTTGAAGGACAAGGACCACTCCGCGCGCTCTGTCGCAAATGTACTTAGTCACGTTTAATAGTTTTTCTGTCTTCCAAGGATTTCTCCAGAGGCACTCTTACTCCGCTCTCCAGCACTCCAAGTAATCTCAATTTACTAATATTGAAATCACAAATTGATTCGCATTATCTCTTCGATTCCTCGCTGCGACTGGCGCGCGCTTTCTACATGCAAAATAAAATGTTAGTAGATAATAAGGAAAACGCGACACAAAGAACAAATAGGGGAGAGTCCGGTAAACAGAAATATAGGCACGAAACGTCGCGTTACTGAAACTTCAATAAATAAATATAAGACGAACGAAAATTTTACTTTTTATTTAAAAAAAAAGTTTTGTTTTTAATATTTTTCGTGTAACCTGTGAAAAGATTTCGTGAGGGTAGACTCGTTTTTGTGTAGAGGAAACTTGCTTGCAAATATTTTTCCAAAAGTTGGTTAATTTCGAAAAGAAAATTCTCTGGTAGCGAGCGAGAAGAGGTTTAAGTTTTCGTTCACATCGGCCCGTCGTCGTCGGCGGCGGCGGGCCGGAGTAAACACCTCGCAACTTGCCCTTTTGGCGAGTTCTAAGAAATTGATTTTTAAACTGTGCACAAGTTAGGACGGAAAAAGCGCGAAACATGATAAAAAAACTATTCTAAGACGAAAGTTTGGAATGAAATTAGTTTTAAGCGACAAGTTCATTTCAGTTTTTTACCGGCGAGCCGGTTCTGCAATTGCTCGGAGATTCCCGTGGAAAGTTTCCCAGTGCAGATTTTGATTACACACGCTCCTTCAAGAAGTTTCCTGCCGGATAGGAATATTAAATCTTATTTAAGTTAGACATTCGCGGCGGTTCGCGTTGTTATTTCGAATAAGGTGCTTTATAAACTCTCAGTGTGCCGGTAAACTAGCTGACAAGAACATTTTAACCTTTCTGTAGGATTCGTCTTAACAAAACGCTGCTTTTTCATATTCCGCTGTCTTGACAATAGTAAACTTAATTCACTCTATTTTGTCTTCAGCATCGGGTTTCATTCTCTAATGGCTTTATGTTTTACCTCGGTTTACTCGGAACTGATATTAATGCAAATATTTGCTCCTCTTTCCGTAATATTTATATACGGTCGTAACATTTACTTCTGATTTTAGGAACAACCTTTTAGGGTGCTCGCTACGCTCCGTCAAGATGAAATAGAGTACCGTACAATCTTCCGCACAATTTTAGGAACGCTTAAATTTTAATTGTGTAGTAAAAGTACGGTTATATAATAATTACGGTGAACAATACGGCGGTGCGGCCCACTGCCGACTTCGCTTTACATGCTGCATTTGCCTAATTACAGCTCAGTTCACTGGTGTGACAATTCCTGATTACCGAAACTGTTATTTCGAAAGACATCCACTCTATTCGGATTACGTTTTACAGAATGGTTCCGCCATCATCCGCCATTATAGCTCGACCTTTCTTATTAAATAAAATACTGAAGATTTCGGGTCGTTCGCGCCAGTAATACGATATGCAGCCAACAAAAAACCTAAGTGAACCCCGGCTCGTCATGTAGGTACGAGTATCATTCGCTCGAAACATTTCTTTCGAATCTCTCCAAGGCTCTTACTTATCTCATATTTCTAAAAGTTGTGTTTAACAAGTTATGAAGTTAATATAAGTCAGTCGTACGGCTGGCAGGGAAAAGGAAGTCGAAAAATAGAGTTAGTGCAGAGGGTGGAATCGAAGAGCGGCGCCGGTGTGGCGGCGGGGGCTCGTGTTGCCGTGTATTTCGGGAAACAGCGCAAAGTTTGGCGCGTCCCGCCCGATGCAATGCTCGACGTGGAGTGACGGGACCTACCTCCCGCCGCAGTCGAGGTGCTCCGCATCTCTAACTCCCCGAGACAGGCCGTCTGATATTTACGTCCCAATCGAACCGACACAATAATCGAATAAACGCCGAGACACAACGTAAATAATTCACTCTTACAACACAATTTAAGCTTTATCGTTTAACTCAA
The DNA here is from genome assembly GCA_945859665.1 of Anorthoa munda. Taxonomy (NCBI): domain Eukaryota; kingdom Metazoa; phylum Arthropoda; class Insecta; order Lepidoptera; family Noctuidae; genus Anorthoa; species Anorthoa munda. Next base: position 10,539,901 of record OX243905.1, on the reverse strand, counting down.
TGCGATATTAGAACTTAAAGTGATTTTAGTGATCTCATGTCACTACTTCATGAAGAATCGTCTTCGCAACTTCTTCACTCACTTTATTCACTCGTAAATTCCCAGTTTCCAATGAGACTTTCAATTCTTCATTTGAAATCTACTGACTGACAGACATGACTAAAGCGTTTTCCTTAGACGAGAAAGATTTGAATCGAAATACTGTTGCAGAGCCACCGTAAACATCGAAAAGGCCCAACTCTGACATTTTAATTTTATTAAACATCTCCCGTTGCCCGAGATAAAGTAGATTTCTTTCGCTGCCAAGTAAGAATTTCGACTCGTGTAATAATTTAGATTACGTAGCAAGCAGTGAGCGTTCATTATCGTTCTTTTGTACCTGATTTCGTGGAGATCTCATTCGGATAGAGCGCAGTCCGCGGGCGCGGGCCTCCTCTCCAAATGGAAAGTGCGAAAATGAAATTATAAAGCCCCGCGATAAAAATAAATTAAATCGGATTTCGCATTTGCCAGTAGCCAGGGTGAGGAGCGTTTTGTAGTCCGCGGATTCCTTTCTCTTTTTAAATATTTGTTTTAACAGTTGATTTGTGGCGTAATGAGAAAATTCTCACTTGGCAATTTTTTCCCTCCTCCTTTTGTAATGGCCGGATATCTTTTTTTCATTTTTCCTTATAATATCTTTTAATGTGGAGCAAATTTAGTCGTTGTTTCCAAATTCACATGAATCTTAAAGGCATTAGTAGTGCTTGAAGTTCTCTGAGAGCGGTGGCGCGCTGCGGCAAATCACTCTGCATTCTCACCAACGATTATTCAAATTAGGTAACGGTACGACAAAGACGAATGGTACTAATATCGTTCGCTGCGCGATCGCCGAGCGCGATAATACGCGCGCTACGTGCGCTACACACGCGCTACAGATCGCGTCCAACGATAAACACCGATTGATCCCACGATACGCTTTTTGCGTAAATATTCAAGCAAGTTTTATGCAGGCCGCAAAGGCGTTGTATTCAACATACCGGCCCACACACACCCACATACGGCCCTTAATTAAAATATCAATATACATTACGTCAAGTGGAATTCTAATAGTTTTAATTGTTTGAACGACCCACATATCACCGACAGAAATATGAAAACGATTTATATTCAAAACTCAATAAAGTACCGAACAAACATGTACATAATATATCCTGAAATAAATCTAGTAGGTTTGTCGGGTATCACAATTAATAACTACCTCGAAATACCCAAAACTGTCGCTTTGGTGTGTTTTAAATAATACGCTATTTTGTTATAACGCTCCCAAAAGTGTAATTTAGTACCGATTTTCTATCCTAAATACGTAATTTGCTGGCCTTTTTTCCTTACATTATTCGTTAACTCGGAGTAAAACAATGTAATTATATTTTTATTGCTCATTCTATGTCCAGTAAATCGGGGTTTCAAATCCCGGAGGTCGTTTTAAGTGAACCGACCCTACTTAATAGTCGTCCTCTAGGTGGGAGGTCAGTGGTGCCGGCACGACACTAGATGCTTTTGTTTATACTTTGCGTCCCCAGTGTTATGTAATCATTAGTGTAATTGTTGGGATTAAGTTTTCTCTCATATAGAGCCTTTTGCGATTAGGCTCGGAGTCCGCCGAGTGTGCCGGCTAAGTCCTCGGTTCAATTTGCGACAGCGGATAATAGTGCCGTAAGTGGAGCGTGAGGATGCCCTCACAACAAATAACTACAGTTTTGTTCATTGTATCCTAAATAGAATTGACTAGACAGGGCTCTTACTTTATCTACGATTTACGTGAAGTGATTCGTGAACTGTTGAATTTATATGAGGTTTATGTAGGCTAAAACCTTTGCAGAACGCTCCCGTTTTTGAAGAATTCTTATTTTCTAACATAACCACGCAGTACGAGTAATGTCTAAGATAAAAACTGCATTACCAAATTGCTTTTTCACACGCCGTTAGCGACGTCAGAGATGACGGCTGGCGTTTTCGTTTGCTCGTCATTTTATGAAACACGGCGACACCTGAATTTTATGAAATATTTGACTAAATGTGTAACACGCACACTTTTTATGCTTTTCCAAATGCTCGCAGTTTTATTGGATCTCATATAAATATGTAGATTTCTGCGATTGCATTTGTTTGTGTTAGTTTTGAGTTGTTTTAAAAACTTATCCATAGTTTTCACAAAAACGTTGTTTACTCTCTCCACATTTTGTATTTTGAATCAATGTAACTTCAATTTCAACATCAAAGTAGCTTAAATAAATGATCATAAAACATTATTCATCCAACACACGAAAAACAGTACCTAAATTCAACAATTCCGCTTAACCAAGACCTTAATACCAAAAATAGCTCACGAAGAATACCGGCGCGCCAAGAAAGCGAGGTCTCTTTAATCTAGTGACAAAAGCGTCACCTGATTCAGCGGCCAGAAGTACTCTCTGCTCACAAACGTGGAGGAATGAGGTGGAAGAGTGGCAGGTACTTGGAATTACTTCCTAATGAAAAGAGGCTAGGAGTGGGACACAGGGGCTCGTCACACGGCCGCTAACGAACGCGGTGGCCACTCGAGTCGAGTCTAGTGGTTGTAGACGTGAGCCAGCCTCGGCTTATTAGTGCAAACCAGGAAGATCGAAATAGACGCAAATTGTGTTAGGTTTTACGGTCTGGATGGTTTGTAATGTTTATTAGAGGGAGGGGAGAGAATTTTTCTGACTGCTTATATCGTGTAAAACTACATTAACTGTATTTTTTTGAAAAAAAAGCCTTTAAAGTAAAGGACAAATTCTCATCATATCTTGACAATATTTTTAGTAATAACAAAAAATCATCTATTCCGAAAAAGAAAATGTCCTAAAAAATGGAATGAATGAGGAGCCCGAACAGCCATCTACCATCCCACTCAAAAACACGTACCGTAGTCCGTACCTCATTTACTACGAAATTTCCATCTCCTCCATAAAAACGTAGGCACATTTTCTAGGTAAAACTTAAAAAATGCGATAGACAGAATAAATTCTTCTCATCTCCATTACTTACGGTACGTAGTTTATCTCAAAACGTTTACCTTAAAAAGGTTTTACTACTAGATATAGTATTTTATTAGAAACACAGGTCACGACTAACTGAAATTTGTAGTTAAGTCAACGTATAAAGTTAAGCTAGGTATTTTATTTGTGTACCTATTATTTAGCTTCTTGCGAACTGAAAAGAAATGTAGAAAAATTATTACATTGAATTTATTACTAGTGATACAATTTTTTCGTTGCTACGTTAATTAATTACAGAGTGACTTATTTATCATTTAATTAGTATCTACTTACTTTGGTCTATATTAATATCGAAGCGACTTTAATAAATAATAAAAGATAGGTACTAGGTAGTTAGGTAGGTATCCATTTAACAATAAAATGGACACAAAAGTAAATTAAAATATTGGATTAAAGCAATTAAATTCGGAAATTATTAATCGAGCAAAAAATAAACTAAATGGTCGTCTATTATAAGTAACTATTTAAGAGTAATACCTTTAAGGGGGTTTTTATGAGCTGCGGTAATAATATTGTTACTTTTAATTTGTATTTCGGGTTATATTTTTGCATATTATTCTTTTGAAAATAGCAGAACAACTGACTAGGCAACTTCGCTGTGCAGCGCAGGAGTTTGTGTGTATTCGTGTTTTCAATGAATTAGTCCAAAAACGAACAAAGCGAGCTCGCGCAATTAGGGCACCCCGACACGGCATAGGTTAGATTCAAAGGGGATGATGATGTTTGCTTGCTTTGCACGCTCACTTAGGCCCCGTCATCTCCTTCATGTTAGGAGATATGAGATAGGAGGCAAATATTAGAAGAGAAATAACAGGATAACAGAAATAGGAGCCCCGAGACTCTGTCGACAAATCATTATTTTCAAGTGGCTGTTTTAAACATTTGTATTCGCCCACTATTTGTCACCCACTTAGTATTTCAATAAGGCATATTCAGTATTTTTGACACCTATAATTTGAATTTATTTTCGCTCATTTAATTAAACATATATGTGACGACAAATGGCTAAGTAGACACAATTACGTAAAAAAACCTGACAAAAATATGAGGTGGCAACCAGTGACTCATAATTACGTTGCGAAAATTATCAAAAACATGGACGCTAACAAATCGCCTGGAAGCGACCTCATACGCATGTCAGATTTAAAAACTATAGTTAACGAAGTAAGTCCAGTTATAGCAAAGTTAATTAATTTATCCGTAGAAAAATATAAATTTCCCGAAAAATTGAAAGAAGCAATAATACGTCCTATATATAAAAAAGGCAACCGCAAGAAGTACTCTAATTATAGACCGATAGCAATTTTGTCCAGCATTGACAAAGTTATAGAAAAATGCATAATAAATCAACTTGGTACCTACTTACGCACACATAACATAATAAATAAATCACAACATGGTTTCCAAAAAGCAAAGAGTACTAATACATTACTGTCTAATTTTGCCGACGAAATTAACAGCTATTTAAATGATAAGAAGTTTATAGTTGCAATATTTTTTGATTACAAAAAAGCTTTTGACACCTTAGAAACAAACACTTTAATAACATCTTTAGAAGAGTGTGGTGTGGAGAAGCCTCTGAAGGAATGGTTCAGAGACTACCTCACATCACGCTCTTACCGGGTCAAGATAGGCGACACGATGAGCGATGAAAAAATGGTCCGATGCGGGGTACCGCAGGGCTCAGGAAGTGGTCCCGTATGCTACTTAATGCATGTAAATAGTCTGTGCAATGTGCTACAGCATTGCTCGGCACATATGTTCGCGGATGACCTCTGCGCCTTGCGAGCCGGCACGGACCTCGCTGAAACATGTCGGCTGGTGCAGCAAGACGTGGACGCCGTAGTTAAATGGTCACATGATAACGGAATAGTATTAAATACGGATAAAACACAGTACATCATTATTCATTCACCATACTTACCACTAAAGAAAAATCCTCTACCACTATACACTCATTCCTTTGATTGCATTCATGGTAGCCATGTCAATTGTAGCTGTAAACCTATCCAGAGAGTTAATTGTGTAACTTATTTAGGAGTTAAAGTCGACGAGCATTTCTCATGGAAAGAACATATAGATTTCTTGTGCAATAAACTTAAAACTATACTAAGTAAATTTTACCACCTAAGTTATCGAGTTCCTACTAGTACCCTAAAAATACTATACTCATGTATGGTGGAATCTATAATCGATTATGCTCTTGATTGCTATGGACTTACATTTAAATCTTACATAGAAAAATTAGAAAATATACAAGTTAGGTTCCTAAAACTAATAGTGGATAAAAAAACTAAAAATAAACATAAAAACGATTATTATAAACTATATAAAATTTGTAAAGTATTACCGGTCAGCATAAAACATAAGTACTTACTCGCAACTAATAACCATAGTAATCATGAGCATAATCCATTATTAATAAATGTATGTAACAAATATAACACCCGAATGATGTCGTCTGGTAAATATATAGTACCAAGAGTAAATAATGTTTATGGAGACCGAACATTAGAAAAGCGTTTCCCTTACATACTCAACAGCTTACCAGATGAAATCAGAGACGAAAAGAAGAAAAATAAATTTAAGATAAAACTAAAAAAATACCTACTTAGTACACTGCCTTAACTTTATATTGTTTTACATAACTACTGTACCGAAACTACTGTTTTACATACCTAAGCTATATACTCTTAATATCTATACTTATATTTAATCTACGATATTCATACTTGCGTACTTATTATATAATTAAGTAAATAAGTAAAGATCCAACAGACAAACTATGTCTATAGTTTTGTTGGACGTTATGTACTTTATATAACTTACAATGTACCGTTTTTATCAATCAATAAATAAATAATAATAATAATAATTACTATCCATTGATTAAAAATATCGATGAATTAAATCTCTCAAAATTGTAAATTATTAATTAACACTACATCCTCTTATCAATCCAATCACGTAATTCCACTTAATAATCCCACCTGTACGTAAGTACATGAAAATGTTGAGCTGTTAACAGCAAAAATGTTGAGCTGTGTACTCTTACTGCAAAAATGTTGATCTGTGTATTCGCACAATTTTCTGTATTCACCTATTTTGGTCAAACACTTTTAGATGGAATCGTAGTCGTAGTACATTTGCATTTCAGAAACACCCGGTGTTTTTAAACCAGCTAAGTACTTGGATTGTTTGTTTGAAATAATAAGGGAGATAGAATCCAGGGACCAAAGACTAATTTGAATAAAGCTCGGAATTGAGTCAATATTGATTTGCGTCGTTCTGATTAGTACGAATTGAAAAATCTTATTATACTCGTTTTATATTTATCAATTTGTTGAGGAAATCTTTAGAAAATGAATATTATTTTATTATCAGGAAAACTGAGCAGGAAAACCTAAGAAGGAAACCAAAGTAGGGTGGATCAGTACCGGTAGTCGACCAATAATTTTGACTCACTTTGTTCTACAAATAACAGATTTAAAGCCGTACAAAACAATCAATGAATTTACAAAGAAGTTGAACCCACAGAAGAGCTCAACTTTCTCCACAAAATTCAAAACTCAATCAAAGAAACTCAATCACAAACACACAGCTAATAAAAGACAATAAAAATTGCGCGCTACATTCCCGCAAGTACGCAACCGCAAGTATAACAGATGGCGTCCGATCCGTTTGTAATGATACGAATATCGTTCAGCTGCATAACTGGCGAGATCAAACATTTTTATTTGTTTGCCCATTCAACCACACGACTGAAACTAATGAAGAGGAGTTTCGATTAAATTAATACGTTTTATTTCCCGTGTTACCCCCGCCGGTGGCGCCGGACGCGAGGTTTTTTTTTCGCTGGCGGTTCGTTCAACGTTTCATAACTATAATTGATAAAATACGCTTCATTAGTTCCGATTTGCTGTTGTGTTTCCATTGCACATTTTACTCCTCTCGGTTTTATATCGATATTGCCCGTTTTGGTTTAGTTTCCACGTGATTTTTATTCGGTTTAACAAGGAGCCAGAATAACTGTCTGGCTCTTTAGAATGGGGAGTTGTTTATGCAACTGAAATCTCTTGTGGGAAATGTGTATAACCTGTTGCAAGGAGTTTGTATAAAGATTTTGTATATTGTATTGAATCTAAGTTACGAGTATGTTCGTAGGTAAGAAATATTCGTATAATATAAGCTGGTGTCAGATTATGAACGAAGGAATTTGTCGTCCGCTTGCTAATGAGCGCAGAACTACTTCCTTTGATAAAGGCCAAGGAAATACTAGGGGGAGACACACATGGCATACTATATTTTAAAGCTTGAATAATGGGCTTAACAATCCAGGTATAATTTTTCACGTGGACAATAAAATATGCTCTTTAAAGAACATTAAACGATGTAACTAAACCTCACATTAAATCACGAGTCCAAACAAAAAGACAATAAATGCAATTAAACGTGATAATTAACACAAAATCAATGATACATTGTACCCGCATACAGCACTTTTTCCCATACAAATAAACAAATCAAACAAACAACATATTGGTGGCTGTAATTGCATCATTTACAAACCGTACGAGCGTGTGTCATGGATAATAAAGCTTTTGAATTTAAAATAATGCAACTAACGACTGCAATTCAAATTTTATGTGTTTTTACTAAATAATTATGTCGTTTTGTCAGTGAAATACGACAGTTCAGTGAATATTTATGTCGCTTGTTACCTCGTGGTGGCAGTTATTGGTACAATTATGTTAATAAATACATTCATCAAAAATTGTTTACGGCAATTTTGTTGTTTTGTGTGGAATAACAGAACATTGTTCCGGAAACTAAACGAATTTAATTGTGCCTGGGTTCATCAAGATGTAAGGAACTTATGCCTCTTCTTTGATTGCTTTTAACGTAAATCTGGGCAAAACCATTATTTATAAAAAACAGACAAACTACAACTACAAAAAATAATTCACTACAAAAAATCAAACTAGTTCGAAAACGTACTCAAAGCAGACTGAACTTTAATCCGCTTACACTCAAAAAACATTTCACTCCACAGCCTAACAACATACAGTGTCTTCAAAACGATACAAGTTTTAATGAATACCGCGTTACAATCAGTTTGCTATCAAAATACCACAGTATACAGAGGAACACAGTACCGCAAGATGCACAAGCGCGGTATAATTTCAAGGTAAAACGAAGTTTAATAAGCAACAACCGCCGATATTCCGCTCATGTTAAGTTTCTGACTACAGTCTACAGTTAACGAGGCTATGTGCAACACGGCATGTTTTCAACTGCTGTTAACACGATAGAGTTATCCGTAACACAGTTATCGTTTAAACTAACATTGTTAATATTAATATTGGTGTTATTCGTAGAGTGTTTAGTTGGTGGAGTTTAGAACATCCTGCGTTTAGTTTGAATATTATTTTATGAAGTAATCTAACTACGTAGTACCATTTGAACGACTTATTACAGGCGTCGATTTTTTTAAACTCACTTTCATTTGATAAAAATCAATTCGTTAACTAAATTGGATATTAAAACGTTCTCGAAAAGTCAATAGGCAGAAAAACCCTCAAAAATCATCATCACCTTTTTTAATTAAAACAGTAACTCGTAGTGATTCGTGGCGCCATTCTGAGGATATCTAAAGAGAATCAAATCTTACGACGTCGTTGGGTAATCGTGGAATCAACCACGTTTATAAATCTCATTAAGGGGGAGTACCTACTGGCTGAGTTGCCGGTTGCCGGTTGCTGGCACCCGGCAGACGTCCTCGATTTCATTTCGCACGTTTCAAAATGATTCAATACGAATCGCACGATGTGATTTACCTAGAATTAAAATTCTGAGAACCTATTACGTAAATTGCGATTGTTGGACGACTGTTGAAAGATTTTTGGGTGGATGACGTGATGGAAATAGGTGCTTTTGATTGATTAAAAAGTTGAAAGTTCGTGAGTTTTCTTGTAAGGCTGTGTTCAAGCTGTCGTACAGAATGCTATTCGATTTTAGGTCAGGTTTATATTGGAGTATGTGACCGACTGCTGTAGGTATCAAAATCAAAATATTTTTTTTATTTCACATTGGCCTACATGGGCACTTATAAAACGTCGACAAAAGGTGCACGGTTCGGGTTGGTCGTTTCCTATGGAGAAGAACCGGCTTTCTTGCCGGTTCTTCTCCACGGTTACTCTTTTGAAAAACTGATTTGGTTTTACAATATTTCCATGTTACAGCATTAGTGCTTAGATATGTGGGGACAACGTAGGCCCGACAATAAGTCGTAAGAAACTAAAAAAGTAGGTTTGCATAAACGAGATAAAAAGTTATAAAAGTTAACAAGCATCTAGAAATCTAGAAGGCCAGTATGTGTTGATTATATTTACTTAATCGCAAAGCTGCAGATCATAGTATGACAGTTACTTATCTACACCATAAAACATCACTCTATTATTACAATCAGTGCTTCCTGACACATTTACTACGACTTGATATAGTGTTTAGTTTAATGAAGGTAGGTATGTAATTTTGGTCTTATTTAAAATGAAATCGAATAGCAAAACCCTCTCATTCACCATTAAAAACACAAAAAATAAAACCCCCAACTTTAATTCCAAATCGCAATGTACCACGAAAATCAAAACTACCCCGCAGAAAGATGCAAAAAACTTTTACTTCAAAATTTCAATACCGAGCAATGCAATCTCAGTTGGTCGGAAGTAAGACACGTAATAGCCCCGCGTATCTTTTGTCCGGGCAATCTGAGGGGCGCGGATCCGACGGATACGACAGATCGATCGGATCTGCCGGAACAGTGCGAATCGAACACTCGTTAATGAAACTTCGCCAGCGCAATTAGGTAACCGTCTTGGTTTTATTAAATTTAATCAAGAACTTGTGTAATATTACGCAGATTGGCCCAATCGAGCCGTATACAAGTTTCGATAACACCGTAGTTGGAAACTAATTTGGGAAATAAGCGCAGTTATCTTGGTTTCTACTCGATCGCCTTATAAAAAGGGGATCAATGTTCTTTAACAAGATTAGTAGATAAGGCGGTGGCGGCAAAGGGGACTGTGTTCTTACTGTGTAAATATAAACGAGTTTGTGGACGGTTCAGTAGCACCGGAGCATCTGATAGAAACGTTGATTTATGAAATTCATACACCCCTATTACTTAATAAGTGGTAATCATTATTTTGTAAACGAGAAAGCCGAAGTCATACTTTTGACAATCATTTGAAAAAGGAACTGTATTCACTCGATAAAAAAACATATTTCCATTTATATATGGAATCACAAGTATTCAGCATATGAAAATCAATTTAACAATTCATTGTTTAAAATCTAAGTTAGCAGTATCGAAATGAATAAATCATGAATTTAAATACATAAAATAAAAACAACTGAGATTAAATTCAAAATGAAATGAAAATATCTGTTTAGGTATGGACCTACCAATTTAATTAAATAGAATTTTTCTGTTTTTATATCAATTTGTTGGTTGGTAGGGCCAACCAACAAATTGAAATAAAAACAGCACTTGTAACACAAACAGTCTCACCTACATCCTCGTATTAACAAACATATAAGTGGGTTAAACCGTTCATACGCTGGTCGCCGGTCGTACGACGCTGTGCGGCGTTATCGCCGTGATAAGCACCGGAACCCGGCGGCGACGGCCGGTACCTATCTGCCGCTGGCCCATATTGCTTTCATACTTCTCCGTAACACTTGATTTTCGGTACAATTTAAGTAATGTTATTTTGATAAGTGTTTTAGCGAGGCATTCTGAGGGGTGAAAGTTAATATTTCGGGCAAACTGCAAGGTTATTTTAATTCTTAGCATAAATAAAAGGAATTTAAAAACTAGCAATTAAGAACTAGTTTAGAATAAAAAGATTTTGCTAGAACCTAAACTTGCATGTAATTTATAATTAATAAAACTAAAAACCTAGTTACAACATTACGACGAAAATGAAACAAAGAAGCTACTGGCAAGCCATTACAAAACTGCAAGTTTAAAAACATTATCAGTTAACCAAACAAAGATTCAGAAACTTGGTATTGTGTTGCACCTAAAACCACGGAGGTACTAACCAACAAGTACCGCGCAGTTTTAAAACAAAGCTATGGAGCATTACCATAAACTGTCGGTAAAGAAACGTAGGAATACCTTTTTTGAATCCACAATGTTAGTATTAGGCGGCAAAGTTGAGTCTAGTCTAAAGACGGTACGTAATCGTAGAACTTTGTTGAGTGCAGTCGTCGTGTTTACGGTAGCCCCGACTCCTCGACTCGCGTGTGACTCGACTCAACCCGACTCCAAGATTAGAACTATTCACGTAACTCCGACCAAACTTTTTAGAAATTCTACTACTGGCACTTAAAAGCATAGTTATCGCTTGCGAAGTAAACACTACCCACTTTCTTATTCATTCATGAAAGTTCAAGTAGAATCTTGAAGATATAGTGGCAGTGCATCTTTGATGAGAGCTTCCCACGATTATTTTAGCTTACTATGTAACTGTTCATGGAGTATAAACTAGAGAGGTGGACAAACATAAATTCACGCCGTTTTCCCATGGGGTTAGGCAGAAACTACAGAACGCCACCTGCTACGATCCTTACATACTTCCTTTGCGTCATACACGCACGCCGTTAATGAATACTGCGCACCTGGCTTGGCCTTGGTTGGTCAATCATGTCTTTCCAAATGTGATCATGGGATATTTTCTTATAGCAGTTTTAAGTTCTTATTCAGAATTTTGTATTCAATATGAAGCCCATTCTGTTTGATGGGAGAAATTACTTTGTAGCAAAGAATTTTTAAGTATCATGCGGTTTTCAAATTATTGACTGTTACAAATTTAGTAAAAAACAGTTTAGGAAATCTTTTACGAGCCTGTATGACTTTTGCTGCAGTTAACAGCAATAAATTGTCTTAAAAGGAAGCATATGTCTTGCTTTTGACGTTAAAATATCTTTTAGTACCACATTTAGTTTATCGTGAACAACATACCTACCCAACATCAAATAACACCCAAACTCAAGACAACCCCTGCGATGATTGCTCTCCATTTTACGTTCATAGAATAATTACTTCAAGTGGAAAAGACATCAACACTGGTTCAGTGATTTTCTATGAGCAAACAAGGGTATACATACCGACAAAGACAGAAGCGCCTACCTACATGTTCTTGAAAATTGTTCAACTAACAACTTGCGAGTTAATTAGATTACACATTTAAGTGAACAGGCGAACAGACCATACGAGAAGTTTGGTGAAATATCGAGACGACTTGCTTGACATTTATGGTGAAAAGTACCTACTCATTAAAAATTATCTAAATTAAATTCAAAGTACTGTATAAAAGATCGAAATAATGAATTATTAAAGTGGGTCGATAAAGTTTTCGAAAAAAATTCGTTCTACCAGCAAACTAGGACACCATAAGAACAGGGTGCACATAAGCTATAGCGGCATTATAGCCGACATATTTAAGGCCGTTTGCGCGTAAACGCCCGGAACTCCGATGTTCGCCGTATCGGGCGTGCGTGAACATATTTTATCTAACATCCGCTTTGCACAGACCACGGCAATTATCGGCGTGCTTTGCGCTCATAACAGACCCTACCCTTAATATCTAGATCACAGATAAAAAATCCCGTGTAACATCATTAATCTACGAACGAACTGTAATTAAGGTTTCAACAAATCACTAACGGCGTATCGTAGATGGTATCATTGCGGCGTAGCGGAATGGGGGCGAGTAGGTCGCTCAGGGTCATGTATGAGACAGTGGCACGCGAACGCTGATTTTACTTTTATTGTTCGGCTTATCTGTAGCCGGAATGGCCCTGCGAAGACAGCTTACATGCCATAGATTTTGCGTGCGGTTACTTAAATAAATGGGGAGAGAGAAGAATGGTGAATTTTGTACCTACATTGGTGAATTTATTCAGGCTTTTACATGTTTATGTCTAGAGAGTTTTAGATTCAATTACAATAAAGACTAATCTTAAAATAATCACGGATAAGATGAAGTAGAAAAGTTAGTTAAAATATTGTTGAAACCCAATTAATTCGGCAAAATTTCTCTCCTTGTTTAGGCACCTGTCCCACCGCCGGTGACGAAGCTATTAGCTATCGACTATTTGCTTGCTGAAAACATGAACAAAAGATACAGATCCCGTGTCAATAAAAGAGACTTATAGGAATAGTTGATCGCTGGCTGTTTACACTGCCGGCGAGTATTCTCTTGACTCACAACACAAGTTTGTCGCAGTGACAAGGGCTATCAAAGATAATACTCGCTCGGCGATGCTCGCTTGGCGGTCAGAACTCACGCCGTGAGACCAACTAACCAACGCGTGCAGAACTGACCGCCCGAGCGAGTATTGCAAGTAATCGCCCGTCGCACAAAAACTCTCGCTCATAGCCGAGCGGTAAAACTATGGGAACTACACACTCGTTTCTCGCTGCTCGCAAACTCGTATATAGGTTCTAGCTCTACTCGCTGCTAGGGACAAATGCATAAGTATCACACCAGCCTGTTGCTAGGCTCATCCCCCAGCTAGTCTTTTCTCAGTCGTAAGTATTCTCAGCAGCCACACATTTCCGACAAATAATAGGAAAGCCCAATAAGGATTTGTTACTTATTGCATTATTAACAATAGGATATTATATTTTCCAGTACCACTCGCATTTTCCTCATTATTTTATTGGAACCCATAAAACTTATTAGTAAATAATATCCTAATACGTAAAGATATAATTTTCATTTAATTTGAAACGTTAACGATTTGTAGGTCCCTATATTATTATTATAGGAGGTCAGAAAATATCTTTTACGGTTTATGTTCATTAGTGCTGTAATGGGAGCCCGTATCCCGGTCTAGCAATTAGGGAAAATAATTGTTTACTTATTATTATACACGGATTCGCCAATGAACGTAAATAAATATAGAGTGGAGACGATTCTGAGCAATTAACTTAATTGTAATCATTAAGATGGCATTTAAAGCCACGTGGCTTGTGACAATATTATTATCATTGTTTTAAGTGTTATTGAAAATGGTATTGTGCTGTTTGAGTAACGTGTTGCGTACATATTTACAGAGTGCTAACACGTAGTTAGGAATTAGTGTTTAGTGTGAATTAGGGTTGAGTCAATAACGTTGTATTTTTAATACGTTGTCGCTGTGTTTGTTTTATGAAAACGAGCATGTTTTTATAGTTAGTTTATGTGTTCACTGAATAAACTATAGCCGTCGGCTACAACGTTTTATTGCAAACACTGTTACAAATAAGAAATATGTTCCTTCTTAAATATGAGTATTTCAGTCATAAATAAGAAAATCGAGAAGGTACCAGGATAACAGCAGTCAAATATTTATCTAAACACATGTTAAGCCACTTACGTAGAAAAAAGACACAAAAAAACCGCAGGCAAGCCTAACGAACTCGAAACTTACCAGGGCGACATAAAACACAGCGGTATCAATAACACAGATGAAGATGTTTATACAGGATGTAAGCGGTGTACAAATTGTTGGCTTCTCTTTACCTGGCCCGGAGTTTTCATAACACCGCGTAGCCCCGGGCACGACGACAATTTGTAAGACTCGACTGAGGATTTGCTGACGACCTACAGTAAATATATTCTTGCATTATGAAGAATTCGGAAGTTTCTTGATTAATTGCGCTTGTGTGTGTGTTTCTTGAAATGTTGGGCAAACATGGGCAATAAATTTTTATAAAATAAATTTAATTTATTTCAGACAAAAAAGTCCATATACAAGGCAAGGCAAGTTTGTTAGTAACAATAATCTTATAACTTTGTTAGTAATTTATAAGGTTTGTTGACTACGGAACCCTAAGAATTAAATACAAGAACAGACACACCGTCTACCCCTGCACAGCAGGCTCATTGGTCTCGCAATGGATCGTTAGATAATTCAACGCGTTGCAACAAATTTTGACCCAAACTAAAATTCTAACTTCGATTTTACACTGGAAATCTTTACTAGATAACTTAAGTAGATAAAAATCTACCTAAAAACTTACTTACTATCTATATCAGTTTTGGTAGCTTAACTTTGAACATTTCACTTTTTTGCTTGACATGCCTAATCGATTACCTCCACCCGAGCCACCCCTAGTTCCTACTTTCAAAAAGTATTGGAGTCAAATAAATCCTTTTTCACGAACTTTTCCGATATAATACAAGAAACACATGCACTTTCCCACATGTAAGTACCAAAGTTTTTAGAAACAAACGTGTTATGGCAGACTATAATAATGATAGTACACATTGGTTCACATGCGACGGTGGTGGATCACAGATGGTTTAGTTTCCACACACAATAAGTAAATAGAGGTGTTACTGACGACTTAATAGGCATGTAATACTGTATAATGAACCTTGAATGCTTCTGTTTCAAAGAAAAGTGGTAATAAGTTTATATGCCTTTATTTTCTGACTATAAAGTCATTAGAAGGAAATCATTGAAAGGTCAATCCATTAAATGACATTCACTTGCAAGTAAAAATAATTTCTTATTATTAATTTATTGATTTGGATCTCAAATAGATATAAAAATAAATCTATATCTATACTTAATATTATAAGGAGGAAAGATTTTTTTGTTTGTTTGTTTGTACAGAATAGGCTCCGAAACTACTGGACCGATTTAAAAAAATCTTTCACCAATAGAAAGCTACGTTATTCCTGAGTAACATAGGCTATTTTTTAATCCCGAAAACGGGCCCTGTGGGGTGGCCCACGGGAGCGAAGCCGCGGAGAACAGCTAGTATATAATAAAGCAAAACAACGACAATACAATATTTGTTTAACAACTACACCAAAACAAATGTGTATTTATCCACTAAAGATACAAAATTCACTCAAAAACATCTATAAAACACAAAACTTTAAATCCAATCTTTTTAAAACAGAAACACTTACAAATTGCACCCCGCATTTGTGTTCAATGCATTGTCAAATAAGTACTAACTTAGAAATCGTAAATACTTTCTGATACAGAATATTTCGCGTATAGATAAACATTTTAGCGTCTATTCCAAGGCTTTCGACTCGGTAACAAATACTAAACTTCTTGGCAACAGACTTCATCTACAAAATGCCATCAAGTTGATATTGAAAAGAGGTTCAAGTTTTCATGTAATATGCTTCTTTTATACCATAAGGATAGAGATCTCTTTATCCTAATGATTTGATGCTATATTAGTTTCCTGAAGGGTTAGAAAGGTCGGCAGGGAGGCAATAAACCCAAGAACTTGCCATTTGGAAAATAGACTGATCGTCAGCTTGCTAATGAGCAGGCCGTTCGTTTGTATGTTATAGCAAAACACCTGGTAAAGGGATGGAGAAACGTAGGTACTGAAATTGTAATCTACCTGAATACTAGAAGGTACTAAAGGTGTTAAGAAAACAGTGAGCAGCGTTTTACGTCATTTTATATACGACTTAACAGCGATTTAACAGATTTCGTGATAAGAAAAGAGAGTTTAAGCGACCCCTCCCATCATTTAACTAATCTCCTCAGGAAATGACGCCATTACCAATCCTTTAATCTCCCGTTTTTCAATAACCAAATATTACAAGATAACGAAGGTTTTGCAAAATATCTCAATAAAACTTTATGAAGCTATAATATGCAAAATAAAATACTTGATCGCGTCTTCAGCTATGGAGAGGTCGTGTAATTCGCTTGTGGGTCGCTGAGCGGTTCATTTTTCTTTCATTAGTTATTCACGCAGAGATCCTCAGGCAGACGGCCGATTTCGCGAACTACGCAGAAATGTTACAAACGAGAAAAATGCTCACTTACCTACAAGTTTTGCGAATTGTTGGCAATATTCACAAGTTTTTACGATGTTTGTTTCTCACTCCCCCGGGCGGGATCAGTTGGACTCGTCGCATCTGCGTACCATTCGAGCGGTCATGTTCTATCTTTTGATATATATTCGTGCTTAAAATAAAAATTTAAAATGTTCCGTTGTTACCAGAGATATAATTCAAAAAGAAAAATACGAGCGAAAATGGATGTTTCGCTTGATATTGTTATTTTAACACTACAGCGTTTTCTTTGAGCGTAACTTTACTCGATAAAAAGTCGTTTTACAGGTTTTGATGTAAGAATATTGCTAGGTAAAATGTAGTTATAATAAATAATTTTTCATATTCCTCGCAAATAAGAATTTAAATTTTTATGCAAAGTGGAGCGAAATTTACTGTACATTATCTATGTCTTAAAAAATAGGAGCTTAAAGCAAGCGACCACGATGTATTAAAAGGTTGGACTTAGTCCCGGCAAACTACTTTTAATCGTCGATTTATTTGAAAAGTTTTACGAAGCATCACTTTTCTAACTCCAAATAGATGCCATAAAATGGCGTCACATTGACGTCACACATTTTAGAGGGTGCATTCTTAAGAGCGATAGGGGGAGTGACAGGGTGGGAGGAGGCTTTGTGGCCGCACGAGACTTCATTAGAAGCGACCATCGAGCACCAAGGGAATGCAACGTCACTCCTCCCGGGAAGGAGGGAATCGGACCCGCCACTGGACCGCAGAAATTAATCATATGAACAATATGAATACATTGTTGTACCATTAAGTAACTTGCACAGATGGTAGTTATTTTAATATTTTAGTCGGAGTTTAAAATGCTAATTTTGGAGTATGCAAATATGTGAAGTGTTTTAGACTCAGTAGTAAAAGCAAAAATGCAAAAATGTTTTAAACATTGGTATTATTAATATATCAAGTCCTAAGTCGCTCTCTAAGTCCAATACACCTCTTCATGAATTCAATGATTGCAAAGGTTCAATAAAAATCTAAGCGTTTCAACTTATAATTTCTTTACAAGAATATCTCAAGTCGTGTCGTCTGACAAGAAGTATACAACGTAAAGTATGGACAGAAAAATAGTGTGTTTCATAAGTCAAACAAAGTTTTGTTTAAGTATTGCACTGCTAATTAGGTAAGTGCAATGTCGACGAGAGCCAAAGCAAACTGAGGTATTACTTTTTAGCTTGTTCGTTTCGCTTTTTACACGGTTTGTGTATAACAAAGTAGACGTTTTGTACTTAAAATGTTTGACATTAATGTCTTAGCATTTTTATGCAAGAAACAACACTATTAAAATTCAGAAAGCTGACAGTAATGAAACCCTTTCATCTAAACCTCACAAAAACATACCCTTTTTAATATTACTCTATGATTACCTCTTTTCAATACGCTGCCTATGCGTGAAATCACTACGAGGAAATATCAAACACAACAAATATTCCACAACAGAAAACACCCCAATCTCTTAGTACCTAAATATACCTACTGTATTATCTCTCCATTTTTCTTGATCTATACGTCAGTCTGCGTCAAACATTGAAACAAACCCTCTCGAAATATCTGGCTACACAAAATAGAGAGGTGAATTCTCTGTTATTTTTTACAAAGCGTTTTTTGTACGAGCCTTCCCCTAAGACTTATAAATAAAAGGGCTTGAAGAAAAAATGAGGAATATGTGCGTGACCACGCGTAAAAAGAAAGATAAATATTCTGGCGTAGTTAAAATCTGTAAAGCCTTATGCTGTATCTCCCGAGATGCATCATTATAGGGGGTGTGGCGTGCCGCGGAGAGTTGAGTGGTTAGGCTAGGGATCGGTTCTAAGGCAGGCGGGAGCGATAGCGGATTTTTATTTCTCATCTCATCACTATTTTGTAAGGCACTATTTATATAATTTTGATCTTTTTCCCTGTGATATATAGTTATATTCTGACTGTGATAAAAAGCACTTTTGCACATTGTATTTTTTAACAGCACTTCTTGCACATATGTAATTTTCTGTAAACCTTGTGTAGTAGCACTTTTTGTCTTTTGACCCAATTTTAAATAAATAAAGCTGCCTTTTACATAATTAAAGAAAGTGGGATGCCCACCCATCGAATAAGTAAGCAAGAAGAACAATTATTATGAAGAATGAAAGTACGAGAGGCATGTAAGAGGAATGGAATGAAATAATTTGCACAGTATAGACGCCAACTTCGTTGAGCGGGATTAGTATTAAGTATTAAAAAAAAACGATATACTAAAGCAAAATAGCGCAGAAACATTTTAACTTTCACTAAAATATAGGTAAACTAAGCTTTATCTTGATTATAAAACATAGTCTAGTTGCTATTTATCACACAATATTACATGAAATAAATTAAAGTCATTAGAGCAAGACATTATGCGAGTTCGTTATTATTTTACTCTGGTTTGTTTTTAGTTTAATTAGCACTCATTAATTTTAGCTTAACGCAGTTTGTTATTTGGAAATCTAATTAAGGTTATATTATGCGGTGAAAAGAAATGAATTGCTTGCCTCGAGCCGTTTTATGAAAACTGTCCGGAGTTTTCTTCAATACAAGGCTGTTTTCAAAATTGGTCCGCTGTCCGCTGTTGGTGTAACTGCAGCCTAATATCTCATTTAAAGGTGTGTTTACATAGTGTACCTACTCATCGCGAGGCTACGTCTTTGCCGAAGTGCATACACGCCACGTCTTGGCATAAAGGTTGTGAAAAAAGTTTTTTGAATACAAAGATAAAAAAGACACCTCTTTACGAAATTCTATGCGTAGTTTTTAAAGATTTATATATTTCACGTGTTATTAGTGCATCTTTAGGCTTGCGAACAAAAACTTGGCTGAATTATTCCTACACTTGGAGGACGTATTTAATTGTTTTCGTGAGCAACTGTTTCGGTACTTTTCCTACGTTTTGACTTCTTCAAGGCTACGTCGAAATGACTTATTTGACCTTATTTACACCTGTTATGTCGTAAATACGTAGTGAATATAGTTTTGACAGTATTATGCTAATCTTAGTAATATTGCTGGAAACGTCAACATTCTGGCTATGTGTGAAACATAATATTGTCTTAGACAACAATGTGTATTTAGACATCTATTAAATCTTAGATTAGTTCTTGAAATTAATTACTAACCTAGACATCCCATCTAAAATCAAAATTAAAACAACGAAACCCTACTAAATGAACATTTCGATATCTCCAACGAAAACCCAACCTGTTACATGCAAATCTTGAAATGAAAACGGCGGAACCCTGTCGAAATTAAACCGAAACGCTCATCGCCAACTTATAATATGTGTGTCGTTATAGCATGTATGGTTGTATGTAAGAGCATACAGCCATGCAAGCTCAGCGTTATTAATATGCGCAAATCATGCAGATGGCTTCTTCGAGACGAGAACATCCCCAAAGCCTTAATGACTCGCCCGTGACTCGAAACAGGCACATTATAACGCTGGCGTGACAGTGTGTGACTAAGTGGATTGAAGTAATAGTGTAAGCCATTGTGTTGAGTGGAGGAAGGGTTCCTTACGTTTTTCAGAGTACCCTAAGATGTTTTAGAGATCTGATTTTAGGAATATTTTTGTGTTGAGGTGGTTGAAGACGAGTTAGGTTTTCATGTAGGTAAATACTATGAACAATCCAAGTACCTAGGTATATAATTTATTTTTCTATTAATGTTCTTTTTCTATTAAATCAATCTGTGTCAATCTGTGACATATATAATTATTAAAAGATGTTAAATGGTTGAAAAATATTATGTTAGATAACTACAATTTATGAATTTGACATTAATTGTAGTACATTTGACACTAGAGTAATAAATTATTACTACATATAGAATCACTTAACTCTAGTATCTAAGTGGGACAGCAATACAAATAGCCTATTCAATACAAATATTATCTCATTTTTTTTTGTTATATTTCGTCCTCAAATAATAGTTGTTGAAATCAGCTCAACACCTCTTCAAAACGTCGAGAAACCGAAACTTGTCAAAAAATCTAAAATAAAAATATCCAACAAATTTCTACGTAAATCTTGACCTAAAATAATGAGACACGACATTATGTATCCTCCAATTTTGTTATACATCTGTCTGAAAATTTAATCCCATTATGCCCCCGTCTAAACATGTTTCCCGTCGTGAAAGTACTCTCCTGAACAAAATGTACTATTGTTACGAGAATTATGTTCACATTTTGATACGTTACAACCATGTTTTAGATCATTTAAGTAGGTCGCTACATGTTTATTGGGGCGAGTAAATATTTGGAACATACTCGTGTCTTCAGTGCATTTGTCTCTTGTAAAACACATTTCATAGTACCTACAAATTTTCTTAGAAACAACTCCAAGTTTGATCGAATCATAATCCTGAAACTATGTTCATCACACTTTCGCCGCTACTCTAACTTAGACGAACAAAACTTGAGATCAATTATTAACCGTGTGTAACCAAATAGCGAATTACCATCCGTCTCGAAACTAGATCTCGCGGCGGCGTAACGTGCTCTAGTGAGGATTATACGACGTCTCCGGCATATCGGATGCTGCGATAACCAGCCACGTCAATCCTATCCTCGTCATTATCGTAAATGTTAATGACCACGACAATTACTAGCAGCCTCCGAGCTTCATCGAGAGGCCGCCCGCCCCCGAAATTGAACATTCCCAATCTATCGGCCGCCGACCGATTTGTCCCTCTATAAACTCCTTCCATTCGAGCGGCTTTAATTAAAATAGTTTCACGGGAAAAATAGTAAGGGGCTAACTTCATTTATTCGCAGCCGTCGAATTTTTCCAGACAGTATTTTTACCGATGCCTATTATGCGCTTTTCGCCCGCAGCGATCTATATTGGCTTCCGTTGCCTAGATCCCGGCCTAAGTTTACAAACATTACGACAACAGCGGAACGCATACGATCGGTGCTCGCATTTGATTGGAACTAGTTTGGGGCGAAACGACGCGAATGGAACGGATCCACACGACCACAATCGCATATGCCGACTGTGCAATTCGGTTATGCCTCCGCACATATGATTATTATCTGTGCTTACGCAGCCGTTTTCATTATTATGTATATTGCGCATAAAGCCTAAATGTAACCAAAACCTAACGCGCGTTATGAGCCGTGGCGTTTAAGTGCAGATACCCCTTAATATCAACAAACATCTTTAGCGTTCATTATATCCGTTATTATACTTAATTTCGGTACTTTCCGATGAAAATTCCTGTGGCACAAAACAACAAAATCGGGTGACGCTCCTCAGAAAATGGGACGATGCAATATTTTTGCAAGTAAAACTTTTGTGTAAAGGAAATGAGTTGTTCGCTTCCGTACAGAAGTAGACGCATAATATACAAAGAGGCGGCCACTCTAGAGACAATGGACGGCCGAGTAACTTTCAATATTAATGATGCGCCGAGAATGCACACAGAGGCTGGCGAGTTTCAAAAGCCTCCCATTGATACTCATTAACTATTGATTCATAAGTAATACCCTTTTACCGAGCGGGTCGGACGCTCACCGACAACTTTTCAAATTTAAATGTGAAAGAGGATTCGATTTTTAAATGAAATAGCGGCCATTTTAAATGTGATAGATGTTTGATTTTATTCGACGAGTAGTGGATGAGATTTTCACCATTCAAATAAAATATTTACTTACAATTTTTGTGCTATGAAAATAATTTATTACTAGTGAAACGGTTGGACCGAGTGGTTTTTAAAGGTAATTTGAAATAGGGCCTATATTGCAATGTAATAAAAATATATTTTATACCCATTGTAAATTATAATGTTTATTTTAGACTGGCGCTGGCAATGAATGTCAATATTACATATTTCATTAATGTCTAATGCTCGTATTTGGAGATGTAACTCATAAATTCAGTCGTAACATTGTTGATGATTGCCATAAAATATACATAACAAAGTTTGAGTCGCAAACCGAGCCACACCGAGAGCATTAAAAATCAAAGTATAACCCTACCGGTGCGCAGTTGTTTCATAAAATTCTAGTTGAACACGTCTCTAAACCTTTAAAACATAGATTTCGACAGAATAACAAGTAACAACTCGGCACAATACCCGGGCGTCTCTTTCGGGTTTATTGTTCTAACATCTGTCGGGATATGCAAAGTCGGACTCGTAAAACAACGTTTCGGCCCGCGATTACTTCGCGCAGTTAACTCTCTCTTACGTTCATCTTTATTGGCCGACCTACCTGTAAATTTGTAATCTGATGCCCCCTTAACGGCTTTGATTAGATGAGCTTTACGAGCTTTTAGTAGACCGTGAATCGGACTGGAACTTTTTCGAGATTAGCATAACACTTAAATAGTAATAACGCCGTGATCCAATTGGTACGAAACGGTCGCCGGATTTAGAAACAAACCTTTCTTTGTGCAGTAGTTTTTTAAACAAAGAATGTTACGTTTTTTATTGTGTAATTGGAACAGTCGTTAAAATCATTACGTGCTTCAGCTCAACGCTCAATTTTAGCTCGGCTGGAGCGACGCGTAATCGCGCTACGCAAATACGTTCAGCACTTATTGCTCGCCACTCGAAACAGGTGCTCTGTGTGTGTTCAAGTCCTTATCGTGAACAAAGTGCCGGATGAAGCGTTGATGTATTGAGAATCGACTTAACCCTTTATACTGGTGAACGATTTTTCGTTAGTTTTTCTGATGGACTGATGGACTATTGAACGCGGAGCTGAAAACGTCCACGTTTTCAATGGAGGTCTGCTTATTTTTGTTACTAAGACCTATACCAATGAAATGCTTTATACAGCCTTGTTATTTCATGTGTCCCGCAATTTTCACAAAGTATTCGAGTAACCTTACTGGAAAACATTGTTTTCACCTTGAAAACAGATTTTATGGCAACCGTATAGATATGAGCCATAAATTGTTGATAAATATAGAGCCTGTTAAAGTTAGGTCACCTTGTAGGTAAGTCGGTGTGCCTCCCTAACGACTGTCATCCAGACATGATTTAATAAACGACTCACATAAAAAGCAACAGAAAAAGAAACCTAAACGATACGTCGAGCATTATTTTATCGACGAATATATTCGCCATCATTAGGTCTCGCTACAAAGAAAGCTCATGATCGACGTCGCGTCTGTTACATCTATTTATTACACAAAGGATAAATCTCAATAATCCAACATTGAGATAACAAGAAAGTGCATCGTTTAGACTAAGTCCATTATGACATGGACAACCGCGATCCCAGCGATAGACAAGGCTAAGAAATACACTTTGTCTCTGGTTGGAAAGAGACAAATTAAGGTTTCCCAACTCCGTCCTCGCCCGCCGCTACTTGAAGAAACGTCGTGAATTGCGACGTTGAGTGGACGCTTTTATTACTAGATTTACAGACTCCGTTGACAATACAATTCGTATTCTGTTTCTGGCTTTATTATTTTATAAAATTTCTTTCAAAGTTAATACTTCCTGGCATAGAGCAGTAGTTGGAAACTAAATCTACCGTCAAGATAAATTGTATTTGAATGGCGTAGCTACTGAACTGTACAATTGTGCTGAAATACAAACAGAAAATGTTTCATTTCATGTCATAATAACAAAAAGTGTGCAACAATCGTATCACGGTTGCAGCGGCCTCGTGACGTGGAACAAGGAATATTGCCAAAATCAGCACGGAACAGTTCTGTAGTGCTGTGCAAACAAGGTCGGTCCCGCAATAACCCGGACCGGTGCGAGACTGGTCACTCGAGAACTCAAGCGGGGACAGCTCGAAATACAACCCTCCTAACTTTACCCAGCAACTTTAAGATGGCTCTTTTTCGAGTGCAAAGTTCTGTATTTCGGATGCAATTGTAAATATTTGGTTTTCTCGCTGCGGTCTTCTTAACAAGTGAACCGTGGCGTACGTGCGGCCTCTTCATTCTCAATCTGCGCAAGTCCCGGCTGCGCTGCTCGCATCATAATGTTGGCTCTCCCCTCGCGCTCGATTCACTCCTATTCGCAATTAAAACGATATTATCAGAGTCATGCGCTCGCCCCCGTCATAACTTTTACATTGGACTTTTTTCCCGGAGCAATCTAATAGAGAATATTATAACTCTGCACGAGTGGAGATGCCCGTTGTTATTGTATCATTTCATCTCTTTTAAGTTTAAGTTTTCACCAGTAATATACACAGGGCATAGTTTTTAATAACATAGTATCTCTCTGCAAATAAACTGAATCGTTCCTTGGACAATAGCGGAGAACATCGAGTAGTGTTGTAACCACAACAAGGGTATTCCCGTCTTGTGTCCGATGATCCTGCAAATCCCGTCCCTCGCGTCTGGGGCACGTCGCCCTGCGGGATTACGCGCTCACGGAGCGATCTTGTCGCGATGCCGAATGACCGCTACAATCATACCGGGAATACCTCGGATACCTTCTCTGTAATCTTGACAAATTAAAAATTATCGATCGGGATAATCGATTGTTCGGAATTTGAAATTGTTTGTGTTTTGTAACGACAATGATGAGAGAGCATCAAACTCTAAATTATTCAAAGGCTTGTATCGTTACGTTTAACTCTATGAACTAAACGTAAGTTACGTTTTAAAATTAAATATAAAAATGATAAGGGTAATAACTAAGGACCAACTTCGTATGACGTGGGATGCTCGGGCGGGGCCAGGTTTGTGTAGACGGACAGGCAGGCAGACGGAAAAGTAGGCAAATACGCAGGCAGCAAGGAGTGTGGAGGAGCTGGGCTATGGCGTCACACGCCGAACAGCGAGCCCTTAAAAAGCCGTACTATGTTCACATAAGAGTTCAATCTCTATTTATTAATTGTGATCACTATCACACAACGATAACGTTTAATTAATCCAAAAGTTTCACAGCACCAAGTATGAAAAAAGCGACTCATGTAAAAAATATTACTTCTGAATTTCAAACATAACAGTATAGGCACTTCAGAGATTTATAACATTCATTCACTAACTTAATTAATTTCAGTTTTATTAGTATCTTGTGAATAAGAATATACTTTGTAGTTCAAGGCTAAAATATGTGTCCATCAAATTCCGCAACCAAAAACAAACTGAAAAACTAGAAGCCCGTTTTTCCTCCTCATAGGTTAAACATTTCAAACATACAAATCAAGTAATTATGGCCAGAACAAATAAAACGGTTTACAGTGGGGGATGCCCACAGGTGCTCTTACAGCGGAGGTTACAGTGTATAAACTAGCTTTATAAAAGATCTAGAAGAACATAAAGTGTACTTGTCCAAGGTGTGTTATGTCTATGGTTTAGAAAAATAAATTGCACAGATGACAGTTCAGAATGAAAAGGTCACATAATAAAATATTATAAGATTTTTACAAAAATGGAAAATTAGGAGTGTAGAATCAGTTTTGGATGCTAAAACAATCGCAGATAACTAAAAAAATGCTTTTCAGGACGTAACAGCGTTAAAGAATATATAAAAAGTCAGTTATTTACATGACTTGATACAATATCAACAGTTAAATAGGCCAAAAGGTGTGTTTTGTATAGTATTATAAAACGTAAATAGACTAAAAGATCTGGTTCTGTATAGCAGTATACCACAGGCTACATAAAATACTTTAATACTTTTTGTAACAAGTAAAATTTCAAAATTTAAAAAACCCCCGACACATTTTTATTTCATGCTACATAATTTACCTGGTACATAGTAGATACGCTTTGATCGGCAATCTATTGAACACGTAATTATGACACGATACCTTGCGTAAACATCCCGATTCAAACAGTGAAACGCCCATAAATTTTGAACGGCTGAACCGATTTTATTCAAACATAGCTAAGAACACTCTCGACAAAATTACCTTTCAAACAAAAAAAACTAAATCAAAATCGGTTCACCTGTTTGGACGCTACGATGCCACAGACAGACACACATAACCCCTCTTTTTCCGTCGGGGGTTAAAATTCATGATAATTAAGCTACTAGTACTTACTTCGAAAAAATAGTAGTATCCAACTACATATAACAGTCATGGAAATAATAAACATTAAACTACACATCCATCAGAACAATAAAAAGTTTAAAACAGTTCGGAAAACAAAGTTGCGCTTTCAAATTCATGTTAATGGGATCAAGTGAAACTGTCGGTACATTTACGTAAAGTGACAATACATACAAATAAAATTCACCATTGTAATCTAATTACGCGGAGCTCGTTTGAGTTAAAAAGCAATTAAGCGAACTATAGTTATAACTATCTGTTCTCGATACATTCTCACTCATATTAGCATACTTTATTTAAAAATACATGGTTTTAGGCAGATACATTTGATAGCCTTTATTATTAAGAATATGGTATTTTTAAATCATCCGTAATCTTGGATTTTGAGGTGGGTCCCGCCAATATAACTTACTGTTTTTTTTAGTATTATAAGCTGATAATAATGTCAGTGCCAATTGCCAATATGTTATTATTATGTACGAGCTGTTCCCCGCGGCTTCGCTCCCGTGGGCCTCCCCACAGGACCCGTTTTCGTGATAAAAAATAGCCTTTGTTACTCAGGAGTAACGAAGCTTTCTATTGGTGAAAGATTTTTTTAAATCGGTCCAGTAGTTTCGGAGCCTATTCGGTACAAACAAACAAACAAAAAATCTTTCCTCTTTATAATATTAGTATAGATTAGTATGCTTTAATAACGTTTAATAACTTTAAAAAGTAACTAGCTATTTATAACTTTAAATGCTTCAACATAGAAAAATATATTTTTCCAGGGTCAGCAACCATAACATAATTATTAATGCCTTGTTTAAACTAATAAAATAATAAGAACGGGACTGGAACTCCGCATTGTGGTTGTAATAAATAGCTTACTTAGTAAATGGTTCTACCTAGACGACTTCCTCGGCCCATCGTAAAACAATGTTTATGACGTTCATAGAAAAATTGGTCTCCCTTCAACAATGTTCCATTTACATTATTATGTGCTATAAATCGCAAATTCGGGTTGTAGTTTAGTATTAAATTCATCAAATTCTTATGGCTTCATTCCGTGCGAGGAACGATCAAGTTTACAATTTTCCGTAGGCACCTACAATATTTTTGTGACTCAAATAGGTGGTGTTTTTGTAGTTTTACATACTGAAACCTCATAATCTTGCCTATTTCTTTATTTACGACTAGCTGTTGCCCGCGACAGCGTCCGCGTCAAACTCGTAAAAAAAATATTTTTATTTTTTAGTTTCCCGCCGGAACTATAAATTTTCTCGTGATCAAACGTAGCCTATGTTACTCGTTATTACATCAGCAATCTACCAGTGAAAGTCCCGTCAAAATCGGTCCAGCGGTTTCGGAGATTACCCGGAACAAACAGACTGACAGACAGATAGACAGACAGACAAAAATCTTAAAAATTGCTTATTTGTTGTTAGTACCGTATATACTTTCACGTGCATTCAATAAAACGTTGTTATTTTGATATTACATACAGACACTTCAATTTTATTTATTTGTATAGATGTATAGATCTGCACTAACTGCTGTTCAGGTTGTAGAACGATGTTTCAATTCCGACCATTGCCACGCTTTGGATTTATTTCTTTACTGCTAAACAAATGAACATGGAACATCTAAACTATGTTTTCAACGTATGATCCTGTATACAATGTGTCCAGGTGTATAGTAATAAAACTTTAAGATCGCTATATACATTTAATTTTATCGATAAAAACACTCCACATAAGGGGTTTAACGTGTGAGGGTTCACACGTTTTTATAGCATTTCCTAATTTTTTTTAGATATTTTAAGACAAAATGCGCAGGGGTTCTTTTAAGGCTACAATAAAAATAAAATGAATTAGCTTGGCACTGTGATTCTTATGTCAGTGTGTAGAACAACTCAAATACTTACAAAACAAAAACGTTAAAGACATTTATTAAAACCCTGAAAATTTTACAGAATTTCAGGAAATGCTATAAAAAATGTGAATTTATTTTAAAAAAATTGACTATTTTTGGCTCCACACAAAAATATATTACCTCTTGTGTGTTAGTTGAATATTTTTTTTGATTCTCAATGCTATGGCCTTAAAATAATATTAAATGTATGCTTCTATGAGACCTAGGTTCAAAGTTATGGTTGTTAAGCTGTGCAGATATCGAAGCAAGTAAGTCTGATACTAAATTGCTCTATCTCTGAGGGTTTCTCACCTTGCAACTGTGATTGTGTACATTCGATATACCAAACCTAATACAGTCGATTGGCACATTCCTCAGCTTTACAATCTATTACGACAGGGTCAGAATATTCACTTACTCCGCTACAAATTCCGACACTATAAAAAACAATGCGCTTACGCTGCT
The DNA here is from genome assembly GCA_945859665.1 of Anorthoa munda. Lineage (NCBI taxonomy): Eukaryota > Metazoa > Arthropoda > Insecta > Lepidoptera > Noctuidae > Anorthoa > Anorthoa munda. The sequence goes on along the minus strand of OX243905.1, from coordinate 10,510,598 downwards.
ACCAGGTTGACATCACGGGCCAAACAGTGTCGTAAAACACACGCGAATAAAAAGGACGGAATCTTATTAAAGTAAATATTTATGGCATTGCTATCAACCGATTGGACGAGGGTACCGACGCCCTTGATAAATTGTCCGCCCGCTTGCGGCCTAACGGCCACTCGCCCAAATATTTCTGCTGTTACTGATCGCTCTTAATTTTTTTCTTGATGTGTTAGATTTATATCATAATTTCCTTTCACGCCCTTTTAATAAGTTCTCAAAGAAATTCTCAAGTAAACGCGTTAAGAGAACATTTGCCATAGTATCAGCTAGTCCCCCACACAGAAGATACGTCACAACACTGTACAGCGCACGCTTCTATAAGAAATCATGTTGCGAATTCTTCGCCAAACACTACGGGACGAGTCCGAAAATTCTTTTTGTGTCAAAAGCTTTAAAACGTTTCTGAAGCAATAAAACAACTTGGACAAACTTCGGGATTTTAGAAGTTGAACATCTTGACGGAAAAAGCGTCGTAGGAGCACTGTTTCTGTTTTACTTACCTGAACGTAGACAATAAAGGTGTCGCCACACAATCAGCGCGTCTAGCAAGTTGATAGTTCGGGTCCTATTCAACTTAACAATAGAGAAAATGAGGATGAGCCAATTCTTTCCAGCTTTTATTTCCCATTTTCTTAGCTTGCCGAAAGTTTATATTTAGACTTTGCACCTCGCAGCGAATGCATTAGAACTGGCGCGTATTTGTATTGGCACGGGATTCGCGTATTATTTTGAAGCGGCTGTTACGATCAACTATTTGAATCCTCGATATATTACTTTATCATATAGCAGGGTAATGTATGACTGTTGTTCTTACCTACATACCGCGCAGTATTTGAAATAGAAATAAATATCTAATACGAACTTGTATGAAAGTGTGATCAGTCATCCATTAGTACAAACTGGATTGTAATACTCTCCTGTAATGTTGATAAGAAAATAACTTGAAAAGAACCGTTTCGTTCTGCAGTTTCAGCTTTAGTGTGATTTATAGACATAAAATTCGTATTAGGTGCTTGAGACTTTTTATAGGTATGTTATATATTTTTTACCTTCACCTACCAACGTCGCGATATTTTCCTGTGATTAATTGAACGTTCAGCTGAAAAAACTTATTGGAACTGGTTCGATATCCAATAGGCGTAAGTCGAGGCCGTCACGCAGTGTATGCTTTCATACGTCAATATTATGGACTACGAATTAGTTTTATATGAAGGTAGCTGAAGGGTAGGTCGGTACTTAGGTAAGCAACCCACATGGAAACAAATGTTCAGTTAATAGGTTTCTAATAAACATTGATCGCGTAACAGCACTCGAGCTCGACGGAGCCAATCCCGTTTCTAATACCTAGCCTTTTTCTCGATAATAACTATTGCGATTAACTTGTTATTATTAGCTGAGCTCAGAAGCAATCCGACAATTATTTACGTAGCAAACATTCTGTCACGATGAGAGTCCGTTGATAAAAGTTTGGGCCAACTATGACGTCAGAGGGGCGATAGACGAGGATCTCTTAATTATTGTGCCGCGTATTTCGTATTACAATAATGAAGCGAAACAATAACAAAAGTTGTGACGTCGAGCGCTTCGCCGGCCAGCTCGCAGATCGCTCGAGAGCTTGTTGAGCGCTCCTAATGAAAACTTCCTAGTTATCGCCGACATACTACATTACTTTTATTCAGCACAAAAACAAGCAAAATTGACGCTACAATGAGTCCTGTTGACTCACTTTCTCTGTTACAAGATACTGTTTATTAACATTTGTTGTTGTGAAAATGACAACTAGTAAATGTACTAGTATATTACCTATAGCGACTGTGTGCTTATCATCCATGCTAGATTCAAGTACCTATTGGTAGGATCGATAGAGAATTAATCTCGTACGTGAGCCACGTTCTATCCACGTTTTGCACCATTGAATTTTTCGCAGCGCAGGTAAATATTTATTTTCAGTAAAGGAAAACATCTTGAGAAAATCTGCATGTCGGAGAGGAAATTCTGCATTAGTGTGCCAACAAAAATACAAATCGAAGGCGAACTACCGCCTTCTTATTTAGTGTATGCCTTGGAATCGTACCTTGTGCATAATGTATGTACTAATGTAATATTCAATTAGACAAATGAATACTGCGGGAATTACATTAGTGGAAGATATCGCAATAAATTCCATTATAGCATTCGGGAGCTCGAAGGTAACATAGAAAAAATGTGGTGAAGCCGGGAGCGTCGGCGTGGCACAAAGTGGAGGCCTAAGGTTGTATAACGTCCGTTATCGACGCCTACAATAAGTCGCGTTTTATACGGTTATTATAGCGCCATAAACGCCACCGGCCGGTGTTTCATACAGTGGCGGGGCAGATTATACTGCCTATGGCCCCGATTCGGGGGCGGGGGAGCGCCCAGGGCGAGGGCCCGGGGGGCGGCCGCCCACTGTCAGCTCCACGTGCCGCCCGACAGATGTGTCGAGATATCCGATATCGGGAGACACATTCATAATCTTTGCCTCAACCTCTCGCTTCTTATATTAAAATAACGAGCGCCGCTATCGCAGGTGCGAACTCGATGGGAATTAATAAAAATCGTCCGCCCTTCACACAGCTATAGTGGCGGTTCACGAGCTGACAGGAGAGGAGGGGTAGGGAAATAGGCCTATTGATATCGGTGACATATTGATACAAAAATTGAATATTTTAGCTATATTTTTTTTAGAAATTGTATTCAGACAGCTATTTATTTTACAAATATAATTTCTGAGAAAAGTCACAATTTGCTGTTTTTTCAAAATTTGCAAAATTTCACGCTGTACTAGGAAGTGACGTGAATTTAATTTAACAACAAAGTAAAGGACCAATCAGTGCACAGAGATGCTGATCACCTATAAGCCACCAGATTTAATTAAAGTATTCCACTTCAAAAGTAAAGGTACCCGGTGTAATTGAAGTCGGAGAAAAATAAAGTTAATTCCTGAAGCGACCCAGGAGAACTTTCATTAGCGTTTCACAGCTACAATTGCGAGTTCAAATAATTATGTTTACGGAATCCTTTTCTTACGCAGAGATTATTTATCTTCGCCATTGTTACGAGAAGTGACGCGGACGAATTTCACGAAAATACCCCATTTATCTAGAGCGAGCACACAAAGGCAACACGAAACCCAAAACTTTTTACGTGGTCAGTGACAATGCTATTTCTCCCTTTTCTCTTAACGTTTCATCTACAAACTTTACGGGTATTGTATTTATTTGCTCAGTTTGTGTATATGGAGCAAAACATTGGTGATTTTAACGTTGCTAATCCCTTAAGACGAAGTTCATTTAGTTTGATCGTGTGCTCCGATTTCATATTTGTTCAGCTATCTCGCCCGCAGATAACTTTACTCGAGGCATTCGATGTTGCTTGCTTCCTACTTTATTCGGTTTGCGGACCCGCATAAATAAGGGGAGCCGGCAGCACTCGCCGCTCCGTGCGCCACTACGGAATATCTGTCCTAAGAGGCTTCCCACTCACTTATAATATACAAACATCAAAACAATGCGTTATCAATGCCCTACAGCTTTCCCGACACCATGTTTTATGTAAGTGGGGATTGTTTCCAATCGTTTTTATTGGGAAAGCAATAACGCAGAAACGATTCACTTGATATACCGCACCGACCTTATAATGCATAAAGAAAATACGGTCATCTAACGGAACTCGATTGAACCCCTATTTGCCTTTTCGGGGTGTTGCTATCTCTGCCTCGATTCCTACGCAAAGCCGGTCGCGCGTGAAATACCAAGTGCGCCCTAGTTCGGGCCCCGAGCGTGCTGTTTGTTTAGGGCAGCCCAAGTCGTGAAAGGTGATGAACTAAATATGAACAAAGAGCCGCACTGTCAGATTATAAGTATCGGCTCGGCCGTAACATTTACAAGGGTATCGATTAGCGCTTCGTCGCCTACGGCTATTGTCGGACAAGTTCAGTTTTGAAACGTTTCTGTATAACTTTCGGGATTGACGACGTTGATCCCGACTCATGAAGATGTATGTCGTTCTCACGTGCCCATATCAACACGTGGACACGGGACGAGAAAGTTGCGCGATACTGTACGTGTACGTGTCAGCATAATCGCGGCGCCAGTCGCCACCGACTGTTTGCGGAGCGGCTCGCTAATGCTATTTGTCGTCGTGGGTGGATACGTCACGTGTGTGTGTCTTAATCGTTAGCAGACAGAAACACGCCTGCTCATCGCCTTGTTTTGTTTGCCACTTTAAGCGGAAACTTGGTCTACGTCAGGTGATTGCGAATCGGGTAACACGACGCGCCGAGCGACGTGTTTCGAACTGGATGGATTTATTTGTGCGACAGATTGTATCTAGGTCGTAAGTTGTCGCATGGAATCGTGTAAATATCGGAAAGCGATTCGAGTGCGAAACTCAAAATTGCAATTTGTAATTCATGAATCGTGCGGGGGCGAACTTGAACGATCTTTTGAGTCGGACGGGGAACATATAGGCGAAGTTGGTCGTCTAGGCGGCCACGTGAATGTCTGAGAGCGTTTAAAGGAGGGTTGGTATTGTTTGGTCTTGTCGCCGGTGCGCGCAGGCGGCGTCGTCGGGGGGCAAGTTTTATTATATTGGCGCACAAAGCTGCCGTGCCTGCCCGAGTCGACCCAGTACAATACTCTGATAGGTGTTTTCGAAAACTGATTGACGCGCCTTTGAAATTACTTCGATGTAAATTGCCTTTAATTAAAACGATATCAAAGCTGATACTTTTATGTTTCTGATAACTTGAAGAGTTGGGTCGAAAACTCTTCAGGCTTCAAATCTGAGGTTTTAAGCTGTAGTCTAAATTCCAATACATTTTAATCGTTGTTAGATAATATACAAAAGTTCAAAGTAAATTATAACATGTTTTGTTAAACTTTTTATCCTAATCAAATATGTCAGTATGTATCTTGTACTAATATGAGTATTCGTTTGTTTCAGGTTTCGGATTTGTCACGTTTCAAAGTGAAGACATAGTAGACAAAGTGTGCGAAATACATTTTCACGAAATCAACAACAAAATGGTAAGTAAATTAATTTTAATTTAAATATAAACTTTACACCATGATGTGGCTATTCTTTACCAGACACTTAACATACCACACCCACACACACACACACACACACACACACACACACATTTCACACACACACTTTTCACATACACACACACACACACTTACTTTCACACTTTTCTTTATATCAGACACTTGATAGCTATAGCACTCTAAGTGCACCTCTAAGTGTACTTTCAGCTATAAAATATCTAGCAGATACAATTGAGTAGAATTTGAATAAAATTATCTCTCAGAAAAGTTACCATAATTTTTCCGGAGTTGTTGGAAAACCCTCTCAATTTCACAACTTTAAAAAATATATAGTAAAAGCTTAATGAGCTTTAGAGTAGGTACTATGATCGAAAATACGAGTAAGTATATCTTTGATATGCTGCACCACGTGCAGTGGCGGCCTAGTGGTATCGGCCGCGACTTACAAGTTGCAGGTCGTGGGTTCGAGCCCAAGCAGGCGCTTTACTTTGTGTAAATTATTTCATCACCACTGCTCTCAAAACGGCGATAGAAAACATCGTGAGGAAACCGGCATGTCCTAGAACTAAAAATTCGAAGACGTGTGACAAACACTAACCCGCACGCCCAGTGCGGGGACCGAGGAGACCTGTGTCCCAGCAGTGGGCACATTAATAGGCTGATGATGTGATGTGATGATGTGATAAGGCTAAGGCATTAAGTCCGCCTCTGTACGTTTTTGTGCATGAAGTATTAAATAAATAAATAAATAAATACATCACCACATACGGAAGCTCTTGGCAAAAAGCTACAAACTAAACTAAATAATAATAGCACTATATTCTCCCACAAAAACCTTCCAATCCTACTTTACCGATTAGATGTTATCCTAAAACTTCGTATGTTAGACAAATGAGCGAAACTTTCTAACATACGTAAGTTGTAACATTGTGCACACGAACAGAGTTATTATTCTTTACTTATTCATGTTCGCTTCCTTCAGGAGTTAGATATTCATTTGCACTTATAATGCATAAGGAGAAGGGTTGTAAAGTGAGATTTTAATTATTTATACTCATTTCATGTTAAGGTGTGAAACTTAACACCGGGATTGTGAACCAAGATATGATTATACAAAAAATGTGTTAGGTTCTTCACAATATTTTTATTCGTGCATAAATACAGTCTTAGTAGTCTTAGGAGCTCGTGGCTAAATAATAACAGCCGCACGGGTCGATCTTCAAGGTTAAGCAACGCTTGTCGAGGTCGGTCCGTGGATGGGTGACCATTTCAACATACCGTGTTTCCTCCTACCTCGGAAAGCACGTTAAGCTGTTGGTCCCGGCTGTCATTTAAAGATCTTTGACAGCCGTTACGAGTAATCAGAAGCTTGAGATCTGACACCAGTCTTGCCAAGTGGTATCGTGTTAGCCAGTTACTGGGTTGTGGAGGTCTGATAGGCAGTCACCCCATGTAAAACACTGGTACTCAGCTGAATCCGGTAAGACTGGAAGCCGACCCCAACAATAATTGGAAAAAAAGCTAGGCAGAAGATGAAATACAGTCTTAGTACAGTTTCAGGTTTTTAAACCAGAATTTGTTTGTATTGGTACACATCAGCATCCTCAGCCTATTAATATTCCCACTGCTGGGACACAGGCCTCCTCTCTGTGAGAGGGAATGGGCCGTAATCCACCACGAGGGCCCAGTGCGGGTTGGTGGATATCACATGTCTTCGAATTTTTGGTTCAAGGACTTGCCGGTTTACTCACGATGTTTTCCTTCACCGTTTTGAGAGCAGTAGTGATGAAATAATTTACACAAAGTAAAGCGCCTGCTTAGGTTTGAAACCACGACGTACAAGTAGTAAGTCGCGGTCGAAACCACTGCGCCACCACTGCTCTGCTTGGTACGCATATGAGTCTTTTAACTCCTGTAAAGTTCCTGAATGATTGAAGGAAACTGCTGAGTATAGTTTGCCATATAGATTGTCAAATTAAACTGTCTCAATGAAAGTTTCTTTAACCACAAGGCTTGAAGGATTGATGAAATCAGTATAGTATGATGTTGTGTATATTTTTGTGCCTAGATTATTAAATGTCCTGTAACTCAAAATCAGTAAAACAATAAAAAAAACACACCAAAAACAAAAAAATAACACCGACTTCCAAAAAAAAACATTCCAAAGTTAAAAAAAAAAGATTTTTGGAAGTCGGTTGATTTTTTTGTAGTTTTTATTTTTCACTTTTTTGTTGTGGTACATAATGGTACCTATAATGCACAAAGTTATGCCAGAATAGTTTACCCGAATAACATAAAACTTAAGTACAACCGGTGCAATAAGAGTGTACTCGTACCAGGGTGAACTGTACACATCTGCGTATCTCTTTAGAGCATACGCCGTGTAGTTATATTATGATATGACTTACCCAATAAACAGACATGCGATTGCAGCAATCCCGATAGTTTTGCCGTTGTTTATTGAAGAGTTCTGTTGTATATCTCCGAAGTTCTTCATCAGATCTTCACTAAATTTAAATGTGATCCCATTTAAATTTGGTGACGAGAAGCCTCAGCTTTCAAATACAAAAAGAATCATTAAAATCGATTAATCTAGTAAAGAGCTTTGAGGTAACAAACATAAAAAATACAGTCGAATTGAGAGGTTAAAAAGGTCATGTGCATATTTCTTTCATTGTAAATAGGTAAAGATAGCCTTTGACGAAAATCCAAATTGAATGAAAATAAAGTTTTTAACTTGCTCTTCTTTTTTCAAATTACACATAGTTCAGTTTATCAGACACATTAAAAACAGCACCAAAGTCCGGAAAATTAAAGCAAAAACCTCTAATTTTCAATTAAAGCCAGTGTCACTGTGACTATATGCTGGCTGACTGCTGAAACAATACACATTACACTGTCTTGTCTACAAGAAATCTACGTACGTAAAGTGAACGTTCTGGTCAGATATCAATTAGAAGTGAAGGAACAGAGCTGGCGGAGCTCCAAATGGACCCAATAAAATGCCACTAAAGCCAGCTTTTACTGTGTTTAGATTTTTCCCCACCGCGCAAGAAGGGCGCCACTGTGTCATGTGTATTCCAGATGTAGCCATGAACTTTGCTAACACTAGATATAGCTTAATTGCAGTAGTTAACGCTTCAGCCTGAACCGTTTGTCTGTCTATTTGAATTACGTTAGGCACGTTCAAACTTTTAACTATGCATTTTATTCGTTCGATTCCTAATATCATTAAATCTTTCAGTGGACCCTTTTCGTGAACGTAAAATAAAAACGTTGGAGAAAAAGTTTAAAAGAAATATGAATTTTTTTATTTGACTTGCGCCATACCGTTTAGCGCCGTCCATTTGTCGTAATACATTACCAGTCACCCTTTACAAGACTATTACAATCATGTGCGCCCATAAAGCTTGCCCACGATTAACTTGTATCAGCCTACAACACGCACACAATACAACTATTGTCTTTCTTTAATTCCACTTTTTTATTATTATGTTAATTCGGGACATCATCAAATTACTGTGGTCGTCCACGCGACGTTTCACAGCACTATAAGGAATAATTAAGCAAACATAAGCTGGTTAACACTGCATTTTAATATCACGAAATTTTTCCACTTCATATAAAATTTTGTGAGCATTTCTGATCTTTGAAGTGTTGTTACATATTGTGATATTGAACTTACCGCTTGTTAATTATTATAATGAGACAGAGTCACGTTAACAATTCTTTTGTCTGAAAGCGACATTCATTAAATAAAGACAGTATTCAACAATTCAATCACTCTTGCTTTCTCGCCGAAACAATGGGACCCTCCACACTTACTCTACGTAGAACAGAGTACGCAGAAAAAGTACGAAAAATCGGCGCCACGAAGCCTATACCTATTCGAGCCATTACCATTGTCTTCGTCGCTTGAAGTTTCCACCGCCATTATCTCTCGTCCCGCTGAAAGGACTGGGGAACAGATACCACCCTTTCCCGTTGTCGATGCATATTCCTGATTATTAATGCTTGTTTTTTGTGTCTTGCCCCATTGTCTCCCACCTAATGGCTGTACGAAACTCACGGCATGTGTCGGGCGGAATCACAAGGGTGATGCTCGCCCTAAGTGGAGCAAACAACGAACAAAGACATCAAACAAATGGGTAGTGTTTTAGAGTAATTACGGTTCGCTTCCGTGCGAAACGAGAGGTGTGCATGAAGCAAGCTTTTCTCCCTGCGATCCGCATAATGTATATACGACGGAGCGGAAAACTAATCGCTTATTATTACGTCCCTTTTTTGTTGCGTGTCGGAGAAAATGATCAATGTTATGAGCTCGGTTTTTTCACGGTTTTCGTAAACAGCGTGCGACGTCTGAGTCACAAAGTTTAGACAGTGTTTGTTTAACGCGTACTTGACGCTAGCGTATTAAAGTTACGATCATCGGTTATACAGTGTGTACAGTGTAAGGATATGCGACTCGTAAACGATTCCGGCCATTAAAAATTCGCCTTAGCATATCATAAACACATCTGATAGTTATATTTACGTACGCAATAAAGAAGACAGAGGCGTCACGTCAGCGTCAACGTTTACGCTACGGGAAGCTCGCCCTCGTAAATTTAATATGTCATCTCTTATATTAAAATGGTCGTTAAGCTAATAGCTGCTCCGCCTTCCCGCACGAAGTGATAGGGTGATACCGTGGCTCACTTTGAATAATAAAAAATATCTTTATTTCTTTGACGGTTTTTGTGTTTAATGACCGAGGAGTAAATGACACAGATTTAAACGGCTACGCTGAAATTGTAATTTTGTTTTAAATTGTCAGCGGTTTTTTAATATCAATGTACAAATTAGAAGATTTCTCCTGCCCTCCTGGATTGTTAATATGATATGACTATAGGAATTCAACAAGTAGTATTATAGAACAGTGAATCGGTAATATTGACTTGATAAATAGAGACTGACATTACAGAGACAATTTAATTTTCAGATTTTCCGTTTCGAAATAAGTGTAAACCGTAATTATGAACTTAAACATTTACAACAGTGGAATGAAGTCGGCATTAACTAAATACTTAATGAAGTTTTTAATAAGACACTGTATTCATATAATTGCTTTATAAATGATTGTGATAATTATTAATGCGAGGAGACAGGAAAGCTCGCGGTGGTGCATTTTGAAACATAAATACGGACGTCCATTAAAACGCTGGCAACAAATTCCCGTCACTCCATTACGTCCTTACATATTACGCCCTTAATTGCTTCCGCTTACCATGAATTTTAACAACAAAGCACCGACGCGCCTCGAAATGTCTAAAATATAGTGTAGTTTAGATTTCACCTACTAACATCAATTTCTATTTGCCGGATTTAACCGGCCCTGTGACGCGTACACCTGTGTTGCTTTACGAGTTCGCACCTGTTAAAGTCATATTACCTCGCGATATATGAGGGTGTACGGATCAAGTTTGGGCGCCAGAAATATTCTTCTAAATGGCCCGATGTAGCAAGTTTCATCATAACACGGCATTCTGTCACGAATGCCGTTAAATATTTAGTTTCTTAGTCCCAACTTGGGCCTACCGATGAAACAGAAAAGTACAGCCATAAGTTCCATGAGACATATCACTTACAACTTAGGACAGCGATATTTATAAAATAAGAGCTCCTGAATCTCATGTCATATTTGGTCGAGAATTTATTTTTGAATCGAGAGGAAATTTCAGCAGCCATTACGGGCGAGTTACAAGTTGGTGTAGATTGGCCGAGTTCCACGTATACGCGACGTAGTAACGTAAACCACACTAGTGCACACACCCGGTGCGGTTTTATTTCACGAGCTCCACTACTTTTTATTGGACGTTTAACTAATGGTTTCCCAAAACAACGTGACAGCAGGACTCGATGATTCATACACAACTTCTTTTTTTAGGCGCACGCACTCCAACGATACACGTTTTAATATTTTCAAAGTATCTTTCCCTATTTTGAGATACATTTCACAAAACGATACAAACGAATATAATGGCGCAAATGCACTTCCCTCGGAGCAATCTCTTCGCATAAACACTTCTGAGAAATACTCGAGTATTGCGTAAATTTTTCTCCTCGATCGTGCATGAGGCAAACAAATGGTTTCCGTTTAGGAAATAACACTAAAAGTAGGCACATTTGAAACTGCCACTTAAATCTTGGGATCCTCAATCGCCATTTCTCTTAGCGTCTTAACAGGGCTAGGGCTGGAAGTCGCACCCTTGTCGTTACTGCCGCATTAAAGAATGGGACCCACCCATGCGTGGCGGACTCGCCGATAGATAGACAGATAGGGGCAAACCTTCTATTGCACACAGTCACGGCTGCCATTAATAAATAGTTTCGGCGGGCACGTTCGCAAAAAGGTTCTAACGAAAATTATAGTTGTACAACAAAACGGACAGCACGTGTGGTAGTGGTGCGGCGTGGGTGTGCCCGGCCCGGGCCGCAGTAGGTCGCCGGCTTCAATCAATCACGGGTTCCTCCGCAGCCGTGATTACCATAAACTTCCCGTTTTAGCAGGACCCAGCGCGCTTTTTCTAAGCTTTATCGATTCGTCCGCGGCCATTTTTGCGCCTTCTATATATCAGTCGTTCCGTGCGACCGTCCTTTTTCATTGAAACTTGCAATTGGCAAGTTGTGGGCCCGAGATTTGGATGGATTTTGTCTAGTCCTTTTTCTAACTTTTTTATTCAGAAAGAATGTAATGATTGAAGTATAAAAAGGACTTCGTTTGAATGCCGAAACTTGAATATAAGGTACCGGATTGATATTTTGAAATGAACGTTTTCACTTTGTCTTTTTTAGGGTAAGTAGAAAAGAAAAGATTGAAATCCATTTGGTTCTTTACTCGCGTTACTATTGTCTGCGGTTCTTGACTTTTCTTTGATACAATTTTGATTGTTTTTGTTGAAGAAAAGCTTTAGAATTAATAAGATTATGGCTGGCTCTGTTGCCAGCTAGCTTTCTCATTTTGACAATTTTTTTGTGGCTTAAATGAGCATTGGTAACTTGTGCCACTTCTTGATAAGAAGATTGTTGTTTATTGTATGATTTTCTTCGACCAGAGAAGTTCCGCTAAAGCCTGTCCTTTCCCATGGGGGTCTAAAAAAGTTAAAGGTTATTGTTCAGCATTCAAGAAAACGTAGAGTAAAAGGATTTTCTTGCTCACTTATTGAAACATATTGCGTTCACCAATCCCGTTGCCAAATTTGGGGATTATTATATGAAGACCCATAATATATCCCAGCAAATGAACACCCCCAAACTTTTTAGCAAGGCATGGTATAATTTTCCTTTCTCTACAAAACAGAATTTAATTATTCCGTCCCAAAAATTTCAAACCACCAATTGAGATACAATGCAGAGAGGCATCGGCACATGCGCCGTGTCATTAATAATACACATGCCACACCATGTCCTAAATACACATGCCGTACCATGTCCTAGATGCACTATTGTTATTAACGACATTTAGTACCCACGCACCACGGCATCCCTAAATTAATTGAACTTACTTGTTCGAATTTCGAATAAGGTGTTCGGGGAAGTGAGTGTTATAAACTATAGAACGATATCATCGTTTTATTGTGCCAAAGTTTTGATTGCATGCCAGAGATATTCAACTTTTGGTATCAGTTAGATTTTGTTCCTCGATTACAGGAAATATAAACTGCACTAAAAGCTCAGTCAGTAATAATAATTCCAATTCAAAACTACAAATGATCATTTGTACGTTTGAAACAGTTATGTAGGAAGGTATTAACGTAAACACTGTTTTCGATCCCACACGGATAACAGATTAATTTTACATTAATAACACGAGTAAAATATAAAAATAATAATAAAGCTTAATATTTTCTAAGGTAAAATTTACAAGTTACGATCATAATCTGGCGGCAATCACTATTTGAACAACTACCTAATTTCCTATGTACGTATATAAATTTAATGGTTATAAGGCACACAGCACGCAATTCTCAAATGACGCAAGTAGCTGAAGTCGAACGAAAAGACGTAAATTACGGCTCAACAGGCCTTTCCGGCCGTTAACGATTTCTACTCGAACTTAAGTTCGAAGCGTGAAAGAAATTTAATTAATCACACGTGGTACCGGCTTATGATCGACAGAATTTGTGTTTGAACCGAGTACACACCGCCCTGCGAGGTCCCGCATACTACCCCCCACACCCACTCTATACACACACCAATAATCTCGGCAATCATGTTATAATTACTAATCTAACCAAAATGCTCCAATAATGAAGCATCCATAATTTCAGGGTTTGATTAGATTAATTTGATGATCATAAAATAATCAAACTGTTCATAAGCCCAATCAAAATATTAAAGTAGGCCTATGCACCTAATTTAACGGAGATGAAGTGACAAAATTAATACATTAATCACTCATATTCAATATCAACCAGTTCGTAATCCATCTTATTCCGTGATTAATTACCCATTGAGCAGACCTCTTTGGATAGTAATTAAACCCAACAAAGGGACTGAGAGAGCCTAGGATTTCATCAGAGCATGTGTTCGGCTGCGAACGACGACGGCGTAAAGTATCGTAAGAAGCGCGCCTTATGGGTACACTACTCGAAAATTCTTCCATACAAACGTAGTCTGGCTTTTACTCCACTGTTTGACGAAGTACGTTCAAAATAAAAAATTATATCAATTTTTCTCATCATTATCTAGCCCTGTATGGAAGCAAAAAAGTAACAAAAAAAATAACTTGAAAGTTATGAGCTTCGAAAGTTCCATATTTTAACACTCATTTTAACGCATCTTTGGGTGCAAATAAGTACCATAAGAAGAAGGAAAATTGAAAAACGGGCTCCATACAGGGATAGATTAGTAGTTCAACAATGCAAATAATTTAACTTTGAACAGATACATTCAGTCGTTTTTTCATGATATCCAGACTCCCAAAGGACTGTTTATAAAATTTCGCGCGCTCGTTTTCGTTCTAAATCATCATCCATTTCGCTACAAATTTGCAAAAGTGTGTATTCGTACGCGTACTAGCTTCTTACTGCTCATAACAGCATCTATCTGTTTCGCACGTGTTGTCGGTTGATATAGCAAGCATTTTAACCCCGCGCACAAAATAGTTCGTGCCGTCGACTAGTGTACCCTTAATTGATACAATGCCTGCGTAGGGTGACAATAAAGTAGTAAGTGTGTGGCGGGCGCGGGAGCGGGCGCGAGTGTCATCAATAAAGGCCATACGTTAAGGCAGACCGGTTCATTACTGCGCTGCGCGTCGTCTCCACATTGCCATTACGTGGGAGTTAGGAGACGCGAGCGGCGATAAATAGCGGCCGAGAAGCCCTGCTTTATTTCTTGCACACAATTTCATTTACATTAGAGGTGCTGAACTGAGTCTCCTCCTGAGAGTCATATGAAAGTCGCGTACAGATTCATGCAAAACAAGTTACGAGCGACGGGACCGTGCCGGGGACCTTAATCTAGTCGGTAGCGGGTAGTGTGACGCGGCAAGCGGCAAGCGCCCGCGCCCGACCTCCAACCTACTTAATTACAACTAATTGCTACAACTTATACATGTACGTGCGTCATAAACTTTCTCGCGGGCTGTTATTAATTCTGAATATCACCTGAATTTGTCTTGTACGTTTTGGTTTATCTTTCCGTACACTGATGAGCAAGTTTTTGATTTATGTTCATTTGTTGTTACTATCTCTATCTAAGCGACATTAGCTTGTTGTGGATTTATATCGTTGCCTTAAGCAGACTCAAAGAGGAGATGCAAAATCAAAAACAAATCTCCATACATATTCAGCGTTTAAGTATAAAAGACATATAGATTTTAATTAAGAAATCAATGCTGTTTGATGAATAAAAATAGCCCCTTCGTGTATAACAGCATCTAATTTTGCAAATTGAAGCTGCGTGAACACAGCGCAACCACAAACGGCCGACACTCAACAATTACTTTAATGCAAACTGCACCCATACGCGCGGATACCTCTCACACAGCCAATACATCGTTTGCAATTTTATTTGAATTTCGCGGAGGAATTTTCTGGGGCGTTTTTATTCGTACATGGAAACACTTTTACAAGGGTTTTCGTTTTGCCGTTCCTGAGCTAATATACAAATTTCATTATACATTTCAATTGGGCAAACTGCGGTCGCCGGACGTCCACAATCGTTATATTCTTTCCCCTCATGTTCGAGGGACTCTTAAGTGTGATACGAATTAGTTAAGCAGCGAGTGCTCGGTAATCGTGTGTTTCCTTACAATTGCAAACGCCGCTAATACCGCTGAGTATCTGCCAATATACACTTTGCTCGTTTTGCTTTCAATTTAATTGGTATTTTGTTTGTTCAACTATTAAATTGGATTATGTTAGAAGTTATCCAAGTTGTTTGTCGTTCTGCGCTGCAACTAACGGAACTGTTTAAAAGTTTACATAGTTCTACTTTTTAATTTTGCGCTGTAGATTCTTAAATCGTGTAGCTTTACTTTAGATGTTGTCGAGAACATTTCCCGTTAAATGTGAATTACATCGTTTCCTGAAGTAAAACCTGGTGCACTTGTATGATATTAATAGCAATAAAGCGTGCCATGTAAAACGTCTTGGAGGTTCGCGTAACAAACTCGTCGGTGCCATCGACTGCAATCGATTTCCCAGAAATAGCCGAGGGCGTTTGACAGGCTTCCGCACCGCAATGAATGTTGCACGCCGCGTCGCCCGCGCCCGCGCCGCCCGCCGCCCGTGTTTGCCACCCCTTAATATTTAATGTCTAACTAACGTTTCTATGACGGTGAATGTGCGGCTGTAATTTAAAATTCAACGTGAATATGACACAGAGTATTATTTCCATGTCTTTGGTTGCAAAGTATGTATGCACTCGATATTTGTGCAGGTGAATTTCAGTCGCTTCATTTAATGTCTACTTTGTAGATGACATGCTAAAATGAATATGTTAGTAGGTCTATAGACGTAAAAAGGTTGCTATTTATGATGTTTATGCCTATTAGAGTTTGCGTCGTAAATAATGTCTGTAGCATTTCATAAACATTGATAAACAGAAACGTGTTTCGTCGATACGTTTTATCGAATATTCGAAAGGGCATCGAGGTGAAAATTTGGCGTTACATTTGAGAATATCGTATCTTTATAAGCGTGTGCAATACGGCGGTGTCGGGCGGTAAGGCTGCAGGTTCGCTTATCGACGCGCGACGCGACGACTCGATCGCTTATATCTGATTTGAATTTCGCGCATTACAGCCCATCAAGACGCGTCCCGCCTCTTCACCCTCTCAGTAAACACTCCAACACTTTAAGTAACCGTGCCGAAATTCAACGGAAAACGTCGACTCGCGCTTATCTTATTTCTTCGAACAACAGTTACGTAAATATGGAAAGAGCTCCCGGGGTGCGGCAGAGTATTTCATTATCCGTGACCTGTTGAGCGCAAGATTTGTGAGTCATCTTCTTTACGTAACGTCGTACGTTGCCTGTAGGGTTTTTCTTTAGAGCTATCTAGTTATCTCGAATATTTGTATACTACGTATTTTCCCAAGCCCCTTAAATGCTAATGCACAATATTTATGCCAAATTTTCGCTTTGCTATTTTAAAAGCTAGAGGAGGTATAACGGTTTTATTCAAAAGTGAATTCTAGTTTTATTGAGTCAGCTTCACATGAACGTACTCTTAGGATTTTATCTCGGTAAATATGTAATTCTGGAGCTCTTACCTTGCCTCCGGTTCCCACGCTCCGGCTTCCGCTTAGCGGCAATCAGGGCCAGGCTTGCGACGCTCTGTCAATACGAAGGCGAGAGGTTTCCCTGATAAACTTATCTAGCGAGCACGCCGAGCCCCCCGGTAACCCTCCCCCCTCCCCGCTACCATCTAACCCTCCCCCCTGTCGTCTCCGTTTATCTCTCACGTATGTTCGTACGCTACGCCCGCACCGCATTACTCTCCAGCAAAGTTGCTTGCTTAGTACTTTCTTGAGTTTTTATATCTACTGCGTTAGGCAGCTAATATGAAAATCGTCTCACATTTTTAGAAGAAAGTCTCTCTAGGCTCCTTTTATCAAGCTCGTTTCCGAATTCAAATCAAAATGCCACTCGTTCATAGCGCCAATTTATATTCGTTTAGGAAGAGCTGAGATATTTTATCCTTTTATAAAGTTGTCTATTTGGCCGGCTGCCCGTAGTCCTCCACAAGTATTTCAAAGTAAAAGAAATAAAGATGCAAAGAAACAAACGCAGAATCTTATAAAATGCATTTAACGTCAACACACATGCGAGTCGTTCCGAAGAGCGTGTAGTTTAAAACTGTCTTTATTTCGTAGTTTCTTAAGATAGGAAGGAAGCGTCTGGAATTCGGAATAATGTCTACGGCGGAATTTTGTTTGCGGGACCGGGCACTGGGCACGAATTGCCATCGCGCTACAATCACGAATTCTGAAACGTATTCTGTATCGTTTTACAACAGCATCGCTTAATCTGAGCGTCTTTGTTCCAAGGGTCCCGCCAGGTCCCGCCCGGTAATAACTCATCGGCACCCGCAATATTACACACCACAATACCTATACAAATGAATAAAATGGTAATGCTGCCTTTTATCTCTCAAAATGTAAATGTTTTACCTGAAGAGTTCTTACATTTATTTAACTCATTTATCTTCCACTTTAATATTCAATTAAAGTAAGGTAAATGTAAAGCAAAAGGTCCAGCATTGTTCTCGTGACAGCAACGAAAAATTACATTAATTGTACAGAAACTTAATAATTTATTAATGTACAAACACCCCGCCTTCCGATGAAATACAAAATCAATGTTCTTAAAAGGTAGGCACGATTCTTCTCCGTCGAATTTATTGACATTACTGTTTTACCTTAAAAGGTTTTCACTCAAAATCAATCGAGCGAAAATTTAATGACTGCTTTCAGATTCGTATTAATTCACGTTTACGTGCGAATGTTCAGGAGAGGTGGTGGAGCATAAAACGCGGTGTTTTCTCGCGAAACAATTAAATTCCTCATACATCGATGGGATTAGGAGCAGGTTTCCGCGAGGTGATTCGCTGGGGCCGCATTAAGCCACGCCGCACTGAAGCACATCTTAGTCCGCTCGGTTAAACCCAGATCTTCGTCGGTGTCGAACACTACTCGATCCAGCCGGATCGATATATCGACGGGGGGCGCGCCTACCTAGCGGGGGCTAAATACAATTTACCTTTGTTATTTTTCGTGTCATTAAACTGCGTCGCGATCTCGAACGCTTGATCGGGATTGCGAACTCCGATGCGAATTGTTTGTGAGCTTTTGTTTCCCACTCCGGTCGCCAGCGACGCGACATCAATTAACGTCGGATCCCTTCGCTGAATTTTCTTCATGACTGTTCGTATTATTGTAGGTAGATTTAAAACGGAATCATTTTCCGCTGCTGATTACACTGAACAGATTGTGTTTTCGTGTTTCGTCTCGACTTCTCCATTCAATTAGATAGACCGTGTTACACGGAGGTGCATGTGACAGTATAACAAACGATGTTTCCTATCTGAGTTTTAAGTTAGGCTGGCATTTATCTGGCATGTCCCCTTGGTTGCGTGTTGCCGAACAAATGGGGGGTGGCCACGGCGCTGGCGGCCACTGCTGGCGTAGGCGCCTGTTCATTTGTAAAGCTTTATCGCTCCTGACAAATGGCGACACTCACTATTTTTATGTTGCGGACGATCGAAGAATACCGTCCATGCTACGGGACGATTTAGCACCTATATTCCTAACACAATTCTCGCTGTATTTTTGGCGCAACAACACCACTTTTAATATTGTGTTGTTATACGTTGCAGAGTGATATCCCAACTTTTTTTACATCCGACATATAGCTTAGAACGTGCTTTATTATGTGCCGTCGTAATCTCTGTCTTTACTTTAATATTACGTGTTGATTATTCAGCCTTATCTAGGCATAAAACTTGGTGGAAAGACACTCAGCGCAGTAAAGCCTCGCTCACTCACTTCCCCACGTTAATGCAAAGGCACGTAGTTCCATGTCGACGCAGAAAGTTGTGCAAAGTGCACAAAGTGCGCGAGCGGCGTGGCAAAGCCTTCATTTGTCGGCTTGTGACGGCCGCGTGACAAATGTGGACGCGAGTTTATGTACCCTCCCCCCACCGAACGAGGACACGTCGCGATTATGCACCACTATGAAAAATGTAACCGGCGAGACTTTATATGTTCCGATCTGTTCTTACCACATCATTTTTTAAATCGTCTCTGAAAAATGAACAACGCCCGAGTCATTCATTCGGCCGGCTTTAATTTAAGTCTATATACTTTTCTGTAATGTCGGCGCTCCGTAGCGAAAATTCTATTGCTAGAGGTTTAGGTTAGCGTAGATTGGGTAATTTATACTTGCCTCCAGCCTCCGCCCGGGGGAGGGGAGATACAAGCACTGAAGAGAGCCATGCTGTTCGTTAAAATTACTTAATGGATCGATTAAACGTAGGGTTTAATTATGAGGTACATTAATTTACTTTGGTTTTCGTAGTCCGTGGTAGAGCGGCGGGATTACGTTGATGCTTTACTTATTTATAGCCTCGCTTAAATTTGCCGATATTTTTCACAGCTTAATCCACTTATCGTTGAAATATGTGTATATTTTTTAAATTCGACATCAACAGGTCTCGTCTCAGGTTGCTAACAAACAAGTTGTAAGATTCGACATAATGATAGCGAATAATTACATCGGAGCTCGTAAAATTTGTCGTGCTGTATAATAAGTATTCAATGATAAGCTCCTTGACTTGGTAAAGCAAATTAAAATTCAATTTGTTTCTCGAACCGTGAAGCATAACGGATTGTCGACCGATTTCGTCGCCCCTTTTCTTCCATAATTTTGCGAGTCACCCGATCTTGAAGATATTTGCTTCATTCTGCTGACTCCAGTTATAGCTGAGAGTACAAACAATGAATGAAATATGACAAAAAAGATAGCGAAAAGAAAAAGATGATGAATTGAGAAAAAGGAAATTCACTGATTGTTTTTTTTGTGAATTTTCTTTTATGGGACTTTGGTTGTTTAGATGATAGGTTCCTACTTGTGTAGTCCATTTATCTACATACGATAAGGTTTATTTAGTTATGATTACGAATGTTATTAACATTGAGACGATGTGCTTATGTCGCACACACCTTATGTATTCCAGAGTTATTTGTTTTTATTAATGCAAGATATTGAACCAAATTATTTTTGTTATAGGTGGAATGCAAAAAAGCACAACCGAAAGAAGTCATGCTCCCAGCAAACTTGGCCAAGACGAGAGCCGCCGGCCGCGGCGCGTACGGTGAGTTGCTAGGTAGCGGCGTGGCCGGCGCGGGCGGCGTGCGCTACGCGCCGTACCCGGTGCATGCGCCCGCGCAGCTGCTGGTCGGCGCGGGCGCGGGTGCCGCAGCCGCCTATCGCCGCGCGCTAGCCGCGCTGCGCCCCGCCCCGCGCCCCCCGCGCCCTGCGCTCGCGCCCCTCTCTCTCCCGCCACTTACATACTCTGTCTCCGAACTCCTCAACGCCCACGCGCTCGACATCCAGACCCTCTACTCCCCCCTGACCCACGCCACCATCCCCACCCCTCTGCCCCTCTGATCCGCGATCCTCTTTCAGCAACATCCGCATCACCCCTTCTAGTCGCGCTCACGCTAGGGCTTCTCTGATCGTATGATTCTTCATTGCATTCCTCTATGCTGAAACAGCTTCCTGTCCATTCCTAGCTCTTTCTTACATTCCTCCCTTCTCCTACCAAGCCAAAGTGACAATTTCAATGTACTTTAAGGAAACTGATAATATCCAAAGTGTCTTATTTTTAGTAATTGCCATTAGAGAATCAGTTAGTTAGCAGAGTTTTCGAAATGTGTACCAAAATAATTTAGAAGAGCTATAGAATCAGTTCTTATACAATACTTTATATAAATATTCATACATTTTGATGAACAGTAGAGTGAAAACTGGAACAATTTTGCGTAGGGTTGATAGAGAGCAATATTTTTCTACCAGGCAGTAGGTGCTTAATTCTATTTGATTTAAAATACATACATTCTTATATAGTTAGAAGATTTCTAGTATTGAGCCTGGTATTTCCTGATTTCTGAGTAGCTTTTTAATATGAACTATTTACGAGGACCTTTAGGTCCCGATGATTCTTGCCAGTTTTGCTACATATCCATCCATGAAGTAACTAACTTAGCTCCAGAGCATAGAATGTCATGATTGCGGACGGGTGACACTGTTGTTTGACAATATTTTCATAAATGATATATTAAATTCTCTAGCTCTACCATGACTAGCTTTACAGCTTGATGTCGGCTTTTCAAAAATGTTATCAGTGGAAGGAAAGAGGTACCTATTATGTGGATGTTTCTTATCAGTTTTATGGAGATCATTAGACATTTTATTTATTTATGTTGATTTATTTACAATATTGTTTTGTAAAGAAATATTTAAATTAGGTAAATCCAAATTTCCATTTAATTATTGTGTGTCCATAGTACTTGTGATAAAATTAGGTAATCTATTTAATTTGAATCCTTACTCTTGACATATATTTATATTATTGTGCAATGCAATTACGACTAAACATATGTTCACTATTAGTTTATATTTTAGTTGTATACCTTCCGACTCTTCTTGATCAGCTGTTACTGGTTTAACAGTAAGATCGATCTTGATACTCCCAATATTTGTATTATGATACATTAGCTCTCGTTAACTAATAGTATTAATTGTACTTATTAACTTATTAAGTAGGTAATTTTGGTAGAATTTAGTATTAATAAATTCATTTCTAAAATATTTAAAAATGTCTGTTTGTTTAACATGTTTAGTTCTAGACTAACAATGTGTAGAAATAGATTAACATTGTCAAGTGAAGGGATGCCATCTACTGTGATGCTCGAGTATACTAACATACCCCATGTCTGGAGCCACTTTAGAAAATGTTTGAAAGTAGTCTGCCACATAGAAACTTAGAATGCTCTTTATATAATAAATATTAGATTTAGACATAATATTTCACCATATACTCAATACTCGTAAGCTCAAAATTTTTCGCCAAGCAAAATAGTGTCTCAAGGCACATTTATCACTATACTATCAATTTATATAATCATATTCTATTATAAAAACACACATATATAAATGTAAGGTGTAAGAATCGATCGATTTATGTAAATGTTTTTACATTTCTAGATTTCATGTGGTCATTGGGTGCTCTTCCTGACGGTAAGTTGATTCAGATTATATTTACAACAGTCACTTCATATCTGCTATCCCCGCATATACCAGACCATTCCTCACTCTGTTCATAGAGTACTATATAGCTAGTATACGATATGACATTCGTAAGCGGACTATTGAAGCGCTAATCGGGGGTACATGCCAAAACGGGTGATGGCAGTAATTAATTATCTCGCTAATTCAGTTAAAGTGTTGGTTGGCGGAGTAGATTCAATCAATGTTGTCTATGTTGTCTATGTGTGTCGTCCGCGCCGGTCGCGTCCGTCTGCACGTGATGGATCGCCGCCTGACAGATACACTATTTTGATTGGCAATAATATGATAAACGATCCAGTGTAGTAATCGTAGCAGCCGAGGACCAGGCCATCATTCATCCTACATTTTATATCCAACTTCATTTTGTTAACGAAACTCTTAGTACGCGCACGTTGACCGCCCGCCGTACTATTTGTTTCACATTAGATTTAATGACATGTTTTGACTTAGAGTAGCATTTGTTTGTTGATAATTCAGTAAGTTTGTTAATGAAACACACTAGGTATCCGTTACGGCAGTAGAGCCGTCGTTAGTCCACTTATACTGTGCTACATTAAACAATGTTTACAAAATATCATTCGCTGGACATTGTCCAAAGCAATGTCGTACCGAGCTTGTGCGATATACTTGCCTACCTTTTATGTGACGGCTCTATTTTAGAATTGGGCCACCGGGACACGTGTTACATACCGAATGTTTATATCGCCCAATGAATCACTATCGGCGACGCAGCATTTAAAAAGCAACATTTGAAACGACATAACGCCGAATGAAAGCATGCGATTCGGCGATTAACGTCCGCTTCTCACCTCCACTGTGGCGGCGATGGCGGACGATGTTTGTATTAACTTGTGTTTGTTTGTTGCGCAGGGTTCCCAGCAGCGTACGCCGCCTACGCGGCAGGACGTAGCTATTCGGGCTATCCTAGCTTCGGGCTGCCATACCCAGCAGGTAATCCCCTGGCGAGCTTGCACCACCAACTTTCCGGCAATCACTACCACCACCTGGCGACTCTCCTGCCATACCACCCGCTCGAGCTCAGCGGGGTTTACAATGTACACGCCATGCATCTGTGAACTCGCGCCGCGACAATGCATTCCACTAACCGCTAACGTCTATCTCGCAGTCGACACGACCCGCTTACTACTGACATGCTGCTCATTTACAAACTTAACTACGCATACGCTAATTTTCGTAATCTGCTGTGGTGACTATGTCCTAACTTCCCATTTCAACTAACTCGCCGAGGCAAAAGTTCGTGTGAACTCTCACTAACAACTTTACTAACAAGTTAACACCCCTAACAATGACTGAACCATCTAGATAAATCTACCACGCCGTCAATTACAAAACGTCCATGTTTTGAGAAATGCTATTTATTGTTTATCTCCAGAATTTTGTCGAGACAATCCGGCCAATTGCGAGCGCGTCGCTCCATGTTTGCAGACGATTCGCTCTAACAATTCTCAAATGCTACGCGTCGGGCAAACAAACATAGCGCAAACACGAGCTCGGCCCGCTCAGCGCACTCGGGCGCTCAACGCTCAGCGCACGGGGGCGAACGAGCGAATCGCGTCCGCCCCGCCCGGCGCCCGCCGCTACTAGTATCGCACCATCGCCCGCTCCTCATTAACAGCGAAAGCTTTTAAAAGAGATTTAAACAGATTCAAACAAAAGTACTGAAAAAGTGACGTCCTTTTTGTGGTGACTTCTATGTAAATCTCGGGACGGACGAAAAAGAATTCCCACTAATTAAAAGTAGTCCACCGGCTTCCAGTCGATCCCGCCGAATGAGACTAGAATGTTAATTTTTATGCGGTTCTTATTGTTCTTTCGGGATTAGTTGGTCGCGTGCTCGGGGAGGAGTAGCAGTAGAGGAGTAGGCCGTGCGCGGGGTGCGGGCGCGGTCGCGGGGAGCGTAGCGGGCGAGGTGAGTGCGGACCGCAGCTGCACAAACACTCTCCTCGTTATTTGTCCACACTCCGTGTTTGAGCAGCCTCCGCTCTGCCATAATTACGCCACTAAGCTTTGGCTTTCCACTTTTTCCCGACGGCCGGGGCCGGGGCACGCCGCGAGAATTTTTCGGTTGGACGCAGACGGAATCTAGAAACGTGAACACTATTGGAAATTCTAATTGAGCGCAGGACTCGAGTGAGCTGGGAGCACTCGTCCGCCGGCGCCTCCGTCGTGCGGTACGATTGATGTTATCGCAGCGGACCGGCTCAGGCAGCGCAACCGGTCAACTTTTTCTTCAGCATTAGATGTACAAATCGTTCCGCGTTAATGACTTTTCAACCACATTACGACACGCGAGACAGTCCCATCTCCTTGTCGTTAAAAAAACAATTGCGGGCAGTCGTTGAATTGTAAATAAAATTGGATAGCCAAAGAACCCTATAATTACTCTGTCCGAATGAACCGTTTAATGTAATGGTGTTCTCGAATTTAAAACAGTAGCTAGTTAAACAATGTGCTTGCCAAATCTTGTACGAGGTAGATTCAACTAATCGTTGAGATTGAAGAAGAGAAGATTTACACACTTTGTTAGTTAGATATGTGGGAATATGGTAAATACAAAATCAGTTTTATGTGTCTCACAATTTGTAAAATGCGTGCAGCGTGTGCCGGCGCCATTGCGCCCATTAGCATTCCTAGCCGACGCCACAGTGGCTTATTGGTAACGTCATCTACATCACTAATATTTAGGCGACCACAAATTACCAAACCGTAGATATCCAGCCAGGACTCGGTTAATTAATTTCCACGATTTGAATGTTAATATCTCGATAGCGTCACATCGCTCGGCCTTATTTGATTATGAAGTAAAACGCGGTTACGTCCTTTGATGCAGCAGATGCTATAACAAAGTGCCGCGCTACGATCCACAACTTCGTCGCGCGCCTTTAATATGAACTAGTCGTTTCCTCCAACTTGGAAACGACTGCACGTACGGCTTCGACGAAGACAGTTTTCGAACGTATAAACAACTTTGTTAGTCTCTAATGGGACGGAATTAATGTCAAATAATTTGTGGCACTGTAGTTGCGCGTCGTACGAGTACACTTTTCTGTAATACATATTTCCTCACAAATTTTGGAAGACGTGTCGTTAAATACGTTCCGAGAAAATATAAAGCCGCTAGGGCATAGTTTACATAATAGTTTTAGTATGCGGTCGTAGTACATCGGCCGAGAAACGTTCGAGAAAAATCTGAATGGCGCCATCTTCTGAAACTCAATTACAAGTACCGTGATGGCCAAGATAATCAAAGCATTTAAGCTTTACAAGCTGAAACAACTAAGATCATAATCTTATTTGCATATTTATTGAAAATCGTAGTCCGGACTAAATTATAGTAATCTCGGCGATAGATAGACGTAATGTTAGCATCGTGTAGACGTTTGACCTTCTTCCTCTCTTATATTAGGTATAACAATAATAGCGGCAAATAGATGTAGAACTTTATTAGCGTCAGTAATCATTATATCGATATCCTCTACGTAGCATGCTGTAGTTTGTAGCGTTTTTCTAGTGTTTTTCTATAGATAGGACATAGGTATGGACTGGACACAACTTTAACAACACATACACACGTTTCCCTTTACAAATAAAACCGGCCAAGTGCGAGTCGGACTCGCGCACGAAGGGTTCCGTACCATTATCGCAAAAACGGCAAAAAAATCACGTTTCATGTATGGGAGCTCTACTTAAATATTTATTATATTCTGTTTTTAGTATTTCTTGTTATAGCGGCAACAGAAATACATCATCTCTAAAAAATTCAACTGTGTAGCTATCACGGTTCATGAGATACAGCCTGGTGACAGACAGACAGACGGTCCGCGAAGTCTCAGTAATAGGGTCCCGTTTTTACCCTTTGGGTACGGAACCCTAAAAAGCAAACGAAGTTAACCATACCATTGGCAGCAATAAAAAGTTGAATACAGTTGCTCTATCGTATTATGCGGACAATTTATCGTAAATTGTATACAAAACTAAAATTCATAGCAGGGAGGGCCGAATCCCCGTGCATGCATACGAAATGAGTCGGAACTCAGCTCGTATATAACAATAAAATTAATAACAAGTAATTTATCCTTGTCCCTCAACTACTCACATACTGTCCGGCAATAAATTCAATAGTAGCAATACCTCGTAATAACACGTATAAATAATTAATAAAACTTTTACGTGTGACAACGAGAGTGACGCATATCAACGTATACGTTACAACGTTATTTATTCATACTCGCTCGAGTGAATAATAACGTGTTTATTCAATTTTTGTTTCTTAAAAACAATGAATAATTGAAAACGTATTCAAGGGACGCCTAGTGTTGTGTTCAGTCGTTACAACATAGTAACTTTATATTATCTAAGAGTTAACTAAATAAATATTAGGCAGATAAGAACGTAGCGCAATTAGATTTGAAAATTACTAAGTTTAGAGGATGAAAACTAACCGACATTTAGATTTTCCTTTGCATAGATTTTCACGGTTTAGAATTAGTTTAGATTCGTAACTATGATTTTACTCATTATAATAATAAAATAAACAATACATCGAGCTTGAAAAGTGTTATTTTAATACTTTATTGAATATTCGCTATAATTATATTGTAATATATGTATGTATTTAATTTTAATTTAAAAGTTATTTCTCTATTATATTTTAAATATTTACACTGCTTAAATGATAATGTTATTGATACTAATATTTATTGTTGTTGTTGTATAATATTTTTGGATGCATCTATTTTACGCTACCTTCTTCGTGTTATTGTTATTGTAAAGCGGTTCAGTGTATTTGAATAAAGCTTAAAGGTGCAACCACACGGGACGCTCTAGTCTCCCACGGTCGGTCTAAGTAATCATCGAACTCTATAGCAATAAATCATTGCTTTATAAATCACCACACCTCGCAATAATTATTTGTCAAAATTAAGGTATTTTATCGAAATTATTACGTAACTATAAGTTAACATTCGATCATTAAATCGCTACGTGTGCGACCGTCCTTATCGCCATCCTCTAAACTAGTCATACTTAAAGTAAGCTTGAAATATTATGAATATCGCGTCGTCGTGTAAGTGTACCCTTAACGTGTGACCACCACTATAGTTACCATTACACCCAATTATCGGAACGAACCCGTTCCGTTTCTATATCTTCATTGAGCAAATGACCGTACATTCAGGTATGTACTGTAATCGTTATTAGTGTTCGGGCATTCAAATTGACAACCATTGCGTGTTTAAATATACTTATACGGAATGTATTATTCGGTATTATTCAGTTAATAACACCGTTTTCTTGGTACGGTTTTGATGATCGAATCAATAAGTATAGTAGGCACAACACGTATTGAGCCGAGCCAGCACCGCCGCGCGCCGGGCGTGGCGGTGGCGTGGCAGTGGCGTGGCTGTGGCGTGGCGGTGGCGCGGCGGTGGCACCCGTGCGTGCAGACAGCCCTCCAAATACATTAATAAAGCCAGTCCATCATTTCGTGCGTGCAAACAATTTTAAATAGCCCGAAAACAGTAAACAGGAAACTATCAATTCAAAGTTTCCCCATAAAGATTCGATGAGTGGAGCTCAGGGCGCTGTTCTTCCTCTTTTACTCCTCGCTGTAATGATATTTTTTATATCTTTTGTTTTTCCCCTTCATGTTAATTTTGAATTAGACTATGAGTTCTTATCAGGGTTCCGCGTAACGTTTTTCCTTTCATGTGGAATGTTTGTTTATTTAAGCGCGGTTCTGTTTGGCGGAACCCTCGTCGCTCCGTAGCCGGCTTTGTAGCTTTTTTATTTTGTTGCCGCAGGTGTAGTGGGAGTATTACCGCCGGACGGTCGTCTGTTGCTCGGTGCGGAGTACGTTTCCGCCGGCGCGCTCGGCCAGAGCTCTTGAGGCGCCGCCGCCGCCGTCCGCCAGGCCTGTCCACCTCTCGCCACCTCTCGTACACCGAACATCCACTAAACGGCTCCCGGAAATTCTTACGAACATAAATAAATCTTTTCTCAAGCGAATCGCTCTTTGGTATTTTCGCCCCACGTTCCCCTCTCGAATCAAGGAATGCAATGTCGCAAAAACAAATGTTTTTGTAAAGTAAGGCCCGATTTCGCAGATGCGTGTCACAATCGCCCGACTAGGTTTGCCCATATAGCACGATACAATATACTCAGATGTAAACAATTTAAATATTGAAACATTTTCTATATTCATATCAGATCACTGAGTTGCGGTATCCCTCAGGAAGTAATTCCAATATTTTAAAATTAAATACGTAAATTAATATTAGTTAGGTGTCGTTCATAATGCACAAATATTTCATGATTGTATTTATTGTAACCCATGTGTCAAATTCTTTATAATAATAATTAAGTCTATTTTATATTCATAAGTTTATAATAGTAATTACTGTTCTTATCGCTGTTCCGACATATCGTCTTATATCATTATTCGTAAGTCTATGATATTGTGAAGCCGCTATATTTTAAAATAAAGGAAATTGCCGTTGTATAAGCAAAACGTTTTATCGTTTATTGTCCAATTGATCGTTTAAAATGGAGGTCGATCAGAGCC
Source organism: Anorthoa munda (assembly GCA_945859665.1). Classification (NCBI taxonomy): domain Eukaryota; kingdom Metazoa; phylum Arthropoda; class Insecta; order Lepidoptera; family Noctuidae; genus Anorthoa; species Anorthoa munda. The sequence continues at coordinate 10,481,556 of OX243905.1, read as the reverse complement.
TCAGTTATTTACCGTCGCATATCGATTGCGACCAAAATAAACTGGAAGAGATAGTGTGTACCGTGGAGTTGGCTAGCGTGCGGTGAACTTTGATTATGATGCCTCAGCGGGGCCGTCAGTGTCGAGTCTATGACGTATTTTAACGTTGGCGTTTCGTTTTTCTGACTCATCCAATGCGGCACACGCAGCGTGGTGCCCGCGGCGTCCTGCCCAGCAAGCCGGTAAGCGCATGTGAGCCGTGGAGCGGTAGAGCACGCCGACCGCGGCCGCGCGCCGCATCGCCAACATTCCGCACATTCAACACGCTCGCCCTCAGAATGCAGCCCGCGAACCAGACACACCCACACAACTATTTTGCATAGTTCGATCCTCACTTGCACTCTTACCCGAACCGAGAACGTTTTAACCCGGACAAATCGCGCTCCGTATCATTACAACCCTCCGGTATCGAGTTAGATTAACAGCTCGTCCGACACAAAGTCCAAAACAAAAATAAGGAAGCGACGTTACGACAAATTAGCGCCTTGAAACGAAATTCCTTGAAGGGTCACACGACCGTCGGTTCGAATCCAAATAATTAGCTGGCGAAGCGGCGAGTGGCCGCGCTCGCGAACTGTGCCAACTCCATTTGTAATTTAAGATATTTGACCGTTAATTGTGTTAGTAACTGTTACGTTTAGTGCTTGTTGCTTAGGTCGGAGCGAGTGCGACCTCGTTCCGCTCCAATCTCTACAGCACTTGTTTAGATACTCATGTAAATACTAGTTGATAGTGTACCTCCATAGCCAGCGGTCCCACGCTGATTTAGCATTACGAGTGCTGTGTTTGGATGGGTCAGAAATTTTTATTTCTTTATTTTATTTTATTTAGATAGATTTTGTTTTATGGATGCCAATAGATTTTGACTATAAATGCGCTAGTCTAGCGAGCTCCATGGCCCATAAATTTTTATTGTAGAATTCCACCGAATTGGAGTGTGTCCGTGAGTCCATAATGGGCACTATTAGCATACTAATCTCTTCTAGTTAGTGTCGTATTGAGCGCACAAATCCTGCGCAATGTGCGGAGTACGCACAGTGAGTCCCTTCTCCCCTGCACGGAGGCCGCCTGGCCGGTGCGTTACCGACGTACCGAGCGCTCTAATAGCCTACAGGCCGTGTCGCATTCACCAACGAGCCGATACACTCTCTAAACTGCTCCGGACGGGGATAAGGGATTTACATACACACAAGTTGTGTAAATACCTACTAGTACCTAGAACCTACCTCTACCTATCCACGCACGTTGTGTGCGAGCAAACAGTTTGTGATTACCAAGAGAACAGCAGTTCGCCAAAGGAGTGTGACGTCCTCTACATCTCCAGGGCGAGTAACTTTGATTTTGAACATTACAGTTTGGTCACTATCGTTGAACTTTAGAATAGTGTAATCATGTGTGTAACGTTTGGAAGATTTGACCGAGTAAAGACTGAAGTGTGGTAGACATTTCATAGTGTTTTGGAGTTAAGAAGTAAACTAGACCAACAGTAGCCGAAATGTTAAATAGACTCTAGATTAGAATAAGATTTAGACTAAAAATAAGCAATGCCGCGTAGGCTCCGTAGAAATTCTGGTTCTGGCCGCGTAACTTAAACGTAACGTAACTTAACTTACAACTAGTCGAATTCCCAATAGTCTAGACTAGCTAGCTATTTTAAATTATCTCGGGCGATTTTATATCTTATTGTACATTAGATGAGCTTCAAATTAGTGTCGACTTACAAGGATTTTGTGAAAAAATAACAACTTTAAAGCTGAAAAATAAAATTGCTTTTTCTTTGTACAAAACGTAGCAATGTAAGCGACTAGAATAGCAATTGGTGGTAAAACAAAATAATGTGATTGGTGGTGCAAACTTTCTATAGATGTATTTAATGTTGTTTAGCTTTAAGACCTTATTCTAGAATAGTATTATTGTAATTTTGTCATTATTTGCCTTAGGCAGCGAGTTTTGTATACTTTAGTATCAAATTGAAGTGTTAAATCCTTATGACTAAAGCGCAGTTAGAATAGAATTAAAAATATTTTTGATGATAGAATAGAAAAAAAAACATTGTAATAATTTAAGCAGTAGTTGATTTTGTAGCTGTAAGCGGAACTAATCCGCAAGTAGGTACATTATAATTTGACTACATGGGTAGTAATTTTAATTGAAGAGTTTTAGTAATTCGTAGAGAGAGATAATTTGGAATTTTTCTATTTCATAATCTGTGTGTTTTATGAATATTCATATTTCTCGAGTTTCTTTTCGCTTCTTTAATGTCGCTTTACGTGTTATATTATCCGACTAATCCCATTCTATGGCTGAACCACGGAAGCGAGTGACGGTTGCGGTGACCGAGTGAGACCTTATTGAGTAAGGTAGGACGTAGACCCGCTATACAAATGTACAGGTAGCCTCGAACACTCCTGAGATTTACAGAAAGGACACGCGGCTCCTTCTTTGAATTACAAATGTGCTCGCGCGTGCGTGCTGGCTGGCCCACAACACCCAGCATAGAAATTCGATTAATTTGCAATTGAGATAAGTCCCAGCGGCTAAACGATCGAAAACCCGCAAAAGCGTATCATCTTCACGGTGAGTTATTGATGGCACCTATTAAATATACGTTTTGGGCGAGACGTGCGAGGATCGCCGGTAAACGCTCAAATAAAACATTTCAATCGCGCCAAGTGGGAAATGAAGTATTGCGATCTTGTAGCTGACGGATGAGAACTTTCTATTTTTAGTTAACCCCACTATTTTTACACACTTTCTCCTATTTTTAGATAAGACTTTTAAGCAATGTATGACTTACAGTTCTGTACTAAAAACAAATGTTGTTAACTTTGGCAATCTCAAACAATAACAAAAACACCAAACGTTAAACGATTATACCTTCAGAAATAAACATCAAACATATTGCTCCTGAAATCTGTGTACCTTCATAAATACAGCCATTACAGAACAAAAACGAAATATGGAAAAGCTTTAATATCCACACAAAAGAATATTGATTCTAACTTTTCCATTTCTTTGTTATTACTTCCATGAGTAAAGCTAATAAAATACTTACCTACTGCTACCTTAAAATTCAGAGCTGATTTTCGAAGCCGAGGACATTGTAACACATAAAAAGTCCCGCGTAATATAGTGGATCCGAGGAGGGTGTTACGTCGGTAGTACGCTCCGTGAATATTTCGTTCGGCCGTCATCCCACTTCTGAAGAAGAATTATTAAGTTTGCCCGAACTTCGCAATTATGAAAGTTCGAATAGCTCTCACCAGACGGCCTCTGAATTTATAGATGAATATGTGGCCCCCGCGCCCGCGACCGCAAGGTGAGACACTCCACCACCTACTTACACCCCACATAAAGATAATTTAGATGAACCACTTTACCAAAAATATTATCTAGAAAAAGCAACTTACAATTAGGTAGCGAACAAAGAGTATGCCAGCGATTTGGAATACCAAGCTTGATAGCAAAAAGTTTATCAACGAAGAAAACTCCGTAATTACACGTGCATCTACTTTTTGAACTTTAAACTTTGTTGTTCGCGTCTTCGTTTCTGCCTCCTTGGTTACGTTCAAAGCGTCAAGAAACTTTAACTATTACACGCACAAATTACACGGTGAACATGCGTTAACATGTCTGTACAAACTATCTATTAGCTGCGAGCTACGTACGTCCGACACAGATATGACCGCTGTAGATAACTCGTCTCGCGCCGTTCTCATGTAAACTGGATTGTTGAAGTCGTAAATTATTTGAGGTCAGGAACACGCTTCGCACCCAACTTAGGTGGGCCTGTTTGTGACTTTGTTTGCAGTGAACCGACCCGTGAAGTATGATTGAAGCGATAAACAACGTTTAATAACAATAAACCCGCCGCGGTTTACAGGTTAACTCATGACACTTTTATTTTACAACTTACTGATAAATCAGGAATGTTTTATTGACTGCAGTAGTCTCTTTATTTCTCGAAGAAGACCTATTAGATATCGTTCTTCTTTAAATTAATGAGTATAAGAAGTCGATCGGCGAGCTCTTCGCTGTAATGGGAAAAGAATGAACTAAGACCGATCGACATATTAATGATCCCGAGACGTGTCTGCGCCAACACTCGAATTCTTATTTATTACACTGGGCCCTCAAATAAATAGCCTCTCACATCGCAAAGTAATGTTATTAAAATGTGTCAGCATTTTAGTAGGGCGGGCGCAGGCGCTCGCGAGCGCGGGAGTGGGCACCCGCGCGCCATCTATCATTCATCCTCCATTACTTATATTGTACTTTTTTCGCAAAGTCACTCGCAGGCCGGTAATCACCTGGTGCGACCGCGGACCTCCATTTTTCACACTAAATCATAACTCGCGCATCTGACAAAAATAAAATTTGTCGTACAAGCCAATAGGGGTAAATGGTGACACTATGAGCAAGCAAAAAATGTGGGACGAATATTAATCTAGTTATTGTTGAGATGTCGGGTTACGTTTATAATGAATCTACAGGCTAAGTTTTGTCAGAATTTGTTAAAATTCAATTCTGTGTGTTGAAATGTTTTAGTAATGAGTAGGACATGTAGGTACGTATGGAGATTGCGACTGGCGGCAGAAGTTTGTGTAACTCAGTTACGGTTCTCATCGTTATTTATTCTCCGGTTTACGTCGGTTAAATAGGCGCGTGAGGATGCGTGTGGAGCGGGGCAGCCGAGCGGCGGCGGCGGGCGGACGCGCGCGGACTCGGCCGCCGCGTCGCAAGTCGCAAGACGCGGCGACGTGCGCCGTATGCTAATGCCCTTCCCTATTCAATAAGCAGACCGCCGCGTGCCACCGAGAACTCACGTCGGATAATTTACTGGATATTTTGTAAAAGTTTTTTCGCCCTCTGTGATTTATGCCCGCGAAACTTCGAGCTCTCTTTTTCATTTGAATGCACGTGACATACGTGATATTTTTTTGTTCCGACATAATCTGAGCCCGGGGAGTCTTCTCTGTCCTCATTCGTCAGCTCCGCATCTGTCTCCAACGGTTAAATTATTCATGCATTTACGCGCTTCAACTTTATCCGCGCTAGAAAACTTTAATATTGAGCTGGAATTACATCGATAGTCACTTTACCGTTCAATATGCTAAATTGAGGAAAGATGAGGTGTAGCCGGGATGGCAAACTCTCCCTCGGTTTTTGATATTCAAAAATTTCGATGGTTCAGTCATGAATGTGTGTGTGCTTTCACTAACGAGTGTGTGTCACTCGTGTTTGTGGAGCGGATGCGAACCGTGTGTATGTTTGCAGTTGACCTGACCAACGGCCAACTGACACCGAACAACAACACACCGCTACTGGCGCAGGCGCTCTCAGGTGAGGACGCCGACATGCCTTCACTCTGCACATCACTACACACCGCGGGCATTCACTAAAACCTGGGGCTTTACCATTAACTTACACCTTCATTCGTTTCTTAAATCTCTGTGTCACAAAGACGCAAGTTCCTGGTAAGCCCCCGCCCCATTAACATCATCCCTGACAGGACACACTTTTATCATTCCACAGAGCTCACACACCAGACCTCGGGACACACCACTGTATATAATTCACACTGACAGCACTGACTTCATACTTGACACCAACATCATTCATCACTCGCCGGTGACAAGTCATCATAACATTATTTACGAAAATAAGCGCTTCTATTACTGCTTTATGTGTATGTTGTTTGTTCCCATCTTCCTAGTATGTATCTGAAATCGCTACTACGTCTTCAAATCCAATAGAAGATGAGTCCTCAGATGCGTGTTGACTGCGTTTCACACAATTTCAGTAGATTTTAAAAGTAAAAAGCAATAAAAGTCTAATGCCACCCAGAGCACTAGTATAACAGAGTTAAAATTACACCTTGGAATTGGAAAAGCGTCGCCCAGTGATACGAAAAAGGCCAGTACGAATGGCACAATGTTTCGCATTTTCGCTGGCTGAATAAACACGTGGCTCGCTGTCTATCTCGCTTCCGTCACCGAGCCAGTGAGCTTTGCCCAGCCGGAGTAAGCCTGACTTAAACGATTTTTAGTCTTAAAATCGCATTTTCGGTGAATCCAGATGGGCATTTTTCACTGAATCGAAGTCTATTGTGGTGGGTTTGTGAAGAATATTTGATGAATATTTATAGAATAATGCGAAACGTATTAGTAATGTAGATTGTTATAAGTAATGCTGCATCATCAAAGACTAACTCCCTTATATTAGAGAGGCCTAAGGCTATCCCAAACCTGAAATCAGGAAAGCCTTCGACATGTCCATTCCTTCCCAAGCTGACAGTGAGGCTGATGAATATGGCACAACACAATCTTAATTCAGGCTATGTCATGTCCCCAGTGATGAACAACTACCAGGCAGCAGCGGCTGGCTTTGGGCCGCCGGCATCACCGCACGCCGCTGGAGGCCGCGCCGGCTTCCCGGCCGCCAGCTCACCGGGCCCGGCGCTCGACGTGTACGGCTCCGCTGCTGACAGCGTGGGCTACGTACAGGCCGCGAGCCCGCAACCCTCTGGATTCCCGGCGATCGCCGTCAGCCGCGCGCCTCTCAATTACACCCCAGTAAGTGCTACCACAAACTAACAGTTTCAAGGCTGGGTCTCCACTAATTCCGATTCAAAGCTTTCCTAGCTTATGACGTCACGCTTGTCGAGCAATTCGGTGATCACAGTATGATATTATTAACACGCAGGCAGGGCGGGTGCAGTGTTCCTCCTGTTGATATAATCCTTAGGCACCTGTTGCGAAACTCACGGCAAGTGAAATGTTCTGTTCGTGACACAGACTACCTGAAACTTGGCTGTTGTTTCATTTTATAGCAACAGAATCAGAATCTGAAACGAAAACCGAGAAATGAAATTATATAGCAATCCTAGATATAAAAAGTATTTTATAGAAAGAATATAAGAAAAGTTTCTCATACTTATTTTATTTCATGATGAATGGAATAAAGTTAATAACTTTTGATTCTAACTTTTTTCATTTATTACGTCATGTTCAAAATGCCTTCAGTAACGCCCAAATGAAGGCAATTCCCAAAATTGTCCTTGTTCGAGAACTTTCAACTGTCACAGCATTCAAATTAATGTTTGTTCTGTTTTGTTTTTCTCAGGACGTTTGATTCGCGTTCTCTGATGTTAAAATTCATTTTTGCATTATTCATGGTAACAGGAAAGAAAAATAACTGTGTGTTTACACAATCTTATTTCTCGGGAGCTGTAGTAAATTTGGTTTGTCTAGCCGGTGTAAGAATTTCATTAGCAGTTAGTCATCGCGGGATAAGGCACTAAGTGCGCGCGGTGTCGGCGTGGCGTGCCACGGCGCGGTGCGATGCTGAGCGGAGCAGCGCGTGGGGTGGGAGGCACCGAGCCTCCAGACTCAGACGCAATTAGCAGCCGACGACACTCTAAAATTTTAGCGAGACGGTCCAATCTCATTATGGAACCGATCTTCCTTGTCGCTCTTAAAGCGTAATCACCATAAGTTAGCGAGCGAGTGAAGCATGAGAGATGCGATTATAAAGTGTGTCGAAATATGAGCGCGGCGGGGGAGTGGGGGGAGCGCAATCTACGCGGTGCACTGCCGCGGGTAATGGCTTTTTAAAACTGCGACCGCGCTCCATAACTGCTTTCCTGAGACGCCATCAGTCTTCATTGCTTGTCGACGCCGCCACGCCGCCTCGCCGCACCACCGTCACCGAGATCTTAACTCCTCACGTCGTGCTATCTTGAGACATTTTTCAAACTGCACTCGAAAGCTGCTTTAATTTTACACTACCACAACGCTGGTCTTTGCCAACTTATTATACGGTCAAATGAACTTTACACGAGCGTACGATCCCGCATTTGTTTTAGAACAGTGACTAATTCGGAGCGGCCGCCGCCGTTGATCAAATAATCGGGATACAGTCAATCTACAAGGGCCGCTGTGTAATTAAATGTAGAACAGGTATTGGACACGAGCGAGCTAACTAATTGTTGCCCGAGGCTTAATTTGAGTCATTCGCTCGCGGCGCGGTGGTGCTACACTGAGCTACCCTTCCATTTCAGGCGCGTCATATATCAAACGGGATATTAACTCAATCGCCCGTAATCGCCGGGGCAAAACAAATACGTCGCTAATGAGAGAATGAACGGTCCGGCCGTCGGACGGGCTGGACCGGCGGCGCATGTGGTTCCCGGGTGTAAAACGGTCTTATTAGGTAACGGGAATGCCCCCACGGGCAATAACCGTAAATCAAGGAGAACAAGCGGTGTAATTACCGTTGCCGAGCGGTCGCGCGCTTGCTCTAACTCATCCACTCACTGTTTTTATTTTGTTGGCCACCGAGCCGCTACCACTCTATCGACTGCAAACACCGAACTTACTGCCTTTAAATCTGCCCCCGGAGAGGTTAATGTTCGCTTGAACGGTTTATACTTCCATTCAATTATAACCTTGGCTGCATGGCAATAATTTTGGGCGGAACCCGTCTGCTATCTAATACTGACGGTTGTTTGTTTTTCTCATTTCAGGGACCCCTGATTCCTGCGGCGTTTACCAACGGTTATCATTGAAAGTGTTATAGCACAAATATTTTACGTGAGTATTACACTGTTTTTAATGTGCTTTTCCGTTCCACTCTATTAAAATGTCGTTATGCCGAATAAAAACGTCGGCGTGTGTTCATAGCGCCGCGAAAATGAACGCTTGTATAGCAATTACACAAAATGTTTTTTAAATGGTCTCGTAAGACTTATGATCAAACATTTCATTGGTTTTCGCTGACAAAAAAAATGTTTTTTTTTGCTTTGAATCAAACCACAGTGCAGGTTCAGGCACTCTAGCCCAGAACTTTTGTGGTTTCAAATTTAGATCAACTTGAAGACCAGCAGCACATCATCATTCTATAGTAACACATACCATATTGGCTCAGGTGGCGAGCGGTGTGGCGGCGCCTAGCGTCCGCGAGGGGGCGCCGCACGCGCACGTCCCCCCCCGGCCCGCCGCCCCGCTGCCCGCCCGCGCACCTCCAGCCCCGCGCCTCTGACGGAGCCGGACACCACCGGACCTCCTCTCAACATCACTCCGTCATCGCGGCGTCTTCACCTCCTCCAACCCCATCCACATCTATCCCCATCCCCATCCACATCTATCCTCATCCCCACTCTCACTGTACCCCCTCAACCCCCCACCGACCCGGTCTTACGACCCCGTCTATTGTAAATAACGATAATCTAACTTTTTGTCGTGTGAACGAGAGATAGTCTATCGATTGAACAGGTATTTTTTCAAATTTTTCTCGCTTTCTACTGTACCGTAGATGTGTTGTCAGAGTAATAAACGATTTAAACTCCAAAAAAAAAAATACATTTCATATTATATAAAGTGCATCTAGAGGATTAAATTGCAGGGAGGTATATCTTAATATTTTATGGTTCATAGTTGATACAGCGTAAGGTGTATGGTCCTCGACGCGCGGGACGGTAGGACGAGTTACTTGTATGTAGGACGCCGGGGGCCGCCCCCCGCTCGTCACACACACATATTTTATTCTATCTATTTTTAATATTAATGTCAAATATTAACATAATTATTATACTACTATAATTATATTACGCATATTTTACCTATGAATGTAATTATTTTCGCCTAATTCGAATTGTATAAAATCACCTCTTTGAACGGCTGTTCTGTTTCAGTAGCGATCAAGTTTCTCGATTACTTCCGTATAAGACTACGTTAGTTACGCGTATACATACTTTCTAATATTATGTATTATGATATAAAATTTTATCCTAAGGATAATATGATCATATTTACGATTCATAAGGACGTTTGGAAAGCTAAGTCGGTACATTTCAGAATATCTCTCATCGCGTTAAGATAATTCGTTTCTATCTTGTACCTTTGAACGTAGGTATTGTAATTATAATAAATAACAATTTTGTGCATTACGTAATAAATATTTCATTGTTTCTTACATTGTATTTACCGTAATATAAGACCACTGTTGAAAAAATATTCGCGGCTCTACTTGAGGCGTCCCACAGTACTTAGTTGTATTTAAAATTTTAATCAAAATAATAATTGTAACAGAAATATTTCGTACAGACGTTATAGTTACACAACACAAACATTTCAATAAAATAAAGACAGGGATATTAAAAAATTACAGCCAAAGGCGCAGGTTTGAGGTAATAGATTAAATATGAAGTCAATTCATTAATCATATTCGTTAGGTACTGGAGACATTTTTATCGACCACTTCGTCTAGGTTCAGCAGCTAGGGAGCTACGCGGGCTGCGCGCGTAGCAGTTGCTGTAGCGCCGGCGTCGGCTACGAGCGCCACGCGCTACGCGCCACAGTGCTACGACGTAGCGCCGCGCTACGACCGCCTGCTAGACGCCCAAACCGCGCGTGCGATCGCCGCTCGCTATTTACATGCACTCGGTTGCATTCATTCGTTATTTACTATTATTATTACTCATTACCTACATCAATTAAACATTAATATTATAAATCTAGGTATTAAATTTTAGGTAATAATAATAAACAATCTTTTAAAGCTATTATTATATAAATACGTTATAAATATAAATGTTTCCTGTTACAAAAAAAAATATTGAAAATGATACGAAATAAATCAATATTCTTTTTAAAGGTAATTTATTACTTATGAGTATGTAGTTAATTGAATAATGGAGTGTTAGAGGAGTGCGTTCGTCGCCGAGCGGCGCGCTCGCTTCGCGTTTTATGTTCGTTCGTGCCGAATTCGTTCGCTGAAATGACGTCACGTGCGGCAGGCGCCGTACCGAGCCGTTCCGAGCCTTCCGGGCCCACCGAGCCGTTCCGGCCGCACCGAGGCCGCACGCGCCGTGCCGAGCGTCGCCATGCCGCACACCGCAGGAGACGCGACCGCGATTATGTTGTTAAAACGTTAGCTAGGAAATTGATAATGAAATCGAAGGTGTGAGTCTTTAGGACGGTCGGAATATCGATATCATACCTAACAAATTAACGTAATTATTTGTTTTATATTTACGGTGTTATAGGTATTTAAGACATTTTTTCTTAGAATATTTAATTATTACGATGAGATGTTATATTGTTAGGCCCGGGCCGGCGGCGGCGGGCCGCGGCGCTCCCCGTCGCCGTCGGTCGTCTCATTCACTCTCACATCCTCACTATAATTATATTTTCTTACCAACCTTTTTAACGTAGGAGAAGCGCACACGGCCGCTTGTCCCCGTGCGAGTACGAGTACAAACATACAGACAAACATATAGTGAGAGACGTTCGTTTCACCGCGTTCGTGAGAAGCCATCGGTTCGCCGCGATTGCATCGAGACGATACATAATGACAATTATTGTATATACATAGTTAGCCGCATGTGTAAAAAGACGTTTAGGTAGACGCCGAAATGTGGCGTGTAATTGTATGCGACAGATGATGCAGAAGCGCAGTGTACCACCGCGCTGACCATTGAGCCGATGTGTGGCCCCACCTTTATATAATAACCTCTTTTTAACGCTTTCAAAATGACACAAAAAACACCAAATAAATATCCACTTTCGTAACACTAGACACTGAGAAATATTGAATTCGTCTGCATTTATCACATGCCAAAAAATCTGGAATGTCACACAATTTTCACATATGTACGAATTTTGAAACAACGTTTACCGTCAAGTGTTAAAAAATGCGTCATAATATAAGGTTGGCGACGCACCGAGTTACCATCTGGTCGATATTAGATTCATTCAGCAATCAGGATTAGCTGACGAATATTAGTTTCATTATTGTTGTTAAGTTATAATGTTTGTGAATTTCTTTAGTATCACCCTTAGGGCTTCCGGGTGCGGGCCATGTTGTGTACCGGCTCTGTCATATCAATTATTATGTATTTAAGTAAAGTATTTTCTTAATTTTTTCTAATTACATTTGTTTACATTTTAATTATTACTTGGAGTTCAATTTTTTAGTTACTCTTATTCATTTCGAACTTTGTTAAGTACTCAATATTTTGAATTATCTTTAGAATTATTTGGTATCTAATAAGGCCCGTACTACGGAAACCGCTCCTTCTAAGTGCGGTCGTTTGCGGTGACCGCGCGTTCACCTAGCGGCCGCCGAGAGGTCGCTGGGAGATCGCCGAGCGATCACCACAAGCGCCGTGCGATCCTTCTCGCTTGTTCGTATATACGCGATAGTTGAGTTACTTCAGTCACCATTTAGACGTGTTCTATATCAGAATAAAGACTACGTAATAATAAGCGAGATCTCAAATTTATTTTAAAATTCGTTATGTGATCCTAATATTGCGACTTATCGTATTTATAATATGTATGTAATAAAGTTAAAAAGATAATTTATTATATTTTGTATAACATTCTACGTTTATTTACACTCGATCTACTTTATATTAAAGATAATAATTAATTTTAATCTAATAATGACAGACTGGTAAAGTTCGTAGAGTCGCCGCGGCGGCCATAGATCAAGTAGCTTTGCATATTCGGCGATGGCCAACTAAGAGTTTCTTGGACCAAAGGTATACTAATTCGCGTAGAACCGGAGGCGCACTGGCACTGGCTCCGCACGAACCCTCCAGACGCGAGCCGAGCGGCTGCGTCGCCGAGCACGAACTCTCGACGCGAGCCGAGCGCTGCGTCGCTGAGCACGAACCCTCCCGACGCGAGCCGAGCGCTGCACGAACCCCCACGACGCGAGCCGAGCGCCGCGTCGCCGAGCACGGCTCCGTCCCGCTCCCGGCCCGCTCCCGGCCCCCCGCGCAATGCCGCCCGCTTGGTTTCGTTCTCGCGGTTACTTCTCGATTGCGTGCTTCGCGTGCTGACTGATTTTCTATAGCAATAAAAATCAATTACCTAAGATTTTACATTAAAATAAATTTGGATTTATATACGTTCGAATTTGGTGTCATGTACATTTAAAATATTAGAGAAGGGAGTAACGATAGGCGAACGTGCCGCGACTGTCCCGTCGCGGCGTCGGCGCATTATTTTCGTCATTTCTTCGTGTATAATATGTTACATGAATCTGTATACAATATGGATATAAATCGTAATGATGAATAAAATTAGTTTTTACGGCATCTCTTTATTAAAATAATGATAATATCAAAACGTTTTGTAAAAAGCGGTGGGTATGTCCGCCGCCCCGATTTCGTGCACCAATGCACTTTCTTATTGGAATATTACATTATATAACGTACATAATACTATGAGATATATAATCATACAGCCTTTCGGGGCGCGCGTGTATGGCGATGTATGTATACACATTGTGCAATGTACATATACCTTATATAATACAATGATTTAAGACAAGGTTCACATCGTGCCGTGTGTATGTGGTAATAAATATAATATGGACATTGTTCAAACAATAACCAGTTGTTTTATTTACTCTGTTAATAATTAAAACCCTAATCCCACTATGCATATTCTGATCAATTAAATATCGGTAAGCAATCATGAAATATTCAGCAAATGTAAGCATTAACTGAATATTTATATGATGTCACATTACACACTACATTCATGTACAATGGTAGTCTATTGGTGTAGAAAATTCCATCAGTTATATAAACTATGAATAACAAACACACATAAATATATAAATCAAATATGATAGAACTGTGGATCCATCACACTGTATAACACTCAATCAAAGATCAAGAAACAATTATTACAAAAATAAGCAAGAGCTTAATACTACAACATATCCAGGAAAATGTATAGAATTAGAAATCTTACACTAGTACACTATTTGTAAGTATGAAAAAGTAAGTGGTCAGTGTACTCCTGACTATCCGTCGAGTCTGAACCTGCGGTCTCGTAGAGCAGCGGTCAACGACAGCGGTCAACATCAAACAGAGATCTTCGTGGAGCCGAAGGAGACAGGAGCCACTACATTTTAGTTTAAATATTCGTAAGTAAATTTTAAGGAATCGTAAGTATTATACAATCTGGTGAACAAGAGAAATAACAATCGCTAAAACTGAAATATCTACTGGAAAGAGAAAAAGGGGCAGAGGTTTCTTGAGAGAGTAGAAGTTTAGTTAAAGTATCACAAAATTACCATCTAGCTTTCACAATTCTTAATGGCAAACTAAAAAGTTATGTTTTATAACTAACATAACTTAATACAAGAATGTTCAAAGATGTCATAGAAATACCGAACAATAGTTTGTCTGAACAATCGCTAACAAGCACGATTTTTGACAGAGCAGATTCAAATTGGTGCAATATTATTTATAGCTTTAACTTTAAATTGGACTACTGGAAACTCTTTTAAATTCAGCTTAGAATCAGAATAGATCGAGCAGCCATTAATTAGTCAATGTCCGATCCAGTATTATTGAAAGCATACATTGAATTGGCATACTGGATCAATTTCAACCTTTCATAGCTTTCAGCATCAGGACAGATATGCAAATGGAACGTAGAATGTAACTCATACAAGTAGAGAGAAGCAAAATATTTCTAAACTGAGGAGTTCGTAGACAGATCTAAAACAGTTCGGTAGTATATTAAACATTCCAATCAGGAAGTTATTAGTTATTTGTCTTACTCCTCCGCTGTTCTTTTCTGATTAATTTATTTTCGGGATCTCAAACAGTTGCATCTATTATCCAGGACTCCCAGAGCTTCATTGCCTTGGCTCTTTTCTGGTGGCCACACGCCACGGATGATTGTCTTTCCGAAATTGCAGTGGTTGGGAATAGTGTAGCGGGCTTGTTAAATAAAACTACGTTTTGTTACTGTGTTACCGAACGCATTCAACCCGAATCTGTTCAAAGCTAGAGTGAACAGGCTTTTTCTGGGTTAGCTCACGCCATTGTCGACTCTGTCTCTGTCACCTTTGACTTAGACTAGAATCAAGAGCAAACCCATGTCAAATAAAAAAAAAACTATTACAGGGCCTTTTCCCGGCAGTGACACACAACAGGTTCATAATAATAATAATAACCATGACGTTTCATTTTAAGCTTTCAAAAACATTATTCTCTAACTTAAATCTCCTCCATATTCAATAATCAAACAAACTAATAACAAGAACACCTGATTTCACATTACTTATCCAAAAAATAATACCTACGTCCAATATGCCTCAGAACGGCCTTGTACAAGCGAACACTAGCTAACAGGTGTTACGAATCGCGGTAATACTGAATAAATATATAAAATAAATATGTGAGCGTGTTGCTCTAGACGATAAGCGTCCTCGCACTAATATGTATGTTGGATTTTCTTGTATATTGGTTCAATATTTAAAGGTGGGATGAGATTGTTTTGAAGTGCAGCTTGTGGTTTGAGATAACGATGCTAACATGTTATTAGATGTGGTTGTTGAAAAGATAGACTGATATGATTGAATAAAGGTTTAAGCAGTCAAATACCGTTCGTTCAATTGAAAAATCGCACCTGGCAACCTATACACGATACCCATAATTTTTTAAAGTACTGATTAGTAGGCTCGTGGTTGTCAGTGAGATAAGCTGTTTTTACACGCTGCCGAAGGAGGGTAATGAGTTTATCAGTGTATGTATGTATGTTTGTTTCTATGTCGCGTTCTAGAGTACAGACGCGTTGGTCGATTTTGATGATTCTTACGTCAATCAATTCCATTACCTTACGAGTGTCACTGACACTAAATTAAAATTAAAAAATAGGAAAATGGTGGCATTTGAGAGCCATATTGTGGGTGCCTAATTTTTTTCTTCCAAACCCATTGTGCGGGGTATCAAAAAAAAGTAAGTCGAAAAAAAAACATTAAATAAACCAAAAAAGCTGCTTAGGAAGTGAACTAAAAACACGTTCTAAACAGGAAGAAAATTATGCTGTGCTGTCGGGGGATACATATGGTTTTGGTCAGTCCGCTCGCGATTATGTATTTACCCTCCTTAACGCCTTTAGCCAGGTTTTCAAGCTTACGTATAGTTTGACAAATACTCAACTTGAAATGCTCAATTCAGGGGTATGTGTACTAGAGCACGTATCGTATCATTGACTCAAAGCAAAATCCCACTGGTGGTAACTGTAGACCTACATAGGTACTTATAGTATTAAGTTGTATCTCTTTGCCTAACCCGTGACCCCAAAAAAACTCATGGCAATGAACCTGTAAACTTGCATCGATATAAAAACGAACAGGCATAGTATTTTAATTAAACAAATAAAGTCCTCCATAAATTAAAAATCACGAAAACCGAAACAATGCGCATAAAATAAAAGAAAATCTCATAAGTTGAAATTGAAATTCAGTTTCAAGACATGTGTTTCCGTTCGTAAAGGCAATTTCGTTCATTCGTTCAGCCTACTGGCCTTTTATTCGAGCCAGGCCACGCCTGTTAACAGAGTCACCTTTGCCTGTAATACAGAACCTTCTTATACGTTACGTGACTCTATTTAGAAAGCAACCGACCTCTTTCTACCAATTTACCTCCGCCCAACGAAAATGGACCAATCTGTTAAAGCATTGTGATGCCATATACAATTTGTGCAATGTTAACTTAAGTGGTTTCTCGAAAATCTCGGATTGAGCACGAGCAATTACTTTAAGTATTATTCGAGTACGTAACGAGGGGAATTAAATTGGATACAGAGGTCAGACGTCCAATTATTAAGAAATTCTATACAAAACTCGGATGGAGGTAGCCGACTATTAGATTCAATTTCAATAGGTTCCGTGTCGCCGCTGAAAATGTCGGAAGCTGTAGAAATATATCGCGCGAGTTTTCTATAAGGTGAATAAGCAGAGCTGTGATAGAATATGACGTCGTGTATAGATGGGGGCTTATTGTAGTTGCGTTGCCGTAATTGAAAAAGCAGAAATAGATTTGAATAGTTAAATAAATATGAAGCGCTTATGCAGATTTTGAATAGAAAGCACGAGAGCAAAAAGTTCATCAATATTTGCAGCTTTACTTTTTTTATTTAAAGGCTCGTGCTTGACCACTATCTCACCTGATGCTAACCGATGATGTGGTCAACGGTGAAACACGCTTGCCTAGAAGTAACCTATTAACTCTTGACTTTTATGACCCCTGGGTTGTAGCTACTTTCAAGACATTTTAGACTAATCCGGCAATATATTTCCTACAACATACTAGTCAATATCTCAACACCTGATCAACTTCAACCCCACAAATAAACTAATATCAATAATGGAACCACAACAAAATCACCCATCCATATAAACAACAAAACAGCGCTATCTACAATATCAATCTAACATTCCTCCATACGGGATATCGTTGAAAACTCATATAAATCGCACGATTCGCACCGCAGACGATTTTATCAATTTCATTCATGATCTGTTCCTGTTCAATAAAGTAATCTGATTTCGCGTATCGCATTGTCGGTCGGCAGTGCTGTATTAAAACGAATATATTCTGCATTTGGCAGCCGAAATAATCTTCACACTCGGGTGGGCCGGCCGGATAATGAAAGCGATTGGTTCGGCGACATAAGTTGGCAATTACCCTGCACTACGCTTGTCGGGATTAAGGTGAGTGCTATAGTTACCTGTTAGTTTACGTTGTTGGGTTTTGTTCGCGATGATGACTATGACTTGAAATTTGAACGAAGTTATGAGAAACTTGGTAACGAACTAGAAGATTTGTAACTAAGGTATTATGTGAATATAGTTTATGAAACAGCCGTTTTTTCAAAGTAACTGTCAATGAGTAAAATAAGTAGGTACCTACAAATAGTTGTTCGGATTGCAGGCAGGCGCACGTAGTTGAATTTTGAGATTTTTCTTGGTGATTTGTTAGCATGGTTTACTCATAAAAACCCTCCGTAAATCTGAGTATAATTTCGGTTGGGCCTCGGGTAGGCCAGCCGGATAATGAAAGCGATTGGTTCGGCGACATAAGTTGGCAATTACCCTGTACTACGCTTGTCGGGATTATGTCGGGTGCTATACTCACCTGTTAGTTTACGGTGTTAGGTTTTGTTCGCAACGATTTATGATAATGACTTGGATTTTAAGTTAAGTTGTTATGAGAAACTGGTGTTGTACTTGGAGGTTTTAGAGATAAGGCATGGTATGGGAATGTGCGTGGATAAAGCTAATGAAACAGCTCAAAAGCTTCAAAGTAACTAACGATGAGTAAAATAAGTAGGTACCTGCAAAGAGATGTTTGGAATGCAAGATGGCGCACGTTGTCGAAATGCATAGTTCACTTCCAACAGTCTTTTCGCTGCTATGATTTTTAATGTTGATTTGTTAGCATGGTTTCCTCATAAAGCCTTCTGTAAATATGAGCTTCGTGTCGGGTGGGCCTCGGGTAGGCCAGCCAGATAATGAAAGCGATTGGTTCGGCTACATAAGTTGGCAATTACCCTGTACTACGCTTGTCGGGATTAAGGTGAGTGCTATAGTTACCTGTTAGTTTACGGTGTTGATTTTTGTTCTCGATGATGTATGATGATGAGTTGAATTTTGAGAAACTAGTTGAAGATGTTGTAGCTAAGGTATGATTTGGATACAGTTAATGAAACAGAGACAAAGAGTACAGTAAGTAGGTACCTATAGAGCGTTTGTTTTATAGTTCACTTCCAAAAATTCCTTGGCTTTTGAGATTTTTAATGTTGATTCGTTAGTATGGATTTCCCTTATAAATCCTTTAAAAAATCTGTGTCTTCAAAAGTGAAGTTGAAGTATATTTCTTACATAAAAAATTGCAAGTCGCCTTTATTTCATAAACGTAATACTTACACTACAAACAGCAACACGTAACACTAACCTATATTAATCTCTGAACTAAAAACAAAACACAGACACACTCAGAATCTATTACAACAATAAATTCCGAACAAACCGCATTACCAATACAAACAATTCGTTAGATTAAAACCACTGAGACATAAAATATTTTAACTGCGCTAACCATATCGGGTGTATTCAATTAAGCTTTCCTAAGCGTTAATATAAATCTAATCAAATACCGTGCATTAGCGACCGGTTGCAACGGTAATTTGAATCAAAATGGAATAATATTAATGTGTTTCATATAATCCTATCAATCTATTAGGATGCCGCGGATTCCGGCCTGTTATAGATAATAATTATATTGTTTAATTTATGTATTTCAACGTTAGGTAATTGATGGTTTATAATATTTGATGTGAAAAAAAGTTTGGTTGTGATTAGTTCCTTTATGATTTATTCTACAAAAAGCTAGGATGTATCATTTTATATATACTATTCAGTCACTGACGTAAATTTTAGGTACATCCATTTAATAAGTGTAGGTATACTAAATTACCTCCTTCTGTTAAGCAG
Organism: Anorthoa munda; assembly: GCA_945859665.1. NCBI lineage: Eukaryota > Metazoa > Arthropoda > Insecta > Lepidoptera > Noctuidae > Anorthoa > Anorthoa munda. The sequence continues at coordinate 10,462,203 of OX243905.1, read as the reverse complement.
TAATGCTCTTGAAGGAGGAGGCGGAACACGTGAGGGTGACGCAAAGGAGACGCCCTCACGCCCCTAGCCACCGCAGCAGACGCACTGGGCGTCGAGAGACGCAAGCCGATGCCCAGCCTCCGTAGGCGCGGGCTTGCGGACGGCGAGTAATGGGTACCTCGCCGTCTGATAAGGACCAGGCCCGAGTCGATTGCGCGTAGTGTTCCACGCGCGCCTCAAAGATATGTCAGCAAAAACTGACGGGGTCTGATAGATCCGATGCCTGAATGGGTCGCGGATAAAATTGAAAGAGAGTTACCGCGGCCCTGGCACAAGCAACTGAAGGAACATGGGTGGGTTTTAGTCAGTAAAAGTATGCCATGCTCTTCCGCTTCACCCAGAGCGGCAGAAGTCATTGGATGATTGCCCACACAAAAAAAACTAGTTTACGAAATTACTGAAATACGAGAATTTGCCCCATTTTTTAAGAATGAGAACGTTTTCCTCGAAGTTCAGTCATGGTTAAGATCTTGGAAATAAATTAATATAGATACTTCTGATTTGGCAGATATTGACGACAAATATAAAACCTCCAGCAAAAAGCTTAACCAACAAAACAAATTACCTTCATTTAATACATCCGACATATATGTACCTACCTACAAGCACAAGTGAATTTAATCGATTCTAGCCTTATCTATCGGTCGGCGGAATTGTTCCGGTAAAGCCAAGATAATCTTCTGCAGTGGGTATCGAGTAGCGGGTACCCGGTACCCGGGAACGGGTACCCGGTTATCCGGTTAAAACAAAATGTTATTGCAATAATAACTGAACTTGCATTACGTTATATTGAAGGGGGATAATCCTTTGTATATGATTTGTTTGTTTGTTGGTGTGTATGTTTTCTAGGTCCTGTTGTTATGCAAGATGCAGTATTGTTGTTAAGTAGAAGGGTTTCTCACCATTTTTAGTAATACTAGCCTCAAGTGATGCTTCAATAATGAGATCATAAATACTATGAGATTTTATTAATACTTTATTTTATTTTTATACTTTGCCCCACAATAGGAATTTCTTCCTGTATCGTGGGTGCGTTTACAAACATATAAACTCACATACACAACACCCAGAGCCGGGACAACTATCTGTTCCGTGCGGGAATCGAACCCGCGACACGCAGCGCAGCAGTCAATCGCTCAACCACTGCGCCAACCGTGCGCCATTTATGGTAACATTACTACTGAATTCCTAATTATTTATATACAAAATTAGTTGATAATTAATAAAATAATGAAAAGACGAAACAGCACAGGAAAACCAAACTTTAAAATAGGCAGCAGGAACTCCTAACATACAGTAGTGATGAACAGGAAAGAATATCACTAAAAACTTACCTTACAAATCCATAAAATTTGCTATATCAATTAACTCACTGTTTCATGTCAAGAACTTCTGAGCAAAGCGACATTCTTTCAGCTATAATAATTATCAAAAATTCATAAATTTATGGAATTAACTAACTTTTTTTTTACTCTCTGTAGGCTCGCGTTTGACCACTATCTCCCCTGATGGTAAGCGATGGTGTGGTCTATGGTGAAGCACGCTTGCCTTGAATTAAACTATTCACTCCTGACTTTAAGGGTACACTAGTCGACGGCACGAACTATTTTGTGCGCGGGGTTAAAATGCATGCTATATCAACCGACAACACGTGCGGAACAGATAGATGCTGTTATGAGCAGTAATAAGCTAGTTCGCGTACGAATACACACTTTTGCAAATTTGTAGCGAAATGGATGATGATTTAGAACGAAAAACGAGCGCGCGAAATTTTAATCTGTTATAGGCTCGCGCTTGACCACTATCTCACCTGATGGTAAGCGATGATGTGGTCTACGATAGAGCACACTTGCCTAGTAGTAACCTATTCACTCTTGACTTAAAGACCCCTAGATTGTAGCTATCGGGAAACACAGATTCCGGCAGGGAATTCCACTCCTTCCAGACCTTTGGGAGTCTGGATATCATGAAAAAACGACTGAATGTATCTGTTCAAAATAAAATTATTTGCATTGTTGAACTACTAATCTATCCCTGTATGGAGCCCATTTTTCAATTTTCTTTCTTCTTATGGTACTTATTTACGCCCAAAGATGCGTTAAAATTAGTGTTGAAATATGGAACTTTCGAAGCTCATAACTAACAAGTAAATATTTTTTTTACTTTTATGCTTCCGTACAGGGCTAGATAATGATGAGATAAATTGATATCATTTTTTATTTTGAACGTACATCGTCAAACAGTGGAATAAAAGCCAGACTACGTTTGTATGGAAGAATTTTCGACTAGTGTACCCTTAAGACCCCAAGGTTCATAGCTCTAACGAAATGATACGTTCTACTGAAATGACTCGTGGTCAATCCCAAACATTTCGGCATTTTGTCAAAAATGGGAGTAGTAAACACAGCCTGTTAGCTTTGTAAGAAGAAGCAAAGGGATTTGCAAGGGAAGAACAGACAAGAATATAATTAATTAACAGAGCATCAACCTGTAAACACTTGAAAACACAAATGTTGTGTGTTAATGAATAAATACCTGGCATAACTGATTAGAAACCCACATAAACTAACATCCAAAGAAAATTGCGCAATTACAACAACTGTACATACATACCGGGTCGAATCGATAACCTCCTTTTTTTGAGGTCGGTTAAAAACAAAGTTATTATATCTTGTTGTAATCTGTGAGACCTAATTATATTCTTTTTTTTTTTTTTTCTTAAAAAAACGTTGCCCCACACTAGGAATTTCTTCCTGTATCGTGGGTGCGTTTACAAACATATAAACTCACATACACAAACACCCAGAGCCGAAACATCTGTAGGTCATACAAATATTTGTTCCGTGCGGGAATCGAACCCGCGACACGCAGCGCAGCAGTCAATCGCTCAAGCACTGCGCCAACCGTGCACCCAAACCAATTATACCGGTTTTTCGAAATGTCGGGTTTTATCAACAGCAATAATTACGTATGCCAGCAGACTAAAAAGGTATTGTGTAATCACATTCTATTGGTGAAGAGAATGACACTTTGACTACCCAAGACCATTATACAAACCATGTAATGTTTATCATAACCCTTACCTTGACCATTTTTATCTCATAGGCAATTTCCCATAACCCTTACATATTTTTCGGGTATACCAACATTGTATCCTAGTACAAGTTACATATGCCAACACATTAGCGTCAGATTGATGTGGGCCCGAGTTCCGGTTTGAGTTTGAGCACAACTTTATGTGTACGAACGTGCTGTAATACAGTACATACCAGTGTGTGGGTAACGAGAATTATCTTCTACTTAGACTTACTAAGTGGGTATGTTCTTATCTGGTAATCTATCCTTAATGACTTAGGAACTTTGGATGATGGGTCACTTTTGTTAAGGTTTCTCTGCTAAATTATTTGCGCTTCAGTAGTTTACTTGATTATAGAGTCGATTTAATTAAGTCTTGAATCACGTCAAGGCTTAATGAAATCGTACAGCAGATGATGTAAAAAGTTGTTTAGCAATTGAGTAAAAAGACACTGTTTAGCCAAATTAAAAAACTTTTTAACAAAAAATCAAACCGACTTCCAAAACAAAACACTAAAAAGTTTTTTATTTTCCTTTTTTTTAGTTTTGGTAGGTACCTCCAATTAACATGAAAATCATGACGATTCCAATAAACCGAACAAACACGAATAGGATACATTGTTGTATTTCGGAGTTTGAGTGGCCATTGTGGTCTTCTTCATCAGTTTCACTTCACCAAATGATACTTTCTGAGAAACCTCCTCCTTTTTGGGAAGTCTGTTAAAATATATATATATACGGTCGAATTGAGAAACCTCCTCCTTTTTGGGTAGTCTGTTAAAATATATATATATACGGTCGAATTGAAAAACCTCTTCCTTTTTGGGAAGTCTGTTAAAATATATATATATACGGTCGAATTAAGAAACCTCCTCCTTTTTGGGAAGTCTGTTAAAATATATATATATACGGTCGAATTGAGAAACCTCCTCCTTTTTGGGTAGTCTGTTAAAATATATATATATACGGTCGAATTGAAAAACCTCTTCCTTTTTGGGAAGTCTGTTAAAATATATATATATACGGTCGAATAAAGAAACCTCCTCCTTTTTGGGAAGTCTGTTAAAATATATATATATACGGTCGAATTGAGAAACCTCCTCCTTTTTGGGTAGTCTGTTAAAATATATATATATACGGTCGAATTGAAAAACCTCTTCCTTTTTGGGAAGTCTGTTAAAATATATATATATATACGGTCGAATTAAGAAACCTCCTCCTTTTTGGGAAGTCTGTTAAAATATATTGGGTAAAGGTAAACAATAAAATAATAATAAGAAAGGTGACATCATAGGTGACATCACCCCAGTAGCTTGGACCCTGCTCCCGACACCGGCGAACAACCATTTTTTTTTATGTTATTTTTTATGAAATATTTAAAATTGTAGATGATGTATATAATAATAAATAAACGACATAAAATAATAATCAGCTTGTTCTGTCCCACTGCAGAGTAAAGGCCTCCCTTTTTTCCTTCCAATCCTTCCGGTTTAGGGCAATTGTGGACAAATCCTGTCGATAGTATCAAGCTCGTCCGCCATGCCGCGCCTGGGTCTGCCGTGACGTCGCTGGACGTTATCCGGGAGAGCGGGGCCCATATTGTGGTTGGTTTAGCCCATGAACCATTCGACATGGGGTAGATGTGTGTTTAATTATAGTTAACAGAAATTCATAAAGGTAAAACAAAATATAGGTTTGCTTTTCCCACTCCTTTCCGAATGTGTAAATGCAGCATAGTCGTAGCACAGATCATGCTACGCCGTAGCGCTGCGTGCGCTACGCCGTAGCATTTCGTAGCGCGGCGATGCAGCGCATAACAGAAGCGCACGCGTTGGCTGCCGCGCGACTTAGTTTTGAGAACTATAAAAAGAAGAAATAGGAATATTATTTAAAGCATAATGAAATTAAGTATACAATACCTACCTCTCCAAATAAGAACAATGTTATAAATGTTCTTATAACTGAAATATATTAAAACAATACCGTGACCCGAGACAAGAAATTATTCCAAATTAATTACAATTTATTATCTAAATCATATTAAATACCAAGATGGCGGGGACCATTCAAATTATTAACACAATAAGTACCTGCCCGAATCTGTAGAAATATTTTAATTTCACTAGGACTCGTTGATTTACGAGGTCCATATGAAAGAGCTGTGAATACCACCAACTTAGAATGGTCTGTATAATATCTAAGATTTTACCCCTCTATATTATATGTTTGAAGTGAGTGAAGGAGGCATGGTAGGTCAATGGTAACTGGTTTAACCGTCAGTTTTGTTCCATAAGTTATATTAGTTTAGCTATTCATTACGAAGCGTGAGAGCGTGTTATCTAAAGTTGAGAGACTTAGCTAATTCGAACAAATATGTACTTGTAAGTAACGCGCGGATATATGGCTCTTTACTACAGTTTGAATACGGAAGTGTTCGGAGTTAGTTTTCAAAGTAATTAATATAATCTATGGATATTTATTTATATTAAAATAATTAATAAATAATAAAAAACCTCTTTATGAATTTTAATACTAATATCCTTCCTATCCTATAATATAATAATATTATAAATGCGAAAGTTTGTTAGGATGGATGTATGTATGTTTGTTACTCTTTCACGCAAAAACTACTAAACGGACTTGGATGAAACGTTTCAGTAATATAGGTTATACATGAGAATAACACATAGGCTACAATTTATAATGATTTTTTTGTAATTTGAATATCAAGTAAGTCGGAAAAAATTCTGCCCTCTGAGAGCTATCTTCGCGTGCGCTGCCTAAACCGTTGGAGATACACCAATATAATGTACCGCAGGATTGTTTGGCTTAAATAGTTCTAAATAAAAGTTCGCGATAGCATATATCTACCTTTTATGTGGAAGCCACTATGACCAAAATAGTAAACCTTATACTTTTTTACAATGCACATTTTAGAATATTTATCAAACTCTTATCAAAATCGACACTTTTGTCGCTTTGAATATTTAATGTAGATAAACTTTGTCTTTTACACTAAGTAATTTGAACGCATAGTTAAAAAATTATAACGATAAGATTGACTTGAATGGAGCTCGAGCGACATAAATACGCGCCGCGGGTAAAGCCGGGGAGCGGGGGGAGGGGCGATGTGATCCAAGCAATGACGCGTACATATTTTCGCTGAACGTAACAAATCAAGTGACATAGTTTACAGGAGTATAATGCAGTAGGTAGGACCGCCAAAACTAAAATCACATTGATACATTACCTACCTTATATTATAAATTATTGTAATCCTTTCAGTTTTGCTCGCTGTTGCCGAACGAAGTAATTCATTTCAAGAAATTCAATAAAATTACATACTAATCCTTGACTGACACGAACAGTAAACGAAAGTAACCTTTGTTGGTCCCGTTTGTTAATCAGTGTCATTGTATGTTTCATGGCTGTGCTGATCTGTTTGTAATGAAATTTGATATGGATAATCTTAAGCCTGGGGAAGGACATAGGCTACTTTTTAGGATTCCGTACCCAAAGGGTAAAAACGGGAACCTATTACTAAGACTTCGCGATCCGTCTGTCTGTCTGTCTGTCCGTCTGTCACCAAGCTGTATCTCATGAACCGTGATAGCTAGACAGTTGAAATTTTCACAGATGATGTATTTCTATTGCTATAACAACAAATACTAAAAACAGTATAAAATAAATATTTAAGGTGGGCTCCCATACAACAAACGTGATAATTTTGCCGTTTTTTGCTCGATATTAATAACGGCAACAGATAGACGCTTGAAATATTCACAGAATGTTTAGTTGTATATTTACTTCAAAAATAAAATAATTATTAAAATAAAATAAATTAATGGGGGCTCCCATACAACAAACGTGAATTTTTGGCCGTTTTTTGCTCGATATTAATAACGGCAACAGGTAGGCGCTTGAAATATTCACAGAATGTTTAGTTGTAAATTCATTTAAAAAATTATAATTATTAAATTAAAATAAAATAAATTAAGGGGGGCTCCCATACAACAAACGTGATTTTTTTGCAGTGTTTTGTGTTTCGATAATGGTACGGAACTCTTCGTGTGCGAGTCCGACTCGCACTTGGCCGGTTTTTATTATCAACACACCACACAGGCAAAGTTTATAATAAAACTGTAACTTGATTGACTAACACACCCAGCGGTCGACGTACAACCGAAACCAATGAGCACTAAGAAAGGAATTTCGATAATTCCACCTCCAAGGCTTGCCCCCTTATTGGTGGCTTGGTGGGTTCAAAGATTGTATGGAATCCATCAGTTTTGAAGTTATACATCTGAAATTTCGGATACGAGTATAAAACACAGAAATAAAAATGGTTTGTCACGAAACTTTATGTGGCAGACCAAATACCACGCGAGCGTAGCCGCGGGCAAAAGCTAGTGCATAATAATTTATGATTAACAAGCATCATGTCTTTCTAAAAATTGTAGTTGTTTATTAGTGTTGGCTATTAAGGACCTCTCAACGAGTAAAGGCCTTCTCCATTTTTAGGTTTCCGTAGCCAAAGGGTCCAAACGGAGCTCTATTGCTGTCCCTCCCATGTCTATCCGTCGTCTGTCACACAATTTTGTTTCGAAGAATTTTTTAACTTCCCAGTGACTTATGAACTTGAAATTTGGTGATAATATTTATTATTACGTATATTTTACTAACAAATACAAATATAATGAACAATCAGATTTTGTCTTTAGTGCGGAACCTTAAATGTGCGAAATCCGACACGCGCTTGGTTTCGGGGTCGGCTATTTTACATTAGATTTCCCAGAAATTAAATTATAAAAAAATCAGCTTTCAAAAAAATACCAGCTAACTACTGAAAACCGGGCATATTGATTTGATATCTCTCTCTACTCTGAATTTTATGTAGTTAGCTAATATTTTCATTTCAATTTAATTCTTAAATCCGAATATTTTGGTGATAGATTTTAGAAATGACCGTATCAGAAATTTCCAGAACCAATGGCTGACTTCACAACAAAACATAACAGCACAACTTGTACCACAATTAGGGATCGGGTAAATACTTGAAGTTCGAGACCCTTCCTCTAATCCGCTGCAAGGTTTACTAATAAAACTCGTTCCAGAGTAATACGCTTTATAATGCACAAAACTATTGAAGTAGGTGCAAGCTGGCCCAGACAAGTTGGCTAACATTGCGCACTCCGGTGGATTAAAGCAAGTTCGCGCAATCTTCCCGGACGGCCAACTTAAAATTCTAACATCAGTTTCGGGAATTAAGGGATTCACTCCATAAATGTATAAAGCCCGCTTACTCCAACTTAATCTTGTTTGTTTATTCCTAGGTCTATTAGCGGATAAATCGAATAAGTTATTCTCTTTAGTAGCTCTCCTTTGATTAGGGCGAACTCGCGAGATAGCCCAGTGTAATTTGGTAATTATTGTGGAGTTACAAATTGCGTTAAGTTTTCATCGCGCTTTACAAAAGAGCTGGGAATGCACCGTTAAATAAATTATAATATAAACGAGCAACTTTTCTGTTTGTTGAGTTGAAAAAGAGTTTTTAGACAAATGTTGGGGAGTTTGTTAAGTAAGAGGGTTCTCGAAAAATCTATTATGGCGTTGTCTAATTTCCCCTGGAGAGTCTGCACTGGGGCTGAGGGTAAGCCTGTAAGGAGCCTGTACATCATCCGGGCGCGCCGCGTGACACGAGGCTTTGCGATATGATAAAGCACCTGTTCACATATTTTATCGTGCGCACATTGAGCCAAAATATATTATAAGATGCGTGTTAGGAAGATTCATTTTTGTAGTAATTTACGAACTGCGATAGCCTGCTGAATTGTCGCTTATTATGAGTGGTATTGTAGAGATTTATCAAATTTGTTTAGTCTTAATATAGACTAATATGGTTAACGAGCAACACTAGCAAGAAAATTCGAGTGAACAATAAAAATCTGAAACTTAACATTTCAATCAGAAACATTGTTGCCCTAGGGAGTCAATCAAAAAATTCTGTATTTGAAAACACTAAAGTTTTTAAATCAAAATATAAACCAATAATTGCGGTAACACATAAACAAACTAAACTTTTAGACTACTTTTTCAGTTGTACATTTAAGTGTTTACTCTGATATTGCATAACACGTACATAAAAATCCAAAAATCTGCTCTTTCAAAGTTAGTTCGTAACTAACAGCTAAGGGTTCTTAAAACTTCGCTATACAGATTTATGTTAGACCGATAGCACTAGGTAAGTACTGTTTAGTGTAAATTGAATTGCCATAATCGTGGCCAACTACTGGGCCCAAATACTCGTAGTTTGACCATAGAAATAAAAAGTAGTAGAAGAATTTGAATTTACTTAACCCTCAAGCGCGACCGCTTAATTGACCGCACTATGACTACACTTACACACCACACCCCATACATTTGCTTTCATAATATCGAGATTTTTCATCTTTAATTTATAGTAATAATAATTGATTCTACCATCCATTTGGAAAAGTAGCTTGTTATGGAGAAGAACGGACAAGAAAATCCACACATACTCTTTTAAAAATAAGTGTTTTACAAAATTTACAATCATACATTAATTCATATACGTGAGGACGATGCACCCAAACTAATACTACTATACTACGTATAGATATAACGTATTACAAGCACTAACAGGTAAATTCATTCATTTGACAAATAGGAACATGGTTCTCACATCATCATCATTTCAGCCGAAAGACGTCCACTGCTTGACATAGGCGGGAGGCCAGGCGTGGTTACATGGTTCTCACATACTTACAAATATTGCAAACATAGGTAAATTACCTAATACAACAACAACGCAACGCACACTGGTGCAAATCAATTACTTAAACCAAAAGAGAAGAAAAAAAATATAGCATTACTATGATTACGAATATAATATAAATTATAATTTATAACACTAAAGATTGCCATATGGAGCAGGACCAGCATGTTACCAAGCATATTGAATATAATCATCTAAAGACTATACGCGCCTACTCTTTAATTTTTATCTTGAAAAGAAGACTTATTTTGAAGAAAATTTTGGTGTCTTTTATTTGATTTATACTTACTGAGAATACTTTTATTATGCGTACAGCTAAGGAGTGGAATTCCCTGCCGGAGTCTGTGTTTCCCGATAGCTACAATCTAGGGGTCTTTAAGTCAAGAGTGAATAGGTTACTACTAGGCAAGCGTGCTCCATCGTAGACCACATCTTCGCTTACCATCAGGTGAGATAGTGATCAAGCGCGAGCCTATAATAGATAAAAAAAAAAAAAAAAAAAAAAAAGTTTTCAACAACTAATTGACAAATTTAATCTAAATAATAATGAAAAAAAGCAAACCACATTTTTTTTGTCGTTCAAAATTGGTTCCTGATCCAGAGAAGGTTGTTTAATTCTACAATTTTGTTTTTAATTTAAAGACTTAATTTTTAACACAAAAATAGATAATGTTTGAATATAATTAGTAAATAACTTTTACTTTATCGATCCTTTAAATCCCAGTTATGTTATTATTTCCCAAAAAATAATACATATTATTTATAGCTCGTTTTTTTTCTGAAAGTCGTCCATTCAAGTTTTAGGTAAAAGGTCAAATAACAATGAAGATATTTTAAGCTACATACTCTTGTAGCTCAGCGAACATATTAAATGAAGCCTGACCATAAACTCTAAACGGCAGAGGTCATTCGAGTCTCTAATTTGTAACTTTCCAACAGACGCGGTTCCATTTTAATATTTTACATAAAATACTGTAGCACCTGCTGTTTAAATCTCTTGTTTCATACTGCTGAGTCTGCGTAAAATGTATTCTGTTTTACTTCCTGAGCAAGGATAGAAATAATAATATAATCCTTATTCTTTAGGCTGTAAGTAATGAGGGGAAGATTTGTTTGTTTACTTGATTTGTTATATAAATAGGCGGTGGAAACAAAGGGTGACACATTGATAAAGACGGCTTTTTCTGATCAATTTAAGCAGAAACTACTGTAACACATTAGGAGAGTGATGTAGCAAAATGAGAATTCATCCGGAATCTGGAATTAAACAAACCTGACCGACTGTCCTACCGAATCTAATATTGTACTTTAGCAAAAGTGCTTACATTGTTTGCTAGCCCCATCGCTCGAACGCTTATAAACACTTTACTTTTAACTCTTGAAAACAAGCGGTCCTAGTAAATAGGTCAATAAAGTCTAGAAAGGAGAAAAAACTCGATAATCTAATTATATTTAACCGACGGCAAAATGCTGAGAGTTCAGTCAAGTTATACCTACTTAGAATATATACATCAAGCAGATTGCTAGTACCATTCTGAATAAGATTGCATTAAAGTCGAGCGTTCAATATCGAAATATGCCGACTGCGCAACGTATGTGCCAACCTGCACCTTCCTACAATGTACCAGCAGTTTTTTGCTGAAAATCTTGTTTCTCTCCAAGAAATAATACTGGTTATAAATGCAATTGCATTCAATTTCGTAAAATATCAAAGTTGAATACAAAGATTGCATGATATTGTGGTTGAAATTGAGAAAACGAAGAATAAAGTAAAATACTTCGTTTTTTAATTTATTAGAATAGATTTATCTTACAAATTCTACTTTAGTAAATTAATAATCTCAATCACTTTAACTATTAAATTATAAAATATTTATTTAAAATTTCCAACCTGTAGGAACTTTCCATAAGCTAATAGCCGATTGTTAAAATTACGACCCATTTTAAAACTACAGAATGGTTGGTAATTTCATAAACTAAAATTCCACTCTTGCACTCATTCGGAACTATTAACAACTTCAATAAGCAATCAACATCACACCGCGTTCCAACGCGTAATGAATAGCTACCAACTAATTCTACGTTACCAACATGAAAAGCGTAGTTATAGTTCCACCGACTTGTAAACTACCCTGCCTCCCGCAGGTTGAGTAGAGGACGGCGTTGGCGGGGACCGTCATATTAATTTGAGGCTCCAAATTGACAGGACGCACGCACGGACCGCTCTTTCATATGGACATCGTAAATCAGAGGCGCCTACCGAAATTAAAACTAGGGTCGCAACGTGTATTAATTTGCAGTGCAGCCCGAGCACGCCGGCGTGCGGCCGACGACGTCGACAGATTTCGTGGTATTGTAAGGCTAGAAATTGAGACGAGCCTTACACCTGGCAAGCCTTCCAATATTGTTAGCATAAAATGTGCTGCCCCCAATGACTGTTTGATGTGAATCGTCGAAATTCCGCCAGTTATTTGGCGTACACGGTAAATGAATCAGGAATTTTGTGCAAACAATTCAGATATCTACGTTTTCGTTTGCAGAGAGGACGGTGCAAAAATAAGTTTTATTTTGGCTTCATTGAATTTTATGGTAAATAGAAGTAGATTTGTTTGCGACTACGCACGAATGTGAGGGTATAATCAAATCAACTTTTATTTTATGAAATGCTATAAATCTGTTTTTGCTAAACAGTTTTATTGAACCAGTTTTTAGGGTTTCGTACCCAACGGATAAAAACGGGACCCTATTACTGAGACTCCGCGGTCCGTCTGTCTGTATGTCTGTTTGTCTGTCACCAGGCTGTATCTCATGAACCGTGATAGCTAGACAATTGAAATTATCACAGGTGATGTATTTCTATTGCCGCTATAACAACAAATACTAAAAACAGAATAAAATAAATATTTAAGTGGGGCTCCCATACAACAAACGTGATTTTTGTGCCGTTTTTTTGCGATAATGGTACGGAAACCCTTCGTGCGCGAGTCCGACTCGCACTTGGCTGGTTTTTTTTTATACAGAGTGTGATAAATCTCGAAAATATTTACGTTTCGCTTTATATTCCGTCGATTTTTTTTATAATACCTATAATTAGTTTTAACAGAATTCAGGAAGGATTACAGGCATATAATCTGTCAGTATTTATTATAACGAATCTATTGTAGTGGTGCTTATGTGCTCATTAGCAAATGCTCAGGTAACTTGATCCTTCTCATTACGAATATCGTAGGTACCGGGTCGATGTTCTGTCTCGTATTGCTCTACAAACAATGTCCTGAGAATGTTGCCAGGGACCCCCTCTAGTGAAGTAAGACTCCGAGAGAGCACTCCTGGAAAAATAATCTTGAGATTACATTGGTATCTATATCATAGGAAACGCTCTAGAAGGTCGGATACACGGATTTTATTGGTGAACATCACCAAAGAAATCCGTGTGTTGAGAAAGGCTAGGTTCGTAGTACTCATAATCGACTAGATTGTATGACTAAATGCATGAACGTACATGAAGCAAAAGGAGTATGTAATGGCCGTAGCAGGTGACGTTCCGCAGTGTCTTCCATCACCACCATTTGACTTTTTTTTTCATTTACATTTGACACCACTGAAAGACGTCCACTGCTGGACCAAAGCCACTGATAGTTCTTGTGCGTCTCGCATCCATTGGTATCCCGCAGCGCTAACCAGGTCATCGGTCTACCTATGTATGTATCCTAATTCCATCTTCCAGTCAACATGGTGGGTAAAGTGGCTAACTGGAACGTACTTAAAGTTCAACACTGGTGAAGACATCCCAACTTTGTACCATATAGATCAAACTCATTGTAGTTCCACAAAAAACACTTATCCACTGTGCAAACGCATATTGTGCCACTAGTCAATTCCCCACAAAATAACTCATACACAAACAAGTAAAATTTAATAAAAATAAAAACCCCCGACACATTTTGATTTCATGCTATCTGGTCGTAAACACGCTTCGATTGAGAATCTATTGAACATGTAATTATGACACGACATCTTGTGAAAACATCCCGATTCAAACAGTAAAACGCCCATAACTTTAGAACGGCTGAACCGATTTTCATAAAAACATAGCTAAGAACGCTCTCGATAACAAAACTACCTTACCTACAAAACAAAAAAACCCCTACCGAACACCAAACACCAAAACAAACCAAATCCAAATCATCCGTTTAGGAGCTATAATGCCACAGATAGATACACAAAAACACATATACATAAACACACAGATACACACGACAAACTTACAACACCCCTTGTTCTCCGTCGGATGTTAAAAATGGTTGAAAACACCACAAAATTACCCGCATATGTATTTCAAAAATACTTAATAAATTGTTCGGTTTATTTAGTCAACAGTAATGTTTGCCAATGTGCTGATGGAGTGTTGTTGGCACAGAGCTCATTTGGACCAGGGTTATAATCGTTAGCCATGTTACAAACCGTACGTGAACCGACGGCTTATCGCTGTTGTATCAACTGAATTGTTTATCATTTGGTAACTTTACATTGGTTATAATTTTGAATGGCTGGACGAAATTATGGAGTAAAATTTTATGAAATTTGACGCTTTTTTACACTTCACATAAGTACAAAATAACAATACCTAAGACTCTTCAAGAAAACGTACCATGTCAGTCCACTGATTTTCCTTGAAGAATTTGATAATTGCCCTCTAGGATTATTAAACGCAGCACAGAGACGTTTAAGGAATACATACAACATAGATTCCTAACACCAGAAGGTCATCATCATCATCATCATTATTTCAGCCGAAAGACGTCCACTGCTGGACATAGGCCTCCCCCAGGCGTCGCCACATTGACCGATCCCGTGCGTCTCGCATCCAGCGCCTTCCCGCAACCTTAACCAGGTCATTGGTCCACCTAGTGGGAGGCCTTCCAACATATCGTCTTCCGGTTCGCGGTCACCATTCCAGAACTTTTCGGCCCCAACGGCCATCCGTTCTGCGAGCAATGTGCCCTGCCCACTGCCACTTAAGTTTGGCAATTCTTCGGGCTATGTCGGTAACTTTGGTTCTCCTGCGGATATCATCATTTCTGATGTGACCAGAAGGTACTTATTATTAATAAAAAACCCTAAAATAAAAATACTTCTAAAATAAGCTAAGCCAGTTTACCACACAAGATCCACTCCCAAAATATTATCATCTCGGGTCAGAAAATCTAACTTATTCTCCTAAAATAATACCATATTTCGCAAAGCAAACACTATCAGGCGTATGCACCCATCGTACGTGGCACCAAGAAGATTCCCATTCGTCAAATGGACGGGTTTATTCAAGAGTCCACAGGTGCCCGATAAGAGAAGCCGAGATCACCGCCCGTTCTGAACTTGATGGAATTGCTGTCTTGCTTGCATTGTGCATAATACCATTGAACGTACTCGCTTTTGACCTAGGTACATATGTTTGTTTGGTTTCTAGGTTTTTAATTTTGAGATAAGATAAGATAAGTCTTTATTTGCCTTAAACATGGTATAAAGTTGTTACAGTCAGGTATTAATATAAAGTCCACATGTTTAGCTATACAGGATATGTATCAATTGCATGCAAAATAAATAAGTATTAGTTAATTGCTGTTCAATGTCACAGATAAGGTCAATACAATAATATAATAATTTATCTGAGCATTATCCGCAATGACAAAAGATTATTTTAAATTTATTGTTAAAAAATATCTTTAATGTCATAAAACATATGTTCTTTCAGCCATTTCAATAATCTGTTTTTAAATGAGTTAATATTATATAACAATTTAATTTCTTTTGGAATTCTATTATAAATGCGTATACACATGACTAGGAAACTTTTGGCATACTTGGCTGATTTAGGAGTATCCTGCAATACAAGTCTGCATGGATCTCTAGTTCGAGAGTTAATTTGTTAGGCTTTTTTAAACTAATATATAAATAATTTGTTTGTTACAGATTTGTTTTGTATAGGCATTTTAAGTGGGCTATTTTTCAATATCCGGGTTGATTTATTGTCTTTGGTATCGGGTTGTTTATGAATAATCCACTTCATAAAAATCTTATGTTTATTCATTTACTTTCAGACAACTAGCAACCTAAGCTGTTGGGTATATAAGTGCAAAATTGTGCCCAAAAATTCCTTATACAACAAATATAGATAGAGAAAGACAGAGGATTGAAAATTGATGAAAATTTATCCTCTAAGAGGGGAAAATAAGAGATTAAAGTTTGTATGGAATTCCCAACGGGAACATGGATAGTCAAAAATAAAAATTTACAAATTATTATGGTAAGAGAACATCTAAGTATTTGGTACCTAAAGTGTTTAACAAAATAGATTTATTAAGAGAAAATTAAAAAATTAGTAAAGGAGCAATTAAGACAAAATTAAAAAACATTATACAGGATAGCAAACAGAACTAAATGTTTACATAAGATTAAACCATAACAGTATATAATATATAAGTAGTTGATTTGTAAGTAAGGTGGTGCATTGTGATGTAAAAGAGCGCCTCTCGCCATCAAACGTAAAAGTTTGGCGAGTTTAGAATTAAGTAACACCTCTGTATTAAAATTTTATTCATCATCATCATCTGCCTAACCTTTTTCCCAATTATTGTTGGGGTCGGCTTCCAGTCTGTATTAAAATTTCATATAAAAAAAAAAAAAAAAAAATACAATTTAAAAGTCTCGTAGCATTCTCGTAAAATATCGTAGCACTCTCGTAGCAAGCCTACGAAAACTCGTAGCAAACATTCACAAACGCAATGCATCAAAACTTTCTAAAATTTCTAATCAACTAATGCATCAACAAAGTCATTGTACCAACCAAACTCATATAACAAACTTGTATATAATGCAATCACAAGTCTTTACAAGAAGTCCATTCCCGTATCCCGTACACACGAGTTCCCTTATAGCAAGAAGTTTGAATGAGGGTATCTCGCATCGACGCACTGACAGCAACAATCACGCAAGTAAAACGTCATTACGAAGACTGATACGTTGCCTTATTACGTGTGCTGTTGCTATTGCTAACGAATATTACCGAGAACTTTCGTGTGTTGATGGCGTTGTGTGTAAAGTTAAGAATATAGGTACTAAGAAAAATGTGTCCCCAACAAGAGTAAAAATTAAAAAAACTGGCCAAGTGCGAGTCGGACTTGCACACAAAGGGTTCCGTACCATTATCGCAAAACACTGCAAAAAAATCACGTTTGTTGTATGGGAGCCCCCCTTAATTTATTTTAATTTAATTTAACAATTATTATGTTTTGAAGTGAATATACAACTAAACATTCTGTGAATATTTCAAGCGTCTACCTGTTGCCGTTATTAATATCGAGCAAAAAACGGCCAAAAAATCACGTTTGTTGTATGGGAGCCCTCCTTAAATATTTATTTTATACTGTGTTTTTATTATAGTATTTGTTGTTATAGCGGCAATAGAAATACATTATCTGTGAAAATTTCAACTGTCTAGCTATCACGGTTCTTGAGATACGGCTGTATCTCAAGAACCGTGATAGCTAGACAGTTGAAATTGACCAGGCTTGGTGACAGACGGACAGACAGACAAACAGACAGACGGATCGCGAAGTCTTAGTAATAGGGTCCCGTTTTTACCCTTTGCGTACGGAACCCTAAAAAAAAAATACTCAAATAATAGCAGTGTCTGCTTTGGACTTTTGTGCGAATAAGCTTGATGGAAATCAGATTATTGAGTTATTTCATCTGGAATTTCTTAGTGTGGCCAGTTTATAGCAATAGAACTGCTACCTATCTGGCTAAATTTGATTGTACTATTGGTACACTATACTTCTAACTATCACACAAAGGTTGTCTGTAAGAGATTGCCCTGTGCGATAAGACCGTCCATTGTACACTTATCTTTATAAATGTTTTGTCCTGTAATTATTTCAGTGACTTGGTGAATCCTAGGATTTACTTTACTTCAGGCTTTTACAGTAACATATATCTATTTGAAGCCCACTCTATCCAGGCACTCGACAAAAACTGCACTTTTGTCCGCTGGTCGGTTATAAACAAGCGACCGGGATTTGGGCAGGCGTCGGTCGCCATGACGGACTGCCCTATTCTTTTCCCTTAGGCTTATAGTCACACGGTTTTTTACAGCTACCTGCTTTCTCACCGAATTTTGCGTGGTACCAACACAATGGGTATTTCCGGTAGTTGGACTGGGAGTGGCTCGAACGGGAATTGCTGCGATCACGACTTTCGGATCGGAATCTTCGGGACTTCGACCGTGACATTCTGTCCAACCTGGTTGTCAGCTTGAGATAGGAGCCTTTTTGGTCTCGCACGGGGTTTTTTATTTTGACTATTGTGTAATTTTTATGCTTATTTCTCGTGTCTCCTGTGCGTGTCACAAATAAATATGTTTCTTTCTTTCTTTCTTCTGCACCTGGCGTGTGAGTTCCGCTACTTGACAGCTTAACTCCGGGGCAGGCCCTGATGTTGTGGCTGCTGCTACTTGCGGGCTGGGGGCTGCGATGTCGTGGATGCGATCAGCCAGCTCTGCGACCTCGTCTAGAGTGGCCTTTGACTGCGAGGCTACGATGGCCTGGATATTATTCGGCAGGCGGCTGGACCACATGGTGCGTAGAAAGTCCTCCGGGACATCTGGTCCTGCCAGATGCTGGATATGGCGCAAGAATTGAGAGGGCTTTAGGTCACCCAGCTCCTCACGCGTGACCAGCTGCAGGATCTTCTTCTCCTTGGACGCAGAGAGGCGCCTTATGAGCTCCGACTTCAGTCGCTCGTACTTATTGGGTGCCGGAGGACCAGATATGATGTCCTCCACCTCCGATGCGTAAATGGGATTCAACTGCCCCAAAGCATGATGGAATTTGGTGGTATCGGCAGTTATGTTGGCCAGAAAAAAATGGCTTTCCAGCTGGTGAAACCACAAAGCCGGTTTCTCCGGGTAAAAAGGAGGTACTCGTATGCCAACTCGCTGGATGTCATGCGATGTTCTAGGTGGCAAGTTGGCGACGCCATCTTGTGTGTCTTTCGGCTCGGTCAGCATATTTCGTGTTCGTCGGGGTCACCAATGAAGCGGTAAGGGTTGCAATAAATAAGCAAACACACATAGTTTATAAAGTTCACAGGACACAGATAACACGATAGAAGGTGAAATGAAAAGCACAGCAAGAAAGCGATAGGCACAGTTAGGAGTTACACACTATATGGCACGTCTAGATGCCTTAAGAACTAAACCCTAGGTATCTAAGGTTGAACGTTTACCGAGTACCAGTGCGAGCGACGTGCGCATGTGACTGCTGAAGATTCTCGACTGTTGGTCTCCCCGAGCGCTGCGAGTTAGAAAAGGATAGCTAGACAAAGCGCGCGCGCTCGCTCTGGTAACCGGTTTGCTTTCCACATAGCTACATAAAAAATACCTAATAACAAAATTATCTGTTTGTACAGATGTCTTAATTTTTATTTTAATGCTTTATGAATCTTATATAATATTAGGTTATAATTAAGTTTTTAGGTGTATATTAGAATAGATTGAAGTGTTTAAATCATATAGTTTTATAAGTAATGTATAAATTAATGTAAATACTACTATTTCTTTGTTTGTAATATAATACTAATTTAATATACTGAAAATAACTTATAAATAATATAAATTGAAGAAGTAGCTACGCTACACCCGTACCCGTAGACAGAACCATAAAATCTTTAAATATTTTTAGTTAGTGGCTCCATTGCCACTAGATTTGCTAAAACGTCACCATGCCGTGGTTACATATGTACTCACATACAACGACACTACAGCCGTTACCACGTTTTATTACCCAGTTCAGAAAAATAAACTTTCATTCAAAAATAAACAACATTCGTTTCAAACCATAGTTTTTAGGGTTCCGTACCCAAAGAGTAAAAACGAGACCCTATTATTGAGACTTCGCGGTCCGTCTGTCTGTCTGTCTGTCACCAGGCTGTATCTCATGAACCGTGATAGCTACACAGTTGAAATTTTCACAGATGATGTATTTCTGTTGCCGCTATAACAACAAATACTAAAAACAGAATAAAATAAATATTTAAGTAGGGCTCCCATACAACAAACATGTTTTTTTGCAGTTTTTTGCGATAATGGTACGGAACCCTTCGTGTGCGAGTCCGACTCGCACTTGGCCGGTTTTTTTTTAGAAATACACAAAACAATAAAATACTCTTGCGCTTGCAGAACTACGATGTATGGAATTTTTATATATAAGTGCACCCGGCGGTTTCGCTCGAACTGAGATGCCATTGGGAACTGTGTATGTATTTTTGGTATAGTTAAGTATCATATGTCTCTCAAATTTGCAACTGGAGCAATAATTCCAGAGCTCCTTTTACAAATTAAGGTCACAAATTACAAAAAATATTTACTTAAAAATTTCCTAATTTGAGAAATTATGAACTCAGAATTACGGTATACCAGGAATTGTACTGTAAAAAATTAGTACATAGATACTTTGAGGAAGCTGAAAGTAAGAGTTTTTAGCTTCCTGATAATGTCGAGTACTCTGAGAGGATATTATCAATTGTGTGTTTTGTGTGTCAAGGAAGTTAATGGGTCAAAAACCTAGCGTCTGTGAAAATTGCAACATGATTCCATGTTTATTTATTTATTCAGGTTATCTTACAATTGTTTACACATTACATTCCATATAAGTACACGATATACATTTATAAGTGCAACAATTATTTACAAGCTAACACCGCATGCACTTATTTGTTTTGATAATAAATATAAATTATTGCAATTAATTAATTAAGGAAAATTAATGATAAAAAATAATTTACGACTAAGCATACATTGAGAAATTAAAATCGATATTAAGATAATAAATTAAAAATATTGTATTGTTTGATAATAAACTAGCAGATGAATAAATTAACTTAACTAAGATTAAATATAAGATTTACATTAGATAATAATTAAAAAATAAATAACATTAAATTAGTATATAAATTAATATTGATAAATAAATTGGCAAGTTGTTGTTATTATCAGACAGAATACATTCAGCTTCTATTGCTCTCTACTGAAGAATTACGAGGAGAACCCCCAAAACTATGCGATAAGGCTAAGCAACGAGAGAGAAAGAAAGATAAACCGATTTCAAAAGCAAAACACTAAAAAAAACCCGCCTGCTTAAAAAGCAAACTAAAAAGACGTAAACAAGAAGAAAATCATGTTGTGCAGTCGGAGGATACATCTCGTAAGTCAGCCAGCTCGCGAATATGTATCCTCCGACTGCACAACATAATTTTCTTCTTGTTTATGTCTTTTTAGTTCGCTTTTTAAGCAGGCGGGTTTTTTGATTTTTTGAATTAACTTTTTAATTTATTAAAGAAAGATAGAAAGAAAGAAAACATTTTTATTTGTGACCCGCACAGGAGACACGAGACTTACTTTTACTTTTTAGTTAAAATATTTTTTCGAATTAGGTACATTTAAACATATAAGTGTTATATATTTTTGAAATCTCCTCTAAAAACCCTTCATTTTGATACCCCACTAGATGGGAACGGAAGAAAAAAAAAATTGCAAACCCCACAATATGGCGCCCAAAATCTGCCATGTTCCTTTTTTTTTAAAGGCACTTAGCTAAGAACACTTGGGCGGTCAAGACCTATCTAACGATGTCTTAATTATAAAAATCCGCCAAGTGGTTTGAGAGATATGAGGTAATAAAGAATATTACATACTTCAAACATACAAGATACGTGTGAAACACATAACCCTTTCCTTGCAGCCGGGTAAAAAGTGCAAAATAACTTTCGTTTTAGCAGTCGGTGTCTTTGGTACCTCTGGTTTTTATCATTTTTCGACACCGACTTCCGAAACGATAGGTATTTCTCACTTTTTAGTGTTTTGCTTATGAAGTCAGTTAATTTTTTTGTGAAAATGTTTTTATTTCTCCATTTTTAGTTTTAGTACACCATCACTAAACACATTCGTGCTGTTTGTCTCCTTATCTTGAAAACTGCTTGACTGATTCTGATAAAAATTACATGATTCCCTAAGTTGAGAGATACTCAATCTAACACAAAATAAAAGTATGATCACGATCCGATAAGTAGTTTCGGCGAAATGCGTGGACCAACAAACATACATATACTTGTGAAATTTAGCACAAATGTTTAGAATTATAAGTGGGCCATAGAATAACATATGTGAATATTGTGCAGTTTTAACAATATTACATACATACGTGTCGAATTAATGACCTCCTTTTTTTTGAAGTCGGTATAAAAAGAAAGAGAGAGGCAATTTTCTTCTTTTAATTTACTATCTTTAGTAGCCAAGATATTCAAGACGAGAAAGGGGTACAGCCACAATGATCTTCATCAATTATTTGAATATTTTAAGTGTGAATATTAAGAATATAATATGTATTTCTACTAGCACCATAAAAGTCGAAAATTATCCCACAGAAACGTACTATCGGAATAAAAGTATCCTACGTCTTAGTCCAGGCCATGGTTCAAATGGTGTTCCAAATTCATGTTCTGCGGAAGTGTGATTGATTAATAAACGTACAGACAGACACAGTAGGTACGAGTAAGATAGTATGCCACTCAATAGCAATAGTATCCGTCCACACGCAATACCACCGTGCCTATGATTAATTCCGAGCGACCGGGTGACTCGTGCTCAATCGCCATCTGCCCTTATTAATTGCCTTGTCAGGCGTAATCGTGTGTCCTCGCTTTACCGTCCTTCTTGATCCACGCTTACGCAACCTGATAAAATTGTTTATCTACACTCACAACGTAATGTTCCAAATACGAATTCGAAAAATATTGTATAAACACGTACTTTATATTCGTGGATTGGTAAAATTTAAAAAAAAAACCATTATAGTTCAACATTTTCCTTCGATTTTCAAACAACTGCATCATAAAATAACTTTTTAATTTTTATAGCACACTTTTACTTTTTAATTTTCTGGCGCGTATGGGCTCATGTCATTGTCAGTTGTCTGTGGATGCGCGCGCTGCGCAATGAGAATCTAAATTGCCCGCCATACCATACCACATATTTTTTCCCTTTCCACTTTTGTTTTATTTCAACTGTATGAGTGAAGATAAAGTAGTGTATGCAATAGCATATAATTAGGTATTAAAACACTCGCGTAATATTATTATCAAATTCGGCTTCGCCTCATTTGATAAACCTACGCTCGTGTTTTAATAACCCCTATTATATGACCATTGCATAAACTACTATTTCGGCATAGCTGCTGTTACAATCCGGTAAATAGATTTTGTAGAGAGACATTGCCTTTATGCTTTCTGGCAGCCTGTGATTAAACATGTCATGGGATGGACTTCGTATGCTGTTTGGTGTATTTGCAGTGCTTGGGTTTGTTTGGGTGATATCATTTTTACCCGACTGCCGAAGGAAGGTAATGTGTTTATCAGTCTATGTATGTATCTATGTTTGTTCCTATGTGGCGTTCTAGAGACCAAACGCGTTGGCCGATTTTGATGATTCTTACGTCAATCGATTCGTCTTAATCTTGCGAGTGTCACTGGCTACATTAAAATTGGAAAATACAAAAATGGCGGATTTTGGGTGCCATCTTGCGGGGATTTTTTAAAAAAATCAAAAAACCCGACTGCTTAAAAAGCAAACTAAAAAGACGTAAACAAGAAGAAAATCATGCTGTGCAGTCGGAGGATACTTCTGGTTATGGTCAGCCAGCACGCGAATATGTATCCTCCGACTGCACAGCATGATTTTCTTCTTGTTTACGTCTTTTTAGTTTGCTTTTTAAGCAGTCGGGTTTTTTGATTTTTTTAATTAACTTTTTTTTTTGATGTTTAGAAATAGACGTTGAAACAAATAGAGAGGATTCATGCATTGATATAATAAACTTGAAATTGCTCCATAATTATCCATATAGCCTTTACTGCTGCAGCGGTTTGAGAATTTGTTGTTTAATTTTGGCATGGCAACTGATCAGGAAAAAATATTGTTTAATTAAATAAGTAGGTAAATTAATACACACATAATTAATTTTAACAAAACTCGTTCATCACCAACAACGTTAGTCACCCTAAAATTTTAATATCTATAACCCTTGAAAGCCCATCAATCACGCATTACTCTCAGGCTATTAATCTCGAGATCACGCCTCACCTATTACTACCTAATTATATCCGTTAGACTTGTATTTAGGTGAACATATCGTACATAACGTTCGTTTTGACTAATGACATGTGCAAGGCAGATCAACAGATGACAAGCAATTACGAGAATTAATTGCAGCCGGCTCGACCACCCGACAGGCACTGTGACCCTTCAATGAATCCTTACCGTGTCCTGCTTGACAGAACTCAAATAAATTGATTGGGCTCTCCATCGTTATGTACATCCTTACTGATGTTATAAATGGGAATATCAGAAGTGGTTTTATCTGTCTCTTGGGTAAGTATAATTTCAAACATAATATTTTAGTTTGGTAAATTATAGCAGAGCTTAGGTAATACCTGAAAAATACCAGAAAGAGCCATAATAGGCTGACCTAAAATAAATGATTTTCAGAGTATAACTATCATGATGATTATTATTCTGAAAATTTCAATTAATAATAACACGTATATTTTATTATATTATACAATTAATAATTATTATGCATGCCAGTTATTACACAGATGAGCAATGTCATTATTTGTTAACATACTTTATTCAGCAGTGGTGGCCCAGTGGTATCGGCCGCGACTTACAAGTTGTAGGTCGTGGGTTCGAGCCCAGGCAGGCGCTTTACTTTGTGTAAATTATTTCATCACCGCTGCTCTCAAAACGGTGAAGGAAAACATCGTGAGGAAACCGGCATGTCCTAGAACCAAAAATTCTATAACATGTGACATCCACCAACCCGCACTGGGCCCGCGTGGTGGATTAAGGCCCATTCCCTCTCACAGAGAGGAGGCCTGTGTCCCAGCAGTGGGAACTTTAATAGGCTGATGATGATGATATGATACTTTATTCAAGATGCTTTAAAACACAGTACAGCATCATTTTAAATTGATTGCCCTTCACGCACTTAATATTTTAATGGACAGACTCCATCTTAGAGGAATCTAGGAACACGGCAGTGTGTCAGCCAAGTTCGCGGAGCAGAATGTCGACGCACCGGCCGAGGGTTATATTACACGAACCATTTCGGCCTACTTTTAACCCCCCATAACTTCAAATCTATTAAACCTACACAATTGCAATTTTATGTGTCTAGAAGTCAACAGGTACTTGACTAAGATGTACTGAAACTTAAAGATTGGGTAAGTAATAACTTGCCTAGCTGTGTATGGCAAAGATTATAGCAAAATTTCTTTTAAAGCAACTGAATAATGTTGTTCTTGAACTTGGCACACAGTTTATTTATTTAAATTTATTTATTAGACCTGTCTTACTGTATGAATCTAAATGTTGGGCTGGGAAAAAAATGGATGAATAGAGATTGCATGTAGCAGAGATGAGAATGTTAAGATGGATGTGCGGAGTGACGAGAATGGATAAAGTTAGAAATGAGTATATTAGAGAAAGTTAGAAAATGGCGCCAGTGACAAAAAAGTTGAAAGGGAACCATTAGTCCTGGTATGATCATGTGATGAGGAGGGATGAAACGCATGTTACTAAAAGAGTTATGAATATTTATTTGGATGGATGGAGAGGTAGGGGACGGCCAAAGAAAAGATGGATGGACTATGTGAGGAGTGATATGATATAAAAGGGAGTCAGTGGTTGCATGACGGTATGAATGAACAAAACGTGTTGCGCCGATCCCAAGTAACAAGGGACAAGGGCAGGAAGATGGTGATATTTATTTATCAACACACTTTATGTCACAAATATCAGTGCTAGGAATATTGTTCTAGGAAATCCTGTATCACAAGAGGCTTTCAATTAGGTTTTCTATTTCCTCATAACTGACACCGTCCAGCCACTGTGTAACCCTTTTCTTGAATTGGAAGTTGGTTAGGTGTTTAAGGTGTTTCATACCCATATCTTTACCGATGTTGTTGTATAGTCTTCGTTCAAGATAGAGATAGTGTCTCTCAGCGTAGACGCTCTCAGTCCTTTCAACTGCTTGCACCCGTCTCTCCGCGAGATTGGCAACCCAGGAACGACGTATCGGTGGTATCGGGGCAGGCATTAGGATATAAACATCTTACTTATTTTATTAGCGAAGCCGTTATCAAGAACTTGGCGTTCTTACATATTTTTGTTTTGTGTAGGATATAATATACATATTGTTATTACCCTGATTCTCCCGCCCGCGCCCCTAGGTAAGGCTCGAAATTTTACCACGGTAAGCTTAGTGTTTTTATGCGGACATCGGATCCTTGCTGGTAATTATGTATTGGAGATATGTATTCCCACACTCCCTTAGTACGGTGAACATTGAGGTTCGGTAGATAGCGGATTGTTAGCGATATTTTACAAAAATTAATTTTATTTATGCATCTCGTCGTATCCGAATGATAAGAAATACATAGATAATCAAGAGTTAATTAAAACGTTTACTTCTAATGACGATGAAATTATAATTATTGAATAAAAAGACTTTGATATCAAAAACTTTAACATAGTCTTATTGTAAAAGTATGACCACACGATTATTGATGTTTTCAACAATTTAGTAAAAACTCACTTTCTAAACTATATTTTCTCATTTCATACCCTGATACTCCGTACACAACAAATGCGCGAAAAAATGTTATCAGACCAAGAACGTTCCACAGGCTCGCACATAATTCATCCCAAGGTGTTAATTATCAATAAATCTTAAGTTGAACATTTACGACCCAATTTACGTCTATATAACTTCATACACCCAACTACATAATATACAAGTTAAGTCTATATTACACCCGCTCTCGCTCCGCCCATGCTTAAGGGCTTCGTTTGCGGAATTACAGTCAAAATCAATTATGTGGCCAGGTACTTATACATGCCATTAGAAGCACTTTATCTCTTTAGGTATTCAAAACGATGGTTCGAAAAAAAAAAGGAAATTTCGAATTTATTTCAGAGAAAAAATGTCTTAGCCGGCGAGGTGATAGGAAAAAATAGTAAAACTCAAGTTGATTTTCCTAAAAATATAGCGTAACAGACTTCTGTTTTTTCTACCAACGTAATCTGTATTGGAATTTGGGTTTTGAGACTAAGGTATATTATTAGGAGATTTACCTACTTTTTGTATTTTTTAGGGCCTTTGGTTTTGTGACGACTCGACCGATTTCTTTCTCATGGTTTTGGAGATTGACGAAAGCGTTTGCCATTTTGAATTAAATACAGCAATGCTAAGAGTACCATTACTCTCACTCTCACTTTCTCTCACATATTTTGCTAAAATTTTGCCATTGTGCATATCTTGTGGAGGGGCCGAGAAATAATTCGGACACTTCGATCCATTGGGATCTATTGGACATTCTGCATAACTTCATAATCTTCATAAGTGTTTCACACTTGTTTGAGTATTTTTAAACTGTAAAGCTAAAAATCTGTTAAAGTTTGGAATTAAAATAGTATTTGGCACGTTCGGCTAATGCCTACAACTAACTACATTTTCTGCATGTCCAAAATCCATTGTTTTATTTCCCTAGAACCAATAACATCATCAAAGGCTCATCAACACCTCATTAACTTATTATTAAACGTAAAATGATACACAATAACACTGAAACCACTAATAGGGCATTAATCGCAACGACATTGGATATGCATTGTTTAGATTGTCACATTGAAATAATGTCGCTTGACAATACTGTTATAAACTGGGCTGTCAGCGGCAATTACCTTTATTGTAACTAATGGGTAAACAATTATGTGACTATATGGCGCCGCCTGGAGTCGCTTCTCATTTATGTGGTCTAACAAGGAAGATGAGAAGTGTTGGACACTGCAGCGTCAATGAAAGGCGAGGGTTAGCGACACACTGATTTATTGAACTAAGATATTAATCTACCCACCACCATACAAATATCATACCCGCAGTCATGATAACAACGGTACATTTCTCCCCTTTAAGCTTAGCATAATCTAAATAAAAACATGAATGTTTAGTAAGCATGAAATACATGTAACAAGCAGGTTATCTAGTGACTCCTGGTCGAGCCCGATTGTAAGCTCGCACAGCACGAGCAGATGCATCTGACGGTGGTGGTGGTGTCTCCAGCCCGGATGCCGCTTCAGAACCAGTGGTCTGTGACTTCTCACCAACGCCGTCAGACGCGTCCTCGAATGTGTCCTCCGCCTCCTCACGGACCGAAGGAATTTCTCTTTCTGAAGATAAATCTTTATTCTCGGCAACTATACTAGTCCGAGATAACGAGTGGCGATTCTTGTTATGTACAGGTAAGATTTGGTCGACATGTCTACGCCACCCGACTCCACGACCAACGTCTACTTTGTACGAGACCGGTCCAGTCTGGTCGACTATAGTTCCCGACAACCACTTGTCCCCCCTCGCGGTGTAGTCGCGGGCCAGCACCGCGTCGCCCGGCGCCAGCGAGCGCGTTGTGCCGCCCGCAGCGGCCACTTGTCGCTCCTGCGTGCGTCGCACTACCGCCGATACGTCGGGCCGAAGTGCGTCAAGGCGCCCGCGGAGCCTACGCCCTTGCAACGCCACCGCAGGGGAGACACCAGTGGTTGCATGTTGGCAGTTACGATACTGGAATAAGAATTTGCAAAGTGCCGTGGCGACGTCCTCGCCCTCGTACAAAGCACGTTTGATCGCTTTCTTTACGGTTTTTACCGCATTTTCTGCTGCACCGTTTCCTTGCGGTCGGTAAGGAGCTGTGGTCACGTGTTTTATACAATTTTTCTTGCAATATGTTTTAAATTCATGTGAGAAAAATGGTGGGCCGTTGTCAGTGACGAGTAATGACGGTAAACCGAACCGAGCAAAAATTGTTCTCATGGCTGTGATAGTTGCCTGCGCGTCCGTCCTACTCATTGCAATAGCTTCTATCCATTTCGAGTTTGCGTCCACCATAATTAAATACCGTTTTCCCCCACAATCCCCAAAGTCTGCATGTACTCGCTGCCACGGATGCAGCGGAAACTCCCAGGGGTGTAGCGGCGCGTGCGGCGGCGCGTCGCGCACGGCGCGGCACGCTGTGCACGCGCGACATACCTCCTCTATGTCCCTATCTAAACTGGGCCAATATACATAATTCCTTGACAAATTCTTCATTTTATTCATTCCTAAGTGCCCATCGTGAATTTCATCTAAAATAAGTTTTTGTAATGCGTTCGGTATAACGATCCTGTATTTATAGATAAGACAACCCAATTCTGTAGCTAAATCCTGTTTCCTTGCAAAATATGGTTTCTCTGTATCCGACACTGTCAACGGCCAACCAAATGTGACGTAACCTTTAACCTTGCATAATAATGTATCTTTCTCTGTCTCCTTAGCAATATCCTTAAAGCTAATTGGAATTGTTTCCTCTATTAAATTTATGTAAGTGATTGCGTCCACTAAGCGACCCTCCTGAGGCAGCGGTAGCCTCGATAAAGCATCGGCCGGCCCATTGTCAGCCGAGCGGACAAATTCAACAGTGAAGTCGTATGCGGCCAGGCGTGCCGCCCACCGCTGCAGCCGGCTGGCAGCGGTCTGTGGAATTCCACCCTTAGCACCGAAAATGTGCGTCAACGGCTGATGGTCCGTACGTAATATAAAACTTCTACCGAACAAGTATTGATGGTGCTTTGTTATACCAAACAATATCGCGAGCGCCTCTTTATCGAGTTGACTGTAATTTCGCTCAGCCGCGTTTAGTGTGCGGGACACACAGCTAACCGGGCGCTCACTGCCATCGGAGTAGCGGTGGGCCAACACTGCGCCTAGCCCATACGCACTACTGTCCACCGCGAGCACGAGCGGCCGCCCCTCCTCGTAATGTGCTAACACTTGGTCGCCCAGGAGAACACGCTTAGCATCTTTAAACGCCTGCTCACAACTAGCATCCCATTTCCAGCGCACATCTTTTTTCAGTAAATTATGTAAAGGATATAACAATGTGCTCAAATTACTAATGAATTTGCCGTAATAATTTAACATTCCTAAAAAACTTTTTAGTTGAGTTATGTTTTCCGGTGTGGGTGCGCTGGAAATAGCATCCAATTTGGCAGTGTCTGGCCGTAAACCCATTTTGTCAATCACAAAACCTAAGTATCTTACGCTGTCTTGTAAAAAACTACACTTACTTAACTTAACTGTTAAGCCCATGTTGCGCAACCTATCGAGTACAGCTCGTAAATTACTAATGTGTTCTTTGTCATTAGCCCCCGTTGTGCAAATATCATCCAGAAAAACAACACAACCCGGAATACCACGTAGTGTTTCCTCCATTAGTTTCTGGAACTTCTCGGGTATGCACGCTAGTCCGTACGGCGTACGACGGTAGGCATATGTCCCGAGGTGAGTTGTAATTGCTGTGTAGGGTTGTGAGTCCTCTGTTAATAAACACTGTTCGTAAGCATGAGTGAGATCTATTTTCGTAAATTTTTCTCCTCCGCTTAAGTTCGCGAATAACTCATCAATGCGGGGCAAGGGATAATAATCACGCTTGAGTTTTGGATTAATAGTAATTTTATAATCCCCACAAATGCGTATGTCTCCATTTTTTTTAACAACCGGCACAATGGGCGTTCCGTAGTCAGAATAGTCGACGCGGTATATGGAGCCGTCGGACTCTAGTCGCGTCAGCTCACGCTCGACGCGGGCGCGCAACGCCAGCGGCACGGGCCGCGCACGCACGTACACAGGTTCATCGTTAGTCAGCTGTAGTCGAATGGCTCGCTTACAAGTACCTAACTTTTCCGTAAACACCTCCGGAAATTCAGCACATAAGCGGTTCACGAATCCATCGTCGGTTATTTTATACAAATTTATTTGTGTTACTTTCAAGGCACGCAGCCAATCTCGTCCCAGTAATGGACACGCTCCGTTTTTAATTACATACAGCGGCAAGGATTTTACTTCTACATCTCGTAACCTAACTCGGACTTCTATATAACCGAGCGATTCGATGCATGAACCAGCATAGCTACGTAACATCAAATTATCAGGCTTAATTATTTTATGTGAAAATTTGCGGGTATACATGTCTTCATTAATTGCCGAAATACGACTACCAGTGTCGATTTCGCACTTGGTCTCAAAGTTATCTATGATTACGTTTATAAAGTACGGTTTATTATCTTTACCTCTAGCAACAATATTAAACATATCGTCCGAATCGTCCTCACCACTCATATAATTTTGCCGACTGTCTACCCGGTTGCCACTACCTTTCACTGATTTGCACATCACTCGTAAATGGCCTCTTTGTTGACACTCGTCACAATTATAATTTACGTAACGGCACCTGTCCGCGCGATGCGCCTTACCGCAACGCCAGCATGCTGGCGCAGCAGCCGCGCCGCTCAACGGTGTGCCCGCCGCGCCTACCGCGCCGGCCGGGCCAGCCGCACCGCCTGCGCCAGCCGAAGTGCGCGAGCCGCGGGCGCGTCCTCGGCCCCCGCGTGTGTAATGCAGGTCTTCACCTGCCTCGCCGCCAGCACCTGAGGTCGTCGTCGGCACCGTGCTGCCGCTCACCTCCGCGTGCTTCTCTGCAGCCTCCAGTGCTAGTGCTAACTCCACTGCCTCCTTGTATTCTATTTTCCTTTCGGCAAATATTCTAGAACGCATGGCGTCATTTGTCAAACCCGAAACAAATTGATCTCTAAGGTTTTCTTCGAGCGTAGAACACTTTTTACATTTGCCAAAATTACAAGTTGCTGCCAGATGTTTTAGCGCCTGTAAATATTCCATTAAGGGTTCGCCGGTCCGTTGTCTCCGCAGCCGGAACACGTGGCGCTCGGCGATCTCAGATCGCTGCGGTTCCAAATGATCGGTAACTAGCTTCACCAATGTCTCGTAGGATTTGTCCTCGGGAAAGTCAGGGGAACACAGATCACACATCAATGAATATGTGGCTTCGCCTACGATTGTTATTAACATCGGCACCTTTAGGTTATCTTTTACGTCGTTCAGTAAAATATATTGATTAACCCGGCGTATATAAGCAGGCCATTGTTTGGAACTGATATTGAACGGTTCTAACTTTCCGATTGGCATCTTAATAACAGTTGGTATAATCGATCGACTTCACTTCACTCTTAATACAGACGCAAAAACTACTAATTAGTTCCGTCTTAGATTGTAAAATGTCTAAGAATCCCGTACTCGTCGCCAATGCAGCGTCAATGAAAGGCGAGGGTTAGCGACACACTGATTTATTGAACTAAGATATTAATCTACCCACCACCATACAAATATCATACCCGCAGTCATGATAACAACGGTACAGACACAAGCTGAAATCAAGGCGTGCAAAACATAAATCAAAGTCGTGCATTAATTTTTCCTTAACAATAATAATTTTAAAGCATTATTGTCACATTGAGATAATGTCGCTTGACAACACTGATGTAAACTGGGCTGTCAGCGGCAATTACCTTTATTAAAATTACAAACAATATTGTGACTTATATGGGCGATAAATAGTTCTGGCATAGGGAGAAGCTACTCTTCATCATTCCTCTTCTTTTGAGCCAGGAAAAGAAGACATAAACACAGAAATGTTATTTCCCATTTTTACTTATATTTATTTTGAAAGTACTTAGAACTTTAGCTTTTACCTGTAACACGGTAATTAATGAGTGTGACTGCTCAATGCGAAATCTTCCAACCGCAATCATTTAGATTATTTCGTTTTCAAGAGACTTTTATTTATTGTATACCAATTTTTTTTATTATGGCAACATTTCCTGTTATACCTATAAAAAAATTACATACATAAATGACGTTTAAAATCTTTTCAAATTTTCTTCAACGAAGAAAAAAATTTAGTTTTTTTTTTTATGGTAGTCAGATTATCCCGACACAGCCAACTTTTGAACCGCGACGCAAATTGCAGCTCCAGTATGGGACACCTGTGTCGCAATCTCTGTCGCCCTGCTCTCGAGGAGAAAGATTTACAAAAAAGAACTGGCTGGAAAACAAAAAGAAACGTGGGTGGTTCGTGGAAAATAGCTTTACAACCCTCGACAAAGTTTATTCTTGAAGAATGCGTGGGTTTTTGTCGTTAGAGGCACTACTCGTGAAAACATGCATATTAAAAAAAATATTTTTTGCATTTTTAAGAAACCTGAAATAAACAAACTTAATATAAAATAAAAACATGCTATACTTAATGTAAAACAAAAACCTTTTTGCAAAAAAAACTACCAACTTCCAAATAAAAAACTCTTTGGTAGGTACCAACTTTTTGCGTTGTGGACACCGACTTCCAAAAATAAAGTTATTTTTCACTTTGTAGTTTTTTATTTGGAAGTCGGTAGTTTTTTTTGCAAAAAAGTATATTTTTATTTTTCACTTTTTATTTGTACTTTTTTGTTGTATCTGACACGTCTTGCCAAGGGGTATCGTGTTACCCAGTTACTGGGTTGTGGAGGTCAGATAGGCAGTCGCTCCATGTAAAACACTAGTACTCAGCTGAATCCGGTAAGACTGGCAGCCGACCCCAACAATTATTGGAAAAAGGCTAGGCAGATGATGATGAGTTGTACCTACCTAATAGGCAAGTTGTTTACGGTACCTAAAACGCCAGAATAGATTACCTGAATATCATGAAACTTGCACATAACCGGTGAAATGAGAGATCTGCGTACCCCTTAAGAGCGTACTGGCGTGATGTTATGTTATGAAATGGTATAAACAATGAACAGACATGCGATTGCAGCAATCCCGAGAGGTATGCCGTTATTTATTGAAGAGTTCTGTTGTATATCTTCGAAGTCCTTAATCAGATGTTCACCAAATTAAAATGAACCAATTTGGGAACATACTATTTCAAACAAAAAAGAATTTTAAAAATCGGTCTCCAAATGACGGAGATATCGGTGAACATACATACATACCTACATGAAGTTGAACATAGAACCTCCTCCTTTTTGGTAAGTCGGTTAAAAATTACGAAACAAACGTGTTCAAAATTTTAGGTCAATCAAACACCGGGAAGTGGGTCTAATATTTCTTGCACGCTTTGATTTCCTACACACAAACACTAATATGACACTAAATAAAATCATAAAATTACGAGTATTACTTCGGCAGACAGACACGCACGGAAATTGTAATAATTCCTTGTAACATTATTTTGTTTTAAATTTTAATGAAGGGCGCGATGGAGTAATTTAAAATAAAAGTAGGCGTTATTGTGGGGCGGACTGTTTAACTAGAGAGGTCATGCAACGTTTTTTCTAATTAATTCAAAAATCTTAAAACCCGACTGCTGAAGCGAACTAAAAGAGGTAAACAAGAAGATTATCTTGCTGTGCAGTCAGAGGATACGTCTGGTTTTGGTCAGCCCGTTTGCAAATATGTATCCTCCGACTGCACAGCATGATTTTTTTCTTGTTTACGTCCTTTTAGTTCGCTTCTTAAGCAGTCGGATTTTCTGAATTAACTTTTTTATTTACAACTTTTTAGTAAACATATTTTTTTTCGAATTAGGTACATTTTAACATATAAGTGTTATATATTTTTGAAATCATCTCTTAAAACCCTTTATTTTGATCCCCCACAAGACAAATTTGAAAGAAAACAAAAAATTGGACCCACAATATGGCGCCCAAAAGCCGTCATTTTTCTTTTTTCCAATTTTAATGGAGCCAGTGACACTCGCAAGGTTAAGATGAATCGATTGACGTAAGAATCATCAAAATCGGCCCACACGTTTGGTCTCTAGAACGCCACATAGGAGCAAACATACATTCATAGACTGATAAACACATTACCCTCCTTCGGCACTCGGGCAAAAATAACATTGTGAAAAGTAGTATTCATATGAGTTGTTATTTAGAAGTCATTTGAGTTAGATTATTAAAGTGAAACTTCTTAGACGGAATTGAATCACGATAATCGGACGTGAATTGAGAATGAAATTTCAAGGTCGCGTTACATTTAGGCACATTTCGTTACATGAGAGAGAAGAAAGATCGACGCTCAATTTTGGCCCATACATTGAGGCAAAGGCTCAACTGGCTGCCAAAAAGCTGGGGATCCTTGCAAAGGTGAGAAGGTACTTCACGCCAGAACAGCTGCTCAGTTTGTATCAAGCGCAAGTTCGATCATGCATGGAGTACTGTTCTCATCTCTGGGACGGATCTGCCAAATATCAGCTTGATGCACTAGAGTCGATTAAAAAGCGGGCCAAGAAGCTCATCAGCGATGAGGCACTGGTTAAGTCAAAGCTCCAGAGCCTTGAACATCGTCGCCGAGTTGCCAGCTTGTCGGTTTTTTATCGGTTGCATTTCGGGGAGTGTGCGATGGAATTGCATGATCTAATTCCACCCAGCTCGTTTCATTATCGGACTACCAGACGTACGGCGATGCGCCATCGGTACATGGTGGACAGCCCACCCATACGCACTAAACGTTTTGAGAATACTTTTATTATGCGTACAGCTAAGGAGTGGAATTGTCTACCGGAGTCTGTGTTTCCCGATAGCTACAATCTAGGGGTCTTTAAGTCAAGAGTGAATAGGTTACTACTAGGCAAGCGTGCTCCATCGTAGACCACATCTTCGCTTACCATCAGGTGAGATAGTGGTCAAGCGCGAGCCTATAATAGATAAAAAAATAAATATAACTCCTTCCTGCTCTCACACTACACACTCAGAATTAGTTGCTAACACAAGTTTAAATTGACATTAAAGTATGACAAACGGTCAATTTAACCTCGTGTTAGCAACTAACTCTCGAGTTAAGTTTTCCGGTCAAGTGGGCCTTAATCTCTCTTATAAGGAATACATTTTCTGAGAAATTACCGTGCTGCACGTGTAATTTAATAGGAATATCCATTTTTGTAACTATTCCACTGGTAAATTTATTTGCTTCCAATAAGCATGTATTCTCGAGAAGTAGGCGGCAACAACTTAGCAATTCAAAAGCCTGCACATTGCTCTTCTATACTAATATTATAAAGAGGAAAGATAAACAAATCTTTCCAAACAAACCTATTCGGTACAAAAAAACAAATGTTTGTTTGTTTGTACCGAATAGGCTTCGAAACTACTGAACCGATTTAAAAAATTCTTTCACCAATAGAAAGATACATTATACCTCAGTGACATAGGGGAACGAAGCCGCGGGGAACAGGTAGTATGACATAAACCAACGCATTCTTAAAGAATGCACTTCTTCTGGGGTTTTAAAGGAATAATAATAATGTGCCACGGACCACCCTCTTGCGCTCCACGCTTTGATTACATACACACAGACACTGAGACAGGTAAAACTAAATAAAAGGTTGTAAAAAAACTGTAACGTAAGTGATTCGTGGAACATAGCTTGTATTTCTTACAGCCCTCATTGAAAATTATTGAGGAATATTGAAAACTGATTAATTTTACTTGTGGTTTTAAAAGCCTGAAATTTTAAATAAACAAGCTTTTACATTAAAAAAAACTAGCCAAGTGCGAGTCGGACTCGCGCACCGAGGGTTCCGTACAAACCTCAGCTTAAAGGTCCTGACCTGGTCCCGGTCTTGACCTGAGTATTTGATATGAATTTCAATTTAATACCTCTACGCGTTCATGAGGAAAGGGGTAGTAAGTTTAAAATTAGTAAAAATATTTTTATTATATGATGTGACTAAAAATTTACGGTTTTCGCAATTTTTCCTTTATCTGTGCTATAAGACATTGATTCGTACCAAATTTCAAGATTCTGAGTACTCGGGAAGTACCCTGTAGGTTTTGATTCCCTTGCGAGTGTCGAAAATTTACGGAAATTAGCGGTATAAACGGCTGATTGCATTGGCTTAGAGGTTTGATTTTTTCACAGCTTTAAGGGACAGTAGACTTGAGTATTTGATATAAATTTCAGCTTGTTACCTACATGCGTTCCTGAGAAAAAGAGTCTTGACAAACAGACAGACGGACGGACGGACAACAAAGTGATCCTATAAGGGTTCCGTTTTTCCTGTCGAGGTACGGAACCCTAAAAATTAAAATAAAAACATGCTTTTATATTAGAAATGGCTTTGTGACGTAAATCA
Source organism: Anorthoa munda (assembly GCA_945859665.1). Taxonomy (NCBI): domain Eukaryota; kingdom Metazoa; phylum Arthropoda; class Insecta; order Lepidoptera; family Noctuidae; genus Anorthoa; species Anorthoa munda. The sequence goes on along the minus strand of OX243905.1, from coordinate 10,425,125 downwards.
AACGTATGTGCAAAATTTCAGCGCAATCAAACACTAGGGACGTGGTTCAAAATTTAACTTGCAAGCTTTGTTTATATATGTTATGGACCCAGCTTATTAAGGAATTATTTATAATACCCGGGCAATTTGAAAAATGCCCAATATGATTAGGCAATATGATATTTTATTTTTTGTACACTATAGGCTCGCGCTTGACCACTATCTCACCGGATGGTAAGCGATGATGTGGTAGACGGTGAATCACGCTTGTCTAGAAAAAATTGAGGAATGCGTAGATTTATGTCATTAAAGTAAGGAGCAGTACTACTCGTGAAAACAGGCATATTGATATCACTTACTTACAAATATAAAATAACCGTCTTCCAATATAAAAACACTACAAAGTGAAAAATAACTTCAATTTCGGCAGTCGGTGTTGCTGTTATTGTTTATTCGTTTTTTGACACCGACTTCCTTATTAGATCTTTACCAAATTTAAATGGGACCATTTCGGAATAAACTTCTTTCGATCAAAAGAGAATTTTGCAAAGCCGGAGTTATGCCCGAAGATACTTAAATTAAGAAAAATATAAACATCCGAATTAAAAACCTCCTCCTTTTTGGGAAGTTGGCTAAAAACTAATTAATTTTCCTAATGGGATATTTTAAAAGCCTGAAATATAATAAAATAAAAAAAAATAAAAAATATAAATAAAATTAAAGCATGCTTAAATTTTAAAAAATGCATAGTAACGAGAAACAAACGCGTACATAAAATTTCAGCACAAACAAATACCGGGACGTGGATCAAAATTAACTTGAAAGCTTTGATTAACATACACAGATACCCCAAGTAAAAACCCCCACCCCCCTCTTCTCCCGGGTCTAAATAAATCTTGTAAAATCTGCAACGAGGGTGGTTTGTGGCACATTACTAGTATTCCTTTAAAACCCCAGATGAAGTGCATTCTTTAAGAATTCGTTGTTTTATGCCCTACTCGACGGCACGAACTATTTTGTGCGCGGGGTTAAAATTCATGTTATCTCATCCGAAAACACATGCGAAAGAGATAGATGCTGTGATGAGCAGTAAGAAGCTAGTTCTCGTACGAATTAGCACTTTTACAAGTTTGTAGCGAAATGGATGATGATTTAGGACGAAAACGAGCGAGAAATTTTATAAACAGACCTTTGGGAGTCTAGATATCATGAAAAATCGACTAAATGTATATTTTCAAATTAAAATTATTTGCATTGTTTAACTACTAATATATCCCTGTATGGCGGTCGTTTTTCAATTTTCCTTCTTCTTATGGTATTTATTTCCGCCCAAAGATGCGTTAAAATTAGTGTACTTTCGACGCTCATAACTTTCAAATATTTATTTTTTTAACTTTTTGTATCCATACAGGGCTCGATAATGATGAGGCAAATTGATATCATTTTTTATTTTGAACGTACATTGTCAAACAGTAGAGTAATCGTCAGACTAAGTTTGTATGGAAGAATGATCGACTAGTAAAACCTTAAGAGCGATGTGCAGGATTTCAAATTGCTAAGTTGTGCCTACTACTTGAGAATACATGCATATTGAAAGCACATAAATTTTCCAGTGGAATAGTTTCAATTAAAATACAAGTCCCACGAAAGATTCAAAAGCTATAAAGTGTATTTTTTAAAAATGCGTGGATTTATGCTAGAGTCATAAGAGCGATATGCAGGTTTTTGAATTGTTAAGTTGTTGCCACCTACTACTCGAGAAAACATGCTTATTGGAAACGAATCAACTTTTCCAAGGCGATAGTTTAATTTTAAAAATACACTTACACCGTAAACTTGAAATAAGTGAGATTTCTTAACAAATAAAGAGATTTCGTGTAAAAGTAGGAAGAATTTATATCTTTGTTCTCTCTCACGTACCGAAATGTGCCTAAATGTGACGCGTCCTTGAAACACTCAAATCTCGTCCAATTAACGAATCGCCGCCAAAGAAACTTGTATAAATCCAACTCAAGTGACTTCAAAATGATGAAACAATTTTATATGAGTACTACATGGTCTTATTGTTATTTTAGAACAAAAGTTGCATTTCATATTTTAAATTACTTCATCAAGCCCTTCATTAAACTTTAAAACAAAATAATGTTACAAGGAATTACTATGAATTATAAAACAGTTTCCGTGCGTGTCTGTCTGTCCACTATTCCGCCGGCCTAATCTCTAAAACTCTTTAGCATATTTTGGTGCGGTTGTAACAACAATTTAGAATATTTATAGAGGTCGGTTTTAGTGTAATACTCGTAATTTTATGTGGGCGTGCTAACTGCAAATAATGTACAATGAAACGCAAAGTACAGGAACAAAGTGTCACGGGGAGCTATATTTAAAACACCTACCGTACAATCTGCGATTCAAATCAACTTTATCATCCGAGAAGGCAACAAAGCGTGTGTAGGAGCGACCCAAGTTTTCCGGGCCTGTGCCACACCTGCTGCTTTCCCACAAATTGTAACCGGTTTCAACTCGCAAGTCGCCCGTTCCCGCCCGCCAACTTGGCCTTATTCTCTTCATAATTAATTCTTCATTCGAAACAACTTGGACTTGGACAGAAGCGGGCCGCGTAAGCACTTAAATAGTCTAAATTGTGTCGGAGACGCGCCCATTTTTAATTAGTTCAAAAGAGCTCTTCAATTTTTAATGACCGTGTTTCCAAGTTTTGTTGTTAATTAAAAGTGTAATCAAGCCGGTTGGTGAGGTGGCTGCCGCGATTGCAACCTCTAATTTTAATAGAAACAACACCAAGCAACTTATAGAAAGCAGCCGCGAGCCGCCGCCGTGAAAAGTGATCTTAAATTGATTGAAGTTTACTTACAGTGAGAAATGAGTATTGTTTAAAAGTTCGCGGTTGATTGAGATCTCTTGTTACATCAAACTCGAATATGATTTCTTGGTAGTTTTCCTGCCATAAAAGGTTTCCAACTAAAAATAAGTGAAGAAAATTAACGAATTTTCTCGACGGACAACACTCGACAGCGCTTGATTGAGTTGAACATTTGAATAGTTCTTTTATTAACCATCCCGTCGACCTAAAAACGTTGTCTGTGTCACTTCCTCTGATCAATACGGTTTGCTATTCGAAGTCTCTTTATAAAAACCTGTTTATTTTCTTGACAAGTTTTAATTGAAAACTGTTCCTGTTCATTTAAAAATAAATTCACAGAACAAAAACATCTAATAATATCTCTCGACAATATCTTAGTGGGGCGACCTATATTAAGCTAATTTTGGTACAATAAGTGCGACAACCTTATGACTGCGTCGCCAAATGGTGTTACCGTAGTTAAGTTCTGGGCTAAACATAATATTTTGTATTTGCTATTGCCACGCTAAAAAGAAGAAGAAGGTTCAATCACGTACAGTAACTACTAAAACAACCGACATCATACGTAGTTAGATAGGTACAGTCACCAACAAAACCCTTATCCGCAAACAAAACAATTCAAAACACGCAAATAAGCTAAACAATTAAAACTATCAATGTAACATACCGTTTAAACAATGGGGCTGACAAATCAATCCGCCTGCGAGGCCTGGGAGCGACAGGCGTTCGCAGCGCTGTACAGGCAGGCACAGTTTAAGTTCGTTATGTCCGGATGACAGATGGTTATCCCATTGTGCGCGACGCTCAAGCGTTTGTAATATTTGGATTAGTTTGACGTGTGGACTCCTTGTTTTTGGAGGGTTTTAAGTCGAGCTTGATGCGGGTTTCGAAATTAGAGGGATTTGTTTATGTTTTTATGTTGGCTTTAACGTTGTGGACATGGGCGTAATTATGTTTCTGCTTTTTAATGTGGCCGTGTGACAAGACGCTCTTTTTTTAAGTAATCACTGAAAAGACCCTCCATAGTTAAACATGGATTGGGATTTTGAAAATATAAGCCAATATATATTTTATGTCATTTAAAATGTTGTAAATAATATGTTGATTTTGGTTAGATAAGTAGTAAGATACGAAAAGGATGGAAAATTATCACATTGATCATTATTGTTCAAAATCTATCAATTCCAACGTATTTCAAACAATATTCTGAATTTTGACGCTTGTGCCACTCATTTATAGAATTACTCTCACTTTCACACGTGACGAAATATTATTTTCAAATTCCGTGAATTTTAACTGTGACCTAATTATATAAAAGCTGTAATCAGAACTAATTTCATTTCACATTCCCGCAATAAATTTTACTCTGATTCCAATTGACGTCACAATGTTTTGTGACTGCTAAGTTCTTTTTCCTTTAGTAGGTATACACTGGCAAAATCTATATTAACTATATAGATTTTGCCAGTGTGTAATATATATATATATATATTTATTTATATAATTTAGTGAGTTCATACTCACGTAGACTAAAGTAAGTTAAGTAAGCCTAAAAATAATGTCGAACATTACGTAGGAGTCAACAAATAGTAATTTTTATGAAAAAAAAAACAAACAAAATATAATATAAACTTATAAAAAAGAGCGCGGACTGCCACATGTCCGCGGTAGAATATTGAAATAAAAAAAACTATATAGGTTTGTTGAAACGGATTTGCGTAACACAGGTCAATTAATTGGCATAGTTAAGAGAAAACGAATAGGGGAAGGCATAACTGTCTTGTGCCTTTCCTGTAAATCTTACTAACACAGGATTTCATAGAATGGATCTGGATGGAATCGGATTTGGTCGAGTTTAGTTCATGACTTAGGCTTTTAGTAGATATAGGATTCCTGACTGAAACCTTATATCTTCTAAAAGCATAACCTAACGGGTTACTGTGGTTGACACTTAACCGTCTGGTGTTGGTTCGTCCTCGGCACATCTATAATAATATCTTATATATAAAATTCTCGTGTCACAATGTTCGTTCCCGTACTCCTCCGAAACGGCTTGACCGGTTCTCATGAAATTTTGTGAGCATATTGAGTAGGTCTGAGAATCGGCTAACATCGATTTTTCATACCCCTAAGTGGGTAGGGTAGGGTAAGTAGGGTAGGGTAGGTAGGGTAGGGTAGGCATGTAGGTAGGGTAGGGTAGGTAGGGTAGGGTAGGGTAGGGTAGGGTAGGTAGGGTAGGTAGGGTAGGGTAGGGTAGGTAGGGTAGGTAGTGTAGGGTTGTTAGGGTAGGGTAGGTAGGGTAGGTAGGGTAGGTAGGGTAGGTAGGGTAGGTAGGGTAGGTAGGGTAGGTAGGGTAGGTAGGGTAGGTAGGGTAGGTAGGGTAGGTAGGGTAGGTAGGGTAGGTAGGGTAGGTAGGGTAGGTAGGGTAGGTAGTGTAGGGTTGTTAGGGTAGGGTAGGTAGGGTAGGTAGGGTAGATGAATGTTTGGTGTTTTTATGGCAAAACAAAGTTTGCCGGGTCAGCTAGTCTATACTAATATTATAAAGAGGAAAGATTTTTTTGTTTGTTTGTTTATTTGTTTGTTTGTACCGAATAGGCTCCGAAACTACTGGACCACGGAGCACGTAACCAGTGGAGAGAGCATGCGGGGACTACCGCGGGCGCCAAGCGCATGCAAAATCAAGCATATGCAGCGAAATTTTGAACGTACGAACGTCACGCGCTTCCGTCTTTAAAACAAATAAACTGAAAAGTAATGCCTAGTTGTGCAATTAAATGGTGTGGAAAGTGTTCTACTACTTCAAGTTACACAAAAGATGGTATAACATTTCACAGGTAAGTGGTTTTCTACTCCATTTAATCAATTTCATTTTGGTGACTTTGATTTAGAACAAAAACGTACCGATTCTCTCTCCACTGGTTACGTGCTCCGTGTACTGGACCGATTTGAAAAATTATTTCATCAATAGAAAGCTACATTATTCCTGAGTGACATAGGCTATTTTTTAATCCCAAAAACGGGTCCTGTGGGGTGGCCCACGGGAGCGAATCTGCGAGGAACAGCTAGTAATATTATAAAAGGGAAAGATTTTGTTTGTTTGTACCGAATAGGCTCCGAAACTACTGGACCGATTTAAAAAATTCTTTCACCAATAGAAAGCTACATTATTCTTGAGTGACATAGGCTATTTTTTTTATCCCAAAAACGGGTCCTGTGGGGTGGTCCACGGGAGCGAAGCCGCGGGCAACATCTAGTAATCTATACTAATATTATAAAGAGGAAAGTTTTTTTTTGTTTGTTTGTTTGTACTGAATAGGCTCCGAAACTACTGGACCGATTTAAAAAATTCTTTCACCAATAGAAAGCTACGTTATTCCTGAGTGACATAGGCTATTTTTTATCGTGAAAACGGGTCCTGTGATGTGGTCCACGGGAGCGAAGCCGCGGGGAACAGCTAGTACTTAATAATTATGCGGCGACAATATGTAACGATAATATCGGATATAATCACGTCATTTCACTCCATGTGCATAATTCACTCGGCCACCCTCCACAATAGAGCAACGCACATACACCACGTTGGCATTACGCATATTAATCAGCCAATTTCAATGGCTCTAATTAGGCCTGACACTGACAGAGTTACACTAAGCGGTGAACATTACACATATGCAAACATAATACTAACTTCCCCGAATATAAAAGCCGTGCGATTATAATCTCTATCCCAAATATGTAACTCATAATTTCGTATGAGTAGCTGTATGAATAAGTTGGTGCGAGCTTCAGTGACGCCTACGAATAATATTGGTTTATCTTCATTATTTTATTCGGATGTTAGTTACATTAGAGCGTATCGCAAGCGGCATAATCATTTTGGCGGCGACTGTACTAAATGTCAATATTCAAAATTCGAATTTTGCGATTCGAAGTATGACATTTTAAAATGTGGAAAAAGATCGCTATCCGTGGAGGGTAAAACTGTAATCCTCGTAAACAAATTCGCAACGAAACAGTCAATAGTAACAAACAGTGTATTCTAGCGACAAAGCGGCGGGCACAATGGCGGCGGGACAATGAGTGCGGCCTGCACTACGCAAACACTGTTCGTTCTGTCACTGTCAGACCTAATTAGCGTCGCCATTCAGATTGTCTGATTATTATGCGCATTGTTTCCTTCCATGCGGACGGTACTCTCGCTAAATGATTGACTTTTTGTCGAACTGACTTAGTTGGTGACTAGTTCATCTACTGTCGACTTAGTAGAAGTAACGTGGATTCTGTCTTTAATTTTGATCGATCGGTTCATTTATGAAAACTCTCTGCCTAAAATCGGTACATCAGAAAAGAAAAATGAAGAAATTCCCAATTATGACACTGCTTTTAATAAATTTTGCCTGTACGATATGAAGGTCTATTGACAATATAAAAGCCTTCATGCTGTATTTTATGCCTTGGCTTTTGAAATTATATAAAAATCAAAGTCAAGAAAAAAATTACTTATGCCTTTGTAGATTCTATATCAAAATATCTTGTCAAGATTTTATCAAAATCGTTTTGGTAGTTGACTCGAACTAAATTTTCAAAGTGATACCGTATCAATTAAATAATTACATAAAAAAATATTGCTAAAAGTTAATTCAAACTTCAAAAGCAAAATATTTAATAGTATTTAATTTTTCGTATTGGACATTTTTATTTTTAGACATTTTTCATATTGGAAATTTTTATTTTTGTTCATATTTCGTATTGGACGTTTATAATTTATGACATTATTGTAGTAACCCCAACCTACAATAAAATTCTCACACAGAATGAATAATTCTTAAAGCTGAGAATTTACACACCTCTTCTAACGCAACAAACACTAATGATAGAAGTCCTATTCTTGACCTAACTGCTAAAATATCGATCGACTTTGGCCAGTAATTACAGATATATAGTCACAAACTGTTATACCTGTTCTGGAAACTGTCCGTCGTTTTGTGGTATCGATTCATATCTATTTTCGTCTTCGAACACGACTGCGACATGCATGTCTACCACCAATGTGACATTTGTAAATTGGTTTCAGTTTTATGTTGAAGCTGATATGAAATGTATGAGGGTTCTAGCTTCGATTTTGTAATGCTGGATTATAAATCCAGTCGTGTGCCCATAATTACCGAAACAATAGAAAATTGTTGCTCGCGTGGATCCACGTCTTAAACAACTATAGTTTTTTTTGTTGAAATAGTTCCATTTTCGTACAACTTCGATTTTTGATCAAATGTCGCCACTATTTTTATGTAACGATAAAATGGTAACCTTCCAAATGTCAGTTTAGTCTACGAAATTAAATATTAAAGTTTAGTTTCGACTGTTCAGCTTGTCACAACAGTTTTCATGAGATTTGATTGAATCTTTCTGATAAAGGTGGATTTGGCATTCAGCGTATGGTTATTGTAAAAGAATTGACTATGATGCCCTTTTAATTTTCTGAAACCTGTGACAAGCGCATCGCATTTGAGCTTTTTGTCATATAGACAGATATGACAAAAAGTTACCTTACCTTTACAATACAAGACGCAAAAAATAGTTGGTACTTCATTTGGGAAGTTACCAAGACGCACATTTATTACAAACTTTTTTTAAATTTATGATAAACTAAGCTAATTCCCAGATTTAAGGAAACCATGAGAATTTAAAATATCCCTACAAAAAGATTCACACATCACATCACATCATCAGCCTATTAATGTTCCCACTGCTGGGACACAGGCCTCCTCTCTGTGAGAGGGAATGGGCCGTAATCCACCACGCGGACTCAGTGCGGGTTGGTGGATGTCACATGTCTTCGAATTTTTGGTTCTAGGACATGCCGGTTTCCTCACGATGTTTTCCTTCGCCGTTTTGAGAGCAGTGGTGATGAAATAATTTACACAAAGTAAAGCGCCTGCCTGGGCTCGAACCCACGACCTACAACTTGTAAGTCGCGGCCGATACCACTGGGCCACCACAGCTCAAGAAGATTAATTGAATCAATAATATTACAACATAACCAGATAGACCTACGGTACAACACATATGCCGACATTGAAGGATCCCGGCTGTCAGTAGCAATGCATTATATCTGTCATTAATCCACTATTATTGCTATACTCGGATCGCTATCAATGCATCGCCTAATAGCGTTAATAGCTCCTCTCATCTTCTGAAATTGGGTGGTTCTTATGTAATAATTTTGTGAGTAACATTAGGTAAAAGGCAGGAAGTCATGTTATTACCGGCAAATGACCACGTCATTGACGTCACGAAGATAAATTTGATATGAAAGAGTTTATCTGGGAATTTAATTCTAATATTCTATGTTTGAATTTTAATATAATAAAAATTAAAAATAAATTCGCGAAAAAAAAATTGTCAGCAAAACTAGTTCCTTTTCGTTATAACTCTTTCTTAAAAAAATAGGAACTAAAGTAGGAACATTTTAAAATATATATATATATATATATATGTATATACAACAAGTAATGTCAGACAGGAATCCAGAGGAGAAGCAATAAGTATTGAAAGAGGAGTCAGACAAGGTGAGCCTCTATAGTCTGAGCTGTTTATTGCTGTGTTAGAAAAGATATACCATAACATAGGCTGGAAAACCAGAGGTATAAAAATAAACAACTGCTATTTAAACCATCTCAGGTTCGCAGTCGACATAGTACACTATATACTAACTGAAACATCAAAAGACCTACGAGAAATGTTATCCTCAATTCAATTCTTTCTTGCGAACTAAGTGTACAGAATTTTGAATATGTTAACATAAGGTAGGTTCTTAGAACTTAGTTGCCTGTTAAGGCATTGCAATTTAAATGGTTATACTCAATATTACAGTTACATATACAGTTTACATTAAATTATATTAATTATATTTGACCAAACCAAACCTCACTTGACCAAAACAGCATGAAGGTGGGACTGGAAATCAATGTTAGTTGGTGTTGTTACCAAAATGACAAACAACTTAAATTACCTGTCAATTTAAAAGAAAATAGAATAGAATATGTTGACAGCTACAAGCTTCCATGCTACGTACAAGCATTAATAAATTCAAATCATTCATTAAACGTAAGTTATACCAGAAAGCGTTTGATACCGTTAAAGATTACGTTAAGGACAAAATGACTTGGGAATGAGCTGCTCCAATTTATTTTTTATTTTTGCAGCCTGTTTTTTTTTTGGTATTGCAACAATACCAAAAAAAACAGGCAATTAATAAAATATTCAATGACATGAATATTTACTTTTTAAAGTATTATATTATTTTAATTATTGTAAATACGAAGACTATGTGGATCATTCTTTTTCCAAATGTCCTTTCTTTCTTATTATTCGTTGAATCTTTAAGCTTCTTAAATTCTGAGTTGAGCTGCATGGTTATTGACAAATGCGTGCACTGACTGGACAGGTTCACTCAATCTCGCAGGTTCTTTCCTCAAAAGACCATTTCATACATCAATATATCCAAGATTATGTCTGGATTTTAAAAGAGACTTCTGAGTTTGTTTCATAACATACATTATACACATATCGAAGAATTATCTATCGAAGAATTTTTAAATGATAAAATATGACATTACTAGCTATTTATTATAATTTTCCATTGACATGCATGTAAAAATAAATAATAATTGATTATTATTAAAAATTAATACTTTTAATTGACATTATTCACAATATTATAAAATATGACGTTACTAGTTCTTAATATAATTTACCATTGACATGCATGTAAAATAAATATTATAATTGATTAATTATTTATAAATAATACCTACATTTAATAGACATTATGTACTCGTACTTGACTTTGTATTATAGTATAGATTCAGATTGCTAAAAAACCTAATATATTTGTACACCAATTTCATTGGTAGGACATAGAGCTCGACTGAAATTTAAACATAAGACCTTTGTTGTAATACCTGTGTTCACGAATCAAGTTTGGTTGATTGATTGTTTCACTGTCTGTCTGTGTGTGTCAAGTTGTAATTCCAAGGACTAAAAGTTTGTTTATTTTATTTAGTTTTTTTAGATTGTTTGTTTTATGGTTCCTAATAATATATATTATACTTCGATATAATCGATGTTTCGCCGGACTGACCTACTGATCGTAACTAATGGAGAAAATCGTTGACAAGTTGAATGGAAGTCACTATTCTCAACAGCGAGGAAGAATCTATTGCGAAAGTAGGAAATAGTATTTTCATCATCAGATTCTGTAATCTTAGTGGTTCGACGAAAAATACTTTGAATACATAATATGCATTGCTTCTGTGTTCTAAGAATGCCTTGCAAAAACAAGGTTTTTAAAACAATTAAAATCTTTGTAGAACTACAGTGACAATTGCTAGACTTCGCATAAAGAATTCTACGAACATTACATCCAAAAATGTTCCAGTAATTTCATGTTCATTAGCGAAAATATCGCTTTACACTTTATCACAGTCACAAAAAAATGCATAAAATTCGCCAAATGGACATTATTTATGGAAATGAAAAACGATGGAAATGAAACCTTCATAAATAACGCTAATAAAAATAAAGTTCAAGAGGAGGAAAATTAATAAAACTATTCATGAAATGTACACAATACTTATTTTTCAACCTGTCGAATCCATATCCATCAAGATAAAATGAATAAATCCCAAAGTTCAATAATCTGTCACTCTTTTCGGAACCTACCTATGTTTTCTTCATGAAACTATGCATTTGATTATCATCTGTACCTTTGGAGCACCTGCTAAAAAGGATACAGTATCAATTAAATTTAGGTCAGATTTATGCTGTCTGATGGACCCACGGGCACACAGGTGAGGATTCAATCATTTATAATTTATATAAATTATAGAACATTGAAGTGAGTGTTAATAGAAAATGCTATGTATTTTCCACATAAATTACAGCACAAATTGATCACCCCACCACCCACTAAACGGACGAAGCGAAACTTTGAACAACTGCGTAACGGTCGTCATAACCGCGGCAGAAATACGTTCGACGAAAATTACCACTTTTTGTTGATAAATGTTCCCTCCGCCCTGCAACTGCTGTTTATGTGGCCATTAACTTGAAATACTTACTTATTAATGAGTAATCTGTTATAATTACAATTATTGTTACATCTAAAACGTTGCTGATAAACGTTAGAAGTGTCGCCGGTCGCACATGTGCCAGAATAAATGACAACAGTTTAGTTACGTTAATAACACCAATATATTAGTTACAACACCGATGTTACATTGTGTGCGTTATTAATTTAACTCGTATTGTTTTATTTGATTTATAATATTTTTGTTATTTGTTCTCTTATTAACATTTCGTAGCTTTTTTTTTTTTGGACTCTCCCTCCGCTCTATTAACAAACCACTGCAACTCCTGAAAGCCAGAATCAACAGTGGCGTCCACCAGAAAAGCGCCGAGGCAATGAAGCTCGACGAAGTCCCGGAGAATGAATTTAACTGTCTTGGATCCCGCAACGATATTAATCAGAAAATAATAACGTAGGAGTAGGGAAAAAAAAAATCGTAGCTATGAAAAATCACGCAAGTATTATTATCAGACTTTCAGTCGAAATATGCTTACAGGTGGACACAGATCTTTTCCAAGCAGCACCACACCGACCGGTCTTGTGCTTCTCAAATCCAGTGTAGCCCTCATCAGGTCATCGGTTCACCGAACAATAAGAAAACGGAAGAAAGAAAGAAAGAAAAAATATTTATTTGTGACCCGCACAGGAGACACGAGAAAAAGCATAAAATTAAACAATAATTAAAATAAAAACCCTTTGCGAGACCAAAAAGGCTCCTATATCAGCATATGCAGCGAGGATATCGCTGCATATGCTGATATAGGAGTCTATATCAGCGCAGCGTTATTTCTTTTTCGGATGAAAAAGAAATAACGCTGCGCTGATATTCTGATAGGGCCCACTGTTGATGCCACGGACACACTTACGGAGAAAGAAAATACTTTAATAATAAAATAAAGATTCCAATCTACATCAGATTATTCATGGATGCTTTATAGATAAACATTTTCTGAATTCGAGTATTATTAGCTTGTCCTACTGATCGGCAAAATATTCCAGCCATACACTTCATGTCATGTAAAATTTAAGTAGAATAGTCAAAGTTGTCAAAAAATAAAAGGCCCGTTTTGACAGCTATACAAATACTTATTAATAATTAAACTTGATGCTTGCGAATGATACTCGTTGTCATAGTGTATCGGTAACATAGTATTTAATTAGGATTATGAATTAGATTTTTCAGTTTCTTACGTAGAAATTTATCGCGGCATGTAAAATGAGAAACATCAACGGGCTTTTTAGATTGTGACGACTATAATTTAATTAAAACTAGCTGTTGCCCACGATTACGTCTGCGTCTAACTCGTATTTTTTTTGTGCCCGCAGTAACTGTGAATTTTACCGCTCCTTATAACATCAGCTGTGTGAAAAGCCCGTCAAAATCGGTCCAGCCATTTCGGAGATTACCCTGAACAAAACAGACAGAAAGCAGTTTTTTTTTTTTAAATTAGCGTATCTGTTATTAGTACCGTATATATTTTTATTTTGATATTACATACAGAAACTTCAATTTTATTTATTTGTATTTATAGATATCACCGGCCAAGTGCGTGTTGGACTTCGCACATTTAGGGTTCTGTACCAAAGATAAAATCTCGTAAAAATTACGTAATAATAAACATTATCACCAAATTTCAAGTTCATTGATCAATGGGCAGTTAAAAAATTCTTCGGTGCAATATTGTGTGACAGACGACAGACAGACACGTGAGTGCCAGCAATAGGGCTCCGTTTGGACAATTAGGATACGGAACCCTAAAAAGAAGAAAATTAAGCGAGAAAGAATGACGTGCGTTTATCTTAACGTCTGTAAGCTGAACGTTCCTAAACCGTGTACGAGCTGTGTTAGTACTACATAAAGCTCAAAACAGGTTTTAAATGTATTGTTGGTTTTAAATGTAATTGTAGACCAGTAACAGGTAGCCAGTCATCACATGAGGACGCCATAACAGTTTAACCAGGCATAACCCTCGACACGTGTTGATATAAAGTTTTAACTTAAGGAGTTAACTGTTAGCGCTGGTTTCCAGTCCCATATAACGCTTTTCATAGAGTTAAACTTTCGATCTAAGAGATTTCAAATTCAGAACAAAAAAAAAGTTAATTAAAAAAGTCAAAAAACCCGACTGGTTAAAAAGCTAACTAAAAGACGTAAACAAGAAGAAAATCATGCTATGCAGTCGGATTATACATGTTCGCGAGCTGGTTGACCAAAACCAGATGTATCCTCCATCTGCACAGCATGATTTTCTTCTTGTTTAAGTATTTTTAGTTCGCTTTTTAAGCAGTCGGGTTTTTTGACTTCTTTAATTAACTTTTTTTATTTATATTTTTTTAGTTGATATTTTTTTAGAATTAGCTACATTTAAACATACAAGTGTTATATATTTTTGAAATCACCTCTTAAATCCGTTTATTTTGATACCCCACACGATGGGATAGGAAGAAAAAAATAATTGTGCCACACTATATGGCGCCCAAAAGCCGCTATTTATTTATTTTCCAATTTCAAGATAGCCAGTGACACTCGCGGGGATAAGACGAATCGATTGACGTAAGAATCATCAAAATCGGCCAACGCGTTTGGTCTCTAGAACGCCACATAGGAACAAACATACATACATAGACTGATAAACACATCACCCTCCTTCGCCAGTCAGGTAGAAAAATCACCTCGGAACTACAACTAAGTCATACTCAATTAATGAAATCCAATTAATTCAGTCCATAGAGACGTCCTGCATTCTTTACAAATGAATATTCGTTTTGACTTGAGAGAATTTCAAACAAAAAGCAATAAAACCTACAACTGAATAGGTTGGTTAAATAATCACACACTCTATATATGATATCAATACTAAAGCGGTTATGATACGTTGTTTTTTTCTATGACATCGTTTATCATCGCGCTATACAATCTTGCAACACAGTGCAACATTGTTTGCTCCCTCTGCAACCCATCTGAAACAGGGTTACAACGTAACACACCGAGTAGCCAAAAACTATACCACCAATATCAAACCATTCACAACACCAGTTACCAGCGAACACAACCTATCCAATTACCGTGACGATTATAACCAGCGCTTTGTCGTCTCACTTTACCAAAAACCGCTCTGCGATCGTTAGGCTCGACAAAATATTGAACATCCGTCTACTACCCACCTTTTAGAAGTCCCACCGAGCCTCAGTCCATCCCACAGTCGAGTTAATCGGATTACTATGGCGGAACCATGACTGTAAATGTCAACAGCAAAAGGTATACTGGCCAGTATTGCATGCAGTTATAGAAGTGCGAAATATCGTTATACTGTACGGATTTGTGTTTGTATGCATTGTGAATTTTGTGTGTGTATGTTGATTGTAAATATTGTTTTTAGATACCCAGGTTTTTTGGTCTGATATATGGCGCAAGTATGTCTTTTTTCGATATCATTCATATGATATGAAAACTAATTTTTGATACTTGTACCTCTACGTATATAAAATAGCACTTTATATAATATTATATAGAATAACAAAAATGTTATATAAAGGACTCCACGAGACAGGCTCGACCTAGTGGGGTCCACTAGTCAAAATATTATTTATGTGTCCTTTTCTAAAAAGTAAGTTACTTACACAAGCTAGCTCAGCTAGCTCATTTCTTTTTTGGATATCGCTACACATGCTGAGATAAGAGCCTTTTTGGTCTCGCACGGGGTTTTTTATTTTTACTATTGTTTAATTTGTATGCTTATTTCTCGTGTCTCCTGTGCGGGTCAGAAATAAATATGTTTTCTTTCTTTCTTTCTCTTTACTGTAGTCTTTATGAAATTTAATTTCCTTAAAGTCGAGAGAACTTTTTTACTTTAAATGATTAATACCAAAAACTCTGTCATGCATTTTTTATTGCAAAATCTGTCTATATTGATTAAGCTTTGTCTTACATACTATCAATTAGCAAAAATGTCCGAAAGAAAATAGAACTTTTAGGCAAATAAATGATAAATACCAAAAAGTCTGTCGTGCAAACTTTTATAGCAAAAAATGTCTATATTAAGCTATGTCTCATATACTATCAATTAGCAAAAAATATCGAAAGAAAATATAGTCTAAGCTACCTCATTTAGGAAGTAAAGTGACGCAATTTGCAAGAGTAATGAGAAATAGTTGTCATATTGTTCACACGAACTAAATACAAACTTGATACGAACTTTGCTCAAACGCGAGCACATTCAAAAGGTGCAGTTAAAATAGCGACTTTTTAAGTCAATTCGCAAAGACTTACAAAAAGTGAATAATTTTAATTAAAGTAACATAAATTTTGTAATTTCAAAACAAAACTTTTTAACTTTTTGCAAATTAAGTAATTAAATGAAATGCAAGATAGGATATATACTGAAGACGTTTTTAAATGTTGTGCTCATTGAAAAAAACTGTTTAAATTAAAAGGTATTCAAGCTATCTCAAACTTTACTATTAAAGGACTTGCGAACACTATTGTTTCCAACGACTGCCAAAAATGCGACGAAGGAATTTCTTAATTCAACGCATATACATTTTATTTAAAGTAAGTACTTATATGTCGAAAAGCTTAACCCAGGTAGCATTAGAGAATTTAAAAAAAAATAAAAAAAATAAGTTAGCATTAGTGTTGATTCAATAAAAATGTTCATAACATTCCTGTCCTACGAACCACCAAAAAACTTGGGGGTATCTGGGGAAACTCCCCTACCCATTTAATTATACTATACTAAAAAAAAAAAAAAAAAAAAAAATATTCTTTATATTTATAGAGTCTCCTATTGTCACTTTTATTTTACAATAAGTATCTACGAATTATTATCTGCTTTTCCTATACCAACCAATCAGAGTCCAGAATGACATCTACACAGACTGTTTTGGCACAGTTCGGGTTCACTTCCGTACTTTACATACTATCGCTACATTTAAGGATCTTAATAGTACATTGCAGAGCTGTTATTAGGTCATCAAATTCTATTCTATTAATTAACCTATTTCTATCAGTTTTTAAAGTGCAAAACAGTCTAATAGTAGGTACCTAATTCTCAATATGCTATGAACAAATTAATTCAAATAAAATAAATTCTATCAAAATTTGGTACTTTATAATAATTATATCCGTGTCTTAGTAATAAATAATAATAATCGTTTATTCAGAAAAAGAACTCATGTGCAGGTTCAGAAAATAAATACATTTTTACAAGTTAACACAGAAAAAGAGAATCGTTGGTACTGTACTAATCGAAAATCATTGTATCACAGAGACCAAACTAGAATAATAGAAGAAAGTAATGGTTTCTGCAGGTAACGAAGACAGCTACAACAGGGGTATTTAAGTCAAGAGATAATAGGTTACTTCTAGGCGTGCATGGTCCATCGTCCACCATATCGTCGTTTACCATCGGGCAAGATGGTAGACCAACACGATTATTTTATTTTTATTTTCAGCCTGAATTGTCCCACTGCAGGGCAAAAACCGACATAGCCCGAAGAATTGCTAAACTTAAGTGGTAGTGGACATTGGACGGATGGCCGATGGGGCAGAAAATTTCAGGAGTGGCGACCGCGAACCGGAAGACGTTGCGTTGGAAAGCCTCCCACCAGGTGGACCGTTAACCTGATGAAGGTTGCGGGTATCCGCTGGATGCGGGACGCACGGGATTGGTCATTGTGGTGACGCTTGAGGGAGGTCTATGCCCAGCAGTGGACGTCTTTCGGCTGATATGATGATGAACCGAGCATTGCTCTAACGTAGGGACAAAATAAATACTTTTCTTCTTATAATTAGCATTTAAACTTTTCTCACATCCTCGGTTTAGTGTAGTTTGCAATCTCAATCTTATGGACATCCATTCCTGCCATCTCAGCCTATAAGGTTTGAAACTACCATATCAAAAATATGAACAGCTTGTGCTTTTCAATCTGCTGATTCCTTCCTTTTGTTAAGTTACGCCAACATAAATGTACATTACAGCAGTTCTTTTTTTTCACATTTCAGAGTTGATGCATCAATGTTTAAAACGTCTCCTTGTATAGTTACTGAAAATGAGACAAATGTATTTCTCATTTAAGTTAGATAATTCAGTGATGAGGCAGAGGACGGATGACACTGTATTAAACATGTTATTTAACATAGCAAGGCTATTAACATCAACACTGATCAAGAATATTATCGTTCTAATATAACTAATGAAGGGGTGCATCGAGATACAGAACTAATGACATAATATATAAACAGCATACGCAATTTTAGACCTTAAGCCCTTATACCAAGGGATACATTAACTTGAAGGATACGTTTCTGACAGATGGCAAAATCAGTTTTAGGTTATAACTTGTAAGTACTAAAACCGTTGAGGTATTGTATCTTAGTAATTATCATAAATAAATGTTCTTGCCACAGAAACTTGGGCCGTTTATTTTATGACTTGCCAATATCAGAAGGTCCACCAAATGTTACTAACACTATAGAAGACACTACGCCTTACTAAATAGTTTTGACAAAATTACCAAGAATTAAGAATTAAACCGACTTCCAAAACAAATAGTTACAAAAAAGCGAAAAATAACTTATTTTTCGGAAGTCGGTGTCGAAAACGAAAAAGGTACCAAAGTCTTGTGAGTTTTGGTAGTCGGTTTAATTTTTTTGATAAAAACTTTTTTTTTCTCTTTTTAGTTTTGGTACCCTATATTATCATGAAAATAATTCATAGCCAGAGGGCTTTTCATAACAATTCCAACAAGCCTAAATACGACTGGGATACATTGTTTTATTACGGCGTTCTGGTGCCTACCTTCCGGCTTCATCACCAGATCAGTTCAATGGTACCATTTTCATTAGAACCATTTATTTAAGTTTGCTTCATCACCGTCATTTAAATTTTCGAGATATCTTATACCCAAAACATACATTGAAAAGTTTCAGTGGCCATCTGTGGTCTTCTTCATCAGTTCCACTTCACCAAATGATACTTTCTCAATGCAAATGCTTGCCATGTTGATGAAAATACAAAAATCGCTGTGTATACCTATAAAATTTGAGGAGTTGCCGAGATTTCGCCAAGATCCCACTATCAAACCTTGACGTGATGACGATAAGATCACCTGGGCAGTAAAAGATGATTTCTTGATGAGCTTTGTTTGATTAATCGGAGAAAATAATAAAAAAAGTTAATTAAAAAAATCAAAAAACCCGACTGCTTGAAAAGCGAACTAAAAAGATGTAAACAAGGAGCAAATCATGCTGTGCTGTCGGAGGATACGTCTGGTTTTGGTCAGCCAGCTCGCGTTAATTAACTTTTTTTATGTATAACTTTTTAGTTTCTTTTTTTTCGAATTTTGTACTTTTAAACATATAAGTGTTATATATTTTTGAAATCGCATCTTAAAATCCTTTATTTTGATACCCCAAACGATAGGTTAGGAAGAAAAAAAAATTAGGGCCCCCACAATATGGCGCCCAAGAACCGCCATTTTCCTATTTTCCAATTTTGATGTAGCCAGTGACACTCGCGGGGTTAAGACGAATCGATTGATGTAAGAACCATCAAAATCGGCCCACGCGTTTGGTCTCTAGAACGCCACATAGGAACAAACATAGATACATACATACATACTTACATACATACATAGACTGATAAACACATTACCCTCCTTCGGCAGTCGGGTAAAAAAAGATTCCGACGAATTGGTAACCTTAACGAAACGATCACAAGCGAACGATCGCTTTAATATACAGAACTGCTATTTACAGAGTTTTTAAATATTTACATCATAACTACCTCGTTATTATTCAGAAACCATCACACATACACATTTTTTTTGCAATCCAAGCACAGTAAGTACATTTTCTACAGCAACTCAACAAACCGCCTAAACTTTTTAACCGTGCCACGTAAACGTTCAACTATTTAACACGAAACGCTCAGTGCAAAACCTACTTACACCGAAGAATATTAGCGTTAAAATTTATGCTTTCAACACCATCGATTATACAGCGTATATGTACAACATATTCTGGGAAGACTCGGTACGTTCATTTGCATGCTAATACTACGCGTACGGAGCGCCGAAGTGCGGTACCTTTAGTGCCAGATAGTGTACGCGAGCACTCTTTGTTCCAAGACCCAGCTGAGAGGTTAATCACTCTATTGTTGTGTCAGAGTATGTTTTCGTTGATGTAGGAATAAAGTGGGGAAGGCTTTTTGGGAATTACCTAGTGATAGAGGTGCCGAAATTTTGGGGAGGCATCAATCTCTGAAGACGATGCTAAAAGAGGTATAGTTTTGATGAATATCACACGAAATAAAGCCCATAGATATTATAAGAAACATCTTTGTCCGGATATGAAATATTCATAAATAGTACGATATTAAAAATACGTATGTGTAAGTAACAAAATCAGTTTTATCTGTAACACTGCTGCAATATCTGTAGGTTGTAACAGTTGCATATCAACATAATTTAAGCACTCTGACTAACACTGAAACAATCTCTGCTACTAAATTAAGACAAGATCTGGTCACGTTAGCATCTAACCAAGAAGTTCATCTAGGAAGTCTGTACGTTCAACAGTCCATTTGAATTTAATTTATTTTCCTGTGACACACTTAGTTAACGCTTCGCCGTCTCACGGAAATTTATTTCTCTAGCAATTTGCTCTATATGCAAAATGTCCACTGCTGAACTAAGCCCCTCCACCAGTTGGTGAAATATTGACGAACATAGAGTAATGTCACCAATGTCATCAGGCCTGGCAGGCAGATTGATTATTGCAATATGATGATACGTATTATCCTGATATTGTCCCCCATACGACAGGAAAATGATGGCGCGATTATCACTTTCGGTGGGGTCTCCCGTTGTGACCATTCTTATCCCATTATTTCGAATAAACCCACCGCACTGTTTATACAAGCAAAGTTCACCAAACCACACAAGCATTCAGCTAATAAATTAATATGAAACAATCACATTATCGCAAAGCTTACAAGCCACTAAAACATTTGAATACGCATTCCCCTTCATTCCGCATTAAGCACATCATAATAATATTTTTGGTATATCACTTGAGAAAAGAAAGCCTCTAAACATGGCGAGAGCTGCGCAAATCGCTTTAGCGGTCCTGAGAACGCCTAAAAAAGCAACTTTGCTCTCTTATATCAAGTAAAGATAACAGAAGAAATACCATAAAAATAAATACGCTACGTACGAATACATTTTGTGATAATAATTCATTTTTATTGTATCTTGCACGCTGTTTGCCGTATTTATAGCTCATCTAAGTGTGGTGCTTCACCTGTATAAAATATAATGTACAGGCTGTTGTTAATAGGTCGTATTTTTACACGCCGATTGTTGCTGACTGGTACGGTACTATTAAAGAGGATATTAATGTAACTATTATAGTTATAAGAGGCGATATTTCACTGTTGTAATGTTTGTGTTGGGTAATTCGGTCGGTACAATGGGTTAATGAGAAAATCACACATGGGTTTTATTAATGAAATTATCACGAGCTCGCGTATAGAGTGGGTTATTTGACTGGGTATGTAGCTGAGCAAAATATATAGTATTATCAGATCTAGCCAAAAAGTTCATAGCCAAAAGATTAAAGTAACAGGTATATAACATATACCTGTTACTTTAATCCTTGAAAAGAAAAACGAATAGAAACGACAACAGGAAGCCTTTAAACATTTCACTCCGATACAAATCATCAAAGCATAAAACTACATCTAACTATATTGTTTACTCAAGTTATTGACAGCCCACATTATGCAAAACAAACATTTACGCTCCCTTATTCCGTCTCAACAAGGTACATTTTCATCCGGAATTACCAGCAAAAGTTCTAGGATATGTGGCTGTCTGTGTGATCGTCCGGAAGGGGCAAGTGCTTCTGACAGTGGGTCGATTAGCGTACGGGACATGGGTTCAAAGACTGGCGATAACTTAGCAAGGTATCCTGAATTATGGTCTTGTTAGGGCAGGACCACACAATGCCGGACGATAAAGCGCTTACGACTGCCGTTTTTGAACGTCGAATCGGATTTGAATGTGGTTTTTTTTTCGGTTTTAATTTTGTTACCGGCCAGGATTTTGTTTTTAAATTATTCATGTGTCAGGTAGGCTTTATAATAACATTATTGAGCCTTTTATTTATTAAAATCCCTGAACTGTTTAGCAGATTCTAAATTCAAATGCTCTGAAACATTAACAAAACTTTGAATAACACAATATGCTAATCAGTTGATATTCTGATGTGTTATTATAGATTTAGGGCAAAAAGTCACTTAAGGGTACACTAGTCGACGGCACGAACTATTTTGTGCGCGGGGTTAAAATGCATGCTATATCAACCGACAACACGTGTGGAACAGATAGATGCTGTTATTAGCAGTAAGAAGCTAGTTCGCGTACGAATACACACTTTTGCAAATTTGTAGCGAAATGGATGATGATTTAGAACGAAAACGAGCGCGTGAAATTTTATAAACAGACCTTTGGGAGTCTGGATATCATGAAAAAACGACTGAATGTATCTGTTCAAAATAAAATTATTTGCATTGTTGAACTACTAATCTATCCCTGTATGGAGGCCGTTTTTCAATTTTCCTTCTTCTAATGGTACCTACTTATTTGCGCCCAAAGAAGCGTTAAAATTAGTGTTGAAATATGGAACTTTCGAAGCTCATAACTTTCAAGTAATTTTTTTTTTACATTTTTGCTTCCATACAGGGCTAGATAATGATGAGACATATTGATATTTTTTTTTTTTGAACGTACATCGTCAAACAGTGGAGTAAAAGCCAGACTACGTTTGTATGGAAGAATTTTCGACTAGTGTACCCTTAATATTAAAAAACAAAACCAAGAAAATCTCATAGATTGAATTTCAAAAAATGCTTTATTACTATGGAAACCTACTTTATCCTCTAAGAGACATTTATTATCTGCTAAAAATGTTAGGATCTGAAGTTAAGACTAAACATGTTGTCTTTCAGTCATGTATTATGAAATCTGTTCTAGGTTTTAACACAATATGTAGTGTCGTTTTCCTACCAGCTTATAACGTCATAATCTTCCTTCACAATAGAAAGATAGGTCATAAATATATTCTAAGCTAAATCCATTAATTCAGGACTGTTGTAACCCCACCTTTGTAGATATTATAGTCCCTGTGCCTTCATTTATGTAGGCAGCTTCCAGGTACTAACTTTAGAAGGTAGGTATAGTATAATTAAAGTGATAAGATCTTGCCGTCAACTATCCGCCTGGCAAGTTTAGTGATTATGGCTATATCCCTGAGATATTGTGCTGTAGCCTTCTGAGGACACTTTCAGGGCTAACACACAAACTTACAGTTAAACTACTTTCTTTATGTCTCTCGGCAATCATCGACTTTAGCAGCTTTCCTCAAATCTTTAACCGAATTACATATTCGCGAGCTGGCCGACCAAAACCAGATGTATCCTCTGACTGCACAGCATGATTTTCTTCTTGTTTACGTCTTTTTAGTTTGCTTTTTAAGCAGTCGGGTTTTTTCGATTTTTTTAATTAACTTTTTTTATTTACAACTTTTTAGTTATTTTTTTTTAGAATTAGGTACATTTAAACATATAAGTGTCATATATTTTTGAAATCGCCTCTTGAAATCCTTTATTTTGATACCCCACACGATGGGTTTGGAAGAAAAAATGTTTTTTTTTCCCCACAAAATGGCGCCCAAAATCCGCTATTTTTGTATTTTCCCATTTTAATGAAGCCAATGACACTCGCAGAATTAAGACGAATCGATTGACGAAAGAATCATCAAAATCGGCCAACGCGTTTGGTCTCTAGAACGCCACATAGGAACAAACATACATACATACATACATACATACTTACATACATACATAGACTGATAAACACATTACCCTCCTTCGGCAGTCGGGTAAAAAGGAGGAGGTCCTCGATTCAACTATTTTATTTTTTTATTAGTACTACCTCAGAAATCAGGTAATTTATATTGGCATAACTGTGGACATTATATAGATAATAAACAAAACAAAAAAGTGAAAATAAATTACAATAAAATACAACCAACTTCCAAATAAAAACACTACAAAATGAACAATCAATTTCGAAAATCGATGTTAAAAAACAAAGATACAAGAACACCGATCTCCGAAATTGAAATTATTTTTCACTTTGTAGTGTTTTTAATTGGAAGTCGGTTGTATTTTTTTGTAAAATTATTTTTATTAAAATAAATTACATTAAGTTAAAAGAGTATTAACAACTCTATATACTTCCAAATTGATTGAGAGCGTCCGGTCTGCACCAAGTGCAAAGAGCAAATGATAGAAATCCGACGAATGACGAAACACGAAGTCTGCCGAGGGATATTATGAAAATAGTTGTACTGTACCTATATGTAGATCTGAAATTATGAGAACTTTGTTTAACTCTGTAGATGACAAATAATCTTGTTACATTCATCAAGAATCAGCCTTAATGAGGGTGGAAATGTAGAAAACACTCATAATACCTATAGTTTTCTATCGAACAATGTCTATGAAGATATTTTAAGACCCTACTGTTCCCATTTGTAAAAACCCCAATTTAATTTAATTCAAGTTTTTTTTCTACATTAGAGCAAACCTCTAACATGTTACCGTATCTATGTATGATCGTATTAAATCATATATTTTTCCTCAAAAAGTTAAACTGTATGTAAAAAGAATTGAGCGCATATTTACTAAACGTAGTAAAAATTGCAGAAACACTAGATATATATACAGAGAAAACTGCGTTCCACATCAAAACTCCGATCCTGCTCTTTACAAAACAGAGTACACACAAACAAATAAAATATTTTAATGAACGCATTACCTGCACTGCAATAACGTTATTTTATGTAATTGTAACACGTTGCCATCAAAACTATCAACTTGTTGAGCAAATAATCATAAAGCGCGCGTTTTACCGCCGTCGTGTCGCGCGTCGCAGCGTTTTGTCGTGACTGCGACGTACGGAGAATGTAATTAAAGCTACTGTTCGTCGCATAAAGTGTTGCAACTCTTCAATTGCGTCTTACTTTGTCAGTTAAGTGTTGCGATTATTTTTGTTGCGCTTTTGTTGCGAAGTTAAGGTTGGTGGCGGTTATGGAAGTCTTTTGTGTGAAAAACCATACAGTTTCAAATAGGTTTATGTCCATTTGAAAATATTTTTCATTATATACCTTACAGGTTAAAAACCTTATCATTCCTTCTTTTATTAAGCCCCGATGTAAAAAGATGGGTGTTATAAGTTTGACGTGTGTTGCTGTATCTTTGTATTTGTGTGTCTGTTTGTGGCATCATAGCGTCCAAACGGGTGAACCGATTTTGATTTAGTTTTTTTTTGTTTGAAAGGTGATTTTGTCGAGAGTGTTCTTTCTTATGTTTGAATAAAATCGGTTCAGCTGTTCAAAAGTTATGGGCGTTTTACTGTAGAATCGGGGTTTTCGCAAGATATTGTGTCATAATAACGTGTTCAATAGATTGCCGAACGAAGCGTATCTACTAACTAGATAAATTATGTATCATGAAATAAAAATTGCCGCGGGTTTTTAAAATTTTGTAATTTTACTTGTGTATAAATAAAAATGCTAATAAAAATAATACCAGTTCATCATACGAAAAATTAAAGATGAATGAATGAATGAATGATGAAGACTTTATTTAGGTACAAAATTATAACATTCATTCGAAATAGTCACCAAACAAGACACAGAAATATAGTCATAAAAAAATAATGACTATAAAAATAACACGGATTAGCCCCACCATGTTGTTACTACCTCCTGCCATACCCGACACTAGAGAAATTCATTAACTCTGTCAGTGACATATCGGTGGTATTGCTTGAACATTTGTCAAATACATGTGTCGCAAACCCTCATATATCTGCGACATTGTATCGTAATTAAACGTAGTCCATTGAGCATAATGTTAGGAGTAAACGGCTGACAATGTCACTGAGATTCTGTTAGCCAGATATGTACGTGCAATAAATCTTTGCTCTGTTACGGCTACTGAATAGGCCTGTTTGACATGTTTAAATGTCTGAGGTAAGTTATTAGTTTTATATGAGGCTTTTATTCTGACGATACCTACCAGTATCAGTAGTGGGTAATATCAAAATTGCTCGTATTTAAAAAAAAGGAAGGAAAATATAAATATGTCGCATCAAGGGTGGCCGATAGATGCAAACTGTCGGGAAGTCAGGATGTATTCCCTTCGGTTAAGACATCGTGTGTGGGCAGGTAGGTGGGTACAATCGTGAAATTGACTGGGTTTATTCAAATAGTCACAACTCAGTTACAATCTTCCTTCCTAATATTACGTGTCGACAGTGATACTACGACGTCTTAGCTCTAAGGCGGTCGGTACTCAACTGCCATATTGTGCTGTCCCCACCACGCAAGTGGTTAGAAAAGCGTGCTAAACCGTTGTTGTACTTGATTCGCCACCAGGCGTGCTTGTGATATGTTTTCACGTCCGTATTATTGACTAAACCCGACAAATAATTCATCCGACCAAAAAAATTTTAAACAAAAATATAATAATTTGTATTCGTAGCTTATACTTAAATTAGTAAAAGCAGGTAAGTCTGTTGCAATCAACCCTTGCTAAGTTATGAAATAATATACTGAGGTAGGTACGTTTTACCGATGCCTGCGCGGCAATTCAAACACAAGCTGACTAGCTTGAGTGAACTCAGGCCGTCCTGCATCTACGCGATACGAACATACGTTTGAACTGTATGTTTATCTCTTTGTGAGAACGGAGTCCTATTTATATATCTATGATCTTTTAACCTACTCAGTAATAAAAATAAAGTTCCAAGTTCCATAGGTCCTATGTAGGTAGCTATAGTAAAATATCGCCATGTTTTTATTTCTTTATAATGAGTATGACGCCTCTATTGGTAAAATCTCATTGTTAAAAGGGCATGTTACAAGCCCATACATAATAATTTATTTATATGTATAATTTTCAGGTAGAACAAGTGTTTGTTAAAAACTAAAGCTAAAATTAAATTAGAAATTTCAATTTAGGTATTAAGTCATTCAGCATCACATTTATCTGTGTTTATATCACGGTCTTAATTTTGTATCCACTTCAGTAACCCAAATCCTTGGCCCAAATCTGATTGCAGGTCAAGAGGTAAGATTTGTTAGTTTATGCTTAGCTCGCATCAGGGAGAATTGATTTAACATGAATTATCATATTGAATTTGTTATGGTATTTGTTACATATATTGATTTTATTACTTTTACTGTTTTATTTTTTTATTCCGACATTAATATTTTTTCGTTGACTGAATTGTACACGTAATTTGGATTATAATTAATTTTTAATTTGTTTTTGTGTATATATCGCAGGGATATGATGAAAACAGGGAATTGATCAAATCTCTCTAAGAGCGAGCGTAGCGAGCTCGGGAGCTTAGGGCACCCCGACACGGACAGGTTAGGTTCGAAGGGGATGACGGGAGCTGAAGTGAGCGAGCAAAGCGAGCGAACACAGCTCCCGTCATCTCCTTCGTGTTAGGTTACTTTAGACCCTGCATACAGAAATAGGAGCCCCGCGCAGCGGGGCTCCGTCGGCTCTGCCACACAAATACTAATTCAACGTACAAAATAAACCTTTAAATTACTACAGAAAAGTTATTTTTGTCATTTCACTGAACCAATTTTGCTTAGAGATTTGATCAATTCCCTGTTTTCATCATATCCCTGCGACATATACATACATACATAAACTCACGCCTTTTTCCCATGGGGGTAGGCAGAAACTATAGAACGCCACCTGCTACGATCCTTACATACTTCTTTTGCTTCACTCACATTCATACATCTAGTCATACACACACGCCGGTTATGAGTACTGCGCACCTGGCCTTTCTGAAGAACATCACCTATAAGGTCTATGTATGTCTTTCTAGGGCGTCCCCTCCCGGCGTTTCCATTCACGTCTGCCATGTAAATACCTTTCGTTAGTCGCCTTTCATTCATTCTCTCAACATGACCAAACCATCTTAACATACTCTTTTCAATTTTAGTCACTACATCTTCTTTTAAACCACAACGTTGTCTTATTACCTCATTCCTCAATCTATCATTTAAAGTTACTTTTTATTAATCTATCATTTAAAGTTTTTGTGTATGTGTGTGTATTTATTGATCTTTTATAATTATTATTGTTTTTTTTTATCCCTGATATTTTATTTTATTTTTAATTGACTGTAATTAATTTAATATGAAATGTGTATTATCATTATTTGTTTTTGTATATCTGACGTATTAGTGGTCTATTTATAATTATTACTGAATTTATATCCTTAACATTCTATTAAATTATGCATAAATTATATTAATTGTTGTTATTGAAAGTTATTGTTATTAAATGTTTTTTTTTTTTTTAATTTGAATCTATCGTAATGTTTTTGTTGTGTTTTTACTTACCAGAAATTTTGACACAGTATTTTGAAACGAAATAAATGACTTATGGGTAGTAATTTTTTTTGTAGCTTGTCGGATTTTTCACCAACAAAAATCTAAGTCGTCACTTTCTATATATGCAGTTATATCTTCACATCACACACATCATCAGCCTATTAATGTTTCCACTGCTGGGACACAGGCCTCCTCTCTGTGAGAGGGAATGGGCCGTAATCCACCACGCGGGCCCAGTGGGGGTTGGTGGATGTCACATGTCTTCGAATTTTTGGTTCTAGGACATGTCGGTTTCCTCACGATGTTTTCCTTCACCGTTTTGAGATCAGTGGTGATGAAATAATTTACACAAAGTAAAGCGCCTGCCTGGGCTCGAACCCACGACCTACAACTTGTATATCTTGTTGTTATATCTTCCACTATGTAAAAATTGACCATCATTTCACAGAACATAGCTATCGATTACACCTAAAAACAAAAGGCAAACATATTTAAATCTACGTGACTTTTGAGTTTAAATAATTCTTCTCATATAAACCACAAAGTACAACGAAACACAAAGGCCCTCGTAACATATTCTACCAAACACTGTTCTATCTTCAGCGGCTTAGGCTATTCTATCCTGTCGAGCAGTCAATCAATCAGTAAGTCTCGGAATTGATTAACAATATATAGGTGTTCAGTTCCCAGAACTCTAACTGGACTGAACCTACAACTAACATGAGATATGTTCTAGGTAGTTCAAAACAAAGGTATAGTGATTTACCGGTGGATAAAGTTAGGTGCAAACCAAGCAAGCGAATGCTATTCGTTATCATTCGTGACTAACTAATAGGAATCGCTGATGGACATTAGACGCTCGTTCGCCTTCATATAGTTACAAACCAAGCGAATGAATGCTAACGAATACGAATCGCCAAGGGAGACCACACGCTTGTTCGCCTTGTTACAGGTAGATCAAGCAAACGAACACTAACAAATGAGAATCGCCGATAGACATCACACGCTCGCTCGCTTTCAGCCGGTTAAAGACCAAGCGAACGAACACTAAGGTCACGCACTACACCCAATCCGAGTCCGTGATATGAGTTCCGAGTTCTATCTGAATTGAAAATGTTCTGAATTCGGTCGGACGAAGTTCGGCTGTAGTGCGTAACCTGCCCCTACAAGAAGTACTACGGCTACTTCGGTACTGAAATTTCTCGGATTCGGATCGGATGCAGTGCGTAACCGCTCTAACGAATGAATATCACCGATGAACACCACACGCTCGCTCACCTTTATTTTTATTTTTATTTTATTTTATTAGGATCTCCAACAAAGAATACACCTTACATGCTATATTATTATAAAGTAACAGAACACAAAAAAAAACTATGTGCTTCCTCAATTATAGGAGACCACATCATGCAATAGAGAACAATCAAACAGTATGGGATACCCAACTTAGAATATGGCAGTTAAAGTTACAGTTATTTTATATTTTATATCATTACTTAAAGTTTTCCCTTTCTTTCCTTAATAATAATGAGTGTTTAGTGCAAACTTAAATAACAATTGATTAATAGGTATAGGTATATAACTTTAATAGTTATGCCATAGGTAGTATGTCTAGAACAGCTATCATTAAAGTCGGCTTTTGAATTTAAATTAAATAAAAAAAAAGATCAAACAGCAGAGAAAAAAAAAAAAAAAAAACATACCTACAGACAAACAAAAACAGCAGTAAACAACAGTAAACAAAACACAACTAGGCAGGCAGTTCAACACCTACATAACACGCAACTGTGTACGGATCAATGACTTATATTTACCCAGAGTATTAGAAAAAATGTCTATGTCTTCTGATGCACATGCCAAGGCATTGTACTGCTTTAGCCGGGTAAAGACCAAGCGAACGAATGCTAGAGAACGATCAAGAAAGAGTGTTTGAATGCGAGGGAGCGTGCGATTACTTTATCTATCCTTATCATTCGTTCGCCCATTCTCTTAGTCTGTACCTATATTCAAAGTCAGAGCGAACAACAATCAGCAACCTAATTTTATACCATTGCAGATCTTTGTTTCAAGGCAAACCAGAGGCTTCTAAAGAAACCAAGAAGATGCAACATCTAACTAGCTTTCTGTTTCTGGTAAATTCTACAAAAGAAGCTTATTAAAACTTAATTTATTCACTAATTTAAGTAATTTTTACTATACTCCATTTGCGATAACATTAGACGTTTAAATTAGCCCATTTTACAGCCCGTTCAACCGATTTTGAGTTCTATTACGCTTGTGTTACGACAACTGGTAGCTGTAGTAAACAATTGGTTTTGGTAACAGGTTTATGCTTTTTATACCATCCTTATGTTTACGGGATAGAACTCAAAATCGGTTGAACGGACTGTAAAAAGACCTTACCTAGACCCTTCAACATATACAACATTGCTAATGTTTAATAGACTAATTTGATTTAATAATTTAACTGACCTAATTATTGCTTTGTGTAAAGTGATGGCCTGAAACGCATGTTTAAAAGAACCTAAATCGGGCAGGTCGCTACCAAAAATAGAAATTCTAGTTTATAATCTTGCAGTTGTAATAAAATATTTTTCAACAAACTTGCTCATAAAGTGGCTCTAATTTCACCGCAATTAGGCACATAATGACACCTGTAATCAAACTGTGACTTTTTCATTGCTATTATTCACGAGTGAGTTATAGAATATTTTTTTTAATTTAATTGTTTGAGTTGCTTTGAAAAAAATAATAATAATGATTATTATTGTTTTTGACAATCTCGGGACCCTGGGGTCCCGGTCCTTAGAAAGGCGTGTGAGGGGCCGAAACTAACTCGCAGAGGCCTTTGTTAGTGAGTATCTGGAAATGTGACACCAACCGAGAACCGACGACTATCCCTGCATACACTGCGCAAGTGCACTCAAGGGCAATACACGGTTGGTGCAGCACTATTGCTAATATGGATATAAAATGCATTAGGCTATGGGTTTGGTAGGTTTAGTGGATCGATTGCCTATTCTTCTTCTTTTCATATGAGGATGTGGCCACCTCTTGTGTCAGAGTTAATTAAGCCGCCTCTGGGAACCCCACAGGCCTCTGACTTGGCTATTTAAGACTTACATTAACAACTGTATAAGTCCAGGTTTCCTCACGATGTTTTTCCTTCACCGTTGCCTAAATCTATAGGAGGACTAATGGCCCTTGCCTTACCACTTTTAAACTACACAGCTATAAAATGGCAGGGGGTGACTGGCACACTCAATGAATGAATGGGCCCCCATAAAGTGTTGCTTGCACTTTAGTGACAAAGCGCCAAGGGGGCAACATATCCGGAGGTGCTTGAGGAGTGGAGAGGTATACCACGGCTATCAGGACAATCCCGGAAGTACGGTCAAGATCCCTACTAGCGTCTCACTGGGTTAACTTCCTTCCTCCGAGCACGTTTGCCTTTGCGAATCACACCATGACAATATGGTAAACATGTTAGCACAACTCCATGTACTTATATCACTTTGCATGCATTTTGTTTCTTATGATTGTATGTACACACATGTTTGAGCAAATAGAGTAATCTGAACCTGAACGCATTTTACAAGCTTTTATTTAACTTGCAATGTATGTAAGTATGTGTGTATGTAAGTGTGTCCGAATCAAATCTTACAACTGAATTATAAAGCAGTTATCCTCCACCGATGATGATGGACATGGATGACAATGCATGGTAAGCTAAGTGATGTCATTCTTAATCCAATATGGCGGACGGCCCAAGATAACGGACTAGTTATTTGTGTGCACTGCCATGATATGGGTGCCAAATGAAAGGGTTTGCTGAGAAGAATAAGAAAAAATCTTGTATTAAAAATAGTTTTTTAATTAATAATTTTATTTATAGCTGCTGTCAAAGCCGATTTTTTAGAATATCACGATTTTACAAATTTTTGTGCAGATAATAGCTTATGGCATTAAGACTCTCAATTTATGTACTAGCATTGTGTAAAACATTAAGCAGTGTCTATTCAAAAATAAACTTGCCTTATACAGAAAGCAAAAGAAACATCTAGATACTCAGTTTTAAAAATAAAACGTCGGTTATGAGGAGTCAATGACACGACGCGCAATAACTATAATATCGTAGAGTGGGTAGTTAACTGTTTGTGTATTTTCTTTTACCCGACTCCCGTAGGAGGGTAATGTGTTTATCAGTCTATGTAAATATGTATATATATTTGTTCCTATGTGGCGTTCTAGAGACCAAACGCGTTGGCCGATTTTTATAATTCTTACGTCAATCGATTCGTAATTCAAAAACACAAATGTCTCGGAAATGGAGCGAGATAGCCCGATTTTGAGGCCGACCTACATACACTAGTTTACTAGTTTACTAGTGTGTGTGCCGAGGCCCCAGGACACCTCCTCCAGATCCCCCCATTTAATTTTAATTCGAGCATATTTATATATTACTAACTGACCCGGCAAATTTGTTTAGCCATAAAGACACCAAACATTTATCTACCCTACTTAACCTACTCTACCTACCCTACCCTACCTACCCTACCCTACCCTACCCTACCTATCCTACCCTACCTACCCTACCATACCCTACCTACCCTACCCTACCTACCCTACCCTATCCTACCGCTCAATCGGTCGCCGCGCTCAAAGCTCAAAGCCCGCGATAAAAGCTATGCAATAGTTTAATAATAATTCAAAAAACCAAAAAATACGAGGTGGCATCTTTATGTAATTTTAGGCTTCATTACATTGGCTGTACCCACATCGCTTACTGATTTGTGTCAGATTAAGCTGTCCACTCTTTGCCGACAATTAAACAACCAATAAGCTAAATCAAAAAAATAATAACCAACCACGTACGAGTCGGCCCCGCGTGCCGAGTGTTCTGTAGGACTTAGAATTTTCGTTTAGGTGCCCCTGTAATTAAAATATTCGTTACTATTTTTAAAACAAGAAAGTGTATTTTTATGGTTCTGTAAAAATGGGGCCCTATTACTAAGACTCAACTGTATGTCTGTCTGTCACCAGGCTGTATTTCATGAACCGTGATAGCTAGACAGGTGAAATTTCACCTGTCTAGCTATCACGTGAAATTCTCACCTGTCTATTTATAACAAGTGGCCTAGATCCTTTCCAATTTCATCACAAAATAATACTATTTCTGTATTTACACTCTTTTTAGGCAAACAGTTAGTAATTTCTAATGGCAAACTGACACTAGACTGCGGTATGGTGGCATCACATATTGTCAATGAATGGTCCGGTGTGGGTTCAACAGATGGTGGTTGACAATGATCACATTATGTTTATTGTGTATGTTTGTGTTTATTATGTTTTTTATTATTGTTTGTGTTTTTCTTATCTCCTGTCTCTTGTGCGGGTCACAAATAAAAATCTTTTCTTTCTTTCTTCTTTTCTTTCATTTGTTAGTTTGTGAGCTTACCAGCTCATTCATCGCCAATACATATTTCCTCATTTGGTTTTCAGAGGCTGTATACTTGATGGTCATAGAAGTAAGTTTCTCCTGTAGTTGGTCAAGTTCATACCGCAAGTCTTCTGTGTCAGTTTGGTATTTCCTAGTGCTTTTTTCTAAGTTAAATGAATACATATCTAATTGTTTAAGTAAATTCAACCAAATTCAAAATAATGTATCTCAGTCGTGTTTAGACTTGTTGGAATTTTTAGGAGAAACGCTTTGGCTATAAATGATTTTCATGGTAATACAAAACTAAAAAGATAAAAATAAAAAACATTTTAACAAAAATAACTAAACCGACTTGCACAACAAAACACTACAAAGCAAAAAAATAACTTTATTATTGGAAGTCGGAGTCAAAAACGAAAAAAAAATGGTCCCAAAGATACCGGATTACGAAAAGAAATTGATTTTTTACTTTGTAGTTTTGAAAGTCGGTTTAGTTTTTTCGCTAAAATGTTTTTATTCTTTATTGAAAATAATGTGGTATTTTGAAAAAGTATACGTATATGTTATAACATGATTTGTTAATAAAGCAACAATGTTAAACAGCTTAAACAGGCAGTACATGCATGTGCAAACTTCAGTGTATAGTCCTGTAATAAAGTACTTCACTTTTTCAACCAAAACATGATAAAATCCACACAAATGTACACACATACCATTATTCCATTCATTTGGAACCTTAAACCTCATTATAAGGAACAACAAAGCTTTGTTTTAGCCCCAAAAATGTGAAAAACACTTGAAATTACGTCATTAAAACAAAGTGTGGGCCGCCATTACAATGGGAGGGAAATTGAAATAATAACAAGTATAGTTGCAAATGACTTGTCTACATTGTCGTGAATTAGGCGCATTAGGCGAGTGGGCCCATAATACACTGTGACAATGCGTTTATCCGTGATTATGCACCACACCACTGACCCTCCACACAACAAAAACAGACTCTACCCCCTCAAAAATACAGTTGAATTTCTGAAATTATTTAGCTCGTACTTAGACCTCCTTGCCAGTAATGTAGTCGTGACTATTTGTAGTAAGAGATAACAGCACACGAGTTGGTAGTGGAACCTGTTGATGATAAGCGCCGTCGTCGATAAGGCCGTCTGCTGATGGACGGGCCGAGCCTGAATTTCGGCGAATGCATATTTCATGAGTTGATTAAATAGTTCACGCTTTGAATTTCCCCGCACATACATATGTAGAAGGTATACATATGTAAAGTCTACTGCAGTACGACGCAAACTGAGGCGTAGTTAGCATGCGTCGTGTTTTTAGTTGACAAAATGTCACCAGGAATGGGGTCGGGAGGATTTTCTTATCGTCTCGGTATGAAACCATTTTATATGGTGATCGCATGGCAGTATCGTTATTGTGGGAGGAAGCTAACGTATTACATTTCCTGGAAAATGAGAACTTATAGGTGGTTCATGAATGTACTTGCAGTATTCAATAGGTCGATGGAAAATTCTATGTTAGTTGAGCCCCTAACAGTGATTCAAATAGTGAAGACTTGTCTGTTACTCCGTAATATATAAATTTAAAATAATATTAGGTAATAAATAAAATAGCAGCTGGTTTGTAGCTGTAAAAAAAATAAACTTCTAGATCAACGCAATCAAGAGATACAGTTAATCATTTTACACTTAAAACTTTTACTTTTAAAACATTGCCCCACACTAGAAATTCCTTCCTGTATCGTGGGTGCGTTTACAAACATATAAACTCACATACACAACACCCAGAGCCGGAACAACTATCTGTAAGTCATACAAATATTTGTACCGTGTGGGAATCGAACCCGTGACACGCAGCTCAGCAGACAACAACGTGTGCTTGAATATACAACATTAATTTCAACTCGACACCTCCACGCGATCCCGAGATAAAAGGTCAACACCAACGTGATCCTATAAAGATTTCGTTTTTCTTTTGAGGTACGGAACTCTAAACAGTATCAAGACAACAAACCCTATTAAAGGACAATAGCACCCATTTTAATTAAGAAACACAAACACACGTGCAACGACTTCTATTTTAAGTTTTAATCGTCTTTGTCGACGCCACGCCGCCTAGCATCGATTCCATACTTACGGGTAATCATTAATTATTGGCGCAGCGTCTATTTATACGAGCCACTGAGTAACGAATCAGTCGCTGATGCTCACGCGATGTATGTTCTGATTACTGTTATAAATGCACATTTAATATGAAGTGAGTTTCGGACTGTTGGGTGTTTATTTCCTGTTTAATATGAAGGAGTTTTAGAACCTTTTCCTGTTTTGATTATTTCAAGGAATTGAGCTCTTTGAATCCACCGGGTTCTATCGTCAAAATGATTTTCTATCTACTAACTATGGGGATCGTCAGGGTTTTAGTAGGTAAATATCTTTCATAGTCACCCTAATATTATAAAGGGGAAAGTTTGTGAGTGTGTATGTATGTTTGTTACTTCTTCACGCTCAAACGGCGGGAAGAATCTGAATGAAATTTGGCACAGAGATAGATTATAGTCAGGAATATCACATAAGATACTTTTTGACGTTCACGCGGGCGAAGCCGCTGGCAGAAGCTAGTCCTCAATAATTTATGGTTCTTACACTAACGAGCAATGAAAAAGTTCCAGTGACATAGCACCAAATTACTCCTAAATGGGAAAGGCTAGCTTAATGACGCTGTCTGCAATATTGAAGTACATTTAACAGCGCATCAGAATATTACAAACTAAAAACGTAAATACTGTGTTCAAATTTTAAATTAAATATGAAAAAATTAAATTAAGGTGTTTGTCGGCATTTTGTGGGTGGAACTTTTTCATTGCTCGGCAGTTTATATTGCAATTTTACGATTCCAAAATAAGTAAGCACGCGGTATGTATGTGTGGCACACAATACACATTGTAGATACCGCTCGCTTACTTATTTCATATTACGTTACTCTATATTAGGTATCTCAAAGCTTTGATAGAAACGTAAACTTGAAAACGTGTGACTCGCTTCCAGTGGATCCCCGATACCTTCACCAGATCATCGGTCCACCTAGTGGGAGACCTTCCAACGCAACGTCTTCCGGTTCGCGATCGCCACTCCAGAACGTTTCGGTCCCATCGGACATCCGTTCTGCGTGCCCTGCCCACTGTCACTTAAGTTTGGCAATTCTTCGGGCTATGTCGGTAACCTTGGTTCTACGGATGTCTCCATTTCTGATTAGATCGCGCAAAGAAACACCGAGCATAGCCCTCTCTATTGCCCTTTGGGTGACTTTAAGCCTACAGATGAGGCCAATTGTTTGCAACCACGTTTCGGTCCCGTATGTAATCACTGGCAACACACACTAGTCATAGTCTTTCGTCTTGAGACACTGTGGTAAGTTGGAGTATTACGAGTGTAAAGTCTCCGATCTTGATAGGAGTGGCTGTAACATGGGCATTCAACATGACCTTGGTTTTCTCCATGTTCATTTTAAGACCCACTCTTTCGGCATTCATAATAGGAAGTATTCTCAAATCATTTCTCAATCTGCCAATAACTCAAACAGTGTATTTCTTACACTAAAACAAAACCATCGAACGTAATTTCATCCGCTCAACTCTTTAGAACTACCCTACCAGCGCCGATATTTCAACCTGCGGTCTCAGTAAGAAATACGGTCTAATTTGTGAAAGCACAATATCTCAACAACTGATGTTAGTACTTATCAATAAATCACTGCGGTACCTTTTTCAGAACGAATGTTAAACCGATAAACATTCATCTTCAATACATAGTTGACTAAACGGCGTTTTCTAAAAAAAGAAATACGGTCTCACTTGAACGTGCGATTGGTACCCAGTTACACCGTACCAGGGTTGGAAGTGCTTCTGACGTGAGTTTACAATGAGTGTTACCACAAATTGTTAGAAATATAGTTGAAGACTTTGTAAGTTTTATTCATATTATCTGTATTATTATAACATCACCTGTCGAAAATGAGTAAACCATCACTTCTCATCAGAAAAATCGAAACACTTCCGTTTTTATGGTTTCTGTCCTAATTTAACAGAAAGAGTTTTCATTCCATGAAAAAAATCACATGATTGTTTTTTTTTTTTTTTTTTTATTTATTTTGGGTTTGCTCTTGACTCTAGCCTAGGTCAGAGATGACGGAGACAAAGTCGACGATGGAGTGAGCTTACCCAGAAGAAGCCTGTTTACTCTAACTTTGAAGAGATTGTATAGCTGACAGTTTAGCCATTACAGTGATAAGCGAAAATTCAAAATTATAATTTCATTTATTTATCATATAAATGAAATGATTCACTATTTTGAGACAAATGTGTGTTTAAAGTCTGAGTACATTTCACATTTGAAAACTAAAAATTAGCGCTATCTTAAAACTTTTTGTTCTGAGTTGTGTATACTGTGTGTGTACTGTGACTTTGGGATGTCTGAAAAAGTTTTTTTTCTAATACATATGGATACTTTGCCCGCAGAAGCCACCCAAGTGGTGGCATTGCTGGATTCTGGACTTAGCCAACGTGTTGTGGCTGAAAGATTGCATCTAAGCCTGTCGTCTTTTCATAAATGTCTACAAACGCTATCGGGAAACTGGTTTGTTCACGCGCCGTTCAGGATCTGGCAGGAATCGGATCACTTCTGAGCGAGATGATCGATTTATTGTAACAAGTTTTTTACGAAACCGACGCCTTAATGCTTTCAACAGCTATGTGGCGCGGTTCGTGGACGGTTTGGGGAGGAATCAGCGCCGACGGTAAGACAGAGCTTGTCTTTGTGTCTGGGCCACGTCTGCCTGCACTGAACAGTCATCGAACAGTGTCTTGAGCCTCACGTGATGCCCTATGCACATTTTATTGGTAACGGTTTCATATTCATGCACGACAATGCTAGGGCTCACACGGCGAGAGTCGTACGAGATTATATATGTTATCGAAGTCGGTATCTCTATTATGGAATGGCCAGCAAGAAGCCCGGACATGAATCCGATTGAACATCTATGGGATGAATTAAAGAGACGAATTCGTGCAAGAGATCCTGCCTCAGAAACACTTAGCCAGCTGCAAAATGCAATCCAAGAGAAATGGAATGCCACAACATTTGATCGTGACTCTCATCCGATCGATGAAGAACCTTATGGAAGCAGTAATATGAGCGGAGGAAATTAAAATTAAAATAGCCTTTTTTTACTGATAAACAAACTAATTACAATATAATCTATAACCAATTAGAAGGAATTATTGCACTTCGGCGTCGTCCATCAGCGCGTCCCTTGACGCATAGGCCTCCCCCAGGCTCCTCCATTTGTCACGGTCTCGTGTAACTCTGGTCCACAAGGCACCAGCTATCGCCGCTATATCATCGTCCCAGCGTTTGCGTTGCCTACCTCTACTTCTCTTTGATCCATCTCTAACTTGCCATTCTGTTAAAGCCGTAGACCATTTATTTTTCTTATCACGGAGCATATGCCCGGCCCATCTCCATTCCATTCTTTTTATATTGAATATAGCATCTTTCAGTTTGGTGATCTTCCTAAGATCTTCAGCTCTCTTTTTGTCCCTTCTCCTGAAGTTTAAAATGCTACGTTCCATGCCTCTTTGACAAGAATCGGAGGGAATACAAGTTATTAAATAAAAGTTTCTTAGCTTTTTTACCCGACTGCCGAAGGACGGTAATGTGTGTATCAGTCTATGTATGTATGTATGTTTGATACTATGTGGCGTTTTAGAGACCAAACGCGTTAGCCGATTTTGATGATTCTTACGTCAATCGATTCGCCTTAATCCTGCGAGTATCACTGGCACATTAAAATTGGAAAATAAAAAAATGGCGGATTTTGGGCGCCGTATTGTGGGGCACCAAATTTAATTTTTTCCCGAACCCATCGTGTGGGGTATCAAAATAAAGGGTTTTGAAAGGCATTTTCAAAAATATATAACACTTATATGTTTCACATCACATCACATCATCAGCCTATTAATGTTCCCACTGCTGGGACACGGGCCTCCTCTCTGTGAGAGGGGATGGGCCGTAATCCACCATGCGGACCCAGTGCGGGTTGGTGAATGTCACATGTCTTTGGATTTTTGGTTCTAGGACATGCCGGTTTCCTCACGATGTTTTCCTTCACTGTTTTTGAGAGCAGTGGTGATGAAATAATTACTAATACTTATTTAAATGTAGCTAATTCTAAAAAAAAAAAAAAAAGTTATAAATAAAAAAAGATAATTAAAAATATTAAAAAACCCGACTGCTTAAAAAGCGAACTAAAAAGACGTAAAGAAGAAAATCATGCTGAGCAGTCGGAGGATACATGTTCGCGAGCTGGCTTTTTGGTCAGCCAGCTCGCGAATATGTATGTATCCTCCTATGTAATTTCATACGCCAAACACATTGTCTGAGTCTACAAAAATATAGAAATTCGTAGCAATGATGCGTAGTCACTTTAGAACACTGTGGCACAAAACAAAAGATTTCTAGCACGAAAAAGCTAATTCGGCTTTTTTCGTTCTAGAAATCTTTTAATACTTAAAACTTTCAATACTTAAAGCTTATTTAAAAAATCCTAAATCCCAGCGAATAAAACCGCTAGTTTGCAAAGAGAAAGAAACAGTGTGCTACGTCGCCCTCGTAGCGGTTTGCTACAAAGTTGTAAGGAGTTACTAATACGGGTTTGTTCCAACTTGGATTATACTAACTTGCTATATATAGTCTCCAAACTTAGTATAGGGTATAATGGGAAGTGCTTTAATTATTGAATCAGATTTAATTCTTTATTAATCTTATTTAAGTCTCGTAGCAGGTGCTACGAAAAGCGTAGCGTAAAATTAAATACTTACTTCTGCGTAGCTTATTTAAATTTAATGTGAATTTGTGAATTTATTTCTGAAATAGGTTGCATTTTCAGGTGTTTTAAGATGTGTGGAAAATTCTAGATGTATTCAAATAGTTAACTAAAAGAAAAGTTGCACTGCTAAAGTGCAAAAAAAAGTTGTTTTTGTTTTCTCTACACTTGTGTAGAGTCTCTGGTGGGGAGAAACTTATTTTTTTTATTAGATATTATTGATTTGTTTAAAAAAAAATGATTGAGAATAAACGTTTTCACATCATCAGTCTATTAATGTTCCCACTGGGACACAGGCCTACTCTCTGTGAGAGGGGATGGGCCGTAATCCACCACGCGGGCCCAGTGCGGGTTGGCGGATGTCACATGTCTTCGAATTTTTGGTTCCAGGACATGCCGGTTTTCTCACGATGTTGTCCTTCACCGTTTTGAGAGCAGTGGTGATGAAATAATTTACACAAAGTAAAGCGCCTGCCTGGGCTCGAACCCACGACCTATAACTTATAAGTCGCGGTCGATACCACTGGGCCACCACTGTTCTCAACGTTCAATAAACGTTTTAACCTAATTGATTTGCGTTTTATTATATTTTGACTAACCAATTTTAAGCTCGACTGTATCCACGGGTAGCTTTAACCAAAACTTGTTATTTTTTTAAGTTTGAATGTGGGTCCAGTTAACCAATAAAAATACAGAAAATTAATTATGTGGTCAAGTGGGCCCGCGGATCCAGTAGCGAGCGGGACCAGCTGACCAAAGACTCCAAGCCAGATTAACAACTCGATTCTAGAATTTATTTCCTGCAGATGTTTCAAAATCAAAATCAAGGTATTTATTTCAAGTAAACTTTAGAAGTACTTTTGAATTGTCAAACACAAAATTAATAAAAAGATGACTCTAGTTGCAAATTCGCAAGCGTCTGTAGGTCTCAATGGAGAAGAATTTGCAAAAAAACTCCCCGGACACTCTTTTCCATCAGTTTTAATTACAATTTTTTGGTTACATCATTCTTGTTGAAAAAATACTTATATGTGGGAACGATGTAAAAAGACGTGTACGTAAAAGCGTCTAGAGTAACAAATAATAAAAAAAGCACTTTAACAGGCCGAGACAGCTAAGTTATGACCAATCCCAACTGATGGCCCCCGTTCACGAACATGACGCATGGATCGGCACCACTCAGCTCAACCATCATGAAGGGAACCGAATGATACAACACATGTGCCACCATCAGAGAGAAATTAGAGAGAGCATGACACACTCAATTGCCAGGGCACACAGAAGTCAACTAACGACACATAGGTACAGTGAACGGTAGATTTATCTACAGTCGGAACATAGTGATCACACATGTGCTGTGCAATTATATAATACTAAAAAGAAATTGAGTTTATACAATACAAAAATTTTCATACAGTCTTTGTTTTGTCAGTTTGTTTATAAAATAACTTTGCCGAGAACAAATGGTAGCAACAGTCGTCACTGAGCCTCGTATGCAATAGGTAAGCAATGAATAAACGGTTGGCCCGAGTGCGACCGATAAAAATGATATATGTACCAACGTGGACATAGCCTCGCTACTTTGTTACTTGAACTCTACCAAAAACAGAGGCTTTTTTAAAAACAATATTTATTCATGCCAAAGACAGAAAGATGAATTTTCAGAACCGGTATATAATATACTCGTTAATCGGCTTAATTCAGGTATAGATGATCTGTTGATTTAGTTCCTAAAATGTATTCATTTCGAGTGTTTTTGAGATTTTTTCGGTGAATTTTAAATAATCAATCTGCCTAGCCTTTTCCCATCTATGTATATTGGGGTCGGCTTCCAGTCTAACCGGATTCAGCTGAGTACCAGTGTTTTACATGCAGCGACTGCCTATCAGACCTCCACAACCCTGTAACTGGATAACACGATACCTCTTGGCAAGACTGGTGTCAGATCTCAAGCTTCTGACTACTCGTAACGACTGTCAAAGATCTTCAAATGACAGCCGGGACCAACGGCTTAACGTGCTTTCCGAGGCACGGAGGAATCTCGGTATGTTGAAATGGTCACCCATCCACGGACTGACCTCATCAAGCGTTGCTTAACCTTGAAGATCGACCCATGCGGCTGTTATTATTTAGCCACGAGCTCCTCCGGTGAATTTTAAATAATAAGTGATATTAAAGTTAATATGAATATTGAAATTTGAACCATGCTCGTCCATATGTTGAATGGGTTTTTAATTTGTCTAATAAGTGCTGTGTAAGTGCACCGTTTGATGATGAAGCAAATACCAACTGACATAATGATTTGCAATTTGAAATTGGAAAAAAAGGGCTAATTATGAAACTGTGGACACTGTGCTGTGACTATCTAGCAATCTTGTTTTTTTTTAATTATTAAAACTTCATGCACAAAAGTACAATGGCGGACTTAATGCCTTACGCCTTATTATCTCAGCTGGAAACAGCTCATTTGATTTTTAATAAAAACTCACCTATTCCTACTATATACTATATACTCTCTCCCACACTCCCTACGCGATAGCCCTTCTCTCGATGTCTCAAGAGGAAAATTAAGGAGCATTTTCTTTCAACGCAATAAATAATATTAGTAGATATATATATGTATTTGTATTTATGAACGTAGTTCTTATAGGTATATATTTAATTAGTATCTTACTGTAATATTACTGGATTACTGCCCTCAATTATTATGATCTCTATCACTCAAAGGTTTGCTGGAAGAAAACTCTATTTTGGAGTTAAGTTCACCTTTGTAAATGAATATTGATATCACTTTGTGTAAATATATTGTTTTGGTGTACAATAAAGAATTAAGAACCTATTCAATGACTTCGACAAAATGACTAAATATTTCTCTTGTTAAAAACCTTGATCGATCACCGCACCTAAACCAGAAATCACAAACATTTCTATACCAACATGTATTATTTATATAAAACTCTTATCTATACAAATTTCACGCTGCTTCTCCAACACAAATCTCTTACAACATATTTATACCATGTGAATTATATTCCAAGAAATTTACATAACGTCAAAAAGATTCCACGTTATTACGAATCCAAAGCCGTCGCCGTCCTAACTTCCAAAGAAAATTAATTTGAATAATACATACTACATACAGGGGAATAATACCTACATACTACATACAGAGGAATAACGCTAGAATATTGCATAACGTAAAAAGCTGCACAATAATATCTGATCATGAATAACTTCAGCGATGCCAAAAACTAAAACAATAACATGCGAAATTTACAGTTTTCTTTACTGCGAGACTTCAAAAAAACTATTTGGAAAGTTTGTATGAAATAGAATGGGAACTTAAGGGGTGCGTTATGGTTCTTCTCCATACGAAATATTGAGACACTAAACCAATGGACATTCTGTTAGCGATAAAGATTGTAGAAACGTCAAAAAGTAAGGGATTGACAATATGACCTCAGTGGTAGAGCCACCAAGGTCATGATTTTGAAATGTTTTTCAATCGTTTTCGCTCATAAAATGGCGCTTTGTCTGGCCACTGACCGCGCGACACCGCTCTGAGAGCGTCTAAGGCTGCTGATTCAGCACTGATAGGTCAATATGTATGTATTCTTATGAAGCGTTGTTATAATCATACCGATCGCTCAGCTCTGACGGCCGTCTGAACGAGCTACGCGCCGACCGTCGGGTGCCAACGGTCAACGTGACTCTAAAACCAGCTTAACGTCCAGCCGCGCGGTCGGAATATTTCCGCTTAATCATACATACTTAAATACAGGCCTTTTTCTCATGAAACTACAGAATGCCATTTGCGAAATCCTTCTGTACTTTTTTTGCTTCATTTCCATTCATTTTCTGGTCATACACCCATTCCTATTACCTGTCCTTTCTGAAGATTCCGTAAAAGTCAGTAAACTGTGAAACATCTTTAATGAGAATTCCTTAACTTT
This sequence comes from Anorthoa munda, assembly GCA_945859665.1. Taxonomy (NCBI): domain Eukaryota; kingdom Metazoa; phylum Arthropoda; class Insecta; order Lepidoptera; family Noctuidae; genus Anorthoa; species Anorthoa munda. The sequence continues at coordinate 10,380,356 of OX243905.1, read as the reverse complement.
GTATTTTTCTCTTTTTGTTTAGCTTACTTTCAAAACATACTAGTACTATGTTCTTATATAACTATCTAATACGGATCTGCATAAAACACCAACCGTTTCTGAGTGCCAAGGTAATAATCATACAATCTGCAACAATATTATTTTGTATGAACCAGAAACAAAACGCAGTACTATAAATATAAAATGTTATAATTATGTCTGGGTGTTTGCTGATAGGAACCGAGAAAAATGAATGAGTAAGCTTTTTATCTTTGCGTTTCAATGGGGAAAATGGCGAATATGATTTGTTTCAACAGTATTCCTAAGTTTATTTTGTGTGTTCATTGAGTATTTTTACCGACTTAAAAAAAGGAGTTTATCAATTCAATACGTATGTGGGTAATATTGTTGGATTTGTATCATATTCACATATGTTCCTCAATGTGTGCCAAATTTCATAAGTATATGTATGTTTGTCCACACATTTCTTCGGAACTAGTGATCGGACCGTGATCATTCTTTCATAGTATATTAGACATCTAACAACTTAGGGAATAGTGCAAGTTTCATCAAAATCGGTTCAGCAGTTTTCAAGATATGGATCATAGAACGAACTCCTTAGTAACAACCAGCACGAATGTGTAAATTAAGTTATTATGGGTATTTTGTCAATCCTTTAGGTGCCTTAGAACTTGCTCACTTTTATTGATGGTGTACCAAAACTAAAAATAGAGAAATAAAACCATGTTCATATTCGGTTTATTTTTATAAACCGTCTTCAAAAGCAAAATTTATTTTTTCCTTTGTATAGATTCTTTTACTGATTGTTTTGTGAATGTGTGCCTTCTAGATTTCTAGACGCTTGTTAACATTTGTTAACTCTCTCGTTTATACATTTTTTTTTAGTTTCTTACGACTTATTGTCGGGCCTACGTTGTCCCCCCATATCTAAGCACTAATACTGTAACGTGGAAATATTGTAAAAACAAACCAATTTTTTTAAAAGAGTAACCGTGGAGTTTCTTGCCGGTTCTACTCCACAGGAAACGACTAACCCGAACCGTGCACCTTTTGTCGACGTTTTATAAGTGCCCATGTAGGCCTATGTGAAATAAAAAACATTTGATTTTGTTTTTTTTTTTTTTAAAACACTAAAAAGTGGTAAATAACTTGAGTTTCGGAAGTCTTGTCTTTGGTACATCTTGTTCTTATCGTTTTGCGACACCGACTTCCGAAATGAAAGTTGTTTAACACATTTTAGTGTTTTGCTTTTGAAGACGGTTTATTTTTTTATGAAAATGTTTTTTTGGTTGTAGTCAAAACTGCAACGGTATTCTTTACTTTTTGATCTGGGGACCATTATGAGAAATCTTGGAAAAGGCACTTTCAGGATTTTTACTTACAAGCAGGTATTTTTCCGGGCCTCAGATACAAAAAAAAATTCCCGTCCAAATCAGACTACTCATATAATAACTTCAAGATTATTTAGTGATTATGGCAATTTGCCGTACTAAATATAATATATGTGAATAAATAAATCCGACAAAAGCGCCCGAGTAGATTGTTATGTACTCGTATGTAACTTTTCTTTTTCTTTCTCCTTTTAAAAAAAAACGTTGCCCCACACTAGGAATTTCACCCTGTATCGTGGGTGCGTTTACAAACATAGAAACTCACATACACAAATACCCAGAGCCGAAACAACTATCTGTAGGTCATACAAATATTTGTTCCGTGCGGGAATCGAACCCGCGACACGCAGCGCAGCAGTCAATAGCTCAACCACTGCGCAACTGAAAAAAAAATGTATGTAAAAAACTGCACCGCACAAAGGCACACTTTAAATATCAAAGTACTGCAACTCCAACTCTAAACCAGCTAAACCCGAAAAAAGCCGCTAAAATAAGCGAAAATTTCCACCATTACCCAAAGTGTGATCGTTTATTTTTTGGCTAATGACCCCGTGCCCGGCGGGACTTCCTGCCGATACCCTTTGCCCTCTGAAAGGTTGCCGTACACGCATTATGGTGAATAGTTATAAAAGCTGTGGAATGAAATACTATAATGCTCTAATGCGGACTTGATAACTGGCGGAGACGCCATTTTGTGTGAGTTGGTTGCTGTGTGCAGAGTTAGTTTGTGACGGTGTTTTGTGAGCAGAATATGTATTTATGTGGCAAAGGGCAAATATGCATCGGCTCCATTAGTATCGGACATTTTTTTTACCATTTATGGATACCGTTGCAGACACCAAATTTGCAAAAAAATATTGTTAAATGTTTTTTCTCAAACATGCTTGGAAATTTGAGCATTATTTTGACAACCTTCTTCGTGATAAATCGAAATTGCTGTACTGACCAAATACATGTGAGCAGGCAAAAGTTGTATGAAGTTGTATGTTGTACTGTCGTGTTTAGCGGCCAAATAAATTACATAGAAAACGCATATCTGTCGTGTAGTTTAAAAATGGAACGATATTTTACTCCGAAACATGGCAACCAAGGAGGTAACTTATCAAAGGTTTTATTTAAATTTCCAACTGGCTTGCAAATAGAAAGTTGCTTATTGGAAAAAAAACAAATGAACACTTTAAGGCTTTTATTTTAACACGCATTGCGATTTTTATTCGCGCGGTTTTTTGTATTATTATTCCCGCGCGATTTTTTTACCGCAATGCATGCAGTAGTATACAATTCCATAGGCCGCAGTTCGGGCGGAAATAATTCGCAAGAACAAAAAAAAAGTTAGTTAAAAATTCAAAAAACCCAACTGCTTGAAAAGCGAACTAAAAAGACGTAAACAAGAAGAAAATCATGATGTGCTATCGGAGGATACATCGCCGCGAGCTGGCTAACCAAAACCAGACGTATCCTCCGACTGCAAATCATGATTTTCTTCTTGTTTACGTCTTTTTAGTTCGCTTTTTAAGCAGTCGGGTTTTTTGATTTTTATAATTAACTTTTTTATATATAACTTTTTAGTTTTTTTTTTCGGATTAGGTACATTTAAACATATAAGTGTTATATATGTTTTCATGTATCCAGTGACACTCGCGGGGTTAAGACGAATCGATTGACGTAAGAACCATCAAAATCGGCCCACGCGTTTGGTCTCTAGAACGCCACATAGGAACAAATATACATACATACATACATACTTACATACATACATACATAGACTGAAAAACACATTACCCTCCTTCAGCAGTCGGGTAAAAAGCACACGCAGTGCGTGCTAAGCCTAACGCGGGCAAAATTATTGTTGTTCGTCATTGATTTTGAAAAGTAATTTTATTTGACACAATGAGTTCTAGGTACAACTTAGTTTTAATTTCCACGCATTATTTGAGAAAAGTACTATACAAGCCTTGGCGTCAACTAGGCATTGATGGACTTACGTATGTGTGCCTCGGCCCACATCTACACGTTCGTCCATCATTTCCTCTTTTGCTGGCCGCTGCAGTAATGTACTATAGCTGTAGAAGATTTTCACCAGGCTGGTACCACGAGATTTTTTAATTCTTTGTACAGAGACTCTAGACAACTGCCATTAAAAATTAGCGATGGTGATGGTTCGAAATACCAAAATGTAAGGGATTGAAAGAAAGAAAGAAAACATTTATTGCCACTAAGAAATGTCACGATGATGATGATGTGATTACTCACGTCTTCACGTGACATTTCCATAGTGTTTGACATTCTACATTTCTGACATTTTTCCCTACCCCCTGACCCTATTACTAAGACTCCACTGTCCGTCTGTCTGTCACCAGGCTGTCACCAGGCTGATAGCTAGACAGTTGAAATTTTCACAGATGATGTATTTCTGTTGCCACTATAACAACAAATACTAAAAACATAATAAAATATATAGAATAAAATAAATATTTAAGTAGGGCTCCCATACAACAAACGTCATTTATTTGCCGTTTTTTACGGTAATGGTACGGAACCTTCGTGCGTGAGTCCGATTCGCACTTGGTCGGTTTTTCTTTCTTCTTTTTTTCATTTAACTTATATCTTGCTATCGCTATAGAACTCAAGAAGAAATGTTGATTGCATCTTATAACTGCAGGCAATAATAAAGGTACAAGTTCCAGATAGATACAAGCAGACGACGTGTCGTCCGACTACACGCAGTAGCAGCAGACGACGTGTCGTTGCTTTATGTCGCCACGACACGTCTTTGCGTCCTGTCGCTTCTTCTTCTTCGTCGTATCGATGATTCCTCAATTATATACGTTTTGACAAGAATTCAGCCACGGCAATAGCGTTTTAATTTGCCTCACAAAGGTCCTTCAGGGCGCAGTTGTTGTTGCACAGAGAGCACGATAAGAGGTGAGTCATTGTTTGGGACGTAGCTATCCGCAATCGCACTGCGGGTCATTGTAGTACCCCCATCTAAGTTGTGCCTGCAGCGACCCACTTGGCTTCGGAGTCGGTTTAAAGATTTCCAGGTGGGCCATGGATGTTGGTGGCCTGCAGGGAGCTTTTCCGCAGGCTCAACATAGTCAGTCGGAGGAGGATGTTTGAGGAGCCACAGTCTCTTCTTTGCCTCACTAGAACTGCTGTCTTTAATTGGTTTGGCCTCAGAAAGCTTGTCCTGTCGCTGCAGTCATGATTTCAAAGTCAAAGTCAAATATATTTATTTCAACTAGGCCACTTTTGAACGTCAAACAATAATAAATCTAAATTAAAAATGTACAAGTAATAAAAATTTATTCCACCGTGCATTCGGAAAAGTAGCTTGTTATGGAAACACAAGAAACTCCATACTTACTTTTTAAAAAAATAGGTGTTTTACAATGTTTACTTACATTAATAAATTCATATATGTGAGGACGATGCACCCAAAAATAGCACTACACACTATACTACGTACAGGTATAAAGTAATAAAAGCATTAACAGGTAAATTCATTAATTTGATAAATAGGAACATGGTCCTCACATACTTACAAATATTGCAAACATAGGTAAACTACCTAATTCAACAACAACGGAACAGAGTGTGAGTGAAATTCTGAAAAAAATAATAAGAATACAATAACTATGAATAGGAATATAAATTAGAAAATTTGATTTTGTCTACACTAAAGACTGCCCTATGGAGCGGGACCAGCATGTTGCCAAGCATTCTTATCTTGAATATAATCATCTAATTTGTAATATGCTTGTTTACAAAGTGTGCTTTTAACTAAAGTTTTAAATTTACTTTCATTTAGTTTTAATATATCACAAGGTATTTTGTTATAGAATTTAACACAGTACCCCATGAAAGATGAGTGTACTTTAGCTAGTTTATAAGATGGTTGATCTAACTTATCTTTATTGCTCGTATTACAATTGTGTCTATCACTGACTTTATTTCGAACCCAACTGCAGACGTCAGCGCTGTATTCCTATTGGTTCTGAATGTGAGACAAAATGTCTGACTACACTCACTACTACTGGTCACTACTGATCTGCGGTCGGGCAACACGTCGACTGCGATCGTGCGACGTGTAGTCGGGCGACGTGTCGCTAGCTCCGGCAGGTATTTCATAGAAATACACAGAAACCAGTAGTGTAGCTGTGACACGTCGTCTGCTGCTGCTGCGTGTAGTCGGCTACCAACTTGTACCATAACAATCATTATAATATTGCTACACACATTTCTAAATCAACATTGATTTACTTACAAGTAAAAGTCAATAAGTTATTTCCCTAGCGTGATCACTTATTAGGTACAATACAGCTGATCATAATTTTTGAATTCCTACTAACATTCAAACGAATATGTTATTAGCTTCCGTGACTCGTAGGTATACGGTGCCTCCCTCCTTAGCTGCCTGCATCAAAAGGGTACGCGGTTGCGTGATCGATACCTAACAATATTACATCATAATATTCAAATTACTATCGGAAAAACCTTGTGGAATACATGGAAAAGTCGCTTCGTGTATATTTTGTACAGTTTATATTCTGTAGCATCTGGCGAGAATAAAAGCGAGTTTAACAAACAACAAAAAAATATAGCAAGAACAAGCATGACACGTCATGTTATCTTCGAATAAAATTATTCATTTAAAAGAGAAACTTAATAAAGCTTTTTCGTATTTCTCTCACCAATCTCTTTTATTTGATACCCATATCATGAGGGTGCATACAAAATAATTGGTCCGCCATAATCAGGAATCCACCATGTTAGATTTAGAATAAGCTTACTTAGCTAATCATGCATTGTCATCCAAACTAAAGGTGATTATAAAATTTCAGTTCAATCTACTGTCGACCTCTGTTTTAAAATAAAGTAGCAAGATTTAAAAAACATAATTATACTAACTAACAAGTTTAGGTTAAAACACAAGTTTGTAAATATATATGTCCTCGACATAACCTACCGAGAGTAAGGTGAAATACAGAGTAAAATTTTATTAACAAGCGAAACGATAATAAAATACGTAATAATGATAAATCCAAACAAAAAATCAAAGTCTTTTAATTTTACGTACTCCACCATCAGCGACCGTTGACCCCGTCAAGTCCGTAAAATAAAAGCTTACAAGATTATCCAAGCACATGGTCTATGTAACTACAATCGTATAATCCAACCAGTGTAAGCACATACATTCAAAAATCTAAAATCCTCAGATCAAAATAAAAGTACAGTTGAATACAAAAGACGTCGTAAGTTAAGCTTATCGCCTTTCGTGGCCCGTTAGCCACGAGCGGCAATTGATTCAACTGCTCCACAACCCGAGATCTGAGAAAACCCGCACTTTCGAATATTATCATATTTTATTCTGTCAATTACAGGTGCAACCTGGAGCCGGGATTTGTGCAACTGTTGTAACAGGTTTGCCTCCTATTAGGTGGGAGTTAGACCGGACTGGCTAAATAAAAATAGTGGTTTATTTTCAGATAAAAGGATATTGTAAATAATTAGTGTACTTTGACCCCCAAACTAGGTTATAAACCATTATTTTAGGGTGTCTTTGTGGAAATGGTATGCTTCTAAGAGGTAGAGGAGCTCGTGGCTAAATAATAACAGCCACACGGATCGATCTTCAAGGTTGTGCAACGCTTGACGAGGTCGGTCCGTGGGTGGGTGACCATTTCAACATACCGAGTTTCCTCCGTGCCTCGGAAAGCACGTTAAGCCGTGGGTCCCGGCTGTCATTTGAAGATCTTTAACAGCGAGTAGTCAGAAACTTCAGATCTGACACCAGTCTAGCCAAGGGGTAGCGTGTTACCCAGTTACTGGGTTGTGGAGGTCAGATAGGCAGTCGCTTCATGTAAAACACTGGTACTCAGCTGAATCCGGTGAGACTGGAAGCCGACCCCAATATACTTGGGAAAAGGCTAGGCAGATTGATTGGTATGCTTCTAAGACCTCACATCCACGAAAAACTTAACTCAGAGTTAGTTGCTGACACAAGGTTAAATTGACAGTATGTTACTAAGGCCCACTTGCACGAAAACTTAACTTAGTTGCTAGCACGAGGTAAAGTTGATAATATTGTATGACATACAGTCATACATACTTAACTAACTCTAGTTAAGTTTTTCGTACACGTAGGCCTTATGCATTTTAACCTTCTGTTGTAAACTAACATTGAGTTAAGTTTTTCGTGCAAGATGGGCTTAAGTCAAATACTTTACAATATGAAGTACCTACTATTTTTTATTGGCATTTTCGTAGTATTTGGCCAATGTAGGTCACCGTAAAACAAAAGTAAGTGTATGTACCATATTATTTTATTATATTTTTTTATGTTAATTATTATATTGAAATTAATGCTCGAGGATACAAATTTTGTTCGTAGGGACAAATAAAGGAGGACCTGCTGCCTCAAACTAGGCTAGGACTCTGTGTTTAGGAGCTAATATCAATCCAGCTAAAATAGCGCACTCTTATTGAACATCTCCACTGCTTACCTATCTACTCCTTTGGAATAAAGGGCGTTATGTTATTTATTCAATTTGTTATCATATTTTACACTGTCAATTACAGGTGCTATAGTTTTTATTCGCTGCAACTCGTATTGTGGTTATATAAATTGTTGCAATTTTCCCTTGATTGTTCGTAAAGTAGTTGTGATGAAGGCAAGAGATTGCTTAGTGCTTGTTTTCTTATTCTGAATAAGATTTAGTTTACAGTCTGGGGTAGACGTGGAAGAAAAAGTATTAGTTGCGCGCAGCGTGAGTTACTGCGAGCGTAAGTATTTGTCATTTTTAAACTTGAACAAAAATACACGATACAATTTTTCAGTGTTCCTTTTGTGTATTTTTGGTAACGTATATGTCTCTTGATCGGAACGCACGACGCCATTATATGCGATGCCGGGAACATAAACTTCCTCACCGCTGATGCATTCTGCGATGAATCATCTTCTTACACTCTTGCAGTGAGACTTTGGGTTGCCTTAATTCGACTCACGATGCGACGCCATTCCTCTCTGGCGTCTGTCACTTTTAAGCCCGAAGTACATCGATGCTGCAATGGAACTGCGATGGAACAAAATAGCAGTCTAACTCTAGACGTTTTTCATACGATTAGGTGTCCGCCACCGCATACCGCAGCGTTGTGCGATATGCAATGTGTAAGCTTAAGTTGATTGCGACTTTTTAAATAAAGTTTCATGTTGATGCAACATAGCATTTTCTAGCATTTTTAGAAAAGTTTTTTCTGAAATTGATGTTCTAAACCTAACATAGTGCTGATAATCGCTTAGTCTACGGAAAAGAACTAGATTTTTCGAATATTTCAGGTTACGCAGGCTAACCTTCTCCGAGGTTAAAGAAACACGTATCAGTTTCCGTGACTAGCTCGATATCTAAATTCTTAGTTTTAGTAAAAACAATTGAACTTTAAAAGTCACGAATATTGCGTAATCAGATTAAAGTTACTTTAAAAGGTGACCCCTGTGACCCAAGTTTGACTGGAAAATCCTTAGAGGTTAGTTTTTGTTAAACTAAAAATAACAATGTCGAACTTACTGAACAATACTTTCAGAGAAAATCTTAATTTTGGACATTGATTGGTTTTGTGGGACGACATTTCAATGTTATATTGGACGCTAGTTTTTGCCTACAATTATATTTTAATAGATTCATTTTATTTATTACCTAGCCAGCGCCAGAGATGATCCGTGACTACAGTTAAGTGTCTAAATACATAAAAAAATTAAACAAGCAATCAATATTTCTAAACTATCAAATAAATAAATATGCATCTTCTGTAAGGTTACAAAGATTCTATTCAATCATAGCAAAGTAATAATAATATATTTTTCTATTAGCTCGCGTATTATTTTAAACGACTGCAGCGGTTTCAGTAAACAAATTACATGATTTATAAAACCTGTATCACTGAATGCATGTACTTATTTATTTTGCAGTGACTATGCCGTAATGAAGCCACATGAAAGTTAAAGTTTACATAGACAACGTCTTTAATCTGGTTGCAGGAGCTCATTATATAATTATCTAGATATAGTAACCTCAATTTTATATATTTCTCTGACAGATGAAATAATTACGAAGCTTTATATTTTAATGAGGCTTTTGACATTTGATATAATATTCAAATTTACATCTCTTAATTCTGATTTATTACCACTTTGAAACTTTCTGAAAGCCGAATCAAAATCATAGTTTTAGTATAACAATTTTAGTTAGGAAATCTAGTAGGTATTTCTGACAATTTATTTCATCTTGTAAAAGTGACTTTTCCTACAAGTTTAAAATGTACATCACACTACAAACGATTGAAAATTTTAAGTCAATCAAATCATTTTACAGTAAAATAACGTACGAGAACGACTATAATAACCAGTAATAGCAAGGTCGAACAGAATATCCGTAAAGACAGCACAATTACCGACAACCTTCCAAGAAGTCACGAGGTGACTCACGAAGTCATCAAACAAATAATACAAAACTGTCCTTAAAATACAAAACTTGACTTCACAAGAAAAATAATGTGTTCAGAGTACCCACCAACAATTTCGCGTACACAGAACACAAGTATACTTAAGAGGTTAAACTTATTGTGTATAAAGAATAAAAATAACAAGATTTTAGGTGAATAAAAACATAAAGGTGAAGTTATACGAGGCGCATGTAGGGACGTGGAGAATCGATTCGCGGCGCCCACGACTCGTTTACCTGAGGTACGCGCCATAAGCACTTCGGAAACGGTCGAGCCCATGAAAAATATGACACGGGGAAAGGGAGGCGAGCCCTCTAAGCCTTTTATGAAATCGTTAATGACCTACTTGATGGCCCACAATAGCCTTTCGTAACTGTTACACGATTTTTGTATGCGTCTCTAAATGTTGTTGCCACATTGGGGATTCATGCGCACTCGTTCCGAAATGAATTGACTGAACATTATAGTACTGAAATACTTGTGTTATAGTACGCACCAATCTTTTGGACGTGAAGTTAACGTGAATGTGAATTTTACTGGGAATATAAAAACGTTATATACTACCATGTTTGAAGGCTTTTTGCGTAGTATTATGACTATGTCAAGATTGTTCAGTTGATTTGTATAGTAGGTCGTTCACGAATTCGAACACAATTTCGGGAATGAAATGTTTAAATTGTTTGTGCGACTGAGTTTAAAAGCTAGGCGGTGTTTACTGGGACTTATTAGCATAAACATAATTAAATAAAGTATCAGTGGTACTGCCTTTAAACAAGTACCTATCTATTTACTGTAACTTTATTTCATCAACGAATAAACATTTTCCCGATGTTATATTTTTTGCAACTTTACTACACTGGCCTTCAAAACTTAGTGCCATACTTATGAAATTGCAATTTCTCATAAACTATAGATGTCAAAGTTTTGAAATAAAAAACGTTTCATAAAAAATTTCATCAACTGTCTTTGAAATTATAGTTGTAGTTTTTTTAAGTTAAAATGTAATTAAAGTATAATATATTATAATTTCAAAGGAGATGAAATTTTCTATAAAACGTTTTTATTTCAAAACTCTAACTTCGGAAATTTATGAGAAAATGTAATTTTAAAAGTGTGGTAATAAGTTTTGAAGGCCAGTGTTTTTGAAACTACTTAATGTACTAGTTAGATCTAACCTAAATTTGAACTACATATAGCTTTATTTTTGCACTCCGCTAAACCTTCCTATAAATAAAAGAAAAAACCGGCCAAGTGCGATTCGGACTCGCACACGAAGGGTTCCGTACCATTATCGCAAAACACTGCATAAAAATCACGTTTGTTGTATGGGAGCCCCCCTTAATTTATTTTATTTTAATTTATTAATTATTATTTTTTTGAAGTAAATATACAGCTAAACATTCTGTGAATATTTCAAGCGTCTACCTGTTGCCGTTATAAATATCGAGCAAAAAACGGCAAAAATATCACGTTTGTTGTATGGGAGCCCCCCTTTAATATTTACTTTATACTGTTTTTAGTATTTGTTGTTACAGCGGCAACAGAAATACATCATCTGTGAAAATTTCAACTGTCTAGATATCACGGTTCATGAGATACAGCCTGGAGACAGACGGACAGACGGATCGCGAAGTCTTAGTAATAGGGTCCCGTTTTTACCCTTTGGGTACGGAACCCTAAAAAAACAATAACGCATTTAAAACAATACTCTGCTTCAAAAACCGCACACTACCCTCAGTCCTCCTCTATTCCATCTAACCCTAAGATACCTTCATTTGTTGGCATAAAAAAAAAAATAATAAAGCCCGTTCTGGCAACACCACACTTGACATTCGCAAGTTTTAATTGCCACACTTGGCGGCAGCGGGGCGGTTTGAGTGGTCGCCCGTCACGACAACTAAGCTCTCGCAAAAACTAAACCATGTACACGTTTTAGTTGTAAACACGCTGTAGAGCACCGCAAATGTGCTGGTTTAGATGTACTGAGATTTGGGTCATCACTTATTGTGGTCTGCGTGTACGTTAACTTTGGTTATGCGTTTTTAAATTGTTAAAGACAAGTTTCCAAGTGATTTTGAAAGGTTAACTAAAGTTGGGTTTCGGAATTGACTTTTTGGAATTAAGAAAATGTCAAACCCAACTGGAATGACAATGTAAAGTTTGACAAATAATGAACTTCAATTCAGACATCGGCGGTTAATCTTTTGAGATTAATGTCATGGTCATCTACCTCATCAACGTCATCAGTAGAATTTATCTACTGTTTAACCACGGCGACAGCGGTACCGGCAGACGCAACGTTGGAAGGCCTACCTCTATAATGTGATTTTTAGGGTTCCGTACCCAAAGGGTTAAAACGGGACCCTATTACTGAGACTTCGCGGTCCGTCTGTCTGTCTGTCTGTCTGTCACCAGGCTGTATCTCATGAACCGTGATAGCTAAACAGTTGAAATTTTCATAGATGATGTATTTCTGTTGCCGCTATAACAACAAATACTAAAAACAGCATAAAATAAATATTTAAGTAAAAATATTTAAACGGCAAAAAAATCGCGTTTGTTGCATAGGTGCCGCCCTTCCTTTGCAACAAACGCAATTTTTTTTGCCGTTTTTGCGATAATGGTACGGAACCCTTCGTGCGCGAGTCCGACTCGCACTTGGCCGGTTTTGTTTATTTCGTGGACTGAACTGACATTTGGGGGGTTGTCACTTTATAGTTACATTAAAATAGTGTCGTACCCTGACTATCCTGAGTGATCGAAAGTTAATCGAAAATCTAAGTAGATCGAAAATGAAACTATTTCACGGCATAAAAAAATAATTGTTTAAAAACTAGCGGCCCATATTTAGTTTCTACTCATTTATGTCAGACTTAATTTTATCGATTGCATTTATTTTATTGTTGATTTCATATTTAACACAATAAAAGTTCATGTACTATGTGTACAGTATTCATTACTGTTATATTTAAATATATTACGTTTATATTCATAAAACATTTATTTACACCAATTAGTAAAAATAAATTCAGGAGTCATGTCACATCGAGTCGATGAATCACTTATGATTGAGCCTTACCTACAACACTATGCTCCGCAGTTGCAACATTAAAAAAAAATAAGGTCAATAGCAGCTGTCAGTTTAGTCCACGAAATTAAAAATCACAATATAGGGGGAACGACGAAGTGGTCAAGGCTGCGGGAGTCCGGTGGATGCGAAACGCACAGGAACGATCAGTGTGGTGACGCTTGTGGGGAGGCCTATATCCAGCAGTGGACGTCTTCTCGTGAAATGATGATGATGATTATTATGACTGTTTAACCTCAAAGATTTGATATTATTAGAGACTTGGTCAACTTATGAGAAACAAAGATTTTACTGAAATAAAAGAGAAAAATTTGTCAACGGAAATCCGGCCATCGAATATCGATGAAACTACCTATTGAGTATCTACAGTGCTCATATTGCTCATATTCTTTCCCTTCTGTATAATATACTTTTTTTTCTTTACCTCAAATACCCATTTCAGTTTTTATGTGACTCGCACACGAAAGTTCTTAGGTCATCGGATAACATGAAACTCAAAATGCCAATGCATTCCACTATCTTCCTGGACAAATCTTTTACTGTCCAGGCCGCTCGTCTATGGAATGCATTGCCTGTGACAATAAAACGCGCGCAATCACTACCGATGTTTAAAAGACTGGTAAAAGAGCACTACCTTTCACTGTGATCTTCTTCTTGTTGGAGCTGTATTGTTTTCTTGCCTGTATATTTATATGTATGTATGTATTTATGTATCTATTATAGTATTTCATATTTAGTGCTTTCTATGTTTGTAACTTATTATTTAATTTTAAAATTGCACCATGTGCAACCCCATGTCGAGTCCAGGCTATCTCTCTCCATTCTGGGTTGCCTGGAAGCGATCGCAGAACGCGATAAGGCCGCCTGTTGTATGTTTGTTGTTACTTTAAGGTTTCCGTATATAATGTTTTTATCTTGGTACAATAAAGTATATATAAATACAATGGCTATAAGGACGTATCTATACCTATCAGATAAATTTCAAACTAAGTACAAGACCATAATAATCTACAACACTTTTCTCCAATCCGGAATTCGGTAATATGACCTCATAACGCTACTTATACAAAATTGTGCGTCTCACTATAAGGTCAAAGAAGGGTTTACCTTACTAATAACCGGGGCCACGCTAACATTACACCCACCGTGTGTCGCAATAGCGGCAGCTCGTGAGGGGTGTGTGTAATAAAATACGTCGAGCTCACTATATCATGGAAATAAGTTTGTTCAGGAATAAGTAAGTCATAGTATCACACATAGAACTAGGAATATGACTTACCACGAGTTTCTCGAAGCAAAATTACACAAATACAATTATATACATACGTGTTGTTATGTACAGTAGGCAGAAAACAGCTGTTTTATCACTGTTTTGAAGTAAAACTTCTTAGGCTGCGCGGGTGATTCGACAATTTGGCGAGAATTGAGAGTGAAATGACCATAGCCAAGTTACAACCGTTTCGTATCGAATAATTTTCAACAATTGTTAACGCCTTCTATTTGTATAGTTTGATCACGTGACTTAACGTTCAGATGTGTCATTTCCATACATTGATTCGTTTTCTACTAGCGTTGTCGATTGTAGATTGTCAGGACGCGTCACCTTTAGGCACATTTAGTTACATGAGACAGAAGAAAGATATAACTTCTGTTATATCTTTGTTTGCAAAGGTAGTATTTTTCTATCTGAATGCCTATGTAAGTAAAATTAATATCAATGTTACCCAAAACACCAAAAAGTTCTTAATACGAAACAATTAAAATTTAAAAAACCCCGACACATTTTTATTTCATGCTACATAATCTATCTATTATTAGACAAGCTTCGATCGACAATCTATTGAACACCTAAAAACTTAACGAGATCTTATGAAAACACCCCGATTCAAACAGTATAACTTTTGAACGGCTAAACCGATTTTCATCAAATATAGCTAAGAACACTCTCGATAAAGTTCACCAAACTTTTTTAAGCAAAAATTCTAAATTAAAATCGGTTCATCCGTTTAGGAGCTATGATGCCACATACAGATATACAAAAACACAAACACACGTCAAACTTATAACAGCCCACTCTTTCCGTCGAGAGTTAAAAAAGACAGTAATTTTGACAAAACAAAAAAAAATCTATGCAAAAAATCACTAGGTACATTTTATAGTCAAGCATCCCGATATCCTTATCTTTCTTATTACCTGTTGTATAGCGTAGGAGCAAAGGGATTAACGATTACGATAGTGCATGAGGAAGGCACCTGGTTTAATGGCGGTGAACAAATTAATAACAGGTGCTATCAGGGATTTTAGTGGCGCTTGAAACGGCTTATCTGGGCTTGTAAGATGTGGAGGAACATCACCTGATTGGAATGTTTGACACTACATGTGTGAGTTTATGAGAGGATTAGATAACAAGCGCTTCCAGACATCCTTCATAATGCGCACAGCGAATGAATGGAACTCACTACCTGCGTCCGGGTTTCCGAACGCCTTCAACCCGAATCTCTTCAAAGTTAGAGTGAACAGGCTTCTTCTGGGTATGCTCACTCCATCGTCGACTCTGTCTCTGTCACCTCGGACCTAGACTAGAGTCAAGAGCAAACCCACAACAAATAAAAAAAAATAAAAAAAACTATACGATAAATACTAAAGCGATGAAAGCCGAAATATACTTTTTTCCGAAAAATTTCAATCAACTTTCAATTAAAAACACTACAAAATGGAAAATAGCTTCAATTTCGGAAGTCGGTGTTCCTGGTTTCGTTTCTTCGTTTTTTTCGACTTTCCAAAAAGGACGAGGTTCCCAATTCAGATGTTTACATCTTCTTTTTATGTTTGTTCGGGCATAACTTCATCATATATAAACGGATACGAATATGGTAAGGTATAAATTTATGCCAAAATGTTCCCATTTACATTTGGTAAAGATCTGATG
This sequence comes from Anorthoa munda, assembly GCA_945859665.1. NCBI lineage: Eukaryota > Metazoa > Arthropoda > Insecta > Lepidoptera > Noctuidae > Anorthoa > Anorthoa munda. The sequence continues at coordinate 10,364,446 of OX243905.1, read as the reverse complement.
AATGACTTCGCAGATATACGACAGAACTTTTCAATAAATGACGGCAAATCTCTCGGGATTGCTGCAATCGTATGTCTGTTTATAGTTTACACCATTTCATAACATACCATTATGACAGTATGCTCTAAACGGGTACGCAGATGTGTACAGTTACCTCTCATTCCACTGGTTATGTTCTAGTTACATGTTATTCGGGTAATCTATTCTGGCATCACTTTGGGCATTATAGGTACTTTACTAAAGAAGTTATCCATTATGTACCTCTAAAAGTGATAAATAAAAACTTTCTACAAATAAATACAACCCACTTCAAAATAAAAACACAAAAAAGAGAATAATTACTTCAATTTCGGAAGGCGGTGTCAAAATACGAAGAAACGAAAACGAGACCACCGACTTCCCAAATTGAAGTAATTTTTCACTTTTTTGTGTTTTTATTTGGAAGTCGGTTGTTTTTTTTTTATCGTAAAAAATTGTTTGGTCCATAGGATTGTAAAAAGATTTTAAATTAAAATGGATAAATTCTATAGCAATTTACAATAAACAGTATATATGTATTGTAGCAATCCCGAGAGATTCGCCGACATTTCGCGAAGAATTCTGTTGTTTATCTCCAAAGTTCTTCTTCAGATCTTAGTATGTTCAAAATTGGTCTACAGTTGACGGCGAAATCGGTGAACATACATTAAAAAATACACACAGTCGAACATAAAACCTCCTCTTTGAGCAGTCGGTTAAAAAGAAAACTCTAGCAGGTAATATTTCACTAAAATATATAAAGTATGTTAATGACTGCTTCATACATTTCCATTATTTTCCATCCTCTTCATGCCAATAACTCACAACAATGCTCCATCAAGGAAATAAACTGATCGTTTGCACCTGATAGACTTTGTATAGCTGCGCCATCCGCTATCACTGAACAAATCGAACTACATGAAGAAAATAAAAGTAAGTTCTAAACGTCGATATAACATAGAACTACTACTAGGTCCGAGGCACGCATTTTAAAAAATGGCACAGCTTATGTTCGGAGCGAGAGAGCGGAAGCGAGCGGAAGAGCCACCGAGGATGCGGCAGGGGGGCGAAGGGAGGGGCGGGGATGGTAGTTTATGGACTGAACTGATACCGGGGACCCAGGGAAGTGCCCCAAGCTTACGCTTAGGATTTGTGTGCGCGACGAATTTACATGGAATTTTGTTTTGATAAAATGCGTGCCAAAATTACTACCGCGCACTGGCTTTTATTTGAAATAGTGAACCCGCAAAAACTCTGACTAATACCAATCCCGATAATACTCGCCTTTAGAACGTAGTCGCGCAGATATGACAGAAAAACTACGCAATTTCGGACACACGCTCAATCAAAAGAGAATCAAAGCGAAATCACGCGTAATGTTACTAACATGTCATTAGGTACAGCACTAATTAATGACAACTGACTAAAAGTCTTGCTTCGTCACTGATTAATCTGACCAGTTTTAGCCACTTGCCCGTTAAATTGACTATTGATCATACTTAGTGCGCGATAATCTTCAGGGTAGGGCGAGAAATGGTGCGGGATCGTCAGGGGGGAGAGGCGCGCGGGGCGGGGCGGCGGGGGTCCTGCGGCAGACATGACTTATTACAACCACCAGGATACAACCCTATTTCGACCCTAATGACGACGCTTCGTATAGGAGCCTTAATTTCGACTCCCCACGATTTTTATTAACGCATTCAAGTAGCGCGCAATTTAGGACGTCTCCATTTTATTGTTGCCGATGGCCGACGCGATTAACTGGCATTTCTTACGATACTCCTAATTAATTTCTTTTGGACATTTCATGCGAAGCACTCGCATAGTCACTCCACCTAGTTTAGACATAGTAATTACAAAAAAAGGTTCGTAAAAATTCACAGAACGTAAGGTCGAGACTTTTAGATACAAATCTATTGTGATTGTGACCTCCCTTTAGCTCGCACAAACTTCAAGAGCGGCAGAAAGGAAGCCTTTACCCTTTGCTCAACAAAAGATAGAAAAGTTACTTACATCACGAAACACATTTATTCTGTCCAGTAAATGTATACAGTGTATATGTAGTCTAAAACAATTTTGCCACTCTCCAAGTTTTTATAGGTCACAGAAATGTTATTCGAATTACGGGCCATTTCGGTTGTATTCCTTTATACACTCGAACCCTTCATAAAGGGCAGACAATGAGGGAGAGCTATACTTCCATTCTTCGTAATTTGAGCTCCATAACCGGCACTAAACCGTTTATGATGCGGCTCTCGGAAAGGTTAAAAACGGCCGGAACGGACAACACGTAAATCAGTTACAACAAGCTCAATAAAATGCTAAAATGAAAATGTTTTTGCGGCAACACTACAATATATGGACGCGGTTTATTAGAATGTTTGACCGTTATGAAGCCGCCCGCCATTTAAGTTGCGTGTGTGTTCATATTGATGAAAATATTTAGTTTCATATTGTGGTCTGCGGGTTTAGTGTAAACTATAATGGCGTGTCAGATGGAATGCTGTCTCGGAGTTTACCTTGGTGATTTTAAAGTGCAAATATGACGGCATTAGTAACCATGATGGTATGTATATTAAAGGAGGGTCTTCTTCATGCATCCTTAAGACGACGATAGTCGCCAACGACCTTGAGGGAACAAAACGCGCACTCGTTACACACCCGCGCGACCCAAAATTCAGTTGCTTTTTTGTACTTTCCTTATTATTCTATGACCTAAAAAAAGCCTCAGATCAAAATGTAGATAATTAAATTGTCTTTGAGATGGTGACAATTTCATTAAAATAAGCAGTTTTGGTGCGATTGTCGTTTTTTTGTCCGTGTTAGACATAACTTTACAAATTAATAACACTATGTTATACGAATAAAAGTCAAAATTTACTTAAATCAAATTATTAAGTAAATGGTCTAATATAACATATAATTTTTCCAAAAAAATTCGACAAGCCGTTTAGACGTGATTCTCATTTTTAAATCAGCTACTGAGGGGTATCTGCGCCGTAAGCAAGAAGTAAATACCGGGAAAAGATTCTGGTGAATTCGACATCGTTCACACACGTCCGTGCACGGGCCCGGGCACGTCCCGTGCACGGACGTGTGTGAACGAGTTCATATAAAATGTTCCCACCGATATTTTTTTGAGGCCCTGACGGGACCCGGCCCTGTCACGTCCCGGGCACGCCACTGATATGTGTGGATAGAGCTTTACATTCTAAAAAATACTTAATCCTTCACTGCCCTCGGTAAAACAAGCACAGTAAAATCCAGCAAAAAAAACCTGAACAAAAATTTGACACAGCTTACACATAATGCAAAAAGCAAAAATAGTCCACCATTATGCTTTTAAATAGAACACGGTGTAACTGAAGTACGCGACGCAGTTGTCCACGTTATAACGTAATATACGAAAAATATGTTTTTTCTCCACATTTCTGTAGCTTCCCAGTGAACCATGGTACTTTAGTCTGACGTATGATGACAAACGCGGGCACAGTTGGGAACTTTACATGCACTATTTAATTAGGCAGCTCTGTAACTCCACAAAGTCCGCCAAATCGTATGACAATATTATATGTGGAAAGTAGCTTAATTTCTGCAGATTGGTTGATGTTTTATTATGAGTTGTTTTGAATGGATTAAAAGTCTATGGATAAAGAGGGGTTTGGAAATTTGATGTGTGTTCCTGTGTGTTTGTGTGTATTTGTGTATCTGTCTGTATCTATGACTGTCATCATAGCGCCTAAACAGATGAACGATTTTGATTTGGTTTGGTGGTGAAAGTTGACTTTATCGAGAGTGTTCTTAGTTCTAAAGTAAAATATTTGGGTCACATGCTGACAGATCGGCTACAGGACGATGAGGATCTAGAGAGGGAAAGGAGGGCGTTGGCAGTCCACTGCAATATGTTGGCTCGCAGATTTGCACGATGTACCACAGATGTAAAACTGCTACTTTTCAGAGCCTTCTGTCAGTCTTTTTACACGTGCAGTCTGTGGATCAGCTTTACGCGGCAGGCTTACAACGCCCTGCGTGTTCAGTAAAATGACGCTCTGAGGGCAGTGTTAAAAAGCCCATGTACTGCAGTGCTTACGCAATGTTTGCGGATGCTTCTGTTGATGATTTCTTTTCCATCATTAGGAAAAGAACTGCATCGATGATGAGCAGGGTCCGGGGTAGCACCAACACTGTCCTCGAAACGTTAGCGTGCAAAATAAACAGTCCTTTTACTGTGTACTGGGCAATTGTACACCTGCTCAGAAATAGGAAATTGACTCCGGTAATTATTATTAAATTGTTTTGTTTACTAACAAATTACTAACACCTTGTTATGTTTAATTTTTAAGTGTACTACTAACAACCCTACTAACATTACATCTGTAAAATTTATGGACTTCCGTCTGAATTAAAGATAAATTATTATTATTAGTTATGTTTGATGAATATCGATTCAGCCTTTCAAAAGTTATTGGCGTTTTACGGGCTGCTCCCGTAAGATATCGTGTCATAATTACGTGTTCAACAGATTGTCGATCGAAGCGTGATTACTACTCGATAAATTATGTAGTATTAAATAAAAATATGTCGGTGGTTTTTAGGGTTCCGTACCCAAAGGGTAAAAACGGGACCCTATTACTGAGACTTCGCGGTCCGTCTGTCTGTCTGTCTGTCACCAGGCTGTATCTCATGAACCTTGATAGTTAGACAGTTGAAATTTTCACAGATGATGTATTTCTGTTGCCGCTATAACAACAAATACTAAAAACAGAACAAAATAAATATTTAAGTGGGGCTCCCATACAACAAACGTGATTTTTATGCCGTTTTTTGCAATAATGGTACGGAACCCTTCGTGCGCGAGTCCGACTCGCACTTGGCCGGTTTTTTAATTTTACTTTTTGTTTGTTCTAGTGCCATTCATGTCTATTGCAGCTAGGGTTTAAAGATACTGATCTAATCTCGGTCACACGAAAAAGTTTTATATTCTATCGGTGTTTGCTTAGTTAGCTATACTATTTGCGATATGCCAAAATGTGTCTTTGGGCAATCCCAAAGATACATATACATACCATATGGCATATCGATAGCGCACGTCCATCCCATAATTTTTTGACTTTTAATTTGAAAATCAGCCGCTTTATTAATCAGCTCCAGTTAATTCCGGCGAATGATACATCGAATATGTGCGAGGATGCCGCGGCCAGTTCACATAATTACCGCAAGTGCCTCGATGATGAACCGTTAATCCGGTAACTAGAATAAATTTGCATTGTTAAACGCGTTTGCACGCATTCACCGTGCACAAGTGCGTTCAACTAATATAAATTCGCTAACGGCACGCGTTTGCATACTTGTACAGGGTGAGTTTTTCAAGTGGCTGGCCAAATCCGAAACTATGTGGAATAGCGAAAAACACTCAAAGAAGTCTCGAACCCGATTTTGAGAAAAACTTTAGTTTGCTATTTCATTGGTTTTACTGCTTCATTGGATTTTTGAAAAGTCAATTTTCCGAGCCAGTAATCGAACCCGTTGATTTTAGGAGAAAATACACAAACATTATTACACCATCCGATGGTATCGCTAATAAGGAGCAAATTCTGGGCAGTATTGACATACGTCAAACTTAAGGAAATAGTTCTTTTTACCGGCTGCAAGGAGTGGGTTATGTTTTTAGCGCTTATTTTGTATGTTTGTAATATTATTTATTACCTCATATCTATCAAACCGCTAGACAGATTTATACAATTGAGACATCTTTAGATATGTCTTGACCAACCAAGTGTTCTTAGATAAGTGGCGTTAAAAAAAACAAACATGGCGGATTTTGGGCGACATATTGTGGGTCTAATTAATTTTACCTATCCCATCGAGTTGGGTATCAAAATGAAGGGTTTAAAGAGGTGGTTACAAAAATACATGCAACTTATATATGTAATAAAAAAGTAATTCGAAAAAAAGCTAACTCTAACTAAAAAAAAAATCAAAAACCCGACTTCTTATGAAGGGCACTAAAAAGATGTAAACAAGAAGAAAATCATGCTGTGCTGTCGGATTAGGTGGTGAGCCAGCTCGCGAAAATGTATTTAGTTCCCTTCATAAACGTTCGGGTTTTTGATTTTTAAATTAATTTACAAAATACGTTTCATTTTTTAGGGTTCCGTACCCAAAGGGTAAAAACGGGACCCTATTAATAAGACTCCGCGATCTGTCTGTCTGTCTGTCTGTCTGTCACCAGGCTGTATCTCATGAATCGTGATAGCTAGACAGTTGAAATTTTCACAGTCTGTTGCCGCTATAACAACAAATACTAAAAACAGAATCAAATAAATATTTAAGTGGGGCTCCCATACAACAAACGTGATTTTTTTGCTTTATTTTGGAATAATGGTGCGGAACCCTACGTGCGCGAGTCCGACTCGCACTTGGCCGGTTTTCTTACATTATGTATCTATTAAACTGATTAATTGTTCAAAATGATGGACTTTATTTTCAATACTCCAGATTGTTCTGCATTTCTGTTCACTACAAGAATATTGATTCCGTTTAGAATATCCTCCCTGTATACAAGAGTTAGTAAAATAAAGCGGTGGAACGCAAATATTATGTGAGGGGTGTTTTTCATCATAAAGTTGTCGGTTCTTATTGTCGGATGACAGCAATTTGTTCTGAATTAGAGGCTTGTCTAGGAGTGGCGTTTATATAAAGCTGTTCAAATTTTTTTAGTTATAGGATAGTGATGTAACATATCGCTTCGAGCAATGTCTAGTGAGTTGGTATGTTAGAAAAACCGGCCAAGTTCGAGTCGGACTCGCGCACGATGGGTTTCGTACTATTATCGCAAAAAACTGCATAAAAATCACGTTTGTTGTATGGGAGCCCCCCTAAAATATTTATTTTATTCTGTTTTTAGTATTTGTTGTTATAGCGGCAACTGAAATATACATACATCTGTAAAAATTTCAACTGCCTAGCTATCACGGTTCATAAGATACAGCCTGGTGACAGACGGACAGACAGACAGACGGATCGCGGAGTCTTAGTAATAGGGTCCCGTTTTTACCCTTTGGGTACGGAACCCTAAAAAGAGATCTGAGGGTGAGTATGGACGATGTACTCGTAAGATACATTAGGCATGTGTTGCTGTCGTAAAAGGCAGATAGACATCCTTGAATTCTGCATTTCCGCGTCCTAAATAAACTGCCGAGCAATGAAAAAGTTCCACCCACAAAATACCGACAAACACCTTAATTTAATTTTTTCACATTTAATTTAAAATTTGAACACAATATTTACGTTTTTAGTTGGTAATATTCTGATGCACTGTTAAATGTACTTAAATATTGCAGACGGTGTCATTAAGCTAGCCTTTCCCGTTTAGGTGTAATTTGGTGCTATGTCACTGGAACTTTTTCATTGCTCGTTAGTGTACTATACGCATCTAGTAACTAGGTTATAGAGAAAGATAAGTATCTCTGTTACGTATCGAAATATAATATATTAACCCTACCCTACCCACCACCCTACCTACCTACCTACAACCTGCCCTACCTATCCTACCCTACCTACCTACCTAATAACAATTTGTTAAACTATTTATTTGAATAAGAATTAATACTACAATACGAATGTAACCAACTTTTGTTTCTACCGGCGGCGATCTAATTAAATATTAGAACACAAAAGCTGCTATTTTGACTTAACTATGATAGTTAGATATATTCTTTTGCAGACTTTTTTGTAGATAATTATTAGTACTTTAATAATGTAACAATAATTATTATGTATCTTCAATAGTTTTCTCAGTGCACGCCAAATAATTAATTTTATAGGCAAAATATTGCTATTTTGGGTTACATTATTGCGATTTTCATAAGGATCTCTATTTTTCTATTAATAAATATAGCCTATGTTACTTAGTGATAATGTAGCTTTGTAACGGCAAAAGAATTATTGAAATTGGTCCAGTAGGTCCAGGTTTATAATATTATCTATACTATTATTTTAAAGAGGAAATATTTTTTTGTTTGTTTGTTTGTACCGAATAGGCTCCGAAACTACAGGACCGATTTAAAAAAATCTTTTACCAATAGAAAGCTACATTATTCCTGAGTAACAGGCTATTTTTTAAGCCCGAAAACTGGGCCAAGAAGTTTGGCGAAGGCTTATAAGCCTCTCAACGCTCTTACAACAATCGTTAATGAATTACAGGAAACAGCAGTATTCGATGTACTAGGTGGAGAGAAAAATAATTAAAGATACCATATATTATATTATGCGTTCCAGGAAAACATACCACAAACATATCTAATACTCCACCTATGCATGATATTTTCTGTTATTAGTCTGTAAGTTTTCTTTAAAATGAATAAGTAAAAGGATATTCATTAATTAAGGGTTTTTAAATTCGACACATTCTTGTATAGAAAATTAAGCTGTTTCTGTTCTATATAAGAAGAAAGCATAAGACAAAAAAAAAACCGGCCAAGTGCGAGTCGAACTCGCGCACGAAGGGTTCCGTACCATTATCGCACAGAACGGCAAAAAATCACGTTTGTTGTATGGGAATAAACATAAAAATAAAATCACTTAAATATTTATATTATTCTGTTTTTAGTATTTGTTGTTATAGCGGCAACAGAAATGCATCATCTGTGAAAATTTCAACTGTCTAGCTATCACGGTTCATGAGATACAGCCTGGTGACAGACAGACAGACAGACAGACAGACGGACCGCGAAGTCTTAGTAATAGGGTCCCGTTTTTACCCTTTGGGTACGGAACCCTAAAAACTAGTTTTGACTTATGTTGTGCGTGCCACAGCTTCGCCCTGAAACAAGCATTGCAACGAATAGCAAGAAAGAGAGATAGAAAAAGGTCATTTTTACCGACTTCAAAAAAGGAGGTTATCAATTTGATACGTGGGAACTATAAAATAAAAAAATAAAATAGTTTATTTGCACCTTCAAGTAAATATACAAAATATTATGGTTTACAATAAAAAATAAGCCAAAGGTAAGTAGAGGTATAAATTAAAGTTGCAGCCAATACCTAAACTAAGATAACTTAATATCTTGTAATTTTAGGTATCAGCGCCCACCCTCGTTAAAAAATCTGCACAATATTTATTTGGCCTTCTAAACACGTGTGCCAAATTTCATAAGTGTATGTATTGTTTGTATGTATGTTTGTCCACGCATTACTCCGAAACTACTTATCGGATCGTGTTCATTATTTTTTATTTGTTGGATTGAGTTATCTTTTAACTTAGGGAAAAGTGCAAGTTTATCAGAATTGGTTCAGCAGTTTTCAAGATATGGAGCTCCCCAAACTCCTTAACCACAAAGAGCACAAATGTGTGAATTAAGTTATTTTGGGTATTTTGTCAAACCTTTCGATGCCTTACTATAGAACTTGCTCACTATTTAGTGAAGGTGTACTAAAACTAAAAAGAGAGAAATAAAAACATTTTCACAAAAAAATAAACCGACTTCCAAAGTACCTCTTGCTTTGATCGTTTTTCGACACCGAGTTCCGAAACGAAAGTTATTTTTATACTACTTAGTGTTTTGTTTTGTATGTTGGTTTATTTTATATGATTCTGTTTTTATTATAAATTTGTTCGTTCAAAGTCAAATCTATTACCAAAAAAAAAACTAACAAGAACTTAACAACCTTGCAACATTTAATCGTGTAAACTTTTCTATTTTAAGTATACTTATGTATTAGAAGCAAACTAAGTGTACTTTACAACTGCAAACTGCCAGATTCCAGTTACCTACCTTTACTAAAGTTTGCTGGGAAATTGTAAGCTACCAATAACTGAGCTCGGCTGGAGTACTCCGGCATTATAAAGAGTAACAACCGCTTGCAAACAATTCTAAGGATATGAAAAATCGGTTCAATTTATTTTGTTATCGTTCTTTGGGGTATTAAAAGTCATTCCAGAGTTATGGAGATTTGTTGTATTTTAGCAGAATACATGCTTCTTCTTCTTAACGAATCGATGATTAACTTTTTACCCGGCTGCAAGGAAAAGGGTTATGTTTTTCGTGCGTATCTTGTAATGTATGTAATATTCTTGTATGTATGTAATATTCTTTAATACCTCAATTCTCAATTATTTATTGCATAGCATAATGTATACAGTTGGTAGGGAAATAATTATATTAGTCACAATTATGGACCCTGTCGGGCACAGCATAGATCAAGTAGGAGAGAGGAGGAAGAACACTGAGTGTTTAATGTGATAATGTGTGTATTATTAAGTTATACTGCTTTTTTTTTATTTTTATTTTGTTATAGGCTCGCGCTTGACCACCATCTCACCTGATGGTAAGCGATATTATAATAGTAGTATTAATACAGAATTGAATTTAAGAATTATAATTATTGTTTTATAAATTATATACTGCGTATTATTTATATATTTAGTGACATTGTATTAACTAATTTTTTTTAATTATTATATTTTTATTTATTACGCAATTAATATGTATATCATATATCTCATATCTCTCAAACCGCTAACCGGATTTTTATAATTAAGACATCGTTAGATAGCTCTTCACCGTTTGTCTGACCGTCTGGTCTGTGACCAAGTGTTCTTAGATAAGTTTGTGGATTATGGGCGCCATACAGTGGGGTACCCAATTTTTTTTTCTTTCAAACCCATCAAGTGTTGTATCAAAATGAAGGGTTTTTAGAGGTGATTACAAAAATATATACCACTTATATGTTTAAAAGTCATTCGACAAAAAAAAATACCTAACTAAAAAATTGTAAATAAAAATGTCAATAAAATCAAAAAAGAACCCGCCTGCTTAAGCGAACTAAAAATATGTAAACAAGAAGAAAACCATACTGTGGATACGAAGGATATTATAGTTTAGGTCAGCCTGCTCGCGAATATGTATCCTCCTTGGGTCCAGTTGGTGGCTAATGTGGCCAGCATCAGAGGCATTAATTCGATAATAAGATTAAAAACTAAACGTTTGATACTCTGATATTGACCACTTGGCATTTCGGTAGTGCATTTTGATCCCGTCCATCTTGAATGTTTTGACAATCTTTATAGACTTCTAGAGCCTATATTCCAATGATATTCTAGTAAACAGATATGTTATGAGCGCGCGCATTGTGAAGACTCGAATACGTCCTAATTGGGACGTATAGTCTTTAGTCTATGTCATGCATGGCGAATTGGCGAAGAACGATACGCTTTGTTGAAACAAAAACAAAATAAAAAAATGCTTCGTGTGTATTTAGAAAGTATACCAATTATGATACCAAAGTACATAAAACAGAAGGGATCTCATACCATATGTAAGTACGCAATACTCATCAATTTACTAATTTATTTCAATTTTTTTTCTAGTATTCTGATATTTGGAGGTTAGAAAAAAGAAAAAGCATTGGTGGTCACACGCAAGTGACAAACACTAGCTGTCTCTTTTTTTCTTGTTGGTTTTATCAAGTCCTCCCTTTCGACTTGTAGTGAAATGTCAGATGAATGAAAAGTGCGTATGTGTGCTGCCGCTGCTGTGCGAAACACTTTTTTCGGTTGGTTTGTGAGTGTATAACGAATATGTTTACTAGAATATCATCGCTATAGTCAATTTAAAGAAAAACCACTATTTCATTTGAAAACCAACTAAAGAAATGTATTGAAATTACCCATGGATGCACAAATTTAAATAAATATTACATAGTAGGATACACATCAATGGATTTAAGCAATAGACTTTAAATAATCCCAGAAACCACGACTAACAACCAAACTATCTCGTAGTTAACTAAATGCGGCGTATTTGCAAACTCCACTTTTGTAGTCTCCTCTACTAGACACCATCCCCATCCCCATTAATTTCAAGTACGCATTCCAGACTAGTTGCGCTACACATCTACGTATACACGATGCGTCTACTTACCACACACGTATGTACACGCGATGCGTCTGCGTACAGTCGGCAGGTACTTTTAGATTCAAATTTTCCCCTATCACGGGTAATCTAACGTCAAAGACTAAATAATGTTGGTAGTGTTGGCGCAATCAAAATTCAATTCATAGTAGATGCTAGTTTCTGGTTGCATTTCATAATTCTCTTATTCGATTTATTTGTGTGTGTCATGTTTTCTCGTGTACATGTGTTTTTTTCTGAATAAACGATTTTTGTTTTTCCATTCTTCTTTACTAATTATCAGCTGATTTATTCACCTTCTTTCTCGCTATATTATCTTTCAATCTATCCACCGTTTCTCCTCCATCTACCCTTACAGCCACTACCGGCTCAGGACATTCCTCACGTTCATTATTCCTCCGCATCAGTTGTCCATGCCCGATGTTGGTTATATTTCTTGAACAAAGCACATGTGTGAGTACTATGTACCCAACTGTAAATCTACCATTTACTGTACCTATGCGGCGTTCGTTGACTTGTGTGTGCCCTGGCCGTTGAGTGTGTCATACTCTCTCAAATGTCTCTCTGATGGTGGCGCGTGTGTTGGATCATCCGGTTCCCTTCATGATGGTTGAGCTGGGTGGTGCCAATTCATGCGTCATGTTCGTGAACGGACGCCGTCAGTTGGGATTGGTCATAACTTGACTGCTTCGGATGTTAATGTTTTTCTAGTATCTATTATATAACTGCACAGTACATGTGTGAGTACTTCTAATGCTTTATGTCTGTAGTATGGTGGTGTGTAGTGCTAGTGTCCTGGGTGCATTGTCCTCACATATGTGAACTAATAACTATATATGTACCTATGTTCCTAAATATTGTAAAAAAACAATAATTTTTTAAAAGAGTAAGTATGGAGTTTCTTGTGCATTCTTCTCCATAACAAGCTACTTTCCGAATGCACGGTAGAATCATTTTTATGTAACGTTCAAAAGTGCCGCTTGGTGGCCTAGTTGAAATAAAATATCTTTGTCTTTGTCTTTGTCAAAAATGTTTTAAAATTAACCTGGAATACTGGTTCTACATTGAAATGTCCTTTTTAAAGTCAACACTGTTTTATACATATTGACCCCCTGTAAACTGTATGGGAGCCCTCCAGAAAAACATTTCATCATATTTTTTGACAAGTTGTATGGCTTAGGGTCAACAAGAATCAAGATGCTTATTCTGTGAATTTTTTAAGACTGTAGCTCTAACCATTTGGCTGTCAAATCTATTCGTCTGTCTGTCTGTTGACAGAAAACGAACAGACAGATAGACACGTGAGTGAGAGCAATAGGCCTCCGTTTGGACCATTCGAGTACGGAACTCTAAAAAGGTAGTCCCTAGAAGTATTAATCCGATTACGGAAATTCCCTCTGATATAAAACTACAATATCGCTGAGTGTCATATGGATTTTTTTATCACGGTAAAAGGCATATTTCTAGGAAAAGCTAATCCGGAGTAATCTATGTATATCTTTTTGGGCTTTATAGCCCAGCGATAAATAGCAAACATGCAGGGGCAAACTACAGGATGCTCCGATGTATTGAGTGTCAAGCACTGAATATGATCGACACGCAATCAACTGCGCTTTATTGCTTAGAAAACGTGTGAAAACACGAACTGGATAATACCTAGTTCATTACAAAACTTATTATCACATCAAACTGATAGAACAAGCACTGACGGATGGAAACGGTTTACAAATAATTAAACCATGTAACAAATCACGCACGAAAAACTGACCATTGAAGGATAATTCAAAGACAAACAAAAAAAAAGGTTTCTACCACGACTAATGTACCTAAATTTTTTCAAACAAATCCATGTGCTTGATGAAAAATGATGAACTTTCATCACCTACGGGAAATTGCCAAAATCTTTCTTTACAAGAAACTCCTGTCCAAAATTACATGCTTCTAGAGCCAGTGCTTTTAACTATCTGTAATGACTCAATTTTAGTTATTTTTTAATTAGGCTTCATGTTCATCTCCAAGAGATAGTTAAAGTTGTCCGATACAATGCGATGTTTCCAGAAAATCACGTAACTGCCTGATAGAAGATCGTCAGTTAACCAACAGTAACTCACACCAGTATAAAAAGTTCAAAAAACAGAAACCAACCAACTAATTACGCTTCCATCTACATTTTACCAGTGTGCGTGCCTTAAGTGGTGAAGTCTTTGTCATTGCTCGTCTGAGCGTGTTTTGTGCATAAAAGTTAAACGCACACAACAACAATGACAGTTGCATGAGTACTGCTATGCTCGTTAATTGCCTGTCCACTTAACTTTTTTGCTGTGTGTACCTTTGTGAAAAGTTCCCTCGATCTATAAGAACGGGTAAGGATAGCCAGATATACGCTAAGCAATGTGACTAAAACTAATGAAAATTTAGCAGCTCAAAGAGCCGAAATTACGTCAGCCTGCGTCACTTAGCACAAAATGAGTGCAGTTTTGAGGATGTATGCTGCTCAAATTGAGTCGCTGAAAGAATGCTGTATTTTTTTTTTAAATGGGGCTCATTCTCCTATAAGTATTTTAGAGATTGAGCCACACTTATCCAAGATAAACTTAGAAAGTACATTTGAATTGAAAAAGTCACATTGGTATTTGCCCGGATTTGAACCCACGACCTCAAGCACAAGAGGCGAGGTCTTAGCCACTGGGCCATCATGAAATATGTACTTTTATAACTTTAAGAACGAACAGAGAATGAACAAGAAAATGATACGCCAATCTAAAGCCCTTCCTCCTCAGATCAGCATGCACAGCACCACATAAATAAATTCCATGGTTATCTCCGCAATCATTCCGTACTAACAACAAATTCTACATCTCACAATAGTAAGAGCAAAAAGTAGAACTAAACGCGCTTCCAACAAATATCTATTACCGACGATGTAAAGAATGGCGTGCGTCGCGTGGCAATGTTTTAATTGCTCCTGCTATACGTCATTGAAACCATGTAGTTATTTTCAGTCTTCAGGAGCGTAATGTAAACTGCTGAAATTGAGCATTTGGTTTCAAGGGGATATAATCTCTACTATTGAGCCAAATAAAAAAAAAGAATCCACCAAAACTCACAAATTGCTACTGATGTTGAGCGACGCAAATTACGCTCGATCTGACTTATTTTAGGTTTGTTTACACTACAGCTGTAGATAAAAGTATTTCAGGTAGCGAAAAAGTAAATGAATCTGCAATCCAACGCACTTTCTCCTCAGATCAGCATGCACAGTACAACATAAATAAACCCCAGCATTATCACCGCAATAATTCCGTACTAACAACAAATTCTACATTTCGCAATTGTAAAAGCAGATAGTAGAACTAAACGCGCTCCCAACAAATCTCTATTACCGACGATGTAAAGAAAGGCGTGCGTCGCGTGGCAATGTTTTAATTACTCCTGTTTATCGTCGCCATTACTCTTAGGGCGAGCTTAAATAGCACCCATACGTCACAGAAACCATGTAATTATTTCCCAGGTGAAACACTCGAAAAACGTTAGAGAAGCATCTTTGGAACGAGTTTCGTTACTCTATGGGCTGTGTTTAATTTGTCTATGCTCTTCATTAGGACATACTTACAAAGGGCGTGCTCAAATATGGGCGAGGGTGATTTTGAACTCAGCGAATGAAACGCAAACGTTTCAGCCTGCCCGACAGAATTTAACTTTTCACATGTAAACCCAATAACAGTAATAAAAGCTTTTAAGCAAATCAAGATCAAATTGACCGAAGATCTATGGGGAATGTCCATCAAAGTTTGTACCTCCATTATTCAGACTATAGCGCCGTACTTAGCTTTAATTTTTAATTTGTGTGTAGATCAAGGAGTCTTTCCGGATCTAATGAAACATAGTAAGGTTATACCACTTTTTAAATCCGGGAACAGTAAAGACACAAATAATTATAGACCAGTATCGGTGCTGCCGGTTTTCAGCAAGATATTTGAAAAGATAATGCTAAATCAGATGCTCATTCATTTTAATACGAATAACATCCTACACGATAAACAGTATGGTTTTACCAAAGGACGTTGTACGACTGACGCTTGTGTCACCTTATTAAAACATATCTTTGAAGCGTGGGAAGAGGCACAAGATGCCATAGGGGTTTTCTGCGACCTGTCGAAAGCATTTGATTGCGTTGATCATGAAACATTACTTTTGAAACTTGAGCATTACGGGCTAGGCCAATCAGCGTTGAGTTTAGTTAAATCTTATTTAAATGATAGACAGCAATTAGTTCAAGATAAATAGACGTACCAGTAACGTTGACGATGTGAATACCGTCTTGCGACAGGTTCAAAATTGGTTCACAGCTAATAATCTAGTTTTAAATGCTAAAAAGACTAAGTGCATAAAATTTGTCTTGCCGAATGTCAAAAGTAATGATTGTGACATTTTATTAAACAAGGAGAAGCTAGAATTCGTCGATAAAACGGTTTTTCTGGGGATCACGCTAGACTCGAGGTTGCAATGGGGGCCTCATTTAATATCACTTGCGGGGCGGCTAAGCTCGGCAGCTTATGCTGTTAGAAAAATGCGTCAGTTTACTGATGTCGATACCGCAAGATTGGTCTATTTTAGTTATTTTCATAGTATAATGTCTTACGGTATCTTACTATGGGGAAGGGCTGCAGACATTGAGTCAATTTTTATTCTGCAAAAACGAGCCATCAGAGCGATATACAATCTTCGCCGGCGCGATTCTCTAAGGGAACTGTTTAAGAACATTAACATCATGACGGTACCTTGTCAATATATTTATGAAAACATCATGTATGTTAGAAAGAATTTACATCTTTTTAGTAAAAACGGTGACAGACATAATTATGTTACTAGAAATAGGGATCAACTAATTCAACCAGGTTTCAGGCTGGCTAAAGTAGCATCATCTTTTATGGGGTACTGTATAAAATGTTACAATAAAATTCCTCCCCACATTCTACAACTAAATGAGACGAAATTTAAGACTTGTATAAAACGCACACTATGTAGGCAAGCATATTATAAGTTGGGGGATTACATCGCTGATAAAAATGCTTGGCTCAATGCTGGTCCTGCTCCGCAGCCACTAGGGCGCAAGAACAATTAGTGATGGGCAGAAAAGTATCGAAGTATTGTTGGACATGCTGAAGACTGTATGCAAATTTTTGTATTGTATAAACTCAATTTCTTTTAGTATTATATAATTGCACAGCACATGTGTGAGTACTATGTTCCGACTGTAGATAAATCTACCATTCACTGTACCTATATGTCGTTCGTTGACTTCTGTGTGCCCTGGCAGTTGAGTGTGTCATGCTCTCTCTAATTTCTCTCTGATGGTGGCACATGTGTTGGATCATTCGGTTCCCTTCATGATGGTTGAGCTGAGTGGTGCCGATCCATGCGTCATGTTCGTGAACGGGCGCCATCAGTTGGGATTGGTCATAACTTAGCTGTCTCGGCCTGTTAAAGTGCTTTTTTTTAATTATTTGTTACTCTAGACGCTTTTACGTACACGTCTTTTTACATCGTTCTCACATATATGTATTTTTTCAACAAGAATGATGTAACCAAAAACTTGTAATTAAAACTGATGGAAAAGAGTGTCCGGGGAGTTTCTTGCAAATTCTTCTCCATTGAGACCTACAGACGCTTGCGAATTTGCAACTAGAGTCATCTTTTTATTAATTTTTTGTTTGACAATTCAAAAGTACTTCTAAAGTTTAATTGAAATAAATACCTTGATTTTGATTTTGATTTTGATTTTGATTTTGACTCGAGGTTGCAATGGGGGCCTCATTTAATATCACTTGCGGGGCGGCTAAGCTCGGCAGCTTATGCTGTTAGAAAAATACGTCAGTTTACTGATGTCGATACCGCAAGATTAGTCTATTTTAGTTATTTTCATAGTATAATGTCTTACGGTATCTTACTATGGGGAAGGGCTGCAGACATTGAGTCAATTTTTATTCTGCAAAAACGAGCCATCAGAGCGATATACAATCTTCGCCGGCGCGATTCTCTAAGGGAACTGTTTAAGAACATTAACATCATGACGGTACCTTGTCAATATATTTATGAAAACATCATGTATGTTAGAAAGAATTTACATCTTTTTAGTAAAAACGGTGACAGACATAATTATGTTACTAGAAATAGGGATCAACTAATTCAACCAGGTTTCAGGCTGGCTAAAGTAGCATCATCTTTTATGGGGTACTGTATAAAATGTTACAATAAAATTCCTCCCCACATTCTACAACTAAATGAGACGAAATTTAAGACTTGTATAAAACGCACACTATGTAGGCAAGCATATTATAAGTTGGGGGATTACATCGCTGATAAAAATGCTTGGCTCAATGCTGGTCCTGCTCCGCAGCCACTAGGGCGCAAGAACAATTAGTGATGGGCAGAAAAGTATCGAAGTATTGTTGGACATGCTGAAGACTGTATGCAAATTTTTGTATTGTATAAACTCAATTTCTTTTAGTATTATATAATTGCACAGCACATGTGTGAGTACTATGTTCCGACTGTAGATAAATCTACCATTCACTGTACCTATATGTCGTTCGTTGACTTCTGTGTGCCCTGGCAGTTGAGTGTGTCATGCTCTCTCTAATTTCTCTCTGATGGTGGCACATGTGTTGGATCATTCGGTTCCCTTCATGATGGTTGAGCTGAGTGGTGCCGATCCATGCGTCATGTTCGTGAACGGGCGCCATCAGTTGGGATTGGTCATAACTTAGCTGTCTCGGCCTGTTAAAGTGCTTTTTTTTAATTATTTGTTACTCTAGACGCTTTTACGTACACGTCTTTTTACATCGTTCTCACATATATGTATTTTTTCAACAAGAATGATGTAACCAAAAACTTGTAATTAAAACTGATGGAAAAGAGTGTCCGGGGAGTTTCTTGCAAATTCTTCTCCATTGAGACCTACAGACGCTTGCGAATTTGCAACTAGAGTCATCTTTTTATTAATTTTTTGTTTGACAATTCAAAAGTACTTCTAAAGTTTAATTGAAATAAATACCTTGATTTTGATTGATTTTGATTTTGATTTTTTTGATTTTGAATGAGCTGATTTGGCGATGTGTACTATAAATTGAATGGACGGCGGGATCTAACTCTATTGATGCAGTGGGTTTTTAATTCGTGTCTCTGAAGTGGATTATCAATTGATGATTATTTTGTTTGTTGACTCTTTTGTAAAAACTTTTACAGTATAAAACTAAAATCATTAGAATTACTATACCAGGTTCGCCAATTTGACGATGGAAGAGTAGACATAGAGTAACAAAAATATCTCCTTCAGTACAAATGTTTACGCCATATTTACCAAAACAGAAAAATACATATTTCATTAACTCATTTCATTTTCTTTGCCCAAGGGAATGATATTAATACATATGAATTCCTGCAACTATTCCGCTGTAGGTATCTATTTCAGAATCCGGTATGATATTCTCGCTAGCTATCATTGTAATTTCGTTGATGCATCCACCAGTTCGAGTCTAGCTCGCTACCTAGTTCCTCCTCGTGTGTCCTATATTCCCAAGTAAGCTAAAATTGGATATAAGATCGAACTTTCTAGATGTTGCTAGAGAAATGAACTTTTACTTACCTACTTGTGGAGGACGGGTTAAGACGGTTAGGCTGCCTATCCACTTGAGCGGAGCGAGGCAGCGGCGCGGCGTTGCTGAGCGGAGTTGCGGACTGTATCTGTCCATATACGTACAACTCAGTAGCGGAGCGGAGTAGCGGACTGTGTTTTTTCATACGTGGAGCTCGTTTGCACTTGTTTCTCATCACCACGGCCTAGCTCCGCGTAAATATATATGATCTTTAAAACTAGCTTTCCGTGTGTGTTTATGCAATTCGATTGGTTAGCTCCACACCTCTTTTCTCCGCTCTGCGCGAAGCGTATATGTATCCTTAGGTAAGTTTTATATGTTATCAAGAAATTCATAACATGGTTTTGGGAATAAATACAATGTTTTCATATACCTATGTCTCACAAATAGAGAATACTTTATCGAAAAGCAATTCATTATTAAAATAATCAAGTATTTTGTTGTTGAAGACTACTCCAAAATCTAACAGTAAGTAAATTAAATAAGCCAGTGATACAAATCTAAAATCTACCCCTTACTTTTATAATCTAACATGGTACGTGTAACTTCCCAAAATATCTACCAATCCTCATCAAAAACCCTAGCACATTTTTCTCAAAACAAAAGCATGTTAATAATTCTCCAGAATACACATATTACACGTGAAATCCTCGGTCTGATAACACGCAACAGCCTACCCTCATGTAGCGTTATAGCGGAGAACTCTTTACTCCTTAACAGTCGATACTCGTTGGCTTTATTGCAAAACTTTTGCGAGCATTCCTCTTTTATTACTCCAATTTTGTACGACTAAGCCTATCCAGCTAGGGGGATGGTTCGCGATCTTTATTATTTAGATTTCGATCGTTTACCGAGGCCCCGTACTATGGGTATCCCCTATGGCGCACTTCACAATGGCGATGAGATCGTCTCCAGTCAACAATCTGACTCGACACACTCCGAATATACTGCACATTTGAATATACCTCCTTTGTATCATACTTTATGCATACAACACGCTTTCCTCACTTAATCCAGTACATTACTACCATGAAAATATCATGTCATAAATGTTTTATAACCCATTCTAATATTAGAACGCAAATTACATTTATAATGTTTAAAATTACCTTTCGAACGTGTACGTATATATTAAACCTCCCTCACAACTCCAATTAGAACGACGCAAGTGAATTTAATCTGCTTGTTGACGATAACACGAGGAAGAATTCGCGGAAATAAAATCCAGCGATCAATTTTAAAAGATTACATGGTGAAATTTTCTTCAATTACACCTGCCGTACTCGAAATAATTAATAGGTATTGATTACGTAGCTGTAGCAAGTTAAGTGCCGCAGGGTTTAATTTAAATTCTACCAAAACAGTGACGCGGTGATACATTTGAAACAGGTCGGAACTCATAGAGATAGTTAGTCTGTGTCAGCGAGGGTCCAAATGTGCCGTTTCGAGGTAATAGAGAGGCGAACGTCGCAGTTGTACCACACTAGGTCGAAGATTGCAGCACCGTCGACCCGCCGGCCGCCGCGTCGGACCCGAATCGGGCATATTAGATTAGGGATGTCGGCTGCCACCAACTATTTAGCGATCTACTTGAATCCGGGCTATGTCTCGATGATTGAATGTTGTGGAGAAGGCTTTTTGTTTCATAAAAACTACTTCTGTTTCAGTATAAAAGGCAAATGTATTTTTACATTGTAAATGGTAAACTATTTTCAGAACCCAATTAATTCAATTTAGCGAAACTTTAACAAAGCTCTCCGTCTTTTGTTTCTTCGTTTATTTATGTTAATTGATACGTATAGGCTCGAGGTATCTCCAAACAAATGTAGCCCAAGTTTTAGCCGCGAAAAAGAAACTGGCTTGGCTTTATATCACTGTCGCACGTAAGTAGGTAAAACAGATAATCTATTTCCACCGTAGGCTATAATGTCTCGACATAAATTCACCGCCCGACTCCGCCGGTGCCTATAATCACCCAAGCGAGTTGACAAATATCTCGGTCACAAGTATTTCTGCGAGAAACCCGAACGATAAAGCAGTTTCGCTATATACTTCAAAAAATAACCAGCTAAATCATTTAAGCCTAATCCAAATGCCACAAAATGAGTATGGCAAAGCCGTGTCCACGAAATGTCCGCATTGTCCGAGCAGGTATGTGACATTTCCTCCAGACACTGACATGGGTCCTCGCTGGTTTGGTGCTACCACCACCCCCTTGATTATGATAAACGACTTATGAAATTAAAACGGTCTCGTACAACAAGTTGCCATTCAAATGAATACGCCCTTTGTTGAAATTCATTCCCTTGACAAATCGCCGCTCTGCACTCAGTGTACATTGTCTGTTAAATTAAATGGGTCGACGGCCATTGAAATCGTTTCTACGAAGGCTATTCCAAGACAAAACTATAATACGTCAATCGTGTTCGCGTGGCGTGTCCGTTCGGTTCTAACATTTCTGAAATACACTGGTGAATATACAATGCCTGCGATATATCGATCTGGGTTACTAGTGGAGGCAATCTTACAAATGTCTGTCCTATTATAGCTTTCTCTTTAACAGCCTTATACTGGACAAAGGCTTAGTGAACGGAGCTCTGGCGGTTTTCCGTAGCTGACCGTTGTAGCTTGATGGATTTTTATAAAAACTATTTGAAGTCTTTAGGATTTTCTCTGTGTCGTAGCAGATGAAAAACGAGGCAAGGAAAGCTTGTTAATCCTTAATTAAACTTTAATTATATTTCAGTAAAGATACATATTTAAACAACTGACAAGTAGTACATACTTCAGCCAAACCGAATCAAATCGTTTATTTAACGCGTTAATATGTCGTTCAGCGAACATTTAATTAAAAAGCTTTCAAACTATTTATGAATTCCTACCGCGCTAATTGAGTCGCAGTAAAACAGAATACGAATACCGATATCAAAAATCTCGAAATTAATTAGAGCGATCCTTTGTTTGAGGGGGTAGGGAACGAAACGAGTGCAAAGGTAGATAGTGCGAGCGATCTCTGACACCGTTCCAATAAGTTTGACGCTCCCCGCGACGCTATCGCTCCGAGTCCTCTCCGCGCTCGCTCCCGCCTCTCCCCCGCCCTCACAAATTTTCGGCCGAAGCGGACTGTAGTTTGTTTTCTTTGTGTCATTTCCTTATCGCTCTGCCAAAATACGTTTCATGACTGTTACGTCAGCCGAAACATACTTCAGGTGAAACATATAGCGCGTTTTAGTAGTCTTGGTGCTTTTATGCACTGAATTATTGGTTAATTAATTTTATGTTGAAAGTGATTTTTATTTTTTTAGGAATTTCATATATTATTATGCTTAATCAATTAAATTTATAACTTTGCAGACTTTATATCATATTATGTTACCTTTAAAATTTTCCACGCATACGAAGCAAGCCATTGCACGTTGCTAGTGACAAATATTTTCACCGCAACTTCGCGTACATATAAAACCGGGAACAATTGTGGAAAGTTGGTATAAAAATAATATCCACATTCGCTAACGCGTTGTTTTTGTTAAATATTCCGTGAAAACATAGTACTACGCACATAAAGCTATTATTTATAAAAATCTCTTTGAACCGCACAAGTGTTTGTCGTAGCCTCGTAGGTAACCGCAATATTTCCAGAAATATTTTATGTTGTTACAAGCCCATCGTACTCACCCTCATATTTCACATTATTCCGTTTTACAACAGTTTGCAGTTTATTTTAGCGTTAAATAAGTTACTTTGCTTTCACATTGTGGTTTCAAAGCGTTCGTAAATTATTGCATTATATTTACTGAGACTTTACGGTTCATATTTCTGAAACGTTGCTTTTATCTCAACACTCATTTGTCTGTCTGTCAGACAAATAAATATCTTGAGATCACTTTAGACGAGACTATTTCACCTTACAGTGTCTATATAACAAAATTTATTAGATAAGTATGTTTCTTCTCGTAACCCACATTTATTTCAGTTATGAACCTTGTGGTTGTCTAAGTTGTAATTTGGTGATTTAACTGTAGTTTATACAACAGCCGTCTATTTATGACCAAATATCAATATAATAATAGTAAGGTAAGTATATTTTATAAATAATGACTAATTTTTCAAGACTATTGAGGGCGCAGTTTTCAGTAGTCAGATAACTTTTATCTAAGGAATCAAAATGGTGGTTTGACAGTTTTTATTTAGAAAATATGTCAAACAGCCTTTGGTGTTTATTTTTTAGTTAACAATTATTTCCCTATTGAAAAATTAGACCGTAATTAATTTTATTATTATGTCTCTTAGTTCTGCTATTCAAATTTTATAAGCTACAACCTTACGAGTTCTCATTTAAAACAGGTAAAATCCAACAAGCAGTCAAATATTTTGGACAAAACTGCAACATCTTAGAAACCTGAGTGTTCTCCTAACCTAGTAAAGGAAAAGAGCTCCGAATATCCCAGAACAGTAGCCGTGCGCTAACAAATTATCCACTAGTGCTACAATATCTTAGCACAAGTGTCAAGACGCGGCGGTCGCACGTCAGCACGTGCATATGGCCGTGCGACAGAGCGCCATGCAGCGAAACAACATCTATTTGATTCTTATCTCATCCCCCGCTACACACACACCCACCACTACACCCCCATCCCCCCACAAACATCCAAAATATAAACAGGTAAAATGTTTTCTTTGTAAAGAAAAAGTCCATTTCAAAGACAAGATCGTCCATCTTTTTTCAGGAAATCTGTGCTGTACTTTACAACAAAAAAATTGATAGAATTTCCAACTATATATAGTCTTTCATACTCTCCCTACCTACTTAATAGGAATACTTATTTATAAGAACGAAAACCAAGTCTGATGTTAGGTTTATGTTATGTATTTTTAAGTGGCATTATAACAAATCCAACAAAGAGTTTTATAAATATCACGATACTTTTGCAATGTCATTTTACAACGGAACACAATGCACACGGGCTCCAATTTATATTCTGTCAAAAAATCTGTCAGCCAGACCACGGAATTCAGAGTAAAAAGTAACAAATCCGGTCGCTGTAGAGCTTATTCCGTAAACGTCAATAAAGTGGAAGTATCGTCCAAACAGGCTTGAATAAATTACGAATTTTATAGAACTCATCTCGCAAAATGTTTCCAAAATCATAGCGGGCAGTAAAAGTTTTATTGGTTCGCTATTGTCTCGCGGCAGCCGCGCGGTATGGCAAAGGTTCATAGGTGAGCGAGCGCGGTACAACATCGGCACAGGGATGCACGGCTCGGGGTCGGAAGCGACCGGTCGCTGGCAACAACCACCAACTTCCAAGTCGCTCCTCACTGGACACAAGAAACTTCGATAATTTTTGCGACACGACACGACCTTCTTCTAGAACAAAGTCGAACACACGCCAACTTCTCAAACACTACCCTTCACCTGAACTACAATGACGCAATCGTAAAACTACAATTTACCTATCGAAGCAAATTCATTACTCGATAAAAAAAAACAAACGTAAACGAGTTTCCATTAAGTGCCGTAGTTTTATTATTGTTACAGTAAAAGTAGAGATGCCGAGAAAATTGCAGCTATTTCTATATTTCTCGAAGGCGAGGCGCGCGCGATCCGCGAACTAAAAGAAATCGAATCTAAATTCATCGAATACAAATAAAAGTGTGGAACTGTGAAAGTTCTACCATGCAATTAAACCGCACTTTACTGCTACAATCCCTTGAAATAAAGAACTTTAAAAGAATGTCCTTTTTGTTCGGGTTCCTTTATTTCTTGCCGTGCAGCCGTTGCACAGAAAATAGTGGGCACTGCAATAAAGGTCCTCGGTCCTGCTCAATTGCGCACCACCGACCCACGAACACGTGGTTTTCCGAAAGTCTCATTCCTTTCATACAGCTTGTGACCAAGGAAATAATAATTAGGTAAGTGCAACATTTGTTAAAAACCTTTTCGGTTCTAGTTTAATTACGTTCGCACATCACGTATAAGTAAGGCGGTGCGCGTGTGTGCGCGACGGTTAATTACGTAGATTACGCGGTTTTATTATTAAGCACTTCGGAAGTGAACCTGGTAATAAATAATTCTTACTGTTTGCCGTTAATAATCCCGAAAATCCGCACCGTGTTTCACTAAGGCCGCTTTGTATTATCAAATGGGCAGGTATTCAATGGTTTGAAACTTGGAAAAATGGAAAAGACATTTCCTTTTCATTGTCGCAGTAACAAAGCGAGGAGGGCTCTCGTCTTCCGGCATTTAGCTGGACTTTGTACTCCTACGCTGTAATGTATGCTGTGCTGCTGCCTACTTCTCGTTCTCAGCCAGTGCAGGCGATATATTTAAACGTTTCATGAAAAAATGCGCGGAACACATACGTGTGAGATTAATTAAATTTTATGAATTTTTTTACACTAGCTCGGCACTTGGAAATGTAAAATTTTGTTACTCTGTATTTCGCAAAGAATTTTACGATTCCACGCAGTGATTAATAACTTTTTATAAAATATTAAACTTTTTACAATTTCATCTGTGCGCCGTTACCCAGTGGCTTTTCGAACGCGGCTTTAGCATGGCGTACTTTTATTAATAGAGAAGCGAAAGACGAGGATTCTTTATTGCATTATTACAGGGTCTGGATCACAAGCCTTATGATCGCTTTTATCGCATTTGAATTGAAGTTATTTTATAGTTGGTTGGTTGAGAGATTAATTTCCGAAGTTGACAAATATTCGTTGGGTAAAAGAGAATGATGGCTCATAAGTTTCGACACTCATATCGCTTTTCTTCTTAGCAAGCTCTCAAGACAAGAGTGGGGGAGGGGCTGCGCGCATAAATATCGTATAATTACTACTCTCCGCAAACAGGGACGGACTTAGAAGATCCGAGCGAAAGATTACTCTGTGGTTACGCCACAGAGTAACACTAAATAAGAAAATATCGGGCATTCTTCAGTAATTTTATCCCAAGGGAAGACTCGTAGATCTATCGCGTGTCAGTTTAGTAATAAATTGTATGTTTTCAACGCGTAGTTCTGAATTGAATCAAAGAATATAGGTAGTTGAGATTGATTGGAATTCTCAAGACTTTTCTCAGACAAACTCGTCAATGAAAAATGAATCCATAATTTACCAGATCATGATTAGGAAACAGCATGATTGCAAATACCCAATATATGAAGATAGATTCATAAATATATATACATGGTGTTTTTTTTATATCCCATCGCTCTAGGGTTATATTCTATAGGTAAAAATAATACAAAAAGTCCAAGAGTATGTGGTCCAAAAATGCATAGTTTCGAAGATATCACAAATCGAAATTAATTTATTTCAATAAAAAATTGCATCACATAATGTTTACATTAAACAAATGCAAAAAATAATAATATGATAATAGAAAAATAATTCATATGCCAATTGATTTCTTGATATGATCTCATTCATACCCAAGACTTATGGGATATAAAAAAAAACCCTTGTATAGAAATTCGTCTCAAACAAAATCGCAAAAACAAAAATAAAAACCCCAAAATCCATCTGTACCTTATCCCCTCATCTTGAACCGTCAATTTTCCCTCTCCACGTTCAAGGGGGACCCTTTGAACCGTTTCTTTCGCATTACAGTCTCATGGTTAAGTACAGTTCTGGCCGCAAGCCCTAATCCTCGCCAACGAAACATCGCTTGCATCCGATACAAGTATGCTCTTGTGGACCCTCAGTGAGGCATTGTTGCCAGTGGAACAAAGCGAAGGGCCCTCTGAAGCTGGCGTGACCTCGCTCTCCCTCCGTCCCTCGCTAGAACGATACTCTTTGTGGTATCACGTTTTTAGGACACGACTTTATGAATTGACTGAGTTGATAACAAGTGTCGGGTATTCGTGAGTCGTGATTGGTGGTAGATAGGGGTTCGCAAATGACATTTACAATAATTTTTGGTGTGCTATGGTGTGGAAATGAGTTGTTTTGATCGGAGAATGAGGCGGTCAAAGTCGATAACATTTTGTCATCGGAATGTTTTTGTTTCCGGCATTTTAATATTGTTAATTTTATTCTGGAGTTCGACCGTCTCATTTAAGTAAATTAATTTCGATAAATACTTAGTATCTTGCTTCTTTGTTTGTGATCTAAACGAAATTAATTTCATGGCAATAAAACCGGCCAAGTTCGAGTCGGACTCGCGCACGAAGGGTTCCATACCATTCTCGCAAAAAACGGCAAAAAAATCACCTACGTTGTATGGGGGCCCCACTTAAAAATTTATTTTATTCTGTTTTTAGTATTTGTTGTTATAACGGCCACAGAAATACATAATCTGTGAAAATTTCAACTATCTAGCTATCACGGTTCATGAGATACAGCCTGGTGACAGATAGACAGACAGACAGACGGACCGCGGAGTCTTAGTAACAGGGTTCCGTGTCCAAAGGGTAAAAACGGGACCCTATTACTAAGACTCCGCGGTCCGTCTGTCTGTCTGTCTATCTGTCCCGTTTTTACCCTTTGCGTACGGAACCCTAAAAACGAATAATTGTCAAAATTTTTGGAATAGAACACGTGGCATTTTGGTAGTGTTTGTCAATCCCATATGATCTGACAACCGTTATCGCTGATAGAATATCTATCAATTTGTCAAGTCCCTCTGAAACGATTTCGGATGTCTTCTCTGTTCCTCCCAATTACACTCCCTCCTCCAAAAAAATCAAAACCCTCTTCCTAAAACTTCCTATGCTTCCTAGTGTTATTATGAAATTCTTATAGATGCCATCAAATAAACACATCTTTGCCACAAACGTTGTAGTGTACAGCGTCTCTAAACAAAGACATAGTTCGCACGCCGCAGCCACTTGACTCTGACACCTCTCAAACTTACCGCCGTGTGAAATTCCAACTACTTTTTGGCACTACGACTTGCTTTGGAATGGAGGTCATAATATTTGTTAGTTACTTGATGGTGTTGTAATCTGAGATTAGGAAGTTGAGAAGGGAAGGGAGCCGTCGATAAAATTATTTTTCTTAAGATACCTGCTCTTTAAAAAATTGCGCATGTGTGTGTGTATGTGCGGAGGGATGTGCCATGTTCGGTTATATGAAAAAAAATATGATACAAATATATAGGATTAAGTATTTATATCTAAACAAAGACATAGTTCGCACGCCCCTGACACCTCTAAAACTTACCGCCGTGTGACAATCCAGCTACTTTTTGGCACAACGACTTGCTTTGAAATGGAGGTTTATAACATTTGTTAGTTACTTGATGGTGTTGTAATCTAGAGATTAGGAAAGTTTAAAAGAAGGGAGCTTTCAATAAAATATTTTTTCTTGAGATACGTGCTCTTTCAAAAATTGCACATTTGTGTGTGTGTGTGTGTGTGTGTAGGTATGTGCGGAGGGGTGTGCCATGTTCGGTTATATGAAAAAAAACAGGATACAAATATATAGGATTAAGTATTTGTATCTAAACAAAGACATAGTTCGCACGCCTCTGACACCTCTCAAACTTACCGCCGTGTGACAATCCAACTACTTTTTGGCACTACGACTTTGGAATGGAGCTTATAATATTTGTTAGAATTATTTGTAAGCCCTCGATAAATATATTTTTCTTGAGAAACCCGAGGCTGTAGATACAAAGTGTTGCTCTATGGAGCGATGGTCGAAATGTCAAAATATAAGGGTTTGATCACGTGACATTTCGATAGCGTTTGACATTCCTATGCATTGTTCCAATCGCTATAGCCAAGCTTTCGTTGATAAAATGTCACATATTAGAGACTCTGCTCGTTTAAGAATTACACATTTGGTGTGCCATTATTTAATTTCAATTTTTATTTCATTTTGATTTTATGTTATTTATTTATCTATGTTTTGATTTTGATTGTGATTTTATTCTAATTTTGATTGTGATTTTATTTTAATTTATAATTGGTTTTAATTTTGATTTAATTTAATGTTTGCAATTTTTTTTTTCTTTTTTAATTCTGATTTTATTTCTCATATCCTCAAAATTGTATGCTGTTAGGTACTTGTTGTAATAATATGTTTTAGAAGAGCGAAGTGCTCTACTACAGGCCATTTTTTCCCAAAAAGAGCACTTCAATTACCAGATGTTTGTATATACTTATGAAGGAATAATAAATTACTTGTATTTGTATTTATGAAAAATAAAACCGGCCAAGTGCAAGTCGGACTTTCGCACCGAGGATACCGTACAAACAGCTGCATCTATATATTCACCAACATAATTAGGTAAAATACTGAAGTTCATAAACAATGAAAGCGCCGAACATAGCTCTAACGAAAAGAAATTTTTTTTTAACCGCTTTGTCGGCATGATTAATATGTATATCCATGGCAAATTATAGCTTTCTAGTAGGTACTAAGAGTCTCAGAGCTAAGCTGCGGATAGACGGACGGACGGACATGGCGAAACTATAAAGCTCTATCCACACATATCAGGGCCGTGCCCGGGACGTGCACGGGACGTGGACAGACAGTGCCCCGTCAGGGGCTCAAAAAAATATCGGTGGGAACATTTTATATGACATCGTTCACACACGTCCGTGCACGTCCTGAAATGTGTGGATAGACCTTAAGAGTTGCTTGTTGACTACGGAAACCTAAAAAGAATAAATACAAATATTTAGGTGTAAATATTTGTATAGAAAACTTTATTTTTTTAGATATATCTCGGATAAAGATTTTCTTAAATCAAGCTATGACGTAAGGATACCGCGCCTTAAAATATTAACACAAGAAATGTGTCATAAAACATAGGCCCAACAATATTACACAGTGTGTACACTTGAAAACCTTGAGACGAGAAAACGAAATTAAATAAGTCCGCACAAAAAATATGACTACGAGCAAAACTAACAGCATAACGCTGTACCTACCAGCTACCCTCACTTAGCAAAGTACTCCAACATCTGTCGAAAAAAGTTCGTGCGCCAATAAAAAATAACAAGTCTGCTCATTTGATAAAATGCTGCGATTGTTACGGTAAAATTAAACGAAAACTTTCCAAAGTTACGATAAGAAACTTCTAGATTCGACCGTGTTGACCGGACAGCGGACACTGCAGTAGTACCATCCTCCACAGTAGTTCTTCAGTGCTGCCATCAAGCGGAACAAAGAATCTTAATTATTTTAAGCTGAGCAAGCTCTCTCGTAATTTGTAGTTTAGTCCCTGAGTACTACTTATTTTATTGTATCGTCAGCTAGAGACGGGCTTAACTAGTGCGTGGGTATTATTTTACAGATTTTCACGGCGTCTGCACAACTGAAGAGCGGTAACAATTGCGCTTGTCTTTTAAGACCCATTCTTTTTTAAGTGCTCTCCATCGGAATTAAGTTATTCCTGTCTGTCAGCACGGTTTCAAGTTCCTACAGTGTTTCTTGGTAACTGGAGAATGCTTTACAATGATGTCTCGTTTCTGAATAGCACTTAATAAAACTCGGTGCGGTTGCGACTTTGAAACCTACAAGGAATTTGTAATTTACGTGTAATTAACGATGTTTGTCTCGCGGGTTGTTTGTACCGACACGTGCAGTACACGGCGGAATTCAATTAGTATTTTGTTATTCAATCTTGGCTTTTAACGGGTTAAATTGACCTATGTAGGAGTTAATATTTGTTTGGCTTCTTTTATGATTACTGGCTATAAAAATAGGCAGTCATGGGGACAGCTGAAAGAAGTGAAAACTTAAAACTTTGCAATAACTGTGTTTAATTAGCATGTCGAAGACACTGTTACATTTTGCAGAGTATAGCCCCTACAAAAAATTTAGCCAAAGAAGTTTTCACTTCAAAAATTCTTTCTCAATTAATAATTTGGAGAGTAAAATTTTACAGTGGTAAACCCGCAACTTCTATTAATATTTCCCAAGACCTACAAAACAATGTAAAACCCTCCCACAACTACAGCAAAAGAGCAACAAAACAAAATAAAATCAAAATGGCCGAACAAGTAAGACATCGGCCCATAACTAAGGGACCGTGCTCACTGCTGCTCGTTCGAGTGAAAATCTAAAAACCTTACATGTCGATCGAGCGCCAGTAAAAGATGTTTCGTGAAAGTTTTCCGACACTTACTGCAGTTAGGCGAAGCCGGGGCGCGGGCCACTGCGACCCTCAGCCAACTCTCTGAATAACACATTCCTTTTTCCTATTTGTTTCCAAAAATGTTAAAATACCTGCTTATACATTGAATAAGTTGGTTACAAAAGTTTGATTGTATGTTATTAAATTACTGACAGTCTTGGTCGTGTCTGCTCTGAATAACTTTGTTCTTATTTACTAAAGGTTTGTTCTGTTTATTTAATAGTTGTAAAATAAACTCGCAATGATTGTTTAGCTTTAAATAATATTCGGCCTCATCATCATGCCCTACTTTTTTCTTTAATACAAATCTTTTCAATTAAAATACAATTGTCTCGCTGAAGAAAGGAAAAAGTACCGTTTGTAAGTGTCTCAAGTACAAAAGAAATATGCAAACCCGGCAGGAGAGTAGATTAGATGCGTATCTTTAGGTGCAAATTGTGAGACTAAATAGAAGAAAATAAATGGGTTTAACGGTAATGACATTCGCTTTTGTTTTAGCTGTGAGAGGGATTTTTACTTATCCCACGAGGGGGATATACTATAGCAATGTCTAAATGTATTCTTCCTTAAGTCCTCTTGACTCCATTGGATGCAAGACGCAGAGGACCGATCGATGTGGTGACACATGGGGGAGGCCTTTGTCCAGCAGTGGTCGTCTTTCGGCTGAAATGAGGATGATTATGAGTCCTCTTCTGACTTAAAAAAAACCCAAGAACTTCATCAGCCTAATAATTTTCCCACTGCTGGGACACAGGCCTCCTCTCTGTGAGAGGGAATTGGCCATAATCCACCACACGGGCCCAGTGCGTGTTGGTGGATGTCACATGTCTTCGAATTTTTGGTTCTAGGACATGCCGATTTCCTCACAATGTTTTCCTTCACCGTTTTGAGAGCAGTGGTGATGAAATAATTTACACAAAGTAAAGTGCCTGCCTGGGCTCGAACCCACGACCGACAACTTGTAAGTCGCGGCGGATACCACAGGGCCACCACTGCTCTCCAAGAACTTGCAGAACATCAAATTATACCAACAACCAAATAAGAATGATACATAACTATAACTAGTTACATGCTAGGGAGGGTTCCCTTTGTGTACTAATAAAACAGTTACCCTTTACTTGTGAATCGATAGACATTTACGACTAGCACAGGGTGATAAGCAGCTGATACACTCCAAATTTCCTTTCAGTCATAGCCCAGTTGAAATTATAAATAATTTATTTTTCCACTACCTTGTCTATTATGTAACCACATTGCCTAAGAAATTCTTTTCTAAATATAAACATTTAGACACAAGATTATAAAATAACAATAAAAAAAAACAAAATTACATAATAACAGTTACGAAATGACTTTTGTATGGA
Source organism: Anorthoa munda (assembly GCA_945859665.1). Taxonomy (NCBI): domain Eukaryota; kingdom Metazoa; phylum Arthropoda; class Insecta; order Lepidoptera; family Noctuidae; genus Anorthoa; species Anorthoa munda. Next base: position 10,331,400 of record OX243905.1, on the reverse strand, counting down.
GTTTCACACAGGTTCCGTATCATTATGTAACCTACAACGTAATTATTTTTCTTTTTGGCGGCCAAGTACGAGTGAAACAATTTACAATTTAAAGAAAAAAAGTACGTAACTGAATAGGCTACTGTTAGTAGACGCATTCTGCCGCTACGCCCGCGCTTTTTCCACCGCCCCATCCGGCAGAATGATACTGAATCTGTTACCTCTCAAAAAAGCGCGCGTTGATTGTGTGCATATAGTCTGTGGTTTTTAGTCTGATCGAAAAACTCAAATGATTCTAATAAATTGTTGTTGGAACTTATTTGCATTTAATTAAGTAAGCTCAATAGGTAGTGCAAAAAGAATCGTTCGTGTCTCGCATAAAAAGGCTTTATTTTAACGCTCGCATGTAGCTTTCGTCGTTCGCCTTCGGCTCATGTCGAAATTGGCTACATCGCTCGTGTTTTTATGCTCGACACGAAATGTACTATTTTTTATGAACATTACAAGATAAATCGACACATTATTGTAAAACCTTCACAAATTAACTAAACAGTTTGAATTTTCGAATATAGAATTCGATTTTTGTAGCAGATGTATCTTAAATATTTAACCAGTGCAGTCGGAGGATACATATTTGCGAGCTGGCTGATCAAAACCAGATGTATCCTCCGACTGCACAGTATGATTTTCTTCTTGTTTACGTCTTTTTAGTTCGCTTTTTAAGCAGACAGGACTTTCGATTTTTTGAATTAACTTTTTTATTTATAACTTTTTAGTGAACACTTTTTTTCAAATTAGGTACATTTAAACATATTCTATATTTTTTAAATCACCTCTTAAATTGAAATTTGAAATTTGAATACCCCACATGATGGGACAGGAAACAAAAAAAAATTGGGCCCCACAATATGGCGACCAAGACCTGGCATTTTTCTACTTTACAATTTTAATGTAGCCAGTGACACTTGCAAGTTTAAGACGAATCGATTGACCTAAAAATCATCAAAATCAGCCAACGCGTTTCAAAGTCAAAGCACAGATCATATAATACTAAAGTAGTCAAAGTCAAATGTATTTATTTCAACTAGGTGATTATGCGGCACTTTTGAACGTTAAAACATTTGAAATTTACATGTAATAAAAGTTGATTCTACCGTGCGATAAAAACATTACCCTCCTTCGGCAGTCGGGTAAAAAGTCAAAAATTTATGCGAATACCAATCGCTATCAAAATGTACCGTGATCAGCCCTTTATCTTTTGGCATTTTTGATAGAATGACACTTTGTTTATATGTTCTTTAAACTGGTCAAGAATAGTGATGAGCCTGACCATCATCAGTCAACCGAAATAATCAGACACAACACACCTTTTATTCAGGTCTATGTTAGCTTAGACCAAAATATAGGAACTTATTCGCTGGAGCAAAAAAATAAAATATAAACAAAGAAAAAAATAGAAAAGGTTTTTACAGTGTCTTCTCTGCAGTCACTAAAATCAAAAACCGGCCAAGTGCGAGTCGGACTCGCGCACGAAGGGTTCCGTACCATTATCGTAAAAAACGGCAAAAAAAATAACACGTTTGTTGTATGGGAGCCCCACTTAAATATTTATATTATTCTGTTTTTAGTATTTGTTGTTATAGCGGCAACGAAAATACATCATCTGTGAAAATTTCAACTGTAATGTGTCTTAGTAATAGGGTCCCGTTTTTACCCTTTGGGTACGGAACCCTAAAAATATCATGAGAAGATGTTTATTTCTTACAACAACCAAAAACACACATGCACAAATACGTTAAACATTTAAATTATTATTTTCTCAAATGTATTTTACAACAATATCAATATTATTAATGTATAAACAAAAAAATGGTATTATTAAAACCACCAATAGCCGACAGTAAAAAGTATCTCGGAACTATTATGATAATAAATTAAAGTGTTCTACAAAAGTAACCATTTTGCGTTGTAAGGTTGTATTTTTTTAATTAGTTGGATTATAACCGTTTGACGTTTGTTTGTTTACCTTTTATTTTTTGTTCCAGCGAATAGAGTATAGGTATAGTAAAGCTGAAAATCGACGACGTCCAAAGCGTCAGATTCGAACACTACAAAAAACTAAACACGCAAAAGTTTTTTCGATATCGTTTCATATCTGCCGAATATTCAGCTAATCGGCTTTAGAACCAAACTAGTATAGATTGAATATTAATATCAGGAAGCCGATTGGTTTATTGCGTGCGTGCCTCGTAATTTGATCAGGTATATAAAGTTTAGATTTTTATTTGCGACTATCGGCCCGCCCCGGCTTCGCACGGGAATTTATCAAAATAATAAAAATTATAATACACATACATAAACCCTTCTATTTGCGCCAGGTTATTCATTTCTTGCCATTGACTCCCAACCCGTACGGCCCATGCGGCTCCTGCCCCAGTGACGCCTACATTGCACAAGGTGCTGCCAAGCTAGCCGAGCAGGGTGAGCGGCTTCAACGCAACTTTATCTAATACTTAAATTTTTAAACTCGTGATATCTTTTGAATGGAATGTCTGAATTGAATAATTCAAAAAGTCATATAAAAGTATTGAGACAGTCTTGAATATGAAGTAATTTATTTTGATAAGGATTATTACCAAGATACAAATAAAGAGCCTTTTCTAGCGGCGGCATTTCAATTATATTTTAAAATAAATAACACTTATTGTGGAATAACTATAATAGTTAGACATATGCTGTCGCTACACTTTTTGTAAATAATTATTTGTGTTCTGCAAAGTCGTAGTACATTATTTTATTCTATCATCAATAGTTTTCGCAGCGCACGCGATGTAAAGAATATTTTAGGTAATTTTTTTACACCTTGGGTTACATTATTGGAGTTTTAGTAAGGATCCCTAATTTTTTTGAATATATAATATAGCTTATGTCACTCGGGGATAGTGTAGCTTCCCAACAGTGAAAGAATTTTTCAAATTGGTTCAATAGTTTCGGAGCCTATTCAATGCAAACAAACAAACAATCAAATCTTTCCTCTTTATAATATTAGTTTAGAAAAATGTTAATTAAAAAAATCAAAAAACCCGACTGCTTGAAAAGCGAACTAAAAAGACGTAAACAAGGAGAAAATCATGCTGTGCTGTCGGAGGATACATCTTCGCGAGCTGGCTGACCAAAACCAGACGTATCCTCCGACTGCACTTATGATTTTTTTAATTAACATTTTTTATTTATAACTTTTTAGTTATTTTTTTTTCGAATCAGGTAAATTTAAACATATAAGTGTTATATATTTTTGAAATCACCTCTTAAAATCCTTTATTTTGATACCCCACACAATAGGTTTGGAAGAAAAGAAAAATTTGGGCCCCCACAATATGGCGCCCAAGAACCGCAATTTTTCTACTTTCCAATTTTCATGTAGCATGTAGTGACACTCACGGGGTTAAGACGAATCGATTGACGTAAGAACCATCAAAATCGGCCCACGCATTTGGTCTCTAGAACGCCACATAGGAACAAACATACATACATACATACTTACATACATACATACATACTTACATACATAGACTGATAAACACATTACCCTCCTTCGGCAGTCGGGTAAAAACTATGATACAAACGGCACATCCGTTTGTTGGAGATGTTCTAATTTGACTACATTTTAGTCCGTGTGATCTGTTTCTACATATTTCGTATACTTTTATTTTCTGAATGCTATTTACAATCTGTCAAAGTTTAATCAGTCACAAATGCGGCAATTGTTTTAGTTCCCTTTTATTTGTACCTAGGTACCTCCTACATTTTGTGTATCTGTGTGTGCCAAATAAACTAGTTTTCTTTCTTTCTTTCTATTTGAAATTATCAATTCAATAATAATTTCAAGAAAAAAAACCGGCCAAGTGCGAGTCGGACTCGCGCACGAATGGTTCCGTACTATTATCGCATAAAACGGCAAAATAAACACATTTGTTGTATGAGAGGCCCACTTATTTTCTTATTTCTGTTTTTATTATTTGTTGTTATAGCGGTAACAGAAATACATCATCTGTGAAAATTTCAACTGTCTAGCTATCACGGTTCATGATATACAGCCTGATGACAGACGGACAGACAGACAGACAGACGGATCGCGGAGTCTTAGTAATAGGGTCCCGTTTTTACCCTTTGGGTACGGTACCCAAAATATATATATATATACAAGCTTTTAACGTGCATTGCCATCCAAACCAAACAAAGATGTATAAAAATTTTAGCTCAATCGTTTGAGAATAAACTGTTTTAAAATTCAGTTGTTAAATTTGACCGACACATAGGTACTTACTAACGAACTAATAATACTTAATGATAAATATCGAAATTATAAACTAATTTAATTTAAAACCTCCATTCCCTACAAAATTCCTCTAAACAGACTTGAAGTTCATTAGAAAAGGTAACAAGGGGTAAACTGGCAAGTTGAGGCAGACTCAAGTGTGGGCAGCATGCGGCGGACCTCGCTGTTCCAACTATGTCCTGCAGTGTACGGAAACCGCGACGGTAAGAAGTCGAAATGCTCGACAGTGGAATTAATGTAGCGTTTTATTTAGTAGGTAGTGTATGCAGGTATATGGTTGCTGGATTGTCATTTTGGATGCAATGCATAGAAATAAAATTATGCATTTGCTATAATTATTACGAGTACTATACTATTACTGTCTCAGGTGGAGCTCGTGGCTAAATAATAACAGCCGCACTGGTCGATCGTCAAGGTTAAGCAACGCTTGACGAAGTCGGTCCGTGGATGGGTGACCATTTCAACATACCGAGTTTCCTCCGTGCCTCGGAAAGCACGTTAAGCCGTTGGTCCCGGCTGTCATTTGAAGATCTTTGACAGTCGTTACGGGTACTCAGAAGCTTGAGATCTGACACCAGTCTTGCCAAGGGTACGTGTTACCCAGTCACTGTGTTGTGTAGGTCAGATAGGCAGTCGCTCCATGTAAAATACTGGTACCCAGCTGAATCCGGTAAAAATGGAAGCCGACCCAAATATAGTTGGGAAAAGGCTAAGCAGACTGATTGATTGATACTATTACTGTCTGTAAAAATTCTAGAAAAATAAGAACCTTGCAGCTTTAATTTGAAAACTAATACGATATACGTATTTCATCACAGTCGTAGTAGCCAAAGGATTTTTAGCCAGGGACAGAATATGATAAAAAAATAATATAAGAATATGATATAATATAATATGATAAAATATATTATTTTATTTGTATGTATGTGTTTTATGTAATATTTAAGATAGTTTTTAGGGTTCCGTAACCAAAGGGTAGAAACGGGACCCTATTACTAAGACTCCACGGTCCGTCTGTCTGTCTGTCACCAGGCTGTATCTCATGAACCGTGATAGCTAGGCAGTTGAAATTTTCACAGATGATGAATTTCTGTTGCCGCGCTATAACAACAAATACTAAAAACAGAATGAAATAAATATTTAAGTGGGGCTCCCATACAACAAACGTGACTTTTTTGCCGTTTTTTTCGATAATGGTATGGAACCCGAATGGTAGAAAATGCCTAAGGCATTAAGTCCGCCTTTGTACTTATGCATAAAGTTTTAATAAATAAATAAATAATGGTACGGAACCCTACGTGCGCGAGTCCAACTCGCACTTGGCCGGTTTTTTATACACTGACAGCCCTATATCTATCTCCTCTCGTTCAGTCCATCCAAAGGTTGTCTGTAAGAGATTGCCCTGAGCAATAAGACCGCCCATTGTACACTTATCTTTATAAATGTTTAGTCCTATAATTATTTAAGTGGTGTACAATAAAGTATATAATATATACCAGGTGACACCGTACTCATGGCATTGATAAGACAGGTTACTTTTTTTTTTTTACAAAAACCTTGCCCCACACTAGGAATTTCTTCCTGTATCGTGGGTGCGTTTACAAACATATAAACTCACATACACAAACACCCAGAGCCGGAACAACTATCTGTAGGTCATACAAATATTTGTTCCGTGCGGGAATCGAACCCGCGACACGCAGCGCAGCAGTCAATCGTTCAACCACTGCGTCAACCGTGCGCCCGTACTTAGGACAACCATGTGACCGGTAATTCGATGCAAGACACACATACACAATAGACATCATTTGGGCATTACGTATTGAGTGACAAGACTATTACATTATCAATAATGTGCTTTGTTTATCTTAGATGTATGGGAGATGTGTGAAATGTACCATTTGCAGCCGCGAATAGCTGAAATCTATGAGAATTATAGACCGCATTTGTGATAAGCTTTGATGGATAGGTTGGCTGACGGTTTAACAGAATATTAGGTGAACTTCAAGTCTGTTTAGAGGAATTTTGTAGGGAATGGAGGTTTTAAATTAAATTAGTTCATAATTTCGAAATTTATCATTAAGTATTATTAGTTCGTTAGTAAGTACCAATGTGTCGGTCAAATTTAACAACTGAATTTTAAAACAGTTTATTCTCAAACGATTGAGCTAAAATTTTTATACATATTTGTTTGGTTTGGATGGCAATGCACGTTAAAAGCTTGTATATATATATTTTTTAGGGTACCGTACCCAAAGGGTAAAAACGGGACCCTATTAGTAAGACTACGCGGTCCGTCTGTCTGTCTGTCTGTCCGTCTGTCGCCAGGCTGTATATCATGAACCGTGATAGCTAGATAGACAGTTGAAATTTTCACAGATGATGTATTTCTGTTACCGCTATAACAACAAATAATAAAAACAGAAATAAGAAAATAAGTGGAGCTCTCATACAACAAATGTGTTTATTTTGCCGTTTTATGCGATAATGGTACGGAACCATTCGTGCGCGAGTCCGAACCGCACTTGGCCGGTTTTTTTTCTTGAAATTATTATTGATTTGATAATTTCAAATAGAAAGAAAGAAAGAAAACTAGTTTATTTGGCACACAGATACACACAATGTAGGTAACCTTGGTACAAATAAAAGGGAACTAAAACAATTGCCGCATTTGTGACTGATTAAACTTTGACAGATTGAAAATAGCATTCAGAAAATAAAAGTATACGAAATATGTAGAAACAGATCACACGGACTAAAATGTAGTCAAATTAGAACATCACCAACAAACGGATGTGCCGTTTGTATCTTAATTTTCTAAAGTAATATTATAAAGAGGAAAGATTTGATTGTTTGTTTGCTTGCATTGAATAGGCTCCGAAACTACTGAACCAATTTGAAAAATTCTTTCACTGTTGGGAAGCTACACTATCCCCGAGTGATATAAGCTATATTATATATTCAAAAAATTAGGGATCCTTACTAAAACTCCAATAATGTAACCCAAGGTGTAAAAAAATTACCTAAAATATTCTTTACATCGCGTGCGCTGCGAAAACTATTGATGATAGAATAAAATAATGTACTACGACTTTGCAGAACACAAATCATTATTTACAAAAAGTGTAGCGACAGCATATGTCTAACTATTATAGTTAATCCACAATAAGTGTTATTTATTTTAAAAATATAATTGAAATGCCGCCGCTAGAAAAGGCTCTTTATTTGTATCTTGGTAATAATCCTTATCAAAATAAATTACTTCATATTCAAGACTGTCTCAATACTTTTATATGACTATTTGAATTATTCAATTCAGACATTCCATTCAAAAGATATCACGAGTTTAAAAATTTAAGTATTAGAAAAAGTTGCGTTGAAGCCGCTCACCCTGCTCGGCTAGCTTGGCAGCACCTTGTGCAATGTAGGCGTCACTGGGGCAGGAGCCGCACGGGCCGTACGGGTTGGGAGTCAATGGCAAGAAATGAATAACCTGGCGCAAATAGAAGGGTTTATGTATGTGTATTATAATTTTTATTATTTTGATAAATTCCCGTGCGAAGCCGGGGCGGGCCGATAGTCGCAAATAAAAATCTAAACTTTATATACCTGATCAAATTACGAGGCACGCACGCAATAAACCAATCGGCTTCCTGATATTAATATTCAATCTATACTAGTTTGGTTCTAAAGCCGATTAGCTGAATATTCGGCAGATATGAAACGATATCGAAAAAACTTTTGCGTGTTTAGTTTTTTGTAGTGTTCGAATCTGACGCTTTGGACGTCGTCGATTTTCAGCTTTACTATACCTATTCTCTATTCGCTGGAACAAAAAATAAAAGGTAAACAAACAAACGTCAAACGGTTATAATCCAACTAATTAAAAAAATACAACCTTACAACGCAAAATGGTTACTTTTGTAGAACACTTTAATTTATTATCATAATAGTTCCGAGATGCTTTTTACTGTCGGCTATTGGTGGTTTTAATAATACCATTTTTTTGTTTATACATTAATAATATTGATATTGTTGTAAAATACATTTGAGAAAATAATAATTTAAATGTTTAACGTATTTGTGCATGTGTGTTTTTGGTTGTTGTAAGAAATAAGCATCTTCTCATGATATTTTTAGGGTTCCGTACCCAAAGGGTAAAAACGAGACATCGCGGTCCGTCTGTCTGTCACCAGGCTGTATCTCATGAACCGTGATAGCTAGACAGATAATATTTTCACAGATGATGTATTTTCGTTGCCGCTGTAACAACAAATACTAAAAACAGAACCCATACTACTAACAAACTAATACTAGAAACAGGGCCCATATGGGCCCCACTTAAATATTTATATTATTCTATTTTTAGTATTTGTAACACAAGCGTGATTTTTTTGCCGTTTTTTACGATAATGGTACGGAACCCGCCATCGTGCGCGAGTCCAACTCGCACTTGGCCGGTTTTTGATTTTAGTGACTGCAGAGAAGACACTGTAAATTTTTTTCTATTTTTTTTCTTTGTTTATCTTTTATTTTTTTGCTCCAGCGAATAAGTTCCTATATTTTGGTCTAAGCTAACATAGACCTGAATAAAAGGTGTGTTGTGTCTGATTCTTCCGGTTGACTGATGATGGTCAGGCTCATCATTCTTGACCTGTTTAAAGAACATATAAAAAAAGTGCCATTCTATCAAAAATGGCAAAAGATAAGGGGCTGATCACGGTACATTTTGATAGCGATTGGTATTCGCATAAATTTTTGACTTTTTACCCGACTGCCGAAGGAGGGTAATGTTTTTATCGCACGGTAGAATAAATTTTATTACATGTAAATTTCAAATGTTTTAACGTTCAAAAGTCCCGCATAATGGCCTAGTTGAAATAAATACATTTGACTTTGACTTTGAAACGCGTTGGCTGATTTTGATGATTTTTAGGTCAATCGATTCGTCTTAAGCTTGCAAGTGTCACTGGCTACATTAAAATAATAAATAGAAAAATGCCAGGTTTTGGTCGCCATATTGTGGGGGCCCATTTTTTTTTTGTTGCCTGTCCCATCGTGTGGGGTATTCAAATAAAGGGTTTTTAAGAGGCTATTTCAAAAATATAGAACACCTAATTCGAAAAAAAAGTGTTCATTAAAAAGTTATAAATAAAGAAGTTAATTAAAAAAATCGAAAGTCCTGACTGCTTAAAAAGCGAACTAAAAAGACGTTAACAAGAAGAAAATCATGCTGTGCAGTCGGAGGATACATCTGGTTTTGATCAGCCAGCTCGCGAATATGTATCCTCCGACTGCACTGGTTAAATATTTAAGATACATATGCTACTAAAAAGAAAATCGAATTCTATATTCGAAAATTCAAACTGTTTAGTTAATTTGTGAAGGTTTTACAATAATGTGTCGATTTATCTTGTAATGTTCATAAAAAATAGTACATTTCGTGTCGAGCATAAAAACACGAGCGATGTAGCCAATTTCGACATGAACCGAAGGCGAACGTCGAAAGCTACATGCGAGCGTTAAAATAAAGCCTTTTTATGCGAGACACGAACGATTCTTTTTCCACTACCTATTGAGCTTACTTAATTAAATGCAAATAAGTTCCAACAACAATTTATTAGACACATCAGACTAAAAACCACAGACTATATGCACACAATCAACGCGCGCTTTTTCGAGAGGTAACAGGTTCAGTATCATTCTGCCGGAAAGGGCGGTGGAAAAAGCACGGGCGTAGCGGCAGAATGCGTCTACCAACAGTAGCCTATTCAGTTTCGTACTTTTTGTTTTAAATTGCAAATTGTTTCACTCGTACTTGGCCGCCAAAAAGAAAAAAAATTACGTTGTAGTTACATAATGATACTGGACCTGTGTGAATCTCTATACAAAAGTCATTGCGTAACTGTTATTATGTATTTTTTTTATTGTTATTTTATAATCTTGTGTCTAAATGTTTATATTTAGAAACGAATTTTTTAGGCAATGTGGTTACATAATAGACAAGGTAGTGGAAAAATAATTTATTTATAATTTCAACTGGGCTATGACTGAAAGGAAATTTGGAGTGTATCAGCTGTTTATCACCCTGTGCTAGTCGTAAATGTCTATCGATACACAAGTAAAGGGTAACTGTTTTATTAGTACACAAAGGGAGAGGGTTGCCTAGCATGTAACTAGTTATAGTTATGTATCATTTTTATTTGGTTGTTGGTATAATTTGGTGTTCTGCAAGTTCTTGGAGAGCAGTGGTGGCCCATTGGTATCCGCCGCGACTTACAAGTTGTCGGTCGTGGGTTCGAGCCCAGGCAGGCACTTTACTTTGTGTAAATTATTTCATCACCACTGCTCTCAAAACGGTGAAGGAAAACATTGTGAGGAAACCGGCATGTCCTAGAACCAAAAATTCCAAGACATGTGACATCCAACAACCCGCACTGGGCCCGTGTGTTGGAAACCTTCGTGCGCGAGTCCGACTCGCACTTGGCCGGTTTTCTAGATTCACTAAACATTTTAACTTACGAATATTACGTGCACTTGAAAGTTAAAATGTTTAGTGAATCTAGAAAACCGGCCAAGTGCGAGTCGGACTCGCGCACGAAGGTTTCCGTACCATTATCGCAAAAAGCAAAAAAAAAACCGGCCAAGTGCTAGTCGGACTCACACACGAAGGGTTCCGTACCATTATCGCAAAACACTAAAATCAAAATCAAAATCAAATCAAAATCAAGGTATTTATTTCAATTAAACTTTAGAAGTACTTTTGAATTGTCAAACAAAAAATTAATAAAAAGATGACTCTAGTTGCAAATTCGCAAGCGTCTGTAGGTCTCAATGGAGAAGAATTTGCAAGAAACTCCCCGGACACTCTTTTCCATCAGTTTTAATTACAAGTTTTTGGTTACATCATTCTTGTTGAAAAAATACATATATGTGAGAACGATGTAAAAAGACGTGTACGTAAAAGCGTCTAGAGTAACAAATAATTAAAAAAAAAACACTGTATAAAAATCACGTTTGTTGTATGGGAGCCCCCCTTAATTTATTTTATTTTAATTTATTAATTATTATTTTTTTAAGTAAATATACAACTAAACATTCTGTGAATATTTCAAGCGTCTACCTGTTGCCGTTATTAATATCGAGCAAAAAACGGCAAAAATATCACGTTTGTTGTATGGGAGCCCCCCTTAAATATTTATTTTAAACTGTTTTTAGTATTTGTTGTTATAGCGGCAACAGAAATACATCATCTCTGAAAATTTCAACTGTCTAGCTATCACGGTTCATGAGATACAGCCTGGAGACAGACGGACAGACAGACAGACAAACAGACAGACAGACAGACGGATCGCGAAGTCTTAGTAATAGGGTCCCGTTTTTACCCTTTGGGTAAGGAACCCTAAAAACACGTTTGTTGTATGGCAGCCCCACTTAAATATTTATTTTATTCTATTTTTAGTATTTGTTGTTATAGCGGCAACAGAACTACGTCATCTGTGAGAATTTCAACTGTCTAGCTATCACGGTTCATGAGATACAGCATGGTGACAGACAGACAGACGGACCGCGGAGTCTTAGTAATAGGGCCCCGTTTATACCCTTTGGTTATGGAACCCTAAAAAAGGGATTACAAATGTCAAGTCTTGTTCTATGTTAAGTTATTTTTAATTCAGATATTTGTAACTATGTTGGTAATAAATACTATCTTCCTATACCCATTAAATGTTGAAAATTTGTAAGACAGTGCGAATATTCCAACAAACTCTCCAAGATTCCTATCTATACATAACAAACAAACAACAATGTTAATGAAACCAAACAGAAATTTGGCGATTCAATAACACAATTTAACATTTCATCCAAAATATTCAGCGTAAATACCTACATTGTCCGTCGGAGAGAAGATTCCGAGGTTCGATTCCCGATGCAAAGCGATAAAACGCGTGAAAGATTCATCACAGCCCCCCAGGGCCCGATTCCTCTTCAAACTTGTAGCCAACCCTGCCGCGCCCTCTTGCCCCGTTATATCATATTTTTCAAAAATTCGACTCAACTTAGTTCTGAATTTCTCGGCCAGTGCGCCGGCAACTTCTGGCATTGAATTGAATTGTCGATTCGTTTGATGTCATCTATGCGATAACTTACAAACTATATTGGGACGGTTTTTGTGTGTTCCGTATTTAAATCTCGTTTTCGTCGCCGCTGCTGCGAATATTTTGTTCGTGTGCGAGAGTGAGTTCATGTTCCATGTGACTTCTGGTTGCCTGGTATCTGTGGCGGACATTTTGATGTGGTGTTTCGTTTTTATTCGAATGTTAGTAGCTGATCATTGAGTTTTACCAATGTCCGTATGCTTTAGCTAGTTTTTAGAATTAAGCTTTCCGAATTTTTATTTTGGCAGAATCTGTGTCTGAAGTTTTGAAAATGCAGATGCAAAATAATACAATCACAACATATCAGGCCTTAAGTGCACCGTTCAACTAAATAAAAAACAAATTAATTCATTAAATCAAAAAAAAAGACAAGAAGAAAATCATACTTTGCAGTCGGAGTATACATATTCCCGAGCTGGCTGACCAAAACCAGATGTATACTCCGACTGCACAGCATGATTTTCTTCATGATTACGTCTTTTAAGTTCGCTTCTTAAGCAGTCGGTCTTTTTGATTTTTTGAATTAACTTTTTTTATTTGTAACTTTTTAGTTATCATTTTTCTATTTTCCGATTTTAATGTAGGCAGTGACACTCAAGTTTACGACGAATCGACTGACGAAGATATCGGCCAACGCGTTTGGTCTCTAGAACGGCACACGTCTATGTATGTATGTTGATATACATAGACTGTTAAACACATTACCCTCCTTCGGCAGTCAGGTAAATAGAAACTAAGCTGCAGTCTAATGAAGCTTAGGTACCGTAAGGACGTGCTACCTCCTTACCAATTTAAGACTGGCAACTGATATTAATTTAGTTTTGGAATATTAATCATATTTCGAATATGATTATGAAATATTATAAGATATTTTTGTTTGGTTTTTCTTGTCACTTCTGTAATCCTTAGGGCAGGGACGTTGTTGAGTCAATACAGGTTAAAAGTAATTTTTGTCTATCATTTGAGCATCCTGACCTAAGTCCCCACAGTGCCTACTCCAAAAACCCCGAAGCTATTGAATAAATCAAGAGTAATCCAGGAATGGTTCTCAACAAAAAATCCAATAACTCACTGTAGGCGTCTATACTGTTCACTAAAGTGCATTTACGTGTTGCATACACTGCATTTAATTAATGCTGAGCCAATGTCCCGGCTTTCAACTGTCGAGCCATGCCATATAATCCGTATTAACATACATACACACAGCTTGTCTTCATCGAAGTAACCAGCCGTCTTAGTGGGCGTGCGACGGGAGTCCGACCAACAATGTATAACCTGTTATTGTCCTGCAGAGTAAGCCTTCTGAAACAGAAAGACCCAGAAATAATCAACAGGATGTTTAGGTACTTACTGTTTTGGTTATTTCAGTCTAAGGCCAAGCTTCTCAGCTGTGATTGGTTGAATAAATTTTCAACAGCCAATCAAAGTAGATAACGCGTGCTTGACAATTTGTCACATTAATTTTGCTATATTTTAGAGGTGAGAAACTCGACCTATGGAAAAAAGAAAGAAAGAAAAAATATTTATTTGTGACCCGCACAGGAGACACGAGATAAGCAAACAATAATAAAAAAAAATAACCCCGTGCGAGACCAAAAAGGCTCCTATCTCAGCATGTGCAACGAAATTAAAAAGAAAATAACGATAAGGGTGATTATCTTTGACGAAAATAGTGTTAAATAAGCTTTACATCCCTGTGGATGTAAAGCTTATTTAACACTATTTTCGTCGTTTGGCTTCTCTGTAGAAGCCTCCCACAGAGAGGAGGCCTGTGTCCCAGCAGTGGGAACATTAATAGGCTGATGATGTGATGTGATGTGAAGCTTACATTGCTACATACTCGGAATATCAGTATCATCAAAGAGTTTGTCAGACGGGAGAAAATTATGGGAAACGCGATCATCATCGCTCTTTAGAACAAGACAAGTAGCAAATTAGCTACCAAAAAGAAAATCAATGAAAATTGGACATCCGATCCTCACCTACTAAAGCCGCCAACGAACACAAATATTTGACCAATTAAAACGGATCGACGTAAGGCCTTTAAACGATAAATGGAACCATTAATATCGTACAAACAAACGAAGAATACAGGAGTGAATGAAATACTTCTAATGACGTCACGATCTCGTGACGCGGGCAAGTGACGTAGGTAGCGTTAACAAGCGTCTTTACACAATCTTTTTTACGTATATAATAATAATTCATGTTTATAATAAGAGGTTTTCTGCTGTTACCTGTTGTAATTAAAGGTGGGTAATATTTTTCTAGTCTGAAAATTATGAGTTATAGGCACATATAACGCCTACGGTTCGTAAATCAGAAGAAAATTGTTTAAGTGATTATTTTAGTGTTTTATGTGCGAAGGAGGCCTTTGTAAGCTTCATATATTACCTACTATGTTAAATGTCTGCGTTGTTGGTCTAGTGGTCGCAAACGCTACTGCCAAGCACTAGGTCTTGGGTTCGATGCCCGGGTCGGGCTAAGTGAAATTGGGTTTTACCATCTGGGATTTCTCAGTAAAATCCCGGTGTTTGGATTTCTGGCCGATTGATGGGAATAGGCTCGTCCCCTATGATAATGACGATAATGAAGACCTCCTTTTCCGCGCTTAGACTCTCATTGAGTTCGTTGTGCGTGGGGTTTCTGGCTAACAAAGCCTGCCTCGCTCCGCTTAAAAGCACAGAAGCTATTTTTTTTTTTTGCTTTGACATTTGCTCATGCTTACTACCACGGGGAAATAGCGCAGTTGTGTAGGACTCCAATCCAATAAAACTCCACGGTGTCTTCCAGTGCCGCTTAGGTACGGCGTGAACACGGGCACGCGTTAGCACTCACTGAGAACCCGCCGCAGCTGTCCATCACCGGACCCTGCTTTGGGGTGTACCCCCCATCACCGGCACATCAGAACACATTGCACGCCGTGACTACCCCAGGTACCAAACTAGCACATGGGCGCCAGAAGACCCCGTGTATGGTACTCCTGCAGCCTAATTGCGTAAGTAAATTCTGCAAAGGAAACAAGTCGATTCTTTTAAAGAATCAGAATGATTTCTTTCAACTTTTTCGGTATTGCGAAACTAATATGGAAAGCTAGCGTTAGCTTTCTAAATCCTCCTTTGAGTTGAACACAGACAACTTAGAGATACTACGGAATTGAAGATATATGACATTTGCATTACACAATACCAATAGTGAAGTTTTATCTCGTTTCTGCCGCTTTCATTCATTCTTTTACAATCAATTCTACTTCAAAATATTGGTAATGAAAGGAGCATAACCTTTCCGTTTCAGAGTGTAATATGCAATACGAAAAGTCATTTTTGGGAAGGTTCCAACTGGTTTGCTTTGCAGAATTCACTTACGCAATTAGGCTGCTGGTCCCCCTGTGACGGGTTGGTCAGGCTTCCTGGGAGCTAGGCTTCGCGGAGCGGCCTCGTTGTTCCGAGGATTACTTCACATTGAGAAGTCACGCGGCCTCGCAATACTGGATGACGTGGGTGGATGATTCCTCGTCGTCAAGGCAGCGTACAAAGCGGGCAGTCAGTGCTCACCCCCTATTAAATGGAACTTTAACATAACTAGCGAAATGTGGATCTTCTGTACTGCTGCCCTATAGCTAGAGTTTCACTATCTGACCAAATCATATTTTGAGTTATTGACGAAAAACAAGAAACAGCGACAATGTGCCTATTCGAAAGTGCGCAATTAGATGTATTTTTTTGACACCGGCAACTTTCGCAATAATTAATATTTGATAAAAAGGAACAATAAAAAAATTATCGATCGAATAATCGATGCTTTTTATCAAATATTAATTAATGCAAAAGTTGTCGGATGTCAAAAACCGGCCATGTGCGAGTCGGACTCGCACACGAAGGGTTCCGTACCATTATCGCAAAACACTGCATAAAAATCACGTTTGTTGTATGGGAGTCCCCCTTAATTTATTTTATTTTAATTTATTAATTATTATTTTTTGAAGTAAATATACATCTACCTGTTGCCGTTATTAATATCGAGCAAAAAAACGGCAAAAATATCACGTTTGTTGTATGGGAGCCCCCCTTTATTATTTATTTTATACTGTTTTTAGTATTTGTTGTTATAGCGGCAACAGAAATACATCATCTGTGAAAATTTCAACTGTCTAGCTATCACGGTTCATGAGATACAGCCTGGAAACAGACAGACAGACGGATCGCAAAGTCTTAGTAATAGGGTCCCGTTTTTACCCTTTGGGTACGGAACCCTAAAAAACAGATCTAATTGCGCAGTTTCGAGTAGACACATTGTTTGTTTAAATCAATTACTGTAACAAATATATTAACATATATACAATTGAATATTCTAAAAAAAAACAAGCCTAATCATCAATTACTTAATCTTATCAAAAATAGGTTTGTAAACATAGTAATTTGAAGCCTTTCTATTTTTGATCCGGAATCTATTGATAGAAGAAAATTACTGCTTAGGCAGATCTATAAAAAATGTTTTGCTGATTACGGAGGTATTAGAATACTAGCTATAGGACGGCATTACAGCTGCACCTCTGCCGTACCCGTTGGGGAGTGCAGACGTGATGTTATGCATATTAAATACAATGTTAAATGATTGACATACTTACCTTCCTTCATACTTCCTTTAACTAAGTAGGCCAGTTTCGATAATGTGACCACTTAGGTACCTAAATGGCTAAATTGAACCAAGAGACAGCATACTACTGACTAATTTGTCTATCCATTTGCGAATCGTGATGATTGCGGTTAATTGGATTATTGTATAATATACACGCCTGTGACAACATAATAGGTATATCTAGTACAAGCTGACCCGGCAAACTTCGTACCGCCTCAGAAGAAATCAGTTAAGCCGTTCTCGAGATAACATCAAAAAAGCCGTTACACGTTACGTTACCGTTGCCGGTACTTATGGTGTACAATAAAGTATATAATAAATAATAAATAAATAAATAATAAAAAAGCCGTTCCTTACGAAATGTATGTGTAAATGAATTTAACTCAAAATTTTTATTCATGATTTTTTCTGACGTTTTAGTACAAATCAAATGTCATGAAAATCAGTCCAGTCATTCTTGAGTTATAAATTTTTCCTCGCAAATGTGTTGAAAAACGTCGTACGATACTAGTGAGCTCTGCTCATTACAAGCTCGGCTGAATTACGCTCGAGCTACGGCTCGGGCCTACGGCTCGGGCTGCAATCCACAGCCTCGTGTGTAATGAGCAACTTAGCTCACTTGTATCATAATATACTATTAAATCACACGTTCTGGGTTTTTGTAGTATCGTATTTTTCACCAATAAACGGCCCATCAATTAGTTTCATGTAGCAGAACACTTGTATCCTAAATTCACACGATGATCCTCGTCTGGCAGTTTGTGGCCGGCGGCTACGACTTGCCAGTTAATTGTAATCAAGGAGAGCAGGCCAATTTGAGTGGCGTCCGCACTAATGTCTAGTTACTGCGTCGCTCCGACTGGCCTAGGATTGGCTTCTATTAGTTTATTCAAAGTCAAAGTCAAAGTCAAAGTCAAATATATTTATTTCAACTAGGCCAATAAGCGGCACTTTTGAACGTCAACATTAAATCTAAATTAAAAATGTACAAGTAATAAAAATTGACTCTACCGTGCATTCGGAAAGTAGCTTGTTATGGAGAAGAACGCACAAGAAACTCCATACTTACTCTTTTTAAAATGTTTTACAATGTTTACTTATGTACATACATTAATAAATTCATATATGTGAGGACGATGCACCCAAAAATAGCACTACACACTATACTACGTACAGGTATAAAGTAATAAAAGCACTAACAGGTAAATTCATTAATTTGATAAATAGGAACATGGTTCTCACATACTTACAAATATTCCAAACATAGGTAAAATACCTAATTCAACAACAACGGAACCGTGTGTGAGTCAAATTCTGGAAAAATATAAAAAATAACATAAGAATACAATAACTACGAATAGGAATACAAATTAGCAAATTTGATTATGTGTACACCAAAGATTGCCCTACGGAGCGGGACCAACATGTTGCCAAGCATTCTTATCTTGAATATAATCATCTAATTTGTAATATGCTTGTTTACAAAGTGTGCTTTTAACTAAAGTTTTAAATTTACTTTCATTTAGTTTTAATATATCACAAGGTATTTTGTTATAGAATTTAACACAGTACCCCATGAAAGATGAGTGTACTTTTGCTAGTCTATAAGATGGTTGATCTAACTTATCTTTATTTCTCGTATTACAATTGTGTCTATCACTGACCTTACTAAAGAGATGTATATTTTTCCTTACATACATAATATTTTCATAAATGAATTGGCAAGAAACTGTCATAATATTAATATTTTTAAATAGCTCCCTAAGAGATTCTCGGTGACTTAAATTATATATGGCTCTGATAGCTCTCTTTTGCAATATAAATATGGATTCAATGTCAGCCGCTCGGCCCCACAATAAAATACCGTATGACATAATGCTGTGAAAGTAACTAAAATAGACCAAACGCGCGGTCTCCACATCCGTCAACTGACTTATCTTTCTAACAGCATAAGCGGCCGAGCTCAGCCGACCCGCAAGAGATGTTATGTGAGAACTCCATTGCAATTTGTCGTCTAGAGTGATTCCCAGGAAAACCGTTTGATTTACAAATTCCAGCTTTTCGCCATTCAATATGATGTCGCATTCGCTACTTCTAACATTCGGCAATGTGAATCTAATACATTTGGTTTTTTTTTCATTTAGTACCAAATTGTTTGCCGTGAACCATTTTTGGACCTGATGAATCGAGTTATTCACATCATCAAGATTTTGTGACCGCCGATCTATTTTAAATATCAAAGATCTGTCATCAGCAAACAACACCATTTTCGGTTGATTTTGTAGTAATTGGGGTAAATCGTTAATATTGGCTTCGTAATCGATTATAGTGCTATAAAGATATATACACTAAAGATGGCCCTATAATGCTCCATAGCCCATCTTTAGTATAGACAAAATCAAACTGGTTAATTTATAATATTCATAATTATAGTAAAGCTTTTTGTATAAGAAATTAACTCGCACACTGTTCCTTTGTTGTTGAATTAGGTAATTTACCTAGTTTTGTAAGTATGTGAGAACCATGTTCCTAATTATCAAAAGAACGAATTTACCTGTTTGTGCTTGTAATACTTTATACCTATACGTAGTGTAGTAGTGTTAGTCTGGGTGCATAGTCCTCACGTATATGAATTAATGCATGTATGTAAATGAATTTAAAAAACTTTTTTTAAATAGTTTTCTTGTCCGTTCTTCTAAATAACAAGCTACTTTTCCGAATGGACGGTAGAATCAATTATTTTTACTTTTAAATTTTTAACGTTAGAACGTTGTGCCGCTTAAAATAGTTGAAATAAAGAATTTTTGTCTTTGTCTTTGATCTAAACTATTAAGTAAGACTTAGTTTGCTAAGCTAGTAGAATCTCCTAATCATAACATCAAACGGAATTTACCGGAGGTGTAATATCGCCTGAAGCCAAATTGTGCAATGGCGTTTATGCTCCATACATACGTGAGATTGTAGGTCTATCGCTTACCAACACGCTTTGATGCAATAGTAGACTTGCAGAAGACAATAGTCTCAAGATCGGCTTTCACGTTTAGGGAATTCAATCGAAAATGATCAAACACACAATCGTAGTAACAGGTTGGTCGTACAGTCGGTAAAGTAGCTTGTCATTGACAATTCACAAATATACACGTGCACTCACTAACATACTTATAGGGGCTGGTCTGTGTTAGCAAACTTACGCTTTGAGCTGTCAGCGACAAGTCCTGTGGGCTTGGCTTTGTTGATGCAGTCCTACTTTGCCTGGCTCCTTCAGAGCCGGCAAGGTGGCGTGGTCTTGAGGGAGAGCGCAACGGTCGTGTAGATCCTCAAGGCAAGTGCGGTGATTTTCCTTCTCGTGGTTGCCGCCCTGTTATTGGTCTAATTCCCTCTGAAATAGACGTAACTGAAAACACCGGGCGACGCAACGCAGGGGTGGCGAGGTCATGCCCCTGGGTGTCCACCATTGATCAAGATGATTGACAATTGATGGATAGCAATGACCTCCCGCGTGTTTGTGCCGTGCGTGGGGACCCGTACGGAAGGATGATGGGATCCTGGTGGCTGAGCCGATGAGCGTAGGTAGTTTAGCGTCTCGGAGGCAACACTCCACTTTGGCCCGGATTTCTTCTCACACGGGAGGCCGTAGCCTAGCCAGCTACGGTCAATCGGCTGCGGGGTCCGGTCAGACGGCCCCCAGGCGAGTTCACTCCCATTGGGGGCTTGCAGACGGCGGCGCTCGCTCGCATTGCTAGTGGTAGCGGTGTGGGTTGGTGCCGTGCGGTCTCGTGAGCAACTGATGGGGGGGGCTATATCCCTCGACTAATCCCTGGTGCTACCGTAGCATCGCCACTTGAGCACTCCATGGCGGGTGGGGATAGTCGAGGGATGAAAATTCTTATCGGGATTTTTAAATGGATTCATTAAATAAAAAAAACCACAAGGCGAAAGGACCGGTGAAAACTGGGACTACGCTCCAAAAGGCGGGACCGGCGAAAGCTGGGACTGCAAACCAGAAGGCGGGACCGGCGCAAGCCGGGACTGTATTATCCTTGGCAGGAACGCCCAGAGGCGAGACTGCAGTGGGATCGTCCCGAGGTGGGGCTGCGGCGGGACTGTCAAATGACGGTACTGCTGCGGCACTGTCGAGGGTCGGCACTGCTGTAGGACCACCGAAGGGCGGAACTGCAAACCAGCCCACCGGGCATAAAGGTGCTGCTAAAGCTGGCGCGACACGGGACCCTTGCGTTAGAGGTCGAATGACCTTGGACCTTGGGGCCCCGGACGCGACCTGCAAAGACAGCACCTCGTCGTCTCCAGGTGGCCGGCATGAATCAGGCTGGCTTCCGGTTGGACGATCTGGGGCGCAGCGGAAAAAGCGCCAAAAGCTGAGACAGCAGGCGGCTTTAGAGGGAACTCCTACGGAGGGCCCATCAAAAAGACCGCGTGCTGCTCTCAGCGGTGACAGCGGGGACATGGCGGCCAAGAGGATGAAGACCCAAGGGCAACCATCCTCAACCGGATCCTTTAGGGATGCGGTGGCGGCTGTGAAACTCGCTGTCATCACAGTCAAGTACCCGGAGGAGTACTTGAAGGCGGAGGACTTGGTGCCGATTCAGGAGCTCATCATTGAGAAACTGGAAGTGGCGCCAGATCCTCTGCCTGTTCTCACGGTTGCTTCCGGAGTTGTCGCGGGTGCAGTTCATGTATCCTGCGACAACTCTGAAGCAGCAAACTGGTTTCGGGGTGCCATCCACAATGTGGAACTGGGCTCC
This sequence comes from Anorthoa munda, assembly GCA_945859665.1. NCBI lineage: Eukaryota > Metazoa > Arthropoda > Insecta > Lepidoptera > Noctuidae > Anorthoa > Anorthoa munda. The sequence continues at coordinate 10,309,525 of OX243905.1, read as the reverse complement.
CTGAAACTCAAGGTCGTCGACGCCAAGGACCTTCCAAAGCCAGTCAAAATGGCATGGAAGAGTAGGAACTTGGCGTTGAAAGACTCGGCCCGGGCCATTCGACTGCTCCAGCGGCTTAACCCTGCCTTGAGGACGGACGACTGGAAGGTCGTGAATACTCTCACTGAGCAGACCGGCATCCGTCGTATCGTCCTCATGGACGGGGTGTCCGCTGGGGTCATCAAGGCCGCGGGCTACTCTCTTCCAGGAGGAATTGAACGTTACTCGTTCAAGCTCCTGGAAGAGGACAAGGGAGAGGCACCCACTGCGGAAGCAGAAGTGGAGCCCTCCGAAGATGGTCCACCGCAGGGTGAGGAGGCCATCAACGAGGTCTCTGCTGAAGACGTAGCGCAGGAGGCAGAGATCCAGACCGGGGCGTCAGAGGCGGACCTCGAGGATGACATCCTTGAGGGCCTCGACACCCTGGGGATTCAGTCGCCAACTGCTCTCGAGGAGGGTGCGATGGAGGGGGAGCCTCAAAACTGAGACACCCCAACAACAACACAAACCCATCAAGATATCCAAGATGGAAGGACTAAGGTGTGTACAAATCAATTTGCATCATTGCAGAGCCGCTACTGCCCTTCTGGCTCGGCAATTGAAGTTGAATACATATGACATTGCCTTGATACAGGAACCTTATCTGTATAAGGGGACTATAAAAGGCTTAGGTGGGACAGGAGGCATGGTGCTCTATGACTGTCCAACTAATGACGCGAGGACTTGCATCTATATCAGGGGCGGTATAGAGGCAATGCCCTTACGTACTTTCTGTTACAGGGATCTCACAACAGCTCTGATCCAAGTGGGGGCGGGAACAGAGAAAAGGAGAATTATCCTTGCCTCTGCCTACCTCCCATATGAACAAAAGGAACCAGTAACACCTCAAATCAGAAGACTGGTTGATTACGGCAACCAAGAAAATCTCGACATGATACTTGGCTGCGATGCGAATGCTCACCACGTCGTTTGGGGCAGCTCAGATGTCAACAAACGAGGCGAGGATTTGTTGGACTTTGTGGTAAGCTCTTCTTTACAAATCCTTAACGCAGGCAATAAACCTACTTTCAGGACCTCTGCGAGAACTGAAGTTATTGACCTGACACTGGCTTCAAACAGGGCCAGCGCTCATATTGAGAATTGGCATGTATCGGACGAAATCTCTCTGTCTGACCATAATTATATATGCTTTAGGTTTAGGACGGCGGGAGAAGCCGAAACTAGACGAAGGAGAAACCCAAGGCACACAAATTGGGACTCATACAGGAGGGACCTTAAAGTAAATCTAGGGAGCCCTAAAGGTAAGCTTAATTCCATACTGGATATAGAATTCGAAGCGGACAGAATCAAGGCGGGCACCATCGGCGCATGGGAAGATAACTGCCCAGAGAAAAAGGCCTTTAGCAAAAAGGTACCATGGTGGACTCCTGAACTAGTCAAAATACGTCAGGAAACACGACAACCCTTTAATGATGCAAAAGCCAGGAAGGATTTTTCTGGCTATCATAGCATGTTAACGAGGTATAACACGGCGGTACGCAAGGCCAAAAGAACTAACTGGCGACAGCATTGCACCTCCATCGAAACTCTGCCAAGTGGAATGAGGTTGTGCAAAGCAATGTCCATGACTAAGACAAACCCACTATCATCTGTAAAGGATGAGAACGGGTGTCTCACGGAAACTGGACAGGACACTCTGGGTGTGATGTTTAGGACCCACTTCCCGGAATGTATACTGCGCAATAGCGATGAAGAGGAACCAGTCACAAGGGATGAGCTCACAAGGCACACGTCCAAAAGTAACTGGCTCACGGCAAAGAAAGTGGTAGATGAAAACAAACTGAAGCTGGCCATAGCGGGCTTCCAGCCTCTCAAATCCCCTGGTCCGGATGGCATCTACCCAATACTGTTGCAAGAAGGGGCATCTGTTTTGGTACCCCATTTGAGTAAGCTCTACAGAGCTTGCATAGCCTTTGGGTACGTACCCAAGGCATGGAGGGAGGTCAAAGTCACTTTTATACCGAAGGTGGGTAGACCGACTTATGAAGAAGCTAAAGCTTACAGGCCCATCAGTCTATCATCCTTTCTCTTAAAAGCTCTGGAGAAACTGGTAGACAGGTATCTAAGAGAGGGACCACTGAAAGTATTCCCTCTACATAAACTACAGTGCGCCTACAGCCCGGGCAAATCTACGGAAACGGCATTGCACTTTGTTGCGAGTCGAGCCGAGGCTGCGCTAGAGGGACAAGAGATTTGTGTCGGGGCTTTCCTCGACATAGATGGAGCCTTCGACAAAACAACATTTGAGTCCATACGCATTGCTGCAAAGGAACATGGCATCAACGATACCACGTGCAACTGGATTGACTATATGCTGAGAAGCAGAATAGTCAGATCGGAACTGATGGGAGACAGACTTAGTGCAAAAACAACAAGAGGTTGCCCGCAAGGCGGGGTGCTGTCACCATTATTGTGGTGCTTGGTAGTAGACTCGCTACTTACCAAACTCAATACCGGACCATTCTACACAGTAGGCTATGCAGATGACATAGCAATAATGGTCAATGGTAAATTCCCGAACATAGTCTCTGGATTATTACAACAGGCATTGAGGATGACAGAGGAATGGTGTACAAAGAACCACCTCTCTATCAACCCAAGCAAAGCAGTCATTGTTCCATTTACGAGGAAGAGACAACTAGAACACCTAGGAGAGCTCTCCCTCAATGGAATAAAGCTGCCCTGGTCCACCGAAGTTAAATATCTGGGCGTAACGCTTGATAAAGAACTCAGGTGGAAAACTCATGTGGAAAATATAACGACAAAGGCCTTACGAGTGTTCGGCATGTGTCGTTCCACCTACGGTAAAACTTGGGGGTTAAAGCCCAAAGTGATACGATGGCTGTACCGGACAATGATAATACCTATTATCACATACGGCAGCCTAGTGTGGTGGCCAAGAACAAAGCTTGCTTCGTGCAAAGCGCCACTCACCAGGTTACAAAGAACAGTGTGTCTCGGCATCACAGGTGCTTTCAGGACAACACCAACGGCAGCGATTGAGAGATACCTCAATATCCCTCCTCTGCATATGATGGTTGAATTCGAGGCAAGGAAGACATTACATCGTCTTGCTGTTGCTGGACTATGGGATGCCTCTAAGCCAAAGACTAACCATACAAAGTTCGATGAGAATGAAGGCCTGGATCGGGTAACAAGCATGTTATCCGATAAAATGCAAACTAAATTTGTGTTTGAAAGGTCTTTTAAGGTCCAAATCCCTACAATAGAGGACTGGAAGAAGGGACTCGATCCACCAGAACAAGACAGTCTGGTGTGGTACACTGATGGATCCAAAATGGAATCAGGTACAGGAGCGGGCATATACGCAAAAGGTTACAAATGTAGCAAAAGCTTAGGGAAGATGGCAACTGTATTCCAAGCGGAAACATTTGCCATAATAACCTGTGCTCAAGAGAATATAGATAGAGGAACCCGAGGTAAATCCATATATATTCTTAGTGACAGTCAGGCTGCAATCAAAGCCATGGCATCCTACAAAGTGGACTCCGGACTCATTCTGGATGCTATCCAGGCCCTAAACAGGCTTGGGAAGCACAACAGGGTGAGACTGATGTGGGTCCCTGGGCACAAAGGAATCCATGGTAACGAAGTGGCTGATGAACTGGCAAGAGAGGGCTCAGCAAATGAATTTGTGGGTCCAGAACCATGTGTAGGCATTTCGACGTGTCTCGTAAAAGCCGCATTTAGGGAGTTTGCAGATCACAGACAACAAACTTATTGGCTGTCTAACACCGGTCTGCAACACTCCAAGAAATTCCTAGGCTCTACGTTCAAAGCCCGGGAATGCATTTGGAACATGAGCAGGGGGCAAATCCGCTACCTGCTTGGGGCCTTTACTGGGCACTTTGGAACCAACGACATGCTCATGAAGATGGGTTTAACTACGACTCCCGTGTGCAGGTTGTGTGGGGAACATACGGAACGCATGGAGCACCTTCTGTGCACATGCGATGCACTGGCTGGTAAGCGAATGGGTCTCCTAGGGGTTGGATACCCAAAACCAGAAGACTATAGGCTCATATCTCCTAGTCTCGTTGTAAAACTCATGAAAACGGTTTTCAACGAGATTGGGGGGGAGTAAGTTATCTAGGGGACCACAATAGATCCCAATGGGTCGAAGTGTCCGAGATGTTCTCGGCCCCTCCATAAGATAAGATAAGATAACATACTTATAACATACAGACACTTTCTTATAACACCAACACAACTGACACAATCACAGCTTCGTTACCTATTTTTAAGATTTTAAATTTTGTCTTTTATAAAAATTGTTAACGGAACGAAGGAGCCTGGATCTCACGACACAGGGAATCCTAGTGTGAGGTCTAGGAATTCAATCCACTTGAATGTAACCTCATCAAATAAATTTATTCTTCCATTTATTCAATTTAATTTACATATTTTTATATTTTTAAACATTATTTTACAAAAAAAAACAAAAAACATTTAAATTAAAATAACATTTAAATTTATTATTATTATGGTGAAGAACGGACAAGAAACTCAACAGTTTCTTGACCGTTCTTCTCCTTTATAAAAGTTTTTTACAACATTTACATACATACATAAATTTATATACGTGAGGACTATGCACCCAGCACTACTATACTACGTATAGGTATAAAGCTTAGATAAAGTACCTATAGATGAAGCCCTGGCGTGGCCGCACATGAGACAGCAATAGTTAGTTCTGGTGTTACAACAAGAACACTACAACCCACCATCGCAGTGACACTTATTATCTATAAATAACCCAAATTCCTTGTCTCAATTAACACATACTACGACGAAATCACAGAAAATCAAACAAAACCGAGTTTGTTTGTCAAACCTGCCATTATATTAGAGTTTGACAAACAACTGAAACCGGCCATGGTGACAAAGACAAAAAATTATCTTTTGTCCTTATTATTAACATGGAGCTGCCAATTGGCCATCTCGCTCTATCAATCAAGCTCATTTTAAGGCTTAATCTATAGGTACTTTATCTAAGGGTATAAAGTATAAGATCTAAGACATTGTTTAAAAAAATAGACGCATACAGTGAAATTACGAATAATTTGCGTTCTTTTTTCATGTATTGACTAAAGCTGTTGATGAAAGCAGCAGCAACAACAGTGGAAATCATTATAATTTTGTCTGTGACGATGGATACACCTACAGTATGTCTTATAATAGATCTACAACTATTTAGACAAATTATGAAAAATCAACATAACGGTTCTGTTCTTTCAAGTACGAGTATTGACAACAAGTAAAAAGTAAAAATTTCCAAAACGGCTGGCAATTTTTTTTTTATTTAATTCTTTTTAAACTACATAATGTATCTAGTAGTAGACACGCTTCGATCAACAATCCATCGAACACGTAATTATGACACGATATCTTGCGAAAATACTCCGTAATACTCCGACAAAGTCAACTTTCAAACAAAACAACTTAAATCAAAATCGGTTCATCCGTTTAGACGCTATGATGCCACAGATAGACACACAGTTACACATATACACAGCAACACACGTCAAACTTATAACACTCCTCTTTTTCCGTCGGGGGTTAAAAAGCTCATGACCGAACTGTTATTAGAGCACATTAATCATTAAAGAGCCGTCAATAAGTATTTTGTTTTGTTAAAATTTGTTTTTTTAAATCCTATAAGAATAATATGTCACTCTTGTATCCATCGTCACTAACTAAATGATGACTTCTAGTGTCGTCTGCCAGTTACTCAATTTATTATTTAAAAACCTACCTTTACCAACAATACAAACAACAAAAAAACCAATACCTTCCAACAGAAGCTATCAAATATTTCCACGAAAAGATAGAAAACTTTTATATAGAGTAACAGTCTTCGAGTTTAATAGAACGAACTTGTCCAAGTGTGTCCAAGCTGTCATAGTGTTGCGTGGATGGCACGCAGCCATTTCTTATCTGTCGGGACTCCGGAGTTACTCGCACTAAACAAAATAAGAATTTGTATTATAAACGTTTATTTTTATTCTGATTTTTGGAGCAGGATATCTGAGAAATGTATCTGTGAGTGTAGATACAATCTCCAACTGCATTTTAACAAGTTTCCAAGACATTTTTCCTCATACTGTGGAAGAAAAGTTTAATCCAGATAATAAAATACTGCCCGGGGTTTGCAGGAAATAACAAAAAGTCAATCAATGATTCTAGATTGCCAATTTGGAAGAGGCTCTTAAGTCTTTAGAATTACAGCTATGTACCTAACTGCTGTGATTGGTTGAATAAATTTTAAACAGCCAATCACAGCAGATAACGCGTACCTGACAATTTGTCACATTAATTCTGCAATAATTTTACTCTCAGAAACTAGGGGTTCACTGAGAGTGTAAAATATTATAATTAGGTAGCAAGATAGCATCATCGTCATTCAGTTGCCCGATAAAAATGGGTATATCAGTCCTGTAAAAAAACTACAGGTAGGTATTACTTTAAATTAAGTAAATTCGGCTTCTGTAGTTTGATTTCTTGTATGTGTCTGTGTAGTGACTTTTATTTCCTTTATTCATTTATAATTGCATTTATAGGGAACCGATCACTTTTCCGAATCTTTTTTGTTCGAATTTCATTTTACCGAAAACTATTGGCACGTGTTTTTTGCTATAATATGTATTATTTGACATAATTTCAGATCATCGAAGTATCAATTGCCATAGGTACTATTTTACCGAACTACATTTCGCCGATTTACAAAATAACTTTTCGCTTTTGGCCGAAGCCTCTTTTGAAGTTTTTTCAGTTGCCATATTTTCACCAAACCGAAACAATATTTTAGGGAATATTATTTAGTCACAAATATAAAGCCGGTAACTTGGTAGGATTATCAATTTAAAATTGAAATAGTGTCATAAAAAGTCAATACGTTGTGCTACAATTTTTTTTGACAAAAACGAATCGCTGCAAAATCGACTTCACGCAGTCTTGTCAGTGTTTACTTATTTATTTCTAATTTGCATGCATATGATTTATTAATAGCTGTCATGCATTAGACATCTTTATTAATTAATTTGTCCAAGAGCGAGCGAAGCGAGCTCGTGAATTTAGGGACCCCGACAAGGTTACTTTAGACGCTGCAGACAGAAATAGGAGTATTTTTTCAATTCGCTGTATTAAACATTTGTATTCTCTCACTTAGTATTTTGATATGCGTTAAAAATAAATATTTCGAACAAATGTTATTTCGGCTAAGTGTAACTTCGGTGAAAAGTTTTTCGACCAAGTGGAACGTCGGGGTAACGAAAAAAATCGAATTGATAATAGGTCAACTGAGACAGTGGGAGACGTGACTTCGATGAATTAAAAAAAAACGCAACGGCAAATTCGGCAAATGTTTTTCGAACTTATGATAGGTAACCGCATTTTTAAATATTATAGATTTTAATAATTACGTATGTATATACAGAGACGTGGTATTTATTATTTGTTATTTACTTTTGAAAATAGTTAAATTCTACGGATCTCTGTGTCTATAATATCGATATACATCATTCTTTACTATTGAATCAACTCTCACTATTATATCACCATCAAACAAACCAAAAACCGCTAAACCTTCGTACTATTACATGAATAATGCCCATCACTTATTGGGCAGGGTAATAAAAATCTGAGTTTTATTGAATTATTTTAATGTTGACATTGATTTTAATAAGAATAGGTAAGTACAATTACTATTTAAGGGTACACTAGTCGACGGCACGAACTATTTTGTGCGCGGTGTTAAAATGCGTGCTATATCAACCGACAACACGTGCGGAACAGATAGATGCCGTTATGAGCAGTAAGAAGCTAGTACGCGTACGAATACACAGTTTTGCAAATTTGTAGCGATATCGATGATGATTTATTTTTGAGTCTGGATATCATGAAAAAACGACTGAATGTACCTGTTCAAAATAAAATTAATTGCATTGTTGAACTACTAATCTATCCCTGTATGGAGGCCGTTTTCTAATTTTCCTTCTTCTTATGGTACTTATATGCGCCTAAAGATGCGTTAAAATGAGTGTTAAAATATGGAACTTTCGAAGCTCATAACTTTCAAGTAACTTTTTTTTTTACTTTTTTGCTTCCATACAGGGCTAGATAATGATGAAAGAAATTGGTATCATTTTTTATTTTGAACGTATATCGTCAAACAGTGGAGTAAAAGCCAGACTACGTTTGTATGGAAGAATTTTCGACTAGTGTACCCTTAAGCAACAAAGTCGGCGGACCCGCTGCGCGAGGCTCGCTCGCTCTTGCACTAATTCTTTAACCATAATTATTGAATTGCTCAACCATTACGTAGCAATATTCATAATGACCAGACAATATGATAAATATAGAAGTTTAAATCAGTATTTATTACATTGCCCGATTTGATTTGACTAGATTCATAATGCACGGGCATTATACATAGTGCACATATTAATCACTTGGTCCTTGGCATGTTAATGGGGATCAACAACCATTTTTTTGTACGAAACCCTAACCTCATGATTCTTCCACCATGTTAATGATACAAAGTTACATATGTCACTTCACTTGACGCCATTATTTTACAATTGTGTCTGCTAATTAAGCGTCCAAAAGAAGATCACACAAAACTCTTCATCAACATCTCTCAGTCATTAACTAAGATTCTATTTCCATTCAAATGTAATCAAAAACAATCCCCCTAATACAGTTTGTGTCAGTGCAAACCTAGTATCCTAGATATAATTTGGAATATTCTGCCTAGATCCAGTCGTCGCCGTGAGATAAGTCCCTGGAGGTTTAATCATAGACATAGGCGTCACACGAATCTATTATCAAATTGTGCCGGCACATTACTTGACTTGGTTTACCTAATACCTGGAGGATTTCAATGTAATCGTACCGTAGGTTTAGCGGTTTTGGATTTGTTTGATGGTGATATAATAGTGAGAGTTGATTCAATATTAAATAATTATGTATATCGATATTATAGACACAGAGATCCATAGAAGTTAACTTCTTTCAAAAATAAATAACACTTTCAAACAAATAATAAATATATATCATATCCAGGTATATAGGATCATGATTTGACCTACTTAGTGATATTTGGGATACGGGTAAACTAAAGAAATATCTCCTGTAACTTGTACTACTCTGGGGTTAAAAGGAAACACAGGCAGTTCCTAGGCCATATGTTGTCTTGCCATGTTCGAACGATCACTGTCGCTCTCCAATGAACAATACCGACACCATACGAAACACTAGACTCTAACCAGTACCAAACAAAGGTACTTGTGGGTCATTTTAAGTAAACAAATCATGACAAGATCCGACATATACGTCTCTTTATATACTCGTACATAACACAAAAATATTTATTTCATCTGAAACATTGTGTCACACATAAACTGAGAACATAAACAGCCCCAGTAAGTTACAATAGTACTTGTGTCGGAGCATATACATACCTAATTAAAATCTTGAATATTTAAAAATGCAATTTATAATTGTTTTTAAATGAATAAAGGAAATAAAAGCCACTACACAGACACACACAAGAAATCAAACTACAGAATCCGAATTTATCTCATTTAAACTAATACCTACCTGTAGTATAAACGTTTTGACTTTGACTTTGACTTAGTTTTTTTTACAGGACTGATATACCCATTTTTTTACGGGAAACTGAAAGACGATAATGCTAACTTGCTACCTAATTATATGTTACTCTCTCAGTGGACCAATAAAGTATACTGTGTACAGCTGTAATTCTAAAGACTAACCTCTCACAAATTGGCAATCTAGATTCATTGATTTTCGTTATGTCCTGCAAACCCCGGGCAGTATTTTCTTATCTAGATAAAATTTTCTTCCACAGTATGAGTGAAAATGTCTTGGCAAACTTGTTACAATGTAGTTGGAGATTGTATCTACACTCACAGATATATTTCTCAGATATCCTGCTCCAAAAATCAGAATAAAAATAAACGTTTATAATACAAATTATTATTTTGTTTAGTGCGAGTAACTCCGGAGTCCCGACAGATAAGAAATAGTGTTGCGTGCCATCCACGCAACACTATGACAGCTTGGACACACTTGGACAAGTTCGTTCTATTAAACTCGAAGACTTTTACTCTATATAAAAATTTTCTATCTTTTCGTGGAAATATTTGATAGCTTCTGTTGGAAGGTATTGGTTCTTTTGTTGTTTGTATTGATGGTAAAGGTAGGTTTTTAAATAATAAATTGAGTAACTTGGCAGACGACACTAGAAGTCATCATTTAGTTAGCGACGATGGATACAAGAGTGACATATTATTCTAATAGGATTAAAAAATAACAAATTTTAACAATTTAAAATACTTATTGACGGCTCTTTAATGATTAATGTGCTCTAATAACATTCCCGTCATGAGCTTTTTGTCAATACTCGTACTTGAAAGAACAGATCCATAACTCTACTGTTACATTGATTTTTCAAACTTTATTTCAAAGTTTATTATAAGATATACAGTAGTTGTCTCAATCGTCGCAGACAAAATTATAATGACTGCCACTGTTGTTGCTGCTGCTTTCATCAAACCTTTAGTCAATATTTGAAAAAAGAACGCAAATTATTCGTAATTTCACTGTATACGTCTATTTTTTAAACAATGTCTTAGATCTTATACTTTATACCTAGGGTGCATAGACCTCACGTATATAAATTTATGAATATATATAAATGTTATAAAACACTTTTATAAAAGAGGTGTGGAGTTTCTTGTCCGTTCTTCTCCATAACAAGCTACTTTTCCGATTGGACGACCAACCTATTACTACAACATCAACGCTATTCAAACCATTGTATGTTTGATCATTTTCGATTGAATTCCCTAAACGTGAAAGCCGATCTTGAGACTATTGTCTTCTGCAAGTCTCCTATTGCATCAAAGCGTGTTGGTAAGCGATAGCCCTACAGTATCACGTATGTATGGAGCATAAATGCCATTGCACAATTTGGCTTCAGGCGATATTACACCTCCGGTAAATTCCGTTTGATGTTATGATTAGGAGATTCTACTGGTTTAGCAAACTAAGTCTTACTTAATATTTTAGATCAAAGACAAAGACAAAAATTCTTTATTTCAACTATTTTAAGCTGCACTTTTGAACGTTAAAAATTTATAAGTAAAAATAATTGATTCTACCGTCCATTCGGAAAAGTAGCTTATAAAGTATATAAAGTAGTTATTTAGAAGAACGGACAAGAAACTCCACACTTAATTTTTTGAGAAAAAGTGTTTTACAATATTTACATACATACATTAATTCAGATACGTGAGGACTATGCACCCAGACTAACACTACTACACTACGTATAGAGTACGTACGTATAAAGTATTACAAGCACAAACAGGTAAATTCATTCTTTTGATAATTAGGAACATGGTTCTCACATACTTACAAAACTACGTAAATTACCTAATTCAACAACAAAGGAACAGTGTGCGAGTTAATTTCTTAAACAAAAAGCTTTACTATATAAATTAACCAGTTTGATTTTGTCTACACTAAAGATTGCCCTATGGAGCACTATAGGGCCATCTTTAGTGTATGTATATTTATAACACTATAATCGATTACGAAGCCAATAAACTAATAGAAGCCAATCCTAGGCCAGTCGGAGCGACGCAGTAACTAGACATTAGTGCGGACGCCACTCAAATTGGCCTGCTCTCCTTGATTACAATTAACTGGCAAGTCGTAGCCGCCGGCCACAAACTGCCAGGCGAGGATCATCGTGTGAATTTAGGATACAAGTGTTCTGGTACATGAAACTAATTGATGGGGCGTTTATTGGTGAAAAATTATGATATTAAAACCCAGAACGTGTGATTTAAAGGTCCTTTATGGCAAACAATCTTCTCTTCATGTTCCAATGCTGTTAATTATTAGCCTAGCAAGTAGGTACCCATAGAACAGAATTTGATTATAAGACCCTTTAGGTTCTATATACCTAATACCTGTATTCAGATACTAGACAAGGTCTGTAGTCATAAGAAGTTTACAAATAACATTCTGTTACTTATAGAAATATAATGTAGGTAGTCTTAATTTGATATTTTTAAAGCGAAAGTAAAGTACCTCAAGAGATAAAAGCATCGATTGAAGCTAATCTCTAAAGACATTTCAAAGTCAAGTAGGTAATGAATAGATTTCACACCCACAGTTTAACATCTAAACAACGAAGCAAGTAAATAGATTCAGATTAGACGAACTGAATTTCTACGTTCCCTTGGTTACAAAATCCTATCAAAGTCTTAAGTTACACAAGCAGTCAAAGACAGCAAGCCTGCATACAAATATTGAAACAAGAAATCACAAGCCATGTCCCACCCACTACAACGACGGAATATTAGTCATCCGGCATCCGTTGCAGACAGCTTCTAAAGACTAATATTATTCCGTAACGCTCTGGACCAGTAACCTTGGTTCAAGTGAGACAGGGCAGTCGAATCACACGTTCTACACATTTGTTTTGGCAGAAGTTCAATAAATGCTCCAACTGCGGACAGGCAGGCCAGTTGATTCAGGACAATCTTGGAGATTTTTATTGGTCCCAGAAAACGCTGGACTAACAATGTAAGCACTTAGTTTGAGGTTACATATGGCGTTATATAGAAAACGGACAGAGAATATTCTAGCAATTTTTTTAGCATATCATAAAGAAAATTAAATATGTACAATAACAGTTGTGAAAATAGATGGATAGTTCAAACAAAATTCGTTAGTATTTTCATACTAACAGATTCTTGTTCAAATATTACTGTACCACTCGAGATTTTCGTGCAATCAATACAAACAGAATACGAATCGGATTACAAAGTTTATGAAAAAACCTCTTGCATTTCTAGTCTACATTCGTTTTAATATCTACTTTTGAACGAAAAGCCCATTAATAAAAACTAAATCTTTTATAGATAAATCTTAAGTATTAAATCCAAACTTTAATTAGAGCTGTAATAAATGTTCAAAGTTTCTATGAAACGATAGAGGGCTTTTTTTAGTTGTTATTTTTTCAACAAGATTGGAAATCCAGTAAAGATTCTTGTTACTAATTGAGTTTTAGGACCTCTCAAGATATTCAGATATTGAATTGTTTGAATAGGTGTATAGGTATTTCCTGTATGCGATTTTTGTCATATTGTAGGATATGCAGGCACCCAGCATTTAGCAGTCATTATAGTAATTTTCAGGTTTCTAGTTAAGAAATAAATCAGCCCGTAGTTCGTATCTAGTCTTTTCATATTCCTTTTGAGCCTCAATTTTAGAGAGATGTAATGAAACTCTGTATCTCATTATAACTAAACTGTTATATTTTTAAGTTCTTATGGGAAATAAATATCTTTAAACCTAAACTATGTTAAAATGGAATTATTTTTTCTCCTATCTGGAGTTCGTCAGTAGATTTTCAGAAATCAACATTGTTCATATTGATGACTTATACAACACTGTTCATATATATTAGCATTTAGATAGATACATGAAGTTTGGTCTCTCTGTGGATCGATACAAAGCCTTTCATCGAAAATTCACGAGAATGAAACCGTAGGCAACTAGCACAGTAATGATTCCTAGAAATGCTACTCCGAAATTACCAATTCCATTCGGTGCATCCGTATGCTTTCTAAAAGTTAAACAACGTTCACTAAACAATGCACATACAGTGATTAGACACCACAGACGAACACAATCAAATTGCTATTCCGTTCCGCAGTTTAATAAGCATACCGGGCTTAAACTAATAAATCAAACTGATTTGATTATTTACTGCCGACTGTACCGAATTGTTTGATGTAGGATTACATTAGGTATCTCGTGGGGTGGGTTGTATTGCAGCAATCCAGACTTCGACTATGTAAAGATGATCTTTGTGGGTAGGTTTTTCAGTATTTTAGTTTCCAAAACTGAGTTTTGGAAATGAAATTATGGCAAATAAACGTTTTAATAATAATTTAATTGTCACGCACTTTATTTGCTGATTGGTTGAATGAATTTTTAACAGCAAATCGCATCACTTGACTTGCTTTTCTGATGCCTAGAAAAAAGAAGAAGAAAGAAAGAATTTTTCTTTATTTGTGACCCGCACAGGAGACACGAGATAATAAAAACACAAACAATAATACAAAATAAATAACCCCGTGCGAGACCAAAAAGGCTCCTATCTCCGCATGTGCAATGATCATTTTCTTTGCAGAGACCTGCTGCCTAATTGCGTATATGAATTCGGCAAGACAAAGCGCAAAGAGTATGAACAATCAACCAATCACATAGACGGAAATCCACATCGCGTCTTTCATCTCACATGACTGTGATTAGTCAATTGTTCATACTCTTTGCCGAATACATTTAAAAAATTTGGCTAGAGATATACCCGTATCTCTCGTGGTCCCATGGTGGTTTACTGACTGTAAGTTTGGTAGAGGGACTCATGTCACCAACAGAACCTATTCTTGAGTAAGTATTTCATATCATCCTTCCGATAGTCCATATCATAATTGTCAATTCGTGCTATAAACTTTCCTGGATTCAAATATCATTATAGTAATCTGTACAGAATTTAATGGAAACTTGGATAACTTTCTAAAACTAAGTATTCCCACGATTTCCCAAACAGTATATATTATTAAAGGGCATTACCCCAGAAACGATACAAGTCGGATTTCTTTTAGAAACAAAGACAGTATTTTCATAGAAAATATTAAGTATTTCGGTGCCCCTTTTTTACAACCTCCACAAAAATATACCGCAGTCTATATCTTCGTACCTAAATTAGGATCGCAGTATCTTGGCAAATAATAACTATATCACAATTTCCTATGACATTTGCGTACAGCGTACAACGATGAAATCAACTGAAAGTCTGTAGCAAAGGTGACAGGAAGCGGGGTGCAACGGAGCGCGCCGAACACTGCTGAGTCAGGATAGAGATACCACTACCAGGCGAACTCGAATCTAGTTGGCGGATGAGAAATGAGGACACTTTTGCTCGATAGTTTTTGAGATCAGAAATTGGTGATGAAAGGAGGCGCAGATTCCCTTGAGTAGCTGATTTTAAAATGAGAATCACGTCTAAACTAAACGGCAAGTCGTAATTTTTTGTAAAAAATATATGTTACATTAGACCATTTTCTTAATAATTTGATCTAAGCACATTTTGAGTTTTATTCTTATAACACATTGTAATTAATTAGTAAAGTTATGTCTAAAACGTACAAAAACACGACAATCGCACCAAAACCGCTGGGCGTATTTTAATGAAATCGACGCCATCTCAAAGACAATTTAGTTATCTACATTTTGATCTGAATCTTTTTTTTTTTAAGTCGTAGAATAATAAGGAAAGTACAAAAAACTACTAAATTTTGATTCGCGCGGGTGCGAACCGGATGCGCGTTTTGTTCCCTCAAGGTCGTTGGCGTTAGTCGTCGTCTTAACCCGCGCAATTCGGGTTATTAACAATCTTCACGTCAAGATGTATATCACTTGTATTGACATACCATTTGAGTGAATTCGCAAAAATAGTGTTGTTTATTTCATGTTATAGTGAAGATTAGAGTAGGCTTTATGTTGTTGTTTTAAATTTTAAATATTGTGTTCTTATATTTTGGGAACTTAGTATAAAAGGTAGGTAGGTATTTTTACGTTTTTCAGTTTTATATTGTAAATAAGTTAATTTTAAGACTGCGCTATAACATTAAGTATACCGTATACAACTGTAATGATAGTTGTAAGGGAGATTTGAATAAATAAATAATATTAAGAGTGGCTAGTAAAGTGTCGATGAGTAATCATGGGGATTTTCGTTGGATAGTTTTTAAGGTACTATGAAATCTTTATGAGAAATTGGTTAATAAGGACAATAGAAAATGTGGCGT
Source organism: Anorthoa munda (assembly GCA_945859665.1). Taxonomy (NCBI): domain Eukaryota; kingdom Metazoa; phylum Arthropoda; class Insecta; order Lepidoptera; family Noctuidae; genus Anorthoa; species Anorthoa munda. The sequence goes on along the minus strand of OX243905.1, from coordinate 10,293,488 downwards.
GGAAGACGTTGGGGAAAACTAACACCAGGGCTGCTCAGTAAGATAATGATATCTGGAGAAATGGCAAGGTTATGTTCATGACAGATAAGAGACGAGATAGATAAAACCGTCAGATGCCTCAAAATGCAGCAAAGATACAGTTGTTGAACGTTGAGAGGTTGGGAGCTCTTTCCAAGAGTGCTTCATTGAAGCTGAAAAAATCAATTCTACAAGACTTTGACTCTTTATGGCAAGACATGATGATAATTATCGGGCATGGGGCCTTAGTTTTTATAAGCCCCTATGAGTTTGAGTATGTCGTGACCTGACAAACAGTATTCAGTGTTTGACACCGCTAAAAACTGTTTTCAACGTGAATAAATTACAAGAGTTTTTGAACAAAGTAGCGCGTCGCGCGTCACTACACCCTGTTAAAATCTCTTTTAATTTATTCACAATATTCTGCCATAAAGTGTATGAAACAAATGTTAGTGGTGCGGAGCCGCGAGTAAGCGATTTGGCACATTGCGCCCGAGAGCAGGCGGGGCGGCCACGGCATAATTACGTACCTACGAAATGTGAGCTGTCGTTTAAATCTTGCACTGCTTAAATTTGAAGCGAACTTCACTGAGGCCGTGTTATTAATTTAATTTTGTTCGCCTCTCTACTGGAACACGGCCATTGTGCTCCCGCTCACACGTGCCGCTCTGCCACCACCTCTAAATCACCCCAAAAACAAAATCCCTTCGCAATTTAGATACAGTTTTCTTGAAAAGAAAAGGATATTTATGCTTCAGACCTTCACAGATAAAGTCGCCTCAGCACTTATCAGGAATCTCACAAAAAACACAATATTTTACCCGCAGCCGAAAGATTTCGACTTTTTCGAGAGCAATAACGCCCACATTCAAGATGAAAGTGGACGATAGTAGACTATTGCCCGAACGCATTAGACTACCAAAGCTGAACAATTTAATGACGATTGACTATTCATACCACATTCAAGCGGTTGACCGCTTTGCTACTCTTGATTTAGAGTCTAATTATTCTGCGATCTCAGCCGTAGCGGACGCTCGCAGAGTACGTAATGAGAGGGGCGAGGCGGCGCGGCGCGGGGTGGCGGCGGGATGCAAAATGTTGCAATTGCATTTCCCCGTCAGAAAAACAGCTTACACTAGCAAAAATAATTAAGAGTATTAGTGGAGTCGGCGAGCGGAGTGTCGCGCAGTAAATAGTCTGCTAAATACCCACCTACATTTATTGGCGCTGGGACTTTGGGAAGGCCAGTGTAATGGCGGAAACAATTTTGCCTTTTAAAACAGTGGACGCCTTTGTTTATAAACGCTTCCGTTGAACGAGTACATAACTGCGTGTTTCACGTGATTTAAAGAGATGTCAAAGTGAAAATAATGAGACTCGATTTTGTAATGCAGGGTATGTTGGCAGACCGTTATTCAGCTTTTGAGTGATTATTATCAAAGGGCTTTGTTAAAGTTCGAATAAAATGTTGCATATCTAAATCATCTTCTTTGTGTGTCAATTTGGCTTAAATTTTGTCCTACCAAAATGTGGCCACCTGGATAGCTCTGTGGTTGGCCTCGTTCCAGTCTTGGAAAGTGCAGGTGGATGATCATGCTGGGCAGGGTGCATATCCTGTGAAGGGGCTCCACACTGGCACCTTGTTTGGGATGGGTCTAGTATACCCCATTTTACAACCTAGGCCTGCAATCGGTTCAGAGATTTCCAGATTGGCCACTACAGTTTGTGCCCAGGTGGGATATGCTCTGCCGGCGTGATGCAGTGTGTAGGAGTGGGATGTCTGTTCCTCCATATAGTTCACATTTCTGGTCTGAGTGTCTGACGCGCTGTTCTCCGAAGAGATCGTAAATCTTAGGAAATCAAAAGATAAGAAAAGATAAGTAATTAAACGATGTCTAACTCCCGATTTCTGGATTAAGAATTTGAAATTGAGTATGTATCAAACCCTGCTTTAGCCTGAAATTCTGTTTAATTGGCGTTAAAGCAGGGTCTGACTCGAACTTACGTCCAATTTCTCAATTCGGAAACTGGCCCTAAATTGTAGACTGATAACTGTTAGAATAAGGGCGGTTACGCACTACACTACTCCGTGTCCGTAAAATTTCGTTTCCGAACTAGCCGTAGTACTTCTTGTAGGGAAGCTTACACACTACATCCGAACTCTATCCGTCATAATTCAGAACATTTTGAACTCGGGACTCAAATCACGGACACAGTTCACGAACACGGACGTGTAGTGCGCAACCACCCATAAGCAACGCGATAGACAAAACCAGCATGTACTAGAACCAAAAATTCAAATTTGTGACATCTATCAATCTTCACTCGGCCCGCGTGGTAGATTAAAGCCCACTCCTTCTCTAGGAGAGATATTCTGAGTACCAGGCAGTGGGAAAATAAAAAAGGCTGATGCTGAGACAAATCCCGCCGGCATACATGTTTTCACCAAGAGTTAAAAAGAAATGGCTAAAGATCTGCCTTAACAAACCGATAATATTCAGAAGCTTCGCCTTGCTATGGGCATTCCCTCCTTTTGATGCTACAGCAGACGCAGACAATGCATTTGTCTACTGACAATTTTGACTTCTGTTCTCTAAGATAGTCTTACTATACTTCATAAAAGATAGATCAAGCTATCTTTTATGAACTATAAGTAATCATATTAAGATATTATTTAAGATTATTAAATATTATTAAAATTAAGTATCTTTGTTTAATTTTACAATTCTGCTTACAAATTATTTCCCAATCTTTATGTGTAATCAAAGTGCAACTTTTTGTAATATAGGTAAATTAGATAGGTAAATTTTGACCTCGTAATTTAGTTTTATGTTTATAGTTTTTAGTAAATTTAATTTAATTAAAAAATCTTGCCACTATTTTTAGACTTCTTATGTTAAATATTGTTTAAATTCTGTTGTCTTACAAGCATATTTTAGAGCTCCTACAGCCTGTGATACAGGATTACCTAGTACAGGCATCTTATATTATTATACCTACATTAGTTATCTAAGATTGAAACTGTGTTTTTACCTTTTCTAATTTCTGAATAAAAATTTATTATTATTTATTATTATTATATTGCTAGGTTAATCTACTCCACCAAGACTTCCCAACACAACTCGCTCAGGTGTAGGTACCTGCAGGGTAGATAAATCCCTAGGGGCTATCGCCCAGGTATTTTAATACTTATCACCTGCCTAGAACTTAACTGACACACATTAAACAATCGGCGATGCATCATTTGTCGTCTGTCGCCGAAGCTCTTGACAACGGTCCGTCCCTACCAAAGCGGAAAAAAGATAATCCCCCAATTAAATTGAACCACTACCCATGAAATTGTTTACCTTTTGAGGTAAAGAATTTTTAGAATTAGACGTACATTTTTGCATTTAAATGTACAGTAGGAAAATTATAATAATGTGGTTTAGGGAAATCATGAAATAATGAGCACTCAAGTGATGATGATTATTTAATCACAGATAAAAATATAGGTACTGGCACAGATAATATAATACTAGCATAGTACTGGCATAGGTTAGTTGAATGAGCCAGTTTTCAGTTTGGTTGACAGTATCTATAGCCCAGTAGAAATCGACATTAAAATCGCAATGATGTAATTCTTCATTTTTCAAACGTGAAAAAAGACCCAAAATTTCGCAGTTTTTCGGTGATGCGCCGCGAGCAGCTTTTTTCGAAGTTGCAAATTTGGAATAACACTACTTTTTCCATACAACATAATAAAAATGCAGAATTACATCAAGCTTTGCGATTTTAGACTTTTTAGTTTCGACTTCTACTGAGCTACTAACCGTATCTAAGCGATAAAATTACGTACTCAATAACAGATGAAAAATAGCAACAAAGATCTAAAGGTTTATTCCCGTCACAGCTTTTTTTCCAGGTAGGAACGCAGAATCAATAGGATGCCACCAGACACGATCCTTACTTAATCAATCCTTCAATTAAAATAGTCATATTTTACCAATCTTTCGCTTAGGTCTAAACATATTTAATTCTCAAAAAAGACACAGAGTCACTTTCGCTTAGATTTAGATCAATGTCCAGTCCTTGAGGTTTTTTATCTGCCATCAATTCATCAAACAGACATGTCCGGGTCTCTCCGAACATACGACAATGGGTGACGGGACCCGCAGACAGAACCCATCGTCAGCAAACGTGCTCAAATTGTGGCACTCCCTGTTATAAATTAGGATTCGACGCTAATGTGCGTAATTGAAATGTATGGAGACCATTGCGGAATGTTTTTAGTGTTATATGGGTTTTCGTGGTGTGATTATATGGGTTTAGGATTTAGCTACCACCAAGTATTTGAATTAAGAACTCAAAGTTGATAACGAATTAAACACTTCTTAAGCCTTTCTTCATCATTAAAACAAGTCAAACTTTGGCTTTATACTTCATAAAAGATAGCTTGATCTCTGCGACATATGTCAAACTGACGTATTCGTAATTGTTACGTTATTGTTAGACTGTCAAGCGCTATTGTTACTGTATTGATATGAAGTATAGAGTTAAAATTCACAATACAATAAAAAACCGGCCAAGTGCGTGTCGGGCCACGCGCAGTAATAGGGTTCCGTAGTTGCATAATAATATAATAATGCGGACTTAGAGGGTTTTTTTTTGTTGTTACATAAACATTAAAACGGTTTCAGCGGCTCTCAACGTCTAAAACGGGGCCACATAGGACGATAGTAACTGAAGAAGGAGTTATAATATCCAACTTCACAAGTGAAGTTACAAAAAATATTGTCTATTTGAGTATCACCGCGGGTAGAGGCAAGCGTTTGTAGTAAAGATTTATAACCAGCGCACTTAATAATTTGAATAGGTACTACCAGTATTCAAATTATTAAGTGACGCTGGTTATTGCCGTTACGTAGATATTCTTCGTTAAAATCTCCAAATATTTACAAACTGAAAACAAATATTTTAGTATTAGTATTTTCAAACAATCTACTCAACTACCAAAAAGTAAAATCAAATTTTCAATCACAGGAACAAAAATCCAACGTAAAAAAGCTGCAATAAATAATCTATATGAAGGACGTCAGTTGCGAAAGGAGCCGATACGAGCGCGCGTTAGAGCCGCGGGGAATGGTATGTACCGCCGCCGCCGCCACCGTGAAACAGCACGGTGCGGTAATACGGTGTGCAGCGCAGCCACGCCTGCTCATGGCAGCCATCATTGCTCAAACGTGTCAAACCTGCAGTTTTTGTGTATATTTGAACCGCGAAAGACGTACCTAGGTATTATTCTCCTGATATTGCTAAGGCGAAAACAGAACCAGCGAAAACCATTTCATCATTATAAGAGGAATTATGAGGCGCTGAAAATATTGAAACATCAACTGCCGAGCGGGTGCGCCGTGAGACGGTGCGGCGCGCCCGACCGTGCCGCGGCACGACGCCGCGCCGTGTCGGTACACGGTGGCGACGTCGCGCCGTTGTGATGTATCCACGCCCTTAGCTTGACCGAACTTCGAAAATGCTAGTTCAAAGTCGAATACGTGATAGAATATTGATACTGCGACATAATGATCGCGCGTCGTAAAAAAATACTTTCATCAAATAACACTTACGTCCTTCACTTCAAAAAACTTATTTTCTCACATCTCCGAAAACCTAATTAGGTCAAACATTTTAAGCAGATTGGAGACGTATCGAAGAATTTATTGTTGGTAATTAGTCCGGTCCGAATATGGGCACATTTACGGGAGCGAGTTGGCATCGGGGCTCCGCTGGCGAACACCCAACCCTTAGAGAGAAGTGGTCGCAACGTTTACCAGGCATTTGGCAGTCTTTCACTGCATGCTAATGTGCGTTCAATTCATGTTGCATCATTATTGGTTTTGAATAATTTCGTGTCACCTTTATCTTTTTAGGGGATAAAAGTTAAGCGATCGTTTGAGCCCGTGGTAGGTAGACTTTTCAATTTTACATGATCTTCAGTTTTCAGTAAACATTTGTGTCTAAAAAGTCACATTAAGTAACCTAAATAGCGAAACTTCGCAGAAGTGATGGATATCGATACTTTATCCATACTAATATTATTAATGCGAAAGTAGCTCTGTCCGTCTGTCTGTCTGTTACCATTTCACGCTTAAACCGCTGAACCGATTTAGACGAAAGGTAGTTTGAGACCCAAGGAAGGACATAGGATAGTTTTTATCCCGGAAATCATCTTAAGGGAGTGGAAAGGGAGGAAGTTTGTATGGAAAACTAACAATATTATTGCGCGATATAAAAAAATAGGCAATGTGATGTGAAGAACTAATGCTACGCAGACGAAGTCGCGGGCAACAGCATAGTATGAAAAACCAAAAATAAAATATTCTAACCTTTTCTTTCAAGACTAGATACTGGCTAAGACGATCGCTTAACTTTCATCCCCCAAAAAAGACAACAACACAAAAGCAAAAATTACGGTAACCGAGTTAAATCGCATTGCTTGTGTAAAATTGTATGGTGGAATCTGGGATACCAGCGGACATCGCATCGGGGTGTGTGCTGAATTAAAATTGGCAATAGCTAAGCGGCGCAGCGTACCACATGGAAAATACTCAGAAAATCGGGGCCTTTGGTTGACGGGGCTGCTAGTGTAGTTACTCAAAACCATGAGTTCCAATTTTTCCTGGACGTTTAACAGGACTGGAGGGAAAAATTAAAAAAAAAAACTTAATAAAAAGGCTTTATTAATAATCAAATAAATACTTAGGTACTTAATTACAATAAAAATATAATCTGAACCGATGGAATGTACGTAACTATCATATATTAGATATTATTGTGAAACTATGATATGTATCTGTTTATAATCATATTTATTGCTAAATATATTGCTTTTAATCCTCGTTAATAATAATTATTACTCGATACAGCAAATATGATGATACATAAATTAACAAAACGGCTCAAGCAGGCAACTTTTAGAAACAAACGAAATTGTTTGAGGCACTCGAAATTGAAACCTACCCTAATAGATATTTGCTAGATAGTACTTTAAATATAAATAAATTCAACTATGAATTTTAATAAATTAACGTATGTTTTATAAGAAATATTTCTCTATTCACATTTTTCTTCAGATCTAACTTGAAAGTGTCACATTATTTTTGTTTTGTTTTGAGATTTTGCACCACAGTGTATCAAAATTTTATAAATTATATTTTTTATATCATTCATACTATTGCGATTTCTAATTCTTTTTTATAACCAGCAACACTAACAAGCGTATGGGCCAAAGTGAAATTATTTCCTTTTTTTTCTATGCAGCCAACAAAATAACAAATACTGTAGCGTCAGCAGATTTTACTTCATTCCACGTCAAAAAACCGATTAAATTAACTATTTAATTGTATATTTTTCTACTAATTAGTAATTGATTAACTAATAAAGAAGGAAAAAAGCTTTCTAATACATATTTAGAATTTCAATTTAGGTACATATTTTTATATATCACAATTTCGTATTAACATCGCCAATAAAGAAATGACTAATGTCTTTGGCACTGTGCTAATTATAATTTAATTACTCTTCCATAAAAATGCGTAGCCATATTTTAAAATAAATAAATTACAATCTCAATAGATGGCGCTACTGTCGTTTGGCCCTTTTTAAAACCATCAAGCTATCAACACTGTATAAAATTCATTCGTTGGTCTTCTAAATGGACGTTTTCGAACCATAATAGCCTTGTATTTAATAAACAAGGTAATATTAATTTAGCTCGAAAAAATCTTAAAGCATTGCAATATGCAAATGATTTTGAATCTTATACTAACGTCATAAAGCTCATAAATATTCGTCATTGGGACCAAACATATCACTGACAGCATAGGGATGTCCAAGCCATGACATAACGTTATACAAGTCATCGATATCGATATTAAAAATAAAAATAATTTAACGAAAACATTTTTGTGACAACTACACGTTAACAGTTTTCTTGGGCGGAGGCACGCGCGGTGAATGTGAGTACATCTTCTTGAATAACTCTGGTATATTGTTGTCGGGGAACAAATTCGTTAGCATCGCTGAAAAACAATAAGTTTAATTAAAAAACAAGAACCAAAATAACAATTTAATGCCATTCTATTTTATAGTGTAGAATTCTTCTTTGTATCGATAACGACATTAGATAACGATATATGATCGATTAAGCGATTCCCGCTCCGTTCGAAAAATGCAATCGTTATAAAACTAGTAACGCAAATTTGTTGCTACCTCGAGAAGATAACAAAAATATTGGGCAAGTCGACTATCGGGTCAGATTTCTAGTCGGCAACTAGTCGGCTGGTCAGCAAAGTCTATAATCGGTGCTCCCTTGTATCCTTTTATTAGAATAGCCATCATAGATTTGAGTTCACACATTCAGATCAGAAAGTGGATCACGCTTTCATAATTATATTATAAAATAGTCGAATTTAAAGCGAACTAAAAAGCTGTAAACAAGAAAAATCATGCTGTGCAGTCGAAGGATCAGGGGGTCAGCCAGTTCGCGAATATGCATCCTCTGACTGCACAGCATGAGTTTTTCTTGTTTACAGCATTTCAGTTCACTTCTTAAGCAATCGGGTTATTGTTTTTTAATCTTATATATAAAATTCTCGTGTCACAATGTTCGTTCCCGTACTCCTCCGAAACGGCTTGACCGATTCTCATGAAATTTTGTGAGCATATTGAGTAGGTCTGAGAATCGGCTAACATCTATTTTTCATACCCCTAAGTGGGTAGGGTAGGGTAAGTAGGTAGGGTAGGGTAGGGTAGGTAGGGTAGGGTAGGTAGGGTAGGGTAGGTAGGGTAGGGTAGGGTAGGGTAGGGTAGGGTAGGTAGGGTAGGTAGGGTAGGGTAGGGTAGGGTAGGGTAGGTAGGGTAGGTAGGGTAGGTAGGGTAGGGTAGGTAGGGTAGGTAGGGTAGGTAGGGTAGGTAGGGTAGGTAGGGTAGGTAGGGTAGGTAGGGTAGGTAGGGTAGGTAGGGTAGGTAGGGTAGGTAGGGTAGGTAGGGTAGGTAGGGTAGGTAGGGTAGGTAGGGTAGGTAGGGTAGGTAGGGTAGGTAGGGTAGGTAGGGTAGGTAGGGTAGGTAGTGTAGGGTTGTTAGGGTAGGGTAGGTAGGGTAGATGAATGTTTGGTGTTTTTATGGCAAAACAAAGTTTGCCGGGTCAGCTAGTTATTTATAATATTCTCTATATTTTTTTTTAATTTGTTATAGGCTCGCGTTTGACCACTATCTCGCCTGATGTTAAGCAATGATGTGGTCAACGGTGACGTGTTTCACTTACTTTCAAGCAGCACAAATATCAATCTTCTATTGATCTCCTGGTTTTGGAACAGATCGAATACTGTCAGCAAGCCTCTTCGAGCCGTGTCTGACCCTACAATGTGTCGCAAATCATCTGAAAATAAAACAAGTTTGGCATTAATTTGTAATAACAATAATTAATTAGTTGGGTACAAAACTAAGCTAGCTCCAAGTAAGTCCCAAAATTCCTATACTGTGATTTTTAGGGTTCCGTACCCAAAGGGTAAAAACGGGACCCTATTACTAAGACTTCGCGATCCGTCTGTCTGTCTGTCTGTCTGTCTGTCTGTCTGTCTGTCTGTCTGTCTGTCTGTCCGTCTGTCTCCAGGCTGTATCTCATGAACCGTGATAGCTAGACAGTTGAAATTTTCAGAGATGATGTATTTCTGTTGCCGCTATAACAACAAATACTAAAAACAGTATAAAGTAAATATTAAAGGGGGGCTCCCATACAACAAACATGATATTTTTTCCGTTTTTTGCTCGATATTAATAACGGCAACAGGTAGACGCCTGAAATATTCACAGAATGTTTAGTGTAATATTTACTTCAAAAACTAATAATTAATATATTAAAATAAAATAAATTAAGGGGGGCTCCCATACAACAAACGTGATTTTTATGCAGTATTTTGCGATAATGGTACGGAACCCTTCGTGTGCAAGTCCGACTCGCACTTGGCCGGTATTTTTAATTTCGTAGACTAAACTGACAGCTGCCAATGGCTTTTTTTTAAATGTTGCTAGCGTTGAGCATAGTGTTGTAGGTACGGCTCAATCATAAGTGATTCATCGAATTGATGTGACATGACTCCTCAATTTAATTTTACTAATTGGTGTAAATAAATGTTTTATGAATATAAACGTAATATATTTAAATATAACAGTATTCATACACTTAGTACATAAACTTTTATCGTGATAAATATGAAATCAACAATAAAATTAATGCGATCGATAAAATGAAGTCTGACTTATATGAGTAGAAACTAAATAAGGGCCGCAAGATTCTTAACAAATGTATTTTTTTGCCGCGAAATAATTCAATTTTCGATCTACTTCGATTTTCGATCAACTTTCGATCACTCAGGATTGTCAGGACACAACACTATTTTTATTTATGAATAAAGTGACAACCCCCCAAATGTCAGTTTAGTCTACAAAATAAATAAACAGGGTATAGATGTGTTACTCGATTTCTAACAGAATAATAAATAATACTGGCCAAGTGCGTGTCGGGCCACGCGCAGTAATAGGGTTCCGAAGTTGCATAATAATGCGGACTAAAAAGAGGGTTTTGTTGTTGTTACATGAACATTAGAACGGTTTCAGCGGCTCACAAAGTCTAAAAACGGGCCCACATAGGAAGATGTATTTTTTTTTAATCTATATTCTCACGTTTGACCACTATATCGCCTGATGGTAAGCGTTGATGTGGTCTCACGCTTGCCTAGATGTAATCTATTCACTCTTGACTTAAACTAAATAAGGAATAACTGGTAACTAAAGAAGGAGTTATTGTTACTTGTTATAAAATCCAACTTCGCAACTGAAGTTAGAAAAATATTATCTATTTGAGTACCACCGCGGGTGCGAATTGCGAAAGGAGGCGATACGACCGCGCGTTAGAGCCACGGGAAATGGTATAGTTCGTTCCTGGATCCTTGCGTGCATGCTCCTTGTTTATTTCTCTTTCGGAATTAGAAAAAAATCGTATGTATTCACCTCTAATCTAGATTAGATTAGAGGTGAATACATACGATTTTTTAAAGGTTTTTTTTTTTTTTAGAGGTGAATCCTCTAATCTGCGGTACAGGTCCCGTCACGTAAAAAGAACGCTGAGCGACAGTGGAGGGGATGTCTGCGCATGGGTACTGTCGCGTTCTAAAGTACTAGGATATTGTTTTATAATATAAGAGTAATTGTTTTATTGTAGAATCATAAAAGGTACTTTCTAGCTACTTAGTACTTTAGAAGAGGTTGGATTTAAATTAGATAATGTTTACTTGAGCATTATTTTTTATTTCGATCTTATTATGATAAATATCTTATCATTATAAATTATCAACTGCTCCTTTCTCAACTTCTTTCTTCATAAAATAATAGATACTATCATCAATAATAAATAAAATCAAAAAATCTATAATCATTTTTCATTCCTTCTTTTTTTAAAACAATCGTCGTGCAAAGAAAGTTGTGTGTGCGACTGTATTTTGGCAGCGAACGAAGCGTGATCTCTGCGCGGGAAGCATGGGTCAACTGACGAACCAATAGCGTGCGCGCACAGAAACACTGGCGGAGCATTCCCCCGTCGCGCCCCCTTCATACCACCAGTTTGATCGATAAATCGCTCACTGCGCAGATTCAAGGCCAGCGTTCTTTTTACGTGACGGGACCTGTATTCAGTATTTCATTCTGGAAAGTTTTACGCTACTCAATTAGTGATGAAGTCAGGTCGAATATTGACATTATAGAAGTATATCGACAAAAGAAAATATTAATTTGCTTGGAAATCGAATCTAATTTGACTTTACTTTTACGTTTTAATTACAAAACGTCGAAAATACTTCTGCACTAACACAAAATAGACTCCGCGCGCATGCGCCGTATGGACTCTGGCCAATCCAATGCGTTATTCAAGCTTAAACATTATTAATTTAGAAATCATTATTATTAAGGATGTTATGATTTTATTTTTGTATATTTTTACATGGTTCATAAGCATAATATCTGTTTTACACAGCTAACAACGTTATTTAAGTAATTATTCAATGGCATTTTTACAAAATTTTTACTGTTCCAAGTACATTTTATAAGTTGGTCGACTATTACTCGTAAACTAGTAAAGCATTGTTATCCGTGATAATTTTCCTTTTAATTTCGTTATATTTACTACTGCCGTGAATTTTTTCACATAGCCAAGAGCAACCATTTTGCTGGCAGGGGGGGGGGACACTTGACTCTAACATAAATTTGCAACTTAAAGCTTAATTTTACGCAAACGAATCTCTGAATCGAAAAATGGTTTTAACAAACCCATAATATTTTTGAATGGCCTATCCAACGATACCCTACACCATGGTATAGATGAGAAAAAAAAAATACATCCCCACTTTACGTCTATGGTAAGTAAAAGAAAAAAAAAACTCATGATTTTATGTTACCACTTTGTCGGATTTATTAATATGTATATACATGCCAAATTATAGCTTTCTAGTACTTAGATTCTCTGAGCTAAGCTGCGGACGGACAGACGGACAGAGCGAAACTATAAGGGTTCCTTGTTGACTTCGGAACCCTAAAAACTGGCTGTTTTTTTGACAAAGTTAGGCCATCATTCATACAGCAGAACTGTGTATAAAATGATTGCGCTGTTCTCAATAACTCCACAATCAAAGTAGCGTTCGGTAGCAAAATCAGCCTACAGCAGTCCACGGCTGAACCTATGTTCAGCGATTGGAGAGGCCCTATGCCTCTCTATCACGTCATTAATCTCAATTCATGGCCAACTCTCACGTATTTTTTTAAAGTGAACCATATTTTTCGCCGCATTATTTGTTACTGAAATACATGTTTGTCAGTGGAGAGTGCGAATCCCTTAGGCTGGTTTTAGAGTCACGTTGACTGACGGCGCTGTCGGTCGCCGCGAGCTCGTCATTGGTCAAGTCTGACGGCCGTCAGCGCTGAGCCGAGCGACTCGAAAAATACATAAGTAGATCTCCCCAATGAACAAACCCGACTTATTTGCATGTAATTATATAGGTATAATTTAAGTAAACTCTGATTTTTATTTCGTTGACTAAACTGACATTTGGGGGTTGTCATTTTATCGTTTCATAAGATCACATTAGATTGAGCCTTACCTTATGCTCCGCGCTTGCAACATTATAAAAAAATAAGGTTATTGACAGCTGTCATTTAAGTGTACGAAATTAAAAAACACAGTATAGATATTTATGATATTATTTACTATTGTAATATTTATTTTATTAATATGCATTTATATGAGAGTATATATTAATTATTTATATTGTATTCTTCTTTATTGAGAATTGTTTAAGTAATATGGTTTTTTTTTTATTTCGCCTCTACACGATTTCTACATAATCTTTATTTGCAACTCTCCTCTCGCAGGTATGCTGGAAGAGATTTCGCTAGAAATAAGCATACATTTGTACCTATTTTCTGTTCCTTCTTCTTGTCTATTTATGGGCAAAAAAAAGTTTAAATTGGGCATAAGCTGGCAATATGCTAACATAACATACAACTGCAATACACGTGGTAGCATTTACCTGAACAAGCGGAAAGCAAGGCAACTTTAGCGGCAACTCTCGTCCTAGCTTTGGTTGCAGCGTCTCTGTTACCGTAACTTGAACCGTTTCGACTCGTCAACCATTGTCTAAAACATTCATTTTTTTATTAGGCACACTCAAAAACAATAAAAAGTACATTTATGTTTAATAATTTTATTTGCTTACTTGAATGTCTTCAAATATTGGACGACGTTTCGAGGAGAAGTTAGGGACGATACGAATTCCAGCACCTTTCTGCAAAAATAAATTATTAATATGATTTTTAAATGTCTTTGACATGTCTCCTGATCCTTGGATCCTGGACTGAGGTAAGCGTACGCCGAAGCCAACTCGCAGGTACCCCGTATATTTAATGACTCCTTACATACTCCTTTGCGACCCAAAGAAATGTGGTTTTCTTGTCTCTGGAGATCTATTCGTAACGGTATTTCTAGGTCATTAGTAAACATAAATAAAGTAAAACATTTTAAAAACGTACTTATTAACTCTATCTGCAATCAATGTTCTAATGGGGGCAAGCAGACGTCTTCTCAGCCATAAGCCTCGTATTCCTAATACTTCTTCGAACAGCTTTAGAGCCACACTTTCATCGTTTTCCTGTCAAACACAATCAAACAATATAATTTAAAATGCGATTATGTACTCTATTTATATATCTATATAGTTGAAAATTAAATATGCCATTACCTCCTGTCCATCAGACGAATTTCCACTTTTAAAACCATCGTAATAATTTTCGTCGTTTTTACCTTGGAACACTTTTGAAATACCTGCAATAAGGACATTTACAAGTTAGTGATCGTGTTAAGGAACGTCCTCACTGAGAGCATTCACGTCTAATGAGCATTCGACTTCAAATATTCGACTGGTGTGGACGTTGAACCGAGCGTTACAAAGCATACACGCAAGCGCGATCTTCGGCCAGCGTGGACGTCGCAACGATTTTCGCGGCAACGGCTCGCATTCGAATGTTCACGCAAATAAAACGCTCGAAAGCGAGTACTCAAATAATGAAATTATTGAAATGAATGACATTTAACGCGATCGTAGTCGAATACAGCTCGCAAGGGAATGTTCGACTCGAACGTTCATACTTTTGCTCGAAAGTGAATGTTAGGCTCGCTGGGAAGCATTTGTTGCTCGCCTACGATTGCTTGTTTACAAATAATGCTCACGAAAGAATGCTCCCAGTGAGGACGTTCGTTTAGAGAATGTGCTCACTGGAAGCATCGCACAATTAAAATTCTTCGAATGGTCTTCTTCGCGATTTTAACATATACAACAACCCGACAACGATCATCAGCCATTTTCCTACAAGGTATAACACCCGTCGTCTGGTCGAAGGATCCTCTATTTTTAATTAAGGATGCGGGACTTTCCACCAGAGGCGGCTGTACTTTAAGTTATCTCGTGCGCTGAACGCGTTTACCGAAGATTACCGAGAGCGGACGATCTTTGACGAAATTTACCGGGTGGGCCCGGCCGGCTCGCTCGGGTAGGAATATAGTCATCGGCACGTAACTTGGCAAGGTTTTGGCGTAGTGGGGGTAAACTTGCGCATAGTGCGCGAACTGACCAACCACCATATAGAGCGAACGGGACGTGGACGCGACTTGATTGGTCAGTCGATCCTTGTGCCAACTGACCAACCAATCGCGCGCTCGGAACGATGCTAAACGTACCCCGCGTCCCGCTGGGTAACCAAAGTGACCTAAAAAATTACTTGTGCGCATCTAACGACTCTTGCCAAGTTACGTGCCGATGACTATATCAACATTACGCGTGGGTGGGAAGTGAGGCGGGCGCGGGGTTTGTTTACTTTTTGGAAACATCGTGCGGCTTGCAATTTTTCTGTTAAACGTTTGTTACGTATGCATAGGAATTTGCTGACATTGCAGATAATATACATACACAGACCTTGTCGAATCGGCAGTTACCTTGAGCAAGAAATGCATAGCTTGGGAATTGGCAGACTCGCTGACTCAGAAACATTGCATCGATGTAGGAAGTTGTTGACGATGCATTCAATTCGACATCGATGCTGCCATGACGTCACGGAATCCATCAATGCCAAGCTAATATTTAAGATCATTTCCTGCGAGAAGATTCATTCCATATTCCTACATCGAGTAGGATGGATTCGCGTAGGCTAGTTAGTTGTAGTTAGTCTATTTAATTATTGTAACCATTCCATGTCCTAACATCGGCTTGGAATGGACATCTGTAGGTTAGCTAGTTGTAAATAGTTAGTAGTTGTAACCATTCCATGTTCCAACCTCGACTTGGAATGGTCAGTTTTAGGATAATTAATTGTAATTAACTTTAATAATTAAAAGTTTAGAACCATTTCGGGTTTCTTTCCAATCCCCCGGCTGTGGTAAACGTAATTGGCGCAGTCGGTAGGATATCCGCGGGTGACGTCGGGACACATCACACATCGATAATCACGTCTCGTGTCACCCGGGTGGCTATCAAGCACCGTTCCGGATATTCTGAACTTACGGACCTGCTGCAGACCGAGAGGAGAATCTAGAAATCGATTCACGGGGAGAAACCAGAAGTGAAATAGCTGTAAGTACGTTTGAATTATTCTCGTGTTGCTCCCTCCTAAATCCTAACCTTCAGGGTTTACCATCTCAGAACCTCGAGTGCGCAGGGACCTGCATCACGTCAGGCCCGCCGACGAACTATAGATACTACTACTATAGATATAAGTAGAGATAAATTTTTAGATAAAGCTAGAATTAGGCAACTTGGTTAGTTTAGATATGGCTCAGCACGGCCATCTACAATTCCTAAGGCCCTTCGCTTTGTTCCCGTTTTTTATAGTTACCTCAACGTGCTTGCGCGGTTTATTAAAATCCTTGACTCACTGTCAATACCCAAGTGGTGCATCCGGAAGTGAATTTCTAACTCGTGGCCATTAAATATGATTCTTAATAAGGTTTCTGGAACCACTTTGTGTACCACTAACTCAATGGGATACCAGAGAGTTGGTTGGGCAGTCGAACCACCCTCATGAACAATCTTTCAGACCTCCGCCATAATTTCAAGGAGCCGGTACCTAGTTGGCCAGCTTCTGTAGGTCCACTCCCTTCGTTTTTAAATTTTCCGTTTAATTCTGTCCCCAAGAATAGTTACGACCTACAAAGATTATCATCATCAGCTACTATTAATGTTCCCACTGCTGGGACACGGGCCTCTTCTCCGTAAAAAGGAATGGGCCGTAATCTACCACACGGGCCCAGTGTAGGCTGGTAAAGATTATCTGTAGTACCTAAAAGCATACGCAGGCCCTTATCCCATCCTTCCCAGTCCCAGCAACCAACGAGTTGACATTCACCTACATGGAGGCTGAATGCCCAAAGTCAAACTGGTGCCACAGCGAGAAAGAAGTCACCTACCAGATCTGCACCAAATCTGATTGAATCCAGAAGTCGATCATCAATCAAGTTCTCCTGGACTCCTGCCAACCCACTACAGTCACCCTGATGAGGGAAACTATGAAGAAACTAGATAACCAACACTACGGCCTGTCATCCCCTCAGCAAACGAAGGTACAAATTATCTGTCACCAAAAAGACTGCACATCGCTCCAAGGAAGTTATTTCGCTACAACTTCCGTTGGATGTCGGCTGAAATCCGAAGAGTTCACCATAGCAGATGCCGACGATGAAATCAAAGGCCAACCTCGCAAAATGATGAGGATACTCTTCGATTCTGAGCAACGAGCTACGTCAACTACTCATATCAATTTGTACTCCGTGGATCTTCAGGGATTACACGGCATCCAGGACAGGATTATGATCCAGAACCCCGTGCAGATGGGCAACGTGCAAAAGAACACCTGTCATATCACAAGAACCAGCAGCTTCCGACCGTAATCCAGAAATATATCAGATCCCGACGAGACACCGGCAACATTTTCACTCAACGTGCTAAAATAGTTGCCGTTCTAAGGGTGGAGGTGTAACGTATGCATAGGAATTTGCTGACATTGCAGATAATATACATACACAGACCTTGTCGAATCGGCAGTTACCTTGAGCAAGAAATGCATAGCTTGGGAATTGGCACACTCGCTGACTCAGAAACATTGCATCGATGTAGGAAGTTGTTGACGATGCATTCAATTCGACATCGATGCTGCCATGACGTCACGGAATCCATCAATGCCAAGCTAATATTTAAGATCATTTCCTGCGAGAAGATTCATTCCATATTCCTACATCGAGTAGGATGGATTCGCGTAGGCTAGTTAGTTGTAGTTAGTCTATTTAATTATTGTAACCATTCCATGTCCTAACATCGGCTTGGAATGGACATCTGTAGGTTAGCTAGTTGTAAATAGTTAGTAGTTGTAACCATTCCATGTTCCAACCTCGACTTGGAATGGTCAGTTTTAGGATAATTAATTGTAATTAACTTTAATAATTAAAAGTTTAGAATCATTTCGGGTTTCTTTCCAATCCCCCGGCTGTGGTAAACGTAATTCGTTACTTCTTTATTTTAATTTGTTTTGTTTTTTAATAAACATACTGAGTTGTGGGACAGTGTGTATAAATACATAAATAGCTGTGAAAATGAGCATTAACTTTAACATCGATTATATTAAAACTAATAATAAAACTTTTCAACAAAAATTAGACATAAAATCGGCAGGACCGCCCAGGCCAGTTCTTAATTTGAAACAAGAGTGTAAATCGAAAAATGAATCATTTACGCGAAGTTTTAAGAGTGAAATGTACAATAGAAAGAAATGGTTGTGTGGATGTGAGCGTCTCAATACATTTTTTTGTTTTCCATTATTTTTGGCGGCGAATCGATTTGAACCGAAGCAGGAATCAACGATTTGACGCATTTAAGTGAAAAAATAAAGAAACATGATGCATCGCAATTACACGTTTTATTGTAATTTTGAATTCGAATACTTAGTGAGCTGGTACAGTGCACCACCACTTCTATGATCCACCAGCCGCCACTGCTTTCCACCCTGTTTCGAATATGCCCTTTAGGGATATTAAGTCCAGGCTATCTCAAAAAGTCTACCTTCAAAAAGGCAGTGGAGTTCAGAAATTTTTCGTTACCACAAATTCTTCGTTATATTTAGCTTACCATCCATGACCCCATCAACTGTGTTCGCGAACTGATCAGGCATATTCTTCAACGTCCTCATTCCAGCCTTTAGGGAGTTTACAAGTAGAGCATCAAGCTGAAAAAAGATTTTAATGTTCATCCTTAGCCTTATTTATAAAGGGTATTTCAACAAGGACGGGTCGATGTTAAAATTGAATAAAACAAGATGTGTGTGAGATATTAACGAAATTTATTTTTTATTTAAAAGGCCCATTTATGCCAATTATGGATGGAATATGACATCGTTCAAATGTCCGCCGCGGCTTCGTATGGTGGCACGTATCCGAGAGGTCCAATTTTTAATGACTCTGTTGCATAGATCCGGCTGAATCCGAGCGATGGCCTGCGTTATGTTGGCTTTCAGGGCAACGGTCGAATGTGGTTTATTGGCATAGACCTGCGACTTCAGAAAACCCCACAAGAAAAAGTCTAGCGGAACTCTAACTCTACCCTCAAACCGTTCATGCAGAATGTAGATTGTGTCGTTCGCTAGGTTAGGTTAGGTTAGGTTAAAACGGGCTGGTTTCCGCAACTCCACGACTAAGCGCGTATTTTGCGTACGGGTGGGACTTAACCTTCCGTGTCGTTCGCTGCGTGGCAAGTAGCGCCATCTTGCTTGAACCACATGTCGTTCACGTCCATATTGTTCAATTCAAGCCAAAAGAAATTGTTTATCATTGATCTGTAGCGCTCGCTCGATCTATGCAGCAGAGTCATTAAAAATTGGACCTCTCGGATTCGTGCCACCTTACGAAGCCGCGGCGGACATTTGAACGATGTCATATTCCATCCATAATTGGCATAAATGGGCCTTTTAAATAAAAATAAATTTCGTTAATATCTCACACACATCTTGTTTTATTCAATTTTAACATCGGCCCGTCCTTGTTGAAAGACCCTTTAAAAACTCGAACCGCCGATTCATCATTCAAATTTGCCGTGGAAATTTTGAATTTAGAATCTTCAAATCAGTAAGGATCTTGGATCTATGGTCATGCGCATAGGAAATATAAGGACGGGAAAGCCAAGATCATTGTTGCAGCCTTTGCCATTGTCAGCTACTTTTCGCATTCGGGAATCACAAGCTTGTTGAGCATTCAGGAGTCGACTAATAATTTAAATAATTTAATTTTAACTACTTATTTATTAGTACCTCAAATTAAATTAGTTTTTCCTGTTAGCCGTTTGTCACATTGACAGTATGCTTACAACTTATGGAACCCTGTGAAGGTACCTAAGGCGTTTGTTGAACGTATACGCTGCGTTAACGCGACGCAAACGTTGCGCCTACGCGGCTTTAGCGTCTCTTCTACGCAGGTTTAGCTTCGCGTCTACGCGGCTTCACTGTCGCGTAGCACCCTTACAAGTATTCAAAAGAACCATTATTAAAAACTTACCGTGTTGTTATGTTTCTCAGCATGATTTTCAGGACTTAGGAATCCCCCTAAATACGCCGGGGATAACAAAGTCATATACTTTGCATCTCTGGACAAACTTGCCAATGTTTGAAGGTAGCTGTTCAAACTCCGTTTCCGACTTTCCAAGACTGTTCTAGACGTGTTCTGGAATGTTTTCTTTCCTGGGAACTGTAGACTGCTGAGCTCGGGCCACTGTAAAGGAGTTTGAGACTTACAACTTGGATTTAGAGTTCAAAGTTGATAAGCAAGTATTGATTGATACTACGGACCTTATCTTTAACAGATGCATGTAGATCATAAAAATCGCTATATCTTCTGTATATGTGCCAAACTTCGTTGTCTGATAGTCTAGTTACGGCTATGGCATATATGCCAAATGTCTTGCCTTTATCTTGCACTAAAGCTGTAAAAACAAACAAATATAATATTAGACTAGCACTTCGCCCGCGACTTCGTTCGCGTGATCCTTGTTTTATCCTACAGATTTTCACTCATTCAAACTTTTATCCCCTATTTCACCCCCTTAGGGGTTGAATTTTGAAAAATCCTTCCTTAGTGGATGCTTACGTCATAAGAGGAATACGTGTGCGAAATTTTAAGTCTCTAGCCCTAAGGGTTTGGCCTGTGCGTTGATACATCAGTCAATCACTTTTGCCTTTTATATATATAGATTATAAGTCAGTTTTATTATTAATAGTAACGCTTTTCCAGCTGTATTAGCATGGATTCTTACTTTCTCAAATTCAGTTCAGAGTATGAACAATCGACTAATCACATAGACGGAAATCTACATCGCGTCTTTCATTGTTCATATTCTTTCATGGGGTCAAACCCTTTGCCTTGCCGAATTGACTTACGCAATTAGGCTGCTGATTATATTAATGATGTAAAACTGTTTTAAATTAGTCTGGCCTAGTTTTATGACTTTCCATACTTACCAGTCTCAATAATACACGCTGATAAGGGCGACATCAAGTTTTTCGCGTTCCTACTAATTTCTGAGTGAGACAGAGATAAATTGCTACTATTGGCTGATGATAAGTTGGAAGGTCCTGAAATACAGACAAAGATTAGGTAATTAAATACAATCTACAATTAAAGTGGTATATTTAAACAGTATTCTGCCTAATGACGTCATTTCATATACTATCAACGATAATGGTTTGGCTTTGGAAAAAATTAAGGGTTTAAGTTTGACAAATTTGTCCTTTGGAGTACAAGCTTCAAACAAACAAACTCCAAACTAAACCAAGAACCAAACTCCAAATCCAAACCAAATTTCTGTATTTGACATTTATATGATGTTCACTATTCGCTCCGGACCGAATGCGGGTGTCGCGTGCTTGTGCCCCGCGGTGCCTGTTCGCGGCTCCACCCTCGCGTACCCTGACTGCTCGTCATGCTCCTACAGCCCAGTCGACATATTTATGCTCAATGAAAAACTATGTTAATGTTTGAAGTTTTTTAGTTTATAAGTATTATTATATGTGTAGTGTTGGCTTGCTGTACGCTTTGGTGCAAACTGTAAGTACAGCAAGTAATTGTTATAAAAATAAATAAATAAATATGTTTTTTTATTAATACTAGTTCCTTTTACGAAGTTACCCAAACAGATTAACCCCGAGTTTCTCAGCTCAAAATTATCGCAGATTTAATGTTATTATGATTTAAATTATGATTTAATCTGCTGTGATTGGTTGAATGAATTTTCAACAGCCAATCACAGCAGATAACGCGTGCTCGACAATTTGTCACATTAATTCTGCGAATATATTGAGCTGAGAAACTCGGGGTTAGGAATAGAGCTAAGCCCTTTATAAAAATGAAATAAGAAATGTAACCTGCACTTTCATTGATCATCCTCTGCGCTAGATTGCCAACAATATCAGATCTAGATCTATTATGCCTCGTCCCGGGTACTGGCAACATATCACCTGAAAATAGAAAATATTTTGTAGTATACAATCGACAATGAATCTACTAATACTACGCACACATAGACGTGCGTAAGAAATAATCTGTAGAACTACACTATCACATCAGTTCACTATTATAGATTAGAGAGAAATATAGATTTTGTTGCAAGCGAAGTAAGGTTGGCAAAGGGGTATATTGAGGGGATTGTTTCATCGATACTCAAACTAAGCCCGGATTTTTGCTAGCCAGTAAGTTTAGTAAATCTTGTTCTGAAAATCCATATCAGTGCCCAGGCAAGTCTGGAGAAAATATTCTGGGTAGGGAATCCAATCCCGCAAACGCGGGAACCC
The DNA here is from genome assembly GCA_945859665.1 of Anorthoa munda. NCBI lineage: Eukaryota > Metazoa > Arthropoda > Insecta > Lepidoptera > Noctuidae > Anorthoa > Anorthoa munda. The sequence continues at coordinate 10,271,012 of OX243905.1, read as the reverse complement.
GCATTTCTGTTGCATAATATATTAAGGTTCCCCTAGTCGACGGCACGAACTATTTTGTGGGCGGGTTAAAATGTATGCTATCTCATCCGACAACACGTGCGAAAGAGATAGATGCTGTGATGAGCAGTAAGAAGCTAGTTCGCGTTCGAATTAGCACTTTTGCAAATTTGTAGCTAAATGGACGATGATTTAGGACGAAAACGAGCGCGCGAAATTTTATAAACAGACCTTTGGGAGTCTATATATCATGAAAAAACTACTAAATGTATATTTTCAAAATAAAATTATTTGCATTGTCAAATTATTAATCTATTCCTGTATGGTGGCCGTTTTGCAATTTTCCTTCTTCTTATGTATTTATTTCCGCCCAAAGATGCGTTAAAATTAGTGTTGAAATTTGGTACTTTCGACGCTCATAACTTTCAAATTTTTGTTTTTTTTTTTAATTTCTTTTTTCCATACAAAGCTAGATAATGATGAGACAAATCCATATCATTTTTTTATTTTGAACGTATATCGTCAAACAGTGGAGTAATCGCCAGACTACGTTTGTATGGAAGAATGATCGACTAGTGTAACCTTAATATACAATGACAATTTGATTTATAAAGAGTTTAAAAGCTACAGTGAAGTGTGAAAACATTTTTAAGATCAGAAAATGGGTTAACCACTAAAGGTAAATTATGTCCTGTGATCATAAAAATCTCAGCTCGCTCTACTAAAGGCCTTCAGACCCACTTGCGAACAAAGCATATCATGAATTTGAACGTGGTTGATACGTATAGCGCTGCTGGCGTTGAACTTCCAGCACCGCGAGTGGGAACAAGCAGCCCAAGACAAAGTGGCTCGTTTATAGTTTTACTGCTTCACGTTTACTTGTCTTCTTTCTTTTTTTTTAAAGAAAAAAAAATTTCTACCTAAAGAAAAAAATCTCAATCCCGCAAATCTCGCGGGATCCACGGGATTGATGGATCGCGACTGTGATTCGGGATTGGATTCACTAAAGGACTAAGGGCCGATCTTTCAATAGTTTGATAACTTTTAACCGCTTTTAAATGAGGAAAGTTTGTATAGAAAATATGTCAAACGGCCATTTTTATTCCTCAGTTAAAGTCTCTATACACTAGACCTATTTTAAAATTTTTTTTTTCAATCTTGGCTCAAATAATGTAGATCATGCATCGTCATGAGAACTTCAGTATCGATGTAAACTTATTACAGGACCTGTCCGTAAATATAACTATAACAAACAGACTTTCTCACTAATTTCGAAATTCAGTGTACCATATTTGCAGCCAGGACTCTTAATTCATATTTAGAACACTTCGCTCACAACAGAACTAAAGTAATAGAGGGTGGACAAAAAGAAGTAAGAAGAAGAAATATAGGAAAAGGTATCTAACTAGCAATATAATCAAGTTGCCGATGCAAGGATCTACAATACGCAAACAACTATGTGGTATGCTTGCACTTCACTTGGCGTATTTGTCCAAATATTGGCGCCAATTGGCCAATACAAAATAAACCTTATTTTTTTCGATATATGGTTGCTTTTGTATTGACGATGTAGCGGGAATATTTGGGTAGGTACGTCAAGTGAATTGTATGCAATAGGATCTAGAACTTCACTTTGAAATGTAATACCAAACGCATTGCATTTAGGTAGTGTGTGGCACTTGTTACTTGGTACTCTTCGCGTGAGGGACCGAGGGAACGTCGATGACTTGCTCGGAAGGTCGTACTTGTATTTCGACTTCAGAAACAACTTTGGCAACTGATTGAGACATGACTTCATAATTTTCTTGCATTTGTCTGCACATTTTGGATGGGTTTGTATGGTAAGTTAGGGCGCAATGGACAGTAAGAAAGAATTAGTTGTTCAAAGGAGTTTAGGTGTGTAACTTACCGCTGTATTTTCGTGTGTCGGGTTTTTCATCCTTTTTTAAGTCGCTACTGCAAAATGCAAAGTTTTTATTTAGTTTGAGTAATGAACCTTCGAACTAAATATTTAAATAAAAATGGATTTCAAAATGTGTTGCTAAGTGCAAAACTCAAAAATGGCTGAACTGATTTTGATGAAATTTTTTGTTTATGTTTGAGAGGGTACCTGGATGGTTTATCTTTGTATACACAATTCGAGCCCAGGCAGGACGTTTGTCGGGTCGGCTAGTTTCTAATAACTATGAAGTTATAATCAATAAGTAATAATTACCTGCTTTTATCAGAACCTTCTTCGCTATCCATCATAAAATCATTTTGCCATGACGGGTCATCCTGGGAGCCAAACAAAAAACATTACATAAACAACACATACAATAACATGTTTTAATTAACTAATCTCCATCAGTGTATTTGAATATTTAAATAGCTATTATAATAGCATTAACTTTTAGTACACATTTAGGCTAGTTAGTATGACCAACAATATCTAATTAATACACTTTTTGGGGCTCTGTACCCAAAGGTTAAAAACGGGACCCTATTACTAAGACTCCACGATGGTCTGTCTGTCCGTCTGTCACCAGGTTGTATCTCATGAACCGTGATAGCTAGACAGTTGAAACACACACACACATATGTTTTTTTCACAGATGTGTATTTCTGTTGCCACTATAACAACAAATAAAAAAAGAGAATAAAATTAATATTTAAGTGGGGCTCCCATACAACAAACGTGTTATTTTTTTCCGTTTTATGCGGTAGTGGTACGGAACCCTTCGTACGCGAGTCTTGACTCGCACGACGCACTTGGCTAGTTTTTAACTGAAATAAGATAACCCACCTCTAACGCATCACAAACACACTTCTGAACATCATCGAAGCATAATAAAGGATTATTGGTGAACTCTTCTCCTTCAGTCGTGATCTTCCTCACGAGTTCACCGAAGCAGTTCTCCGGTAGACCCATCACGGCGGGACGGTTGGGGGCTAGGTAGAGATCGCAGAGTTCTAACGCGGATGAGCGCAGGTTGTCTAGTACGGCTTTTGATGAGTGTGGTGCGTCTGAAAGTAGGCAATATTAAATTATGTAATCTAATGAAAAGAAATAGAAGAAAGAATATACTGTGAAAATTCTCTTATTCAAATAAGCTGGATTATAAAAGGATTTACTTTTGAAAAATTTAGGTAGAAGAAGGAGCTTTAGGGAATGTTTTGCTGTCATATTTCAAGGCTATCTACTTTGTGAAACCTGGCTTAATTGGTTTATGGCTATAATTTGTCAGACAATTATCAACCTTATCAGCTTGGCTCAGTTAGTTGGATAGCTTTGGTAAAGTTCGTATTCGTTCCAACTCCAGAACTACAGATAGTTGTTCCGGATCTGGGTGTCTTGTGTATTGGGTTTAAATGTTTGTAAACGCACTCAAAAATTCAGGAAGAAATTCCTAGTGTAGGGCAACGTTTTTTAAAACAATGAAAATGAAATGAATTTGAAAGGGTTGCGAGGGGGAGTCTGTGTTTCCCGATAGCTACAATCTAGGAATATTTAATTCAAGAGTGAAAGGGTTTATTCTAGGCAAGCATGACGCAGCACCGTCGATCACATCATCGCTCACCACCATCAAGTTAGACAGCGAGCAGTGATCAAGCGCGAGCCTATAGGACATAAAAAAGCGGCGCAGGTAAAAGCCTTCTAAATTCCAAAATAATTTAAAGATGATCCAGATCGTACACAACTTCAATCATTTACAACTCACCAGCTTCGTTCAACTCAATTTCCAACAAATACTGTGCATTAGATCTCCAAGCCGTAGTTGCTCTCAAAAATTTCAGAGACCTTGAAACTTCTTCCGACACTTTGTCGACATTAGCACTATGAGCCAATCCTTCTTGAGGTCCTAAAGTAGCCCTTCTGGCTTGGATAATACGGGTCAAGTATTGTAAGGAGGATAGCTTTTGACGGTCTTGCAATTCCCATTCGCCAGCGCTGTCTCTGGAATGCTAAAAGGTAATAGTGCATATTGAAAAATATCCTCTCAACCTATTGAAGGATTTTAAAGATCTTGCCCCTACTTCGTAACTGACTATCAATGATAAGATGTTGATACAAAGAAAGATCAACTTGAAGGGTACAGGCAAAAAACAGGGAATGTCCTAATTAATAGATTTTGAGAAAAACGCAATTAAAAGTTTACAAGTATGTCATTTTTATTGAGATAATTGTACGCGTTTACTTGTACTTGTAACTAATTAAATGTTTACTATTTAAATAATTGTGTTGTTGACAATGGACTTTTTAGTTATAAAAAATATTTTAATTGAACAAAAACTAAATAAACAATCTTAGAACAAGAAAAAAAACCGGTCATGTCCATGACATACCGGTAAAGAAGAAGGATTGTCCAAGGTGACAGTTGCGATTTGTACGTTAGAATTCCTATAAATTTTGCGGTGTTGCTTAAACAAAACGTCTTTTTGGCGCCTTACGTTAACTTTTTGCTTGCCAATAAAAATTGAAAAATTTAAAATTGTGACATTCACTGTTCTTTGCCTGTAGCCTTCACTTGGTCTCTTTCACAGTCAACGTAAAAGTGTCAGTTTAACAATGTGGCGGCAAATATCTAGAATGGCCTTTGTAGAAAGAGCCATGGCAGCTTTGAGTTAACATATCCAAGCAGAAGGGACAAAAACATCAGTCATCGTGTATGTAAGGGTTTCCTAAGGAGGTCAAGGCTTGCTGTACTATTCAAATATGTACTTACTAATTTCTGTATATCTTTTTGTACCAGTTCTACAGTGGCGTCCAACTCTTCGGCATCGGTGCAGCATCGAATGACTACAAGAAACAGCTCCGATGGCAGACATGAATCTCGACAACACTGTGAAAACAAAAAACTCTCTCAAGGTGCACAGGGAAAAAATCCACAAGAATAGTAGTGCATTTTTAGTGTCCGCCAAAAGCATTTAAATAGTACATTTCGTGTCGAGCATAAAAAGTCAAGATGATGTAGCCAATTTCGAATGTCGAAAGCGGATTCTTTCTCCACCACCTGATGAGCTTACTTAATTAAATGCAAATAAGTTCCAACAACAATTTATTAGAAACGTTCAGACTAAAAACCACAGACTACAACACACAATCAACGCGCGCTTTTTCGAGAGGTAACAGGTTCTGTATCATTCTACCGGATGGGGCGGTGGAAAAACGCGGGCGTAGCGGCAGAATGCGTCTACCGACAATAACCTATTCAGTTACGTACTTTTTTTTTCTTTAATTTGCAAATTGTTTCACTCGTGTTTGGCCCGTGGCCGCCAAAAAGAAAAATAATTACGTTGTAGTTACATAATGATATCAAAACTCCATACAATAGTACATTTCGTGTCGAGCATAAAATGTCGAGATTTTAACAAGAGCGGTGTAGCCAATTTCGACGTGAGCCGAAGGCGAATGATTCTTTTTCTACTACCTGATGAGCTTACTTAATTAAATGCAAAAATAATTAATAAGTTCCAACAACAATTTATTAGAAACGTTCAGACTAAAAACCAGACTATATACACACAATCAACGCGCGCACTTTCGAGAGGTTACAGGTCTGTATCATTCTGCCAGTTCCATAATGATCTATACAAAAGTCATTTTGTAACTGTCATTTCGTAATTTTGTTCTTTTTAATTTTAATTTTATAATCTTGTGTCTAAATGTTCATATTTCGAGACGAATTTCTAAGACAATGTGTTACATAATAGACAAGGTAGTGGAAAATATATTATTCACAGTAGAATATTACGAATGCTGTTAGGCAAGTGAATAATATACTGACATGTGCATTTTATAGCAAGAAATAAAGTTGAAACTTTTAATACAACTACATCTACAAGAATTATGGTGTCTAGGAGGCCAATTAAAGAGCAGTGGTGGCCCAGTGGTAACGGCTGCGACTTACAAGTTGTATGTCGTGGGTTCGAACCCAGGCAGGCGCTTTACTTTGTGTAAATTATGTCATCACCACTGCTCTCAAAACGGTGAAGGAAAACATCGTGAGGAAACCGGCATGTCTTAGAACCAAAGATTTGAAGACATGTGACATCCACCAACCCGCACTGGGCCCGCGTGGTGGTTTAACGCCCATTCCCTCTCACAGGGAGGAGGCCTGCATGCACAACGGACCAAATGGGGGTCTAAGTGCGGAAAAGGGCTATCCAGTCCAAGGAGGACAATTTTCCAGATTTTAACTATAATATAACTATCTCATTTAATTCAAAAAATTAAAAGAACTTACACTCCTTATAATAGTTCTGTTAATATTATCAGGGTCGCTCAGCAAGTTGATCATCGGTCTCAGTACAACAGCTGATAGCAACTCAATCAGTATCACTTTCAAAGCATGACACCGCCAAGCTTCTTCTGGAGCAATCAGATATAACACAGCTTCGGAAACTTCGCACAGCAACTCTAGGAAATAATAATAGATTTTTATACAGATAACATCACACTTGTATTTATGGAAGCTATAGGTAAAGGTGATTTCCATGAATCCTTAAATTGCCATTCTTAAACTCGGACCCCAGCCAGTCACTTACTTTCTCAACATAAAGACGGCAAGCAAGGGAAAAATTCTCGAGGAACCAATCAATTTGTATTAAATTTGTTGTCTTACCATATTCTTTATCAGCATCCATACAGTAAATATCTCGACATAACTGTCTGTTCTCTATAGAGCATTCCAGTTCGAAAAATATATCCTTAAGTGTCTTCCCACTTATATTCTCTGAACTGTCGTAAAACTTCGATTTGCCAAACGTTTGGGCTTCTGTGAAAAATAAAAAAACAGTTTAATGGCTCATTTACACAGGGTCGACTGCTGACTTCGGCAGAGGCCATCGGCGTGCTGAAGGCAGCTCGTTTGAAGCGTTTCTTACACGGGGGTGACTGCCGAGTTCGGCAGCGAACTGAGTCGTCTAACAACTCCGTCACATTTCATTCTTACTCGAGATCGGATACTTGGATGCATATTTCCCTAAAGTCCCTTTGGCATAGATCGTAAAAACCGCGATTCCGAAATCGACAAATTAAATGTTTTTTTTTAATACAGCATCGGATGTAAAGTATATCTCTACCTACTATAACTTGTACACGTAAAATTTAAAAAAAAAAAATTCTCTGGCAATTTTTAATTTCATGCTACAAAATTTATCTAGAAGGTAGACACGCATACATCGACAATCTATTGAACACGTTTTAATGACACGATATCTTGTTGAAACACCCCGATTCAAACAGTAAAACGCCCATAACTTTTGAATGTTTGAACCGACTTTCATCAAACTTAGCTAAGAACACTCTCGATAAATTCATCTTTCATACAAAAAGTCTTTCAACCGAAATCAAAATCGGTTTCCGTTTAGGAGCTATGATGCCACAGACAGATACACACATACACAAACACACAGGTACACACGTCAAGCTTATAACACCCATCTTTTTCTGTCGGGGGTTAAAAATAAGTAGTTACCAAACTGGCATAGCAAACAATGTCAGGATAAGTTATCTGACTATATTTAGAATAATTCATGTAATCATAATTAAACAATTTTTATTTTTATTAATCACTTTTAGAAGTCACTTCCATACAACATTTCATCCAATTGATTACCTGCCATCCCAGGATTTAAATATTTTTCTTAAATATAATATTTTAAAGACTGTTTTCATAATTTCATAGCCAAACAACAGAATTCCAGAATCTTCTTACATCAAATACATAGAAAAATCTATCAACATCAACAAAGGTTGTGAATAAAACAATACGGCAAATACAGCTTAAAAAACAATTTCCTAAATTAATTATTTACCTGGGGGCCATGACACGTCAGTTTCACTTTTATTTCTCCTGTGTGTCTTCTTTTCATCTTTCTTTGGACTCGGTTTAGATGTCCCGTTGGAGACATCTTTGGCACTCATCAGATCTACATGTTTCAATCTTACTCTTGACTGTTTGAATAGTTTTAAATGTGTTGTCAACTCTTCCGGAACCCGGGTGGAGAGAAGGTGGATCCAATCCACGCATTTGACTCTGAAAATTAGGAGAGATTTTTGATCTAATTTTTCTATTTTGCGCTCACCAAATTTGCTAATAGTGCTAAGCACTGATCGCAGATACTACAATAAACAAAAAAAAAAAAAAAAAACTATTTTAAGCATGCACCTATTTGATTATAAGTGGACTTTGCCACCTTTGAGCTAACTGGTTACTTATTTTATTTCTGTGATGTTTCTGTTTTGATGAGCAACAAAATGAGAATATTTTACATTTTATTAGCCTTGTTATTAACAATTTTACTGTAATTTGTTATGGTGTACAATAAAGCACAAACCAAACCATGGCATATATTTATTTTTTCTAACTCAATATTTTTTAGGCAAAAGGAGTGTGCAAAATAAACCTGCAAAAAAGCAGTAGTGTAATAAGCAGTGGCAGTGGCCCAGTGGCAATGGCCCCGACTTACGTGTCGTAGGTCGTGGGTTCGAACCCAGGCAGGCGCATTACTTTGTGTATATAATTTCATCACCACTGCTCTAAAAACGGTAAAAGAAAACATCATGAGGAAATCTGCATATCCTAGAACCGAAAATTCGAAGACATGTGACATCCACCAACCCGCACTGGGCCCTGGTGGATTGTGGCCCATTCCCTCTTCACAGAGGGGCACATTGCTCGCAGAACGGATGGCCGTTGGGACCGAAAAGTTCTAGAGTGGCAACCGTGAAGCAGAAGACGTTGCATTGAAAGGCCACCCACCAGGTGGACTGATGACCTGGTGAAGGTAGCAGGGATCCACTGGATGCGGGACACACGGGACCAGTCAATGTGGCGATGCTTGGGCGAGGCCTATGCCCAGCAGTGCAAAAGCAATGATGATGATGATTTTTTATATTTACCTATTAGCTACATTAGCACCAGCAGCCAGCACCAATCGTTTTATAGAATGGTTTGTAAGTTCCTCATCACTTGTCAGAATCTCATACCACGGAGTCACATAATCATTGATGATGATTGTTATTATTTCATTCAGGAACGAATCCACTGTCTCACTACCTGTGATCCTGTTATCATATTTTGGCAAAGGAGCTTCTTTTTGAAATAGTTCCAATACCTGAAAACATAACAAAGTAGTTTAAATTAGTAAAGAATGGTTATTTTGTAATAGTGTATTGGTAATTCTGTTGTTATTTTTAAATGTATGTATGAGTAGCACTATTGGTTATAGAGGTCTTGAATTAATCATACCTAATTAAAATACAAAATAGTCAGTAACATTAAGTCACACAGTTTCTTTTACATTGCTCACAAAGAAAGATACATACCTTAGGTACTTGTATAGAGAAGTTTGACTGTTGTAATGGATCATCCAGACAGTCCAAATCAACAGAGAATACATTTTTGTTGTCATATGTGAAGTAGAGAATTGTTATTATTCTGAAAATAGAAATGCACTCATAAATGTTTTGATGAATAAGAAGATACTTTATTGGTTCCAAATTTTTTGTTGCCACTAAGAACCCGATCTATGATCTAAAATCGCTGAGTATTATGTGTACTACATACCGACAAACGATTAGATAGCCTATCAACTTTCCACAGTAACAACACTCTCCAGTGCGCGCATAAATAATATAATCATAACACACCAGGCCCTAACAATAATATTATTCTTTTAAAAACAATTTACGCCTTCTTATCAACTTACCCAGCCAGAAAGGAGACGATGAACGCAAGAAACGTTAAATAAAACCCAAAACCAAACAATCCAGTGACGATAATAGTAACAAGACCGAACCAACCGAATATTCTAATAGCCATGTTTGTATTCTATTATGAAACAACTACAATTTACAATATAATAACAAAATAAAAGTGAAAACAAACTTCAACGCCTCAACTCTTGACGATTTATTTTTGTAAATCTGACATTTCTGTTCTGTCAAAACGCCCTAGTGATGTCCGCTGCAAAGTGAGTCACGTATTAGTTACAAAAAATATTCGATCAATGTTGCAAATAAACTTAAACAATGCCGAAATCTTAGCTGACTTAAATTTGAGCGTCTGAAACTGAGTCCACAGACTACTTAGAGATATGACTGAATCATATACGAGAGAAATTCCATTAATTGACTACCTTTTTTCAAAGTATAACATTAACTCGTTCACCACGGTTAAAATAACATATTAACATATTAAATGAAAGTTATTTGACTTTTTCCATAACTCTCATTAACTTAATGTTGCTATTTAACACTTATTCTGCCAATTGACAAGACAGTAGTGACTGTAGTAAGTATAATATCATTAAAGGATGTGTTATTATGATAAAACGGAGTAAATGAATTAAAAATACAGTTTATGTCTAAGTGTAGGTATCTTTGCAGGTAAGTAAGAATACTGCGGTACAGGTAAGTAAGAATAGCGGTGAAGGAAAACTTCGTGAGGTGTCTTTGAATTTTTGGTTCTAAGACATGCCGGTTTGGCATGTCCTAGAACCAAAAATTCGAAGACATGTGACATCCACCAACCCGCACTGGGCCCGCGTGGTGGATTACGGCCCACTCCCTCTCAAAGAGAGGAGGCCTGTGTCCCAGCAGTGGGAACATTAATAGGTTGATGATGTGATGATGTGATGTGAAGAATACTTTTGAAGGTAGCAGTGCGTGGATGGAGCGAAATAAAAGGAACGGAGAAATATTGTTTGGTTTTATTTGTTTAAAAAGATGGAGACGTTTTTTGTAGAGCCCGATCACCAAGTACAGGACACACGGACTGTGTTGCCACACGGCATTATTAAAATATATAATGTTGCCTTTACATTGCATTATTCAATACACCCCCTCAACATTATATTTTAATTTATAAACAAACCCCTAATTTTAACTTTTACCATTTACTTAACACTTTTAAACATTTTACATTATTCTGATCTACAACCACTTAAACATTAAATCTGAGATGTGTCCCTTAAGATAACTTCTGTAGTGCACCCCCTTAATAACATAACCTATAACCAAATTAACAAATAGGCAAAGCCCTAAACTTAGGAACACTATACTATAAATTATAACACTTACATACATATGATACCTAAAATAACTCACTATCCTATGCATGTACTACTTTCACAAACTTATGTTCAAAACAAAATCTTATCTCTAAGTTTCACAAATAGTATTTTTCCAAGAGGTTTGGTAAACAAATCAGCTATGTTGTTATTGCTATTCACGAATTTTATTTTTACTAAACCTGCTGATATGTTTTCCATTATATATTGATATTTTATATCTATATGTTTTAGTCTTTTGTTGCTGTCATTATTCTTTGCTATATTTATTGCACTTTGATTGTCTTCTAGTATCTCATAATCAATATTATTGTATCCAAAATCTATCAGCAACTTTTTCAAAAAGGAACCTTCCATTATTGTCATACTAAGAGCCACATATTCAGCTTCACAAGATGACAATGACACACAAGACTGTTTCTTACTGCACCAAGAAACTGGACAATTAAAAATATAAAATATCTGACCAGATGTTGACTTACGGTCTGCAACATCACCGGCCCAGTCTGCATCACTGTAACCTTGCAATTTACACACATTTTGGCTTTCACTGTTATATTTATATGTGAGAGACAAATCAATAGAACCTTGTATATATCTTAGAATTCTTTTAAGACATTTAAATAAAGTTACACTAGCACAATGCACATATCTGCTAAGAAAACCTACTGCAACAGATAAATCTGGTCTAGTACAAGTAGCATACAAAAGACTGCCTACTAAACTTCTACAAGCTTTTTCAATTTCTACACTTTCACTTTTATCTCTCTGTAACAATTCAAAATTAAAGTTCTGTTCTATTGGAGTACATACAGTTTTACAATTTGACATTTGATATGAATCCAGCAATTTTAGCAAATATCTTTTCTGATTAATTACAGTTATACAATTTTTAAGATCCTGTTTAATATTTATTCCCAAATAGTTACTGGCTAGACCCAAATCCTTCATTTTAAAGTTTTCACAAATTGCATTTTTGAAATCATATATTTGTTTTTTATTATTTCCAAAATACAACAAATCATCTACAAATAATAGCACATAAATGTAGTCACTATCAATATGTTTGAAGTATAAACATGGGTCATTCTTTGATCTTACAAAATTTTCCTTTATCATGAAATTATTGAACTTAGCATTCCAATATTTAGGAGATTTTTCAAGACCATAGATTGACTTCTTTAATTTACAAATCTTATTATCTGGTAATCTCATAAAAACCGTTTCATTGATGTCTCCATAGAGAAATGCCCCAGTAACATCCATCTGGTACACTGGTTGTCTCTTCTGGGTAGCCACAGCCATCATGGCTTTGAAGGTTGTTAGCTTGGCAACAGGTGAGTATGTCTGGTCATCACAGTTCTTTTGCTCGAATCCTCGGGCTACTAAGCGAGCCTTATAGATATTGTTTTTTTCTGTTTCTTTGATTTTAAATACCCATTTGCTGCTTACTATGTTTTCTCCATCTGGAACTTCTGCGACCTCCTCCCATGTTTTATTTTCCTCTAATGTTTTCAGCTCTTTATTAATTGCTTCTTCCCATTTACCTTTATCAGGTCTTTTCATAGCTTCTTGGTAGGAAAAAGGTTCATCACAGCAGTAACTCAAGAAGGTATTTTCTTCTGACTCTTCTCCTTGTACATAGTCATTGAACCTTTTTGGCTTTTTCCTGGCTCTTCTTGGTCTTTCTGTTACTTCTTCTGTCTGTTCTGAAATTGCCTTGGTATTTTCATTTTCTTCTTCTAGCTGTTCTTCTAATATAGATTGCTCATGAAAAGAATGAATAGAGTCCTGTTCATTTTCACTTTCTATTATGTCAGAGTTCACAGTATCCTCATATTGACTGTGCTCTTCTTCTGACAGTTGTTCTGTGTCTTCTTGAATGTGTGAATCTACATGATATTCCTGTTCTTTTTTCTTGTCTCTTTCTTTGTTTTCTTGAGACTGTTTTATAAATACTATGTCTCGCTTGATCTCCACTTCATTTCTGTCTGGTAAGTATATTCTGTAACCTTTTGTATTTTCTCCATATCCAATGAAATATCCTAATTCAGCTTTGCTATCAAACTTTAACCGTTTTTGTTCCGGAATATGAACAGATACTTGACTACCGAAGACTTGAAGATTGTTAATGTCAAACTGTTTATCCCACCAAAGTTCATATGGTGTTTTATTTTTCAAACGGCTTGGACCAGTTCTATTAATGACATAGACAGCTGTGTTGATAGCTTCTGCCCACAGGTTCTTATTAAGGCCACTCTCTAGGAGAATTGTTCGTGCTGACTCAACCACTGTCCTCATTTCACGCTCTACACACCCGTTTTGTTGTGGTGTGTAGGCCACACTTCTTTGGTGTTGTATCCCATATGATTTTAGCAATTGTTCCATTTCTTTACTACAAAATTCCTTTGCATTATCACTTCTTAAGTATTTCACTATGTGACCGGGGTTTACTTGCAATTCTTTTAAATACTGTTTTAAATATTCTATAGACTGACCTTTATTTTTCAGAAAGTATACTTTTCTATATTTGGAGTAATCATCCTTGATGAGAAGAAAAAACTTTGCCCCTCCTAGTGAGGTTTCTTCAACTGGACCTCCAATATCAATATGGATAATCTCTCCTGGTTTTGATGCATTATGAGTGCTCGATGGGAAGGGAAATTTGTGTTGTTTACCTTTCAAACACGACACACAGGTTTCTTCTTCACTTTTTTCATATTTGATATCATGCTTCATCAAGATGTTTTTGACTTGATTTATGTCTTGGTGACCAAGTTTAGCATGCCATTCTTTTAGATCTGACATTACTCTTCCAACCATGGCAGCAGCATCTGGCTCTCTGAATAACATTACATACATTTTACCTTGTCTCTTTGCTACAGCATGCACACTGTTATTTTTGATAAACTGACATTCAACAGCATTTGAAGCAAGTCTGTAGCCTTTATCTAGGGCAGCACTCATGGAAAATAAGTTGGTCTTTAGGTTCGGCACATGTAACACATTTTTTATTGATGTTTTAATCCACCGTTCATTGTCATATGCTTTAAGGTTAATATCACCATACCCTAATGCTTTTATCAGTGTCCCATCTCCAATAACCACATCTTTCGGTACTAAGAACTTTTTATAGTTTGTGAAACTGTCCATTGTGAAGCACATGTGCTCAGAAGCACCACTATCTAAAAACCAATGATGTCTGGTTTGTTTATCATTGTTTACACTTTTTGAGGTTAGTCCATACACTGACATAACAAACGCGTTTTGTTTATGTTCTTTTTCTGGTCGATTTTTACTGTCTTTATTGAACCAACACTGTTTTTTATGATGTCCCCGTTTTTTACACTGATCACAGAATGGAGTATTTTCTTTTTCACCCTTTTTACTCATGTCCTTTTTCACTTTGCAGTCCCGTTTATAATGTCCTACTTTACCGCAGTTAAAACATTTCCTCGAGTCTTTTCTTGTATCAGTTTTGAACGCCGTAGAATTAGATTGTTCGCCTTCCTCGTACATTTTATTTCTCTGCTCTTCTATTAAGAGCCGGGCTGTCAGCTCAGATAGGGTTCGTTTTTCAACAGGCACAGAGTCCCATGCAGAAACAAAATGACGAAATTTTTCTCCCAGCGAACTGATGATTTTTGTTATAATCATATTTTCTGCAATCTCACCTTTCGTTTGACGTATCTGTGACACGATAGCTTCTATTTTAGCAATAAATGTTGATATGGATTCAGAACTCGAATATTTCTCTTCGAAGAAACGTTGTTGTAAAATGTGCAATGACACATCAGATTTCTGTTCGTAAATCGTATTTAGTTTGTCCCAAATTTCTTTTGCCGTCTCGCAGTTTTGGACGTGAAGCATTGCTGTATTACCCAGCCTTGCAACAATTACTCCTTGGGCTTTCGCATCCAACCTGTTCCACGTGGTGATTTTTGCTTCATCACTTTCCGGGCACTTGTACGTCCCATCCACAAGGTTAAAGACATTTACCGCCTTTAATAAAACCTTGACTTGAAACTTCCAGGTGTGCCAATTATTGGCACCCTCCAGCAACATGCGATTGCTTGAAGCCCCGAACATGTCGACTTCGCCCTCCATCTTTGGCGCCTGCTTGACCGCAGTACCACTGTTTTACCACAGCGACAACCGCAATGATTTCTCGTTATTTCGCTCCGGGCAGCTGGGCCCATAACCTTTTGAAGGTAGCAGTGCGTGGATGGAGCGAAATAAAAGGAACGGAGAAATATTGTTTGGTTTTATTTGTTTAAAAAGATGGAGACGTTTTTTGTAGAGCCCGATCACCAAGTACAGGACACACGGACTGTGTTGCCACACGGCATTATTAAAATATATAATGTTGCCTTTACATTGCATTATTCAATAAATACTGTAGTATAGTAGTTTCAATTAATTATAGCCCAATTAACAATTTATCCTAAGTGACCGCCAATACGGCTTCCACCGAAATCGGTCTACTGGGGATCTTCTAGCATATGCCATTCACATCTGGAGTGAAGCCATCGAGAGGCACGGGGAAGCGCTTGCCATCTCCCTAGACATCTCGAAGGGTTTTGATAGGGTCTGGCACGAAGAAACGACGAAAGCCTTATTGGTAAGCTTCCTTCATTCGGTTTGCCCGTTGGTCTGTGTGATTGGATTGCTGACTTCCTAAGAGATCGGTCCATTCGAGTGATTATCGATGGCTGCTCGTCGGAACACTTGGATATTAATGCCGTGGTCCCTCAGGGGTCGGTAATCTCAGCAACTTTATTCTTGCTGCACATTAACGATCTGCTAAAACCTTTGGGTATGCAGACGACAGCGCTGTTGCTGAGAGACCCTTATCCAACGCTCGTGCTACCGGGCCTCAAATCCAGTCAGTTGTTGTTTGACTTCTATCGAGAACGGTCGTATACCTATCATTCGCGCGAGTGAGCTACGTAAGTGTAATTCGCTGGCGCATCAAAATAACGCCGTCGCCGCGTTGCGAAATCGGCTGGTCAAGGTCGCCGCGATGACCCAGTTATTTATTTATTATAGTGTAAACAGTGCAATCAGTTAATTGTGAAGGTGTAGTGCCTATTTACCCTACAATGTCGCCAACAAAAATAAAAATTAAAACTGATCTGGAAAAGCTGTTGTATGATAGTTACATCCAAGAAAAATCAGAAAGAGAAAAACTGGCACTTCTCGTTAATGATTTGCAGGTCCAAATACAAAGCCTTCAGTATCAACTACAAAGCCGCCAAAATGAAAATCCCAGCTCAAGCAAGGAACAAGGAAATAATGGCCCCAAGGAGTTGGAAGCTAAGAGCAACATACGATTTGCTCAGTCTGAAAAAGGAAACGTCGAATATTGCACAGACGAGGAAGAACTCGCTAAAGAGACTGAGTGGATAAGGGCCAAAAGTAGGAAAAAAAGGAAGCTAAACATTTCCCTTTCTCCCCCACAACAACCCGGAACGAACGCCCAACAAAAATCATTGGAGAAAGAACAGACATTAGTCAAAAAAGTGCGTGCACCACCGCCAATCATTATAGACGGAGTCAAGAGCTACCAAATGTTTTACGACTCACTGACTGAAACCCAACCAACTGAATCATTCACCGCCAAAATGATGAACGGAGACTGTGTGAAGATCAACGCTAAAACTGATGACTCTTATAGAGCGATTGCTAGGTTTTTGACAGAGAAAGACTATCATTGGCACATATATGAAAACAAACAGGCTAGGCCAATAAGAGTTGTAGTGAAAAAACTACATTCTTCTTGCCAGCCAGATCGAATCAAAGATGATTTAATATCGCAAGGTCTTAAAATAGAAAAAGTTGACCACAAGTTGAGCTGGAAGAGTAAAGAACCGCTCAATATGTTCGTTCTTTCTTTTCATAATGACGAAGATGTCAATAAAATCTATGCAACAAAGCACATTTTAGGGTGTAAAATTGAAATACACCCTCTCAAAAATCCGAAACTTATTCCACAGTGTAAGAGATGCCAGGCATATGGGCATACTCATAAATACTGTAAAAAAGAACCAAGGTGTGTAAAATGCACTGGCAAGCACCTTACAGCCGAATGTATTAAATCTCCGCAAGAGAAACCGAAATGCGTCCATTGTGGCTTACCCCACCCAGCCAACTATAGAGGGTGTGAAGTAGCCAAAGAGATGCAAATGATGAAAAACAAAAACATAAAAAAGAAACTTGTTGTGCCAACAGCCCAACAGTTTTCTACAATAGGGAATCCTGACCAACACACACGGAAAGAAGGTGTCCAGTCAACTGTTAAACCTGTCCAAGCCACCAAAAGTATTTCCTATGCTCAGGCTGCAAAACAAGGCACACATCCCTCAAATCTAGAAGATAAGATAAATCAGATTTTGAAATGTATTACTACATTTGACAAACGACTAGAGAAGTTAGAATCCAGCACCAAAACAGCTGCTCTTAATAATCATAAATGACTAATACACTAAAAATAATGGCGTGGAACTCCAATGGACTCCTTAAACATCAGAATGAGTTACAGGCAGTCCTAGACACAGAAAATATAGACGTGTGTTTAATCTCTGAAACGCACTTCACTAAACAATCTTTTGTTAAATTTAATGGATACCAGATATATAATTCGCTTCACCCTGACAACTCTGCCAGAGGAGGGAGCGCGGTTATAATTAAAGAAAACCTTAACCATTACGAGCACAGTAAATTTGAAGAACCTGACATTCAAGCTGTGGCAGTATCAGTCAAAACTAAATTTTGTCACGTTTCCATAGCAGCTGTTTACTGTCCTCCAAGACATATGATAAGAAAAGAGCGATATTTGCAATTCTTTGAAGTTTTGGGTCAAAGATTCATCCTAGGCGGTGATTTTAATGCCAAGCATACGCATTGGGGGTCACGACTGACTACAACAAAGGGAAGACAGCTCTTAAACGCAGTCAGAGACACACATTGTGAAGTTATGAGCACTGGCAAACCAACATACTGGCCAACTGATCATCAGAAAATACCGGATCTCATAGACTTTTTCATATGTAAAAACATATCCACCAACTATGTTAGTTTGGAGGAAGAGTTTCTGATGAATTCGGATCACTCCCCGATTATACTAAGACTTAGTCAAAAAATTCAATTAAAAGAATACCATCTAACACTGGTTAACAAGTCTACAGACTGGGACAGCTTTGCGCTTGACCTAGATAAAATAATCGACCTAAAAACTCCATTACAAAATCAGGATCAGCTTGACTCAGAAGTAAGCAAATATGTTGTTAACATTCAACAATGTGCTTGGAACAACACTCCACAATTAAAACGGAAATATAAGGGGCATATCTATCCCAAGGATATTGTGAACTTACTATCAGAGAAAAGAAAACAAAGAAAGCGCTGGCAGCAAACAAGGTGCCCGCGGGATAAAACACTATTAAATAACCTAACCAAACAATTAAAGAGGAAAATTATACAATTTGAGGATGAAACTCTGAACTCCAATCTTGTGCATCTAACCAACGACCAATCAACGGATTACTCTCTTTGGAAAGCTACAAGAAAACTAAAAAGGCCGATTCTGCAAATACCTCCCATCAGAAACAGCGATGGAAAATGGGCCATAAGCAATGAACAAAAAGCGGTAAGATTTGCCCAATACTTAGAAGATACTTTTCAACCCAATAAAAGTTCCACAGAAATATCTGAGAGTGAAAATGTATCACAAAACCAAAGAATTCGGCTTGTAACTCCTAAAGAAGTTGTGAGAGAAATTAAAAACAACATAAGCTCGAAGAAATCCCCGGGTTATGACCTTATAACAGGAGAAATTCTAAAACACCTTCCGCGCAAAGCCATAGTTAAGCTGACCAGACTTATTAACGCTGCATTTATGCTAAAACATGTACCTGAGCCATGGAAAGTTGCTGAAGTCATTATGATTGCGAAGCCTGGGAAACCACCCCATGAAGCATCATCTTATAGACCCATTTCCCTGCTGCCAGTATTATCGAAACTATTTGAAAAGCTCTTATTAAAACGGCTAAAACCAATTATAGAAGAAAAAGAACTTATTCCGAACCATCAATTTGGCTTCAGGGAAAAACATTCTACCATAGATCAGGTACACAGAATAACAAACATCATTGAAAAAACGCTCGAAAACAAGCAAGTCTGCGCCACCGTATTTCTAGATGTCGCACAAGCTTTCGACAAAGTTTGGCATGAGGGTTTGATATACAAACTCAGACGCATGCTCCCAGAATTTTCAGATATTCTAGAGTCATATATAAGCAACAGAATGTTCAGGATAAGGCAAGAGGACGCATATTCTGAGCTAAAAACTATTAAGGCCGGAGTACCACAAGGAAGTGTGTTAGGCCCAATCCTTTACTTGGTATACACATGTGATATCCCAGAGCTGGAAAACAACACCATAGCGACCTTTGCTGATGATACTGCTATAATGGCTGTTGGTTCAAACCACAAAGAAGCAGTAGAAAAAGTTCAACTAGCTGTGAACAAAGTTTACGACTGGACACAAAAGTGGAAGATCAAACTGAATGAATCAAAATCGATTCACATTGACTTCACTAATAAACACTGCGATTACCACCCAATCTATATAAACGGCATGCAAGTGCCTTATGCGAATACAGCCAAATACCTCGGCATAACTCTTGACGCTAAATTGCGTTGGAAATCTCACGTCAAAAAGAAAAGACAGGAACTCGATATACGGTACAAAAATATGTATTGGTTACTCGGCAGAAAATCCTGTCTATCAATACACAATAAAATTATAATATACAAGCATATTCTTATGCCAATTTGGACGTATGGTATCCAACTATGGGGCTGTACTAAACAAAGCAATGTTAAAATTATACAACAATTCCAAAATAAAGTACTCAGAGATGCTGTTAATGCACCATGGTACATCAGAAATGACGACCTTCACCGCGACCTTAAAATGAAACTCGTCACCACCGTTATTCAAAACTTTGCTGAAGCCCACGAACACAGACTTCATCGACATGTGAATGTGGAAGCAATCCAGCTGCTAGATAACACGGACATAGTGCGTAGGCTAAAGAGAACTAAACCATTTGAGTTAGTGTAGTAAAAGTGTATTATAAGTGAAAAAATAATAGCAAACAATATTGTGCTATATATGTAACACGTGAACTAAGTGTTTTTAACGTATCAGACTCTAAGAAAGTGCTACCGAACTGTATAAAAGTGCAAATTGACACTATTCTTAGTCATAACATTATACAATATAATAATAAGTTAGAGTTAAATTGCTTATTAGTCTATTAAGGCTAGATTGTAATTTATTATTAAGAACATTAGTTTTTATTAATAGAGGAAAAAAAAAAAAAAAAAAAATCCAGTCTCTCCGGGAGGCCATGTTGGAGCACTTGAACCTGTCTTTGCAGGCAGTCTCCGAATGGGGCGATGCCAATCTGGTCAAGTTTAATGCTGCTAAAACCCCTAAAAAGAGCCAATTTCACCCGGCTCCAACTTTCCGGGATGTAACCTTGCCAATAACTGACCATCTTGAGCTTCTTGGCGTTACGTTGACATCGACTCTCAATTTTGGCCCATACTTTGAGGCACAGGCGTGGAAGTAGGAAGTGGAAGAAGGCGTTCCAGGAGTGGAATTCCCTGCCGGCGTCTGTTTCCTGATAGCTACAATCTAGGGGTATTTAAGTCAAGAGTGAATAGGTTACTACAAGGCAAGCGTGCTCCATCGTAGACCACATCATCGCTTACCATCAGGTGAGTTAGTGGTCAAGCGCGAGCCAAAATACTAGTACCCAAGTCAAAAAAAGTTATAGCTTGGTTGTTGACATGAAGTTATAGGTAAATATGGAGGCCACACTTAGAACAAAATCTTGAGTCAAATACCTACGTTTCTCTATCTCGCTTTCTGTGGGCCGACCTCTCTTTCTAGTGTGGACCATAGTATTGCTATCTTCATATTTAAATCTCCTAGAAAAATAGTAGAAATAGTCACCACACTAGCCCAACCATAAGTTAATTAAGAAAGTAACACTGTCAAATAATGTACCTATAAATAAATACTTGAACTATGATTAGTTCAATTGAAAATCCCTAAATTGTAGGTCACGTATGCATATCTGGGTTGGCAAATCAACGAATTATAAACCCATTTCTTAAGGATTCGGTAATGTGGCAACATTAGCAGTATGTGTCAAAATAAATCGACCAATATGGTGGTTGTTTACTTTGCGGTTCACGGCTTCGTTTGAGATTTTTCGCGAAAATCATTGTTAAAATTCAAAAAATGGTGCAAAATTATGTTGTGAGTGGTTGCGATAGTACGTGGTGTCCAAATGGTGATATAAGATTTCACACGTAAGTGTTTAAATCGTGATTTATGACATTGAATCATTGTAAACATATTTCTTTGTATTTTCACTTAATTTCCTCTTAAATCGATTAACCAGTGTTTTCAAAATAATTGTAAATGATAACTATATCAAGATCAAATACATCTACATTGAATTTCATTGATTTTGTGCGATTTAATTTGTTTTGTTTACATGAAGTCGAATTGCAGTAGTGTGACCATATTGAGGATATATCCGGGACAACATTTTTCAACGAGCTAAATTGATGAGCCAACTTAGAGAAAATAACATAGAAAACAAATTAATTAATGTCGTATCATAATATTTTACTTCTCTGTTGCAGGAAATGTTTAACCATCCCATCACGGACTTCATTGATTGTAATGATTTGCATGAAACTAAGATCGTTAAGCAAATAGCTAATACTTTTTTTTTTATGCGTATTTGTGCTCACTTAAAGAGTAATAAAGAAAATGTTTTGAGTGATTTACGTGGTAAGAGACAGAAACTACACAGAGCAATAATATTTAGTCATGTATAATAAGTAGAACAATTATAACATATGATTTTAATTCGGAAAGTGTTTTTGTTTCCATTTTTTTTTTTAATTTATTACCGTTCCTAACATAGTCCCGTATAATATATATACGTAATTTTAAAAAGAGCGCAACATCTTAACACCCTCCTTAACACTGACTAACCCAGAAATCTGAAAGAAAACAGCTGTTTATTATGTTTCATTATTCAACAAAATTAATGAAATATCTGATTTCTTTTTCGCAATTTCTGGGTTGGTCTCTATGTACCAGTTGTTGTAAAATGATATCTCTTTCTCGCGCCCGCACATATCTTAGTCATTTATTGCCACGGGAACTAAACCTTTGTCCTGGTCATGATCTATTTCCGCGAAAAATTCTGTCCATATCGACCCAGCACTTTCTGCGTGATTAGATAAATGATAAACAGCCAAATTTACAAATTCTGATACATCCAAACTTTCACACTTAAACAATCAGCTTTTTTCGTAATTTATTATACGCATGCTTAATTATCATGATCTATATAATCTTTAGGGGCTCGGTCTTAGTATTAATGAGATTTAGTTATATAAATATTATTGTAAACCACTAAATGGACTGCAACAATTGTAGTGATGTCCTGGGAAAAATAAAATGAAGGTTACCCTACTTAGACAAAGAGGGTCTGCCCACAGAGAGCGAGATAGAGATACATAGGTTTTGCTTCAAGTAGGTATTCGAAGTGTGGTCTCCATATTTATCTATACCTTCATGGTTGTTGACGACGACCTTTTGATAAACGTCAAAGTCGTTAGATAAATAAATATACACTTTCCAAAGAGCATATTTTACATTTCATGCTGAATTATGCGATATTGCCCTTTTACTTCCACGAAATTGCCTATTACATATTAATAAAAGTTACCCAAACATAATCTAAAAAAGTTCATGATTGAATATCTAACCTTTCTATCTATCTTGGCGTTCTTAAACAAAAAATCTTGCACAAACTAATTCACAACATGGCCCTGAAATGCCCTGAATTAAATTGTTGATATTTTTCATTTAGAGTCGTACAAATTTAATCTCATCTAAAACAATGTATGGGCATTGCATGGGCTTCTGCCATTGTCCATAAACGTAATATACGCCTGTTTTTGGGTTTGCTCAACTAAAGTTGAGAGACCAATCGATTTCAATTCATTTTCAGTCTTGTCTTTAAAACTTCAAATGGATACTTGAGGCACTCCAGCAAATGGTTCTGGGTACCCACCACTCTGGTAATAAGGTCAGATGAGTCTATAAAATCCCATTTTACCAAGTCGTCTTTGAACGCTACTGACTCTGCTATAAACGTAGCTGCTGGGCCCAAATTATTCAGGAAGTTGCAGTAGTTATTGTTAAGTATTTTATGCTATGTAATTTTTTAAGAAGTTGCAACTCAAAGTGTGAACGTGTTTAAGAACAATGAATGTTATTATTTGTAATACGGAGAGTATTACAAATAATAACATCAGTTCTACAATATACCAATATTTATTTATTTATTTATTTATTTAAGGCACATCAACAACACAAACACAAACATGGACTTATTACATTTCATGAGGTCTTATTATTTTGTGTTCTTCTGGTTGTTATTTATGTCAATAACAGACGTGCACAGCATTCACAAAAATAATATCACATAATAAAAAAAAAATTAAATAAAAATTCTAATAAACAAAGAGGATGAATGAATTATAGGCAAAATTACAATACATGTCAAAATTTATGAGATTTAAAATAAAATAATAATAATTTAGATTAATTAAATGAAAACAGTGGGAAAAAAAAATGTATTAACTTAAAATAAAATAAATCACAGATAGCAAATATGTTTTGCTTTCTTTTCCAACAACTTCCGTTTGAGCCGAGTAGGGCGGTCGTGAAAAATGTCTAGGTCTAAAAGCTCACACCAAGCATTATATGTTGCAGGCAGTCTTGCTATTGGCGATCATCATTAGCAGATCTTTGCAGCATGACAGATAATATCTCAAATATTCGTTATGATTCCATACTAACTTACGTTAAAAAATGTAACCGGGTACATTAAAAAGCACATCTCTAGCTTTGACGTTTCAGTGACGTAGAATCAGTTTTCAGTTTACGAAGACTTCTTTGATTTTTAATTCTTGCAGTTCATTTTATTAAATTATATTCTTTTTTAAATTTGGCATGTTCAGTTTAAAATTACGACATGTGCTTTTCTGAATATTTTGGTCCCGCTATTTACTTTCTTTGTAGAATATTTTGAAATATTATGAGTGTATAATTTTACTATTTAATATGAAATAGTAGAAATATTGTAATAAATACAAATGTTTCAGTTCTGTTTTTTTTTCGCGAAATTAATCACATTTGTGGGTAGTAATTATTTGTATACTTAGAATAGCTGTAGCATGGTGTACGTAGTCGCAGCGGAAAAACGTCGTAGGTATTTATTAATTTCAGATAAACAGAAAATTAGTGTATGACGTCGTGTAATTGTGTATAGTAAGTACAAATTTGTGTATCCAACCATTGGGGAGCTATTCAACAAAAACTGTTTCCACTGGAACTACGTCATCCTAGCGGCACCTTTTTTTTCCTATGCACGTAGATAAAAAAAATACATTCAATAATTAGTTTGAAACGAAAGGTAAATGTATATACATTTACCTCTCGTTTCAAACTAATTAAATATGTAATAATTAAGTATATAATGCTATAAACTAATTAAGTATATAATGCTTAAATGAAATTTGTGTGACATAAAACTTCGAAGATAATCAAGTTTCCGCTGCGCTGACGTTTGGCTATTTGATGAAAATCATAATCAACGGCTTAGTGCAGAGTTGATTTTTTTTACGCAATTAGCTTTAAATTTGTGTGTAATGATTGTGAAAACAGAATTTGAAAAAATCATACCGTTCAGAAGATATACACGTAAAAGTAAAATAAGGTTTTTAGGTCCAAGTACTTAAAATAGGAACACTAGAGCCTCACTTATAACGTTTAATTGTATCTTGTAAGGGTCTACGATATCCTGCCAAGTATCATGTATGTGTTCTTAGTAATTAATGAGCAGTCGCTTAATTTACTACGATTGGACCAATATATTGTATGACAACCGATTTTGGGACTTTTTAATAGAAATGCAACGTAAAACATATGGCGATAGTTAGTTTATTAATGCAACTATTCACATATAAAATTACAGCTCATTACACTATATAATTAAAGAGATATAATAAAAATACTAGAACAACCGCAATTCATGGATAAACCGACCAAGTTTGAATGACTACAAAAAAGCGGCCGTGCAGTATATAGAGCTAACGTTCTAAAATTTACAGTGTCGTACCATTATTGGATTGGTACAGGTGAGCACACAATTCTTGAACAAGTAACAAATAATGTTCGTGATCAAAATAGTATCTCACTTGTTTGTTTCTCAAACTTGCGAAATTATTACAATAAGAATTACTTCTGTATTAGCAAATGCATTTATTTGTCAGAATATTACAAAAAGTTGTTACAGTAGGTAATTATTATGTTCTTAATATTCTGCTGCTTCCATCGTATAAATATTTTGTTGTTAGTAAATTTTGATTAAATGAAATTCTAATAATAAATAGAAAAAAATATTAACACACCAGTAGTTATTAGATAGATAAGGGACTAAAGAAGGTTGTTCTATCTCACGACGGTGGGTTGGTCATAATCGTGTGTGTAGTGCACATGCACATTGTTTCTGTGTGCGTAAGCTCTGGAGCGCTCAGCAGAGAGTTTGTATTATACTAGAGGTAACGTATTTAAGTTATAAAAGTTATCTCTTTGACGTTCAGGATGGTAGCGTTTGCCTATTCTTTTTTGTCTCTTTTTTTTGATAGATTTTTTCTATAAGCAAGAACGAAAGAATTAACAGTTTCTTTTTCGTCGTAAATACGTTTCCTCTGTATCGCTTACGCACACAGAAACAATGTGCATCTGCACACATGACTAAGACGATCCCGCAGTCACACAGTGCGTCGGTCGTGACTCGTGAGATAGAACAATTGTATCAGTTTCCCGAAAAGTTGGGTACCATAAAAATCCAAAGATTTACTTATTCATATGGGCTTTACAGTGGGCCATATATTTGTTATTTATATTTAATAAAAAACTGATTCTTTATGTTAATGTTATTATTACCTACTTTGTTAATAATATTGTTTTTTTTTTCATTTTAATTAGTCACTAACCAATAAATACTTTTATGAGTATAATGTTAATACTTACAGTTGTTTTATTTTCTGCTAAACTATTGTGTACGCACCTGTACGAAACTATTACACACAATAACGATACTATACTGGAAATTTTAGAATGTTAGCTCTATATACTACACGGCCGCTTTTTTGTAGCCATTCAAACTTGGTCGGTTTATCCATGATTTGCGGTTGTTCTGGTATCTTTATTATATCTCTTTAATTATTTAGTGTAATGAGCTGAAATTTTATATGTGAATAGTTGCATTAATAAACTAACTACTGCGCTCATGGTGGTCCTGCTGAATGGAGCGTGACTACCGCAGGACCACCTTCAAAGTCGATTTTCTCGAAAACTACTAGTTAAGGTACCAATTTTGTTGTTCGAGTACTAATTGGTACCAATTGAGTAGTAATTATTTACCAAACATTGAAGCGATTGGCGTTGGGGTCCGGCGGTAGTAACGAACATTCGAGAAACCTACAGGGCGAGCACGGCCTACTGTGACAGGCTTGAGTCACAAATTTTCATCACAGTTTGGGAGTAAAAACCAGTGTTAAAATGCGTGAAGCAAGCCTATCACAGAGGCCGTGCTCGCCCGGATGGTGGGGTCCCGTCAACTTGACGTTCATACTATTGGTGCTGATCATCTTTGATACTTGCATAGATCGTAGACCTGAGGCCCAACCGAGAAAACGGGCTGTTTTATTTCTTAGTTGTAAACATAAGCACTCCGTTTACAGGTAAAAATAAAAGAAAACAAATTCTGCATAACAGCATTTTGATTTATTGAAATACAACACAATCACATGAACTGTTTATACAGTAGTTATAGATAAAATAGTCTTGAGACTACCTAATAATACTAGTACAATAATTTTATTGTCAAACATGTCAAATAAACAATTTGAACATGATGGTTCTTTACACATGAGGTCATTTTCCTCAAAATAATAAACTGTGGAATATTTTGTTCAATTAAATGCATCTCAAGTAAGACCTTAGGCAGACAGTGACCACGTGAACGGTGCAATCTCAATTTAAAAATGAATGTATGAAATAGATTTTCACAAGAATATAATAGTAGTGAATATTCAGAAAGTGCGTTTAACAATTTTATTACCTATCAAAGTTATAAATATGTGCATAAAAATACAATTTCAACATTCATTGCCAATTCCTTTCCCAATTTACAATTATTATACAGACATAAAAACATCTTTTCGTAATTTTAATGCTGCCCAATGTAGATTTTAATTACTCACTCGAATTAGGTGACCATATTTAAGAAAAATATGAGATTAAATACACTAAAAGTCATAGGGTAGTTGACCACTCAAAAACAAGATTTGAGGATTTTGTTTGGACATGCGTGATTTTGCTTTTCTGTTTCCATTCTGTTTAATTTTCTAAATAGTCAAATACCCTATCACAATATTTACTTATTAGGTTTACTAATTTAAACAACATTTAATACACAACCTTTTTATTATTAATGTGTGTATGATATTAACACGGTTAAAGTAGAAGCAATGAAGCATTGTATATATACAAGTCAATATAAAACATTGCAAGCTGTGAAATTGGAATAACTTGTGCAAACAAAAAAGGTTGTAATTTTTCTAATCATAGACAAACTGACGTTATCCTACTTTTTTATCGAGTGAGTGAAAATGTATCACCTGGTTTTTCACACAGTATTAGTCAGGCCATTGATAAGGTTTTTTTGATAGCATATTGTATCAGATATTTTTAAGGATAATATTTTGTAGGTGTGATCGTTTTACGTGTCATCATTTTGAACATACAGGTTGAGGTTTTGAATAGGGACAATGATATTCTAGTAAACAGATACGATATAACCGAAAAAAGTGTTCCGCGCAGCAGCGGCAGCACACATACACACATTTCATTCATCTGACATTTCACTACAAGTCGAAAGGGATGGCTTGATAAAACCAACAAGAAAAAAGGAGACAGCTAGTGTTTGTCACTTGCGTGTGAATGTAAACAAACATTATTCTGACCACCAATGTTTTTTTTTTTCTAACCTTCAAATATCAGAATATTAGGAAAAAAAAAATTGTAAAATGATGTGTATTGCGTACTTACATAAGGTATGAGAATTGGTACACTTTCTATATACACACGATGGCATTTTTTTAATTTTGTTTTTGTTTCAACAAAGCGTATCGCTTTTCGCCATGCGTGATATAGACTAAAGACTATACGTCCCAATTAGGACGTATTCGAGTCTTCACAATGCGCGCCCTCATAACATATCTGTTTACTAGAATATGATTGAATAGGGATCACAATGTTCAGAACTTAAAGATGAAGAAAGAAATTCCAACATATAAAATTATATTTTAAATAGTTTTTTCTTATCATAAACCTGTTTCAAAACTCATGACATAAAGGGCAGCAAAAATGTTTGCCAACCGGAATAAAAATTCGTTTTTCTTAGTGGCCTTTTTGGGAAGCAAGACTGGCCTTTATCTACCTCTTAATCGAAGATGTAAATATTATCACATTTTTATAAGATATTGGAATTCCATTAAGTCAAATTACTTAAGATACAAATTGTGAAACATCAGTTTATAATATTTTTGGTGCATTTATCCTATAGCTAGAGTGCCGCTACCTGACAATCACAAAAAAAAAAAAAACTATCTAAGCAGTATATATCTATAAAAGAAATGCTATGTTTACAAACCTTTTTTTGAAAAGATTAAGTCATTGATCTAAACTAACTCTTCTTTGTTTTATAACGCTAATATAATGTATGTAATTTCGCGATTTTTCGTTAATAACTCAAAATATGATTTTGTCAGATAGCAGCACTCTAGCTATAGGATTGCAGCACTTTATTTAATTGACTATGAAATGGCTCAGAAATATTTTATGGAAACATTGAAGGCAAAAGCATCCATACTATTATAGGGAAATTCATTTATATCCTTTCGAACAATTCACAATTTTGATTAAGTATACTGATGCAATTATGAATACGACATTTTTTTTTACAAAATATAGAAATGAAGATTGTAAATTACAATGAGACTTTGGCAACTATAATTATTTTATTATTAATCTTTTATTTTCTTTTGTAATAGTAACTGACACTTTTCCCACAATGTATTATCTGTGTACATTACCCCAGCAAGAAAGTGGCTCCTAGAGTGATTTGAGTGGAACGTATAATTAGTGCGCAATCTGCTGTGAATGTGTGCCACATAAAAATTTGTGCGTTGTCGTTTTCGAAAAAAGCTTATAAAATATATTCCTGCTGGACTAACGTTATTCTAGCAGGATTCTGCTAAATTTTACTCCAGCCAAAACCTGAAGATGCACTAATTACATTTCAGCACACATCTAGGCACACATATAAGCTCTCTGCCCATGCACAATATTTCTCTCCGATCATTCGTTTCCAATTTTGCTGCTGGAACAAATTTACTCCATCAGGAATCGTTTTTCCGGATTTTTGGCAAAACGACAACACGCACAATTTTTTTATGAGGCGCAAATTCACACACATTCACAACAGATTACGCCGAATTATACGTTCCACTCTTATCACTGAAGGAGCCACTTTTTTGCAGGGGTAACGTACACGTATTATCTTCTGAATATAAAAATTAATAGCAAACTTTTAGAAACAAGATATTTAGTTGTATTATTTGACGGACCTTTTCTTGATATTTGATTAAGTTATCAAATATATACATGTATATATTTTATTATAAATTAGTATCTTCATTAACTATGGCAATACAGACCAAAGATAGAAGCTTTATTGCTTCAAGTTATACAATTTATAATTCCTTTAACTATACATTCAGATCTATTTATTAACATAGAAATAAATAACTAAATTAAATAATTTTGTTGTATTATGCATTTTGTTATACCCTTTGAATATTATTGACAATACATTTTGGAATACAATTTAACATTATTTATCTCGGTCGGTCAAGACAAGATGAAGTAGGAATCAATGAATCGCATCACTATAAAAAGCAGTCTGCAAATATTGTAATATTACTAAAAAACCGACCATACAAGGTTATATAAAACGGGTTGGTAAACATAATGTAGGTTATGCACCAGCCCACCTAAATTCAAAGGGTCGAACATCCTAAAATAGCCTCAAATTACAGAAATAGAAACGTTAAATAATACCGCACGAATTACAACTCGTAATTCAAGAGCTTGGACCTTCATTCTGAAATGGACTTTATAACCACGACATAAACACCAGTATCGTACACAAGGGCTATTCGACTATAACTTTGCACTTACACTTTATACGTTAATTTGTTAGCCTGTAGAAAATATTATTGCTTTGTCGTTTTCTACAACGCGTTGTGTACATTTTATCTAACTAGAGCCATCCGATCGGCGGACAAACTGAATCAGAATTGAACTAAACTTGCAGCTAATTCGAGCTAAGTATTTACTTCCAATTGGGGACAATACGTTCTTGAACTTCGTCCAATTGTCTTCAGATATTGTTCAATTATTATTGGCCAGAGGATGGCTTTTACTGTGCTCTCTATAAATAATAACTCATCTACATAAATACGCGGATAAATCCAGCAGTTACTTACAAAATAACCATCAACGTAACTCTTAAATAATAATTTTAACATAATCTTGTCCATAAATCAGGTAAGTAGTAGAAATAAATTAACAAAATACTTAATTCCCCTTTGCTATTACTCAAAATATACACTCATGGCAGACCCAAGATTAGTTTCCCTATAGTTAGTTGTAACATTAGTTTCTATACATTATATTACATCATACTCAACAAGAATATCAACAATGGACTCAATAACTATAACTAAATAAATACATGTACTTACATACAATTTTGTATATTACGCATACCTAGGTATATAATGCTTACATACACTTGAGAATTAGGCAACATCCCGGTAGGTAATATTTAGTTAAACACCATGGAGGCAGATCTTGATCCTACTGTGAAATCTTTGTATTGGGAGAAGACGCACAGCTGAAACAAATTAAATAAACCATTAGTCATTTCCATGGAACGCATTCTCAACCTGTAGGTGGAATCAGATACAATATCACAAAATATTATTTTTAAAACCCGACTGCTTAAGAAGCGAACTAATAAGACGTAAACAAGAATACATATTCGCGAGCTGGCTGACCAAAACCAGACGTATCCTCCGACTGCACAGCCGATTTTTTACGTCTTTTTAGTTCACTTCTTAAAGCAGTCGGGATTTTTGATATTTCAAATAATTTTTTTGATATGTAACTTTTTAGATAACATTATTTTTTTCGAATTAGTTACATTTAAACACATAAGTGTTTTATATTTTTTAAATCAAATGTTAAAACCCTATATATATTTTGATACCCCACAAGATGGGACAAGAAAAAAAAAATTGTCCTCCACAATTTGGCGACCAAAATCCGACATGTAGCCAGTGACACAAGCAAGGTTATGACGAATCGATTGACATAAGAATCATCAAAATCGGCCAACGCGTTTGGTCTCTAGAACGACACATAGGAATAAACATACTCTGTATGTATTGCACAGACTGATAAACACATTACCCTCCCTCGGCAGTCGGGTAAAAAGAGTCTCGCCAGCCGCGTCGGTGTGTACACGGCAAACTCAGAAACTACCTAACAGATTTTCATACGGTTGTCACCAAAGGACGGAGTAATTCTTGAGGAAGATTTAAGGGTTTATTACACTACACGGTATTCAGGGCCCTAATCCTAATTCAGGGTAGTGTAATAAATGTTAGGGAGTTAGGGTTCTCATAATATCGACCTTATTGCTTCGGAATGATTTAGTGACCCGGTATTCAGGGCCCTGAATACCGTGTAGTGTAATAAGCCCTTATGTTGTATAACTCATTCAGGGTTTGTGCAAAATAGGTGAACTAGGATGACGATAATAGTTGAAGAAGTCGGAAAAAATCATGCCAACTGAGAGCTTTACGGGCGTGCGAAGCCGAGGTCGGTTGCTAGCTAAACAACAAGAAATCTCCAACCTTCTTGATTTGTTTATCGAGTTTGATGACTGATAAACAAACTGATAATACTAGGTGGCTGACAAAGAACAAGGAAAAAATATATTGTGACGTAATTCGACGATTTATCATCAGAGTAAAGATACACTATCTTAATAAAAGCGCCAATATAATTAGTAGTAATCCACAATTCGGGTAATTCGATTAATTTTTTAAATAAAACGCCGAATTCTTATCAGTAAAGCTGTACTCTTGTCATATCACGTCAAAAAGATAAAATACTGATTGTACAGTTTCACTTCCTAATGATAAAAAGAGGTACTTGGGAGTAAACTAGCAAAAAAAATCTGAAGGTCCACTA
This sequence comes from Anorthoa munda, assembly GCA_945859665.1. NCBI lineage: Eukaryota > Metazoa > Arthropoda > Insecta > Lepidoptera > Noctuidae > Anorthoa > Anorthoa munda. The sequence continues at coordinate 10,238,395 of OX243905.1, read as the reverse complement.
AAAGCAAATATTTACCAAACAATTTTTATAGGTAACTTTGATAAGACTTGTATGAACAGCAATAACAACAGTTCAGAATATGTTTGGATTACATAACTAATGCTCTATCATTATCAGATAAATGCTTGCAATATGTATAGTCAATTTGGCTGTTACGTTGGAGTCTACAATATTGATTTTAATAAAAAATCCGGCCACTTGCGAGTCGGACTCGCGCACGAATAGTTCCGTAGGTACCATTCTCGCAAAAATCGGCAAAAAAAAATTTCTGTTATGTTATTTTATTATGTTTTTTATATTTTTTATTATAGCGGAAACAGAATATGTGCATCATCTGTGAAAATTTCAACTGTCTAGCTATCACAGTTCATGAGATACAGCCTGGTGACGGACAGACAGATAGAATGAGATGTATGGAACCCTAAAAATGTAATGTCATTATCATTACAAAATAATGTAGCGGCCTAGAAAGTTAAATTGTTATAGGTACAATTGAAAAAAGAATATACTAAGAAACAAAGCCGGGTAGTGCTCCAGAATCTGAAGTATGCACAATCTTACAGAAAATAACCAAGGCTTAATTTACCTTATCCTTAAGTTGTTGACACATATGGAGTGCTGCCGTTAACATGAACAACACATCACTCAGCCATGGTACGGCACAGTCTGCCTGACATGAGTCGATCCTCATTGTTCCGTGAACTGAACTCAGTTGGTATGCAACGAATATAAGCTTGTGGGACTGTATGTAGAATGATATAGCTAAGTCTTCTGGTAGATTTGGAGATAGGGCCTTCTGAAAACAAATTGTAGTGTGATAAGTAATGATTTGTTTGATTAAAGTTTGACTAATATTGTTTGAATGCTGGAGTATAAAATAAAAATGTAATTTACCATATTTCTGCTCTTCATAAGCTCATCAATTGCTTTTTTCTTAGGCAATACTAAAGCGGTTCGGGCTCGTTGCAGAGAGCCAATCAGACACTGTATTATGTGGAGCACTTCTTCTGATGATCTGCAATAAAATTATTTATTTATTGATTTATTTTATTTTTTTTTTTTTTTTAAAAAAACTTTGCCCCACACTAGGAATTTCTGCCTGTATCGTGGGTGCGTTTACAAACATATAAACTCACATACACAAACACCCAGAGCCGGAACAATTATCTGTAGGTCATACAAATATTTGTTTCGTGCGGGAATCGAACCCGCGACACGCAGCGCAGCAGTCAATCGCTCAACCACTGCGCCAACCGTGCGCAATAATTAACATTATATTTCATGTTTTTTTAGACCTGATTGATAACCATGTCACAATCATGCACTATCTGAAAGTATCTCATAAAATCATCATAAATGATTCATAAAATGCAGTAATTTAAGATCAGATATTGATATTTTTTACAGTTCAAGATCAGATAGAAAGATAGTGGAACAATATTATATAATGAAAGATACCTACATAAAATTAACATAACTTTAAATCATCTACAGTTATGGTAAACATCTGATATTGTTATTCAGGTGAAATAAATATGCATAACCTTGAGTTTCTCTGTCATGTATGTTGAGGTCATATCAGTGCTATTCATGTGATGTTTTACTATACAGAATGTTGATTATTTCCTTTCATTATAAAACAAGTGATATAGGGTGTGCACAGTACTATAATTACTGCAATTTGTTGTAGTTTATTTTGAAATAAATGTAGTGTAGGTGTAGTCTTATTTGGCTACGATAGTAAAAGCAAATGATGCGATTTCAATGCACAATGAGATTATACACACATATTTCTTTAGAGTATCCTAACTGAAGCTTGCAAGTCATCGCATGACCACAGGAATATATTTTCATTGCATGACAATATTGCATCGTTTGCTTGTACAATCGTTGGCCAATTAGAACATAATTATTATGGAGTAGGTTTTTCTAGAGAATTTATTTGAAAAAAGTGGGGTTTACCATATCCTAAACAAAACCAAGACAATTTTACATTTATCACATTTTTGTCAACATTGCTAACACTAATTTTATTAGCGGGTATACTAATTATATTAGCATAGCACATACCTGAATACATAATGTTTATCCACATTATCAATATAACCAATAGCCTGTTGCAAATGATTGGCCGCATCCTGTATCTGCTGGAGCTTCCACGGACCATCCTGATTGATAGATGTACGGCATATCGAGTGCATTTGCCGTAACACTTTGAAGCTTATGTCCTGACAAGAGAACACCATCTATTACATTCAACATTTTCTAGATTAGTTTTAGAACAGTGTACACAGTCTTGCCAGGCTTTTTGTTCCGATTTGACTAATGATACTGTTACAGTATTGATTACCATTAATGATTCACAAAGGTACTTACAGCATGGGTTATACTGTCCCCAGTTAGTGTCACAATACATTTCAGTTGCTCAGGCTGTGATGTCAGTATGAATTTGTCTTGTTTCTGGCCCTCGTTGCCGTACAAGGGCACGGGAAATCTGTGAGCGCACTCCTAAAATACAAATCTTGTCTCAAAACCATATCGAAAAATTTATTGATATTTTAATCTACAACTGTAACACTTACGACTAAAACCGTATGAAGTTGATGTAATATCGCGTGTACCTCTTCACGAAGAACCCATTCGAATTCCTCTTTCTAAAACAAATTACACAAAAAGAATAACAAATGATTGAAACAAATTGTTCAACTCAAATCTTGGTTTTACAATAATGCAAGACGAATTAATTGACAAATTAATTGACAAACCAGGTTTGCTGCTTCCTCTTTTTCGTTATCACACATTTCAAAGAAATATTCTGATATCAAATATTAAATATTCTCGCGCTTATGTCGGGAAAGTAGCGTTTAAGCGTTTCCTTTTCAATTCGCAAGAATTTTACAAATCACAAATTGAAGGGGGGTGCGGAAACCAGGGACGAGAGGGGGACGTTTCATTACAGAATATCTGACATTAATGACTTCGTCCAGAAATTACAGCATTTGTAGACATGAATATTACTTTCCTCTATGGGTTGACATTTGTCCTTGTCCGAGTCTCAGAGTCCGAGAGATTTCCAATTTGTACGCGTGATTTTTGGTCTATGGATGAAGCCATCGACCACACGGTGAACCGGAATATTTTCGAACCAAGTTTCGATAATTCAATAAAATCTAGTTTTACTTAATGTACCATACACAAATATTCTGATTCTAATGATTTAAAACAATAAAACGAGGTTTATTTTAACATTTTCAAATGTCAAAAATTAAAAAAATACCTATTGCGTCAATTTGTGCTTTTGTCAGATATACGACAGTTTTTGCAACCAAAATTGAAAATACTTATTTATTACAAAATGATTTTCCCTAAGGACTTGATAAGATATTATGATTTCCTGGAAAAAAAATTTCGTGATATGGAAATAATTGCAGGGTAACGTGATACCTAAATAATACAGTACCAGGCGTACCTTACCTTATTACCGTGCTTAGTATTTCATACGCTCATGCGTGACGCCCTGCATCCATTTAAGTAAACAAGAGTACAAATATGCTTTTTAATTAATTACATTGTATTTCAGGAAATCTGGTCGTCACATGAAGTACCCGTACACTTTATCAGCAAAAATAGCTCAATTTCCATTATTTTTTTACATGAAAAATAATTGGATTTGGATGTATTATCCATTAGGTGCATTAGGTAGCTTCTGGGTTTTTAGTAAAATACATAATATAGTTAATTCTGATTCAAATAAGAGAAGTTGGGCAGAGACCCAAAGGAAAATTGCTGAAAAAGAACATCATTCGTAAATATTTAATTTTAACTGATTCATTCCTATGGTGAAATGTATTAAGACGACGACTAACGCCAACGACCTTGAGGGAACAAAACACGCACTCGTTTCACACACGCGACCCAAAATTTTGTAGTTTTTGTACTTTCCTTATATTCGATGACTTAAAAAAATACCCTCAGATCAAAATGTATATAATTAAATTGTCTTTGAGACACTGTCGATTTCATTAAAATACGTCCAGCGGTTTTGGTGCGATTGTCGTGTTTTTGTCCGTTTTAGATATAACTTTACAAATTAATGTTAAAAAAAGGTCTAATGTAACACATATTTTTTCTAAAAAATTACGACTACTCAGCGGTATCTGCGCCTTAACTATAAGGTTCCAACCCGATATCGATTGTTTCGAATATCTATAACTGTAAATGAATAATTATTAAATTTTAGCTATAGCTGCCTAATTATGTTGGTTTTATTTTTTAACAGAGAATTAAAAAAATCAAGAAACCCTACTGCTGATCTGGTTTTGATCAGCTCGCGAATATTACTTGTCTACGTGTCCTCCGACTGCACAGCATGATTTTCTTCTTGTTTACGGTTTTTTAGTTAGCTTTTTAAGCAGTCGGGTTCTTTGATTTTTTTAATTAACTTTGTTTATTTATAACTTTTTAGTTATTTTTTTTTTAAGATTTGTATACATTTAAACATATAAGTGTTATATATTTTTGAAATCACATCTTTAAATCCTTTGTTTTGATACCCCACAAGATAGGTTTGGAAGAATTTTTTTTTTGTCTCCCACAATATGGCGCCCAAATCCGCCATATTTCTTTTTTCCAATTTTAATGACCCTTGCAGGATTAAGACGAATCGATTGACGTATGAATCATCAAAATCTGCCAACGCGTTTGGTCTCTAGAACGCCACATAGGAACAAACATGCATACATACATAGACTGATAAACAAATTGCCCTCCTTCGGCAGTCTGGTAAAAAGTGCTTTACTCGAATGTATAGTTTTCGCCAAACTTCTTGGCCGCCCTGATGTTGGCTACAATGGTTGCGCAGTTGTAAATCCCATACAAAAACAGCACCGTTTCTTCAACTTCAGGGCGGCCCAGAAGTTTGGCGAGACGTGTAATTGAGTTAGGCTAGTACTTAGATAAAGTACCTATAGATTAAGCCTTAAAATGACCTTGATTGATAGAGCGAGATGGCTAATTGGCAGCTCCATGTAAATATTATGGAAAAAAGATTATTTTTTGTCTTTGTCACCGTGGCCGGTTTCTGTTGTTTGTCAAACTCTAATACAATGGCAGGTTTGACAAACAAACTCGGTTTTGTTTGATTTTCTATGATTTCGTGGTATTATGTGTTAATTGAGACAAGGAATTTGGGTTATTTATAGATAATAAGTGTCAGTGCGATGGTGGGTTGTAGTGTTCTTGTTCTTGTTGTAACACCAGAACTAACTATTGCTGTCTCATATGCGGTCACGCCAGTGCTTAATATCTAAGGGCTAGTACTATATTTGTGCTTGAGTGAAAGTTCATTTTGATTTAGACATGTTACGATTTTAGAGTCACGGAATAAGGATATCGATTCTCTTTTTTCCTCTTCCCTCACCTAAAACTCTAAACCTAACCGTACCTTTTCACCAGCGGTTTTGTAGTTTACAGCGACATAGCTAGTGACTTAAAATCGCAGGCGTGCGTGGCATGCGGTGTTTGTTATTGCATAAGGACGATACATCATTCTGGTTTTAGGTCGTCGCTATAACCCGCCTGTTTTTATTGAAAAATAGTATGAGCAGTGCTAACAGGGGTGAGGTGGTACCCACTCCGTGCAAACTAATGCATGACGCATTAGTTTGCACGGAGTGGGTACCGATGCATTGTGCGACCCCGAGTCATACAGTTATGCCAACATAAACAAAAACAATGAAAAGCTGTCTTTTGTCGCTCTTCATTGGGTTCCGTCATGGCCAACGCGGTAAAAACTAGTGTAATAATAGGCATCGCACTAGCTAGAGCTCCCCTTACTCCCCTTAGCCAGGTCCTTGCGCTTTAGGCTCTAGCGTTATTAGGCTGCGTGTAAATCAGACTTTGCGAACGAGCGAATGCACGGGAATTAATGTGTGAAAGCGAGCGAGAGTACGCTGATTTCCACTCGTTTACATTCATTTGCTCATCCGGCGTAATAGGTCGATATTTTCGATTTTTCGGATATCGATAACAGTGCTGCCACCTTTCGACCAAGAATTCGTTTCATGTGCCATTAAAGGGCTTATACACTACACGGTATTCAGGGCCCTAAAGCCTATAATAGGGTGGTGTAATAACTGTTAGAAAGGTAGGGTTCCCAAAATTTCGACCTTATGACAAGTAATGGTGGAGTGAACCGGTATTCAGGGCCCTGAATAATAATAAAATAATAATAATAGTAATAATTCCTTAAATGTGACAAAAGAGCAAAGACTCGTAACCAAGTGGCAAATCTATAAAAATGACAAATGACATTACGTAAATTAAAAAAAAAGTAGTGTCAAGAGCTTGTCAAGAGATATTTTGTTGTTTGTGTGTCCTTGTCGAAATTTTTGTTTTCAAAAAAAATATAAATACTCGACAATGTTGGCGATTAGCAAAAATTAAGTACTATTCGTTGACTGTGTTTGGTAAATTATCGACATGTGGATTAAACCTCAAGAAATTTTCTTAAAAACTGCGCTTTGGTAATTATGTTTACGATGGCCGCTTATCATAAGTATTTTGCTTGATTGCGAAATTATACTAATATTTTCCGTACAACCCTTAGGGATACCGATGAAACTTCTTTGTACTTCGTCCTGCAGAGAAGAAAAGGGCATGGAAAATCAAAAGGTTTCTCCTCGCTTCTTGTGGGTACTTTAGATAGCGTTCGAGATACAAAACCTGCGCCCTATAGGATATTACACCAGACACCTAACTCAGAAGTATACTATGGTAATGCATTATTTTTACATACTCTGTTCTTTATTTTAAACCATTCAAGCACACACATTTGATCTAACTAGAATCTGGTTGCACTGATTACGGTCAATGGCTGTTAAAATAGTGTTTTTAAATTTTGTGATCAAGTTTAATATCAAACAAAAACCTGGCATGAACTAACAAACAGAACTACCTCACTATTAACTTAATAAAGGTGATGGACTGTTTCTAGTTGGCTATGTTATTGGAACATTTACTTACTATTTTGTCTCTTCTAATAAGAATCTAATAAGCATTTTCATTGTGTATTACTAAATATATACCTGTTTGTTGTAGCCTATTTCAAGAGGCATGACTCACTTTTAATGACATTTGCATGATTATCTGTTTTAATGTAATCTGATTCAAATCCATATTAACTTTCCTTATTCAGTTTTTTTAAGCCGATTTAAATAAATTTTCCTTTTATCTATTTCCCTTTTTAATTTTCCTTGTGTATGCAGTTTTTGAAATTTGTTTTTATAAATCATGATAATCATAAAAAGATTTTGCTTTTGGTGTGACAACAAATGCAAATAGCGAAAAACAGAAAAATACACGGCTTATGTTTAACTAACCACCAGGTCTAGTAAAATGTAACGGCAAAACTTGCTTTTATCCCTAAAAAATATTATGATAATGTATAAATTAATCATCATCATCGGCCTTTTAATGTTCCCACTGCTGACACAGGCGTCCTCTCATAGAAGGAGTGGGCTATAATCCACCACGCGGGCCCAGTGCGGATTGGTAGATGTCACATATCTTTGAATTTTTGGTTCTAGGACATGCCGGTTTGCTCACAATGTTTTCCTTCACCGTATTGAGAGCAGTGGTGATGAAATAAATTACACAAAGTAAAGCTCCTGCTCGGGTTTGAACCCACGATTTACAACTCGTAAGTCGGGGCCGTAACGACTGGGCCACCACTGCTCTCTGTAAATTAATCATTTCACAATTATTTTAAATCTAAGATAATGTTACCTGTTCTGAAGTAGGCTACGAATTTAGTGGTAAATCTCAAAATTGAACTGCAGTGCTGATGCAAATGATTGTCAGGTGCATGTGGCTTCAGTGATGTTTAAGTGACACAAATTTGTAAAAAATGGTTAACAAGTTATAGTAACTCGTACCTGCTGGATTGGCCGGCGAAATAGGAGACAAAGTTAGGCTGGAAACATATGGAGGAGGCCTTTGCCCAGCCATTGACAATATAGATTAAACAAAAACAAAAAAAACACCTTTCAGATGTTTTTTTCTTTCTGTTGCCTGACTTAAGGTCTATCCACATATAAGGGCCGTGCCAGGGACGTGCCCCGTCAGGGGCTCAAAAAAATATCGGTGCGTACATACACGTCCGCGCACGTGTGTGAACGAGTTCAAATAAAATGTACCCAACGATATTTTTTTGAACCTGAATTTTTTTTTTTTTTTTATCTTCATCCTGCGATCGGCTTCACAAGCCCTTAACAGATCTGTTATAGGAGTTATTGTCAGGAAAGAACTGTTCCTCCAGTGAGGAAACTGTCTCTTATTAAATTAGGATTTGTTAGCAAACAAAGTCCCATATGTGTTGTCTTTTCAGCCTTCTGTCACTTATAGGCTCAAATAATGCTGTTGCTAGGGTGTTGGTTCTGATAAACAGAGGTGCATTTGTTATAATATTGAGTGTTTTGTTCTGAAAACGTTGTAAAATCTCCACATTAGAGTTCTTTGCTGATCCCCACAGCTCAATCCCATACGTCCAAACCGGCTTGATTATGGTTTTATAAATAAGTATCTTATTTTCCATGGTGACATGTGATCTTCTGCCTATTAGCCAGTTTAGGTTTCTGAGCCTTAAATTTAACTCGTCGCGTTTCTTTTGAATATGCATTTTCTATGTTTGTTTTCTATCAAGATGCATTCCTAAATATTTTTCTGAATCTTGGCCACACGGCCCTGATATGTGTGGATAGATCTTTAACGGATAATATTATAAATGCTAAAGTTTGGTTGTTTTTTGCTTGAATGAAAATTCGCACAGAGATATATTTTAGTCTGGAATAGCACATAGGCTACTTTTATCCCAGAAAAATGTATGGTTCCGCTGGCAGAAGCTAGTCGAACTATAAATCTGTTTGTTTCCCTAATTCTATTTATACCAATCTTTAAAAAACATTGGCCATAGTCAGGCACAGGTAGGGCCAAAAGCATTCCTCTAATTTCTTAAATTTTACAGTAATAGCCACCGCATTGACTGAGCCAGAAATACGTTTGGACTGGCAGTGGTTGTTTGACAATGTATGTTCGACATTACACTCATTTGACACCGAGGAGGAAGTGACCGAATTTGTTTGCTGTAAAATCAACTCTCTTATTGCAACGGACCAAGAGACTTTTACTGAAGGTATGTAACTGACTTTTTGTTAAAAATATGTTTTGAGTTGTTTTTAGGGTCCCGTTCCCGAAGGGTCCAAACAGAGCACTATTGCTGTCACTCACATGTCTGTCTGTCTGTTCCTCGTCTGTCACACAGGTTTTACAGCCAAACGGATGCCAAGCTACATTCTTCAAATTTTTACAGTATAAGCATCTTGTTGACCCAAAGCCATACAAATTTTAAATATTTTTAAGGGGGGCTCCCATACAGATACAGGGGGCCGTGAAGAAAAAAAAATTGGAAAACAAAGGAATTACGGCCCCACAATATGGCGCCTAAAAGCTGCCATTTTTCTATTTTCCAATTTTAATGTAGCCAGTGACACTCGCAAGGTTAAGACGAATCGATTGACGTAAAAATCATCATTTCGGCCAACGCGTTTGGTCTCTAGAACGGCAGTCGGGTAAAAACAGCACTGATCCGTGCCTTGCGTATCGGCAAGCCAACTTCAGGGCGGCCCAGAAGTTTGGCGACAACTATACTTTATGACAGTACAAAACCAGAAAGATTCTCTAGGTTAGGCTAAGCTAAATAATATTTTATTTTATCTTGTCTAGATGAAAACGCGGTCACATACAAACATGTGGAATTCCACGAAAGGTTCCGCATGCCCAAAGACGAAAAGTTGGTCTGTTACTACTCTTGTAGGTAAGTAACATTTTTAATGTCATTAGTTTGACCGTCCTCATGGAAGTAACAATGAATTGATTGCTTGTGTTTTTTTACGGTGATTCATGCTAGACATAACGATAGACGGAATTTAGCAATATATTTTATTTGAACTTGCACGCGAGGGTTATTCCTTGTCGCCGGGATTCTGAATCATAGTTTATTTAAGACTTTACGATTTTTAATATCAAGTAGCAATTACGTAAAGTGATGCTTGATGACCCTCTGAGGCCACACTTATTTTTGAAACAGCAGTCTAGCAGTAATTTGTTAACTAAATCGATCCCCAATTCGCCATCACTATAGCCAAAAATCACACATGGCGGCAGAGGGTGGATGCCCCTTTTATGTTTAGAGGTCGAACCTAATGGGTGATTCTCTAATACCAACGCACCTTTGCCAGACGCACGACCATACCACAGATCAGCTCACCTCATGTGACCGAAGATTTATAAAGGATGTCTCAGAATGTTTTTCGTTTTAGAGAATTAAACAAACTCCTAGACCTCTAAACTCCATTTCAAAAAGATTTGCAATCATTAGACATGTTTCCAAATCTTTTTACAGTCTGTTCAACCGATTTTGTGTTCTATCCCGTAAACATAAGGATGACATAAAAAGCATAAACCTGTTACCAAAACCAACTGTTTACTACAGCTACCATTTGTCGTATCACCAACGCAATAGAAGTCAAAATCGGTTGAACAGGCTGTAAAATGGGCTAATTTTAACGTCTAATGTTATCGCAAATGGAGTATAGACTTAGTTCAAACTCGTTTTATTTACTATTAAATTAAAGAGCAGTTTTGAATTTTGTTAAAACCATAGTTATTAAATGCGCACCCTCCACTTACTTACACTCATTTAGCTTGGAACTAAAATATTCGATCTGTTACTTTGTATTATAATCATTTATCACTCTTGGAATAGCTTGACTTTGCTTGCTTTAAAAAAATAGGTTGGGTGGCATTGGGTTGTAAACTTTATAAGTAGCTCCTTAGGAAAACATCAATCTGGGCTATTTGGGCTGCCATATCAAGTAAACCTCAGTTCCCAGTTGTAACCTCAGGAGTTGTTTACTATACGGACCTTGTGGAAACTAGAACAAATTTCCGTGCGTTTCAAGCATTTTTGCCATACCTATTATTGGAATCAAACATAGCAGCTCACAATGTTAGGACCCATTAATATTAATTCTTATTTTTATCCGTGGTGCTAGGCAACTGGGCTTATCCCAGTTGTAAACGACCCTTTGTGCCTAGTGGCCTTGTTTGTTCTGTCTCCTGCTTGATATGGAGGGAAGTGGAAATTTATGTTTTTTCCTACTCCTCCGTTATTCTTTTCTGATTAATTTCGTTGCGGGATCCAAGACAGTTAAATTCATTCTCCGGGACTTCGTCGAGCTTCATTGCCTCGGCGCTTTTCTGGTGGTCGCCACTGTTGATTCTGGCTTTCAGGAGTTGCAGTGGTTTGGGAATAGTGCGGTGGGTTTTCCCAGTTGTAAACGACCCTTTGTGCCTATTGGCTTTGTTTGTTCTGTCTCCTGCTTGGGATGGAGGAAAGTCGAAATTATGTTTTTGTTTTCCTACACCACCTTTATTCTCTTTTTTTTAGTTTCGTTGCGAGATCCTTTTTTTTAAACGCAGACAGTTAAATTCGTTCGCCGGGACTTGGTCGAGCTTCATTGCCTCGGCGCTTTTCTGGTGGTTGCCACTGATGATTCCAGCTTTCAGGAGTTGAAGTGAAGGCACTTCTAGACACTCACTTATAAACTGTAACTAAAGTCTTCAATCACTCGCTAAAGTAAGATAAAAAAGCAAGGGCCGATAATGCCTTGACTTGATATGGCAAAATCCCACCGCACTATTTCCACCCTTATGCGCATTTACAAATTCATGTATTTTATAAACAAAATTGAAAAAAATGCTCTTTAATATAACAGTAAATAAAACGATTTTGAGCTAGTTCTAGTGATTTAATACGAAAAACATTTTGAGGGATCCTATACTTATGTTTCGTAAAATTACAGTTACTGGAAAGGGAAGATGCCCCGCCAAGGCTGGATGTACTTGTCAGTTCACTACATGTGCTTCTATTCCGACATATTCGGTCGTAAGACTTCGATCAAGATCCGCTGGGCTGACGTCACAGAACTGGCTAAGACCAACAGTTTTTTGTTTCCTGACTCCATCAAAGTGGTCACCAGGGATGGAGAGCATTACTTCACATTGTTTATGAGGAAGAATGAGACTTTCGGTCTGATGCAGCAGTTGGCTAATATTGCTATGAAACAGTAAGTAGTTAGCTTTACTCTTCTTACTAAATATAATTTAATCTGAAAGTTTGGTTGTTTGTTTACAATCACGCCTCAACAGCTCGATGGATTTGGACGAGAACACGGCTATACCATGGCCTGGATTTGGAAAAATAATTCTTTTATAGTAGTAGGTTCCCATGGTATAATTTTGCGGCTTACACGCAGGTGCCTTTAGGCGCAATTGGTCCAATGTTAAAAAAAAAATCCAATTCGCGGTTGGTCCAATTCGCAGTTGGTCCAATTCGCATTTAGTCCTATTCGCAGTCCAATTTTCGAACAAACAAACCTCTTTACAATGCCATATGCGCATTTTTTTACTTAGAGTTTGCTACGAGTTTCCACACGAATTTGATGTTCATATTCCTTTAGGCGCAATTGGACCAACCGCGAATTGGACCTATCGCGAATTAGATAGACCGCGAATTAGACCAAACGCGATTTGGACCAACCGCGAATTGAACCAAAACAAACAAACATATCAAACATATTATCCAAAGGATATTTAGTCCGTCAAATCCGAAATCGTAGTGATGTAACTCGTTTTAACTTAGGTAGTGTATGTAATTCACTGCTGTATAAGTTACGTCACAACGACTGGTTTTCCGCATTACGAATTCGATTTATCTCAGATGGTTTCCATTAACATAACAGGCGTACTGTTATATAATGTTATCGTATTTATTAGTGTCGAAAAACATCCAGCTAGGTGGGAGTATATTTGCGAATTCATGTGGTAGGATTCTAAGGCGGGTTTTTTTTTTGCGTGCGACAGTTCACTTCTACTGCCAAACCCTTCGGGGGTGATAGACCTGACATTTATTCGGCGGTTCACACTTTGAAGGGCATAGAGTACATACTTTTTAACCTTAATCAAGCTTAAGTGTGTAGCATTAGGGTGATTATGCGAAAGTAATCTTGTGTTACACATAGTACTTACAGTGTAATGTTATATAGTCATGTAACTGGATTAAGATAAGTATTTTGTTTGAACAGTTAGATGAAAATGCTTGCTGAAGTTATTTGCACTATATTTAGCTTGTGATGTGCGCATTATGCTGCACTTCTACCTATTTATTAAAGTCTGTATGTGAGGAGTGGAATGATACGCAACTTGCTGGCCTTGCTGGGCATCACAATATCTCAAGTATTTTTTTAAGTCGCGGTAATTTACTGACCATAGAGACGAAATGCAATGAGGATGTTGAGCGACCACGCCTTGCGCGATTTTGCATCAGATAAAAGTCGCTGGTTTTTTATCGAATCGTGTAACGGTAACAATGCATTATAAGAGTGTGATCTGTTTGCTGGGAGATGGATAGATATGTGTCGTGAATATTTAAGTTTTTGTGAGAAGATGGATGAAAGTTAGATTAGTGAATAATTGTATATGTATTCTTTGTACAGATTTTTTACTTCTGTAAGTTTTTTCTGTTATCTTTTCGTTTTTGTATTTTTTCTTCTGCTTTTTATTATATCGTGTTTTTTTAATTAGTTTTTATTTGTTTATATTTAATTTTGCCTAATTCTTATATGTTTCGTTTGTTTTTTGTCTCATTGTATAACGCCTTAGGTGTGACCTGTAAAGTTATACACGTATACTTAAATAAATTAATTAATTATTGTATTCATATTTGCAAAATCAAAATGCGACTAGCCTACGAAGCAGTTTACAATGAAGTCATGAACTGTCTGGACGAATCGGATCACCAAATCGTTTGTCTAGTTAGCAAGAGTGATCGTAAGGACAACTGCCTGAACCTTCCTGTGTTTAACCTCCATGTAGGGCAAAGTGTGTAATTGGAAGTTTTCAAAAGAAATATTTTTCTCAGAGCAGCATATAATCTAAATTTAATATATCTTAATAATATGCGAAAGTTTGGACATTGTTACTAAATCACGCTAAAACGGCTGAACGGATCTGAATAAAATTTGGCACAGAGATAGATTATAGTCAGGAATAGCATATAGATATTTTTTTGCCTGGGAATATGTGCCCTCGGGGTAATTTTCCACTTTCATGCGGCCAAAACCATTTTCAAAAGCTAGTTGAAAATAAAACCACTTGCACCATGGGTCTTACACTTTACTAGCTAAATTTGGGTCTATTATAAACATCTGCCAACCCCTTCATGTAGTAACAGGTGCTTTATTAAAACCTTTTTCGAGGTATCGTGACCTTGGTTCATTACAAGAGCTGCACAACAAAAGAGTTGTGAATAGCGAATAATTGGAGTAAATTGAGAACACATGAATTTGGAGATAAACTGAAACAAAACCCGGCTGTGTATGCATCAGTCTGTTGTTAGCCTGTTATCAACGGTGATAACAGTGTGATTTGTTTTTTTTGATTCGTTGGGGGTTTTTTGTTTGTATCTGTCAATATAAATATATAGTCCGGTCAATTTAGAAATCCAAGGGTATAAAATATTGCACTTAGCTGACAATTGGTAGGATTGTTCAAAACACCATCATAAATTTTGAATTGAATTCATTTATGATGGTGTTTTGAACAATAAATATATAAACTTATCGTTTTGTTGAAAATCGATCGTGACCTTTGACCCTGAGTAAATTTTTTCGCTAACGGGTGAGAATGCCCGGCTGAAGAAATAGAGGCCCATCTCACTTCTTAGCCATGTCTACAAGTTGTTTTTAAGAGACATCACGAATCGTCTCGCGCGCAGGTTTGACGATTTCCAGCCTCTCGAACAAGCCAGTTTCCGAAAAGGCTTTAGCACCGTAGACCACATACATACGCTGCGGCATGTTATACAGAAGGCCGAAGAGTATAACCTGCCTCTCTGTTTAGCGTTTGTAGACTACGAAAAAGCCTTCGATTCAATTGAGACCTGGGCTGTACTGCAGTCTCTCCAGCGGTGCCAGATCGACTACCGGTACATTGAGGTGTTGAAGTGTTTGTACAAAAATACCACCATGTCAGTCCGTCTTCAGGCTCAGATCTCGAAACCAATCCTTCTCCAGCGCGGCGTGAGACAGTGAGACGTCATTTCGCCGAAACTGTTCACTGCTGCGCTGGAGGATGGCTTCAAGGTTCTGGACTGAAGGGGACTCGGCATCAACGTTAATGGCGAGTACATCACTCACCTTCGGTTTGCCGACGACATAGTGGTCATGGCTGACATCATGGAGAGCCTTAGTACAATGCTCGATGACCTCAGTCGAGCTTCCGAAAGGACAAAACCAAGGTCATGGTGAATGCCTATGTAACACCCATGCCTATCAAGGTCGGAGACTCTACACTCGGAAGTTGTAGACGAATATGTCTACCTGAGACAAACGGTCCAGTTGGGTAGGTCTAACTTCGAGAAAGAGGTCAACCGTCGAATCCGACTCGGCTGGACGGCGTTCGGGAAGTTGCGTGGTATCTTCTCGTTCAATTTACCGCAGTGTCTGAAGACGAAAAGTCTATGACCAGTGTGTGTTGCCAATGATCAACTATGGGACCGAGACGTGGTCGCTCACAATGGGCCTTATCAGAAAGCTTAAAGTCACACAATGGGCAATGGAGAGGGCTATGCTCGGCGTTTCCTTGCGTGGTCATGTCAGAAATGAGGATATCCGCAGGAGAACCAAAGTTACCGACATAGCCCGAAGAATTGCCAAACTTAAGTGGCAGTGGGCAGGGCACATTGCTCGCAGAAGGATGGCCGATGGGGCCGAAAAGTTCTGGAATGGCGACCGCGAACCGGAAGACGATACGGTGGAAGGCCTCCCACTAGGTGGACCGATGACCTGGTTAAGGCTGCGGGAAGGCGCTGGATGCGAGACGCACGGGATCGGTCAATGTGGCGGCGCCTGGGGGAGACCTATGTCCAGCAGTGGACGTCTTTCGGCTGAAATGATGATGAAATTTTTTTCCAGGTATCGGTTCGATGAGGACTTTTTAAATTGCATTTATAATGGTGTTTTCAAGTGTTTTGAACAATCCTACCAATTCTGAGCTGGGTGTAAATTTTTGTATTTTCACTCTAATTTTTTGGTCTAATTTGAACGGACTAATAGGATGACATGAAATAATTAGCGATGACCTTTGTTTTGTATCTTTTATTTCAAAACCCCAAATTGTAATTAATTTTGAAGGAAACTTCTTCACTCTACTCGGCTAAATCGCCACACTACAACGGAAAGCACCCTCAAGTAATTGAATTTATTGTGAATATATATTTTTATAGCTATAATTGCCAATTATTATTTAATTAAGGGAAGCTGAGTCTGCTAGGTCAAGTGAAGGAATTAACTTAGATAACTGGTGTACGTTTATTTTGGATCTCAAAATTTATTTGGCTGAGTTGTATCAGTCCGACGCGAACTCAATGTATCAAAGTTATTCTTAAGATTTACTTTATTTTCTTCGTTATACCCTTGGATGTAATGGCTAGTTACACGCTGTTAAATTTGTATAACCAATAAATTCACCACGCTTGTTTTTTCAGAATTAGCTACTGAGATGTGTATTGTAGGCCTATGTCCAGCAGTGGACGTCTTTCGGCTGAAATGATGATGATGATGATGTGTATTGTACCTATTTCTATGTTATGAAACCTCGTTTTACAAAAAAATACCTTATTTTTCCAGACTCATCGACGATAAGACAGGATCATTCAATATTGACAAGGAACTCTTGACGAAACTTAGCAAAAATGTGCCAAAGAAGCCTTCTTTCCTAAAGAGAGACTTGGATGCCAGGAAACAGTCTAACCTCTTCACTCTAAGGTTCAGATTACCACAGAACGAAAAGTTGGACGGCACGGAAGAATGCACCTTATGGACTCCCTATAATAAGAGACATAATTGGGGGAGACTGTACCTTTCGCAGAACTTCATTTGTTTTGATAGTCGGGTGAGTTTTCTTTTTTATGTGGCTTTACTAAGAGCGGTTGCGCACTGTGACTTTCTGCAGCGATCTTATCTTATCTTGTGAAGGGGCCGAGAAATAACTCGGACACTTCGACCTATTGGGATCTATTGTGGTCCCCTAGATAACATACTCCTCCCCAATCTCGTTGAAAACTCTTTTCATGAGTTTTACAACGAGACTACAAGATTTGACCCTATAGTTTTGGATATCCAACCCCTAGGAGACTCATTCGCTTACCAGCCAGTGCATCGCATGTGCACAGAAGGTGCTCTATGCGTTCCGTATGTCCCCCACATAACCTGCACATGGGTGTCGCGGTTAGACCTATCTTCATGAGCATGTCGTTGGTTCCAATGTGCCCAGTAAAGGCCTCAAGCAGGTAGCGGATTTGCACCCTGCTCATGTTCCAAAAGACCGTTTGGAGTGTTGTAGACAGGTTCTGCAGCGATACAGTCGTGATGCAGTAGCGATAAAGCCGCTAATCATCTAACTTTACCGTATTCGCCAATCTTACCACCTCTATTTTGTTTTTTTTTTGGTCTTTGAATGATTTCTCCCGCTCTGGGTGAAGCGGGAGAAAAAGAAAAAAAAAAAGCGTGTCAGACTTTTACTGACTAAAACCCACCCGTGTTCCTTCAGTTGCCCAGAGCCGCGGTAACTCTCTTTCTTATTTATCCGCGACCGAGATATGCATCAGCCCTAGCGGACCCCGGCAGTTTTGCTTAACCGTCGACTCGGGCCTGGTGCTTATCGGACGATGAGCTACCCATTACTCGCCGTCCGCAAGCCCGCGCCTACGGTGGCCGGTAATCGGCTTGGGACTCCCAACGCCCAGGGCGTCTCGCGTGCTGCTGAGATTGACTACTGCGCAGCCATTGTAGCCAACTTCTTAGCCACCCTGAAGTTGGCTACAACTAAAAAGTACTAGTGGTAAATCTCATACAAAAACAGCAGCGTGCCATGCCTTGCGCATCGGAAAGCCAACTTCAGGGTGGCCAAGAAGTTTGGCGAGTACTGCACATAGCTTGCTTTACTTTTACAGTCGTGATGCAATCGCGCGTTTATCGCTACAAAGTTCCCTTGAGTATCCCCCGCTCTAAGATATGGCTGGAATGGACTTTTTTGACTGCAGTGAATAATAGGTGTTCAGAAGAAAAAAAAAATGGTAGATACCAAGGAAGAGATTTCTTTAAGCATAGTCCGAAAATCTTATTAGCCATTATTAGGCCCCAGTTTAAATTTATTACGATGAATATTGATAAACAGTCTGCCTGTATGTCATCCTTGGTGCAAGATAAAGAATTTATCATAATACTAAGAGACTAATGGAATTAAAATCGCATTCAATTAAAATTATGACTGTTTATCAAAATATTGTGATAACAGGGGGATCCCTGTGTATGTGTGTGTGTGCGTTGTAAGAATTGACGACATTTATAATTACTGAGAGACTATCGACTAACTTTTATCATTTCGATAGCTGATCAATAAATAAAGATACCAATACAATGCACAGTTCTTAAATAAAAACAATAATAATACAATCACGTAATTATTATCACAAAATACACTGTCAATTTACACGCCACTTTAACACACAATTATCGACCTTATGTGAAAGTAATAAGGATTATGTAATGTTGATTTAGCACATAACGAGCAAATAGTTACGAGCCATTTATTATAACAAGTTAGTTATCATTGCTCGTGTGAGTCAGAAGTAATGTTTATGTAACCTTTGTTGTTCTTATTTATCATTGTTTAATATTAGTTAGGACTTGGAGTTTTATTTTATTTGTTTAATGATTAAACTCGTTAGTTAGTTCGTCTAATGTTTAGTTTGTAATATTTTCCATTACGTAAAATCTAGTGGCTTGTGGACCCTAGCTAGCTATGGTCCGTTTAAGAGAGACGAGATAGTTTGTTGCTGAATTCTAGACAAATATATTTAATTGGTAGAAGAAGTATTGGTCGTCCAGCGGCGAGATGGGCCGATGACATTGTTGCCATTGCGGGTAGAACCTGGATGAGGTTGGCACGGGAACGTGGTGATTGGTACAAGAAGAGAGAGGCCTATGCTCAGCAGTGGGTGAGGTCAGGCTGTGGATGATGATGATGATATTTAATTGGGAAACTATTAGTCCAATATTCGCTTTATCGGTACATGGTGGACATCCCACTTATACACAAAAAACGTTTTGGGGACAGTTTTATTATGCGCACAGCTAAGGAGCGGAATTCCCAGCCGGAGTCTGTGTTTCCCGATAGCTATAATCTAGGGGTCTTTAAGTCAAGAGTGAATGGGTTTTTTCTAGGCAAGCGTGCTTCACCGTCGACCACATCACCGCTTACCATCAGGTGAGATAGTGGTCAAGCGCAAGCCTATAGATAATAATAAAAAAAAAATACTCTTGCCTAAATACAGTCTAGGAATACAGTCTATTTTGTATTAGTGAAATACTCAAGCAAATATTTGTACAAATAGGCAAGCGAAGCCAGCATTATAGTTGGGGAACAAACACACAAGATGACATACTAGCTCTTGTTCGATTGCAAAGGACTATAAATTGTCAATGAAACCTTTTATCAATACTCGTGTTCATTGGCTGACGATAACCTTATAATCTTTACTTCTTCATTGCCGGCACGAGCTATACAAGAATAACTCATGCCTTTGAGAAATTATAAGCAGGTATAATTAACGTGACTAGACGTCCCGTTTTGAACGGGACTGTTCCTTTTTATAATTACGAGTCCCGGTGTTCCCGAAATGAACTCTGGGACGCAAAATTGCCCGTTTTCTGAAATAGCGCGAGTTTGAATAGTCGTGCCGGCTGGACGGCCGCCGCATTTTTTAACGAAATTACAATCATCTCTGACAAAGCCATTAATAGGTATTGGATGTGGAGTCCACGTATTTCACAATGCAATAAAATCTGCTGCAGACACGGCTACCCTTAGATTACGAAAGCATTATAGTGAAGATATTTTGTATTTAAATCTTTACACGATTCGAGTTGAATCTGGAAAGGAGTTTTGCTCCAAAACTGAAACGGAATATCAACAAATGCTCTGCAAAACCAGCCTTGCTCTTATGCCTGCCTTAGAAAGGGTTTTAAAAATATATCAGCCACTAAAAACTACTTTTTGAGTTTATGCCTGCCTTGCAAAGGGTTTTAAAAATATATCAGCCACTAAAACTACTTTTTGCGTATTGAAAAATGTCCCTTGTTAGTTACTACAAAATTTTTTGAAGATCCCACATACGAATTGTGGCCAATGTCCCGTTTTGAGTCAAAGAATAAATGGTCACTTTAGGTATACTTCTATAGTTCACAAGGTTGGTGCAACTGTACCCGGAGCTGACGGCCCAGTTTAATCGTACAAACTTAAGGGCCTCGTTGCGAAATATACTCGATCACGAACACTAATTAGGCCTCAGAGACCAGGTTTATTCATAGAAAACGAAGACCCAACGCGAATATCATTGCAACGACCAAATTGCGCCAACAAGATTAATGGACCGGCCGTCCGACCAAATGCAGACAAACTTAAGACAAAAACATCCTCCAAAGGTTGTCTGGTAGATATAATTGTCAGCGATAATACCGCCTTTGTACCCGTATAGCGTATAAATAAGTTTTTCTTGTAAATGTGTATAACTTTTATGGTGTACAATAAAGTATATTCTATTCTATTCTACGAAGGCATCTTATTTGGGGTTTCTACAGCGTAGTAGTCACAAAGCGCGGTTTTCACATAATGAGCAATGAAGACAACTTGTAAAATGTTTAATGAAATATGTTTCGCAGTGAAAATATCTTTGCTAGAACTTGCTATAAAGTCGTTTTTCTTGTTTTTTGATTAGCTCGCGCTTGACCGCTATCTCATCTGATGGGTAAGCAATGATGTGGTCGACGATGTAGCACGCTTACCTAGAAGAAACCTATTCACTCTTGACTTAAAGACTCCCAGGTTGTAGCTATCAGGAAATACAGACTCCGGCAGGGAATTCCACTCCTTAGCTGTACGGCTGTACCTACGCATTATAAAAGTATTCCCAAAACGTTTGGTGCGTATGGGTGGGATGTCCACCATGTACCGATAACGCATCGCCGTACATCTTGTAGTCCGATGATGGAACGGGCTAGGAGGAATTAGTTCATGCAATTCCAACGCACACTCCCCGAAATGTAACCGATAAAAAACCGACAGATTGGCGACTTGGCGCCTAGTTCAAGGCTCTGGAGCCTAGACTTGACCAGTATCTCATTGCCGATGTATTGCCGAATATTTTGGTATATCGCTCTAAAACAACATTTCTTCACAGGTCCGCAACCTAGTCCGACTCACAATACCTCTTCGCAATGTCCACCAAGTGGAACGAGCAGATTCAGGTGGAACCGCCAGTTCCTCTGGCGACTCTGGCAGTATCCTCATTACCACAGCCCACCACACCAGTTTCCTCTTCGGAAATATATCTGATAGGGATTTCTTGGTCCATAAGATATCCGAACTTCTTGCTAAGCTGCCAAAGTAAGTTACTGTTAAGTTATTTGCATGTAGAGGTGACTAATATTTGGTAAGTAATTTTCTTCTACTATCATTTTCATCTTTATTAATTCATTTGATGGACACTTGTGGACTATGTCTATGTCTTGTGGTCACTGTCATATTATGAATTTTAACTTGGGTTCTAACTTATTTCGCTTAAACTTGATTCTTGAGATTGCATTTATATGTCCAATTATACTTGCCTAACTGATTTGTAATGCTTATTATTTTATAATGTTGTAATCTTATAATTCAGCCAAATAAAATTTCTTTTGATTCCCTAAAAGTGGTCGATCATTTTAATGTTTTAACAATAATAATAGGGATGTTTTCTGGGTATAAAAATAAAATTTTTATTTAGACCGTCAGTGTGATTATTAAATTATATAGGACCCGTATTTTTTGCTTTATCAAATAAATAAAAAATAACAAAGATAAAGCGCATCAAAGTTCTGGAGTGGGGGCTTGTGACGTCACATTGTTAGTGTAAAGTGTAGCACACCGTGACGTCACACGATATTTCAACGCACTGTATCGTCGTAATTTTTAGTTTACGTGGCAAAAGAAAAAATACGTGTCCAATATTTTTAGGTTATCTAACTGACGGAAAAAAATGATATTTTTTGTCAACTACCCATGCTCATTTAATCTATGTTTTTCCTTTCCAGTTTTCTATGCATTGTTATTTAACAGGACGCTTCGTCTAACCCAGCATGTTCCAGCCTGCATCTTTAACACCGGATTTCAATGTTCAGCTTTGGGATATTAGAGTTAAGGTTAAGTTTTCCGTGTACTAATTCAAATGCGTGAATATGCAGTGATGTGTACAGGGAGAAGGCGACTAAGGCCGTGGTACAGAGTGACGTCGAGGGTTGGACGCCGCAGCCGCCTCTTATGACGCTGTTCAGAACACACCAGACTTCGCCTATCAAACAGATTCAGCAGAAAAAGGTTGGTTGAAACTACTGTTGTAAGAAACATAAGTGATAGACCATTTTCGATTGTCAATTGTTGAAGGAGACTCTTAGGGCGTGTACGCACTACATGTCCGTGTCCGTGATCCGTGTTCGTGAGTTGAGTTACAAGTTAAAAATGTTCTGAATTATAACAGATTATGACGGATGTAGTGCGTAAGCTTCCCTACAAGAAGTACTACGGCTACACATCCGTGTCCGTGATCCGTGTCCGTGATTAGTGCGAGTTTTTACTCACGCTCAATCACGTTAACGTAAACGTCAATTTGTATTGAAAATGGATAAGCGCCGTCTGGTGACAGCAAGGAGAAACCTCTTTTTTGTATAAATTTTGACATAAGAGATCGTTTACGTTATCAAATCAAATCAATCAATCAAATCAAATGTTTTTTATTTCACATAGGCCTACATGGGCACTTATAAAACGTCGACAAAAGGTGCACGGTTCGGGTTGGTCGTTTCCTATGGAGAAGAACCGGCAAGAAACTCCACGGTTACTCTTTTATCACGAGTGAGTACGTTAAAAAACTCGGAATAAGCACACTAAATTATGACTGATTATTACGGATGTAGTGCGTAAGCTTGAACCCTACAAGAATTACTACGGCAACTTCGGAACCGAAATTTCACGGACACAGATCTGATTTAATGCGTAACCGCCCTAAGAGTGAATAAGAGCCTAAGAATTGTTTAAGTAAACTCAAAAAGTGAACAAAAGCCTAAAAATACGTAAGTTTTAGTAAGAGCAGACCATGTCTGCTTTCTGAGTTCCGGGTTATAAATATTTGCAGCCAAGAACAGCAAGAATAACATTGCCACAAAAGCTTTCTTCAGTACTTATATCTACGTTTTAGATATTATCAAAATTGATTATTTCGGGTTTCAATCACCCTGAAAACTGAATACTCTACAAAAATTTCCCATGATTACAGGAGAAGCAATGGGAAGACCACATGGCCGAAGTGGGCAGAGGAGTCAGCATGTACCAAACTACTGAAGGAAGCGAGTTAGTCGTCAACGGCATACCAGAGCTCCTTCGAGGAGAGCTATGGAGCGTCTTCTCAGGGTCCATACTGCAGAAGGCTCAGAACAAAGGCTTGTATGAACGCCTGGTGAATAAGGCTCTTTCAACGAAGACTCAGGCGAATGATGAGATTGAGAGGGATCTCCATCGGTCTTTGCCTGAACATAGGGCTTATCAGAATGATGTTGGTAAGACTTTTTTTATTTTCTACTTATAATTATGTATTCTGGATAAGAACTGCGTACCGTACGATTGTGTTTCCAAACGTGGTATAACATTGCAGGTCTGCTTCATCCATTTAGGTTCGTATTCGGAGTATAGGTTTCTTGGAGTATAAAAAAAAATGCAACTTAGTGTTCATAACCGTTTTAATTAATCTTAACTAACTAGCCAGTATTGTTACAGTAAAAATATACAAACAGTATGGAAACGCTCGAAACGGCACACTCACACAAACATACGCACCGACGAGACCATTAAGGCACTTCTGCAGTGCTGTCAGTAGTGCGAGCCGCTTAGGGGTCTCGTCGATGCGCATGTTTGTGTGAGTGTGCCGTTTCGAGCGTTTGTAGGTAGTTTCCATACTGTTTGTATATTTATTCTGTGGTATTGTCCCGCCTTTAACAAGAATAAGTAAGCAGGGAACGGTGCTATAACAAAGTGAAAATCTCAGAAAATCTTTAGGTACAAAGGAAGCACTCTGTGATCCACTTTTCGGATACTTGTGTGGTCTTACAAACTACAGCTATAAACCAGTATTACCTTTTCAGGAATCTCAGCGCTCCGCCGCGTCCTATGCGCGTACGCACTAAAGAACCCACAGATCGGTTACTGCCAAGCCATGAACATTGTAGCGTCAGTTTTGCTAATATACTGCCCTGAAGAACAAGCCTTCTGGTTGTTGGCCACCATTTGCGAGACTTTGTTACCTGATTATTATAATACAAGGGTGGTTGGTGCTTTGGTAAGTTACATTTTTACTATAGAGTTTTTAAGTATACTAAACGGGGTACTAAACGTTCGCGTTCGTGGTCGGCCCGGTCATATAACGTAAGAGAGAGATGGCACTAGGTTCAGTAGAGAGTTCAAGAATTCCGTACTGAATGTTGCCCGTCCTAGTCGCATGATTTTCGACCGTAACTATCGCGAATCTTGGCGTTTTACTATACAGCACAAAGTAAACATAATAACGCACAAGAGTAAATCGTTTTATATCATAATTTCTTTACTTTTTATATCATTTTAATCATAATTTCCATAATTTTATTATTCTGAAGGGGTTCTTTTATTCGCGTCAGAAAAAGAGATGGCTTTATACGTGCTGTACAGGTTGATTTCCTTTTCACTCTGCAACAATGATCTAACTTTGTATACAATGATCTAATAGAGAAACTTGCTTGTATGCCGTGGGTTAGAACCCAGGCAGGCGCTTTACTTTATGTAAAATATTTCATCACTACTGCTCTCAAAACGGCAAAGTAAAACATCGTGAGGAAACCGGCATGTCGGCATCCACCAACCCGCACTAGGCCCGCGTGGTAGATTTAAACCATACGGCCCATTCCCTCTCACTGAGAGGAGGCCTGCACGCATAACGATCCAAATGGGAGTCTTAGTGCGGAAATAGTATATTTCGTGTCGAGCATAAAAAGTCGAGATTTTAACACGAGCAATGTAGCCAATGTCGACGTGAGCCGAAGGCGAACGTAGAAAGCTACATACGAGTGTTAAAATAAAGCCTTGACACGAACGATTCTTTTTCCACTACCTGATGAGCTCACTTAATTAAATGCAAATAAGTTACAACAATAATTGATTAGTAACGTTCAGACTAAAAACCACAGACTATAAACACACAATCAACGCGCGCTTTTTCGAGAGGTAACAGGTTCAGTATCATTTTGCCAGTTACATAATGATATCAAAACTCCAAACAAAAGTGATTTCGTAACTGTTATTATGTAATTTTGTTTTATATCTGTGTGTCTAAATGTTTATCTTGTGTCTAAATGTTCATATTTCGAAACCAATGTGTTATATAATAGACAAGGTAGTGGAAAAAGGGGGTCCATCTATCCCATCCTAGAGGATATTGCCTACACAACCCCTGATTTAAAATATGCTTTACAGGTGGATCAAGGCGTACTAGAAGAATTAACAGAAGTACACCTCCCTGAACTGCACGCCAAACTGGACGAGTTGGGCATGATGAAAATGATCTCCCTATCTTGGTTCCTTACGCTTTTCATCAGCGTTATGCCTTATGAATGTGCTGTTAATGTCATGGACTGCTTCTTCTATGATGGGGCGAAAGTTATATTTCAGGTGAGTTACTTTTTCATGTATTTTATACAAGCATTTTATAGAAGCTTTTTCGCGCGACTTCGTTCCCGTCGCCTATGCCACAAGAACCGTGGCTTATCTGGCATCAAAGTTGCCCATGATACTGTAGGCTGCTCTTACTTACGTTACGTATAGTATAAATATCCAAATTAGAAGAAGCGCATACAACCGTTCGCCACCGTGCGCCCGAGCGTACTAAGCTAGCCAAGGTGAAAGGAATGTTGGCTCGCCGGCTGTATCATCGCGCTCGAATACTGAAGGGAGCGCGGCACATTCTACCACCATTACCCAAATATTGTTAGTTCTAAGTTTATTTATGTACCCTATTTAATTTGATTATTATGAATTAGTAATGTATATAAGCAGCGCTTATTAATATATACTAATATTATAAAGAGGTAAAGTGTGTGAGTTTGTGACGTTGTAGGGGGTAATCTCTGGATCTACTAAACCGATTTTAAAAATTATTTCACCAGTAGAAAGCTACATTATTCCTGGGTGTCATACGCTATAATATATTTAAAAAAAAATTAGATATATTTATGAAAATTGCAATAATGTAACCCAAAGTAGCAAAATATTGCCTGTAAAATTCATTCTTTGGCGTGCGCTGTGAAAACTATTAATGATACATAAAAATTATAAGGTAGGTAGGTTAGGGTATGTAGGGTAGGCAGGGTAGGCAAGGTAGGCAGGGTTGGCAGGGTAGGGAGGGTAACCAGTTGACGGGAGCGAAGCCCCGGGGGTCAGCTAGTAAATAATATAGATCGTTATTCGCCTTCTTATTGCAGTAAGAAGGCGTACACATATCCCTAAAATACTTAGCAATAATGTAGATTTCTGTTGAGAGAATTTTGGTAATCGGTTCACTACTTCAAGGATTTGAATGTAGCGAATGACAGAGCTGTCCGACAATATCTGATTGGTTGAGACTATGATTTGAGTAAATCGACACGAAGATGTAGAGATAACGTTTTAAGAATTAAAACAATTTTAGCTCTAGCTCTTTATAATATTAGTTTAAATGAAATGTACAGAAACGCTTTCTAAATACTGCACATTGAGCTTTCAAAACAGAGTTAGCCAAATGTGTAATATTGACTGCCGCCTTGTTTAGCAAGGGCGGAGCCAGGTTGTTTTCAGGGAAGGGCACAAGGGGCGTATGGGCAAAAAATCAACAATAACAATAAACTTGAAGTATCATACTTCAAGTTTATTTCTACAAGTTCAAATAAGTTTAGGAAGGTTTATGAAAGTGTCAAAACAATAGAAATATTAAATGTTTAATAAATACAATAAATGTTTAATAAATACAATTCGGGGTGGGTATGGGATCTACCTCCTAGCGGTCCATCCCGGGCAACGGCACCACAGGCTTGCCTGTGGTACGGCTGAACGATCCCACTTAAGCGGTGGTAGGCTCCGCAAGGGGCCGCCTGGCTCGCGACCACC
The DNA here is from genome assembly GCA_945859665.1 of Anorthoa munda. NCBI lineage: Eukaryota > Metazoa > Arthropoda > Insecta > Lepidoptera > Noctuidae > Anorthoa > Anorthoa munda. Next base: position 10,210,960 of record OX243905.1, on the reverse strand, counting down.
ATCCCACCGGAGTCCGGCGCCAAACAGCTTGCTGTGTTCCGTCGGTGTGTGGGAGTGCCAGTGCCTTTGGGGGAGAAGGAGGATGTTAGTTGCGCTGTTCAGAACAGGTCTTGGTCTCTGGGCAAAACTTGCCGGGTAGCTCATTTTGGAGGGTAGCGGGATCCGAAGCACGGTGCCAGCCGTTGGCCGACCGCAGTCAGTAGGGGGCCCAAGTAGCACGCCAGCCACGTGCCAAAGGCTGCCCCGCCAACTCGCGAAAAATCCCGGTATGCTCCACCGTGCCAGCTGGCGACTGGATGGGAGGACCCGGTGGCCATATCCGGGGGGGTTCGGGCGTCCCCGCAGTCTCCAGATGAGTTCCCCATAGGTTGGGTTAGCTCCAGTGTTCCACTTGGTTCACTGAGCAGCGCCTCGACAGTTCGACTTCTTCCCCAGCAAACTCTTTAACTTTAATATGAAGAAAGCAAAGAAGAATATGGTGAAACAACGGCTGCACTTCCTCCCACTAAAAGTGCACCTCACTAACATCAGGGGGCTGCACTCTAATCTCGATCCGGTCCACCACCACCTTGAGACCGAGAAGCCGCACCTGTTTTTCCTAACGGAGACGAAGATAACAACCCTGTCGGACGTGGCGTACCTCAACTACCCGGGTTACTCTCTTGAACACAAGTTCAAGAAGCAAGCAGGGGTCTGTGTGTACGTCCGCGATGACATTTGTTGTCGTCGTCTCCGTTGCTTTGAGAAATCGGGGTTTTCTGCCATATGGCTACTTGTGGACACTGGCGTGGAGAAGTCTCTCTACATCGGCGTCTATCGATCCCACACCGGTGACCAGGAGACGACAACGCTTTTTAATTTCCTCGTGGAGTCGGCTGACATGGCCCAGCAACGGTACCCAACAGCGAAGCTTAATTTTCTGGGGGACTTTAACGCCCATCATAAAGAGTGGTTGTACCCGTACCGGAAAACTGACCATGCCGGGTTGGAGGCGCGCAAGTTTTCTCTATCGCTAGATCTAACCCAGCTGGTGAATGTGGCAACGCGGGTACCGGATGTTGACGGCCATACACCCAATTGCTTAGACCTTCTGCTGACAACTGATCCGGACAGTCATTCGGTGTCGGTCTCAGCCCCGCTGGGAACGTCTGACCACTGTCTGGTGAAATCCGTGTCGACTTGCTCTCCTCCAGATGACAGTCCTAGAGGCACGAGACGAGTATGGCGATACGAGTCAGCAGACTGGGACGAGATGCGGCACCTTTTTGCGTCTTATCCTTGGCGGCATGTGTGCTTCTCCTCGGGTGACCCCTCGAGCTGTGAGGACGCGGTTGGGGATGTGATTCGACAGGGAATGGATTATTTCATTCCATTCTCCGACATACCGCTCGGTCACAAATCCCGACCTTGGTATAATGCAGAATGCGCCCACGCAGAGGCCCGAAAAGAGTCTGCCTATAAAGCCTGGGTCGGGGCCCGCGACCGCAAACTTAGAGCACGTAGGGTTCGCGCGAGGAAAAGAGCCTTTAATTCTGCCGCCAAGTTCTGCAAGCGGGTTCTGCGTCGGGCACGTTTTGACCATATTGGGCGTATTGGGGCCAAGCTGGCATCACACCCTCCGGGTAGTAAACAGTTTTGGTCCCTGTCTAAAGCGGTTGAAACGAATTTCTGTCGTCCCACATTACCTCCAATGCTGAAACCTGATGGGTCGCTGGCTCACTCTGCGAGTGAGAAAGCAAATTTATTTGCATCTCTCTTTGCTAGCAATTCACGTCTGGACGCTGGCTCCAAGCAACCACCTACTGTACCTCATTGTGACTCTTCGATGCCGGAGATCGCTGTGCACACTAGAGAGGTCCGGAGAGTATTGTGCAGTCTAGACGTGAACAAGGCCAGCGGCCCTGACGGCATTCCGGCGAGAGTGCTGAGGCAGTGTGCGCCTGAACTGTCTCCTGTATTGACACGCTTGTTCCGCCTCTCTCTTGTTATAAGAATGGTGCCGAAATCCTGGAAGCTTGCAAATGTGCAACCAGTGCCCAAAAAAGGCAACCGTGCAGACCCTGCTCATTACCGTCCAATCGCCATTACCTCCATTTTGTCCAAAGTTATGGAAAGGGTACTCAACAGTAAGTTGCTGACGTACCTTGAAGACAATAATCTCTTCAGTGGCCGTCAGTATGGCTTTCGCCGGGGACGGTCAACTGGTGATCTTCTTGTGTATGTCACGCACTGCTGGGGCGAAGCCATCGAGAGACACGGCGAAGCACTTGCTGTGTCGCTTGATATCTCGAAGGCCTTTGACAGGGTCTGGCACGCGAGTCTACTCAGTAAGCTTCCTGCGTATGGCATCCCCGCTGGTTTTTGTAGCTGGATATCAGACTTCCTCAGCAAACGGTCGATCCGAGTAGTCATTGACGGCTGCTCCTCTGACCTTATGGCTATTGACGCCGGAGTTCCTCAGGGGTCTGTTCTCTCTGCAACTCTTTTCCTGCTGCACATCAATGACCTACTTCTGCCTGGTATTGTTGGGTACGCAGATGACAGTACTGTTTCAGAGAGATACCTGTCCAGCGCAAAAACCAGCGTGGATGAAGTTCGTTCCTTGAGAGAGGCTATGGTGGAGCGGACAGATTTGACCTTAAGCCTTGTCTCCCAGTGGGGTGATGACAATCTGGTCTGCTTTAACGCCACCAAAACACAGGCGTGTCTTTTTACCGCTAAAAGGAGTCTTTTCGATCATACTCCTACTTTTCGGGGTACATCTGTTCCTGTGACTGATCGGCTCGAGCTCCTAGGCATGGAGTTGACATCCAATCTCAACTTCGGCGCCTCCATTGAGTACAAAGCCCAAATTGCGGCCAAAAAACTGGGCATCCTGAATAGAGTGAAGCGATACTTTACGCCTGGACAGCTTTTAACCCTTTACAAAGCGCAAGTCCGATCCTGCATGGAGTAAGTATTGCAGCCACCTTTGGGATGGCTCAGCTAAGTATCAGCTTGCCGCGCTTGACTCAGTGGAACGCAGAGCCAAGAGGCTCATCGGCGACGTTGAACTGGCGGATGCCAAGCTACATAGCTTGGCTCATCGCCGCAAAGTTGCCTGCTTGTCGGTCTTCTACAGACTGTACTTCGGTGAGTGTGCTCAAGAACTCCACGACCTCATCCCACCAGCCCCCTTCTACCATCGGACATCTAGACGCACTGCAAGTTACCATCCTTACCTTGTTGCCATTCCACCAATTCGCACCAAGCGCTTCCAGACATCCTTCATAATGCGCACAGCGAATGAATGGAACTCACTACCTGCGTCCGTGTTTCCGAACGCCTTCAACCCGAATCTCTTCAAAGTTAGAGTGAACAGGCTTCTTCTGGGTAAACTCACTCCATCGTCGACTCTGTCTCTGTCACCTCTGACCTAGACTAGAGTCAAGAGCAAACCCATCTCAAATAAAAAAAATAAAAAAATAAAAAATACAGTTTTTTTTTATGTTTCGTGCTAAAGATGTCCAGCACTTCATTAGCGTCCATTTTTGCTGCAACGTCTTGATGGATATGCCAAAGCCAAAAAAGCCAATCCATTCAAACGCTCTTCTGTCATCCCGTTGTGAAGATATGACTTTAATTGGTGTAAGGTGGAATAAGATCGCTCGGCAATGCTAGTAGTCTCTAAAAACGCAATTCCAGCCAGAAATAGACAAGAGTTTTACTCATGTTCTCTATTTTATTCATATATTTAAAAAACTATGATAAATTGATTTGCTTCTAAGTATGTACTGTGATGGAATCTCCATAGTACACAAAAATACCGTCTAGGGGGCACGGGGGCACGTGCCCCCCCCCTTAAATCCGCCCTTGAACTAAACCTACATTATTAAGGACTATTTATTTTATTTTGTCTGTTTGAGCCATTGATCGCCTGCAATGTTGACGACTAATAATATTTTCATTTTCACTCACCAGGTGACCCTCACAGTCCTAGACATCAACCGAGAAATACTCCTCAAATGTACTGAAGATGGTCAGGCTATGCAAGTCCTGAACGATTACCTCCAAGGCATTTTCAATGAAGAAGCTATGGCGCTGTCTACGGAGCCACGAACTGCTGAGAGGGTTAGACACATTCTAAGATTAACAAATATCATTACGCTTGTATTCTCTGAAGTGATTGGTAGAGGTGTATAATAAAACTACATTGGGCTATGGTGAACTCAGGACCCCGGAGAGAAGTATTCGCATTTATGATCACAGGAGCACTAAAATAATATTTATTATTTATTTATTATTTATTATATACTTTATTGTACACCATAAGTAACATTTATAAAGGACACTTAAAACTAAAAACACATACAATGGGCGGCCTTATCGCATTCCGCGATCTCTTCCAGGCAACCAGGAATAATTATTATAATAGTGCTTTTTTATAATCTATAGGCTCGCGTTTGACCACTATCTCGCCTGATGTTAAGCGATGATGCGGTCTACGGTAAAGCACGCTTACCTAGAAGAAACCTATTCACTCTTGACTTAAAGACCCCAATGTTTTAGCTATCAGGGAACAAAGACTCCGGAATGGAGTTCCACTCCTTAGCTGTGCGTACAATGAAAGTATTAGCAAAACGCTTTGTGCGTATGGGAGGGATGTCCACCACGTACCGATGGCGCATGGCCGTATGTCTTGTAGTCCGATGATGGAAAGGGCTAGGTGGAATCAAATTGTGCAGTTCCGTCGCACACTCCCCGAAATGTAACCGATAAAAAACCGACAGGCTGGCAACTTGGCGTCGATGTTCGAGGCCTTTTGCTTGTTTGGCAATTAGCACTTCATGTCATAGGCACTTTTTTCCATTTTCATATTGGACTATCATTGGGTACCACGACTCGAAACGCTTTCTTGAACGTACACTGGTTGGTCGAAAATACATTTTTGTATCGCTACTCTTGAACAATATTTAATTGTCACGTTTTTTTTTACTAACTGATTACCATTTAGCGGCTAGAAACGAAAGCATTTAACCTCTTCAAACTTTTCCACAGACAATAAAAATCCAAGAGCTGATATACCAGTCTTACCGTTCATACGGAGGCAGCGTTTCAAGCGAAAACATCGAGCACTTACGACTAAAGCACCGTTTGAGGGTAGTCAGACAATTAGAAGACAGTCTCGAGAAGAACACACTTCGAGCGCTGCAGCAGGATAAGCTGCTCGAATTGAATGAGCTGCAGGTTTGTACACTATATTTTCTTCTTATTCTTACTTCTTTGGTGTTCTTTTTTAACCCCTGACGGAAAAAGAGGGTGTTATAAGTTTGACGTGTGTACCTGTGTGTTTGTCATAGCTCCTAAACGGATTGAACTGACTCCGCGGTCCGTCTATCTGTCTGTCTGTCTGTCTGTCCGTCTGTCACCAGGCTATCTCATGAACCGTGATACAGAGCTAGACAGTTGAAATTTTCACAGATGATGTTTTTCTGTTACCACTATAACAACAAATACTAAAAACAGAATAAAATAAATATTTAACTGGGGCTCCTATACAACAAACGTGATATTTTTGCCGTTTTTAGCGATAATGGTACGGAACCCTTCGTGCGCGTGTCCGACTCGCACTTGGCCGGTTTATTTTTTTGTTTGAAAGGTGACATTATCGGGATTGTTCTTAGTTATGTTTAATGATTGGTTCAGCCGTTCAAAAGATATGGGCGTTTTACTATTTGAATCTGGGTATTTTCGCAAGATATCGTGTCATAATTACGTGTTCGATAGATTGTTGATCGAAGCGTGTCTACTACTAGATAAATTATGAAATAATAATAATATTAATTATATTAATATTTTGGTGCGGAATCCAAGGTTAGTAGACCACTATATACGAGGCATTTTTAAATCAATGAAGATTTTCTAAAATGATGTGAACCAGGTGGCAGAACTGAGAACTTGAGAAGTCAGGTCCAGGCATCTGTCAAAGGGCTTATGTTTTGCGACATAACTGTTGACATCAATGTACGTTTTCAAAGTCCTCTTGCCATAGTGGCGCTAACTGGTGGCTTGAATTTTCCAGAAAACCCTAATTAGTGAAGTTTCTCAGACGTGGCGTGAATCGGCATTTAATTTACATGTAAAGAAAAAAAAATGCGTCATTTCTTTTATTTGTTTCAAATTTTACAAGACTAGCTATTGCCCGCAACTTCGTCTGAGCAACATTAGTACTTCGAATAGGCATTTTTTTTTATATTGCGCCTGAATATTGTAGGCGTGTGGCAAAATTCCACACTCTTAAGGATGATATCCAGGATAAAAACTGTCTTTCCCAGGGTTTCAAACTATCTCCATACCAAATTTCATCTAAATCGGTTCAGTGGTTTAGGCGTGAAAAGGTGACAGACAGACAGAGTTACTTTTGCATTTATAATTTAAGTACGGTTAGCACGGCTGTACAACGTCAGATCAAGACAAATGCACGATTCAGTAGGTAAAGAATAGAGACTATATAGTTGTCAGAATCACCGTACTAAATATTCATCGTCCGAGAGGTCGTTTTCTTTAGTTATCCTTCTCACTTGAATAAATACGATTTTACTGAGAAACAGATGTATGACAACCCTAAAATGAAATAATGTTTTTCCAAGTATCTATTATGTAACAAATTCGTTTCGAAATATGGTCATTTAGAGACACAAGATTATAAACTAAAATTAAAAAAACAAAATTACATAATGACAGTTACGAAATGACTTTTGTATGGATCATTATGTAACTGGCAGAATGATACTGAAACTGTTACCTCTCGAAAAAGCGCGCGTTGATTGTGTGTATATAGTCTGTGGTATTTAATCTGAACGTTTCTAATAAATTGTTGTTGGAACTTATTTGTATTTAATTAAGTAAGCTCATCAGGTAGTGGAAAGAGAATCGTACGTGTCCTGCATAAAAAGGCTTTACAACGTCATTTTCAAATTTACTACATCGCTCGTGTTAAAATCTCGACTTTTTGTGCTCGACACGAAATGTACTATTAAAACACTTGTTTTATTCCCCAGGAGTTACTCAGTGCCATCCGCGAAGAGCTGCTATGGGCAAAGCGGGTACCTTGTGAGCGGTTAGAAGCTCCCTATGAATCGTACAGACTGGATTACACACAGTTCAAGACTTTGTACTTCGCACTCTCGCCCTGGGCTAAGGGAGACTTTGCTGAAGTCATCACTGCTAGAATGTTTAAGGTATGGTCCACTTGCATCAAACATATTAAACAAATTTTGCTCTAAATGTAACAAGTAAAAGTTTATTTTATGTCTGTCAAATTCAAAGGATTGCCAGAACAAAGAATAAAAATGATGTCTTAAATTCGTTAAACGCTCAGAGTATCTATATTTTGCTAACGAGAAAACCTTATAAATGAAAGTAAACACTTTATTTTTGAACATTGACTTATATGAGGACTTTGGGTTAATGATTTCAATTGAGTTAATTTTTGAGTCACTGGTACTATTGAAAAGGTAATTAGAATAATAAAGTTGCAGCTGAAACTGAATTCCATGAGTATGTAATAAGGTTACCTTTCCGTAGTCACATACATATTGAGAACGCAGTTTACATGAATTATTCTTATTTCCAGCTAATGGACTACGATGATGACGGCTTAGTAAGCGCGCGCGGTCTTAGCGTAGCGTTAGGGCTGTGCTGTCGAGCGGACGCTGCGAGGCGTTTACGCGCGTTGTACGCCGCGCACTCACCACCCCTATTGCCGCGGAGGGATCTGAGACCCACGCACTTTACCGATACGGGGGAGGAGCTCGCTACTGATGCTATTTCGTTCTTTGATAGGTGAGTACGTCATATCTCTTTTTAGCGTAGTGTTAGGGCTGTGCTATTGAGCGGATGCTGCAAGGCGTTTACGCGCATTATACGCCGCGCACTTGCCACCCCTACTGCCGAGAAGGGGAGGAGCTCGCTACTGATGCTATTTCATTCCATTTGATAGGTAGGTAAATTTGTTGGGTGAAAAATTAAACTATAGAAAAAAATAGTGCGTTTATGTCGTCTAATTCTTTCTTTTTCGTAAAACTAAAATGATAAGGGATAAAAAAAAAATGTCGAAAACAAAAACCAATTCTGTTTTGCAGGGCTCTGAAATGTTGCTGATTAAAAAGTATGTGAAGCAAATCAATGACAAATTTTTATCAACGCTACGTTTGCCTGAAATGATAAACTCTGTACTTGCTTATTGAGAATTGGTTAAGCAGATAATGACTTTTGCTAAGCCGATGATATATTCTACTATGAATCTTAAACCTATCTCTATATCTCTTAAACATATACAAAAATATATCTGTTCCCACCGCTTGGCCAAAGTTTATCACAATAACGTAATACTTTACAGTATAGAAGAAGAGCCTACATCACCAGAACCGGGTCCTTTGCAGCGTTCAATCAGTGAAGTGTGCGGAGACGGCTCGATGGACAAGAGCGACTCTGAAAACAGCCAAGTTGGTAAGCTAATGAGACAGTTAATTTTATTTTGAATTGAGATTATATCTAACTGTGCTCAAACAACATTGATGTGTTCAAATTATTAATCAACTGAAATCTGTGAAGTTTTAATAATTAGAACGGTACATTGCACGTTTTACAGTTTCATTATACCAAAATTTGTTACAAAACAAATTTAAAAAATCGAGTGGATGTCTCAGAAATTTAAAACCGCGCCATCTATTGGTATCAATTTTAAATGTTTCAAAAATTCTTTGAAATGTTAATTGAGAGCCCAATATTCCTTAGTTTTGTGCTTAGGAGAGTTAAGTAATCAAGGACATACGTTTTTTATGACCATCTCTATACTCCATTTGAGATAACATTGGAGATTTAAATAATCCCATTTTACAGCCCGTTCAACCGATTTTGACTTCTATTGCGTTAGTGATATTACAAATGGCAGCTGTAGTAAACAGTTAGTTTTGGTAACAGGTTTAAGCTTTTTATACTATCTTTATATTTACGGGACGGAAAGAACTCAAAATCGGTTGGATGGACTGTAAAAAGGTTTGTAGTTTTTTCAAATGGAGTATAGAAAATCTTAATACTTCACAAACCTCAATAACAAATCGAAGCATATCGCGCCATCTAGTGCAATTTATTTGAACCAAATTTTCTCTCTTCGCGTTAGATGCCCGTGACTGTGGTAAGGAACTGTTTTGATTCGTGCGACTTTTCACTCCAGGTAGCAGCTCGTACATAAGCGCAGACAGTGTGCGAGCATGTGGCCTAGCCGGGCTGGCGAGTGCAGCCAGTACACCCAGCGTAGCACCCGCGGCTCCGCCGTTATCACGCGACCACTTCCTGCAGCTGCTAGCCGTGTTACATGATCTCACGCAGAGAAAACACGACGTATATGAAGCTGTCGTACTAGCTGGTGAGTTTGTATAGAGTTACAGCGTTCATGATGCACGGTATTCAACAACAACATACATTTCGAAAATGAATAAATCGATTAATCCGACTGTTGGATGAAGGTTGGACGTCGTGTACCGCGTAAACGCTTTTAAGAGTGCCTCAAGCATGGCCACAACGATCAGTGCCGCGGATTCGCGGAGCATATTCGCGATTTAGCGCGGTTGGTCTATCTTGTAGAGAGACAATTACTGTCACCACTACAGAACCTGCAGTCTTTTTCCATCGGCTTTTTTTTAAAGAATGTTTTTTTACTCCACCGTCAGGATTTTTTAACAAAAAATGTACACTTGACCGTTTACGATATTACAAGATATGTTATTATATCTTCAGCTACCCTCCTCCTACAACTGGGCGAACTGAACCACCGCCCGCTGCTGGACCGTGAAATCTCACAAGATAGTCTGTTCCTAGCTGCTGCCGCGAAGCAGCCTGAAGCACAGGTAAATAATTAAAATTTGAAGTATCTTCTTACACTCTAAAGGTGCCTGTAAACGGCCTAGTTTTTTGACAATTTCTTGCTGCAATTGTATACAATCGGCTATAGCCGACAAGTTGCCAAATATATCGCTCGACACAGTGGAACAATTGCTGCAATCTTGCAGTGTAGTCCGGCGATATTGCCAAGATATTTCATAGTTGCCGCATGTATTCAATGTCTAGCCGGCCGGCTAGATTGCAAATGATTTATCCCGCTTTGACTTTATTGCAATATCGCCGTATATCAGCTTTGCTCTGATATATAGCTGCATCTCTTTTCCCTCGCCGGGTTCTCTCCGCCTCGTCCTGTCGCTGCCTGATTAGTGAAGTTGTTTTGAATCCGTTGTTGATTTTATTCTGTTCATCATGACCGAGTGCTCAAACGAAAAGAATTGTATTGTGTAATTTGTAAACTTAAGAAGGATGCTTGGGCCGTAATTGCTGCGAAGTTTCATGTAACGACCGAAGAGGCATTCGTAAAAATCGTCATTAACTGCTGCACCGCCGCTTATGTACTTTGTGGCTGAGATCTACCCGCAATGATTGCTCCGCGTGTACGAGAAAAATTCCTCAGCAACCCAGTTGCGCTATCACATCCGGCAATGTATTGCACAATGAAATTGCAGCAAGGGTATAAGTTGCAAATATACTGAGCTATATTGGTCAACAAAATTGCCAACAAGATGCAATTTTTGTAGCCCGTTTACAGGCCTCTTAAGGTAGATTGCTGAGCAAAACTCCTCCGGGGTTACTAAAGCAGCGACACTGGGCTGTATTCGTGCGCAAGCGCCACTGTAAAATGCGGCGACAATAAAAGTGATTTGACTCGAACTCAAATGTGCCGCATGATACGCTTCGCTGATGCCGCCGAGAATTTCTAGTGATGCCGGAGCCGCTTTATCAAAAGTCTCCCTTTAATGAGTCTTTTCCTAAAGCTCGTTACGTTTTAATTTAAAAAAGAATGTCACACGGCAAAGGCCTATGTGAGTGACATAGTTCACTATCTACTAAGATGAGCTTTGTATAAAATTGATGCGCGGTAGTCAGGCATGGTATGATTTATTATTACAAAATCCCTATTTTTGCGTCGGGGCCTCAAGAACACCTCAGCAGTATAAGTGCATAGTAAAGCTGAAAATAAAAATCATTTGAAGTACCTCAAGAACTTGTATTACCATAGTATTCACGTCCCATTTTGTTCACCAGTTGGACCCCAACGGCAATGCAACAGAACCAGAACAAGAAAGCCAGAAACCGTCCCCATCCAAGGAAACGGAACCCGACGGCGTCTGGTCCATCACTTTAGAGCAGTTCCTAGCCACCATGCTCTCCCAGCCAGCTATCGAAGAGTTCTTCAATGAGAAGGTGTCTATTCTAACAGAGCTAGAACTCCTGAGAACAAGGGATAGACTCCAGTCGGTTTCATAGCTGAAGGAGATAGCCGGGTTGCTTGGAATAAGTCTGTAGACCCTGCTTCAAAGGTATGTTTGTGAACCTGGTTGTCAGTGTTCTCCTGGTGTCTGGTTTTAGTTAAATATGTTTTTAACAATGCTTGCATATTTAATTCCTGTGTGAAATTCGTTCACTTTCTGGAAATTGCTCTACTTGTTTCTAAATAGACTGGACCAATTATGAACTGCGGCCTAATTGCGTAAATGAATTCGGCAAATAACACGTATAGGTAAAGATGACGACACCTTTAAAATACCGACTTTCGTATTGCGTAATACACTCGAAAGGGGTCATGGAAAGGATATGTGAAAAGGGTAGTTGACTGAAAATTGGTTTTTTGTCCGTCAGGTAGAATAATAAAAAATATTGGGCACGTATTTTTCCTTTGACATGTAAACGACGATGATGTTGACGACGATACAGTTGCGTTGAAATTTCGTGTGACGTCACGGTGTCCTACACTTTATACCGACAAAGTGACTTCACAAGCCCGCAATCCTGAACTTTGATGCGCTTTATCTTTGTCAATTTTTGTTTATTTGATAAAGCAAAAAATACGGATCCAATATTATTTGATAGTCTCACTGACGGACTAAACAGATTTTTTTATTTTTTTTACGAGGAAACATCCCTATTCAACTGATTGGGTGGAGAACATACCTACATTTTCTAAATTATTTACGCAATGCCAGAAACATTTAAAGGAAATGTGTCATACTCTTTTATGGAATTTTTTGTAGTTGTGCTCTTTCCTTGGCGAACTCACTTACGCATTTAGGCTGTTGGTCACACAGCGAATCAACCGGGGCGTAGGCCTTTCGCAGTCACTACTGCACAAATAGCAACTCATCTTCAATGAGTTTTTTAATAGCTAGTCAATATGTCTAAGCTGTCGTTACCCATTTCAATCAAAGGACCGATACAGAAGGCAGTACTACTCGGTCGCATTTTGAAGATATTCGGGCAGTTCCTGTCTCTGGATCCCCAACCACCTGTCGCTTGGACGCTGCTACCGACACCCCCGGACAGAATTTAGGCTATAAATGTTATTTTGGTTATGTGAAGTTCAGTTACTAACTGTTTTCTAACAAGTATATCCAGTAAGCACTAAGCGAGCATTGTTCAAAATATGTTCAACTAAGGTTCTGCAGCACATAAAGGCACAGCAGCGATTCAAAACAAATTATTGCCTTAGTATGTGTTAGAATGTATTCACCTAACCTGCTATGTACCAAGAGTTTACGTTATCTCGCTTAATTCTATGTAAACATTGTATATAGCGCTTAAGAACGTATTATATTAAGTTTAAGTACTGGAATGAATAAAAATATTGTTTCGATTTTTAGGTATTTTTTATCAAATAGAGGGAGAACTGGTAGTTTTAGAGCAAGAATATTCAATGCGAAGAGCTGAGAGCTGAGTAGGTGCGGCTTGCTCAAAGAAAACCGAGAAATAAATGTCCTTTTTAACCGACTTTCTAAAAAGGAGGAGGTTCTATGTTCGACTTTGTTTTTTTTTTTGTTTATTTCACCGATTTCTCCGTCAATTGTGGACCGATTTTGAAAAATATTTTGTTTGTGTGCCCAAATTGATCCCATTTTATTTTGGTGAAGATCTGATGAAGAACTTCGGAGATATACATCATAACTCATCAATAAATGACGGCAAATCTCTCGGGATTGCTGCAATCGCATGTCTGTTTATTGTTTATACCATTTCATAATAAAACATCACGCCAGTACAGAGTGTACTGGCGTGATGTTTTATTATGAAATGGGATGGAATGGAAAAGGGGTACGCAGATGAGTACAGTTCACCTTGGTATACTCTCATTTCGGTGAAGTCGGTGTCCATAACGAAAAAAAATGGTACCTTCCAAAGACACCGACTGCCAAAAATATTTAATGTTTCACTTTGTGGTGTTTTTATTTAGAAGTCGTAGTATTTTTTTGTAAAAAGGTTTTTATTGGTGACAATTGAAATAAGTCTGATCAAAGGACCTCTCCTACCTGAAACTTTTGAGATATATTCTCGATGTTCTCTTAGCAAGCCGCACTATTCGCCCTGAATGTGCTATAATGTCCTTCCAGCTCCCTCTGAACATTGATATTAAAATCAAAATTAAGGTGTCTATACAAAATTGTAATGTTGTCTAGGTTGCACCAAATCTACAGGGGAGGAACAATAAGCTCTTTTTAAATTCTAGAACCTAAAATTGATGTATGTAGATATTAAATGCATCTTCCAAAGACCAATGTAGCTTAAGCAAACAATTTTGAGTCCCCTTTGTAAAATAAAAAGGTCTAAATTATCCTTGTTGTGTAGACCCCCAAAAAATGTATGCTTGTTACTGGGGCCTTACTCTGGCGTGTCAAAACTATCACAGTTCAATTGTAAGAGAGAGATGGAGCTATACAAGACGCAAAGCACAATCCCTTTGTAGCAACATCTATGCCGCCTCATACGAACTAATGACTAACCTGACGTCACACAAGTCCTGCATCGCTCAAGCATTGTTTTCGGCGCGATTTGAAAACATACAACATTCCGACAACAACAGTTGGGCAGTTGAGTCTGTGTTTCCCGATAGTTACAATCTCGGGGTCTTTAAGTCAAGAGTGAATAGGTTACTTCTAGGCAAGCGTGATACACCTTCGACCACATCATCACTTACCATCAGGTAAGATAGTGGTCAAGCGCAAGCCTATCTACAACAAAAAAAAAAGTTACCCAGGCCAGTGCTAGCGACTGTTTATGGGGGGAGGGGGGTATTAACTGTGCAAGTCATCCCCTGCCATTTTATAGCCGTGTAGATCAACAGTGGTCAGGCAGGGGCTAAATAGTCCTTCTATAGTTTTAGGTAATCTGTCCACGAAACCTCCCAGGAGCTCGTGGCTAAATAATAACAGCCGCATTGGCGATCATCAAGGTTAAGCAACGCTTGACGAGGTCGGTCCGTGGATTGGTGAACATTTCAACATACCGAGTTTCCTCCGTGCCTCGGAAAGTACGTTAAGCCGTTGGTCCCGGCTGTCATTTGAAGAACTTTGGCAGTCGTTACGGGTAGTCAGAAGCTTGAGATCTGACATCAGTCTTGCCATGTGGTACCGTGTTACCCAGTTACTGGGTTGTGGAGGTCAGATCGATTCGCAACATGTAAAATCCTGGTACCCAGCCGAATCCGGTAAGACTGGAAGCCGACCCTAATATAGTTGGGAAAAGGCTAGGCAGATTGATTGGTCCACGAAACGTCCCAAACTCTAGCCTAATGAGTTTGTTTTCATATTCTGAAATAGTCTTGCACCAGCCGGGGATTGTCCTTAGGTGCTCTTGCATAGTGACTAGTGCATACAGGGATAATCGCCGGTTGGGTCGGCCTCTGGTACCAGACACAAACATCCGTCTGATCGGACGATCCTCCCTTTTCAATGGAGAGTTGTTCCGCATACCTCTTAACCTTTTTCACAGTGGAATCATGATGGCATTAACACAATATACGTTGTACGGCCCCTGGTAATATTTTTTTAAAATAACTTAGCATCTATTGTATGGTAAGAATTTCTCAAGGTAAACGTTTGATTGAACATTCCAAGATAAATATTTTAAGTATCTACAATAATAATATATTGTCAAAGATAACATTGTTACGCTGGTTTGTTTATCAGTTAGTAGTAATTAATATACAACCATAAAATATAAAAAAAATAAGTTACGCCGAAGAAATAACACTAGCACATTATTTTCATAAACTAGTTTTCTTCGAAAAAAAAAACCGTTTCAAAGTGTAAAACGTGCATAACTTTTTAACGGCTGAACCGATAGTCATCAAACATAGCTAAGAACACTCGATAAAGAACGAAATTAAACATCGGTTCATCCGTTTGGGAGCTATGATGCCGAAGAGACACACAAAAACGCATGACTTTAAAGCTATTTGTTTTAACTTTTAAAATAGATTCTCGTTTCTAATTCCACAAACCATAAGTTAATCTCATCTACCAGTACCAATAGTACCTAGTTTAAGTTTGAGTTTACATAGCCATATTATATATAAGTTAGCCTGTAACATTTATAGTTAACCTTTTTACCTATACATAATCTATATAAAGTGTATTTAAACAGAGTTCTTTAAATATAAACACTAGGATTATTAGTACAAAATAGCATTTTCTGTATATTTATCACTAATATATTTACTTTTTAGATGTTAGCTTTGCTTCCAAATAAATATTTTATTGTCATAAGCTTAAAAAGCAAAATTAAGAACACAAAAATATACACTATAGATATCTCTGTATCTGTATAGAGGTTGAAAGACAATTCCAAAAAAAAAAACGATGTGACCGTGTCTATTGTAGACTGGGGTAAGTTTTGTGCTTCAGTAAATGGTGCTTGGCAGATTGTGCTTGACTATAATGGTTGAAATAAGGTGTTTTTGCTGGGTTTGATTGAAGTAAATATTAGCCAAGTAAAGTTAAATGTGTAAAACAGACAAAATATTATTTAACAATCTAACAAAGGAGAATGGGCAATCTGCCCCAAAGTCAATAGATAGTTTTTCAAGAAGAAAATTTGCGTTTTACGCGACTTTTGTCAATTGTTATTTCGTTCGGACTTAGTGATCTAAATGTGTTACTAAATTTGAGCACCGAATAAAAAATATATATATCTACTATCTTAATCGTCCTTTTAGTAAAAGTAAACAATGCAATACAGCGTTGCTTATAAAGTATCCACCTTATGCATCCAACGAAACCTGTAGGCTAAATTATATATATATATATATATATATATAAAGAGAATTACAAATAGCATAAATATTTTAGCTCCAACTTTGCCCGGTAGCTTCAACAAATTGTAGAAACCAAGATAAACTGGGCGAAGTAGAGAAATCTAAAAAAAAATGCTTAATTTGTAATGTTAGCAGATTATGAAATATATAATAATATATAGATATAGGTTAAATAAACAATATAAGCTTCTTAAGCGTATGTATATTAGTCATATTTATTTTTGTAAGCCACAGATGTAACGAATTTGGGTACAATCTTATAGGAGCTTTTAGGAATTGCAAGAGAGGTTAGACTTTACTTTTTATTTTACAATGCTTTGTTGGACTTAAAATTAATACAGCAAAATCATTTGACAATACAAATTATAAATAATTGTCCGCTTATGAAAACTTCGTCAAATATTATTACGACTACAAACGGCCCTTGTAATTAAATAAGGTCCTATGAAAGCATGCTCAGATCTTTAAGATCTTGGACGTATTCGATGTTGCTTCGCCAGAATCAAAAACTACCTACAGAATGACGATTACCCAACAAGTCCTAACTTTATCGCCATGGCTCTTTTCAACCAGTTGCTTTTCTCTATGTATTTAAACTTACTATGTAAACTTTTGTATGTATGTATGTCAATAATTTTAAAGAGTACTTTGAAGCACAAAATGTTGAACATATTTCATTTTAGTTTAATTCTTAAGGTTAACCATGTCCATGTAAGTAATATCTGAATATTATAAAAGTTTCATTGAATACACTTGTTTGACTTTATATCTGATTTCTTAATTACCTTTTTAAACTAAAAACACAACTGCAATGTAAATATGGCTAACAATCATCAGGAAAATTTGTTACCTTAACCATATTGCGGTATGTGAACAGGATATTAAAGACTATAACGGAATGTAAATAAAAAAAATAAAAATAACTAATAAAGTTTATTTCAAAGTAAACTTCAATGTCCAAGCATTTTTAGATTTGACAGTTGTTATATCAGGCAGCTGTATTGCGACCTCTCCATTAGTTATCTTCCACTGAAACATAATGTAAAATAAAATAATTAAGTAATAATAATGTTTAATGCATGCTAATTTTGGGTGATAAGGACAGGATAATGATAATTGCAATGCTTGTAAAAGGCTGCTAAGGCATAAGTACTGACATAAATAACACCAACATTTTGGTAATGATAAATGATTTTATTTCTGTAAGTTGGTTTGTACAAACACTTACATGTCGATCATATTTTTTAAAACTAGATGAGGTCGGCGTTTTCTGTCTGACTACTCTGAGAAGAAATGCCGAAACAAACTCAGAGGTCACAGTCTCTTTTAAAGTCCAGACAAAATCTTGGTTAGATCATGTGAAGACCATGTAGACTGATGTCTGAAATGGTCTTTTGAGGAAAGAACCAGCCAGATTGATTGGACCTGTCCAGTCAGTGCACGCATTTGTCAATAACCGTGCAGCTCAACTAATTGACGAACAATATAGTCCTCGCCAAACTTCTTGGCCGCCCTGAAGTTGGCTACAATGGCTGCGCGGTAGTAAATCTCATACAAAAACACCACCGTTTCGTGCCTCGCGCGTCCGGTAAACCAACTTCAGGGCGGCCAAGAAGTTTGGCGAGGACTCTACCAAAGAAAGGACATTCGGGTAGGCCGCATAAATACTCAAACTGCTAGACCATGATTAAAAATTAAGTTAAATAAAAGTAAAAAAAAAAAGTCTTCACATTCACAATAATTAAAATAACCCTCCCCTCACTACCACCTCTGCTGAAACCTGACGGGTCATTAGCCCACTCCGCTGAGGAGAAGGCAAACTTGTTTGCTTCCCTTTTTGCGGAATCTTCGCATCTGAATTCTGATGGCGCGCAGCCTCCTCCTTTTCCTGATGGATGTGTGACGAAAATGTCGGACATTCGCATCCATCAAAAGGACGTCCGTAGGGTGCTGCGTAGCCTTGATGTGAACAAAGCGAGTGGCCCTGATGGGATACCAGCAATTGTACTTAAAACCTGTGCGCCTGAATTGTCTCCGATCTTGACACGCCTATATCGCCTTTCCATAGAGACTGGAAAAGTGCCGAAGGCTTGGAAGCAAGCCAACGTACGGCCCGTGCCCAAAAAGGGCAGTCGAGCTGACCCGGCCAACTACAGACCCATACCTGTAACGTTTATCCTCTGTAAGAGTATGGAACGTGTGCTCAACGGTAAGCTCCTGGCATACCTAGAAGCGAACGACATCCTCAGTGACCGCCAATACGGCTGCCGCCGAAATCGGTCCACTGGGGATATTCTAGCGTATGCCATTCACATCTGGAGTGTGGCCATCGAGAGACACGGGGAAGCGCTATCTCCCTCGACATCTCGAAGGCTTTCGACAGGGTCTGGCACGAAAAACTCACTGGTAAGCTTCCTTCCTTCGGTCTGCCCAGTGGTCTGTGTGATTGGATTGCGGACTTCCTGAGGGATCGATCCATCCGAGTGGTTATCGACGGCTGCTCGTCAGGTCAGTTAGATATCAACGCCGGAGTCCCTCAGGGGTCAGTGCTCTCGGCAACATTATTCTTGCTGCACATTAATGATCTGCTAAAACCCGGAACCTTTGGGTACGCAGACGACAGCACTGTTGCTGAGAGATACGTGTCTGGCGCACGGGCTACTGGGCCTCAGATTCGGTCTCTCCGGGAGGCCATGGTTGAACGCTTGAACCTGTCCTTGAAGGCGGTCTCCGAATGGGGTGATGCCAATCTGGTCAGTTTCAATGCTGCTAAGACCCAGGCGTGTCTTTTTTCCGCTAAAAAGAGCCAATTCCACCCGGCTCCATCTTTCCGTGGTGTAAACGTGCCGTTGACGGACCATCTCGAACTTCTCGGTGTTACATTGACATAAACCCTCAACTTCGGTCCATTCATTGAGGCGAAAGCTCAGTTAGCTGCAAAAAAGTTGGGGATTCTTGCAAAGGTGAGACGGTACTTCACGGCTAAACAGCTGCTCAACTTGTATAAAGCGCAAGTTCGCTCATGCATGGAGTACTGCTTTCACCTTTGGGATGGATCAGCCAAATACCAGCTTGATGCACTTGAGTCGATTGACAGACGGGCCAAAAGGCTTATTGGCAACGATGCACTGGTCGCCTCAAAGCTCCAGAGCCTCGAACATCGACGCCGAGTTGCCAGCCTGTCGGTTTTTTATCGCTTACATTTCGGGGAGTGTGCGACGGAACTGCACAATTTGATTCAACCTAGCTTTTTCCATCATCGGACTACAAGACGTACGGCCATGCGCCATCGGTACATGGTGGACATCCCTCCAATACGCACAAAGCGTTTTGCTAATACTTTCATTGTACGCACAGCTAAGGAGTGGAACCCCCTTCCGGAGTCTTTGGTCTCTGATAGCTACAACCTTGGGGTCTTTAAGTCACGAGTGAATAGGTTTCTTCTAGGTAAGCGTGCTTCACCGTAGACCGCATCATCGCTTAACATCTGGCGAGATAGTGGTCAAACGCGAGCCTATACATTATAAAAAAAAAAAAATATATAATACTTTAAAAAGTAAATATTCTTGTCATTGCAAGAAAAATAAAAAATTAAAATTCACGGTGCAAAATAAAAAAATTACTAAATTACTTGGAGCAGCTCTTACGTTGAGGACAAAAAGGCTTGGGATTCCAAGCCTTTTTGTCCTCAACGTAATCTTTAACGGTATAAAACGCTTCCTGGCACAACTTACGTTTAATGAATGATTTGAATTTATTAACAATTCGACCTTGTACGTGGCTTGGAAGCTTATAAATCGGATAAAAGCGTACACATTGACATCTAAACGAGCCACCTATTTTCTTGAGCCTTGTTGTAGGTACTGCAAATTTGTGTTTGTTCCTAGTATTTATGTTATGGATATCACTGTATTTTTTAAACAATTTTATATATTTATGGGCATACAAAAGATTTTCATAAATATACTGAGAAGGCACAGTCATTACATTAATCTCCTTAAATTTCTCTCTGAGAGAGTGTCTCGGGCTTAATTTATAAATTGATCGAACAGCTCTTTTCTGCAAAACAAAGATAGTCTGGATGTCGGCGGCATTTCCTCACAACAGAATACCATACGACATTACACTATGAAAATAGTTAAAGTAAACTAAACGGGCTGTCTCTATGTCAGTTAAATTACGAATTTTTCTAATGCTGCGGAGCTTAGCTTCTTTGACAATTTATCTATATGTGGGCCCCACTGAAGCTTAGCATCCAAGGTTAGGCCTAAGAATACTGTGCTATTTTCAGGATTCAATTCTTCGCCCTTTATCATCACATCAGTTTTCACCTGCCTAACGTGAGGTAGGGTAAACTTAATGCATCTGGTTATTTTTTCATTTATAAGTAAATTTTTAACATTAAACCAGTGAACTACTTTTGAGATCGCGCTATTTACATTGTCAGTAACCAGCTGCTGACGTTTAAGTTTAAACAAAAGTGAAGTATCATCCACATGTACACTTTGTTCGCAATAAACGTTTTGACTTTGAGACAGTATCAACATCTGTGCTAAGGTTAAATATCCAAATACATTAACTAAGTGTTTACAGAAATAAAACATACCTATTAAGAGTAAATACTTACAGTCAAGTATTGCCCTTCATTGCTCAACATCACCACTTTATAATCACCGCTGTGCAAATAAGGTGTTATATCTCTAAGTACGAGTACACTCTTCGCAGGCCATTCAAGTATAATAGCATAGATTGCGTTAATCTTATCGTCCTTGCTCGGTGGGTAGGTAGGATGAGCAGCATTGTACGATGCCTTAGAGCAAGTATACCAAACATTGCCAGTTCTAGTGTCGTTTTGCGAAATCCAGGGAGAGCTATTGTAGATGGCCTCGCCGTTAAGAGAAAGCCAAGTTCCAAGCGTTAACAAGCGTTCTTGAAATATCGGTATTATTGTTCCCTCTTTAGTTGGGCCCACGTTCATAAGGACATTACCTGAAAAAGGCAGTTGCAATTATTAAATTTATAAATAAACTTAACACTCACTGTGTCCCCAATTTTCACGATGTCCTTTGCGATGTCGACATACAAATCTTACAAGGGTGCGTTGTGGGCTGCTGAAGAAAATTTGTATCGGCGCATTGGAGGCAGTGAAGGTGTTGGGTATTCATGATATTACTAGTAAAAATAATAGGAATAGAAACTGGAGTTACCTCCACAACTGACTGTAGATACAACTTGGTAAAGCAGTTCATCAACAGACAATACATCATTCAGGTGGATATTCCTTCTGTATCCCCATGATATTCTCTCAACGTTGAAAGCATTCTCCCATTTATGATCAAGTAGTTTACCTGAAAAGAAAACAAATGATTACTTAGATGTTTTTCACATGGATATTGTTAGAAATAATTAACTATCACATCTTGGTCAACTGCAACTATATGCAATATTAAACCATTTGCATTGCAGCTTATAAATTAATAATGTTATGTATTAAATTTGTAAATAATCATCAATAACACTAACCGGGATTGAATCTATCAGCATAATTATAGAAGTCACCATGATGGCCAGGGATGTCAATACCCCATCTATCGTTGACAACAACTTCATCTTTAACTGGGCTTTCATTGTACAACCATGCTAAAAGGTCCGTAGACCTCCAATAGTCATCATGAGCTTCCCAGTCACCATCAGACCAAATCACAGATGGCTTGTAATCATTTACTAGCTGCTTGATGTCTGGCCACAGCTTAGTATCAGTGTATGTTTGCGTTTTGAATTTGTTGTGTTTGTCCTGATTATAAATAGGGTTGTACCACTCGTACAGGGAATGGTATACTCCAAACTTTAAGCTCTCATTCCTGACTGCATCAGCAAGTTCACCTACGAGATCCCGTTTTGGACCTATATCAACTGAATTCCAACTGAATGAACGTTTGGATGGGAACAGGGTGAATCCCTCGTGATGCTTACTAGTTAAGACAATGTATCTGAAATCAATTTTTATTTAGAATAGTATGGTTTTAGTTTTTGAAGCAGCAGCACTTCAAATATTGTTAACTTATTTACTTTGCTCCAGCTTTTGCAAATAGTTGCGCCCAAGCAGCAGGATCAAAAAACTCAGCTGTGAACATGGGGGCAAATTCCTGGTATGTGAAGCCTGGTGGGTAGTTCTTTTCCATGAAGTCTTTGTATTTCTGGCTGTTATCCGCTGGCAAATAAATTAAATTGTTCGTAATTTAAAAGATGAAACTGACATACGGTAGAATTGCAATTATTTGATTTTCAATAAATGAAAAGTACCTTTCCAGAATGCCCAGAACCACTCCGATCCGAAACTAGGCACGGCATAAACACCCCAGTGCAGGAATATACCTATTTTAGCCCTATCATACCATTCGGGCAACGGCCGGGTATCCAGGTCACTCCAGGTGGGTTGAAATCTCTTTTCCACACTGATATCCTCTTCAATATCATTATCGTCTTTTATAATTTGAATATCTCCTATCTTAGCAGTCGCGAAGCAGACAAATACTAAGATTAATAATAATCTCATCATTCTGTAAACAAAGCAATTTATTTTATTTTAGTTATGTGCACGGGGTGCACGTTATGTCATATTATTTCGTAGTACCTGCTTCCGCTGCCGCGTAGTGCTTTATATACATACAATTTCATACAAAGTATATTTGGTCGTGTCGCGTCGCTCCCAAAGAGTATGTAACACTACGTTTCGCTCCGCTGACGCGTAGTTACGCCTAGTGCGTTCGTACCTTAATTAAGTTCTGTGCATTGGTTGGACAAAAGTCAGAGATACTGGGATAGGTTCAGATGACCACAGAGTATTGAGAGGATTCTAAAACCACATTATTTAGAATAAGTCCAATGAGATGAGTTCAGACACAAAGTACGTAAACGGCGGCGCGGTGGTTCAGGGTTCAAGCGAACCTGCCGTAGTTGAGGGAGTCTACCTATATTACCTCTGTGTGCTTATACGGAGGTATTAACGTATTCACTCGTGATAACGTAAACGTCAATTTCGTGAGTAAAAAAAAGTTAATTAAAAAAATCAAAATACCCGACTGCTTAAAAAGCGAACTAAAAAGACGTAAACAAGAAGAAAATCATGCTGTGCAGTCGGAGGATACATATTCGCGAGCTGGCTGACCAAAACCAGATGTATCCTCCGACTGCACAGCATGATTTTCTTCTTGTTTACGTCTTTTTAGTTCGCTTTTTAAGCAGTCGGGTATTTTGATTTTTTTAATTAACTTTTTTATTTATAACTTTTTAGTTAACATTTTTTTCGAATTAGGTACATTTAAATATATAAGTGTTATATATTTTTGAAATCGCCTCTAAAAACCCTTTATTTTGATACCCCACACGATGGGTTTGGAAGAAAAAATAAAATTGGCCCCCCACAATATGGCGCCCAAAAGCCGCCATTTTTCTATTTTCCAATTTTAATGTAGCCTATGACACTCGCAAGGTTAAGACTAATCGATTGACGTATGAATCATCAAAATCGGTCAACGCGTTTGGTCTCTGGAACGCCATATAGGAACAAACATACATACATACATACATACATACATACATACATACATACATACATACATACATACATACATACATACATACATAGACTGATAAACACATTACCCTCCTTCGGCAGTCGGGTAAAAACTCGCACTAAGGCCTCTGTTCTCGGAGGGACAATAAAAAAATATTTAGGTTTTAGCTTTTTATTCCAGAACGGTGAAGCAAGGAGAATAAAATGACACACAATAGTTAAGGTATTTTTGTATTGAGCCTTAAATGTAAATTTTTAGGGTTCCGTACCCAAAGGGTAAAAACGGGACCCTATTACTAAGACTCCGCGATCCGTCTGTCTGTCTGTCTGTCCGTCTGTCACTGGGCTGTATCTCATGAACCGTGATAGCCAGACAGTTGAAATTTTCACTAAAAACAGAATAAAATAAATATTTAAGTGAGGCTCCCATACAACGTGTTTTTTTTTTGCCGTTTTTTGCGATAATGGTACGGAACCCTTCGTGTGCGAGTCCAACTCGCACTTGGCCGATTTTTAAATAAAATTTCACAAGTTTATATTGCACACATCTCATGGGTTTTATTGTTAGTATTTGACTATGTCTAGCTACACACTAGCAAAAGAATCGCAGCTCAAATCCAATTATTTTTAATTTTATTGATGACTAAACAGGACCCTTTGTGAGACCTAAATCCAAAGTTATGGTCGTTAGATAATGTGGATATCGTCAGTCAGATACTAAAATTACTCTAACTTAAAAAGTTTTGGGATTGGACCCTTGATATGGGGTGTTTAAGTAGAAAAATTAAATTGCAGCTAACGGCTTAAAGTTTTTTTTAACTACAAAACCGGGAATCGAACCAACTAAAATTCCAAAAAGAATGTCGTGTTTGCCATCAATCTATAGTAATATCATAATATGGATTAAATCTCTATTGTCATGTCATGTATAACATGGTAATCTACTTTTGGACATTTTTTTTTTCCAACCAAAACTAAACAAAATGTATTTAGATATTAGGTATGATGAGCTAATTATGAACACTCTGTAGGTAGGTATACCTTTCTTTTTTTTTGTTTCGGTAAATCATCCAATGACTTCTTCCGCTCTGGGTGAAGCGGGAGGTCGTGTCAGACTTTTACTGACTAAAACCCACCCGTGTTCCTTCAGTTGCTTGTGCCAGGTCCGCGGTAACTCTCTTTGAAATTTATCCGCGACCAGGTATACTTACGACTTTGGGTAACTATGTCAATTAAAAGATAGTGAGGCGAGACTCGTAGTTTGCGCTTACAAGTAAATAAACTGTTCTATTTAACTCCAAGATCTCGCCTGTATTAGCTTGTTGCTATCGTTATCTGTTTGGTAGGTTATTAATTTAAATTTTTCCTATTATTATTATATTTAATTAAATATAAATAGGTACCTAGCGTTCGACACAACGAAATGCCGGGGGACTTTAACGATAAGTAATATATACCTACAGTAAATATACGTAAGTACTAACTTACTTTTATGTGTGCCTATACCTAAAATAAAGTAAAAATAAAAAACTTACACGATTTCAGTTAGCGAGTATGTACAATAATTTTCCTCCTAAAAAAAACACTTGATAATGGTTGATTAATGTACCAATTACATTTATCGTGACACAAGCGCGCCTGGGCACAGTTAAATGAACACTGGTGGCCTGGGTGGCTTGATGGTGAAGGCTTGGTGGGGGTCACTCGCTATGACCTGTGACGCGACTGACTGACTAAGACGGAGTGAGGTGAGAGTGACAGGCGACATCGGGGAAATTGTTTATGTATAGTTCTCGTCAAACTTCTGGGCCGCCCTGAAGTTAGCTTTCCGATGCGCAAGGCACGGATCGGTGCTGTTTTTGTATGAGATTTACTACAGTGCAGCCATTGTAGCCAACTTTAGGGCGGTCAAGAAGTTTGGCGAGAACTTTACAGCGATTCCCGCAAATAACGTACCTACTATTAGTGTTTACGCACTGCATCCGATCCATATCCGAATTTGAGATCTGAGGTCCATCCAAATGGGCAATGTTCTGATTTTAGACGGACCAAACCCCCTACAAGAAGTACTACGGGCCTACGGCTATTTCGGACCGAAATTTCTCGCATTCGATCGGGTCGGATGCAGTGCATAATCGCTCTCGCGGCAAACTTACAGCAAACCTATATCAAATATAATAAAACTGCAGAAACTATATTATCGAAAACTTTAAATGTTAAAAAATTAGGATGTTTCTGAATTTTTCACGCCTCAACAGATTTGCATACAACTTGACACACATCCATCATGGATCTGGGCTATGACTTAATAATAACGTTGTTAGCTGTGTAAAACAGATAGTAAATATATGCTTATGTACCATGTAAAAATATACAAATATAAATGCATAACATCCTTAATAATAATGCTTTCTAAATTAATAATGTTTAAGTTCGAATAACGCATTGGAGTGGCCGGAGTCGTTGGCAGTACCGGTCGGTACCTAGTCCAAACGGCGCATGCGCGCGTGGGCGTCTATTTTGTGTTAGTGCAGAAGTATTTTTGACGTTTTGTAGGTAATCTAAAGTCAAATTGGACTCGATTGCCAAGCAAATTACTTATTTTCTTTCATCGATATGCATCTAATAAATAAATATTCAACCCGACTACATCACTAATTGAGTAGCTTAAAGAGTTGATTCTGGCTTTCAGGAGTTGCAGTGGTTTGGGAATAGTGCGGTGGGATTGTCCAAAAAAAAAAGTCCAATGCAGTAGTAGTAAAGATCTTCGATATATGACCATCAAAGTTATAAAAATCATTTCCATAGTCAGGTACATAATGTTGGTAAAAACCGATTCAACTTCACCGGCACATACCATATTCCAGGATTTCGAGGAACATTTTGTCACGTTCAAGAGATAACTTCTACTCGCACGCCCTTCATAAAACAGTCTAACGCAGTTTTGTTCGATTTGCTAACTACACTAAAACTTACTTGTGATCTAAATTAAAAAGTTCAGTAATGTATGAAATCGAATGATGAATTATTTTATTTATTTGGGTAAAGAAACTTTTACACATTATAATTTTATTAGACCTACATAAAATTTTTACCAACAGAGCGAAACAAATATACCAACCAATGACATTTTCTACAACATATAAAACAAAACAAAAATCATTTTACAATAAAACCGGCCAAGTGCGTGTCGGGCCACGCGCAGTAATAGGGTTCCGAAGTTGCATAATAATGCGGACTAAGAAGAGGGTTTTGTTGTTGTTACATGAACATTAAAATTGTTTCAGCGGCACACAACGTCTAAAAACGGGCCCACATAGGATGATGTTTTTTAGGGTTCCGTACCCAAAGGGTAAAAACGGGACCCTATTACTGAGACTTCGCGGTCCGTCTGTCTGTCTGTCACCAGGCTGTATCTCATGAACCGTGATAGCTAGGCAGTTGAATTTTCACAGATGATGTATTTCTGCTGCCGCTATAACAACAAATACTAAAAACAGAATAAAATAAATATTTAAGTAGGGCTCCCATACAACAAACGTGATTTTTTTGGCGTTTTTTGCGATAATGGTACGGAACCATTCGTGCGCGAGTCCGACTCGCACTTGGCCGGTTTTTTTTAATCTATACGCTCGCGTTTGACCACTATCTCGCCTGATGGTAAGCGATGATGTGGTCTCCGGTGAAGCACGCTTGCCTAGAAGTAACCTATTCACTCTTGGCTTAAACTAAAGAAGGACTAACTGGTAACTGAAGGAGTTATAAAATCTAACTTCGCAACTGAAGTTAGAAAAATATTATCTATTTGAGTTATATGTAAAAATATGAATTGATTTATTATTTTAATATCACTTTTTTTTTTTTTCTCTGACATTCTAGAAGCGTAATTTTGACTTGTATTATTTTATTGACATTTGCACGACATTTATTTGATTTTTTTATTATTACTATTATATGACATTCTATTAAGTATTTTGATTTGTATTCTTTATTAATATTTTGCACGCCATTTTCAAAGGTAAACATGACGTTCTATCATTTTGTGTTCTAACATCTCTTCATGCTGACAATTTGTTACGTATGTATGGTACTCATGTTTAAGCAAATAAAAATGATTTGATTTGATTTGAGTACCACCGCAGGTGCGAATTGCGAAAGGAGCCGATATGAGCGCTCGTTAGAGCCACGGAGAAACCATACCATGGTTCGTTCCTGGATCCTTGCGCGCACGCTCCTTGTTTATTTCTCTTTCGGAATTTGAAAAATTTCGTATGTATTCACTATTTCGTTCTGGAAAGTTTTAAGCTACTCAATTAGTGATGTAGTCGGGTTGAAAATTTATTTATTAGATGGATATCGACAAAAGAAAATAAGTAATTTGCTTGGCAATCGAGTCCAATTTGACTTTAGATTACCTACAAAACTTAAAAAATACTTCTGCACTAACACAAAATAGACGCCCACGCGCGCATGCGCCGTTTGGACTAGGTACCGACCGGTACTGCCAACGACTCCGGCCACTCCAATGCGTTATTCGAGCTTAAACATTATTAATTTAGAAAGCATTATTATTAAGGATGTTATGCATTTATATTTGTATATTTTTACATGGTTCATAAGCATATAATGTCACTAAGCGAAATAATGAAGAATAGAGAGATGCCCATGTCAGAGAAACGCAAAGTCTTTAATATCTGCATTTTGCCATGCCTAACATACGGATGCCAAACATGGGCCCTAACAGAACAACAACAAAATAAAATACAGGTATGCCAGAATGGAATAGAGAGAAGCGTAATGGGTGTAAGAAGGAGGGACCGAGTACAGTTGGACAAGATAAAAGGAAAAACAAAATTTAAAAAAGTTCAGGTTGCATGGAAAATATTAAAATGGCGTTGGACCGGACATATGATAAGAGAAAATAAAGAAAAGTGGACAAGAATAATTACAGAATGGTATCCGAGAGGAAATAAAAGAAGTAGGGGAAGACAGCTAAAGCGATGGGAAGACGATATCAAGAAAGTAGCAGGTCCAGAATGGATACGGGTAGCGAGGGACAGAGTCAAGTGAGCCTTGGAGGAGGCCTTTGTCGAAAGACAAGCTGGGACGAGGAAAAAATAACCAGGTGCTGAGAAAAATATATAAATAATACTGAGTGTAAATAGGTTATACAATAAAGGCTTATTTTATTTTATTTTTTTATTTTATTCAAAAGACAGACAGACAGACAGACAGACAGACAGACAGACAGACAGACAGACAGACAGACAGACAGACAGACAGACAGACAGACAGACAGACAGACAGACAGACAGACAGACAGACAGACAGACAGACAGACAGACAGACAGACAGACAGACAGACAGACAGACAGACAGACAGACAGACAGACAGACAGACAGACAGACAGACAGACAGACAGACAGACAGACAGACAGACAGACAGACAGACAGACAGACAGACAGACAGACAGACAGACAGACAGACAGACAGACAGACAGACAGACAGACAGACAGACAGACAGACAGACAGACAGACAGACAGACAGACAGACAGACAGACAGACAGACAGACAGACAGACAGACAGACAGACAGACAGACAGACAGACAGACAGACAGACAGACAGACAGACAGACAGACAGACAGACAGACAGACAGACAGACAGACAGACAGACAGACAGACAGACAGACAGACAGACAGACAGACAGACAGACAGACAGACAGACAGACAGACAGACAGACAGACAGACAGACAGACAGACAGACAGACAGACAGACAGACAGACAGACAGACAGACAGACAGACAGACAGACAGACAGACAGACAGACAGACAGACAGACAGACAGACAGACAGACAGACAGACAGACAGACAGACAGACAGACAGACAGACAGACAGACAGACAGACAGACAGACAGACAGACAGACAGACAGACAGACAGACAGACAGACAGACAGACAGACAGACAGACAGACAGACAGACAGACAGACAGACAGACAGACAGACAGACAGACAGACAGACAGACAGACAGACAGACAGACAGACAGACAGACAGACAGACAGACAGACAGACAGACAGACAGACAGACAGACAGACAGACAGACAGACAGACAGACAGACAGACAGACAGACAGACAGACAGACAGACAGACAGACAGACAGACAGACAGACAGACAGACAGACAGACAGACAGACAGACAGACAGACAGACAGACAGACAGACAGACAGACAGACAGACAGACAGACAGACAGACAGACAGACAGACAGACAGACAGACAGACAGACAGACAGACAGACAGACAGACAGACAGACAGACAGACAGACAGACAGACAGACAGACAGACAGACAGACAGACAGACAGACAGACAGACAGACAGACAGACAGACAGACAGACAGACAGACAGACAGACAGACAGACAGACAGACAGACAGACAGACAGACAGACAGACAGAAAGACAGACTTCTCTCTTCTCTGACTCTTTTTCTTTTTGTAGAAGCTATTTAATATACTTAGTATGTTTTCGAGACAAAAATTAACCAGTCTTGCTCCATTTTTGCTCCTGTTGCCATAGCCGTGTCTTCCCACGGTGTATTCTTCGCCTCTATTGCATTCTCCAATTTGTCCATTAAAGTCGCCCATTATAATTATATTTTTATGTGCAGTATCAATAGCGCATTGTAAGTTTTTATAAAAGACCTCTATTTTGGCTATTATCTTCTTTCTTATCGGATTCAGTCGGTGAGTATACTTGGATTATAGACCAGGATTCATCTCTGCCTTTTTGTAGGGGAAGTTTAATGCTAAGAATTGCAACTCTTTCTGAAATTCCTTTTATTTCTTCTATTCGGTGAATATATATTTTCTTTTTATCAAAAAGCCCACCCCGTATTGTCCTGGTGTCTCTCCTTTATAATGTAATATATACTTTCCGTGGTCTTCTATTCCTTCTCGTAATCTTCTCATTTCACATTTCTGTTTTTATAATTCGTGTTTAATATTATTTCCTTGTTTGATTTCCAGTTGCCGATGTTTATTAGTTTTTTGTTTCAGAGATTGAGTTTGACCTGGATCTAGATATGTAGTCCAGGATGTTTGTTGTGTTTAATTTTTTGTATGTCTTTGACTGATTGGGAGAATTATTAGGTGATTCTGCTTGGTTTATCTTTCTTTTTATTTTGTTATCTTCTTGTGGGTCTTTTATTATGAGTTTGTCCTTCGTAATGTACGCAATCTTCCCTTTTTCTCTTTCTTTTATTAGTTGAGGTACCAACTGTTTCCTTTTCTCCAGTACTTCTTTTGAGAAATCTTCCTTGATGACAATCTTTGACCCAGTTTTCTTTTTGTTTCTAAGTATCATATTTCTCCTCCACTCCGAAGTGAAACTAACTAGCAGCGGGCGCACCTCTTTTCCTTTTACTCCTAGTCTGAAGGCATTGCTAATTTCATTAATTTGGATGTCCATCTTAGTTTCTCTTTCTACTATGGTTTTCATGTTATCAATCTCGGTTGTCGTATTGTTTGCCTCGTTAACTCCGAACAATATCAAGTTTTTCCTTCTATTCGAATCTTCCAGAAACTGAATTTTCTTTTCCATTTTTTCTACTTTACCCATTTTTTTACCCTTAATATAATAGGAGTTCAAAGATTGTATGGAATCCATCAGTTTTGAATTTAGACATCTGAAATTTCGGATACGATTCGAAATAATAGATAAAAAAAAATGGTTTGTCACGAAACTTTATGTGGCAGACCAAATTCCACGCGAGCGAAGCGGCGGGCAAAAGCTAGTGCTACATAATTTATCTAGTACATAGTAGATACGCTTCGATCGGCAATCTATTGAACACGTAATTATGACACGATATCTCGCGAAAACACCCTGATTCAAACAGTAAAACGCCCATAACTTTTGAACGGCTGAACCGATTTTATTCGAACATAGCTAAGAACACTCGACAAAATCACCTTTCAAACTAAATCAAAATCAGTTCATCCGTTTAGGCTCTATGATGCCACAGACAGACACACATATACACAGATACACATCAACACTCATCAAACTTATAACACCCCTCTTTTTTCGTCGGGGGTTAAAAAGGATATTTAATTAAGGTTACACTAGTCAACGGCACGAACTATTTGGCGGCGGAGTTAAAATATTTGCTATCTCATCCGACATCACGCAGGAAAGAGATAGACGCTGTGATGAGCAGTAAGAAGCTAGATCGTGTTCGTATACACACTCATAACGCTGTGTGACGCACACATGCGCAATTTCATTGCAGAGCGCCGACAGCGCGGCGGTGTGTGTGCAAAGATTACTATAATATACTTGTGTGTGGTTGCGGTGTCAAAGCTAACACCTATTTTTTATGTTTATGTTGTCAATGAATTGCATACGCGCCACCGCACCGGCGTGCCGGTAGAACTTTGGATTATTACTGTGTGTAACGTAATTAGAAGGCACTCAATTTACTTGTTGTTATGCACCTATACTTACCCGCGACTTTGCCAACTTGACAATAAGATGTTTTGCGAAAATGTGAATTTACATAGATATTGTTATTATCGACAAGTAATGTTAGATTTGACTTTTTAATTATTTTTGGCGGCGGCGACGGCAGAGCAGCGCGAGCCGCTTGCGCGCTTATTGAACCTTATGCCCTTAGTTATAAGAATGAAAAGTGTTCGAGCGTCAAGTCGGTAGATTTTACGTTGGCAGAGCGGGCGCCAGGGCTTCGCTGACTGTAGGTATCGTACCAGCGCGTGCGGAAAGCTAGGCTCTATGCGCACGGGTGTAGGTCATGTCTTTATGTTTTTGTATTTTATTGCAGGTTTTGCAATTATTACAATGTGTGTTAAATAGGTATTTACTTACCTTAGCTAGTAAGCTATAACCTACAGGCGCCTCCCCGTAAGTAGGTATTTCATACCAGCCAGAGTCAGGATAACTGCTTTTTCGACAGCGCCACTTTGATGTGAGACTTGTTTTCTAGGTAATTAGGTTCATCAAATAAAAAATAATGTTATTTTGTAAATTGTTTATTGATTGTTTGTTTACAATAGCAGTTTGAAATATGCTCTTTGTTATCACAATACAATATAATAGCTTCGGGTGGCTGAGCCGAGCTTGTGAGTGTCAGCGCGCATAGTAGGTATACAAATAAAAAACCGGCCAAGTGCGAGTCGGACTCGCGCATGAAGGGTTCCGTACCATTATCGCAAAAAACATCACGTTTGTTGTATGGGAGCCCCACTTATATATTAATTTTATTCTGTTTTTAATATTTGTTGTTATAAAGAAATACATCATTTGTGAAAATTTCACCGGTTTAGCTATCACGGTTCATGAGATGCAGCCTGGTGACAGACAGACAGACAGACAGACGGACCGCGAAGTCTCAGTAATAGGGTCCCGTTTTTACCCTTCGGGTACGGTACCCTAAAAAGAATCATCAAAATCGGTTCACATTAAAAAAGTATTGAGGTAAGTAACAAAAAAAATACAGTCAAATTGAGAACCTCCTCCTTTTTGAAGTCGGTTAAAAAATAGCTTCCTTTTGTGTTTGTCCGCCGCTGAAGCCGAGCCGATATCGATATAACAGATAGGTACCTACATAATAATGAACTTTCGATATAAGTAGGCACGACTATCGAAAATCTTAAAATACCTAATCTAATTGGAATCTAATATCCTAATATATACAACAGAACTCTTCAATAAACAACGGCAAATCTCTCGGGATTGCTGCGATCGCAAAACTGTTTATTGGTTAGGCCTTTTGATAACATAACGTCAAGCCGGTACGCTCTAAAGGGGTACGCAGATTTGTACAGTTCACCCTGAAAGATACACTCTCATTGCACCGGTTATGTTAGTTTTATGTTCGGTATTCAGGTAATCTATTCAGGCATAAATTTGGGCATTTTAGGCCCAGATTTTCTCTAATCTGAGATTATAGGTATTATTGAACTTGATCTTTATGTACCACAACTAAAAAAAAAAAAATTACGAAGAAACAAAAACAAGAACACCGACTTCCGAAATTAGTTATTTTTCACTTTGTAGTGTTTTTATTTGGAAGTCGGTAGTATTTTTAAAAAAGATTTTCTAATTATAGATAAAGATAGGCAGTTTGTAATTTTAAAATTTTATAAATGCGCGTGAAATATTAGAATTACAAGTCTGTGTTTATTTAGGTATAAAAGTCAAGTCAAGCGCCCTCATGAATTGTACAAACTAAATTCGATAAAAGATTCAACTTACCCATTGTTACTTGAACTGCTGAAGATCACTTCACCTACGCAACAAGTTCAAATTCAAACGCCATGTTAATCAGTATGAAATCCCACGAACGCCAGGGTCAGTAAAATTTCGGACCAATTCAAAATAATCAACACAACACATAAAGGAATATTGGAATCCAAAGTTCAAGCCAAGGGTCAATGTTATAAAATATTATACGAATACGTTATCGTCGATATCACAATATCAATAACATACACCGCACGCGCGTAATTACGGTGACGTATATATTATGCAGCAGACGATTGAGGCCCCTCTGGGGCAGCGGGGCGCGGGCGCCGGGCGGTAGCTAAACTAGTGAGCGTGTGTGTGTGTAGGTGTAAATGCGACGCACGCGCACCCCTCCGCCCCACTGACCGGGGAGGAAATTTGTAGCGAGATGGATGATGATTTAGAACGAAAACGAGCGCGCGAAATTTTATAAACAGACCTTTGGTAGTCTGGATATCATGAAAAAACCACTGAATGTATCTGTTCAAAATAAAATTATTTGCATTGTTGAACAACTAATCTATCCCTGTATGGAGGCCGTTTTTCAATTTTCTTTCTTCTTATGGTACTTATTTGCGCCCAAAGATGCGTTAAAATTGGTGTTGAAATATGGAACTTTCGAAGCTCATAACTTTCAAGCTAATTTTTTTTTGTACTTTTTGCTTCCATACAGGACTAGATAATGATGAGACAAATTGATATAATTTTTTATTTTGAACGTACATCGTCAAACAGTGGAGTAAAACCCAAACTACGTTTGTATGGAAGAATTTTGGACTAGTGCAACCTTAATGCGAACCCGAGACATTAGTTTACAAATAAAACTATGTGTAGCTAGTTAACTTCCGGAGGCACTGCCGAGGGTTTTTAAAAAAAAAACATAACGAGTCCTGTCGCGAAGACGATTTAATTCAGAGTAAATGACGTAAAACTAAGTCTAACACACAGTGTGGGTAATTCTAAGTTCCTTATCTCTACGGCGACGCGGCGGCGTGTCGCCAGGTGCTAGTCATAATATCCCGCGGCTCCAGCGCGAATGCTGGATCAGCATGGCCGCACAGGATATGTAGAATCTAGCACGAGGTTAAAACGGGTTCGATACAGCCTGTATAACATCTCCCCCCATAAGTTCGAAATAGTCGGAGGGATGATTATCATTGGGATGATTATTATCACTCCGATTATTTCGGCAGAAACAATCTTTTATGGTTCTTCCATACTTATGAACTATGAATACACAAATGCTTAAGACTATAATTATATATAGCACTAGAACGCCGACGCTAATACTGTTCACGTTAATTAACCTTTCACTGTCGTCTTTCCCTTCACTTTTACTAACTTCCAATAGGTTGTTAAGATGTTGTAGATTTCTTAAGTCGCTGTCCAAGTTGATGGGCTTCCGATGCAAGTTTGGCTCGACGGCTGGTACATCAGGGAGATTGACAATTGATAATTTCGAAGAGCCAACATTACTTGTGCCAGTATGATTAGATTTCAGGGTAACTTTACCAATCTTGACATCGCAGTGACCATCCAAGGTAAGAGAGTAAGTACCTTTTATTTTTTCTTTCTTTATATCGCTATTGCAGATCTCTGATAGTCTGATAGCTTTCGGCTTTACTATAGACAATCCATCGCCTTTTCCTCACAGATTCTATCTTGAGAATGTGAATTTCTACTGATACAGGATTACAGGAGCTCGTGTTATGAGAGAATCTCATTAATGCGGTTATACACTACAGGTATCTTCCATTGGCAGCTGGGACTCGTCCTCGTAGCACAGAAACTTCGCCTCTTGGAGTTTGATGCAAGACTGGGAGAGCGAGACTACGTCGGACCCTTTTACTAAGAGGTAGGGGTATTTGGGAATAATGATTGTGATCTGGTTAAAGTTATTGGTAATAGGTATTGGATTTGCCCTGTAGTATGTATATCTTTTATCTTTAATGATAGACATTTCTAAAATGAACGTTATTTGACTTCCTTTCGAATAAGTTTTTATTTCAATACACTGTTCCAGCTTAACTAGGTTATCATAACTTACTGGGTATACAAGTTTATTTGTTCTTTCTATGAATTTTAATGATTTGAATAATTCGTCAGACTTTATTAGAGACTGGTGTAATATTTATAATCTACTGAATGTAACGGAAGTTTCAATCTCATTCAGTCGACTGCATAATAGTTGAAAATTGTGTAAAAATAGATTAAAGATATTTACAAAATTATGTATCACAATGTTGATGTTAGTTCGATTAATTAATTTTGTCATTTCCCAAATTTCTTCTTCTATATGAAAAATGTATTTTTTGTAGAATTCGTTATTTTAACTAGAGCTTTAGAAATTTCAGTTTTTAATGTCTCCTTGTTTGCTAATGCATTCTGACGTGTTTTTATATTATCAATCATATTATCAAATCTGATAGCGTCGTCATTGTCTAGG
Organism: Anorthoa munda; assembly: GCA_945859665.1. NCBI lineage: Eukaryota > Metazoa > Arthropoda > Insecta > Lepidoptera > Noctuidae > Anorthoa > Anorthoa munda. The sequence goes on along the minus strand of OX243905.1, from coordinate 10,174,449 downwards.
TTACCGGTAATAATCTTAATAATAGATCCTAGAGGATTTAGAATTCGTTTAATCCTCATCGATGGGGCTACCTGCTTAAATTCTTCAATGCTACTATTATGACATAATCCGTTTGGAGTTTTACATCAAGCAGCTGATAATTCGAGGTTTCATTGCCCAAATGTTTCTGTATTTATTCATTAAAGTTTGCATACCTGTGAATATTAACTTCTAAGTCCTCATGAATCAAACTTAAATCTAAAACCTTAATAATAGTCCACTTATTATAACTTACGCTAGCTTCTCCTCGCTTCAGAATCAATACGCCAGGATTTTTATCTATCCTTTGAAGTTGAAGGGTGTGCATCCCGATGGTCAGGGCCAAGAGCACGAGGAACCTGTAGAGGTCGTTTAATGTCCTTAAGTATTACTTTTGTGTCACGATTATTTATTTTAACAGGACAAATGTTCCTAAAAATTTCACCCGAAATTTGTGCTTTTTGAAAACGTGGTTTGTCTTTATTTCGTCAAATGTTTACTTCTTTTATGAATACAGTGTCTCCTTCTTGTATATCGAATGATGTTTCACCACCGCGGTTTCCTATAACTTTTTACTTGTTTCCTATTATTTTATCCGTTAAGTATTGGTAGAGATATTTAGTTCGCTTCATATGATCGTCGACTAATTATTGCGTATATTGTTTATTAAAGTTAACCGCAAAGGTGCTATTCGAATCAGTGTGTCCAAAGACAACTTCGAAGGGTGTAAGACCTGCTGTCGAATGTTTAGTTTTGTAGGACGTAACTGCGTACGTCATTACGTCGGCAGCATCACTAATTCGACGCTCATATTTTGCGATACGATATATTTTTAAGATGATTGAGTGAAAACGCTCTATTAAGCCCATAGAATTGGAGTTATGTGCCGTAAGTAAAGTAAAGTAAAGTAAATATTTATTTCTCAGTATATGGTACATTGAGATCTTACATTTAACATTGTTTCACACATACTACCATTGCTGGTGTAGAAATATTAAATAATAAGCTAGGTACATGCAAATCAGAACTAGGTAAGTACATTATAAGATTATTATATAAATTTAAGAAATTTTGTATAATGTCGAAATATAAATCATAATATCAAAAAAAATAAGTCATAACGTCAAAAAATAATTTATCATAATGGCAAAAATATAATAAAAAATGTCAATAATTAATCATCATGTCAAAATATAAATCGTAACGTCAAAAATAATAATAAAAAAAAAATTACAATATCAAAGTACTAATATCAGTATTAAAATTTTAATTAGAATATCAAAAAGAATGATTTGAAAATTCATTGACGGAATAAAAACACATGTCTAAGAGCCAAGCAAACATTTTACATTTAAACTTATTAATTGGTAGCATTCTCAGGGCAGGTGGTAATTTATTATATACTTTAATTGTCATGCATCTGGCATTTCTACTATGCAACTGCAATCTCTATATGTACATATGTGCAGATCGATTTTATAAATTGTAGGGTTTGTATTGTTGGGGTTTCAAGCAAGGTGTTGTTAAATTCGATACCGGGATCGGCACTTATTCGGTTTGGTACGCCATAGAACGAGAAAAATTTAATTAATGCACGGGCTACTTCAGGGGTTGATCGGTTTAAGAGCATGAAAGTCAGTCCTAATTTACTAAAAGCGTCTATTACCGTCAAAAAGTACTTGCCTTCTATTGAGAAAAGGTCAATGAATATTTCAACAGGGTTTAGTTTGTGTTTGTGTTAATTGTAACACTGGTTTCAATGGCTTACGATCGTATTTTAGTTTTTTACAGGTTTCACATGAATTGATTACCGTAGCAACAGTTATGTCCATATTTTTTCTGAAGTAGTTGGGCTTTATTTTCATCACAGTTTCTTTAATGCCGCGATGGTTGGTTTTACCCTGATGATAGGTAAGTACGATTGCACGTTGTTCATCTTCGTCCTCCACGTATAAAATTAATTTCGTACATTCGTAAATTTCAGTAGTAACAGTAACAACAGTACCTTCAACCTTTCAACAGTATCCTTTTTAAATAGTTTAATAACAGCGTCTGTAAACTGATTACGGTGTATTTGATTCTCAAAATAAAAGAAATATTTTATTTTAGGTTTTATATATTCTAGAAGAAATTGTTTTACTAGGCCGGGATTATCTACAGGTAAGTGTATCTCAAATTTTTTTTGTTCATCACGTGGTATATCTTTTACTGATAATTGATTTCTGTTCCAGGTAAAAACAAGAACTTGATGAGGCTTTGTGTCTACAGCTTTATCTAGGATGGGGGTGCCGTCTGTATCGATATCTTGTGCTGAGTGTATTGTTACAGGTAATGAATCTGCTGTGAGGGTGCTAGATGAAGATGATCGGACTAGATAAGCTGAAGGTGACGGGGCGGTCAATGTTTCTGAAGAGTCTTATGTGTCTATGTGATATTGCTTTTGGGCTGTCAGGTCTTTCAGTATCACGTACATTACCATGTAAGGATGTGTTATTATCTTCATTGGTAAGTTCATTCAATTTTATACGAGATAGGGCGTCTGCGTTGCTATTTTGGATACATTTATTTTATACTATATCGAAATCTAATTCAGCTTACCTTAGTTTCCACCTAGTTAGCTTACTATTTGGCTCGTTGATTGAATTAAGCCACGCTAACGGTCGGTGATCTATATATACTGTGAATTTGCGTCCGTACAAGTATGGACGGAAGTGTTTTGTTGCCCACACTATGGCTAGCAATTCTTTCTCTATAGTACTAGAACGTGTTTCCACGTCATTAAATGTCCGGCTGGCGTATGCAATGGGTTTTTAATTTGCAATAACTCCTTGTGAAAGGACGGCACCCACGGTGTAATTTGACGCGTCTGTAGTTAGAGTAAATGGCTTTGAAAAATTAGGGAATTGTAGTATAGGAGCTTTGACTAATAGTTCTTTGGAATTTATATTTTATTTCTCTTTTTCAGGCACGTTGTAAGGGGTTGTGTGACTTTAGAAAAATCTTTAATTAATTTTCGATAATAGCCAACCAGGCCAAGGAAACTTTTGTTTTTGGTGGATGTGCGGGGAAGTGGGAAGTTAAGTACTGCTCTGATTTTGTCATCGTTAGGTTCTAGGCCATTTTTAGTAATCTTGTGTCCCAAGTAAAGAACCTCCTTTCTCAGAAACTCACATTTATCAAGTGTCACTTTAAGGTTGCTTTGTCTGAGGCGGTTAAATATTTTTCTTAATTTCTCAATGTGTTCCTGTAAACTATTCGAATATTATTATATTATATCATCCAAATATACGAGGCAGGCTAAAGTCGGGTACCACGGACCACGTAAAAAGCGCGTTCCTCGAGTACGTAGCAATCGTAAGAGCGACCAGAGATGTCAATCTTACGACATGCAGGAAGATCCTGCAGACCTTCCAAAGAGACACAGAGGGTCTGTTAAGGATACTGCTCGAGGAAGCAGGGGCAGCGGTTTACGACAACGTCACATCCCAAGTCATCAAAGGGGAAATGACGGGGTCGTATATGGCAGCCTACAGCGCGAGGAGTGGTTTTGTGGCCCTGGACAAGGAGGAGACGGAGCGCTCAGGCAAACTCAAGTTCAGTGTGCCAAATGACGACCCGATAGTGGTTACCGCCAAATGTACTAAGATCATGCCGGATGATAAGATCCTGGAAATGGCACAGTCCATTTCGGGGACCCCAGGTATCCCGGCATCGCAGGAAAGTTGGGCGGTACCCAATATCAGGTGGATTAACGGAGTTCCGGGTTGCGGTAAGACAACCTGGCTGGTAAAGCACTTCGACGAGGACAGGGACGTGATAGCCACCACGACAACAGAAGCTGCCAAAGACCTTAGGGAAAAGCTTGCGCGCCGCTTAGGAGACCGAGCAAAGACCAAGGTGCGCACTATGGCCTCAATCCTAGCAAACGGTTTCAAGAGCCAAGACAAATGCTACCGTCTTACGGTAGACGAGGCTCTTATGAACCACTTTGGGGCAATAGTCATGGCAGTAAAGTTGTCTGGAGCTAGCGAGCTTGTCCTCGTCGGAGACGTTAACCAGCTCCCATTTTTGGACAGAGAGAACCTTTTCAAGCTTAGGTACACCCGTCCAGACCTGGTGGCTGGCATCACGCAGGAGTTTCTCTGCACACACCGCAATCCAATGGACGTGGCCTTTGCACTGAGTGAGATATACCCCGGAATATACTCCTCCAAGTCGTCGCTGTCGCGGGTCCACTCCCTGAAGGTGAAAGGTTACACAGGGGCGCAAATACCGAGCACTGCCCAAAACACCCTGTTCCTGGTTCATACGCAGAGGGAGAAAGCCTCTCTTGCGAGCCAGGGATTTGGTTCCGGTGAAGGGTCGCGCCTGCTAACCATACACGAGGCTCAGGGGTCGACCTACGACAGTGTCATTATCATCAACACCAAGTCCAGGAGGCTTCAGGTCCACGACAGCATCTCCCACGCGGTAGTGGCGGTGTCCAGACATAAAGTCAGTTGCGTCTATTATACCGACGACGCTGATGACGCCGCAGGCCGCCTTGCTAAGAGGGCGATGGATGCGCCGACTAAAGCGGTCGTCGACTACAATCTTAAGACGGCCATGCAGCATCGAGACGTAGTCGTCATAGAGGCCTTGCTCACGCTGGCGAAGTCCCTGGTCGGCAGACATCACCAAAACACCACCTAACAAGTCCCATCCAAAAACTCCAACCCAAACACATACCCAAACCATCACCCTGTCTAAACCCTGTAAATTAGAAAATTATATATATATTTGTAAAGCTGCATGGTGGAGCGAGTCAGTCATACACATCTTAACGTCCTAACGACGGGGTTCTATAACCGGAACCGTCGGCCGGGACTGGTCTGCTCGCACTGCCATGCATCTTCCCCGAAAGTGTATCAATAGAAATAAGTAACAAAATAGTTAATAACAATAATATAAGTAGTAAATAGAAAGTAAATTGTAATGCCGGTGTGTGATATATATATATATATATATAGTATTTAGTGAGGGATGAACTCACGTAGACTTAAGTTAGTTAAGTAAGCCAAAAATAATGTCCGACGAGGAGTCAGACAATTGTAACTATAATAACAAAAATAACAAACAAAAAAAAAAACACTATAGAAAAGATCGCGGAGTGCCACATGTCCGCGGCAGAATATTGAAATAAAAAAAAAATAAAAAAAAATATACGAGGCAATGGATACTTTGCAAGCCTCTCAGCACGTTATCCATTGCCCGTTGGAAAGTTACAGGTGCAGTTTTAAGCTCAAACGGCATGCGGGCAAACTCAAAGTATCCTGATGGAGTCGTAAACGCGGTCTTGAGTCTGTCTTTTTTGTCTATTTTAATCTGGTGATATCCACTAGCGATTACCAGGGTGCTAAAGTAAGTTGACTTTCCTAGCTTGTCAAATAAGTCATTAATATTCGGTAAGGGATATTTGTCGTCAGTCGTTATGTCATTTAAACGTCGATAGTCTATAACCATACTGAATTTATGCTCACCCGAGGCGTCCACCTTTTTTGGGACTAGGTGCACGGGGGCACTCCATGGCGAAAAGGACTCTTGAATTACATTATCAAGTAATAATTTGCCAACTTGTTTTTGTATTTCATCGTTTTGTAACGGTGGGTGTCGGTAAGGTCTAATAAAAATAGACTCTTCGTTTGTAGTCCGGATTTGGTGCTTTAATTTCCGGAATATAGATATGTGCGGTGTGTGCGGTTTATACTATTGCAATTTAAATGTATTTTTTTTATTTATCTATAGGCTCGCGTTTGACCACTATCTCGCCTGATGGTAAGCGATGATGTGGTCGACGTTGAAGCACGCTTGCCTAGAAGTAACCTATTCACTCTTGACTTAAAGCTTCCAAGGTTGTAATGTAAACCCTACAGTAATACTTCGTATTACACGTATTACAATGTAATGTATTCTTCGTATGTCGTTTTCCGCGGCTACTATAGGAAAATTTATATATCCTTCTTGGTTTACGGGCTCGTTGAAAACAGGGTCCACATTTTCTGAGTAGGAATTATTGTCATGGGTGGTATGGTCAAAAATTTCTGTAAATTGTAAATTATTTTGACAGTGTATATCATCATCATCATAACGCTGTGGTTGCTGTTGTGGCGGTATGCCGAATTTAAATTGCTGGTTTGATGGATTAAAATTGGGTCTACCCTGAGCGTTATTTATTTGAGGTCTAAATCCTTGTTGAGGTACAATACCAAATTTAAAATTGTTCTGGTTCTGCGGACTGCCTGCAATGTACACTGATTTATAACCTTGAGGTTGTATACCCGGTTTGAAGTCAGTTTGGTTTGGTATACCGAATCTATAGTTGTTATTGAAACCAGATCTAAAATTACTTTGGGGCGAATACGGAACTCCAAACTTGAAGTTTTGTTTAGCCGGATAGCCGAAATTATTTAAGACTGGCACATTAGGTTTTATTGCAGGCTGAAATTTAAAACCTTGGAAGTTATTATTAGTAGTTGAAGGACGCGGGGCTGGTTTAGTATTATTTTTATTTATTGCGTTATACTGAAATTGCATAACATGCACTTTCCAAGCTTGTACAATTTCTAAGTCTTACTATTCTAATTAAATCCTCTGACAGATTATATAAAAACACGTTAAGGGACAAGTTATTGTAAATCACCATTTTTGCAACCTTCATTTCCTCACTAAAATGTTGAATAAAAGTAGATTTGAGTTGGTCCCTTGTAGTTAGATCCTCCTTTTCACTTAATAGAGCCGCCGCTCTTCTACAAAATCTACTAGTGATAGTGTGGAAATTATAAGTTGATTAAACAACATTATTGGGACCGTTAAAGTTTCTTAAAACATATTCACTTTTTTATAAACAAGTTTAAAATATTTTTGTCATCATCAAACTTGGGAATTAAACTTAAAATATCTTTATGGATCATTTGAACAGTTTCTCCAACTTTATCCGGCATTATATCAACAATTTAATCAAATTAATATACTAAAACAATTATAATTATAATATAAAATACCTAAAGCTTGGCCTTGCCTGCCAGGTCTGCCAATTTTCGTGCAGAAGTCAAAAAACTTTCAACGATGTAAGTTTAAAAGTTACGCAATTAAGTCTTACAGGAGCAACACAGGAAATAACAAGGACGAGACAGGATAGAAAAAAGGTCTACTTACAGTCTGCTCGATCCCATGCCTACCCGTAGAGCTGCTCGTGCCGTGGACAGGAACCCTCGTCGCCAGATGTGGTAAACTTATTTATTTGGTTCGAGGATACCTATTTTGTGCGCTCGAACACAGCGTTTAGACAGCGGATATCCTACCGGCTGCACCAGGTAACTTCCGGAGGCAACGCCGAGGGTTTTTTTAAAAGAAACAAAACGAATCTTGTCGCGAAAACGATTTAATTCAGACTAAATGACATAAAACTTAGTCCAACACACAGTGTTACTAATTCTATGTTCCTTATCACTACGACGACGCGGCGGCGTATCGCCAAGTGCTAGTCATAATATCCCGCGGCTCTAGCGCGAATGCTGGATCAGCAAGGCCGCACATGGTGTGTACAATCTAGCACGATGTTATAATGTTGGGGTTCGATACAGCCTGTATAACATGTTAGTGCAATGTAAACATGGCCAACAATAATCATCAGAAAAACTTGTTTCCTCAACCATATTGCGGTATGTGAACAGGATATTAAAGACTAAAAAAGCTAATAAAATTTATTTAAAAGTAAACTTCAATGACCAAGCATTTTCAGATTTGACAGTTGTTATATCAGGCAGCTGTATTGCGACCTCTCCATTAGTTATCTTCCACTGAAACATAACATAAAACATGATAAGATGAACATGATTATATTAATGTAATATAAATTAATTAAGTAATAATAATGTTTAATGCATGCTAATTTTGGGTGATAAGGACAGGATAATGATAATTGCAATGCTTGTAAAAGGATGCTAAGTCATAAGTACTAACATGACATAACCCCAACATTGTACACTTAGTTCGCAATAAACGTTTTGACTTTGAGACAGTATCAACATCTGTGCTAAGGTTAAAGATCTAAATACATTAACTAAGTGTTTACAGAAACAAAACATACCTACTTGTATTAAGAGTAAATACTTACAGTCAAGCATTGCCCTTCATTGCCCAACATCACCACTTTACAATCACCGCTGTGCAAATAAGATGTTATATCTCTTAGTACGAGTACACTCTTCACAGGCCATTTAAGTATAATAGCATAGATTGCGTTAATCTTATCGTTCTTGTTCGGTGGGTGGGTAGGATGAGCAGCATTGTACGATGCCTTAGAGCAAGTATACCAAACATTGCCAGTTCTAGTGTCGTTTTGCGAAATCCAGGGAGAGCTATTGTAGATGGCCTCGCCGTTAAGAGAAAGCCAAGTTCCAAGCGTTAACAAGCGTTCTTGAAATATCGGTATTATTGTACCCTCTTTAGTTGGGCCCACGTTCATAAGGACATTACCTGAAAAAGGCAGTTGCAATTATTAAATTTATTAATTAACTTAACACTCACTGTGTCCCCAATTTTCACGATGTCCTTTGCGATGGCGACATACAAATCTTACAAGGGTGCGTTGTGGGCTGCTGAAAAAAAATTGTATCGGCGCATTGGAGGCAGTGAAGGTGTTGAGTATTCATGATATTACTAGTAAAAATAATAGGAATAGAAACTAGAGTTACCTCCACAACTGACTGTAGATACAACTTGGTAAAGCAGTTCATCAACAGACAATACATCATTCAGGAGGATATTCCTTCTGTATCCCCATGATTTCCTATCAACGTTGAAAGCATTCTCCCATTTATGATCAAGTAGTTTACCTGAAAAGAAAACAAATGATTACTTAGATGTTTTTCACATGGATACTGTTAGAAATAATTAACTATCACATCTTTGTCAACTGCAACTAATATGCAATATGAAACCATTTCTTCTCTATTTGCATTGCAGCTTATAAATGAATAATGTTATGTATTCAAATTGTAAATAATCATCAATAACACTAACCGGGATTGAATCTATCAGCATGATTATAGAAGTCACCATGATGGCCAGAGATGTTAGCACCCCATCTATCGTTGACAACAACTTCATCTTTAACCGGGCTGTCATTGTACAACCATGCTAAAAGGTCCGTAGACCTCCAATAGTCATCATGAGCTTCCCAGTCACCATCAGACCAAATCACAGATGGCTTGTAATCAATAACTAGTTGTTTGATGTCTGGCCACAGCTTAGTATCAGTGTATGTTTGCGTTTTGAATTTGTTGTGTTTGTCCTGATTATAAATAGGGTTGTACCACTCGTACAGGGAATGGTATACTCCAAACTTTAAGCTCTCATTCCTGACTGCATCAGCAAGTTCACCTACGAGGTCCCGTCTTGGACCTACATCAACTGAGTTCCAACTGAATGAACGTTTGGATGGGAACAGGGTGAATCCCTCGTGATGCTTACTAGTTAAGACAATGTATCTGAAATCAATTTATATTTAGAATAGTATGGTTTTAGTTTTTGAAGCAGCAGCACTTGAATTATTGTTAACTTATTTACTTTGCTCCAGCTTTTGCAAATAGTTGTGCCCAAGTAGCAGGATCAAAAAACTCAGCTGTGAACATGGGGGCAAACTCCTGGTATGTGAAGCTTGGTGGATAGTTCTTTTCCATGAAGTCTATGTATTTCCGGCTGTTTGCTGGAAAATAATTTCATTTGTTCGTAATTTAAAAGATGAAACTGACATACGGTAGAATTGCAATTATTAGATTTTTTATAAATGTAAAGTACCTTTCCATTGTGTCCAGAACCACTCTGTATACGATGGTCCGAAACTAGGCACGGCATAAACACCCCAGTGCAGGAATATGCCTATTTTAGCCCTATCATACCATTCAGGCAAACGCCGGGTATCCAGATCACTCCAGGTGGGTTGAAATCTCTTTTCCACACTGATATCCTCTTTAACGTCATTATGGACTTCGATAGTTTTAATATCTCCTATCTTAGCATTAGCGAAGCAGACCAATACCAAGATTAATAATAATCTCATCATTCTGTAAACAAAGCAATTTATTTTAGTTAAAATTTCGATTATTGGCCGTTTATTTTTGGCGCTGGTAGGGTGGAAGGGAGAGGTACTATTTAAGCAAAAAAGTTGGCGGAGTCGACGGGGTTTCTATTTCTGTCTGTAGGGTCTAAAGTAACCTAACCTAAAGATGACGAGGGCTGAGTTCGCTCGCTTTGCTCGCTCACTTCAGCTCCTGTCATCTCCTTCGAACCTTACCTATCCGTGTCGGGGTGCCCTAAGCTTCGCTCGCTCTTGGGCTAATTCATATTTTTTACCTCACGAATTATTAACCGACTTCAAAAAAAGGAGAAGGTTCTCAATTCGTCGGAATCTTTTATTTTAGTACAAAATATGACATAAAATTTCCGAGTCTTGAAAATTTGTAAAATTAAAGCTATCTATTTATGAGTAGGTACTACCTACAAAAAATAATGAACTACCAAATCAACGGCCCATAATGGACATTTATCCTTTATTTTATTTTAGTTATGTACACGTTATGTCTTATTATTTCGTATTAGGCAAAGAGTAATATAATAAATACAGAAGGTAATAAATGTATCGTAAGCAATTGAATAAACATAGCAACCGCTGCACATAGTGTTAATTTTCTGTATGCAATGCACATCAACATCATCACACTTGAAATGACATTCACACTCCAGTCTGACAAAAGCAGAGACATTGGTTCAAGTAAAGGTCAGACCGCACTAGGAGTAACTACGTGACAGTGGAGCAACGCGACCAATATGCTACGGTTACGGTTGCGGTGGTACGGTTTAGCATATTGGTCGCGTTGCTCCACTGCCACGTAGTTACTCCTAGTGCGGTCTGACCTTTACTTGAACCAATGTCTCTGCTTTTGTACTGGCGTGGCGCAATACAGGCTTCTTCTGGGTAAGCTCACTCCATCGTCGACTCTGTCTCAGTCACCTCTGACTTAGACTAGAGTCAAGAGCAAACCCATCACAAATAAAAAAAATAAAAAATAAAATAAATACTACGCAGCAAATTTTTCTCGTCAGTCGATCGGCAACTTATGACTCTGAGCAAGATGGGAGAACGCTATTTTTAGGTACTTACTTGTACCTATGTTATGAATGAGTTGATAAAATATAAATACCTGTACACAGTAAGGCTTAGCACGCACTGCGAGCAAATTTGCTTCGCTGCGCGCAAATTTTTTTCGACACCGATTTCGGAAAAGAAAGTTATTTTCCTTGCTTTGTAGTGTTTTGTTTAGGAAATCGCGTTGATTTTTTTGTTAAATAGTTTTTTATTTATCTCTTTTTAGTTTTGGTAGGTTCCTCCAATTACCATGGAAATCAAGTATAGCCAAAGTACATCTCATGACAATTCCAATAAGCCCAAACACGACTAGCATACATTGTTTTATTTCGTAGTTCCATTGCTTACCTTCAGACTTCATCATCAGATCAGTTCGATGGTACCATTTTCATCAGTAGGTACCATTTATTTATAAGTATTTGCTTCATCGTTGTCGGTTAACTATTCAAGATATCTTATACCCGTAATATCCTAGTTAGCTTAAAGGAGTTCCAGTGGCCATATGTGGTCTTATTCATCAGTTCCACTTCACCAAATGATACTTTCTGAGTGCAAATGATTGCATTGTTGATGAAAATACCAAAATCGCTATATGTATGCCTATAATATTTGAGGAGCTCCCTCAATTTCTCCGTCATCAGATCCTGATCTGATAACCATGGGATCACCTGGTAAGTATGAAAGGGTTCAAAGAAAATAAAAAAAATCGAAATAGGTCCAGGCGTCTTTGAGTAATCGGGGAACAAACCAAAAATATATTCCGACGAATTGAGAACCACCTCGTTTTATTGAAGTCGGTTAAAAAAAAACTTTTCACGCACCAAACACGTATCTAAGACTTGCATTAACTTGCAGTTTGCTTTACCACACCATCGGCAGTTGAACTACGCGACGCGCCACGGCGCGACAAAGTAAACCAACTTACCAACTTTGACGCGCCGTGGCGCGTCGCGTGTGGGCCTCTGTTCTCGGAGGGACAGTAAAAAATATTCAGGTTTTAGCTTTTTATTCCAGAACGGTGAAGCAAGGAGAATAAAATGACACACAATAGTTATGGTATTTTTGTATTGAGCCCTAAATGTCAATTTTTAAATAAAATTTCACAAGTTTTTAATGCACACATCTCGGGTTTTATTGTTACACACTGGCAAAAGAATCGCAGCTCTAAACCAATTATTTTTAATTTTATTGATGCCTAAACAGGACCCTTTGTGAGACCTAAATCCAAAGTTATGGTCGTTACCGTTATGTGGATACCGTCAGTCAGATACCTACTAAAACTGCTCTAGCTTTGAAAATGTTGGGATTGGACTCCTTATAAATGTTTTTGTCGATAAAATTAAGCGTATCTAACGGCCTTCTTTTTACTACAAAATCGGACACATTGTATAAAGTCGCTTGCCTGAACCGGGAATCGAACCAACTGAAATTCCAAAAAGAATGTCGTGTTTTCCACCAATCTATATTAATATCATAATATGGATTAAATCTCTATTGTCATGTCATGAACATCATGGTAAACTAATCAACTTTTGGGCATTTCTCTTTGCAACGAAAACTAAACAAAAAGTACCTATCTAGGTATTATGGTATGATAAGTTCATTATGAACACTCTGTAGGCAGGTATACCTACTACCTATATCAAACGAATTTGGGTAACTATTTCAATTAAAAGATAGCGAGGCTAGACTTGTAAGAAATACAAGTAAATAAACTTTTCTATATCTTGCCTAGTTTTTGACTAATGTTTTCTATTTGGTAGGTTCTTTTGCCTACTAATTAAATATTAATAGAAGGGTACGGGGGGGGTACGGGGAAGGGTAGGGGTAGGGTAGGGTGAGTAGGTACCTACTTACCTATTATTTAAAAAACTAAAATTGCCTCTGCTGTAGTAATAAATATGTACCTAGCGTTCGACACAACGAAATGCCGGGGGACTTTAACGATAAGTAATATATACCTACAGTAAATATACGTAAGTACCAACTTACTTTTATGTGTAACTATACAGAAAATAAAGTAAAAATAAAAAACTTACACGAATTCAGTTAGCGTGTATATACAATCATCAACTTAAATTTCCTCCTAAAAAAACACTTGATAATGGTTGATTGTACCAATTACATTTATCGTGTCACAAGCGCGCCTAGGCACAGTTAAATGAACATTGAACACTGGTGGCAAAGAATTTAGAAAGAGTAAAATAATAATATGGAAGACTGACTCATATTATTAGGTATATTACTCATAGGTACTGGTGGCTTCAGGCTTGGTGAGGGTCACTCACTGTGACGCGACTGACTGCCGGTTGATCGGGGACATTGTTTATGTATAGTTCTTTATTGATAATACAGAGATTGCCTAAGCTTATGAATGTTCACCTCAAGAAGTAAAAATTCACAATTGCCAGACGCCCTCAAACTCTAGTTTTGCTTCCCCTTGCATAGAAATAGAAAAAGTCCAATATACCAAATATCTAGGTATAATGATCGACCAACGTTTATCTTGGCAATTGCATACTGAATTGATAATGAAAAGAATTCGGAAAATTATCTGGACATTGAAAACATTACGTTACGTGACTACTAAAACCTTCTGTTACAAATTTACACTTTACACAGGCACAGTCGGTACTTAGGGCATGAATATCGGGATCTCGGAATATCGGAATACCGGAATGAATTTTGCGATATTTCTATTCCGATATTGAATGAACCGATATCGGAATCAGAAAATATCCTATATGTTAGCTCCTTGTGAAGCGCCGAACGCGAAAGCGTGGTTAAATTTGTTGACTACGGTAATTAGCAGTGATTGGATAATTAGACGCTTATTTGCTTAAACTGAATCCCGGATTTAAAGTCCTGAGATTGCTATTAATGTTACCTATAAAAGCACACAACTTCATAGAACCCGTTGTAACAATTATATTTTAATTGAATAACGCTTAGGGTGCGGGAATCTGCTAGATGCAAGACGCACGGCATCGGTCAATGTGGCGATACATGGGGAAGGCAGCAGTGGACGTCTTTCGGCTGAAATGATATAGATACTTTTTTATACTTTTGAGAGGACTGTTTCGGAACAAGTACTAATCTGTGTTAAAATTTCTTGCTTAGAAGCCTCAATAACTGATAGCTTAATATTTTTTAGTCTTCTGCTTTTATTAAATACAACAAATTAGTCTATTTGATCACTAATCTGTTGGATAAATCAACTTCTACTACTTGACAACATTGTATTTACACAATTATTTTATTGATTTCCGAAATAAGTTTAGGTAGCCATCAATGAATCATTTAACTTAAATAATAATGCTCAAGTTGTACTGACAAAAATCAATACGGTAATCGTCGATCGCTACGATACCCATTCCAGAAAATGTATAATAATAATCCTCCTGATTAGAAAGCACCAAATGAAGAAGACTATGCTCTCTGAAGTCTATTAAAAAATAATAAACTTAATAGGAATAAGCAGAAATAATAATTCAATACTTTGTTAGACATTTCCTATATCCGATGCAAGGATTTGGCTAGTGATACCTAATACTGAAATTAAAAAAACATTGTTACTCACTAATCGGGACTACTTTCAGATTTATCGACAAACATTTATTTTCTGGCTTTATTAGCATTGTCCTTTTGTCAGAAAGTGACGTTAGTAGTTATTCTTTCTTGACAACAAATGTGAAGATAAGATAAAAAAGCGCCCGATTATCCAGTCACTGCTGATTAGAGAGAGACACAACATAAATTCATATTATATGTTTCGCCATAAACGTGTTTTTTTATTGTACTTATTCCAATCTCATACCGAATTTGTGCAATTAATAAAAATATGCACGATATCGATACAAATGAGCCCAATTTCGATATTAATATAGGAATGCCGATATTGAAATCTAATATCGGCAATCAATATCGGAATTGAAAACCTTCCGATATTACATGCCCTAGTCGATACTAGCGTATTGTTTACCAGTTTGGGGTGGAACAACTAAAACTAAATACTTAGAACTAGAAAGAGCTCAAAGATCACTATTAAAAGTTATGCTGTTCAAGCCCTTTAGGTTCCCTACTGAAGCTCTTTACTTTACTTCTGATGTTCTGACGGTTCGAAAACTTTATGTGCTCCACATTATTTAAAAAAAACATCAATCTCTCACCTTTGAGAAGGAAATACATGATCCCCAGTGTTCCTGTTAACAAAGTAGGTAATGAGGAAAAGTAGTCTCATGTTAGTGAGGAAAATTAGTCTCATGTCATGTTAGTGAAGAAAAGTAGTCTCTCTAATCAATGTTTATTTCAATAACTTAAGAATACTACATTTGGTTTTTAAGGAGAAATATACTTGTGTTAGTAAGTTCCGCTCTTCCAATAGTTACAACTTTTATAGGCTATTGAATAGACTGAAATAGACATTTCATTACAGTAGGTATTAGAAAACAAAAAAGAACCGGCCAAGTGCGTGTCGGGCCACGCGCAGTAATAGGGTTCCGAAGTTGCATAATAATGCGAACTAAAAAGAGGGTTTTGTTGTTGTTACATGAACATTAAAACGGTTTTAGCGGCACACAACATCTAAAAACGGGCCCACATAGGATGATATTTTTTTTTAATCTATAGGCTCGCGTTTGACCACTATCTCGCCTGATGGTAAGCGATGATGTGTTATAATATGGTGAAGCACGCTTGTCTAGAAGTAAACATATTCGCGAGCTGGCGGACCAAAACCAGATGTATCCTCCGACTGCACATCATGATTTTCTTCTTGTTTACGTCTTTTTAGTTCGCTTTTCAAGCAGTCGGGTTTTTTGATATTTTAATTAACTTTTTTTATTTACAACATTTTTGTTATTTTTTTTAGAATTACATACATTCAAACATATAAGTGTTATATATTTTTCATACCCCTTTATTTTGATATCCCACACGTTGGGTTTGGATGAAAAAAAAAATGTTGCCCCCACAAAATGGCGCCCAAAATCCGGCTTTTTTTAATTTTTCCAATTTTAATGTAGCCAGTGACACTCGCAGGGTTAAGACGAATCGATTGATGTAAGAATCATCAAAATCCGGCAACGCGTTTGGTCTCTAGAACGCCACATAGGAACAAACATACATACATACATAGACTGATAAACACATTACCCTCCTTCGGCAGTCGGGTAAAAAGGAGTTTTCGAGTCGAATCTAATGTTACACATTCAATGCCTCTTTTGCTGGCCTTTACTTAGACTTACTTAGATTCTTTGAGCTAAGCTGCGGACGGACAGACGGACAGAACGAAACTATAAGGGTTCCTTGTTGACTTCGGAACGCTAAAAAAGAAAAAAGTGATACTTGAACAAAGTAGGTAATGATTAATTAAAGATGCGCTGTAGTTTGAAGGTGTGTAATGGTGTGTGTGAGTGAGTGTGAGTGTATGTGTTTAATGATAGTAGGTATATGGTTTGTAAATAGCAGTGGATATGTTACTGGTTCCTTTTCTTCATGTGGGAGATAGGCAGAGGTAAGGATAATTCTCCTTTTCTCTGTTCCCGTACCCACTTGGATCAAAGCTATTGTGAGATCCCTGTAACAGAAAGTACGTAAGGGCATTGCCTCTATACCGCCCCTGATATAGATGCAAGTCCTCGCGTCATTAGTTGGACAGTCATAGAGCACCATGCCTCCTGTCCCACCTAGGCCTTTTATAGTCCCCTAATACAGATAACGTTCCTGTATCAAGGCAATATCGTATGTGTGAAGCTTCAGTTGCCGAGCCAGAAGGCAAATTAATTTGTACACACCCTAGTCCCTCCATCTTGGATGATTTTGATGGGCCTGTGTTGATATAAGAGGACCTTAGTTTTGAGGCCCTTCCTCCATCGCCTGGCTCTCCTTGAGAGCAGTCGGCGACTCAATCCCCAGGGTGTAGAAGTCCCCGAGGTTGTCATCCTCGTGGTCTGCCTCTGACGCCCTGGTCCCAATCTCTGTCCCCTGCGCTGCGTCGTGAGCAGAGATTTCGTCGATGGCCTCGTCACGTTGTGATGTTCCATCTTCGGAGGTTTCCGCATCTGCTTCCGCAGTGGGTGCCTCACCCTTGTCTTCTTCCAGGAGCTTGAACGAGTAACATTCAATTCCTCTTGCCCGCGAGTAGCCCGCGAGTAGCCCGCGGCCTTGATGTCCCCAGCGGACACCCCGTCTATGAGGACGATACGTCTGCTCAATGAGAGTATTCACGACCTTCCAGTCGTCCGTCCTCAAGGCAGGGTTAAGCCGCTGGAGCAGTTGAATGGCCCGGGCAAAGTCTTTCAACGCCAAGTTGCGACTCTTCCATTTTGACTGGCTTTGGAAGGTCCTTCCAAAGGCCCTTCCTTGACGTCGACGACCTTGAGTTTCAGGGAGCCAAGTTCCACATTGTGGATGGCACCCCGAAACCAGCTAGCTGCATCAGAGTTGTCGCAGGATACATGTATAGAACCCGCGACAACTCCGGAAGCAATCGTGAGAACAGGCAGAGGATCCGGCGCCACTTCCAGCTTCTCAATTATGAGCTCCTGGATTGGCACCAAGTCCTCCGCCTTCAAGTACTCCTCCGGGAACTTGACTGTGACGACAGCGAGTTTCACAGCCACCAACGCATCCCTAAAGGATCCGGTTGAGGATGATTGCCCTTGGGTCTTCATCCTCTTGGCCGCCATGTCCCCGCTGTCACCGCTGAGAGCAGCACGCGGTCTTTTTGGTGGACCCTCCGTAGGAGTCCCCTCTGGAGCCGCCTGCTGTCTCAGCTTTTGGCGCTTTTTCCTCTGCGCCCCAGATCGTCCAACCGGAAGCCAGCCTGATTCATGCCGGCCGCTGGGAGACGACGAGGTGCAGTCTTTGCCGGTCGCGTCCGGGGCCGCAATGTCCGAGGTCATTCGTCCCGTGTCGCGCCAGCTTTGGCAGCACCTTTATGCTCGGTGGGCTGGTTTGCAGTTCCACCCATCGGTGGTCCCACAGCAGTGCCGACCCTCGACAGTGCCGCAGCAGTACCGTCATTTGACAGTCCCGCCGCAGCCCCACCTCGAGACGATCCCACTGCAGTCTCGCCTCTGGGCGTTCCTGCTAGGGAAAATGCAGTCCCGGCTTGCGCCGGTCCCGCCTTCTGGTGTGCAGTCCCAGCTTTCGCCGATCCTTTCGCCTTGTGGTTTTTATTGGTATGGTTATCCATTACAATCCCGGTAAAAAATTTCATCTCTTGACTACCCCCACCCGCCATGGAGTGCTCAAGTGGCGATGCTACGGTAGCACCAGGGATTAGTCGAGGGATATAGCCCCTCCCCCCATTAGTTTCTCACGGGACTGCACGGCACCAACTCACACCGCTACCACTAGCGATGCGAGCGAGCGCCGCCATCTGCAAGGCCCCAATGGGAGTGAACTCGCCTGGGCGCCGTCTGACTGGACCCCGCAGCCGATTGACCATAGCTGACTAGGCTACAGCCTCCCGTGTGAGCAGAAAGCCGAAACAAAGTGGAGTGTTGCCTCAGAGACGTTAAACTGCCTGCGCTCATCGGCTTCCGTACGGGTCCCCGCGCACGGCACAAACATGCGGGAGGTCATTGCTATCCATCATTGTCAATCATCTTGTTCAATGGTGGACACCCAGGGGCATGACCTAGCCACCTCTGTGTTGCGTCGCCCAGTGATTTCAGTAACGTCTATTTCAGAGGGAATTAGACCAAAAACAGGGCGGCAACCACAAGAAGGAAAATCACCGCATTGCCTTTAGGATCTACTAGACCGTAGCACTCTTCCTCAAGACCAATACGCCACCTTGCCGGCTCTGAAGGAGCCATGCAAGGTTCCTACCTTCAAAGTCAAGCCCTGCAGGGCTTGTCGCTGACAGCTCAAAGCGTAAGTTTGCTAACACAGAACAGCCCTTGGGGCTGTTGTAACCTGTATGTTTAGATACTGTTTACGTGCAAGTGTGATGAAAAAATATTTACTACTGCATTGTTTTTTTATTTATCTATTATTTAAAAAATGTTCTATTCACATGGCATACGCTAGAAGATCCCCAGTAGACCGATTTCGGCGGAAGCCGTATTGGCGGTCGCTAAGGATATTGTTAGTTTCTAAGTATGCCAGGAGCTTAGTGTTAAGTACACGCTCCATACTCTTACAGAGTATGGACGTTACAGAGATGGGTCTGTAGTTGGCCAGATCAACTCGACTGCCCTTCTTGGGCACGGACTGTACGTTGGCTTCCTTCCAAGCATTCGGCACTTTTCTAGTCTCATATGAAAGGCAGATAGGCGTGTCAAGATCGGAGACAGTACAGGCGCACAGGTTCTAAGAACTATAGCTGATATGCCGTCAAGGCCGCTAGCCTTGTTCAAATCGAGGTTGCGCAGCACCCTACGGACGTCCTTTTGATGGATTCTAATGTCCGACATACTCGTCTCGCATCCATCGGGTTTCAGCAGTAGTGGTAGTGAGGGCAGAAGTTTAACTCGACCGACTTAGCCAGGGACCAAAACGCTTTACTACCTGTTGGGAAAGAAGCAAGTTTGGCCCCTATTCGGCCAATGTGGTCGAACCGAGCTCTTTGTAATACCTTCTGACCTACGTCACTCGCATTGCGCGATCGAGCGTCGACCCATGCCAGGTACGCCTCATGTCCGTCCTTCAGCGCGTCGGCGCGATGACATTCGGCGCCAAACCATGGCCGGTCAACGCTGGACATCGTTACGTAAGAGAACGGAATTTAGTACTCCATTCCCTGACGCAACACACCCGTCACGGCGTCTGCGCACGTTGAAGGATCAGCCGAAGAAAAACAAGTAAGCTGCCAAGGATAGCAAGCGAAGAGATCGCATGCCATCCCAATCTGCTGACCTGTACCGCCAAACCCGCCGGGTGCCTCTTGGGCTGGTATCGGGCGGGGAGTAGACGGACACAGACTTCAACAGACAATGGTCGAAACTACCCAAAGGTGATGTTATCGACACTGAGTATCGGTCTGGATCTGTTGTCAGCAGAAGGTCCAAGCAATTGGCCGTGTGCGAATCAACATCTGGCACCCTCGTTGCCCCATGGACCAGCTGGGTAAGGTTTAGCGCTAGCGAAAGCTTACGCATCTCCCGTCCAGCATAGTCAGTGCACTGGTATGGGAAGAGCCACTCCTGGTGGTGGTGTAACACTTTTTTTGTGGTAGATAAAATTTTTGTCAAAAGAAAATTAATTACCTCCTTCCGCCGTGTCCCCGTACGGTTTTATATCACTCCCTCGCTTTAAAACTGCCGCTGGGTGGTGGAACCACTTTGGAACCGCACCCTGGTACGGTGAGTTCCCTATAAACACTCTCATTTCACCAAAATAACTTAGAATCACTTGATATCCGTGCACCGAAGCTGTATTTTTTGTTTGTTTTGACGGACTGCAGCTGTCATTTGGACGTACGGCGTTTTCGTTCGGAAACGTGCCCGTCTCCGCTAAGATTGGCTTAATTATTTCTTTGGACTAGCACACGGGTAGGATTCGAGTTTGGTTTTGGGATTGCGAGGACGTTGTCCCGCTTCCGTTGGCGTGCCTCAAGGAATTGCTTATGTGAATGATGGTAGCCTTTGAGTTCAGAAGATTCGAGAACGATCGGATTTCCTGAACGAAACGCGGCAGCGGGATGCGTTCAAAATTCTCATCCGGGCTGTCAGGGATTGATAGTGTTTTATTGTAATCTGATTTTAAGTCGGGTTTTGGAAAGTTGTAGGGTGAGGCGTAGGTCTGGGATAGTGTATTTCTTTGAAGGAAAATTGTTCCGCGTAAATTCTTCGAAAACGGAAATTTTAGGAAACAGTTTATGGGATTCGGTGTTTTAGGTTTTCGGTTCGAGAATGATGGTATGAGAGCGCACCCGGCGAGAGTTTTTCTTGGCGACAAGGGCGAACTGCGTGGAGGCGTTCTTTTCTTGGGCTGACCGGCTTGAGCAGAGCCTGGAGATTGCGAGTGGGCTGGAATTATCGCGTGGGCGTCGGCCTCTGTGCGGCAGAGCGTTTCCTGTATGTGCCTGTCGTGATTGAACGGAATACGTGAAGCCAAAAATCGCCAGTGACCGCGTGCGTGATTGTGGATACGCGGCCTGGAAGCTGCATGTAACCGTCGTGCGTGGTGTGATACCCGGCGTGATTGTGTTCCCAAGCTGGGCTCATAATCCCTCACGAACAACGTGGCGTGGGTCGAAATTGGGCCGACCTATCTACCCTACGGGTTTTCTTCCTCCGAAAGGAGGTGTCTGGTTGGGGCTGATTGCCTGGCTGAGGCTATCTGCTCGAGGCAGGCTGTCGCAGAGTGGAGTTGGCTGGCTACGCAACGGTTCAGGAGACGGGCTTTCTGACCCTTCCGTTTTATTATTATTTTTATTTTTTGTTCTTCCACCCTGCACTATAAATTAGTTGGGAAATATTTTGGTACGAAGAAAAGTTGACCAGCCAACTGCAACCAGCGACCCTTTTAAATTTATTTACTTTTGTAACGTGTTCAAGGGTTACATTTAATAAACATCGTTCCCAGTATATGGTGCTTTATTGTTCCCAAGAAAAAATCCCGTTACAGTGGGCATTGAAGTCCCCCAGTAACACTAATTGGGCGAAAGGGTACCGCTGCTGTGCCGCATCAGCCGCCTCACTGAGGTACTCTGTGAGCCTGGTTGTCTCCTGATCTCCGCTGTGCGAGCGGTAGACACAGGCTTAGATAATTTTATCCAGACCTGTGTACACTAGAGACCACAGCGTTGAAAATCTGGAGTCCTCAAGGTTACGGAGACGCCGATAGCAAGTATCATCACGGGCGTACATGCACACACCCGCGCGAGGATTTTTTGACAGTTGGCGGGGCAGCCTTTCGTGGGTGTTAGTTAAATATGTTTTAACAGTGCTTGCATATTTAATTCCTGTGTGAAATTCGTTCACTTTCTTGAAATTGCTCTACTTGTTTCTAAATAGACTGCACCAATTATGAACTGCAGCCTAATTGCGTAAATAAATTCGGCAAAGAACACGTATAGGTAAAGATGATTACACCTTTGAAATAACGACTTTCTTATTGCGTCATCACATCATCAGCCTATTAATGTTCCCACTGCTGGGCCGTTATCCACCACGCGGGCCCTGTGCGTGTTGGTGGATGTCACATGTCTTCGAATTTTCGGTTTCCTCACGATGTTTTCCTTCACCGTTTTGAGAGCAGTGGTGATGAAATAATTTATACAAAGTACCTAAAACGCCTGCCTAGGTTCGAACCCACGACCTACAATTTGTAAGTCGCGGCCTATACCACTGGGCCAAAACTGCTCTTATTGCGTAATACACTCAAAAGGAGATAGGTCATGGAAAGGATATGTGAATTCAACTGATAGGGTGGAAGACGTACATTTACTAAATTATTTACGCAATACCAAAAACATTTAAAGGAAATACGTCATACTCTTTCATGGAGTTGTGCTCTTTGCCTTGCCGAAGTCATTATTGTAACCAAAACATGTTTATAGTGCTATTTTATACAGAGAGTCGTGAGTGTTCCCCAAGAAAACAAAATATATCGGTAAGTTACTAATAAGGACATACTACAAAACACTGTAACTCTGCCATAACTTGCACTTGCGAAAATTATTGTATCGATAAAATCAATGCTGATTTCAAATTTGACAATGCGCCCTCATAATTATTATGTTTTAATTCAATTTAAATTAATAAAATAAGGACTTGTCCCGACTATGGCTCCAGCCGTGCTGCTAATGTGCTATCAAGACAGAAAACAGCAGCCATCTTATTAAAAACGAATTAGGGTTAATTATAATTATAATAATATGTCGTGGTGGCTCAGTGGCTAAGACCTCGCCTCTCGTGCTTGAGGTCGTGGGTTCAAATCCGGGCAGGTACCAATGTGACTTTTTCAAATTCATATGTACTTTCTAAGTTTATCTTGGACATCACAGGCAACGGTGAAGGAAAAAATCGTGAGGAAACCTGGACTTATATACTTAATTTAAGTCTGAAATAGCCAAGTCAGAAGCCTGTGGGGTTTTCCAGAGGCGACTTAATTAACTCTGACAACAGAGGTGGCCACACCTCACACGAAAGGAAGGAGGATTATAATAATTATTTATTATAATAATTATTATATATTATAATTGATACTGAAAATCTAGTATAGATCTAATAAGCCATTTAATTATTGATTTTAGTACATTTTTAACACGCTTTAGTCTCGTAGCAGTAACAAAATCTCACCCATAGAGCTATTTTGAATTTAAATTATTTAGCAACTGCACCAGAAGTCGCTATGGTGATATTTAGTACTATAGAAGAGTGTTCATTACTTTTACATAACTAGTCCCATAGCGATGTTGAAGGAGCTCATAAGAAGCTTACAGGTTACGTAATGGTTTTGCAAGGTACTTTTATAGTGCAGATTGATCCTGTAATAGTATTTTCGATACTGCTACAATACTAGCACTGTAAAAGTTATTTTAGTGCAAAATAGATACAAATAAGTGTCAGTAAGATCATCTATAGAACTAAATAGTACCATAATGTCTTTTTTCATATCTTTTACAGTGCAACACTTTAAAGATTCTTTTGTATGGTCCTGTAAGCGTTTTAAGAGCTAACTTATAGAACTTAAATGCTCTTTAATCTTACAGAATCAAAACGCTCTGTTAAAAACAGTGGCGTAGCTAGGTAACCAAGGGCCCTGGGGCAAATAAAAAATTGGGGCCCCACTGCTATCTAAACTGGTTAGGAATTTTCAAGTAAAAATATTAAATATACAAATACTTTAAAAATGCTAAGCTACTTTATCAACAGCTCTTTTTCCTGCACTGCAGGGCAGGTAATAAAAATATTAAACAGTTACAACATAAATACAATTAATACTTGGTGTAGGTGGCAATAAAATGAAATAAAAAAGATTCAAGAGTTTATTATATAAAGGTCGGACCTACCAACTGACTAAATAACAATTATATTTACAATCTTTTCCTAGCTTTAGTTTTCGCAAAAGTATCAATGACTTCGGTTAAATCCAGGCTTGATGCGGTTTTGTTTTAAGGGTACACTAGTCGAAAATTCTTCCATACAAACGTAGTCTTGCTTTTAATCCACTGTTTGACGATGTACGTTCAAAATAAAAAATGATATCAATTTGTCTCATCATTATCTAGCCCTGTATGAAAGCAAAAAGTAAAAAAAAAAATTTGGACGTTATGAGCTTCGAAAGTTCCATATTTTAACACTAATTTTAACGCATATTTGGGCGCAAATAAGTACCATAAGAAGAAGGAAAATTGAAAAACGGCCTCCATACACGGATAGATTAGTAGTTCAACAATGCAAATAATTTTATTTTGAACAGATAAATTCAGTCGTTTTTTCGTGATATCCAGACTCCCAAAGGTCTGTTTATAAAATTCGCGCTCTCTAAATCATTATCCATTTTGCTACAAATTTGCAAAAGTGCTAATTCGTACGCGTACTAGCTTCTTACTGCTCATAACAGCATCTATCTGTTCCGCACGTGTTGTCGGTTGATATAGCACGCATTTTAACCCCGCGCACAAAATAGTTCGTGCCGTCGATTAGTGTACCCTTAAATTGCTATTAGCGATAAATGTCGGAGTCGAGTTAGGGCCATAGTATTTCTTAATTAATATTTTATTATATTTAATTTTCTAAATGAGCTTTCAGCTGCTGCAGAAGTGACAGGAATTGTAAAGAATAATAACATTGCTGTAAATACTTCCGTTAGGTCGCATTCTAGCACTCCATATTTGCTCATTATTTCCTTACATAATTAGTGAACATGCTTGAGTTAATTGAGGTAAAACTAGGTGATAAATATTAATAAATTGAAGTGAAAAGCTAGATCCTATTTTATCTGAATATTTTGTATCGTAACAATTTTGTAATAAAGTTGCTTCATCAATACCAATGGGAGAAATTTTCAAAAGTGCAGTTCGATCGAGATTTTCTGGTAAGGATTCGAGGCCCCCCTGAGCTTGAGGGCCCCGGGGCACTGCCCCGCCTAGCCCCTAGGTAGCTACGCGGCTGGTTAAAAACCTCTATAGTATAAGCAGTCACAATGGTTACCATTATAGGGTTACTATATCACTGTTTGGTGATAAAACGCCTTGGTTATAGAAGCTTTTGTTACTTGGGTACTCGGTACGGCTCGCATTGTGAGGATATTCGGGCAGTTCCTGTCTCTGGATCCCTAACCACCTGTCTCTTGGACGCTGCTACCGACACCACGGGACATAATATAGGCTATAAATGTTATTTTGGTTATGTGAAGTTCAGTTACTAACTTTTTTCTAACAAGTATATCCAGTAAGCACTAAGCGAGCATTGTTCAAAATATGTTCAACTAAGGTTCTGCAGCACATAAAGGCACAGCAGCGATTCGAAAAACAAATTATTGCCTTAGTATTTTTTTTTTTTTGGAAAAACGTTGGCCCACACTAGGAATTTCTTCCTGTATCGTGGCTGCGTTTACAAACATATAAACTCACATACACAACACCCAGAGCCGAAAAAATTATCTGTAAACCATACAAATATTTGTTCCGTGCGGGAATCGAACCCGTGACACGCAGCGCAGCAGTCAATCGCTCAACCACTGCGCCAACCATGCGCCCTAGTAGGTATGTGGTACGACGAGTTTATGTTATCTCGCTTATTTCTATGTAAACATTGTATAAAGCGCTTAAAAACGTATTATATAAGTTTAAGTACTAGAATGAATAAAAATATTGTTTTGATTTTTAGGTATTTTTTATCAAATAAAAGGCAAAGACAAAGATATTTTATTTCAACTAGGCCACCAAGCGGCACTTTTGAACGTTACATCAAAATGATTCTACCGTGCATTCGGAAAGTAGCTTGTTGTGGTGAAGAATGCACAAGAAACTCCATACATACTCTTTTAAAAAAGAATAGTTTTTTTACAATATTTAGGAACAATAGGTACATACATTATTTAATTCATACATGTGAGGACAATGCACCCAGAATAGCACTACCCACTATACCACCTACAGAGAAAAAGTATTAGAAGTACTCACACATGTACTGTGAATAGAGGGAGAACTGGGGGTGACCATAAGCTCTTAGAGTAAGGTTATTTTGTGTATGTATATAACTTAAATACATCTGTCAATTACGCGATCTCAAAATAACCTTACTCTAAGAGCTTATGGTCACCCCCCTGGTAGTTTTAGAGCAAGAATATTCAGTGCGAAGAGCTGAGAGCTGAGTAGGTGCGGCTTGCTCAAAGAAAACCGAGAAATAAGTGTCCTTTTTGGAAACAGAATTGATGTAGGTCTAGGTCTCTCCTATCTGAAACTTTTGAGATATATTCTCGATGTTCTCTTAGCAAGCCGCACTTTTCTTATATTGCTATAATATCCTACTAGGACATTATAGCAATATCCCTATAAAGCAACATTTATGCCGCCTCATACGAATTAATGACTAACCTGATGTCACACAAGTCCTGCATCGCTCAAGCATTGTTTTCGGCGCGATTTGAAAACATACAACATTCTGACAACAACCGTTGGGAAGTTGAGTCTGTGTTTCCCGATAGCTACAATCTCGGGGTCTTTATGTCAAGAGTGAATAGGTTACTACTAGGCAAGCGTGCTACACCTTCGACCACATCGATCATAAGGCGATGATAGCTCAGTGGTAGTGACGTCGGATACCGAGACGAAGGTCGCGGGTTCGAATCCTACAATTAGCTTGAGCTTTCGGTGAAGGAAAACATCGTGAGAAAACCATAGCACGGTGGTAGGGTACTTTGTATTACCCGCCTGGCTGGCAACCACCCTCAAGTTGAAAATCTGTCGCCAAGCACCTTCCGGTGTGTTCCGACAGCAGCACTTGAGAGCTAGTTCCCTTCTAGGCTTTGTGTGCTTACCACCATCGGCCACATCATCACTGACCACGGTGAGATTGTGGTCAAACACAGGCCTATAAAAAGTAACGACTGTTTATGGGGAGAGGGGGAGGGGGCATTAAGTGTGCAAGTCATCCCCTGCCATTTTATAGCCGTGTAGCAACAGTGGTCAGGCAGGGACCAATAGTCCTTCTATAGTTTTAGGTAATCAATGCACGAAACCTCCCAAACCCATAGCCCAATGAGTTTTGTTTTCATATTCTGCATAAGAGCAGTGGTGGCCCAGTGGTATCGGCCGTGACTTACAAGTTGTAGGTCGTGGGTTTAATTTTAGAGTTTAATTAAATAAGGTCCTATGAAATCATGATACGTAGTATCTCTAAGTAGTCTGTGAAAGCATGCACAGATCTATAAGATCTTGGACGTATTCGATGTTGCTTCGCCAGAATCCAAAACTAACTATACTCCATTTGCGATAATATTAGACGTTTAGATTAGCCCATTTTACAGCCCGTTCAACCGATTTTGAATTCTATTGCGTTGGTGATACGACAAATGGTAGCTGTAGTAAACAGTTGGTTTTTGTAACAGGTTTATGCAATTTATGTAATCCTTATGTTTACGGGATAGAACTCAAATTCAGATTTGGAAACATGTCTAATGTTATTTCAAATGGAGTTTACATTGGTATAGTGCAGATAGATATAAGGAACGAAGATTACCCAATATGTCCTAACTTTATCGCCATGGCTCTTTTCAACCAGTTGCTTTTCTCTATTTATTTAAATAAACGTATGTAAACTTATATAATTTTAAAGACTACTTTCAAGCACAAAATGTTGAACATATTTCATTTTAGTTTAATTCTTAAGGTTAAACATGTCCATGTTTATTAATTCTTGTTATTGTCAGAGAGTTTGTATTAGAATAGAGGTAACATATTTAAGACGCAATTTCAATATCGGTATTCTCTTTCGCACTAACAGATAACGTCATAAGCAAAAAGAGATAGATATACTTTTGTCTATGCCATCTTTTGTGCCAGTGTGACCGAAGATGGTATAGATACTTATCTATAGACATATATTAGAACTAGATCTGTGCCACTGTCATATCGATATTATCGAGTTTAGTTTAGGAGGATTTTATACAAATTTGGTCAAATATCTGTAAGAATCGTCCCTGACTGCGGCTAATTATTCTACGTTTTTTTAGGGATTCTTTATAATTGTTTAAAAAGTGAATGTGTACTCGTACAAAGAGTGAACTTATCAGTCATTGTAAGAGTATAATTGTACTCTTTCGTAATTTTTCTGCGCATTATACGCGTTGTATAATAATGTTTATTCATACCTTGTGCAAAAACGAGGTACATCATGAGATCAAAGTGACAGTTTTTGGTACACTCGTACGACTGTATCTGTATGTACAAACAGGTACTCATCAATTATCATCAATTATCATTATCTGATATATAGTATGCTAGTTCTTGTGCAAGACTGAAAATAAAGTTGAAGACGAGTATGTATAAGTTAAGTAACAAAATAAATAATAACAAAATGGTTTAAATATAATAATTTAATTTTAAAAAGCTCTACACACGGTGTCTACATATCTTTTTTTGCAACTCTCCTCTCGCAGGTATGCTGGAAGAGATTTCGTTAGAAAGAAGCATACCTTTGTACCTATTTTCTGTTCCTTCTTCTTGTCTATTTATTATGTGTGTGTACATTAATGGTTAAATAAATAAATAAATAAAATGTGAAAATAAACGTGATTCATCAACCTGTATCCATGTCGAGGGATAGCGATAGCATGATTCAATAAAATGCAGTGAACACAAGCGAGAATATGGTGAAGGTTTCCAGTTAGCTCTTTTTATATTCTTGATTCTCTTATTTCTTAAATAAGTACTCTTAGGAACCTGTGCACAATCAATATTAGATTAATAATAACAAATAAACTTTAAGAAATACATTAAAGTAAGTAAAATAAAAATACAGTATCGATAAATCTTTCTTGTGACTTTTGTCACATCTCTAACATCAGAACGTAAGTACGTAAACTGTCATAGCTCTATCAGCGAACGCATAAAAGTTAATTATTTCACTAAATAGAAAGGTTTAAATGATACTATACGTCCTCGACGTATTTAGAACTAAGATTCCTTTATTCCGGACAGCCTATGAAATGTATTCCCTGCACAATAATTTCAGTATGCTAGTCGATAACTTACCTGTGGAAAGATATCCTTTGATTATGTCCTGTTAATACACTCATTCTACTCTTGCAACCGATAGCCACTCACGACATGGTTCATGTAGATAATGAAACAACAAAATTCTTCCTGATATAAACGAAACAAAGCGTGAAAACAGCGAAAATCTTTAATTAGAGCTGCTAACCGATGGGTTACAACAGTGACTAAAAACTAAAAAGTTATCTCTTTGACGTTCAGGATGGTAGCGTTTGTCTATGTTTGTCTCTTTTTTTTCATAGAGTTTTTC
This sequence comes from Anorthoa munda, assembly GCA_945859665.1. NCBI lineage: Eukaryota > Metazoa > Arthropoda > Insecta > Lepidoptera > Noctuidae > Anorthoa > Anorthoa munda. The sequence continues at coordinate 10,144,812 of OX243905.1, read as the reverse complement.
TATAAGCAAGAACGAAAGAATTGACAGTTTGTTTCGTCGTAAATATGTTCCCTCTATTCTAATACAAACTCTCTGGTTATTGTTGTTGTCTATGATTTTAGTTTAATTCTTAAAGGGCTTATTACACTACACGATATTCAGGGCCCTGAATACCGTGTAGTGTAATAAGCCCTTAAGCCAGTTTTCATTGAATACACTTGTTTGACGTTATATCTGATTTCTTAATTTCCTTTTTAAATTACAAACACAACTTTAGTTAGTGCAATGTAAATATGGCTAACAATCATCAGGAAAACTTGTTTCCTTAACCATATTGCGGTATGTGAACAGGATAATAAAAACTAAAACAGAATGTAAATTAAAAAAAATAAACAGCTAATAAAATTTATTTCAAAGTAAACTTCAATGTCCAAGCATTTTCAGATTTGACAGTTGTTATATCAGGCAGCTGTATTGCGACGTCTCCATTAGTTATCTTCCACTGAAACATAACGTAAAACATGATAAGATGAACATGATTATATTTATGTAAAAGAAAATAATTAAGTAATAATAATGTTTAATCAATGCTAATTTTGGGTGATAAGGACAGGATAATGATAATTGCAATACTTGTAAAAGGCTGCTAAGTCATAAGTTCTAACATAACATAACATCATAACACCAACATTGTACACTTAGTTCGCAATAAATGTTTTGTCCTTGAGACAGTATCAATATCTGTGCTAAGGTTAACGATCCAAATACATTAACTAAGTGTTTACAGAAACAAAACATACCTACTTGTATTAAGAGTAAATACTTACAGTCAAGCATTGCCCTTCATTGCCCAACATCACCACTTTATAATTACCGCTGTGCAAATAAGGTGTTATATCTCTAAGTACGAGTACACTCTTCACAGGCCATTTAAGTATAATAGCATAGATTGCGTTAATCTTATCATTCTTGCTCGGTGGGTGGGTAGGATGAGCAGCATTGTACGATGCCTTAGAGCAAGTATACCAAACATTGCCAGTTCTAGTGTCGTTTTGCGAAATCCAGGGAGAGCTATTGTAGATGGCCTCGCCGTTAAGAGAAAGCCAAGTTCCAAGCGTTAACAAGCGTTCTTGAAATACCGGTATTATTGTTCCCTCTTTAGTTGGGCCCACGTTGATAAGGGCATTACCTGAAATGGCAATTGCAATTATTAAATTTATAAATTAACTTAACACTGTCACTGTGTCCCCAATTTTCACGATGTCCTTTGCGATGTCGCCATACAAATCTTACGAGGGTGTATTGTGGGCTGCTGAAGAAAATTTTGGTTGGTGCATTGGAGGCAGTGAAGGTGTTGAGTATTCATGCTATTCCTAGTAAAAATAATAGGAATAGAAACTGCAGTTACCTCCACAACTGACTGTAGATACAACTTGGTAAAGCAGTTCATCAACAGACAATATTTCATTCAGGTGGATATCCCTTCTGTATCCCCATGATTTGCTATCAACGGTGAAAGCATTCTCCCATTTATGATCAAGTAGTTTACCTGAAAAGAAAGTAAATTATTTTTCACATGGATACTGCAAGAAATAATTATAAAAAAAAGTTTTCCCACACTAGGAATTTCTTCCTGTATTGTGGGTGCATTTACAAACATTTTAACTCGCATACACAAGACACCCAGATCCGGAACAACTATCTGTAAACCATACAAATATTTGATCCGTGCGGGAATCGAACCCGCGACATGCAGCGCAGTAGCCGATCGCTCAACCACAACGCCAACTGTGTCGTCAAAACTAGCACATCTTGGTCAACTGCAACTATATTTGGATTGCAGCTTAAAAATAAATAATTTTATGTATTACACTTGCAAATAATCACCAAAACCACTTACCAGGATTGAATCTATCAGCATGATTATAGAAGTCACCATGATGGCCAGGGATGTCAATACCCCATCTATCGTTGACAACAATTTCATCTTTAACTGGGCTGTCATTGTACAACCATGCTAAAAGGTCCGTAGCCCTCCAATAGTCATCATGAGCTTCCCAGTCACCATCAGACCAAATCACAGATGGCTTGTAATCAATTACTAGCTGCTTGATGTCTGGCCACAGCTTAGTATCAGTGTATGTTTGCGTTTTGAATTTGTTGTGTTTGTCCTGATTATAAATAGGGTTGTACCACTCGTACAGGGAATGGTATACTCCAAACTTTAAGCTCTCATTCCTGACTGCATCAGCAAGTTCACCTACAAGGTCCCGTTTTGGACCTATATCAACTGAATTCCAACTGAATGAACGTTTGGATGGGAACAGGGTGAATCCCTCGTGATGCTTACTAGTTAAGACAATGTATCTGAAATCAATTTTTGTTTAGAATAGTATGGTTTTAGTTTTTGAAGCAGCAGCACTTCAAATATTGTTAACTTATTTACTTTGCTCCAGCTTTTACAAATAGTTGTGCCCAAGCAGCAGGATCAAAAAACTCAGCTGTGAACATGGGGGCAAACTCCTGGTATGTGAAGCCTGGTGGGTAGTTCTTTTCCATGAAGTCTTTGTATTTCTGGTTGTTATTTGCTGGAAAATAAATTAAATTGTTCGTAATTTATAAGATGAAACTGACCAATAGTAGAATTGCAATTATATGATTTTCAATCAATGAAAAGTACCTTTCCAGTTTGTCCAGAACCACTCTGATCCGAAACTAGGCACGGCATAAACACCCCAGTGCAGGAATATACCTATTTTAGCCCTATCATACCATTCGGGCAACGGCCGGGTATCCAGGTCACTCCAGATGGGTTCAAATCTCTTTTCCACACTGATATCCTCTTCAATATCATTATCGACTTCGATAATTTTAATATCTCCTATATTAGCAGTCGCGAAGTAGACAAATACTAAGATTAATAATAATCTCATCATTCTGTAAACAAAGCAATTTATTTTATTTTAGTTTTTTATGTCCACGGTGTGCACGTTATGTCTTATTATTTCGTAGTACCTGGGCGAACGAGCTCTGCACGGATGAAAATAGTGAAAACGATGTTTTCTAAAAATTAAAGATCTATTTATCGCTCCCCGAAACCCCCTGCATACAAAATTTTCGAGCCGTTTCCGAGATTCAGATTGTATATATAGATGCATATATACCTACATGAATTGCTCGATTACAGGTTTTAGATTAGATTAGGCAAAGAGTAATATAAAGTATCGTAAACAATCGAAAAAACATAGCAACCGGCTGCCAATCAACAATGGACCTGCGGCACCACAGAGAAAAATAATATATCGGCCAATATCGGGTCCGGCACTGACTGACACTTGACATTGACATAAGACGAGTGATGACATTGACTGATTGACACTCCAGTCTGACAAAAGCAGATGCAAAAGCAGAGACGTTGGTTCAAGTAAATTAATAAAGGTCAGACCGCACTTAGACTAGGCGTAAGCGTAACTACACCTCAGCGTAGCGACGCGACCAAATATGCTAAACCGCACTAGCGCGATCCTACGCAGCAAATTTTGCTCGTCAGTCGTTCGGCAACTTAGCAAGATGGAAGAACGCTATTTGTAGGTATTTACTTGTACCTATGTTATGAATGAGTTGATAAAAAATAAATACCTACACAGTAACTTTCTTTTCCGAAGTCAGTGTCTTTGGTACCTATTGTTTTCCGTTTTTCGACACCAACTTAGGAAAAGAAAGTTATTTTTCGCTTTATAGTGTTTTGTTTTAGAAGTTGGTTTGATTTTTTTGTTAAAAAGTTTTTTATTTATCTCCTTTTAGTTTTGGTAGATTTCTTCAATTACCATGGATATAAAGTATAGCCAAAGTACATCTCATGACAATTCCATTAAGCCCAAACACGACTAGCATACATTGTTTTATTTCGGCGTTCCATTGCCTACCTTCCGGCTTCATCATCAGATCAGTTATATGGTACCATTTTCATCAGTAGGTACCATTTATTTATAAGTATTTGCTTCATCGTTGTCGGTTAACTATTCGAAATATCTTATACCCGTAATATCCTAGTTAGCATAAAGGAATTCCAGTGGCCACCTGTGGTCTTATTCATCAGCCACCAAATTATACTTTCTGAGTGCATATGATTGCATTGTTGATGAAAATACCAAAATCGTTATATGTATGCCTATAATATTTGAGGAGCTCCCTCGATTTCTTCGTCATCAGATCCTGATCTGATGACCATGGTACCACCTGGTAAGTATGAAAGGGTTCAAAGAAAAGAAAAATATCCATATAGGTCTTTGGTTTCGGGGAACAAACAAAAAATAGATGCCGACGAATTGAGAACCATCTCGTTTTTTTGAAGTCGATATAAAAAAAAACTTTTCACTCACCAAACACGTAAAACTTGCATTAACTTGCAGTTTGCTATACCGCACTATCGGTAGCGGAACTATGCGACGCACCACGGCGGGCGTGGCGTCAAAGGTGGTCTACTTTGTCGCGCAGTGCCGCTACGCGTCGTTCCGCAACCGCGTAGTGCGTTATAACTCATACAATTTCATACAAAGTATATTTGGTCGTGTCGCGTCGCTCCCATAGAGTATGTAACACTACGTTTCGCTCCGCTGACGCCTAGTTACGCCTAGTGCGTTCTTACCTTAATTAAGTTAGTTCTGTGCAGTGGTTGGACAAAAGTCAGAGATACTGGGATAGGTTCAGATGACCACAGAGTATTGAGTGGATTCTAAAACCACATTATTTAGAATCTTAGATAAAGTAGGTATAGATTAAGCACTGGCGTGGCCGCACATGAGACAGCAATAGTTAGTTCTGGTGTTACAACAAGAACAAGAACACTACAATCCACCATCGCACTGACACTTATTATCTATAAATAACCCAAATTCCTTGTCTCAATTAACACATAATACCACGAAATCATAGAAAATCAAACAAAACCGAGTTTGTTTGTCAAACCTGCCATTGTATTAGAGTTTGACAAACGACAGAAACCGGCCACGGTGACAAAGACAAAAAATAATCTTTTGTCCTTATCATTTACATGGAGCTGCCAATTAGCCATCTCGCTCTATCAATCAAGGTCATTTTAAGGCTTAATCTATACCTACTTTATCTAAGTTTAGAATAGATCCAAGGAGATGAGTTCAGGCACAAAGTACGTAAACGGCGGCGCTGTGGTTCAGGGTTCAAGCGAACCTGCCGTAGTAGAGGGAGTCTACCTAAATTACCTCTGTGTGCTTATACCGAGTTTTTTAACGTACTCACTCGTGATAACCTAAACGATCTCTTATGTCAAACAAAATGTATACAAAAAAAGGTGCGAGTTTTGTCTCACGCTGAATTGCGTTAACGTAAACATCAATTTGTATTGAAACTGGATAAGCGCCGTCTGGTGACGGTAAGGAGAAACCTCTTTTTTGTATACATTTTGACATAAGAGATCGTTTACGTTAACGCCAGTGAGCGTGAGTAAAAACTCACACTAAGCCCACGGGTCTCGGAGAGATTATAAATAAATATTTAGGTTTAGCTTTTTATTCCAGAACAATGAAGCAAGGAGAATAAAATGACACACAATAGTTAAGGTATTTTTGTAGTGAGAGCTTTTTACCCGACTGCCGAAGGAGGGTAATTTTTTAAATTGCAATTTTTAAATAAAACTTCACAAGTTTTTATTGCACACATCTCATGGGTTTTATTTTTAGTATTTGTATGACTACCTATAAACTGGCAAAAGAATCGCAGCTCTAAAACAATAATTTATAAAAATGCCTAAGCAGGACCCTCTGTGAGACCTAAATCCAAAGTTATGGTCGTTTGACAATGTCAATGTGGATATCGTCAGTCAGATACTAAAATTGCTCTAGCTTTGAAAGTTTTGGGATTGGACCCTTGGCCTTTGTATGGGGTGTTTTGTCGATAAAATTAAGTGTATCTAACGGCCTTAAAGTTTTTTGTATTAAAAAACCGGACACATTGTTTAAAGTCGCTTGCCTGAACCGGGAATAGAACCAACTGTAATTCCAAAAAGAATGTCGTGTTTGCCACCAATCTATATTATAATAATAATATGGATTAAATCTCTATTGTCATGTCATGAATATCATGGTAAACTAATCTACTTCTGGGCATTTCTCATTGCAACGAAAACGAAACAAAAAGTATTTAGATATTATGTTATGTTAAGCTCATTATGAACACTCTGTAGGTAGGTATACCTACTATATCAAACGAAATTGGGTAAAAGATAGCGATGCGAGACTCGTAGTTTCTATTTAACTCCAAGATAATGCCTATAATAGTTTGTGGCTATTGTGGTTAATAACTTTTATTTTTCCTACTTAATAAATATAAAGTAGGTAGGTATCTTACTTCCCTATTATTTAAAAACTAAAATTGCCACTACTGTAGTAATAAGTAGGTAGCTAACTAGCGTTCGACACAACGAAATGCCGGGGGACTTTAACGATAAGTAATATAATACAGTAAATATACGTAACTACCAACTTACTTTTAAGTGTACCTCTACATACAATAAAGTAAAAATTAATAACTTACACGAATTCAGTTAGCGAGGTAGTTGTTGGGTATGTACCTACCTACAATCATCAACACATTTTCCTCCCAAAAAAAAACACTTATAAATGGTTGATTATTGTACCAATTACATTTATCGTGACACAAGCGCGCCTGGGCACAGTTAAATGAATACTGGTGTGCCAAAGATTACTATTATATTCTGGTGGTGGGGGACGTGGGGGTCACTCACTGTGGCGACTGATTAAAGCGCTTATTACACTACACGTTATTCAGGGCGCTGAAAACCGTGTCGCTACGGTCGTTATTTTGGGGACCCTAACTTCTTACCAGTTATTATACAACCCTAAATTAGAGTATAGGGCCCTGAAATACCGTGTAGTGTAATAAGCGCTTGACGGAGTGACGGGCGACATCGGGTTCTTCTTGTTTACATCTTTGCAGTCGGGTTTTTTGATTTTATTAACTTTTTTATTTAAGTATAGTTCTCGTCAAACTTCTGGGCCGCCCTGTATTTGGCTTTCCGATGCGCAATGCACGGATCGGTGCTGTTTTTTAATCGGCTGCACGGAAAGGGTTATGTTTTTCGCGCGTGTCATGTATGCATGTGTGTAATATTCTTTATTATTATGTTTTTCAAACCACTTGACGGTTTTAATACAATCCGTCAAGAGGTTTGAAATCAATTTAATACATCGTTAGATATGTCTTGGCCGCCCAAGTGTTCTTAGATAAGTTCTTAGATAAGTGCCGTTAAAAAAAAACCGGCCAAGTGCGAGTCGGACTCGCACACGAAGGGTTCCGTACCATTATCGCAAAACACTGCATAAAAATCACGTTTGTTGTATGGGAGCCCCCCTTAATTTATTTTATTTTAATTTATTAATTATTATTTTTTGAAGTAAATATTATACTAAACATTCTGTGAATATTTCAGGCGTCTACCTGTTGCCATTATTAATATCGAGCAAAAAACGGCAAAAATATCACGTTTGTTGTATGGGAGCCCCCCTTTAATATTTACTTTATACTGTTTTTAGTATTTGTTGTTATAGCGGCAACAGAAATGCATCATCTGTGAAAATTTCAACTGTCTAGCTATCACGGTTCATGAGATACAGCCTGGAGACAGACGGACAGACAGATAGACAGACAGACAGACAGACAGACAGACAGACAGACAGACAGACGGACGGATCGCGAAGTCTTAGTAATAGGGTCCCGTTTTTACCCTTTGGGTACGGAACCCTAAAAAGGAACATAGCGGATTTTTGGCGCCAATATAGGTGTTGTAGTTACCTAAATAATACGTAGTATCTCTAAGTAGTCTGTGCCTAAATAGATTTTTTCTTTGAAACCCATCGAGTGGGGTGTCAAAATAAAGGGTTTATAGAGTGATTAGGTATCTTACAAAAATATACACCACTTGAAGCTCCGTCATCAGTGTTGCCAACTCAGTGGATTTTCCACTAAACCTGGTGGTTTCGACTCCCCTTTTAGTGGCGAAATATTGCTTTTAGTGGCTAGTGGTTTTTTCTAGTGGCTTTGAATGCTTCAGTTAGTGGTGGTACGACATTCAACCACTAGTACGATTTACAAAAATATTCTAGTTAAGAAAGAACGATTGAGTGTATAATTTTTGTTGTGTAGGCAACACAACAGATTCCCCGAAAATAGTTTGTTATTTTCTTTAATAATTTTGATTATGGACTTTATTTGTATAGCTACTGGGCCAAGTTTGATTTGATGTTAATGGTTTATGTATATCTTCAGGTTTGTTTAGGTGGTGTCCCTATGCGTGCACAAATACAACGGACGGACAGTACATGTACGGGGTGGACGTGATCGCTGGCGGTAGATAGGGATTCTGGAGGTTGTAAGGCTCCTGCACCAGCGCGTTGACACCCTTGCCTCTATTGTTCAGTTGTCATCAAGAATTCTCGCCTCTGTGAGCTGCTTGAGGTCTGCCAGATGTTCATGGGTGAAGATATGATGTCCAGGAAATAAAAGACTTTATTCTTCTTAGCGTTCTGCGATGTTTTCACAAGGTCTTCGTGACATAAAGTTGCGTGGATTCTTCTAATACAAATTTGGCTACCGAAATGCTCGATGCGCATGCGCACTATCGTACTACCAAACTTTACCGTCACGAGGACCCTGATTTCATATTCGCACAAGTTTTTTATTTACCTAATTTTTTATTATAAACTTATGCTATAAATCAGCAGAACCTCCCTTCCCATCGTCATGATCATGGCATGACCTATATGGTTGGAAGCGCCCTAAAATGGCCCATCTGATGGACCTTGGTCCAGGTCCCTGACTATCTCCTCCGAGGAGTTCTGCCAGGAAGAATGAGTGATGAAGGGAAATTCTGCTGGTTTTTCGAACTTATGGCTATTACATGCTAAAGTATACATTTTTCCACTACTTTCATCGCGGGGGTTCGAAAGCCCTTTCCCTAAGCTATAGGAATCTAGTGTTTCTATAGCTATATCTATAGCCTTCAGGCGTGTAGGTGCCTGGAAGTGTGCGCGAGTAGTGAAAGATGCTATTTCCTAACATAAAGTTAGTTTGCACTCAAGGTACCCGTGGAATCCACGACCATCAGGTATCAATCGGTTGCCATCACGACAGGCCACCCTATGGTGTCACTCTGGTGGGCGTGGGTTCAACCCTCGAGTCAGTATTCACCCTGGAGTGTCCGAAAATGAGAATGTCCCGGGGCCGGGCAACATATTTCGGTGGTTATCTCCCTGGTCACCAGAGCTGGGCTCCTTACAAAAGTGTGATCAGGGAGGCCAAGAAACAAGGAATCGAACGGTGTGTAACTAGGGTGTACCACCAGCCCTTCTGGTGGTTTTGGTGCCGGGAAGCGGCCGAAAAGGGAAATATTTGCCAGACCCAGGAAAACCAACAGGTTTTATGATATGCCCGAAGGTCAGAGGACCTGGGGCCTATGGGAGAATCCGAGCGCCTGCCTGCCAGTCCCCGAGGGTATTGCTTCAGTAAGCAAATCTATATTCCTTCAGGTTCAGAAGGTACCTGAAGGCGGGCGGGCCCGCCGACAAGCGCTCGAAAACCCTTGTGTTCTATGTATACAGACACATTATCTCAAGCAAGTGGCCTTTATGTACTAGAACTATGTGAGTACTATCTGTTTACATGTCCTAGGCAGATATCTAGGTTACCTAGAAGTGCTGAATCGCTTATAACGAGTTCATCTTACCACTTACTTGAGAGAAATGTGTATGTATCTAGTGTTTCAGGGTGAAACTCTATAGTCCCTGGCTATGTACTGTTGTTAGGTATCATTTTTCAGTCATAGCCTTAGGGCATCCAAGTTAGAACACCTAGATTGTGTTGATTGTGTAGTGTATGTAAAGGTAAATAATACGCATTGGTGCGTGAGTGTGTCGCACCCGGCGCTACTTGCGCTCCCGCTTTTTAGGGGACCCCTAATCGAAAAGAATTAAATTCTTTATTTACCTATGCTATTACATACATTGCTTACTTATAATAACTTAAGTATTTCAACGGTATATAGGTGAGTATATAGACTATAAGCTATGTGTCGCTTCGTCGCGAACAGTACAGTTACTGTACTACTGTTCGAGTCGGTATCGGTACCTACTTTCTAGTTTAACTTATTTGCACAATTTTTGTTAAATTTATATGCCCACATCACAGTATACCCAAAAGTGCCGTGATTATTGGTTACATGACCCAAAATTAAAGAACTGATTAAAATTAGTGGCGGAAAGCACTATTGGTCCAGTAGCTAAGTGCAAATTACGTGGTTAAATTTGAAGGAATCATTACGGAGATTTTGTTGTTTTGGATTGGTGGTTTTCTGGTGGTTTGAGAGACCGTTAAGTTTAGTGGTTTTCTGGTGGGTCACGAAGCCACATTTGGTGGGTTTGTAAAAATAAAGTTGGCAACACTGTCCGTTCATTGGCCCGTGCACGGACGTGTGTGAACCAGTTCATATAACATGTACTTACACACCGATATCTTTTTGAGCCTCCTCTGACAGGGCACGGCCCTGGATGTGTGTGGATAGACATTTAAAGTCATTCGAAAAAAAAAGAATAAGTATCTAAAAGGTTGTAAATAAAAAAGTTAATAAAATCTAAAAACCCGACTGCAAAGATGTAATTGTATGAGATTTACTACTGCGCAGCCATTGTTGATTGTAGCCAACTTCAGAGCGGCCAAGAAGTTTGGCGAGAACAAATACTATGATTCCCGCAAATAACCTAGCCACCTAACCTAACTACCTAGTAGGCTATTAGTGTTTACGCACTGCATTCGATCTATATCCGGCTTTAAGATCCGAGTTCCATACAAATGAAAAATGTTCTGATTTCAGACGGACCAAAACCCCTACAATACCTTTAGGTACTACGGGCCTACGGCTACTTCAGACCGAAATTTAAAAAAAACCGCATTAGTTCGAATCGGATGCAGTGCGTAAACGCTCTTACGCGGCAAACTGCAGCAACTATGTTATCGAATACTTTTAATGTACCTAACTATGTTAGGATGTTTGTGAATTTTTCACGCCTCAACCTTGACACACACATCCATCATGGTCCTGGTTTATGACTTAAAAACTGGCCAAGTGCGAGTCGGACTCGCGCACGAGGGTTTCCGTACCATTATCGCAGAAAACGGCAAATAAACCACGTTTGTTGTATGGGATCCCCACTTAATTTTTATTTTAATGTTTTTATTATTTGTTGTTATAGCGGCAACAGAAATACATCATCTGTGAAAGTTTCAACTGTCTTGTGTTTATGAGATACAGCCTGGTGACAGACGGATCGTGGAGTCTTAGTAATAGGGTCCCGTTTTTACGCTTTGGGTATGGAACCCTAATAAAAAGGACATTTAATTAGTGCGAAGCCAAGAAGTTAGTTTAGAACACAACACAATATAAACTTATTGAAATTTGGGCAATGAAACAAAATATGTAAAAAGTTCTACTTCATTTTAATTAAAGTATTCTATACTCATATTATTTACAAATATTCTGTTGAGATCGGAGTTTCAATACTGATAATTAAACAATAAAATTAATAGGCTTACCTCCATGTACTAACATGTTACACAAATATGGATGCAATGCAATATTGCCTTATATATAATAGTATTCTATGGTCTTACCTTTCACGGAATACAGACGTGTTAAAAGTAAAACTATAAAAACATAGGTATTTACATCCTAACTACAAATATTGTAGAATGTAGACCATGATATAGTGGAAATATTATTTGCATAAAAAACAAATATAAAATACAAGTTTCTTTTATCAAGAGTTGATAGGAAGTTTAAGCAAATAAAAAAAGTATAATTAAAGCATGACTAGAAACAGTCTAAAATTTCATTGAGTTTCACATTTTTCATGTGTTTTGGTCGCTCACATTTAATAATGTCTATTGGCCATGATTAAAATTACAAGTTACCATAAATCAGTTAACTTTTATTTTTTATGATTGCTTGTAAAATATAAGCGCACATAAAAATAATATTAACAGAAACTTAAAAGAGAGTAAAAAATATTTACTACTGTAATTAATTTAAAATGTTCTATTCACATTTTCTTTGAAAACTTTAGATTTTAGACAATGATTTTTAAAACTAGCTTAGGTACTTCATAATATTATACATTAATTGCCAGATATCATAAAAACATTATATTTGATTTTTTAGCTTACGTCTAGAAAGAAAGTCTATTTCAAACTATATTTATAGCAATCCATATTCAGACCAGCCAATATTTTTGGCTGGCATGCGTGCGCATTGGAAAGCTTATGTTTTGCATGACCAATAAAATTGGGGAGTACTGTACTATAATACTATTCATAACACTAGCCACTACTTAATTAATTACTTATAGTATACCCTTCATTCTTATCCACTTCCTCACCAGGAAGTGGATGACACTGCTATTGAGTGTCAACTTTAAAGTTTGAGTAGTGACACGCACCATTTATGATTATTTCACTGATGCCCGTAGTAGGGGTTTGAGAGGCTGACAACGGTTCTATATGTGCTGTCGTAGTCATTACTGGGGTTGAATATAACTTGCTACTGTGTAAAGTTGTGTTGTGTGGTTGTGTAGTGTTTGCAAAAACAGTTGCTAATGAATGTTGCTCAGCCCTTGATTCATTAATCATTCCCATCTTCACTTCAAATATGATATCTTGTATTTTCTTTTTGGCAACTAGTAGGTTCTTCTCTCCTTTTAAAGAGCGTAACTCGTTGGCTATGTATTCCCCAAATACTGAGAATTCATCTCTTAGTCTTGGTGTTGTGGGGTAGCTGACTTCAGGCTTGACAGCTGGTGGAGGCAGCTCTGTTCTGGAGATCTTGGGAGGCGGTGACAGGCTGGTGAGTTTGCAGTCACTAACTGCATTGTCTGAGTGAGAAGGTAGAACACCTATTTCTGTATTGTCCTGAAATGGTATAAAACTAAAGTGTTAATAAAAATCCTTGTTTTCCTTGGAAAGCATTAAAATTTTGTTCTTAAAATAACTACTGATATTAGGCTCATTGTATAATGATGACCATTGTATAATGATGTTCAGGTGAAAATAAAAAAGATCAGATCCTGGACTTTAATTGGTTACTGTCTCATTCAATTTGATTATTTTGTAATTAAAAAAAAGGCTGTGATAGGTGGTAATGACTCTTACCGATTGTAGAACCCTGTACGGTTTGTTGGAGTATTTCAAGAAGTGTAGATACTCGAATGCGTACCAATTACTGACATATCGGTCGTTAGGCTCTTCAGCATAAGCGCGAGCTTCCCGCGCCGATTCTCTGTTGTATTGCGTCCGAAGATGCTGAATCTTCTTCGTAGCGTCCGGCACCGATATCCCTAGTAAATCCGAGATCATCCGCAACTCCTCTCGCCGCTTTTGTTTGTCTCGCCTCGTCTCACATAAAGACGGGTTCCACAAGCTGGCATTCACTTGTAACAACTCAATCAACTTCAGTGTTCTATCTTTCGACCACTCCATGTCGCCCGATTTGTATAGCTGCGCCCGAATTAAAACATAAACAGTATAGAGTTAGCGACCAATCGTTAGATTATTCACTGAACTTGTTTTGTACGAGTCGGACGCGGAGTCAAACTCGATCGAGCTCGACCAAACGTCAATATTTTTTATTGACTGTCAAAATCTTTGCACTGTGTCATTTTAGATTTTCAACATAATGCTATATCTATCTCTTTTACTCTAATGGCAAACGGTAAAGGAAAATTTTAATGCCTGCTTATCGAAAAATCAAGAACGGAACGTTAACGCTCTAGGGTTGCTAGTGTATTCTTTCCTTTTTTTGTGTTTTTTTGTCTTATGTACTTACCTTGTTTTTATTTTTATTGTGATTGATAAGTCGTTTTTTTACAGGTTTTCGTTCTTTCTTCCTTCAAACACTGCTTTAGTTGTAGCAAGCAAACTTCTATCTACGATTTTGTTACAGTACTAAGTCACGTCATCTTTAGATAGACCTACGTCGTACGCGCTTAGATCAGATTGCCTCTCATTGTTATCTATATCCTTCATATGAGCATTAGTGTTGACATAGGCGTATATAGGCAATATAAGGCTGGGGTGAGCCGGGCCCACACCAGCCCCAAAATGGTCTGGTGCCCCAGTAACGGTAACCCCACATGTTACCGTTGCCGATTCGAAATCAATACCAATTTTCAATTAAATAAATAATCTATACCTAACCGAGAAATCTACATATTAAACCTATATGATAAATTCCATTTAATTAGATAAGTACTTGCTTACTTTTGAAACCACAAAAATAATTAAATCCGCAAATATACAAAGTACTCTCTCCTACTTTTGCAGTGCCCGACAGACAGGGTCAGACAGGGCCCACAATGGTCTAAATTTGTAATTTACCATCTAAGTTCACATGTGGAAGCAACAAATATATTATATTGAGTATTGAGCATCGACCCTGGTATTGAGTCATAGCAATGAATGTTTACTTGGTAATTATTATGATGCCCTCTTCAACTAGACGATCTAGCTCAACTTCAATGTTTCATTTGATTGAAAATTTAATTGATCTTGCTGGAATGTGTTTCGGTTGAGCATTGGGCTTGCTATGAATGTTTTCTTGGTAGTCTTTGACTTTTCCAAGGTTGCTGTCGAAAAGAGCAGTGTACTTGTCCAGGACTAGTTGCAGACTAAAGACTTCGTTGTTAAAGTCTCTTTGGACAGAGCACTATAATAATACTGGTAGCTGTCTAGCATGTTACACTATGTTACAGCTGCAATCAAAGAGTAAACTAATATATAGCTGCAATGACATATTATGTCGTGGTTGTGTCAGTGTGGTGTTTATCAATTTGTTGTGCTAATTCAAAATAACTCTCATTACGACTTTCATACTTATTATATATTTTCCTGATAATAGTCTTTCACTGGAAAAGGTACCTGCATTAGGTTATGGTCCCAATATAACCAGGATACCCAAGATAAAACCTGACAAATAAAACAAAAGTTTTGTAGGTGCTGTCAAAATGGAAAATTTTACCACCACCATGATTCAGATCGATCAGCACATAGGTAGCCAGAATTGGGCTACATGGAAGTACAAGGTTTCCATCATGCTGCGGGGCACAGAAGGTGCAACGGAGGCGTCAGAAGGAAAACTTAGAAAGCCAATTTTACGAACCGGCGATGGTGCACTGATGGCCCATAATGCAGAATTATTAAAATATAGGAAGGCAGACAGCAACGCTCTACTTATCATAACAAGCAATATGACCGAAGAGAATCTAATGAAAGTCATGCGATTTGAAACAGCAAACGAAGTATGGCAGGAACTTCACCGCATGTTTGACGGTCAATCAGAAGACAGAGCATACACATTATGCATTTGTTCTTTAGCTTCAAAAGAAATTCTGTGGATGACGCATCAACTATGATATCGAAACTTAAAAACATTTGTTCCAAATTTGAATGCTGAAATTTTTAAGACCGATCCTACCATGAAGTTGCCGGAAATGTTCTTGATCTGTAAAATGATAAAATAAAAATGAGCGATAATAATAATCGACGGTAATCAAGATAATCGACGGTGCCGTCCTCTTTTAGTTCACAGATAAGTTGGTAGGACTGTAGAGAAAATGATGATCAAGTACATGTTGAATTTTTGGGAGATAGCAACGAAACCAGAGAGGATGAGAGTGCTAACGAAGAGTTTATTGACGCTGACGAGGAGTTAGAGATAGTCGAACCACCGTTGTTGGATGCGAGATCTCGATACAACTTACACGATCGAACTTGCCTCTCACATCCTAAGAAGTTCGAAGACTATGTGTGCTTGTATAGCTTGTTTCTTTTCGTAGATGTTCTTTGTTTATTATCGCTCCGATTGGGCCGACATGTTTTGCCTGACTTGATGCAGTAATCTTCGAAATGGCCTGGCTTGTTGCACTCTTTACATATGCGAGTTTTGGCGGTACATCGGCTTAACGTGTGTTTTTCAGGTTCATCGCATATGAGTAATTAATGAGTCTCTGCGCGGAGACGTGTTCGAGTAGGTAAGATCTGGTGTTTCTTTTGATTTTATTGACTTTGACATTTGGTGTATCGTTGTCTTCAGCTCGATCCCGCTATTGTGCAACGCTGAAGATCTGAGCAAAAGTTACTTCCTTCATCTTTCTGTCTTGATGTTCTTGTAAGTCGGGCAATTTTTGTTTCAAGTCGATCTGCAACTGTTGGTGGTTGAGCCCAGTTGCAAAACGGTCACGTAACTGTCGTTCTAATAGATCGTCGTTATAGACGCAATCTTTGTTAAAGCTAAATAAAGCATCAGGGCTAAATATCTTAATGAGTATAATTATTTAAAGAGACATTTTTTACAAGGGAAATTATTTGACAAGAAGTGACAATACTTCTTTTTCGTTTTGTCTATGGAGTTTCCATACGGCTTCATCTTCAGTTTTGGTATAGAAACTCTAACATCTTCTCTTGAAGCTAGGGAGCACCAGAGCCTTAAACGTGCACGCCAATCTGATGACAAAGCATGGCCAGTCTTGGCTTATACAGTGCCTTTGTAAACATATCAGCAATTTGGTTTTCTGTTCTAATCTTTGCAACCATCATAGTCCCATCAGCTATGGCTTCTCGTACAAAGAAATGTCGAAGCTTTATATGCTTGGTTCTGTTGTGGAACTCATATGGCGGATTCAGTGCAAGCTTGATGGCAGACTCGTTATCCACATGGAGAACAGGAGTCAACGACAATTGCTCTATGTTTTCAATCAGTCGTTTTAGCCATATTATTCCTCTCGCAGCTTCACTAGTAGCTACAATTTCAGCTTCTGTGCTAGAAATCGCGACTGATGTCTGTAATTGACTTCGCCATGATATTGGACCTCCGTAAACACATACGAGTCTGAAGTCGACCTTCCAGTATCAGGATCACCACCATGCTCGAGGAGTGCCATCTTAGGCCTTGGGTCTTAGTCGCCAGGATCGGGCGAGCCTTGTCTCTGCCAATATTAGTGAGGAATATGCTGGCGGAGACAGAAAACTAGAGTGAAATAGCTACCGAGTGGAATAGTGAGAAGGCCAACCCCATTCATAGAAGAAGGTATCGTGGAGGCAACCACCTCGATGTAGACACGCCGAAACCCCGCCTTTAACATTTAAGGCAGGTGGAACTCCAGGGTTTCGGGCGCTCAGAGTGGGGTCTCTGTCCGTCCACCGTGTGACCTCAGGAAAGACAGTGACACAGTGATCACGTGCTGCCATCCACAGCGAGGTTCAAGGGAGACTCCTTTATAGGCTCCCCAAGGATGTGGTATTTTATGAAGTGCTGATGGGATCACCGGTTTTGTTTTAATGAGGTAAAAATACCACACTACCTGGTTGTTTTTTTCCCAAAAGTTTAGAGGAAGGTTTCCCTCCAATAGTAAATAAAATATTGGCATTCCCAGCAAACGATTTTACACCTTGTCAAAGTATTCCCCTCACTGGCCACCATTAATATAAAGCTCGGTTTTTTTTTAAATGGCCGAGCTTTTTTCACTCTTCTCTATTTATTTAACACCATGGTTAACCTTTGTTTTATTGTATTGTTAGCACACATGGTCACAAAATGGCCCAACGCAACGGTCTAATTGGCTTTAGATCCGTATTCAGACTAATTTTCAGATGATCCTCTTTTGGTTTCAATAATAAATTTAATTATTGTATAAATAATAACATAATATTTAAATTAAATCCAGTTTCGAAATTTCGAAATTAAGGCTGTCAATTTCAAAATTAATAAACATGCAAATATGGTCCGAATTTTCGAAACTATGAAATTTCGAAATGCATGCCCTACTACAGACTGCATGATGACGATCGTAAATTTTACTTATCGTAGGTACAGTTTGACTTTTATGTAAAATTCAAAATTTCTTACTTTTGTATGCTATCCACCCATAGAATTTAGCCTCTGGTAACGACGCTCTGCTACCATGTTAAAGTTAAATAAAGCATCAGGGCTAAATATCTTAATGTGTATAATTATTTAAAGAGACATTTTTTACAAGGGAAAATATTTGACAAGAAGTGACAATACTTCCTTTTCGTTTTGTCTATGGAGTTTCCATACGGCTGAATCTTCAGTTTTGGTATAGAAACTCTAACAATAATTGCTTATTTATTTCAGTCTGTTAGCGTAGAGCTCCATAGATTCGTCGTCCGTGCGTATTCAGTTCCCGAAAACAGATAGTGCCCTGTATCTTGTGCGCTTGATTCTGTACTGGTCGAAGAGTTTTTCTCGAATGTCTGTGTACGTACTGTTTTCGAAACGTGAGGGCAACTTTCATGTCGTGAAAGGTTTCAGGAGAGAGACAGGTGAATAAAAGCTCTTTCTGTATGTTTCGTGCATCCTCTCCCCAAATTCCGCGTTTAGATTCAAAATAGTCAATAAAAATCTCAACTGAGGTTTCGCTAGGATTCGAACTTGTCACCTTTAAAACTGTTGTAGATGTCTTTTCTATAGGTGTTAGTGTGCGATGAGCTGGGTAACTCCGTGTCATTCGTTGTAGTTGGTGTGGGAGTCGCGACAGCCGCATTTTGTTGTTGCGATAGTAACAATTGTAAACTGTCCGAAATTTGTTTTTGTTGTGATGCTTGTTTTAGGATACTATGTTGCGTGTGTTCTGGTTGTCAAATGAAATAAGAATTTACGATAAAATAAAACCGTACTATATTGTTGTCACATAAAACTTACAACAAATACTAATTAATTTTTACTCTAAACTATTCTACAACCTAACTTATCAGTATGAGTGCATACGAACGACTGACGTTCTGTGCCGGCCGGCGTCTTAAGTAATGTAGCGCCTGCGTTAATGTAAATAAACAATCTTATCACTTCAGCAGGGGCGCTACATCATTCCTCCCCAAAAAAGAAATGAAAACAAGTAAATTTTGATATAAACCAAAAACAGAACAGTTAACTTAAATTACGATTCACAAATCTCCGGGACTTATTCTCTATAATTTCTTACGCAAGTTGGTATGAGTGCTGACGAACGACTGACGTTCTGTGCCGGCCGGCGTCTTAAGTAATGTAGCGCCTGCGTTAATGTAAATAAACAATCTTATCACTTCAGCAGGGGCACTACACTTGTAATATAAGGAATTTTTCAAATTGCTCACTGTTCAAGTTTTTCTTAATAATTATTACCTACCTACTACAATTTGTCACCATGCACCTAATTCTTATTTTGTAAGATTTGCTTTATAAATATGTGATACCTATAATTATTTTGCATGTTGACTTAATTATTGTATGCCTACTAGGCAGGACATAATGGAACTGTAATTTGCCTAACATCCGTCTGTATAACCTATGCCCACAATAAAAAAAATTGATTTGATTTGTTCATTTTCAATCCTCGTCGCCACTGATATGAATAACATATGCCGTAAGAAAGTTTATAAAGTAATGTTTATTTAATGACATTGACAAATCAACAGCCATGACAGAGACGACAGTCTCCAGTAGGTATCTATGGGTTGAACGACATTGGTCAAGTCTGATATTCGTCAAATCGGCAATTCGTCAAATTTGATATTGGTCAAAACTGTAGTTTGTCAAATCGTTTGTTTGTCTAATTATGAAATTTGCCAAATATGCTATTGGTCAAATCCATGTACAGTCGATGAAAACATGCGTTTTGAATTCACATAACTTACTTGTAGGAACTTCAAAAGGAAACGTCACCTGCTTTAGGTTCCTATTTAAATCATTAAAATGTAGTAAATAGTAATTGAGTATCATCATCGTCAGCCTTAGGCATAATCCACCACGCGGGTCCAGTGCTGGTTGGTGGATGTCACATGACATTAAAGGTATCACCGTTTTTTCAAAACAGTGATACCTTTTCATAAAGACATTATTTTGTACCTAAAGAAAATAAATAATTGAATGACGTTTTTATGAAGTGTCTTGCTAGCGGGCCCCTTATGATTACTTTTATGGTTGTTTTACTTTCAGATCACCCGATAGGCTCGGAGTTAGAAATTACTATGTACCTTACAAAACCAAAATTTTGACTTTCTGTGAGCTTTACTTCAGAAGATATTCGTTATTTTAACAAACGTCTAGCCAACGCGCCCTTTTTTAATTGCTATTCTTTTATAGCATACATTACATACTTTTAAAGTTTGTCACAAATCAAACAAGAGATAAATAATTTTCAGTAACAAATTAAACATATTTGGTCATCTTATTACTCTAATTAAACCGTAAAATCAACAAGGCTTATCTTCTTGTCGCTGACACGACAGTCTTTTAAATTTATTTGGCCCAAAACTTAGCCACCTCCATGACGTCATCTGTGGCAGCACATATATCACCCTGGTTGCATATTTTGGGCACAGAAGACAGGACAGGAGGTGGAGCATGGTTTGTGACAGCACCACATGCCCTGCCGCTGTTCTGTTGAGGTATACCTCATATTGCGAGGTTGGAGTTATACCTTCTTACCTGGGTCCTGAGGCTGTTCAGGGACTTCCATGTAGACCACAGAAGGTTAGATCCTGCGGGAAGATGCTCGCTTGGAGGTAAATAATATGTTGGTGAAGGGAAAAGTAGTCTGCAACGGGCGTCGGCCGGGTCTCCTGACAGGGTACCACCGTTTTCAGGAAGGTGTGTCTGCTTTTCAGCTGTTGCGTCGGTAGTTGTGCACCGAATAATGGGTGTCTGGTGTCACGCTCCTGCTTTTGTTTCTCGACTGCACTCGCAACTTACCTTCGGACGGGTGGAGGTGCTATCCCGGCTATAGGGTATTGTAGGCTGACCGCTACTCTTTCGGAAGCCCTACTGAGGTCATAGAGCGAGCATTATACTGAGATCGTCCATGGTCTCAGCCATGACCACTATATCGTCGGCAAACTGAAGATGACTGATGGCTGACTATTCGCCATTGACGTTGATGCCTAGCCCTCTATGTCCGTAAGGATTGAGGAGCCATTTTTCGTATCGTAATGAAATTAATGTACTTTATTAGTAGTAAGTTTAAAAGTTTTGTAGGTTCGATCCTCGATTTTGTAGTACAATACTTCAAAAGTTATATGGACATAAAGGTGGCTCCTCAATCTAAATGTTTGGATTGAGGAGCCACGTCAGAACTAGGAACATCATGGATTAATATTTATTATAATTTGGTATGATTTTGTAGCATTTGAGAGTATTTAGTAGACAAAAGAGCTGAGGTCGGTTGCATTAAAATTAAAAAAGTTATCATACATTATATGTGGCTCCTCAGACCATACATACGAAACGTAATTTTTCAAATAAGCAGTAGTTCAATTTATGCGCAATTTCTTCGTCATTTAGTAGTAAGTATATTAGATTTGTAGGACAAGAATCAGTAATTAAAAATGAGTGCATTGTGAGATATGGCACATTTTAACTGGCTCCTCAATTGAGAGGCTTCAGTAAATATATTTTCTTCTAATCTACTGATACTTGTGAAGAAATTTGAAAAAAAAACATCTTATTCTGTATAAATTTATACTAAATGTACGTATAATCCTGCCATAAAAAAGTTAATATCTACGAAGTTATTAGCAATCCTTTAATTTCCTATCAAATTCTTTTGTAGGGTGTCCATGAATAAACAAAATTTTTCTTTTTCTCGTTTCCTGGCTTTAAAACACAAATAGATAATAATTTTTTGTGTTTTTAAATTTTATTTCTACTCAATATTGAAATCATTGACGGTCCAATAGATTGAATATTATTTATTTTCCTGTCTATTCCATTTACAAATTAGGGTCTCCATTCTCACAAGATATAAAATATTAAAAATAAATTACGGTCACCAATTCTATTTGTAATAAGAAAAAAAAAGATAAATAAAAGATTCTAAAGATTTCGCGCCAATGCCTTTTTAGGGTTCCGTGGCCAACAAGGAAGTCCGTCCGCAGCTTAGCTCAGAGACTCTTAGTACTAAAAAGCTATGATTTGGCATGGATATACATATAAATCACTCCGACAAAAGGATGTCTTTTCTCGTCTTTTCCTTAAGATCTTTATCGATGAATAGGCCTTTGAAAATATTACGTGTCTATTAAAACCACTGTTAGATTCAGGGATCCACTTTTATTTTTAAACTTTGCCCCACACTAGAAATTTCTTCCTGTATCGTGGGTGCGTTTACAAACATATAAACTCACATACACAAACACCCAGAGCCGGAACAACAATCTGTAGGTCATACAAATATTTGTTCCGTGCGGGAATCGAACCCGCGACACGCAGCGCAGCAGTCAATCGCTCAACCACTGCGCCAACCGTGCGCCCAAATTGCGAATTTTTTTTCTTTCTAATTCAAATTTTTTTTTTGGAACCTATGAAGAATATCTGTACATACCTACCTATATTTCTTTATTGTTGATTTGTTAAAAATATATTTGGAATTAAATTTTTAACAAACCAGGTATCAAGATTTTGAAATTAAATTTTTATTTTATTTACAAATCAACAAAATAAAATAAATATTTAATTTCAAAATCTTGTCATCCTGGTTTCATTCATATAACATGGTCACCCTTAATAGCGACTTCATAAGGAATATCGAAAAGTAATTTGTTTATCAGATACCGAATATACAATTTTGATCTCTACTTAAGTATTTAGTAGACATTCATACTAAATGTTAGTGTCTCTGGTTTTTGATTTCGTTGTAATCTCAGGTAAGTTTT
Organism: Anorthoa munda; assembly: GCA_945859665.1. NCBI lineage: Eukaryota > Metazoa > Arthropoda > Insecta > Lepidoptera > Noctuidae > Anorthoa > Anorthoa munda. The sequence goes on along the minus strand of OX243905.1, from coordinate 10,122,030 downwards.
GATCTCAGGTAGGTACACTAACGTCAGGATTGAGGAGCCAAAAAATATGCGTTTATTTACTAAAGTCACTCAGTTTTACTATTTTCTCCATATGCTACAAATTCGAACTCCCTTACTACTAAATGATGAAGAAATTTTGCATTTATTGAATTACTGCTTCTTTGAAAAACGACGAGTCCTATGTATGGTCTGAGGAGCCACATATAATATATGATAACTTTTTTAATTTTAATGCCACCGAGCTCAGATTTTGTCTACTAAATACTCTCAAATGCTACAAAATCATACCAAATTATGATAAATAATGATCCATAATGTTCCTAGTTCTGACGTGGCTCCTCAATCCAAACATTTAGATTGAGGAGCCACCTTTATGTCCATATAACTTTTGAAGTATTATACTACAAAATCGAGGATCGAACCTACAAAACTTTTAAACTTACTACTAATTAAGTACATTAATTTCATTAAGATACGAAAAATGGCTCCTCAATCCTTACGGACATAGCCCTCTCCAGTCTAGAACCTTGAAGACATCCTCCAACTGCAATTGTAACAAACTCATTTCATAATATTTTCATATCACGATTTTATTTTATATATCATAATTAGACAAACGATTTGACCAATATCAAATTTGACGAATTGCCGATTTGACGAATACCAGACTTAACCAATGTCGTTCAACCCTTCTCCACGTAGTTATTTTCAAAACGGATGGTAGAATCGATCAATCACGATCCAGCCTTTGTTGTCCCCTCAGCGATGCCCTGAGCCGAGGTCTGTCAACTTACAGGGGGTAGCCCTCAGCGTGGACGCTTAGGTTAATCTTTTTGAGCCTGGCTGGAGGCTATAGTTTAGGCTCCACAGGGAAGACTGAGTAGCGAAGTATTTAAAAAAAAAACCTTGTTTCGATTTGGAAGCGACAAAGAGCGATCGGAAAAGGAAAATATTGCGAAGTTATAGAATTGTTTAAGAAGTGTATTTGTAATAAATTGTGATTAATTGAAGTCTGCTGTTAAAATAATTTATCTCTAAACCCCAGATCGTATTAATATTATATGTCTCTTTTAATCACACGGTATCTTTATTTATTATCTAATTCTTCATCGAGAAAATAGTCTACCTATAGCCAATCGCTTTCTCGTCGGTGATGGGACATGTGTCTAAGGAAAATAAAAAACTGCCTCTAATTCATTCTCGTTTATTTACAGACTATTATGTGAAAGACTATCACATTATAAAACAGGCTCTCTAAAATTATATTTACAATATTTACATAAACCACCATTTCCTCATACAAATGCATTAGGTAAAATATACATTAAACTCAAAATAATAGGAGACTCCATCCACATCCATTCTAGACAATAATAATTATTATCATTTAATTAAAAAAGGAACCAAATAACAATAAGAGGAACACGAAGCGTTCGGGATCTTGCGATCTTAAAATTATAAGTATTAAAAAATAACTTATTAGCACAGGACTACAGAAATATGTAAGTACCCACAAAAATAAACAATCAATTCATTTTATAAACCAATAATAAAATTGATACATAATTAAAATAACAAGACTGAATTTTGGAATATTTTTATTTACAGGAGCTGTTTCATACTTGCAACACCGGTTTTTATTAAAAATACCCAATAATATGCATTCAGTGTTGCAAGTATTCATAAGATAGGTACTATACATATTGCTAGTATAGTTATAAAAATAAAAATTAATATTCCTAGGCTGGGATTAAATTGTGAATGGATAATTATTAACATTAAATTAGGTTCACATAAATAACAACAACAATAAAAAGAAAAACAATACTAGGGAATAATTTACAAAGATAGGGTTATATTAATTAATGTTTGAGTATAGATGGACTATAGCAATACATTTGACTTCACTTGATTATTTCATCAGAGATTCAATTTAAAATTACGAACAACCTATTTTTTTGTAAAGGTATACTGGGTAAAACAATAGTTACTTATAATTAGGTACACAGGCAGACCTCTTAATTAATAATGGAAGGTATACAGAAGGTATTAGTGGTTTTAAATTAGACATATTTCTAAGTCATCATTTATTCATTATCTACTTGGAGGTACACACCCAGTCATCAATAAATTCAACATTATAAAATATAGAAGTCTCTATTTTTAACAATTGACAACAATTTGTCTATTAAATTGTTACATCTGGTGGTCATAATTAATTTTATTTATTTGTATAATCTGTTTCGAAAGTCACAGGGAAACTGTACAGGGTACAGATAGTAGAACGTGATAGTAATAGCTTGTTTCTTTCAAATTTTTCCCTGTAGCTTTGTCAATAGACAATTTCCATCTAGGTATAGTTGTTCTATCTCACGAAGGCGGATGAATCGTAACAAAATGACGCTTATTTCGACGTCATAAAACTCACGAAACTCGCCTTCGTGAGATAGAACAACCTATACATACAATATCCCTATCGCAACAATCCCAAAGCGAGTAGATAGATCAGCACTACACTAGAGTCGTTTACATTAGGCCTACAAGGACTCCTCATATCACTTCGTCATTCAGGTTTAACATTCGTAGTAACTAAATAAATACTAGCTACCTATAACTGTACAAGTCCGACAAGGTCCACGCACGCACACTACGTGACGTCGAGCGGTCGGTGCTCGCGCGACCTGAAGAAGCCCTTCTCGGTGCGGCACTCGCGGATGGTGACCGTCTGCAGGTTCACGGTGACGTCGGTGATGAAGATCTGGTCGGCGACGGGCGAGCGCGCCATCCAGAAGGCGGCGCCGCGCCTTGGGGCCGGCGGCGGCGGTGGTGGTGCCGGCACAGACACCGGCGCCTCGCCCCACGAGTCTTCCTCGTCCGCGGGCTGCGGCACGGGTGGAGGAGGAGGCTGCGCGCCCTTGGGCTCCGCAGGGGCCGTTGCAGTCGGTTGGGTGTCAGCGCGTCGCTCGCGCTCCAGAGGAGTATGAGCATCAGCCTCTTCCGGGGAATGTGGCGCTCGTCTAGGGCCAGTTCTAGGCGCGGCGGCTTCCGCGGCAGGCGAGGCAGGTGCAGCGGCCCCACCGGGCGTCGCGGCCGGCGGCAGGGGCTGCGCCAAATGCGCCGACTGCGTCGAGTGCGTAGAGTTCGTCGAGTTCGTCGAGTTCGTCGAGTGCGAAGAGTGCGTGGAGTGCGTCGAATGCGAAGAGTGCGAGGTGCGGCCGCCGTTGAGCTTGGAGGATTCATGCGCGTGCGTGTGGTGCGAGTGGCGCTTGGGCGCGGGCGGGCTCATGGTGATGGTGACGCCGATCTTGCCCGACTCGCGGGACAGCACCTCGGCCTTGCGCTTGCCAGGCGGTGGGCGTTCGTCGGAGGGGCTGCGCACGCGCTCGCGCTCGGGTGAGTGCTCGCGCTCGCGCTTGCGCCCCTGCCGCCGCAGCTCCTCGCCGCGGTTGAAGCTCTGGATGAGTCGCGGGTCTAGAATGTTTTCCTCCGGCTCCCAGGTGTTGTGCTTCGGCTTCCACCCTTTCCATTTCACGTAGTACTCCACTTTGTTCTGGAAAGAGAGAACGGGAGACGGTTAATATTGTCAATTTAAATAACAACGTGCGAGTATAGCGGCGGTGCACGCTCGCTCGCCGACGTGGCGCGACTGCCGGTGGCGTGCGCGACGACGGAGGGTTGCACATAGCCTTGCAGATTTTATGCGATGATAATATTACGGCGAAAACGGATATTTAGGTGCACCATCGTTAGCTCGTCGCTGTTTGAAATTGAGGCGGGATATCAGATAGACACGAGTGTGGACAGCGAGCTTGTGATAAATTATAGCGGAGCAGACATTGTGATGTTTCAATAAATAAAGAGTTCTGTGTGAGCAAGCGTGCGAAGTGTGAGTGTATGTGGTTCATTTGGGGCGCACCTGCCGGCCAGGTGGCGCGCGCGGCGGATTGCGCGGCGCCCTCGCTGTCCGCACATAGGCACCGTTAGCCCTGCGAGCTAACATGCACAAAGCTACTAAGTCTGCACCAATTATTACCATAAAGCAAGTGATTAATTGTGAAAGGAAGAAATGGCAAGCGATATCATGCGATGATGAGGTGTAGAATAAATAAAGTTTTAAATTCCACCAACTTGAGACTAAGGTTCCAAGTTCGTGGAATTTCGTTGGAGATAAGATCAAATCGAAAGCAACAAATCTTAATTCCTATATCTAAATTATTGCAAAAAATTAAGGACCTCAAGGTCCCACGGCCTGTCAGCTAAACGGAACGACCTCGCCTCAACGACCAAAACTTCCAAAACTTAGCCCTTCGATCAGTTCCGACCATAACTTCAAAGAAAAGCATCTTAGAGCTAAGGTTTTAGTTCCACTGCCGTTAGAAAGAGTGGCGGCAATGCGAGAGGCGAAACAACGAACGAAATAAAATACTGTTGCTATTGTATATACATACATAACCTCATGCCTTAATCCTATGGGGGTAAGCAGAAACTGCAGAACGCCGCCCTATAATACATACCTACTCCTTTTAATTCATCTATGTTTATAAATCTAGACATAATCATAAATCATTTATTTGCGTCAATAAGAAGGTACATACGCCGGTCATGATTACTGCGCAGCGGCTTTTCAGGGCCTGTTGCTATTTTCAATGCCGCGCAAAATCAACTTCGTTTACCTTTGATCACGTGGAGCAATATCGTCATTGATTTGTAGATACCTACATTTATAAGTAAATATTCACTGGACACTTATGTAAATTTTTTTTTTTGACAATTTCATCTGTTGAATTGGATAAAAACAAATAGGAAACACGCGGCAAATCTTTTATCTGCATGTTCTGTATCTATCTAACACTACTGATAGATTTGGCTATGAGTTGCCTCCACTGCGCATGACCAAAGGCCTTTTAACATATAAAGGTTGGAAGTTTATTTTGGAGAACACGTTTCTACGGGCCTGCATTTATCCCGGCTGTTATAATTAAACCGCATATACAGATCTGGGATGGCCTAGATATTTTGTCGAGGCTTTTCAACATCTACCCACGTTTGCTAATTGCTTATTGGTGAACGAAGGAACGTATCTAAATTACACATACGTTATGCAGTAAGCCAGAGTCTTTGGCCGCAGAAGTTTTTCATCAAGAAGAAAGCGTGGCTGACCAGTGGCGGCAATGCTTTCTTCTTGGTTGGAAATTGTTCCTTAAGTGCGTGAGATCCCAAGTTACGAGAGATGGCGAGGATTAAGTCTAGACGTGGACAAGTTAAGAAAGATACGAAGTCTTAACCCCGGTTTTTTTTTGATCCGTAGTTAACTCAACCAATGGTTAAATATGCTGACTAATATATGGAGCCAAATTTCTGTAAAACGCGCTTATTTTTCAATTGTTGGCATTAAAAAATGGTCAAATAAGTTGAAGAGTTAATAATTTTACCATTTGTTAGGCTAACAATAGATGTAAAAACGTGTTTTACCGAAATTTAACCATTGTTTGAGATAACTACGGATCAAAAACTGGGCCGTAGGGACCTTACTGATGACGCGATAACTTACAACTATTTTCTAAAAATTTCAATAGCAAATCGGGTAAATTGCATCGCATTGTGTCCATGTGAACATGCAATTTCGCTTGGTAAAAATCGCTTATCAGTGTGATATAAATCGAATCGCGTCGAGCCATCTGGAAGCTATCTTCGGTATCGAAATTGCTTTTTTGTCCGTTTTAACTAACCCTCGACGGCATCTGTTGAATATTCAACGCTCGGCTCAATGCTGAGAGTTTAAAATCCAATAGAACAACAATATTTAGCGCATTCGGGTCAGCCAGTTACCGTGAAACCGGGTATTCATGTTTCTGACACCGGATTATTGCAATCACCGTAAGTTTATAATAAATTGCGTGAGATTGTAAATTCTTTGTCACCTTCTCACTTGACGATGATGTAGAAGTATCCTTTTGTTTGAACAGGACGTGGATCCACGGCAAGATCTATTGTTTCGCTAATTAGTGGCACACAAAAGGTTGGTGACTTAACCTCGTATTAAAATTAAAATTGAAACATATATTTCAAGTAAAATAATATTCCTTTGGATAAAATTAATCACAAACCATACAAAACGCGTTTAAAATGTTAGAAAAATATAATCACATGCAGAGAAAATCTAATATTTGTTACAAAAATATACCTAAATACATACCGTAAACCATGTAAAACTTAGAAAATGTCCGTCCGTTATGACTTTGATGTGACTTGATTGACACTGACACTAACTGACAAATGTAAAATGTTGCCATTGCAATAAAAATACTACCAATTATTATTTCAATCATTGCGTACTCTTCGCAGTCTACATAATTACTTAACTATTGTGCAAAGTAAACAAAAATGAGAAATCGGTAGCTATTACCTAATTAGCAAAGAACTTGACAAATTAGGTTGAATGAGTGGGTGTATGAAGTAAAAGGTTCAATTTGTAAATTCATTAGAAAAAAACAATAGGGGAGTAGGTAGATAGGTACTAAAATAACAGGACTATTTTTCTACTACTACCCACTTACTTACAATAACAAAGTTGTTCCTTCAAAACTTTTGACGAGCGACAAAAACATCTGTGGCTAAGCCATAACAGCTCGCTTGCGGACATTCCCCAATATGAAATAGCATATTTTATTACCAGCCTTTCACCTTAGGCACTTAATTTGATTAAACGCGACACACCAAATTGCACGTAATCTACTTAGAAATTGGGTTCTAAATTGTTTGTGGCGTTTGTTATTTAGGGCGTTTCACAAATAAAGCGGGGATTTCAGACCCTCGCGTCTTATTGGTTTTGCAGACGGAGGGTGAGTGAAAACTGGAGTGCAAGCGCTGACTTTGCAGCGGCGTTCTGTTCGAATTTCAAAATGTTAGAAGCGTTCGCTTTTTGAATGGCTGACTAGTTTTTGAGATTTGTTGGAAGTAGTGAATTCTCGAAGTAAAAATAGTATGGTAAATTTTGCTATTTGCGAAACGAGACTTTGTATGCAATTTAGTAGGAAGTTGTAAGTTTCAATAACGAATAATGAGAAATTGAGAACTAATTATTCAATTTGCTTTACAAAAATAACTTGGGTAGGAATACTATGAAGATACTTAACCTTTCTATTATATTTGCAATATCTAACTGATATTATCATTGATGAGTGATGACGTAACTTATAAAGTTCTCTTCTCAAATAAGAAAAATCAACGACGAAAGTATCAAAGTTAAATCATAAAACGTCAAGTAATTTTCTCAAACAACACCAAAAGTACAAAAAATACCATTCTCAAACAAAACCCATATTGTATTCAACAATACTAATAAATACCCAACTCAACATTCAATTTAAACTACAAAGTCAGAAACCAAACAAAGACATAATCGTTAAAAAAATAAATAAAAAGCGTGTTAAAAAGGATCCGCTGGGACGTGTGGGCAAGGTGAGTTCGTTCGGTTGTCGCACGGTGATTGGCCGACGCGCGGGGCGGGCGGGGCGAAGGGAGAGGGACCCCACCCCCGCTTCGTCTCACTCCACCCCCGCGCGCCTGTGCCGACCTACAACTTTACCTATACCTTAAACATAGCCCTTATCTCGTCCGCTTAAGGTTGATTTTTCGATGGTGGGTAGTAAATGGTTAATGTTAAGTTTGATGGTTGTAATCGCGCCATGGGCGGACCGTGTCTCGGAAGCACAGACGCCAATTAGCGCTGATCGGAAGCCGCGTCGCAATTAACGCGATTAATTAACGATTAATCCTTTTGCAAGGTGAGATGTGTTGATGGGATTAATCGTGTTGATAGGCTGTGTTGATGAGTTGATGGATGTGTGGCTGCGTTAGACACAGAGTAGATATGGACAGTTCTATCTATTTGTGTGTATGATGTACTTTTAAGGAGCCAAGCCATATTTATCTGTGATTTAACAAATTTTCTCAATGATCACAACTATGAAAATACTGCAAGCATTAAAAAACGAGCAAAAGGAGTGAATTTGGGAGTAAACATAACTTTATAGAAACCATCCAAATACATACAAAATTTATCAAGTAGCCGATGTATCGATCGATCGTACCTTCCTTTACAAGAATTAGTTGAGAAAAGGCTTCAGAACCTTGGACATCGTCGCAGTTGCAAGCTTGCAACTAGCAACGCAATATTATGGGCTAAATATGCCTCGAAATCACCATTTTTTTAACTTTATTTTCATTATTTCATTTCTCCAAGCCTTTACCAACTTTTTACCATCTGACAATCAAATGATCAGCGATAGGCCACCGCTATATGGTTGTGCATATAGCGGTGGCCTATCGCTAAATAGTTCATTCATTTCTCTACAGTCTACTCCTATCTACACTAAAATCGTTTTGGCAACATTAATTGCGTATACAGCTTAGGAGTCTCTGCCGAAGTCTGTGATACCTTGTCTGATACCTACCTAGTTATAACATGTAGGTAGGTAAGTCTTCATCTCTCGAGTAAATAAATAATAGGTTACTTTTAAGCAAGCATAAACCATCGTGGACCGTAATATCGCTTACTATCAGATGCTCTACATAAATGACATTATATCAAAGAAAATGTATGGGAATGCTATTAAAAACGTCACGTGATCAATCCATTCTGGCATTTTGACCAACGCCTTAGCTAAAGGTTCGTAGCCTGCATACAGCAGAAGCAGACGACATGACGTTGAGATGTGTCGCTATGATTCCGAACCCGACTGCAGACGACAGCAGCAGACGGCAGCGCTGTATTCCTATTGGTTCTGAGTGTTCCGTGAGGCAAGATGTCTGACTACACTCACTCACTAGATCTGCGGACGGGTGAAAAGTCGACTGCGATCGTGCGACGTGTAGTCGGGCGACGTGTCGCTAGCTGCGCTAGGTAGGTATTTCATAGAAATACATAGAAACCCTTCTTGTAAACGGTGAAGGAAAACATTGTGAGGAAACCGGCATGTCCTAGAACCAAAAATTCGAAGACATGTGACATCCACTAACCCGTACAGGCCCACGTGGTGGATTACGGCCCATTCCCTCTCACAGAGAGGAGGCCTGTGTCCCAGCAGTGGGAACATTAATAGGCTGATGATGTGATGTGATGTGACATAGAAACCAGTAGTGTCGCTGCGATACGTCGTCTGCTGCTGCTGCGTGCAGTCGGTTTCGAACTCATACCTACTTATAAATCTTGGAATGATCTAGGTAGGTAGAGCCCTGAGGTCGTTGATGAGATACCTAGCCTAGTGTTCAACGCAGTACTACCGATACATTCCAAAGCTGGACTATCCATAGATCATAATCGTCTTTTAATAAATAAAAATCACTTAAATGTATAATACGTCTATGCACACAAATGAGATGCCCGCATATTTAAATTAAGCACTGATTGTAACGAGTGTATAAATCATATAAACGTTGTACGAAGACTTATGGAGGTTAAGTGGGACTCGTATTATAAGCCGTTTTTGGTAGAAAATATGAATTTAAAAGTAATATTATCTAATATTATTATCTCTTTTGCTTATTCTTTCGGTCACATGCAAACTGCGGGCTTGCCAGTAAAAACTCAGTGAAGTAATTATAATTGGGTTGATAGGCGTTAACTCATAGTATATTTTAAGAAAATTTCAAGTGCAAATCGTTTGAATTGTGATGTTTTGCTTCTATGTAAAACTTAAGACTTTGGGTCACATACAAGCTTCAATCCCCCAGTAAAAACTGTACAGAAATATTAAAATCCTTTGTCCAGTCTCGACGATCGGATCTATCTAATTTTGTTCTCCAGTGTTATAAGTTTCTTAATAATCACGGAACTGTAGCAACTAGATCTTTATTCCACGAAGCTTCGTCAATGAGATTTGTGCAAAATAAATTTTGCACAAATCTCATTTTATTTACACTTCATACAACATACAAGTGTTGTGGAGAGATAACATAGCAGGTGCATAACAAAAAAATAAATAATTAGGTACTTATGTAAAATATATAGGTATAATAAATACATAGATACCTATTAATATGTATAGTATTTTACTTATTCTTGTGGTAGTTAATTTGGTAGAAGCGATCCCGCCCAGATTTGCTATGGTATAAAGCTCTCCGAAGATTTACGCCTCTGAAAATGCAGTACATAAGCAATTGGAAAGATCAAAATTTTGTTCGATAACATAGCACTGCCGATTTCAAAGCACATTTTCTGAGAATTGGACGAATGCTAACCTACACGTACTGTCAACTCATCCAGGAATTTTGCATTTTCAGATACATTATCACGAAATATTGGTTAGGGGTACCTATAAATGGCGCCTGGACTTTAGGGGAAAAGACCAATGATTGTAGGATTTTCACCTGACTAAAACAGATACGTGCATTTACGTAACTTTCTAGCTGGAATTCTCAACCAAACTCCAAACACATCGTTGTGTGATTTTAGTTGATAGTTCTAAGTATTAGCTGATATTTTTTAGTTAAAATCATCTATACCCATTTAAGAATATAAGTTGTAAGCTACCTATACCAATATTTCAGTACTTGACCGTTACTTATTTGTACCTAAAAATTTAACCTGAATAAGGTATTGCATGAGTAAGTTTCACAAGCTTCAGTTCTATCTATACTTCTATACTAATATAATATTATAAAGAGGAAATACTTTTTTGTTTGTTTGTACCGATAGGCTCCGAAACTACTGGACCGATCTAAAAAATTCTTTCACCAATAGAAAGCTACATTATTCCTGAGTAACATAGGCTATATTTTTATCCCTAAATCGGGTCCTGTGGGGAGGTCCACGGGCGCGAAGCCGCGGGGAACAGCTAGTATATTATAATTTACGACCATTAACATCTCTAGGTATACAACGCTGCTGTATAGGTAGGTGTCTACCTATACTACCTATACTAGTGCTGCAGGTTGTATTTAAGCGCTAACCAAAGCAAAGCGTTGGATAACACTGGGCCTTTGTGCTTTGATGTTCGGAGGTAACCCCTTCACCCCTTTTGTCTAGTCTATCACTACTGATCCGATTATGTTGTGATCCGATGCTCTAATTAACTATTGTATATCCAGGATAATAATATGTTATAACAAAGAACCACTCCTAAAGAAAGACCTTTCCTTTTGAAGTTCGTAGATGTTTTTTTCATTTACAACGTAATTCAAATTTTTGAATTACGTTGACTCTTGTTAGAGCATACAGACACTAATCAGATTCTGTTGCGATCCGATGCTCTAATTAACTACTTATACCATAACCGGGATGGGTTTTACAACGCGTAGAATTGCTCCTACTACTTGGATACTAATATGTGAAGAGATTGTTTAAGCGTAATTTGGCATGTTAATTTTTGTGACAATAAATACTTTTTCTTTAGGAATCTCTTTATCTAGAGAAAGACCTTCAACCATAAGTAATTCTTTTTTTTACTATGCTGAAATCTCATACCCAATATTTCCAATCCAGATAGTTTTCGCAAAAAATCGACGGACGCTGTACTTTTTTAGTTCGACAAATTGAAAGTGCTTGATATTCAGAGCACGTACTGCAATTAGGGTCTGGATGCATTCGATGTAGAATCAACAAGGGTTATGCGAATTTCAACCCAACTAAAACTCATAATGATGAGATCACTTTAGTATTACGATGCTGAAACAACGAGATCATAGCCTGGGGGTGACGATACGAACAATGTATTACGAAGCGGGGTATCACCGGCATGATCGAATTTGCTCGATCGTGGAAAAAAATAAAAGAGGGGTAATACCTTACAAACAGAATTTGTATCTACTTTACCTATATCAATCGAATGTAATCTATAATGTACAATTAAGTGACGATAATTCGATACTTAAATGCCCATTCGTTTTAACATTCGTTCTGAATGATAAGATAAGCAATAATAAAAATAGAAGCACATAATATCGTTTTTACGATAAGATTGTACTGTATTTGAGTTTTGTTTAGGAACCAATAGCACTATAGATCTACTAATGGATAGGGCGTCAATTAGGTACTTTGTTAGATTGCCTTTTATTGTACAAGGTATTATTCCAAATGAGATTTTCGATTGTACTTTTCGGGGCATTATTATGGGCACGCTAAGTACAATTTTTGATTGTACTTTTTTACCATTTTTCGCTGTTTCTTTGTGTTTGTTGCTGTAATGTCTGTGTCTAAACTTTCGAATAAACATTTATTTTTCTATCTATATTTAAAATATTAAATCTTCAGTTCATCGACCCAGAAATACTAACCACTCATAATTCCAAAAGTTTTGAATTTAAGATCCATTTCATTTGTGTATAATTATGATCAAATTGACACAGCAATAGACCACAAAATACTAATGAAAATTCGTTTTCCTGTCCCTCACCCACAAACTCTTCAAGTTTCCCTCACCCTCACAATTATTACAGTGTAATAACAAGCAGATGTCACACCGTTTTATTTCTTTCTCCATTCTGCGTTCTGTTAATAAAAACGAACTGTCCCCCTTATTTTAACGTGCAACAATAATCTTTTGCAACGATCGCGTCAAAATGTCTTTTAATATTGTGCGAATTGGAGACCGGAGACATTCTCGTAAGCCGAAAGGATAGAGGGGATGCGAACAACGGAACAACGGAATACAATATTAGTAGTGCTGGCACGAAGCCAAAATCCGTCCGACGGGTGTACAGTAGTCTGCACTCAATAACAGAAGCGAGACAGAAAATAGCAGAATAAATATCTAGGGGAATTTGCGTAGGCATCGATTTAAACGAGTGTTTGTTTGATGTAGATGCTAATACACAATTAGCGGCAAGTCGGCATTATCTATAACCGAACGATGGGACGTACGCCACCCACGATGAAATGGGACGTGGGATGGAGAATCTGTGGCAAGCGACAGTTTTTTTATGTAGAGAGAGACTTGATTTTTGGTAAATGGTCAGTTAGATAAGAGCCGTAGAAGCAACGGTTGAGATAAAAGACAACCATTTAAAATGTGGGGATATATATCATATCATCCATGTAAGAGAAGTTTGTGCATAAAAATTTAACGACAAAACTGGCAAACAAATACCAGTTTTGGAACTTTTTTTTAGTTCCAAAAATTTATTTGTACTATGCATAAAGACTGAAACAATTCGTACCAGTTATTTACAAAGTGCCAGTAAAATCAATACTAATAGAAAGGAAATTCTATGACTACGTACATGGCATACTAGAACAATTAGGTGTGACATAACCCAATCAACAGGCGAGGTTGTAAACACGTTAGTTAGCTACACACTGATACAGCGGAGAAATGTATCATAGTAAATAAATATATCCGAACTATGCCGGACGAACGTTTCGAGAGGGGAGAATGATTTTTAGTAACGTGACGATTTCTACCAGACAACTCCTACCACAAGCCGCATTATAGAACTACGTTACAAAAAGATTCCATCATAATTTTAGCTGTAAGACGTCCACTGATGAATAAAGGTCTCCTCGCAAGTTTCACCACATTGACCAGTCCTGTGCTTATAATTATCAAAAATATTTATTTTAACCTATTATTGAACGGTCTTAAAACAATTCGTAGACGTAGAGAGATATTCTATTGCTACGGTTCATGGAATATTGTAACATAATTTGATCAACGGGTGAGGGCGTTCGCTGTAACTGTGTTAGTTAGCTGCAATATGGATAGTGCGAGAACCACTAGAGTGTAATAACAGGCTTGTCACCTGCAGAAATAGTGGAACGTTTTCGACGTAAAATCGAAGTTAAATTGGACGAAGCTGCTTTTCATACTTACTTGGAATATGGGGTATTCCAAAACAACTCCATCTCGAATCATTAAATTGATAATGGCGACTGAGTCGAGTGGAGGTCCTTCAAACTGACTTAGTATAAGTCCCTTAGCCAAATTGATTTGTCATACGAAATGCGACTAAACTTGATTTTGCATCTAATTAGTAATTAATTTTATTGACAATTTCTAGCTTCACTCGATGACCTATTTGTCTAGCCCACAATTAAAAGTTTTCTTTGGTTAAAAATAGGTATATATCGTCATACTCATGACAAGTTTGCAAAAAATGCATACCACCACAGCACATCAAAACAAACTTACTCAAAGTAACAAGTCCGTATAATATATCCGCTCATTCATCAAGCCATTGCAAATTGTTCTCTCTCGTCCCGGCGAGGTCGCCAGAGAGGGTCGGGGAGGGCCGGAGAGGGTCGGGGAGAGTTAGATTAATGGCTCGAGCCCAGTTAGGTGCCCCACCCGGGACCGATCAGGCGTTTAAACATGAATCCTCTCAAATTGCCCGAATGACGCCTGCGGAACCATGAAAGGGTTTGTTTGACTAAATGGACCGGGATGCTGACATGTTTGTCCTTTTGTGTTTGTTAAGTTTTTAATTAAAATTCTGTTTCTCATTATCTGTTTACGTAGATTATGGAACTCACTTTTATAAGCTCGGTAGCAACCGAGCTTATGCAAGAAAGTAATAAAGTTTCCGGGGTTACATTAGAATTTAGATACAAGTAAAAAATGTAAAGGCCATAGGAAACTTTTTACCTAATAGTGTAATTGCTCGTTACCGACAAACATTCTGAATAATTACCTCAAAAGAATGAGAATTCACCTGAAGAAATTATTAGAACGTTAAACTTTAGGCTATATAGAATTACTTTTCGAAGAAAAAATAATGCGAACAGGATAATCTTTATCCATATTATCGTTTTGTCAAGTTTTCAAACACAAATTACAGATTTCAATAATTTTACGGCTTTTTGATACGACATACAATTAAAAATGAATCTAAAACACACAAAGCTAAAGTCGATAGATAGCTACTTGTTTAAATTATCTCTCGAATGTTATATACAAGGATATTATTTTCGTTGGATTGAACCATAAAGCTACATGAATGTTGTTTTTTAATATTATTTTGATTATTGTAAGGTTTTAATTTAAATCGCATGCAATTTTTTTTCTTTTAAGTATGTATTTCGTGGGAAATGTAGTTGGTTGCACATCTGTTTGTTTCCCCAAATAAATAAATGAAATAAAGCACACATGAAATCCTCAGACTTTGACTGCAAGAATCTACAATTAGTTAGATAGTATTCAATAATATTAATTAGAGAATTTCTGATTCAACTATAATATTGTATTGCAAGTATTGACATTTCAATGACATGTTCAATCACGTGTCATGCATTAAAAGGTTTTCTGTTAACCGTTAATTACACTCAGATAATTTCGATCAACAACCTATTTACAGATTCAAAGTTGATTGGGCTTGGGCACAATATGATCAAAATGCTTTACTAATTGAGAACACACGATTTGTTTCATAATTATCACTTATTCCAGACGTATTTTTGCCGGCATCGCCACACAGGCCAACATTTTGTGCTTTGCAATGTTTATAAGCCCATAGCATCAATAATATAGAGTATACACGAGAATAATAATATGTCAATTCCAGCCCGGGGGCTGGAATTGAGATATTACCATGACGTATCAAAACTATCATGGTGCGACTGGGAAAAAGGGACAGATGTATATAAGTCTTATACATCTGTCCCTTACGCACATTCGAAATAACCTTGATCTAAGAGCTTATGGTTATACCCCAAGCACTTCTCCTTTAATCATTAACATCCTTTTAATGTTTTCACTGAAGGGATAATTTTTTTGGCTATTGTAATGTACTAGATATATACGCATTATATCATCGATGTATTAACAATTTCCAGTACTTAATTCTACTGTCAACTTCACTAGTGGATTTTAAAATCCAAAAATTGTCTTACCAATTATAATCCGCTACTTTATGCCCAGAATTTTCCTTTCTATACTAAAGGTGGCAATACCTGATCATTAGCTGGAGACAATAAACATATCATCGAAGTATTTTTTCTCATATTCATTTTTTAAATTTTCTATTTCCAGATCTATCAAAGCCCGGTTCTGTGCACAGGCAGGTATGTATGAATGCGTGACTGCTTCGGGTCGTATTGCTTACCCAGGCAAGCGTGACGTGTCTACGCACGACCAACGCTTTGAGGCTCATTAGCGACCTCCTTGTTACGGTACCCATGCTAACACTCCTAACTATACGTCTCCAAGAACCAAGAACTGAAATTCTTGAGATGTATAGTTGAGAGACGGTTTTAATTCTGACGGGGATATGAAACAAAGTATGGTATGTAAAGATCATAGCAGGTGACGTTCTGTAGTTTCTGCCTACTCCTATGGGACAAGGGCTTGACTTTGTGTGTCTATGGAATGAAATGAATATAGTGATTGTGAGGTTTACCTCGATTTTTCACCTGCAAGCAACTCGCAAAAGTTTAATTTCATTGCGGGTTCCCATCGACCGATTGATCAAATTATACCTGGGTAGCCCGCAATGTAATGCAACTTGCATACGTTAGATTCTGCCTAATGTGGTGGCAATATAATTAGTACTGCGTGCGTATAGGGTTAGCCTTACGTCTTTTCTGTGTCCAGCGTCCAAAATTAGGTCACTGAGATGTATCAGAAATGACATTTTGTAAATATTCGCAGTAAAGCTTGCACGTGTTAATACTGATTCGCCGATGATTTTAACAATTTGTGTATTGCATTATCGAGAAAGCTATGCTCACTTCAAGAGCATTAAAATTCAATATCAGAGCACTTAAGAGAAGAATTCACGGCAAGGAATAACAGGCTCAATATTAAAGCTCCCGACGGTGTAGATTCGAATATAATTCAATTGCTGCGTTTAATTTCGTAGAGCGGGGGAGTCTCGAAGCGTTAAAAGGGATGGAGGGATCTGGGAGAGCGGGAGGGTGAGGGTAGGTGGAAAAATGACAGGATGAATCTCGGGTCGTGAGTCTCGGGAGCCGCGGGCGATTGGCGCAATAACGATGTCGTGATTCATTTTTCAGAGGCGTTTGAAAATGATTTGTCGATTTCTATTTGATGCCAGCTTGCTGTTTGTGTTG
The DNA here is from genome assembly GCA_945859665.1 of Anorthoa munda. Classification (NCBI taxonomy): domain Eukaryota; kingdom Metazoa; phylum Arthropoda; class Insecta; order Lepidoptera; family Noctuidae; genus Anorthoa; species Anorthoa munda. The sequence goes on along the minus strand of OX243905.1, from coordinate 10,105,025 downwards.
GAATAAAGATTTATGAAGGGCTGTCATCGTTTTCAAAGTGTCTCTGATACGAAGGATGATGATTAGTGAATAAAGTGTTTCTAACCCTAATGAAGGCTTGACTTAGAACTTAAGAAGGCATGAGGACATCCACGAAGACATCCTAAATCGATTGTGTTTGCTTATTAATCAGTGGATATCTATCGCCATTACTTATGTAAGTTCATTAATACATAGTGCGTAGGATAGTTAGATAACAGTCGGACGCTTTATTGAGCAAACAATTAGCATCGATAGTTTGTCGTCGCGACGGCATGCGGCATCGCGTCGAGCATTACAAACGGGTTAAATTGGACGAGGTTCACACCCCGGGCATACTCGTCAATATTCAAGCCACGTACGGACCTCCGCAGAGCCGGACGTGACGTACCTATCAGCGTCCATTTGCCATGCATCCATGATATGCTAACCTCTCTATATGTGCACGTCGACACCGCGAAACAAATTACTAGACGCACTTTGAATAGGCGAATAAATCTACATTTTATGTAACTGCTATTTCGAACGGAATGACATCGTAAAACAATAAACTGCACACAATGCGACATTAACAATAAAACAAGTTTCCCTTGGTCAAAAATATAAAAAAATACAATCAATGTCGTAAGAATACAATTTCAAAGGAAGACGTTTTTTTCTCCCTCTCGATACAGCTCGCTGCAATATCGCGCGTATTCTTTCGTAACTCAAATACCAGGAGCACAGAAATGCTGAACAGTATACGCTTGAAACCAGAACTGTGTGTGCGAGAGAAAATTGATATGTCAGACAAGGTAAGCAAGTCTGCCAGCCGGCCGGCGAAACGGCGGCAAACGAGGCGAGCGTCAAGCGTCAGCAGTCGGCTCGCGACGAGCTGCTATCCGGACGTGTTTATTCTCCACTCACAATGTTTATTTACTACTATCGTTCTCAATGGATAAAAATATAATATTCATTCTTTTTATACGAAGGAGGTGTGAATTGAATTAGACATGGTTGTGATTACGGTCGCGCTTCATGAGAACGGCTGATAGATGCGAGAGTGTTTCAATTTATGCTCTATTTTTTGTTACTTTATGTTTATTATAGAATTGTAAAATTATATCCTATTTTTATGAGGAATGGGTATTACATTGATGCTTAAGCGAGTGGTTTGTGCGCTTTTTAGGTGGGTCATCGTAATTACCATTAAGATCCATAACAGTTTAATTGTAGAATTTGAATATTGGAACCACGTGCAATGGTTATGGATACAGGACCGGGAAGTATTTTCACGCTACCAGGAATTGAAGTCATGACTGTTTTATCTTGCGTTTACAGCTATAGAAAGAGCAGTAGATATGCCAGAAATAAACAGTAGTGTACAATTATATCGGTATTATAAAACGGTTGTTCAGAACGGGGACTGCGCTTAGCGGTCGCACGGTCATCGACTCAGGGACAATTAAATCGACGTACTTGTCAAGTACCGATTGTCATTGGCTTCTTCACGGTTGATGCTACAGAGAACGAACTTGACAAGAAAAAATATTAACTTGAATGGTCAAACCATAGATAAATTCTTTCTTGGGTCTTGCCAATTGTACCAGGATCCTGATACAGCGTTTTCGTAATACACCTATGCGTGTCGGGGGGTATTTGTACAAATTACCGGTTCTGGCAAGGTAAGCAGGTCCCTCGTTTGACACAAAGGGGCTGCCGACCCTCGCCACTTGTGGCCAAGTCGGAGAGCAAACACTTGTGACTAGTTTAGACGAGGGGACGCGAGATTTGCTAGTGGGAGCTCCATTCGTTAAAATCGACATCGAGTGCCGAATTAGGTGAATTCATTACTTGGTTGAATTGAAGAAAGAAAAGGGAAAAAAGATGTAGCGCTAAATATTTTGGATGATATCCTCCTTAAAAAAAGGATAACAAAATGAAAGGGTAAAATGAAAGATACATTAGTTATAATCCCGTAATAAATACGTCAGTAATAACTCAATTAAGCGAGATCACACCCCACAGCGGGATAGAGATAAGGGTTCCGCGCCAGATAAGAAAAAAACACAATGATGACGAGCGGGTGGTTTTGGCGTAGGGGTGCCGCAGGGAGACAACAAATATTTTGTGATACCCTGACCCTCGTCTACCCTTCATAACAGCGCCGTAGCTGATTGCATTCCATTGTTATTGAACATATTAAACAATGTGCAAATATTGTTGTTATTCGAGTCGAGTCGCGTTTGCAAGACAAGTGACATGCAGCGAGTGCAATTATTTGGTTTAGCCATAAATTAAAGTGCGAAATAATCATAGGCCTCGTAGTGTTCGTTCGTTGATATTTTAACGAACGCGGTTTCACCGCCGAACAATGGCTAGAAATGCGGCATCACGTGGGAACATCTCACCTGCGGCGCCGAGCCGCTATATCCTTCACTAATTACCATCCTTATCTGGATCAGATAAAGGCATACAAAAAAACCACCGTCCTTTCCTTTTCGTTTTAAATTTACATAATAATGCGTGGGGCATAACGACCGGCGGCGGCAACAGGCGCATTATTATAATGACGCCAACGGAGCGCCAAGCGCCAACAAGTCTCTGCGTTTTTATGTGCCTCCTCACTCCTGTAACGGTGTCCATATCCAGCTCAGACGCCGTTCACTGTTTTCAAAAATGGTACGGACGTATTAAAAAGCTCAGATCGGTGTCGGTGATAAGATTCGTGTTTCAAACAGACATTCGGAATAAAAATCGATTAGAGCCGGTCTGTAAGGCGACTCGATAGAAGCGATTTTCAAATGGCGGCTTTGTTTTATCACCACCTGATCGTTAGTTCTCTTCGGAAGCATTCGGCTGTGGTGTAACGGAACGCGAGCGTGCATGAGACAATGCAGAGCTCAGCTTTAATTGTGTGGGGTCCCCATATGACGCTTCCCCATTCACTAGTTTAATATTCGGAGCGTACGTGCATGCGATTAAGTATGCTTTCTAAATATAGGGGACCCTTCATATACGTTTTTTTTTTCTATGTTTCGAGGGGTGGTTTGTACCTACGCATTAAGTATATAAGAACGAAGGTATGTTGAGCGATGCATGACAAAGATATCTATGGAGAATACGCGCTACAAAGAATTTTGGATGTTTAATAAAAATATCATCATGATGGTCATCACACACAAAATGTAAAAAAGCAAATTAAAGACTAGTTCTTAACCGGCGATAGTTAATGAGCATTTTTGAGTAACTTGCGATTGTCAAGATCAGAGAGCGCTCTTTATCGCACTATCTCCAATCTTGACGGTAGCTCGATCTCGAATCTTGTTTTTCTTTTGGCGCAGACAACTGATGCGAGCGAGTGCCAGAAGGAAGATTGAATCTTAAGACGAGAAAGCCACGCCTCCCACCGCGGCACACAGCTGGCTGCTTCAGCAAACTTTGCATACAAATCCCTGCAGAGCGGTGACCGCACCAAGTCGCAGAAGGACCAGTCAAAAGTTGAACCAGAGAAATACGTGAAGTTCTGCCAGATGAAGGCTCTAGATGTTTAAAGACTCAAAATTCCAGTGGAATAAGGAAGTATGGTTTTTACATATTATCACCTTCCGAATTCCTCGAAATGAATTCCGGTGTAAGCCCACACACAATAATTCATAAAAAAATCACCTAGGTATAAACGTTTCAACTCCACAGATCACTCTGTTCCCGCGGCATTTTTTTATTTCATTCCAATACAGGGATGGATAAAATTACGGTGAAGCATTGTGAAGCGATTATTTATAGAAAATTTGGCCGCTTTGTGTCGCTTCCGAGTGCACACTCCGGACGAGTTTCAAATTATTATCGGCACCACACTGCCGTGACCCTACAACGGCTTATATTTTTTGCGTCTTGTCAGGTTTTTTGTATATTTTGGGAAAAGGGCCGGTAGATTATTCGATGGTACCAGACCCAAATTACTTTTCCCATGCTTTTATTTTTTTAATTTTTGCTGGTTAAATCATAGTGCCATCAGTGTCATAATTATTTCATTGTTACTGCAACAGAAAATGGACTCATCTTTCTGGGTGAGATCATTTTCTACTGCAGAAACATCAGAATCAAATTCATTCTGAAATTGTTTCAGAAGCTTCCAAGTTTTACCTATATAAAAACAAGCCGACAAACAGCATTTTAAATAATCATTCCTTTATTTTTAATTATTGCAAATAGCGCCATCTATCCAATAGCCTTGGAACTATGTCGTACGACACTTAGCTAACAGAGTGCAGGGTACTACTTCTACCCGAAGTAAATTGTGGCGCTAGTAACAAACTGATAAAACTTCTCCAATGAAACAATGGATATTGAAATAAAATTTTAAATAAACCGTCAGAAAATACCTTGATTAAAAAAAACTTAAAGTTTATTTTGTATTGCTGCAACACACTATGATATTTTGCCGGCCGGAATACTGCTCGACGCTGATTGGCTGAACGAAACGGCGGGGAGCATGCGCAACTCGATGGTTGTTCGGTCGAAGCCGAATACTGGCGCGTTTGCTCCGAGATACCAGGGCTACAGAGCTCTGTAGGAGTTTCTCTGTTGACGCTTGGTAGTTAACCAAATTTACGCTTTATTTTCGAGCAATAAAGCATATAATCCCCTGTTTCAAAATTTTTCGTTTATATTAGACCACGCAGGCAGATAACAAGGCGAGTAAACCGTAAACGAAATTGATCTCTATTCAGTTAGCTATAGAGTGAATTTTATTACTTTGAATTTGTTTTGATATTAAGTAGTTTCCTAAAATTAACACGGGCGCTAGCAAGCGGGCGTTGGAAACTTTTGGCGGCATGAGTGAGACCTATCATAATAATGGCATGGAGTGAAATTGTGGTCGTGTCGTACTAATTGATTGTATTTCTTGTAATTTAATGAATCGTGATTTATGATAACGGTCTGTATTTAAAATAAACAGTAAATTATTGGAGAAACATGGTTCGCTTAAAATGCATTTCCGTGAGTAGAATATGGTGGACCAAGTGTGCTATTTTAAGAGGTGCGGTAAAGGCGATAATAATAGCCAAAAATAACTTTTGATGGGAACTTTAGAAGTTTCAACTGTGAGAAAATATTTTAATTGCTTACGAGATTGGGAACCTCAAGAGTTGTACATTTGTAATGCGTTAAAAGCCCATCTGGATTTATAGCTCAACGTGGGTGGGTATAATCTGTATCCAATATAGAGAATGGGTTCATTGAGTATGGTGAACTAGCTAAACATTAGATACTAGAAAACTGAAAATATACCAATTATTTTATATGGACGACACATTGAACTTATCAATGTTAAAGAAGGTTTGCAAGGTAGCCAACTCTAATTTGAGAGTTCGCGTTTTGGTTGATGGTATCATAAAGATGGTGTTAGACATACCAAGATACTGCAGAAGACCAAAGCAATTGGGTACTTTGTAATTAATGTCAAACCTAATAAGGAAATAAGTAAGTGGTGAAGATGGTGTTGGTATTGAGTGTGATGTGCTCCGTAGATTTAATATTTCAAGTGTAGCCATTGAACTTTCCCTACAAAATCGAGTATTCATTGCCTTAAACACATGATTTGACACAACCGAAATTGACTTGTACGAAAGGATTGGCCCGTAAATACGTAATGACCACACTAGTAAAGAAGAGAAGTGTGTGCAAAACGGGAGGTTCTCGAAGAGCTCATAAAGATTATCGACTCTTCTTCCGAGACGTTTCTTAAAATTGAAAGAGAATAAAGTCTTCGAGACGAACAACGGTACTCAAGCATGAATCTTTATAGATAAACTGTCTCGAGTGTTTACTTAATATTAGGTCTTTACCTATGAAATTGCCGTTTTTTATGAAATAAGTTAACGATTTTTTTTTCTATTTCTATTACCTAATCAAAGTAATCACCCATGCAATCGATGCATCTTTGCCAATGCAGTGGCCATTTATTGATGAAATCAGCTGGATGGGAGGTAAAAAATTCTTCAAAGATATTTTGTACTGCCCATTATATCTATGGTGCTGCCTCTCGGGTGTTGAAATTTTTTCCCGTTAAGAAGTCATCCAAATTCTGACAAAAGTTGAAATCTGTAGGTACAAGGTCTGGTGAGTATGGCAGATGACGGAGAGCTTCCAACCCCAGCTCTTGTAACTTAGAGACCGTCTGCTGTGCAGTATGGGACAACGCGTTGTCGTGCAGGAGCAGCGGAGACGAGCGATTGACCAATGCTGGTTGGAGATGTAAGAGCTTCTCAATCGTTGTATTCAATTTTATACAGTACACATGCATCTACAGTAATTCTTATCCCGTTTGGTAAGAAGCTGTGATGAATCACACCGGCCCTAGACCATCAGCAGTGACCATCACTTTTCTAGAGGTAAGTTTTCGTTTAGGGCATTGTTTAAGTGCTGAACCAGGATCCAATCTACTTGCTGAGTGCTTGCGATTGTCAAACAGAATAAATTTTTCGCCGCAGGTAAAAATGCGGTTCAAAATGCTTTCCTTTGTTTGCCTGTTGAGCAGTGCAAGGCAGGTCTTAACGCGTACTTCGCGCTGGCGATCTTTGAGTTTGTGGGGCACCCATTTGTTAAGCTTTTTTACCTTGCCAATTTAACGCAAATATACCAATATTGTTTTGATGCTAACGTCGAAAGCTGCTGCTAATTCAGCTTTAGATAATACTCAATCAGCTTCCACAATCACCTTTAATTCGTCATTGTCGACCAAGGTTTCTGGACGGCCACTGGGTTCATTTTTCAGGTCGAAATTTCCAGAACGGAACCGGGCAAACCAATAACAGGTGGTGCGTTCGTTTATAGTGTTCGCTCCGTAAACGAAGTTGATGTTGCGTGCCGCTTGTGCCGCATTACTGTCACGAGTCACGACGGTACTCATATTCCATAATTACTCGAAATGTTAACGTATCCATGATGCCAAAAAGACTTGTTGTTGATTTTGAATTATATATTAATAATTTTGAAGAATTCCATGTTTTAAAATAAAATTAATTTGGATTTAGAATTCTTAGCCAAACAAAAAATATTTTGATTTGAAATGCCCAGTACTGAACTGCAGAACGGTAATTTCATAGGTATTATAAAGTCGAGATTCCGACTACTGATTTTCTTCTTCAATTCTACGAAAGCAAAATCTTTTTATGAAATGATTGAAACTTCTTAGAAGATGCTGCACTTTTTAATTAGAATAGTCTTCACATTATTTATTTAGAATCTGATTTACAGTATTTCAAGATTAATTTGATGAAAGTGATTCCTATGAAATTGTGTAGAGGTCTTATAAATATAATATACCTCAATATTGTTGGATTCATTTTTGCAAGTAGAAGCTAATAATAAATGAAGGTGGATGTACAGAAACATTCTACACTTAAAGAATGAAGCAGGTTACTATTTCTTTTGACCTTTTCGCGAGATAGAAGAAGAAGAAACGGAAAAATAGTTATTATCTTAAAATGTTATGAAATTAAGAGAATACTTCAATTGAATATTAACTATACTGCATATGCTATGAAGATTATAGAATAAATCACCATCTCATAGATTGGACATTTTGGTAATAAGGTAGACATTTTAGTAATTAGACATTTTGGCAATTGTAAATTTTGAAACCTTTGGCTATTTTTGGAATTGGGCATTTTCAACTTGGAACGGCCTGTTACTTGAATAAGAGTGTGCAAGTAGCTTACGTCCCATTGTGACATTCATTAATTAGAAGTTATTATGGCACAATATGGCATGCAAGCTACTTAGTTTATGCAAGATACAGGCATGTGTATTTTAGCCCTAATATTTGGTCCAGGTGGTAAATTGAATTAAACCGTAAATAAACAACAGATTTTTGCTTCCGATTTGATCTTGGTATTAGTAAACATAGATATCTAAATTGGTGTACACCTCCCAATTTTTCTCCAAATAGTCAAACCGCGGGCAAGTCAAACACACAAATCGAACTTAGAACGTACACGAGAGCGTTCGTCATGTGTAAATACGTAGCATTCAAGTCAAATAATACGGACACGATAAGGACAAAATTAGAGGGTGTACGGCCGTTTACAACACGAAATGAATTCCTGTAGACAAATACCAATATTTTACCCTCAATTTAAATGATTTTGTGGAATTTATGTAATAGTAGAAATTAACCATTGAAGTATCTGAGATCATAAAGTAAAAAATAACTGGTCTTTGTTTACGGGGTTCAGGGCATTAGAATGCTAGTTGATCATTGGAAAGATTCGCCATGTATTATAAATATCTCCTACGAGTCACTACAAAAAAATACTTGTAGAAAACAACACTTCTTATATTGAAGATTAAGAAAAATTATAGGAACTACAATACAACTTACAATATCATTAGATATCAATTACAAAAAAATAAGATTACTTTTTGTTGTAATTTGAAGATCGAATATTATCATTTCTAAAAAGGAATTAGGGATTCGACATCAAAGCGATTTGGTATTGGTTTGTCACGAAAAAAATTACGCACCAAATGTAATGCGTTCGCAATTTTCGCAAAATGCAGCCATGCTTGGAAAATTCTGACAAAGATGTAAAATACATCTGATTGGTCTCATTATATAGGTACGGGACCGTACTTTATTAGTTGCCAGAGCTCTACAAAAGGGAAAATATTATTAAATTATCAAAGGAATCGTATACCTGTATTTTCATGAATAATATCGATGGCAGCGCAGAGAAAATAAAGAGGAGACAAAATGTGCCAAGCGTGCTATTTGAGAATGTCAGAAGATAGTTATTACTTAAGGGATATATTTTGTGGCCAAAGATATAATAAAAAGGAGAACTTAGGTACTCTTTTCAAAGTAGGCGTTATACTATATTCTTGCAATCAACATTGAACATAGGTAGTCAATAAAGAAAGAAAAAGATGAAGAAGAAGAGAAAACATGGGCCATTGACAATGGATGAAAAAGTAAGGAATGTGGGCACAAAGTCCTGTATCAACATAGTTTCGTAACAAGCTATGTTTATTCTGCGATCAGTCGTTACCTATGATTTAGTAATGGCAAGTCTTTCCACATGATTGGCTGCACTTACCTTATTAACACCTCGTTGTCTTGGCAGCAGACTTACCTTCACAGCCGCTGTGTTGTTGTTATACTTACAAACAATAGTGGGATTCATTTCAGTCAGTCGATATTCTATAATGTTTTTAATTCTACCAGTAGTGACTGCTCGATTGAGTCTAGTAATTAATGAAGTAATAAGTCTTCTAATGAATCTATTTCATGTGCCAAAAGATCCGTTACAACTTACAAGCATAATCAACGACTGACAATGAATCCCAAACCCCATCATGCAGTTAGGAAAACGAAAAGCAAATAAAAAACGAAACCCAAAAGCAGAATTTATTGTTATCAATATCGGGATCAGGTTAGTAACGGGGAACGACTCCAAGATAATGAAAAAAGGCATATTACAATATGGCAAGGTTACCCCTCACACGGCTCGTCCAAACTTGTTTACTGTCAAAAACTTAATGTAATCTCGAGAAGGGCAACGTTTATAAAGAAGTATTCAGTTTCCCAGAGGCCCCCAGTCTTTATACAGACGTATGTAAGGGGACTCTTCATAATAATAAGAATCGAAAAACACCCGTGAAAAGGAACACAAAACCCTTGCGATAATTTCTGAACAGCTGCCGTCACATCACAATACTGGGATTAATAAACAAAATGTAAACTACGATCATGCTCAGCCGTGCATTTTATATAAAGCGTTATTAAAGCATGTTTTGAAATTCGGTGCAAGCAAAAACAATCAAACGTTCGCGTGTTGCGAAACAAGCAGTTTACAAATAAAGCCACCAATCGAACCCGCCACTGATATGTGATCTCGCATGCAAGTTTCGCAAGGTTATAATCTGTTACGGCAATGTTTTGTAAAGAAATAAAGCTCACCTTTCTAATTCTCTTCTTCATGATACGCTCAGCGGCGTACACGCTGTCTCCGAGCTCCACCTTATGCATCCCCAGTTTGATTGTTGGAAAAGTGAAAAAATCCAAATCCAAAATCACTGCAATCCAAGTATTGTGATCCAAATCACTGCATCCGTTTGATAGCGCACTGCAATCCGATACACATTCTCTGTCACAACACAATCCTTCACTGTTCAAAGTTGCCGCGCGAACGATCCTTTTTCACGGCACGCAGCAGCGCGTCCTCTCCTTACGGCGTCGCAGTCGGAACTGAAGTAGGGGGAGGAAGCACCCGCCCCGCGCGCCCCGCACGCTTCTCTACGTTCCTTGCCGACAGAGTGCGCCACCAGTCCGCCAACACCCGCTCGATATTCTGTAAACAAGTTTTATTTTCATCAGATTTGTGTTTTCAGCGCTTAAACTTATCATCCACTGATAAAATACTATTGTAATGAATACCATAGACTCAAATTCATGTTATAAGTATTTTTACTGTTTAGGTATAAACAAATACATATCTATATAGTACATAAAAAAGTAAATAACATAGTATATACCTGAGTATATAAGCAGTAAACAATAGTTGAGTAGTATGACATGTCTAGACTTGAGCCTAGGTTAGTATTTAATTGCAAATGCGTAGTAATATCGTGATTGAGTACGTTGTCGAGTCAGTATTGTAGGTATATTGCGTTGGCAAAGCGTAGTGAATGCGTCTCGCTCGAGTCGGTGGCGGCTGGCGGCGGTCGGTCCCCGCAGCGCGGCGGTACGGGAGCGCGGCACGCGGCGCGATGGAGGCACAATGCCGGCGAGCGCGACGTTGCCGCTGTGCGCCAGCTGCGAGAGAAAGACCGAGCGCCTACCCTATTATTTACGCGCGACGTTGCCGTTCCGAACGGCCTACGTTGATTACGAGGACACCGCTTTTACGTTCAATCATCCGGCACAAATATACACGTTTATCTCACGATTCTCAATAGATATTGAAAAACTAATTTCACCACCCTTATAATTACTTATTAGGGTATAACTATACATAAAATTATAATTATTACCTGAATCAATCAGCTGATGGATGTCGTACACTTGCAAGCGATGCACATTCCACGTTAAGACCGGCCGCGAGTATAGAGTCGGCGAGAACGGTTTGTTAGTATTATCGCTCGAAACGAGCGAAAGCGACCAGTCAACAGTGCGCGCGAGAAGTAACTAAGGCATTTTCGGTCGTATCGAATCGGGTTGGCATTCGTGAAAGGTCGGTATTTTGGGCCTCGCGGGGCGCGGGACGTGAGAAACAAGATGTGGTTTGATTGGCTTTGGAACTCGGGAGGCGGGGTTTGTTTGTAGCGGGCCAATGGGAGAGCGCGTGGTGGTGCCCCGCCCGCTGATGTTCGGTCGCCGAGTGTTTCTGTCCCTGTCGCACGGGTGTTCGGTCGATCCGAGCGCGATGTTTTTTGCCGCGAGCGGCTCACATAGAAAAATAAACGGACATTTTGGAATGGATTACGTGCGTAGTACTTACGTAGAGAGAGAAGGGTCGCCACTCGCCGGATCCGGGCTCGGGCATTATTTATTTTGTCTGTATTTTTATAGGGAGAGATATGGCGATGGCGCGATAAATAGATACAGCTTGTGTCGCGCCGTCGACAGGCGACACGTCCGCTAGATAGCGCGATTTATTTTTAAAACTGTCACGTTTGATGCATGGACCGCGGTTTGAATAGACTATGTTTTTCGTAGAACTGATGGAGTTGTCAACTTTTCTAATGATGCTTTTGAATGAAGTATCCATAGAGCTGCACATACTGGATGGCTTGCATACATTTTTCGTAACTTTGTTAATGCGCCGTAAAATGCTAAAAAAATGGCGAGATTAGTTTTGATGCATTATTACGAAATCACAGCATCTATCTAAGTATCTACTCCTAAAGATAGCTATCAGGTAGGTATCTAAAGACAAATGAGACAGAATGTATCTAAATCTCAATGGTCGAAAACAGCAAGTCCCGCACTCAAGTTACCCAATGCAAGAATGACGTCAATATCGTTAAAGTAAAAATCCATCAGCTCATTCTAGAAACTCTTTAGATCCTCAGTGATGATGGAAACATGATGTCATCAAGACTCTTAAGCGCTTGCTGAATGCAGACGTGAATCAGCTCTAAGCCAGAACAACGCAAGTTTGCAACAACTTATTCAATCTCTATCATTCGTTCTTAAACGAAAATATGGCGTGATTCTGACGAAATGTGATGCAAACTGATGCAAGACGTAGCGGCTATTTAGTCATGATTAGCTGAATTACCTAATGGATTAAGGCCTAAATCGCTGCGCCGCACGCAGTCTCTAGTTAGAAACGGCCGTATTGGTACCAATAAAAATCGTGATGCAGAATGAGTATTGAACGTATAAATTCTGCATTCCTCGCTATTCAAAGCGGCCAGTTTCATGTCTTAGACGAGTATAAACATGCTTGGATTCCAGTTCCAACCTGTTCAGTATTGGCAGCGCCACCTCTAACAGCAACCGCCGAGGTATTGCCGAGATCTCTGTGTGGTCCAGCCTCCTAAACGTTAAAAGTGGCTGTTTTTTTGGTGGCAAGGCGGTTGGTCGACAGCTTCAAAAAAGCAAAGCCCCTTGTTCTGTGCAAAATAGAGTCAGCAGTATACCCAGCGGCGAGAAAAAGATGTACGAACACCAACTTTATAGAGAACTCCTATACCTCTGGTAGAAATGGTTCATATTCGCTCAAAATCAATTCGACTTGATCCCAGTCTGAATTTATTTCCCCGAAAAAAGAGTCGTATCAAGCGGCAGTTGAAAATGACTGCCCACTAACTGCTGTAGTGGGTGACCACAGCACATCCGTCACCAAAGCGCCAAGATTGAAAGCAAGTCGGCTAGAAATCAGGACCTGCGAGTGTCGCGATGGACTGAAATGCCAGCATACCTATAATAAGCATAATCATCCTGACGATCATCATATCGTTCCTGCTTTTGGGACACAGCCTTTCTCTCTATAGCCTTCTCTACACGTAGACAGATTCATCAGCAGATGTCATCTGCGAATGCGTCCGCCGACGTGTAGACGGAGAAATTTACTCGTCTGTGGTAGGTATTTATCGTCGGCAGATGCGTCTGCCACAAATTTTTGTGGCACGAAACAAAGGGTTTCAGCGCGACCGCCCGAAGTCTGTCCACACGTTTAACGACGTTTCGCTCTGTTCTGTTTCTATGTATAGCCTGCATCCACCACCTTCTTCTTTTACATATCTTTTTAATAACTTTACTTCGATGCACATTCAAGAAGTAGTTAACAAGAGAAGTACTAAATAAATAAAGCTGCGGTAGCTACGGTCTCAACAACCATTTTTTTATGTTGCGTGCTTGCGAGTTGTGATCCATCTGCTGATCAGCTGATTCATCTATCGACGTCCACGCACGCTCTGTCTACGTGTGGAGGAGTCATTAGAGAGGGATCGGGCTGTAATCCGTCACGGGGGCTTAGGGTATTTATTGACTAATAGATGCTACCTGTCTTTGAATTTTTGGTTCTAGGAATACGTTTCTTCACGATGGCATAATCAGCGGATAACGTTCCCAGATTTGCTACACAGGCTTTCTGTCCGTGAGAGGGAGAGATCTTAACCTAATCCACCATGCGGGCCCAGTGCGAATTGATAGATGCCACCATGTCTTCGAATTTTACTTGTAGGAATGCCGGTACCTTCACCATGTTTTCCTTCGCTGTTTTGAGAGCAACGCAGACTGGAGATTATTTGGGAGGTACTCTACGTGAATTTAACACATGCCGCAAGACCGCGATGGTGTGTGAGACAAGACTAAACCATCGAGATCTTTCGCAATGGATAGGAGTGGATTGCCGTTGTAGCCACGTTCGTTGTTCTGAATTCGGGTGAAATTCCTGCGGTGGAATGAAGACGTTTCGGCATCCTGCAAAATTAGACCCTACAGATACTATAGCGTGCCGTCGCGTTTTATACTTCTTAGTGAGTCTATGGAAAACTCTTTAAATATTTTGGGATAAGTAGACGACCACGCCAATCGTGCGATCATTGCAGTCTGTAGGGAGACGTATTGCGCCGACCCCATGTAACATCGGACAAGAGTGGGAATACGATGATATAAATTTGGAATAAGTGACCATAAGCTCTTAGAGTAAGGTTATTTTGAGTGTGTGTAAGGGACAGACTACACTTAAAATAACCTTACTCTAAGAGCTTATGGTCATCCCCCTGGAGTCGGTATTATAGAGTCGTGGAGTGCCTCCATGACTGCAGATATGAGAATTATTTAATGTAAAGCGGCTCTTTAAACAGTTCTCGTACCTAATCGGTACTCAATTAATGCTCTTCCGTTAATTGATACAGATAATACTATCGCCATAATACATATCAGTTCGCCGTTTTTTAAATCAGAGCCGTTATAGCCGGAATGTGTACGAGTATATTAATAACATATTGTGACTATAGGCATTAAGAAGGAATCGCTGACACCAAATATAGGATATGCCCTAGTTTCTAGCACATACTTTCTTCTAGTATATTTTATATACAATATTACTCAGCGGTGAATTGTTTCATGTGTTTATTTTTCCCCTCCACACACAATATCTACATCTCTTTTTGTATCATGTTCCTGTCGCTGGTTTTTCTGGAAGAGATTTCATTAGAAATAAGCATCTCCTCTGTACGTATTTTTCTGTTCCTTCTTCTTGTCCTTGTATTACTTGTTAAATAAGTAAAAGATAAATTAATAAAAACTTCAGCCAAATCAAAGTATTTCCTTTCGAAAATTCTCTGCTTTTGTAAATGGCAATTAATTATTATAATGTATGACGGCTAAACGCACTTCGCGTCGGCCGCATTGTATCAGCGCTTCGTGTTCAAATAGTGAGTCATGAATTCATGATTGTCATGAACCGCCGTTGTGTCACTTTTTAGTTAAAACCGCGAATGCTGACCGATATCCGTTTTGCGCGGATGTGACGCATATTTTCCCTATTTGGATCTTACTATATTTTATTAATATTATAAATGTGAAAGTTTGGATAGATGTGTGTGTTTGGATGTGTGGATGTATGTTTGTTACTCAATTACGCTAGAACGGCTAAACGGATCTGGATGAAATTCGGCACAGACATAGATTATAGTCTGGCATAGCACATGTGCTACTTTTCATCCCGGTATAATGCTCCCTTGGGATAAGAAAACCCTAATCACGCGGGTGAAGCCGCTGGTAGAAGCTAGTAAGTTATACATTTATTTATATGGTACCGGCGAAAATAAATGTTTCGTTTCTTCTTGCTTTCATTTTTACTGCACGATGTATTACAATGCAGCTAAACGTGGACCGCCGTAATAGGCGAAACGGCTCCGTTTTTGAAATCGGCTCAATCATCAATTGGGCTAAGAGTACGACTTCGAAATCGGGTTTCGGTCATGCCGGCCAATCTCAGCAGAGATTGGCTATCGACGAGGGACATATTATAATGATTGTCCATATAATTCACTCTGCCCGCACTCCCATAGTCCGTTAGATTGGCAAGAGAGAGGGAGTGGGATGATTTGGTATTACCTAGGTAGATTCGATGGTTTCATGTAGGATTTTGGTCGTAAAAACTGATGCAATAAGAAACGCCTCGCTGCGCTCAAAAAATGGGGATCATACGTAGTCGTAGGAAAACAGGCTGCCAGGCTAAAATGGGACCGCCCGCCGTAATAGACCAAACGGCTCCGTTTTTGAAATCGGCACAATCGTCAATTGGGCTACGAGTACGACTTCGAAATCGGGTTTCGGTCATAGCGGCCATATAATTCACTCTGCCCGCACTCCCATAGTCCGATAGATTGGCAAGAGAATGGCAGTAGGATGATTTACCTAGGTAGATTCGATGGTGACGTGATTTTCGCCCTCATAATGTGTGACCATGCCGTTGTTAAATGTACCAATCTTGCCAAAGATAATATCTTTTAGTTTTCACAATCAAAGATTTAGTTTTCGTGCAGGATTTTGACCGTAAAAACTGATGGAATTAGAAACGCCTCGTTGCACTCAAAAATTGGTATCATAGGTAGACGTAGGAAAAAGGCTGCCAGGCTAAAATGGGATTGGATTTGTCACGTCAGCGCATACACAGTAACCGCTGGGCAATAGTGTCCACAAAGTGGGGAGCCTGGGGATAATGGCTTAGGAAGAGGTGGTGAGACTGGTTCAAATGGCACAGGAAAAGTAAATTCTGGATGGATTTGTAGGTGCTTTTTTTCTTTGCCCAAGTGGGATGGCTAAATAAAAAAAATATACAAAATTACAATGCGGTTTGCTCTCTTAGCATTAGAGTTGCCATGAGAATAGACCGCATTGTGGAAACTTTCTAAACTTTCTCGAGCTCCAACGGCCATTATTAGAAACTTAAACTCGGTTTTAAAGGTTTCCATCTACGGCAGTTTTCCCAGTAAACGTAGAACTTGGAACACTAAGGTCGAATGAGTCAGCTTCTAAAACATTGCGGTGACGAAGAATATACCTACCTAAATGTAGTTGGCTCGCATTGGTTGGCCAACCTACCTATAACCAACAGATTGGGTTATTCATAGGGCCAACATTTTGCATCTGCTCAAGTCTTTCTTTTGTTTTGGGAGCTTTAATTTATTGTTGAAGAAATGTGTACTTTGATGGCAAAATGTGAATTAATTTGATTTATGAACGAATTTCGCATTTTGTAAAATTGTAAAATACGCGATAACTAACATTAACATTAGAAGCGGGATATTTACCATTTACCGGTGCTGTTGCAAGCACCATGATCACGGATATACTGAAAAGTCATTGCGGGCAGGCATTTTTTATTCGTATAACTATTTGTACGTACTGCGTGCGATTGTGTATCCAGGAAACCTTGCACGAGCCATGAGTGCAATGAGTTATTTACTTTTGCATGCACCATGTTGATTTATGCTAGCCCCGCACACTTTTTGACACGAATGCGGATAAGAAATATAGGCACTGCAATAAGTGGCAGCCTAAAAACGATATGAACCAGTTTTTGAGTTAGTGATTTAAATAAAAAACTGTTTAGTATAAAAACAAACCGACTTGCAAAACAAGCACTACAAAGCTACAAAGCGAAAAATAGCTTTATTTTCGGAAGTAGGTGTCATTGGTACCTATTTTTTTTTGGTTTTGACTCCGACTTCCGAAAAGAAAGTTATTTTTCGCTGTAACCTAGTGCTTGTTTTGCAAGTCAGTTTAATTTTATTGTTAAAGTGGTTTTTTATTTTTGTTACCCTTATCATGAAAATCATTTATAGCCTTCTCATAACAAGCCTAAACACGACTGGTATACATTGTTTTATTACGGAGTTCTGGTGCCTACTCCCTCGATTACTCCAGGCCCTCATCATCAGATCCTGACGTGATGACCATGGGACCAACTTTTTTTTTTTTTTTTTGGAATGTATATCCTTTCAACAAAAGAAGATTTTTTTTAAATCGGTCCAGGCGTCTCTGAGTAATCGGGGAACAAACAAAAAAAGATTCCGACGAATTGAGAACCTCCTCCTTTTTTTGAAGTCGGTTAAAAATACTTATACACTTCACATTTTTAACGAGTTTAGGTAGATACCTACGCTCCGATAAGCAATCAAGTTCGTTGATTATAATCCAAACGACAAAAACCTGCTTAATTTAAATCCTCGAACACATTTTAATACATATGCCTCTAACATTAGTTTAGGAGGGTATCAAATGTGCGCGTGGGCAGGTTGCGATCGTTATCGAGCCTTCCCGAACTTGCCCGAACGCCGACGAATTAATCGCTTAGAAAATTCGTAACGACTTGCTTTTGGACGAAGTAATAAAAATAAAATTGAGGCAGTCTTACGATGGAATTGATGTCCGATGATTGTGTTGTATGGAATGTATGAAGATTTTTATGACTTGGCGGGTTATAAAAAAGTTCATACATTTTAAATGAAATAGCTATGCAGGTAGATGTTAGTGGTACTCTACCTACCTTACGAAGGTTGAGAAGATACGAGTGGGTAGGTAGATATTTGGAAGATAGAAGATATAGCGAAGTCTTGTACTGACGATAGTGAAGGCTTTATTTTTTCACCAGGGATGTATATATCTATAGCCAATCCAAGGACAGGTTGCGGAATCCAAGACAGTTAAATTCATTCTCCGGGACTTCGTCGAGCTTCATTGCCTCGACGCTTTTCTGGTGGTCACCACTGTTGATTCTGGCTTCCAGGAGTTGCAGTGTTTTGGGAATAGTGCGGTGGGATTGTCCCGAAAGAAAATATCTGTAGCCAAATGTTTCTAATTCTAAAGAAACTACAATAGTAACAATATTAATCTCGTTACTTTGTGTCTGTTGCAGTTGTATTGTGTACAGAAAGAAAAAATTGTTTTTTTTTACTATTCGATACAGATCGAAAAATATGATTTCTTTTCTTCGTAAGTATTCGTTTTTTTTTTGTTTTAAGAAGGTTAGTAGAAAAGTGAAAACTCTCTACAAGACTATTTGAAAATAGAGAGAGACCGACAAATAATTTGTATGAAAGTAAGGAGCCCATCAACGTAATACCACAATTGGACGACACGGTTGGCGTAGTGGTTGAGCGATCGCCAGCTGCACTGCGTGTCGCGGGTTCGATTCCCGCACGTATAAAATATTTGTATGGCCTACAGATAGTTGTTCCGGATCTGGGTGTCTTGTTTATGTGAGTTTAAATGTTTGTAAACGCACTCACCACACAGGAAGAAATACTTAGAGCGGGGCAAAGTTGAAAAAAATAAAGTAAGAATAGCCCATCAAAGCCCATTAAAATAATAGCCAATTACAATTTGCATAACAAGTATAACAAAACTAAAAAACCAATACTAAAAAAGAAACAAAGACTAAAAAACGTTATCTCATCATCTATAATTATTTGCCGAAGACTAACTAATCATAAACATAATGGCACGCCTTTACCGTCATAAATAAATTATTTTTGATCCTTCCACCAAACTGGTTCCAACAAAAAATATATGTTCCAACAAAAACTAATAAAAAAATACAAAAGGTGCCATTGTACATACCTAATAGTCGGGATTTCAATTTCCGTCAAACGAAAAGGTTCTCCTGACAATGAAACTGAAAAGTCCCGAACACCTTTCTATTGCAACTATCGGAAAGCGAAAAGCGCTGCAAAGATAGAGGCGTCTAGTGAACAACACACAATATAAGCGACACAGCGCTGTCGTAGTTGAAATTGGAGTTGAGGCACCCGGAGCGAATAACTGGGGTATCCCATTGATCCCTGCTTTACAAAACGACACAAGCGAAATGGAACCTTGCGTTTGGGAGTGTAGAGTAGATTTTTGTTTGTCATGATGGTGTTTTGTAATAACCCTGGCTTACATAAAGGGGATGTGAGATCTGACAAAATTGCGCGTTGTAATGACGTCCCGACAATAGGCGTTCTGGGAACCCACGAAGTTTTTGCCACGTCTGTGCAAATTTGCGAAGTTTCGGCTTCGCATGTGGCGTAGGGCTCACAAAGGAACCAGTTGTTTGATAATTATAGCAAGAAACGTGGAATTTTTTAAACAATTTCTTTGGCCTTTTGTTTCTATGGAATTATGTTCGTTTCGAAAGTTGGTTTTGCGTTTAATTAGCATACTTTCGGGACGTGTTATCAAAACTGCAGATTGTGTTACGTCAAACTGATGGATACCACGATAACGAATAAAAATTGTATTCAGCTGCAGACCGACAAGGGACAGACAAGGGATGTTAAAAGTTACTTAGTATTTAATTATTTATGCAAAAATTTGTCATCTATCTTAATATATCGAATTTATATGTAGGTATCTAAAAAGCGTATGTATGTATCGTTAAGCCGTTGGTCTCGTCTGTCATTTGAAGATATTTGACAGTCGTTACGAGTAGTCAGAAGCTTGAGATCTGACACCAGTCTTGCCAAGGGGTACCGTGTTACCCAGTTGGGTTGTGGAGGTCAGATAGGCAGTCGCTCCATGTAAACACTGGTACTCAGATGAATCCGGTAAGACTGGAAGCCGAACCCAATATAGTTGGGAAAATGCTTGGCAGGCAGATTGATATGTAGGTATCTAAATCATCATCATTTTGTTCATATCTCGTACCCAAAAAAAGGTCTATGAGATGATGATTTTAAAAAGCGACACAAGAAGTGCAAAATATAAAAACGATATAATACGAACTTCAAATTAAAGGAAAAACACGAAACTCCTTGTAAGGAGGAAGGCAAAGAGGGACTTACAAAGAATTGGGAATACTTGGGCTTATTTACATACTTTATCCCCAAAAGTCGTGTATCTCTTGGAAATATTCGCAATTTCATTTAAGTTCGTTGTTGCTTGGGTCTCTCCTTGTTCGAAAGTGAGAAATAAGTAGGATAAGAAAGATTTGTTATCTGTCTTCTACTGTTCTTGTGATCAGAAAATCATTTTAATGATCCTACGACATAGGCAGAAATGAAACCTTCAGGCATACGTTGATAAATGATTGTTATATTATTACAAACTGTGTGCCCAATGGGATTTCCATCCTGCTTTTCAACCTTTCATCATTATTTGTCCTCTGGTATAAAGGTATAAAGAAACCTTTGTACTAACTCTCGTTATAAAAGGAACTCTTGCGCAAAATCCCATGCTTATAGAGCCAGCAGTTTAGGCTATGCGTCTTTATGCTTTTTATTGAGTAGATGACAGTTGTTGGTGATTTTAGCAAGGCTATCCTTATAATTATAAACTTTTCAGTACAATGATGCAGTCTTTTGCTCACTCGGTTCAAGCTGAATTAAATATAAAGAGGAATGAGATAGGTAGGTGGATAGGTAGATCTTTATATAAAAGCTAGAGAGGTTTACAGCGCGGTAATACACTTAGCTCTTACGCTGGCAGCCTGTTCTGTATATAGGTTGGCCACGATTTCAACAGTATTATTTCCATTTTTGTTGGTTTTAGAACATTGATATTAACTGTCACTTCCGAAAGGATTCAGATGGATCAGTATTGAGATGCTTTTGCCTTCTTTTACACTTCCCTAGACCTTCTGGAAGAAACTAGGTTTGGAAGGTGAATCGACGAGACACTTGGCACACAATGTTATAAAGGCCTTAGTATTTCTATTCTCTATTATACAGAATATTAATTAATGAAGTTCTTACCGTACTGTTTCCTGTCACGATATAATTCCAGATTCAATCACAAGATTAAAGAACGAACCTTGCGATTTAATTTGAGATCGCCATTTTATTAACTGACAGTCAAAGCTTCATAGATTAGAACCGAAATCAACAAATGCCAGTTATTAAGACAAGTTGGATAACTACCAAGGAGGAAGAAAGATTATCTGATGATTATAATTTATTGCTGATGGTATTGAATTTATAAAGCTTGTTAAATATATTTGTATTGGGATATTATAAATTGCATATCAAATAAATAATCGCCTATCAATACATACTCATCATTTATATTCTTTTTTACATCAAATAACTTACTTCACTACAAATAAACTAAATGTTTAACAAAACTCAAACTGCAGATAATTCGAAATTATACATCAATATGACATTACTATTTTCCTCATAATGCAATACAGTTAAATTTAGTTTTGTACAAAAATACTACATACATAGCATAAATACTGACTGCACAGCAAATTTTCCATATTTCATAGCAAAATAACTATCCCAGTCGCATATTAACCAGTAAGTACAACAAAACCTGTTCATCATATTTGTCTTAATTTTCAAGAAGCCATGCTCGGCAAATTTGATGATTATTATAACAAAAAAATCCTGTCACATTGCATTATTTCTAAAAGCAGAACAAATTAACTGAAAAAGGTTCGCGGCTTCGCGCGCTTTTTCGTCACTGGAGTGCAGAGTGGCGCGAGCGAGTAAGATAGAGATCGCTAGGTCGTGTCGTCGGGTGTTAGCAGTATATCTCGCGCGTAAAGACTGGATATTTGTCAAAAGGTTCGTAAATTTTGACTTTGTTCGGGAATTTAGGGCACCCCGACACAGATAGGTTAGGTTCGAAGGGGATGACGGGAGGTGAAGTGAGCGAGCAAAGCGAGCGAACTTAGCTCCCGTCATCTCCTTCGTGTTAGGTTACTTTAGACCCTGCAGACAGAAATAGGTGCCCCGCGGAGCGGGGCTCCGTCGACATTTTTTTTTCAGGTCCTTGTTTTAAACATTTGTATCGCCCACTGTTTCTCTCCGACTCAAGTACGTGGCGCCACCTGCAGAAGCTAAAAATGTGCCTATTGGGCAAAAAAGGAAGCGTGGACGCCCCGCGAAAGCAAGACCCGCTTTAATAATTCAATAAATTACAATTTTGTATCTCATTTTATATTTTTTTTTGCTGATCTCATTATGTGGTAATTAATAAATAATAAGAAGACTGTGACTAATAAAATGCTGTTTTATTTAGAAAAACTGCTGTAAATAATATAAAAATAGAAGCTATATTTAAAAGAAAAAGAGTTAACATGTATAATGTGCATTAAGATTATTAGCTGTGTATTGATGAAAAAGCTTTTGCTTTAGGAAAAATCGCTGTACGCTGCGAAAATAAATTGTAGTGTGTTTAGTGATATTTTGAGTTGAATATTTTGCTGTGCAATCAGTAATTTTGATGGGAATTCGGAATCTTATTGCATAGAAAAAGGATATTTTTTGATTTGCGTTTAAATACTACCCATTTGTATTCTGTCTATAACATTCATGATTAGTAGCTAACCGTTTCGTGTGTTGGGTAATTTGACTCCTTGTGAACCTTCTGGTTGGGTATTTGTGGATCTGAGTGTGCCTATATTTTAGGTGAAAATGTGGGCAATCATAGTGCTGTACAGGTAGATAAATACTGGCCCAACAAAATTAAATTTTAAGCAAAATTTTATTTTAACTAAATGAAAAAAGAAGAAGGAGAAAGTTCCTTGAGTTGTAAGTAGTTATTGGTTAAATATGACTTGGTCTTAGACCACTATCAACCCAGAGGAAGAGATGATTGTGCAATGAAGAATGATAACTAAACGAAAAAAGAAGGAGAAAATTCCTTGAGTTGTAAGTACTTAGTTATTGGTTAAATATGACTTGGTCTTAGAACACTATCATCCTAGAGGAAGAGATGATTGTGCAAATAAATGACAAAATTTGGTTTGCAAAATATATTTTCGTGTAAAGTGGCTTTCGAGGATAGGTTTGTGGATGCTAGAATATCAACCAGTTTTTTTTCAACCTATCAAACACTTTTTTCTTTTACAGCAACCTGCCTCAAATGTAATTCAGAGATGATTTTTTATAAAAGCCTCGTGAGAGATGACAAGTGTTTTATTTTATGCACCTATTTGTACCTTACAAAATCACCACATTTTATTCTCATCCTCTTAAAAGTCATAAAACAAACTGCAACCCTTTTAGCATCTCCCTCACGTATCAGCATGCATGAAGAGATAAATATTCAGAGGCCGAAGCGGCGGGTTTTTAATAAAATTACCCCCGGGCCGGGGGTCGGGGTGTAGGTAGGGGTGCGGAAATTGAAAACATCGCTCGCCGCATCCACCCCCGGTTATCTGTGGACGCACTCAGCAGGGATCCGATGGATTGCCTCGCGAACTTATTTAAGTGAGTGGTTATAATTTTAATGTGGAGATCTTTTTGGATGGGTTTGTTCATCGAGTGAAGAAATAAGTGTTTGCTGAGCATTGACTATTAGTGAAGATGGATAGTATTTATTC
The DNA here is from genome assembly GCA_945859665.1 of Anorthoa munda. Taxonomy (NCBI): domain Eukaryota; kingdom Metazoa; phylum Arthropoda; class Insecta; order Lepidoptera; family Noctuidae; genus Anorthoa; species Anorthoa munda. The sequence goes on along the minus strand of OX243905.1, from coordinate 10,081,242 downwards.
AGCACGGAAATGTAACATAATATCAGCAATAATTGCGAAGGGTGGTAGGTATGAGGTAGTTTTGGTATAAGGACACGGCCCGATTAAAAGTCTATCCACACATATCAGGGCCGTGCCCGGGACGTGGACGGACCGTGCCCCGTCAGAGGCTCAAAAAAATATCGGTGTGTACATTTTATATGAACTCGTTCACACACATCCGTGTACGGGCCAGTGACGAAGCCTCAATGCCTGGGCCCGGCCCTGATATATGTGGATATATGATATATGTATGATATGATATATGATCCTGAGATATGATATATGTGGATCTATGCAGCAGAGTCATTAAAAATTGGACCTCTCGGATTCGTGCCACCATACGAAGCCGCGGCGGACATTTGAACGATGTCATATTCCATCCATAATGGCATAAATGGGCCTATTAAATAAAGAAATAAATTTCGTTAATATCTCACACACATCCACTTTCCAGAGCGATTTGTCCAAAATCCTTCGATAAATCAGCTCGAATAGTAACAATTACTTATGATCTAGCAATGGACATAAATAAACAAACACGTGGTAAGGCACTAACAAAACGAATAGATACGGCATGTTTTCAAGTACCTACTTAGTGCGAGGGAGAGCAGGATATCCACCCCTCCTGTGCTCTAAGCATACCTCAATTACACACCCTCGCGTTGCCACGCAATGTTGGTTCAAAGTAAGTCCTGTAAGCCTGCCTTATTGCCATTCACATATTTTAATTGGCTTTTTAAATATAATAATAAATTAATAACGACAGTAATTTTCTCTCCAGTTTTAATTTGAGTATTTAAAGAAAAGAAAGGATGAAGGATACGCAGAAGATGCTTGAGTATGGACAGGAAATGCTGCGCTGGCGCAACGTTTACACAAAAAGGGAAATTAAAAGATACGTAGAAGTCTATGAAAAAGATAGCCCAGCAGGCCAAAATGTTAAAAGAAATGCAGCAAAGAACTAGAGTTTTACGAATAAAATACGTCTACGATATATTATATTTATGTCACAAAGAAAATATTCTGACATACGAGTAGACACAGAGGATAGCCGTGGTAGTATGTCACCTAGTCATAACCCTCCTTTTGGCTTTGCCGTAGTCGGGTTATAAGAATTCTAAGAAGGCGAGCGAAAATTCCGAGGAATCAATAAATCGATAGGCAAGTAGATATTAGTCTTACTAAATGAAGAAATCTCATAAATCCTTATCTAATCTTGGGTGTTAATTGAATTTTGCTCGTTAATTACTAAAGTTTGAAGATCAAGAGCACGAATAGTGTTCCCGATAAGGTTAAGAATCAAAATGGGGTTGAAGTAGTTGACGAATTATATTAATTGTTCCATTTAGTATCTATTGGTCCATTTATAAAACTGGTTGTTATATTAGTGTTTGTTAGCTCGAACTAACTTATACACCAGCCACCCACTGCTGATGCTGTGGCAAATACCATCCTACTACCTAGGTACGAGTATATTAATTCCGTGGAAAAAGATTCTGTTCTGGTTCATGACATTTTTTATTTTTTTTATTTGTTTGCTCGTGCTTAACCACTATATCTCCTGATGGTAAGCGACGACGAAGCACGCTGCTAGAAGAAACCTATTCAGTCTTGACTTAAAGAATCCCAGGTTGTAGCTATCAGGAAATACAGACACTGACGGGGAATTCCACTCCTTTGCTGTACGCATAATAAAAGTATACCCAAAACGTTTGGTGCAAAATTTCTAAGGAAGGCATCCAATGATTCAAGTCGTTCTGCCATCTCCTTCGTGTCCTACCAAAACTGGTTATATCAGTTTATCGTGTGACAAACTGACAATTATTGTCTTGCATTTAATTAATGAAAACGACTGTTCAAAGATTATCGCCTATAAACTCGCTTGGATGAATTCTGTTATAACAAAGCTTCAACGCCATCAAACTACAATAAACATTTCAAACTCCATGAACAACCTCATTATTTCTCAAGCTCGCCATATCTGTCATACAATCATTGATATCTCGAGAGCAGAACGAAATAATGACTAACTGTGATCATCAGACGGTCCCGCATTGATGTTGCCCCGCATTGCTGTCCTTACGCTAAAATGCCACTATCTGACTTTTGGCGGATTTTAGTTTTTTGATGCCTTCGTAATTAGCAAAGAGATCTAAATCGACCTATTTTTTTCTTCAATAAATTTATGCCGAGATAGAAAGATAAAAATAAACATGTTAAGATCTCCAAATTCTTATGTTTACAAAGCTATTTTTGATAATATTAATTCATTAAAATAAACTACTAGCTGTGCCCGCGTCTTCGCTCCCGTCATAGGCAGTTGGCCCTACCTAGCTACCAATTTAATATTTTGCACAAAAAAAAGGTATCAGCGAAATCGGTCAAGCCCTTCACGTGTGAAGCCGTGATCAAGGGAAATAGTGATAAATTTTTATATATATAGATAATATAATGTCTATACGAAAGTGGGTAATTCGATAAATTTTTTGACATCGAATACTCTTGCATATGATTTATAGCTATACGAAAGTGAATATAATGTCTATACGAAAGTGGGTAATTCGATCAATTTTTTGACATCGAATACTCTTGCATATGATTTATAGCTGTATTATCATACAAAGGTAACACCACACCATTCAGGACTTGATCTAACCGTATGCCAAGTTTCATCCAAACCCAGTCAGCCAGCAGATGAGAAAAGGTGACAGACAGAGTTATTTTCGCATTGATATTATTATGCGTAAACAGTATCGATATTTCACTTTCTAATTATGTCGCGGTTTTTTGTCTACTAGACAAAACATGATTAAGTCAGATAGTGCCATTATAACTTGAGGACGGCAGCATTGATGTTGCGCGCGCGTCGCTTTCACCGGCGGCGCGGGCGCATACGATGGCGGCTAGCGCCATTGTACAAGAGTTATTACTGTAATAGCTGTGTGGTCTACGGTGAGAGCACAGCCGATTGTGGTTTATAGTGTTTAGAAGTTTTATTGTAATCGCTTGGTTTAGGAGTTGAATTAAAATTAAGTTTTGGACTTTTGGTTTGTTTCTCTTTCTATTCTTGGTCGTGTGTCACGAGTGAGAGAAGAATCACCCGTGATGGGAAACAATACATTGTACTGCAGGTTTTTTTCCCCAGTATAATGCTGGAATCAAACGGTAGCACCCCGCTTTTGATACTGCAGGAAACGTGTGGTGTTACGTGTGATCCCAGCATTAAACTTACTGCATAAATACCGTGCAGTACAATGTAGTATGAACCCAGCCGAAGCCTGACAACATTGCGACAACGGTGTTGCATTGCCGTTGTCGCAATGTTGAAATACCCGTGATTACTGTTGGAAACATAATTGCAATAGATACATAGGTATAATAAACTCACTAATTAAATCGTCATGTTAGGTACCTAATGAAGATACAAATAGAAGACAAAAAACACAGAAAGATTGATATTTTGACGTTCTTCCCTTTACCTGACTGAGGGGACTTGGAGTAATTTCCTCCGTACACCTTTTACGATCAACACATAACGATGATCCGATCGTATTTTTTTTACGGGCGAATACACTGGGTTTTTTTTTTGCAGAATATTAATTGAACATTTCTTTTTGGGATTAGTCCGGTAAAGCATGGGTATGGAACAATGTAAAGTAAACGAAGAGATGAGGGCGAACTCCCTATCTTAGAGGGGATTCCTGTATCTTATTAGTGATTATATAGCTGATTCTCCAAAACGAAGAGATTGGAGATTGTAACTTGCCCTGGTGAGAATAACAGTAAATAGTCTCTGCTTCACGAATATTGGATCTATCTAAGCTGCCTGAATTTGGTGGGAGCAATGGTAAGAATTTAAAGAGACTATCGTGAGTGAGTCCACTTGGCCTGAAATAGTAATGAATAGTGGAATAAGACACTATGAAGATAATATATTATGTTTTACAGAAAAGTATACTCTGAAACAAGTAAAATATCAAAATTTAAAAAACCCCCGGCTCATTTTTATTTCATGTAACATAATTTATCTAGTACATAGTAGATACGATTCGATCGGCAATCTATTGAACACGTAATTATGACACGATATCTTGCGTAAACACCCCGATTAAAACAGTGAAACGCCCATAACTTTTGAACGGCTGAACCAATTTTATTCAAACATAGCTAGGAACACTCTCGACAAAATCACCTTTCAAACAAAAAAAAACTAAATCAAAATCGGTTCACCCGTTTGGACGCTACGATGCCACAGACATATACACAGATACACAGCAACACACCTCAAAAAACTTATAACACCCTTCTTTTTCCGTCGGGGGATATAAATAATAGGTATCCGAATGACTTAATTCATATCTAGATTTATGTTAAAGTTTGCTAAAACTATATAATCTTTTCAAAACTGATGCAAAAATGTCACCAGGAAACTATATTAGATGAAAACGCGTAGATCCAAAGGATACAGCGGCACGGATCATGGACATATTATACTATTCAGTTTTTTTTTACGTAGACGACAAAATTAAATATTCTTTTATTTAAATATGACGCTTATCGCGTATGAAATGTGCCGCCCGCGATATGTACAAAACAATGGCGTGTCGGGGACAGGGGTTGCCATCCATCATGGTTGTCCATTGAAACGTCACGCACGCACTGCGCCTGCGACGGTCTGCGGTCGTCTCTCATAGGCTTAACATAGTATATCATTATTTTTCGTCAGTATGGTGGGTTGAAATTCAGATCATAACAGGTAGAATTCAATGGTAAACAATGGTTGTCCTTAGAAGCGGTACTCACTTCCACTGCAGCGGACCGTTTCCATCATAGATTTCAGGTAGCTAAACTAAGAAAATGTGTGACTATTTCCTTCACAACTTGGGAGGATTGACCAGGAAGAGGAGGTGGTTGATTTCCAGATATGTACACATCTTTTCTACCTACTAAATAGGGCAGTTGCAGGTATATTAATAAAAAAAAAATGTGCCCACATTTTTTTTTTGCCCTTTTAACAAAAAAAAATACGATGATACAGTGTGTTGAAATATCGTGTGACGTCACGGTGTGCTACACTTTATACTGACAAAGTGACGTCACAAACCCCCACTCCTGAACTTTGATGCGCTTTATCTTTGTAAATTTTTATTTACTTGATAAAGCAAAAAATACGTGTCCAATATTATTTGATAATTTCACTGACGGACTAAATAGGGTTATCATTTTTCTACCCAGGGGACGTACATCCCTATTGCGCCATCCATCTCCATCAAACTCCATGAAAAAGTACGATTACATGCAATAAATTGTAGATCTATAAAAAAACCGTCACTACAGCCACCTTTTCTAATATAGTTTTTTTTTTCATCTAAACAATGGTCTCTAGTCACATATTAAACTATTAGTACCGAAGACAATTGCCATTGTTACCACAAAAGCCCGTAATTTGCCAGTTACGTGCCAGTGGCACTGGCAACGTCTTTACGCCATATGCAAGACATGTGGCTTGCCACAATGGTGGTCTATCATTCTCTCTATGGTTGACCGCACGCTTGAGGTTAAAGAGTTTCTAGCTTAATTACATGATTAATATGTCCTTTAGGAAAATTATACGGATATAAATGCTTGTCAGAAAGTGATGGAGCACTGTTTTTAGAACGCGCGAAGGATGGTCCGTTTTTATTTTATCTCTGACATATTATTAGTCAATATATTATCACCTCTAATTCATTTTATTTGTATTTTTTGCAGACACTAGCCTACGGATGAGAAACAGCCGTTATTGGATACCACATTATTTAATTACAAGTTCCATTAAGAGGAAACGGGGGCCGAGAGCGCTGACTGAATTTCCTTCCTTCTTTTCCTGAAGTAAAAAGTCATAATTCGAGGATATCTCTCGCCTATTTCTTCCTCCAATATTGGACCAATTTAAAAGATATTCCATAATCTGAAAATTAAAGATACATACTATGCCTCTATGTTTTTCTTATTGATGATACATTATCTTTAGAAGCACTAGAACCCTCAAAAAATGCGCAATCACGGAAACACACCCGAAGGGTTAAACTAAAAATCTTCGGGTTCAATGTCAAATCTATGCTGCTCTACGGGTGCGAAACGTGGAAGGTAACAAAGGACATCTCGCACCAAATCCAGGTCTTCGTCAACCGATGTCTTCGTCGCATCCTCGGAATTTACTGGCCCGAGATCATCTCTAATGTAGAGCTGTTAGAGAGATGCCACAAGACCCCGATCGACCGCCAGATCAAGCGGCGTAAATGGTGTTGGATTGGTTACACGCTCCGGAGGGATTCCCATCACATTCCTAAACAGGGCTTGGATTGGAATCCTCAAGGAAAAAGGAAGCGAGGCCGTCCCCGTCAAACATGGCGACGCACCGTATTGGCTGAAGCGACGAGTATCGGAATGGCGTGGAGCGAGGTGAAGCGCGAAGCTCAAGACCGGTCTCTATGGAGGACTACTGTGGAAGCCCTCTGCCCCAGCTAGGTGCCATAGGATCTTAAGTCAAGTAAGTCACTATGCCTCTATGTTTTTCTTATTGATGTTACATTATCTTTAGAAGCACTATAACCCTCAAAAATGCTCAAAATTAAACTGTCAACAGAGGTAGTGTACAAATTTGACAAATATAAATGGAAAAAGGAAAACATAGGGGCATAGTATATATCTTACTTTAACAGTTTTTGAAATTTCTTTTAAATTGGTCCAATATTGGAGGAGGAAAGAGACGAGAGTCAAACCTCGAATTATGACTTTTTATAAAGGAAATGCAGTCGGCGCTCTCTGCCAATATTTCCTCTTAACAATTCTCCTAACATATCTATCTACCCGTCTAATAACTCAATGAACATATTGAAGCGTACAGTCACATTATCAACAGTGTTTCCAATTCGAGCCACAATCATTTAAGTTCCACCGTGAACATTCCTCTATCAAACGAGTCTTGAAACGCGTCTGTTAACTGTCAACTATCTCTAATGGTCCTTCACACATCGACACTTACATACGTATAGACACACAAGCGGCTTGATATATTATTGGGGGAGTAAGAACGTACTTACACAATATGACAACTAGAAGACCAAATTTATTACTGATGCAGTTTTTTTGGTAGTTGGGCTATTTTGTTTTTAACCCCCGACGGAAAAAGCGGGGTGTTATAAGTTTGACGTGTGTTGCTTTGTATCTGTGTATTTGTGTGTCTGTCTGTGGCATCATTGCGTACAAACGGGTGAACCGATTTTGATTTAGTTTTTTTTGTTTGAAAGGTGATTTTGTCGAGAGTGTTCTTAGCTATGTTTAAATAAAATCGGTTCAGCCGTTCAAAAGTTATGGGCGTTTTACTGTTTGAATCGGGGTGTTTTCGCAAGATATCGTGTCATAATTACGTGTTCAATAGATTGCCGATAGAAGCGTATCTACTATGAACTTACATAGTTATGTAGCGTAAACGTGTTTTTTTTTGCAGTTTTTTGCGATAATGGTACGGAACCCTTCTTTCTTTCTTATATTCTTCAGCCTTTGTCCACTGCTGAGCATATTATAAGACTCTCCTTTTTTGCGGAAATATCCACGCTGCGGTGCGTGCGATTGAAGAGGCCTGTAAATGTCAGCAGTAGACTAGTATAGCCAAATGGTGGTACTGGATGAGAGTAGTCAAGGATCGAGCTGAATGATGAGTGATGGAAATCCGAGCGAGGCTTATGTCAGATTTTATCTATATTCGCCATGTTGAGATCGATGACAAAAATTGTAATGTATTCGTCTATCTTCTTCAACTTCTAAAATATCGAAACGAGTAGTAAGTCCCTCTGAATCTCATTGGGAACTAAGCAAACATCTACATATGAAACGTGTTTGTAAAGGCCTAGAGTGGCGCTAACGAGATGCGTATACGCATCTACTGTGCCACCTAAGTGCGTAATACGGGGAACTCGCACTTGACATATTTGGTATAGTGCTGGCTTCTTGGAAGACTGCGTTTGGAAGTATCGTCTTTACTTTGGATAGAAAGAGTTAGGTAGATAAAGATGCGTGCTGCGCGGTGCACCTACCTATCCCAAAAAGTGAAGAAAAACGATAGGGTGATGATGACGGAGAAAGTAGCATCAAAAGTTCTACTTGATACTAGAACCCAACTTCTTTACAATAGGGTTTTTCTGTCACGAAGCCTGTTACCACGACGTCAATTAAAATATGGAAAAGAAAAATTGTCGTAATTCGTACTGCTTGCAACTCGACCGCAGCGTCATTCCTGTTTATGATTGATTAGCTTTTCCCCGCGGCTTCGCTCCCGTGGCACACCAGATTTGTTTTCGGGATAAAAAATAGCCTATGTTACTCAGGAAGAATTTAGCTTTCTAATGGTGAAAGAATAATTAAAATCGGTTAAGTAGTTTTTGAGTTTATCTATTATAGCCTCTGCCCGCGGATTCACCCGCGTAAATACAAACTATCTTATGTCCTTCCCAGGGTCTCAAACTATCGCCATGCCAAAATTCATCTAAAACTGTTCACTAGATCCAGAGACCCCCTACAACCTCACAAACTTTGCCTCTTTATAATATTAGTATAGACAAACAAACTTTCAATATTATTATAGTGTAGAAGTGATGATAAGACGATGAGGCTTAAAGTATCTACCTGTAGAATCATCTGCGAACATGCTTGAATTCTTTTTGAAGGGTTTAAGCACGTTTATATGAAAGCTGCGTGGTACCATATCGAGCTTTATGTCGATGATTTGCCAATTAATCTATACTGTTTTCTGAAGTTACTACAGTCACTGTCACCATGGTAGTGATACGATCACTATCATCACTTACAAAACAAAGTACTTACTTACTTACACTTACTTACTTTGTTTTATATTATAAAACAAAGTCCCCTATTTATTTATTTATTAAAACTTCATGCAACATAAAAGTACATAGGCGGACTTAATGCCTGAGGCATTCTCTACCAGTCAACCACGGGTGGTGAAGAGACAGCATGGCCTATCGCGTCTGTCAGCGATAAACTCAAAAACTACTGAACGGATTTTGATACGGTTTTCACCAATATAAAGAGTGAGAAACGAGGAAGGTTTTTGTATATAATTTGTCACGGGCGAAGCCGGGGCGGGTCGCTAGTAAGTTATACAGCTAGCAAGATTGTCACGCGTAATTTGTCTTGTCCGTTCTTCTTCACGTACCTAGGTATTTTCCGAATGGATGGTAGAATTACTTAATCATGATCCAGTCTTAGTTGTCCCCCAAGCGACGCCCTGAGCCGAGGTTCGACCCCATAGGGGGTAGTCCTCAGCGTGGTCGCTTAGGTTTAGCTTTTTGTGCCTGGCTGGGGGCTCTAATTTAGTCGCCCGGTTAAGCAGTAGCCAATAACTCTGATAGAGCCGCGAGAGGACGACATAAAAAAATTGCGTAATTAGTTCTAATTATGAAATTATTTTTTTCATCGGTGAACAAAACAACAATTAAGTAACGTACGTTATATAGGTGCGGATTATTTTTGCTTAAAAGGTGGACATAGAGTTAGAGTCTGTGCGGAAAAAGAACCGTCTTCAAATTTGAGGGCGCTGCTGTGTTTAAATAATGTGTTTGTTATGTTGACAACACTGTTACGTCATTATAGTGCGACTGTAACATCTTGATATTTTGAAACTATGTTAGAAATATTATTATAATGTTTTCAGTGTGTTTTTTGTAATATTATTATAGTTTTATAAAAATCATAATTTTAGTTCCGTTTTACGCCAAGACGGTTCTCTTTTCGAACATACTTAGATGCTTGCTTAGCTTCCTAGGTCGGTATAAGAAGCTACAAAGCCCGTTCCTACTCATAATGTTAATCTCGGAAGCAGCAATTTGTATGCTATTCGTTTCTTCAAGCCTTTCTTAGGCATCAGAGTACAACTATAGACTTAATGATTAACAAACTGTCCACTAGCAATCTTAATTGGATGTCTGGATGACATATCCTTGTCTAGCCTAGCCTTAGCTTAGCCTAGGCTAGGTTACCTAGGTTCACCTTGATTGTTTTTGACAGTGTTGATTCGTTATTCCTACTTTCAAAGTAGGATTAATGCAGTAGAAATGCGTTCCTTGTGAATATGTGTGGTGTAACTTTAAATGATAGATTGAGGAATGATGTAATAAGACAACGTTGTGGTTTAAAAGAAGATGTAGTGACTAAAATTGAAAAGAATATTATGTTAAAATGGATTGGCCATGTTGAGAGGATGAATTAAAGGCGACGAACGAAAGGTCATTTACAAGGTAGGCGTAAATGGAGACGTCGAAAGGGGTCGCCCTAGAATGTCATACACAGTAAATTTCTATACCTACATAAAAAAAAACGATTATTAACTTAATTGTAGTTGGTAAACTGTCCGCGACTTAAGTCGATGTATGAGGACTACAGTTTTCCAACGGCAATTAAGTTAATAATCGTTTTTTTCTAATTTTAATTAAAGTTAATTTTGTCCCTCAATTCTGTTTATCTTATCGTCAGAGCAATGTTCGGTGCCCTCATAGTTTATGAACTTCATAAACTATGAGGTTTTGTACGGAACCCTCAATGCGCGAGTCTGACACGCACTTGGCCAGTTTTTTTCCCGTTTACCTTTAGAAGAAGGTTGTTAATTAAATAGATGTATTTTCCTGTCGTCTATTAAGCCTCTTTCAACCCACATCCAATTACCCACAATGTAACAGACATGAAGCCTCAAACAGCCGTCACAAATCCAAAGACAAACAACACAATATCATCCAACATAATACGTATTCACGTCACCGAAGGAGGGATTAATTCTAAACGCATAAATAATAAGCGGACGAGTTCCCACGTCATCTCGTTCCGACGTCTTTATAAACCATTCACGCTCTTGACCCTTTCAGCATAATACCACGACGAGAATCAAATTATCAAAACGAATAAAACGTAAACCCTCGTACAAACGCACACACGCAAACCGATAACCTCATTCGAACGTATCAAATGTTTGAAAACATACTCACACTTAAACAAAGTCTCGTTCATACGCACACAGATGTAAAACTACGATTCGAAATACGAATTTCGTTCACGCACACACATGTTTACTTCGTGGGGCTTCGTATTTCAAATGCTTCGTTTCGGTGCCAGCGGCGGCCTTAACTTGGAGTCGTTGCGCAGTGCGATTGCCGCGTCGTATATTTTTAGCGCTGATGTGTTTTTGCTGAACGATGTTTCTTACGCATTACCGTTCCTTCGATGTAAAAATGCGTGGCCCGGTATTCGTGCGACTAATGAGTTGCACATATTTTAATTGCACCATGTATGGTAATGTCAGTTTTTGCGTGAATAGGCCACCTTTACCGTACCTACTTATATTAATTTAGGACATCTCATTTTGCTGTATTAAATTACATGTTTTGAATTTTATTTCTGGTATTTTTGAGAATACAATGGCAGACACTTTTCGACTGAATGTTAACGAATCCTAAAAAAAATATAACTTAGTTTTAAGTCGCCGCTTTGCCGGCATGAAAGTAAAAAATTATCCCAAGGAAACTTGACTGTAGGGATACAAAGTATTGAATGAATTAATCAATGTCATGGTCTACCAGTGTGCCAAGTTTCAAGAAAATCCGTTCGGCCGTTGTGGTGTAATTGACTAACAAAAATCCAAAAATGTTGACTTACTTACCTAGAGTACATTTATAATTTCGCCTGCGTGTAAATAGGTATGTCGAAAATTGTCCCAAAGGATCATACAACTGGGATAAAAATTATACAATGTCTTTATTCAGGCCATAGTCTAATTTTGTTCTAAACAAGCTTCTGCCAGCGGTTTCGCCCACGTGAAAAGTGGTATCATCCCAAGGGAACTTTATACCGAGATAAAAACTAGCCTATGTGCTATTCCAGACTAGGTATAATCTATCTCTGTGCCAAATTTCATCCAGATCCTTTAAGCCATTCTGGCGTGATTAAGTAACAAACATACATCCATACATCCAAACTTTCGCATTTTTAATATTAGTAAGATAAGATTTCATCCAAATCCATTCAGCCGCTGAGGCGTGATTGATTAAAATCATCCAAACATAATTATGAACATTTGAAAGTAATGTCACCCGCGTGAATTTCGAACATTTTCCCAAGGAGTAATATCTACCGGGATAAAACGTATCAAATGTCTTAATACAGACCATAGTCTACTTATATTCTAAATTTCATCTAAATCCAACGTTCCGTTCAGACGTAATTGATTGATAAACATCCAAACGTTCACAGTACAGAAATTCGCATTTATGCATTAATGTTGAAAATTAACCTACGGATATGTTCTAACGTGATAAAATGAATCTTATGCCCTAATCCAGGCCATAGCCTATCTGTGTTATAAATTGTATCCAAATCCATTCAGCCATTAAGGCGTGATTGATTAACAAACATCCAAAGGTCAGATTTCAGATCTTTACATTTATGCGTAACAGTAGAATATTATGCCACGAGCATTTGCTACCGGGATTGAAAATATCCTAAACAATAATCCAGGCTATGGCCTACCCATGGTTCAAATTTTTTCAAAATTCGTCGTGCCGTTAAGGCGTGATTGACTAACTAACATCTTAAGATGAAAAAATAGACGTTCACATATACCTATTAAGATTGTTAGGAAAAATAATCTTTCATGAAAAACACGATTAGACCGATACTAACACCAAAAATATTCTTCCTCTATTTTTTGTTTTATTTTCCAATTCTTATTTTCCAATTCTTATTTTCCAATTCTTTAGTTAAAAGCACACTCTGTAAACAAGCATATTACAAATTAGATGATTATATTCAAGATAAGAATGCTTGGCAACATGTTGGTCCCGCTCCGTAGGGCAATCTTTGGTGTGGACAAAATCAAATTTGCTAATTTGTATTCCTATTCATAGTTATTGTATTCTTAGGTTATTTTTTATATTTTTCCAGAATTTGACTCACACATGGTTCCGTTGTTGTTGAATTAGGTATTTTACCTATGTTTGCAATATTTGTAAGTATGTGAGAACCATGTTCCTATTTATAAAATTAATGAATTTACCTGTTAGTGCTTTTATTACTTTATACCTGTACGTTGTATAGTGTGTAGTGCTATTTTTGAGTGCATCGTCCTCACATATATGAATTTATTAATGTATGTACATAAGTAAACATTGTAAAACATATTTTTTTTTAAAAGAGTAAGTATGGAGTTTCTTGTGCGTTCTTCTCCATAACAAGCTACTTTCCGAATGCACGGTAGAGTCAATTTTTATTACTTGTACATTTTTTATTTACATTTAATTTTTGACGTTCAAAAGTGCCGCTTATTGGCCTAATTGAAATAAATATATTTGACTTTGACTTATTCGTGAAGCCAGAAAAATCTAAACCCAAGCTGCAAAGGCACCGCGAGCGGCGTCACAAATCCGGACTGCCTCGAAATTATTCCAGCGAGAAGTCCTAACAAACTTTGCTTATAATTCAGCTTCTAAAAGTTGAAGAATCTTAAGTTATGCAGGACACATTAATTCGAGCCTCAAGCTATTTAACCCCCCATTAAACCCAAGTTTGGCTAAGTTCGGATTGTCACGCGAATGGGAAGGTGCCTGATTAAAAGGTGCTTGGATAATCTTGAAGGATTTTATGCGCCTTTTCTGGTTCGCTGGTTCTTTTTGGAGTTTTTATAGAGGAGAACTTCTATTATTTGATGTCTATTCCAAAAAAAGTTATAGGTAAATAAAAAAAGTTAATTAATATAATTCAAAAAACCCGTCTGCTTAAAAAGCGAACTAAAAAAACGCATACAAGAAGAAAATCATGCTGTGCAGTCGGAGGATAATATTCGCGAGCTGGCTGCCCAAAACCAGAAGTATCCTCCCACTGCACAGCATAATTTTATTCTTGTTAACGTCTTTTTAGTTCGATTTTTAAGCAGACGGGATTTTTGTTGTTTTTATTTATATACATATTTTTTTTTTTTTCGAATTATGTACATTTAAAGATATAAGTGTTACATATTTTTGAAATCATCTCTTGAATTCTTTTATTTTGATTCGTGGGGAATCAAAATACTAATGAAATACTATGGGTTTGGAAAAAGTAAAAAAATTGGGCCCCCACAATATGGCATCTAAAATCCGCCATTTTTCTATTTTTCAATTTTAATGTAGCCAGTGATACTCGCAAGGTTAAGGCAAATCGATTGACGTAAGAATCATCAAAATCGGCTAACGCGTTTAGTCTCTAGAACGTCACATAGGAACAAACATACATAAATAGACTGATAGTTACATTACCCTCCTTCAGCAGTCGGGTAAAAACGAGCTGTAACTAAAGGCGTCGATTTCATCATAAACCAATAGGTAGGTACCTAAGCATTGCCTAATTCAAGGACTCATGTAGTAGATTAGGTATAAGTAATTACTGTTTCTACTAGATTATAGGCATAGGTTCAGTTCCTGGCAAATCATCGCAAAATTTATTTGATGAAGTTTTCGATCGCGCGTTAGCTGCTGCGATTGGTTCAACGATTTTTCAACAGCCAATCGCATCACACGAGTGACGTGACGCGTCGATAATTATTTATTCCTAGAAATCGGGTATTAGTTTTCAGTATCCGTCAAAACGCGATTTGGTATCTGATAGCAGGTGGATATAATCTCGAAACTCTGTAATCTGTTTCTAATCCTATTCCAAATATTTTGTCAAGATAGCGTAATACAGCAAGCTGGTGACTGTCCTTCGTCGTGAGATGGAGCAGGACCAGCGCAGTTTTTTGTCTTAGGTAGGACATGCGTTTCGCGAAGGGTCTGGCACACAAACCTTTTTTTTTAAAACACGGAACGAGAATTGAGATAGATTTCACACCCTGGTTTTGTAGCTAAGAAGTTAGATATAGATATTGAAAGAAGACACAATTTCCACTTGTCTACTCTCTGTTATGTTTGTAAACTTTTGTCTCTGGAAACACTGTTCTAATTACAAAAAATATTTTCTGAAACAAAAGCTATAGGCTAATGTCGCTGAGTGCCATAGGTATTTATCCCGGAATACTTCGCAGGATAGGCCATCAGAACCCTGAGGAAAAGGCCACGGAAGCGTAACCATAGGAAAAAGGCTAAACTTTTCAATACCATTTCGAGAATGAACTGAATAGACGACGTCAGATCCACACTATCGGTTTAGTTTGATTGTAGTGATTTTGTGACAATTGATATATTTTGTAAATTTTATTGTAATGTTTTATATGTAAGTTATAACATCGAATTGGAAGTTTCTGTAAAGGTGTTATAATAATTAATGAATAAATAAATAGTAAATTTATAAGTTCTCCTTCTGTCTTTCTATACAAATAAGTATTTCAGGTACAGAATAGGTAGGTACATCAATGCGGTTTTAGGTTTTCAAGTCACGTGCTGCATCATGCGACGTTGTCATGCGATGCGTCATCTAATGAGAATGAAGATGCCATCATCGAACAGAATAGATTTGGAATCAACAGTTTTTTGTAGGCATTTGTACCGAAATATTGGTTTTTCCTGCCCAATGATTCAATTCAAATATCTTTTGAGTGTGTTCTGGTCATCTTAACAGATTGGTCATGTTAGGTGTGGCTATACAGAGGTCGTCCCCTGTGCGGATGTTCGGACAATGCAAAAACCAGCAAGGGTGATATCATCGTCATCAATTTAGCATTATTTATGTGGGAATAAAAAGAGATAAGAAGTTTGAGTTCACATAAGAAATGAAGACATCCGCAAGGGATCCAAGATTGCTGACAGAATTTCCAAACTTGAGTGGCTGTGGGTAGGGCACATTGATCGCAGAACGGATGCCCGTTGAGGCCGAAAAGTTCTGGAGTGGCGACCGCGAATCGGAAGAGGTTGCGTAGGAAGGCCTCCCACTAGGTGGAGCGACAACCTGGTCAAGGCTGTGGATGCGAGACGCACAGGACCGATCAGTGTAGTGACGCTTGGAGGAGGATTATGTCCAGCAATGGACGTCTTTTGGCTGAAATGATGATGAAAGAAGTTCGAGTGGTTCACTGAGAGTATATAGTTGTTTGTGGAGGGTATAGTCTATGGAGAGTAATGCGGCGGTGTGTGCGAACGAGGAGAAAAGACGTTGACGACAAAAGTTTGTAAAATAGTGTTTATTGGAATAAATTAACTTAATACAGTGATATTGAGGCGTTTGATTCCGAATGCATTAATTAAGCTATTACTTAGTTGCTAAATATCTTATGCTTGTTGCTTCGTTCCGGGGCCTACAGGCTACAGGTATTTTTTCAGGATAAATAAATGGCGATACTCCGCAATAGTGTAATTTTCTATCAATAAAATAATGTTTTGACACGTCACGGTTCGGGGCCAGATCTTCACATGCAGTCGAAATCGAAATATATTCTACCTTTTACAATTTTTTAAAGAAACAATTCTACAATTTTACTTCTTTATTATTAGTTTAGTTGTTCCTTATTCTTCAGTAGATCTTTTTCCGTCTGAAAAACTGATTCCTCTTGAATATTATCTATCGCTCTTCTACAAAGAGAAAATCTGTAACAGTGTTGGTGCTAGATCTATGTAAGAAGTATATACTTCATCTAGATGAGAGGACTTTAAAGATTAAGGCATTACCATACCAATTCTCCTTCTCATTGAAGTCTTCTCTTATGTCTGGCAAGAAATTTAAAACGGGTTACAACGTAAACGTAAGTCAGGTGATGCGATTGGCTGTCGAAACTTCGTTCATCCAATCACAGCAACGCGCGTTTGACATTATTTAGTCACATTAATTTTCTTTCCAGGATTTTGCCCTCAAATCTAGAATGTCTTCACAACACGAGGTCATTCTAGATTTGCATTCTCTATCTTTGTGAACGGGGACGACGCGCTTTTAAAATACAAATTCTCGATATACCTCAGATTCTTTTGTGCTTGTTTTTGAATTTCTATTAAAGATTTAAGTATTTCTTCAGACGTCATTGGTACGTAGGTACACGCGTTAATACAATAAACAACTTTAAAATAATATGGCAAAGCGCCAGGCAAACGTTAGTAAACAAGTAGGTATGTTATAAAAGACAAAGAATATTTCGAGTCTGCAATAAAAAAAACGTTTGGAATGAATTCATAACAGATAATAAAGTACAGGTAGTAGTTATAGGTACTTGGGATGGAACTGTAATGGCTGAGTTGATTAATGACGTTGGTATACAGATAATGCCCGAGAGACTGCGCGATGATCTTAATGCAGCAAACAGGTAAAATATAACAGGCCATTTCGTTTGGAGCGCGTTCTTTGATTTTGGTAATTCTTCTCAATAGCAGTAGTATTCCAAGACTTGAGAAAGGTTTCAGCAGTCGAACGTTAGTAGATAGAAATGGAATTATAAAGTCCTCTTCACCATATCCAGTGACGAGGCTTACCCAGGCTAATTTTATTTATCTTTCAAAAGCTCTCTGATTATCAGAAAAGACTTCGGTTGCCATGAGTCTGTAGTAGACCTACAATAGTCTAGTATTAGAAAAGTATTATCTCTAAATGAATGCCTGGCGGCAATTTTAGGTAAATTTTTCATTCAGTTTAGATTCCCACTCTCACCGAGTCTGTCCCTTTTTTTACACGTGCCTTTTACTTGTTTTTACACTCAGGTTAGTACCCTAAGCACAAATATGAGAGTATTGGTATACAGAATTAGACAAATAAAAAGTTACGTGTTTCCCGGGAAGTGGGCTTCCTCGTGTATAATTTTATCGTCATCCGTTGTTCCGCAGTGCTGGATTGCCGATACGTGGTTGACTAACTGACCCGCTTCCGTATATAAATGTTTGTTATTTTAGATATTGTTAACGTTACGTTATATACGAGGGAAAAGCGTAATTTAAGCGGATAACTGTTTATCTGGCTCATAAGCAAACACTACTTCTTTCGAGTACTTATGGAAAATATCGTCAGCCAGATTTGATTGAATTAGACTTTGAAATAGCCAATACTTACCAATATACAATCCGGCATGGTCATACATAAAAATAATTATTAATATTAAAAGTTTTTATATGATTTTTAAAACGATTTTGATCAATAGCAAAACATTTTTTGGGGCAAGTTATAGAGTATCAATGTTAACTTCAACATCTGTGCCAAGCAAGTTATAGCATATTTCTGGGCTACTGAGATTCAGTCATTTGGGTTTCTTAGATTCCTAAGATTGAAAGTATTCAATCAATTTTAA
This sequence comes from Anorthoa munda, assembly GCA_945859665.1. Lineage (NCBI taxonomy): Eukaryota > Metazoa > Arthropoda > Insecta > Lepidoptera > Noctuidae > Anorthoa > Anorthoa munda. Next base: position 10,062,944 of record OX243905.1, on the reverse strand, counting down.
TACGGTTTTGATAATCACTTGGAATATTGTCTTGGGTAAATTCTAGAGCATCAACCATGGTTCCATCTTCAGTGATGACTGATTAAGAGCATATTTCTGGGTAAAACACTAATATTCAAATTTCACGGCTTTATTAATATACAGAAATATTTTCTTGAGCAAGTTATTCGTAGATTACCAACGATAGCTATTACTGATGATCGAGTTATAGCATTTTTCTGGGCTAAAGAGCGATTTTTATTTCATGCAGTCGCGAGTCAAATCTTTGAGCTAATAAGAATCCTTCCTAATATTTAAAATATTCCATCAATTTTAATAGTGTTGACAAGGAATATTTTCTGGAGGAAGTTATAGAGCAAGCAACTGTGCCTCTATTTTAATTGATGACCGAATAAGAGCCTTTTTCTTGGTTTGTATGAAATGAAAACTGCGCGGGACAAATATTTTGTGTTGCAAAAAATCCTCCATAATATTGAAAGTATTCAATCGATTTTAACACGGTTTTGATCATCACAGAGAATATTTTCTGGAGGATGTTACAGAAATCAACCAGGATTCTAACTTTAGCGATGACTGACCTATCACATATTTCTTGAAAAAACAATGACTTTTATTTCATGCAGTTGTGAGCCAAATTGTGATTGATTAGGAAATTTTGGCTTTAAAGACAAAATGTTGCAAGAATTCTGATCGAGACATTTTTTATATAAAACCCTCAAATCCCGATCAGGACGGGCTCAAACTTAATAATGTCTCCGATGTAGTTTACGCGTCGTAATTGGCGAAGATTAAAGCGATTTCATAATTAATTTGGGCGCTTTAAGGAATGATGTCAGATATTAGTTGGATTTTCCTCCTTGAGTTTCTTTATATTTTGCTAATGATGTTCTTAGATTGGTAAAGGAAATAAATCAATGGTTCATTCTTATTCAGCTAAGCATTTTCTCTGATGGTTTGTAAAGCCCGTTTTGCATAAGGAATTGGCCGTCCTCTTTAGCGAATTGCATTGTAGATTCCTTGACCACCTTTTAGGGCGTTTAGCCGATTTCTCTTCTTACTTATTTAGGCACAGCTTAGTCCAGGCTAGTTTGGCAATATCATTACGTCACGTATTCTTCTGAGCTGCTTATTTTAGAGTATGTTAGGTATATCATAAACAATATAAATATTCTTTTCCTATTATGTTTGATCCATTTTTCTGCTGCAAATAATATCTAATCTTTTGCAATTTTCGTTGAAGTGTTATTGGCGATGATTTTGGTTACGATAAGTTTTTGGGTCTATTCGCCAAACTCTTTATGCGTTGTTTAGTTATTCGGGATAGGTATAGATAAAGTCATTGACTTATTGAACTTTAACTGTTTTAGTAAATAAATAAGAAACTTTGGGAGTTTTCTACGTATAATCGTGATTATTTCACAAATTTAAGTTGTAAAACGACTGGGATGCATCGAGATAATGTGCGATGCTATCAAATATCAGGAATTATTAAATGTAAGCTACGAGAAAGCAAGAGCGGCAACAGGCAATCAAATGTTAAATCACCGTGTTGATACAAATGTCTTCACAGAAACACAAAGGAAAGCCGTAGAGAGCGTTGGTGTGAAGATTTTGAATGACAATAATAGTGAACCATCGTGTGTCTATGCGAGATCACGATGCCCCTATTCACAGAGAGTATCAACAACCGCGCACGCTTCATCTGCATCCGCCATTTGAATTTGTAATCAGATTTGCGGGACCCAGCTTCATCCATCATTCATTACCTCCTCGAGACGTTAACGACGAGCTTAAACGTCCCGACGATTCCCTTTAATCAATTAGATGAAGGTAAAATGATGAAATCGCCCGGTCGAGTCTCGCCGCGCCAGTAACCGCTCATTATTTCTTCTTACACGTTTTTTATTGCGGCAACATTATACGTGGGTGTGGTTGTAATTTCCTTTCACCGACGTAAGGGCACACACGCAATCTAAAAATTACTCGCGGGACTTTCAACTCTATAATTTCAACTACAAGATTGAAATCTGTATGTGATGCCATTTCCTGATGAGAAGATGCCTGATAAAATATTAAGGCGTCCGTCCCTTTCTGTCCTGCAAGGTTGTTCTCTGTCGCTCTTGTTCAGAATTTCTGTGGATGTTTTTACGCGCGCCGGGGGGCAAAATGTACGTTGTTTTGGCGGCAAAACGCTTCGGGGACTTCGTAACTCAATAACGCGAATACTCCGAAGGGAGACAGCGCAACATGTTTTATTTACGGCGTTTGAATTGAACTGCGTTGGTTTTCCGAACTGGTGACGTGATGAGTCAGCGTGTTTGTCGCAATGTGTGCGTGACAGCGTGACGTCGGCGCAGCATATTGCTTCGGAAAATAGGTTGTTTACGAGATTAGCTTCGCTGACACGCAATCGTTTTTACGATCGCCGATATTGATCTGGCTGATGTACGGTTATAGCCGTTCGGTTACAATATTGTCCTACTTATCGTGTATGGAGTCGTCCATTACTTGTGCCCAAATTGGGATTGTAAGTAGTGGTTCTTTGAACCGTAATTTAAGGTAACAACTAACCACCCATTACATTCAATGTAATTACCTACCTTGTTGGAAATGGATTTTCGTTTTTGTACAAAAAGTCAAGGACATGCAAAGACAACTAACAAATTACAACCAATTAATCAGAATCCAAATTTAGACCCAACACGACAAACACACGAGGTATTAGAAATAAAACAAGCTAAACAAAATGCGACAACAAAATCTCGGCTAACTAAAATAAATGGCTGCTTTGATCCTGCTTCGTATTTTATTAAAATACGTACGAGCGTGCATTACCCCAATTTAAGCGTGCAATTAGTGTACGCGATCCCTCGGGGTGGAAAGGGGAGTTTGAGTCCCCCTCGGAGCTTCGCGAGGGGGGTCATGGGGTGGCTTGGGGATAACGGACAGCCTTTGTGATCCCCCTTTGTTCCGTGCCATTTCCACCAGACGCCACGGTCAGGAAATGGAATTGGAAAATGATTCGGCTTTTAGTTGATTGCCTCGCACTTCGCTCTTGTTGAGGTTCTGGAAACTTGTTAGGGCTTCGATGCCTTTTTATTGTTGGAAACTACTTTTCGTCATTTATCATCAATATCTTCGTTCGGTTCTAAAAGTTTTTGGTATGATTTATTTAAGAGAGTGGCCGAAGATAACATATTTCTCTGGGAGTGCGTGTTTTTTGTAACAAATTATTTCTAAATTCCATATTGTTTATTTATGAACTCGGCAACCCTTGCTCAGAACATAAATTATACCTAGGTAGTTCGTAATAGTCCTACAAACTTATTATCATATCCTATTTTGCCTCAGTGCAAGGCGAAAGCCTCTTCTCATTCAGGGAAAGCACAAGCAGCATTCAAAAAAACAACCTTATGGACTGCCCTTTTTGTCTAAAACACCATTCAATAACACCTATCGTACCAAGCACTACTGCTTACAAACAAAAGCCGAAGCAAAGAAAGATCAAATAAAAAACGAGAAAATAAAAAAGAGATACAGAGACAATTACGGCCAAGCAATGCAAATAAAATCAATTAAGTAAAAAGATATGCGTGCTTAGACGCCGTCCGCTTTTCCAATACACGCATAATGCAAATACGAGTAGATGGGATGGCAGATCTTGAGGTCGTCACAGTTAGTGATCCAAGTGAGAACACAGTTGAGCAAGTGATTGTCGTTCCCGAATCGCTAGAACGATCTACAACACGCTTTGTTTCTGTTTCACACAGGAAAATAGTCACTAGCGTAAAGGCAGTGTAGATATAATCGCAATTTTGATGAACATAGAGATACCCGCCTTTTGTTTGCCAATTTATTGTAGGCAGACGATAATGTTGGTTCACAATGGGCCTCACCAGAAAGCTTAAAGTCACCCAAAGGGGAATGGAGAGGGATATGCTTGCGTTATCGAATCAGAAATGAGGATATCCGAGAGAACCAGGGGTACCAATATACCTCAAATTTCCAACTTAAGTGGCAGGGCCCGTTGCTCGCAGAACAGAAGGGGCCGTAAAGTTTTGGAGTTACGACTGCGTACCTGAAGACGCAGTGTTATTGGAAAGCCTCCCTGCAGATGGACCGATAACCTGGTTAACGCTGCCGGAAGCCTCAGGATGCGAAACGCACAGGATCGATCAATATGGCAATACCTAGAGGAGGCCAAGAATGTCCAGCAGTGGATGACTTTCAGCTGGTATGATGATGATGATAATGAAGCCCGCAAAAATAACGTTCTAAAGTAAATTTTCAAGTCTAAGTAAAATCGATCACTATTGCACCTTTTATTTAATAATACACCCATCAATTTTGGGATCCACCTGCAGATAGCTAGTAAATTAAGTGCTAAAATATTGAGCGGATAAAAATGCACGTGGTTGTCGCATAAATTTCAACGTCATTAAGCGTTGTGCGTAAAAACTTGCGCGTGCTTACGGGGTGATTGCGAGCTGTAATTTAGTGACATTAACGCATCGGTGAGACGAGTAGCTGTCCGGACATGTATATCAATATCAGATATCATGTATGAATATATAATATTATGTGAGCACATTTCATCAGCAGCCGGCCGCTGAATGAAGACAGCAAAATTATCGGAAGAAATATTAATTTATATGCGGCTGGCTTTTTGCAACGGCTTCGCTCCAGTTACTTTTCCTCAGGAGCAGTGGGTTTTTCCAGGATAAAGTCCTATGGCACTCAGCGATAGTGCAGAAGCCAGTGAAAGTATTTTCGTAATCCGATAACGATTTCCGCAGATCACAATTTCAATGATCAATGACGTAATTTAGACTGCGTAGTAGGAGATACGATGAATTTAAATTTAATATGATGGCTACGTTGTCATCAAAGAGATGTGGTTAGTAATAAAATAACTATAGAATCTTTAACATGCAGATAAATTAAACGATTTTGCCGACTGTAAATATTTAGGTACACATTATCCTGTACCTAAATTCGTTGAAGCGGTGTATGATTCAGACAATAATTGTTTTTTTTCCGTACATTCGTTTTCGTGGCATATCTCGCAGAAACCACGCATATACTATTCACTATGTGATATTCAGCGATAGTGTAGCTGTCAATGAAATTATTTTCGTAACTGAGGCTCTAGACAAGTGGTATTCGATATCAACGAAGGATAGTCATCGATACGATACCCCTTAGCAAGACTGGTGTCAGATCTCAGGCTTCTGACTACCCGTAACGACTGTCAAAGATCTTCAAATGACAGCCGGGACCAACGGCTTAACGTGCTTTCCGAGGCACGGAGGTAACTCGGAATGTTGAAATGGTCACCCATCCACGGACCGACTTCGTCAAGCGTTGCTTAACCTTGAAGATCGACCCGTGCGGCTGTTATTATTTAGCCACGAGCTCCTCTCGATTGATCACGTGATTTTTCGATATCGTTTGTAAATCCCATATAATTTTGCCTTTTTGACAATCTCTATCTCAACGCTTTCGATGATAGAATATCACTTGTCTAGGGCTTTGGACTTCCAGAGATTAATAACCTTTTACAAAATAAAAATAAACATTTACAGGTAAAAAAAATGTTAGGATTCATTCACGTAAAGGGCAACAAAAAGTAAACTATTTGGTGTATAGCAACAGCAAAGCAGAATCTAAATTCAAATTTTCTAAAGAGAATTAAAATTTAGAATGTGCTTAGCAATCGTTAAACAGTGTCGAAATTTTTATAAATAAGGATGAAATCTTTGTGTCACACATACATCAACACGAAATTGTCACGAGTCTCAAGATGCTGCTAAAGCCATTTACGGGCTCATCTCCGTAACGGGCTCTTTATCGTCAAGCGTGGTTGTACCGAGAACACATCATTACCAAGCACATTCTCTTGCGGTAATAACGGTTGATGCATCTGTCGTCCCGAGAAGCCATGATTACTGTATCTTGACAACATGCAAGTGTAAAGGTGTTGCCATACTGCAGTTGATCAACGTCGAGCGGTCGATGTCGATCGCCTGAAATTTATTGATAAATCGATGGCTGGTCGAACGAATGTCAGTGAAACATCGGTAATCGATCGAGCATCGGTCGATTACCTTTATGATGTTCCACTGCAATATCATTGATTGAACGTAATTCAACTGCCAGCTACTGGATTGACCTAAATCGTTGTTGTAACCGAACAGCGACAATTGATCGCAGTCTGGCTGCACCTTTAAGCATTTTACGTAAAAACTGTGGTAAAAAATCTATATATAGGACAAGCCTCTCTGGAGTTACGGAAACAATTCCAATCACGGCCCTGTCAGTGATAATATCGTTAGGTTCATTCGTCCGCGCTCCGCAAATTCCGAGCTGCTCTGCCGATTTTAGGTCAATACTTCCAAAACACATTGAATAGGTAATCTTTTTCTAGCTAGTTCTGGTATCTGCTGCCTGCTGTTAGCTGGTATCAAAAACTTTGATTACTATACTCTTTCGATAGTTTACATAGTCATGGAAAACCTTTTTTCAGGGATATATTGCCTTATTATTATTGGACTGATTGCCAGTACCTACACCTTCTGCTAATTCTATTAACGTAATACAAATATATAAGTAAAGATGTTACTGTCCAAACAAGTTTCTTTACAATATCAGATGATTTCCGGAATCCTGGATATTGACTGTCAAAACTTTTGACCCTTGTCTCTTGTCAAATGATAACATCTTCAGGTTTCAACACTGCGGCTTTATCGAATTATAACTTTTGAATTATCTTTCTTTTGTTTTAATTGTCTGTTGCTTCTTCTTCTTAGTATCTATGATTCCTTGTTCTTATTTTAAATGTTGCTTTTTTTGTTTTCTGATCTTGGTTTTCACTTTTTGCCATATATTTTGCCAATGAAATATTGAAGTTAGTTGTGTCTATATTTATGAATTCGGGTCACTTGGACTACACAAACAACTCTGTATAAATTAACAAGCGGTTCATCTAGACTACTGTTTATAGCATACATTCAAAAGATACACCACTGCTTCGTACGGGTTTTACGACTGTAAATTATAAAAATGGAAGACGATTTTTTTAAATAAAACTATGTAGATTATTTCATTATTGTTCATTTCGCCAAGAATGATTGATATATCTACTACTACCTGCTCATTATTTTTGTATCTATCTCTCTAATTATGTTTAAAAACTCCCTTTTTAGGGTTCCGTAACCAAAGGGTAAAAACGGGACCCTATTACTGAGACTTCGCGGTCCGTCTGTCTGTCTGTCTGTCTGTCACCAGGCTGTATCTCATGAACCGTGATAGTTAGACAGTTGAAATTTTCACAGATGATGTATTTCTGTTGCCGCTATAACAACAAATACTAAAAACAGAATAAAATAAATATTTAAGTGGGGCTCCCATACAACAAACGTGATTTTTTTGCAGTTTTTTGAGATAATGGTACGGAACCCTTCGTGCGCGAGTCCGACTCGCACTTGGCCGGTTTTTTCTATTCTCCTCATTTGTTAATATACGCACTTTGTTCACACATCCGTTGATCCGTTGAACTACAATATTCTCTAACTTTTACTATTATTCTATTACTAGACTATCATTGGACATTCATGGGTATCTGTGAATAGAGAGATACTGTCTCTAAATCGGCATGTTAAAATTAGCATATTTAATTGAACTCTGATTTGCATTAAATTGTTATTTAGGTACAAAACAATCCTATTCTGAACATTTACATGTAAATTAGGTGATTTCTTCTCTAGCTGTAAAGCACAGGTTGTTTGTGATCGTTGTAAATTATCATTATATTTTTAATCTACAGTCGAAATAATTTATTCCGTCTTTACGTTAATGTAATCGAAATCTGTGTTCATTTCAGCTGAACGGTCAATTAAACTAAGCTCCTAGTAATTATTCTTATTATCATCTTACGGCACTTTCAACAACTTCTCTGCAGATATTATCATTGCTTTTTAGATTGGTAAAATTATTACCAATAACAGTGTCGTGTCCAGGGAGGGTTCCTGGACCAGTGTCCAGGGACCCTTCACGGGCGTTGAAAACCCCATTGGCCATCGGGGTGTTCTCGCCACTAGATGGTGCGGTTTTGGTTATTTTTAGACAATCTCGTCTACTGCATATTCGTTATTAGAGTAACCAACAGCGCAAAGAGACAAAGCAGAAAGAGGATTGCCATCTATAAAATACAGTTAGACATTATTGTATTCCGAGTCGCAAACAAGTCAAGCCAATTCGGTGAAGAGAATTGTTAGTATGTATTAAATTCGACGGTTTCGAGCGATATCCATAATGTTACGTCTACATAACCTTCCAAATGAGGCCAAGATTTAAATTTTTGAATCTGACATTTAATGCTATCAAGAATGTAGGTACGTTTCGATACAATCGATTCGGAATCGAATACATTAGCGCATTACGACGAGATTTATTATGTTTATGTTGCACGAACAGTTCGATAGGCACAAAAAGCGCATGTTGACCAATAGATTGACATTTGTGCTTTGCGCACTATGTTCTAGTCTGCGCTACGTTTTACCGACATAGCCACTATTGACTAACGTTTATGGCCCATAAAACTATTTTAATCTGTCCATTAGTATGCTAGCGGCGCTCGTCAATTAGGAGAGCGGCGAATGTTGCCACATTTACTCCGAAGTTGCCATGTAGGGAACCTTTTTTTCACCCAATATTTATTTCTATTATGGCTAAATAATGCGCTCTGCTATTATGATGGATTATAAAGTTGAATTCTGCAAACTATTTTTGTACTCATTTGTGTTGTTAAGGAATTTTTAGTTCGTTAAAATTAATGTCATTTTGTTTTGTGGTAATTGTTTGAGTAGTATGTTTTCTGCGTATCTGATGTGGATAAACTTAAATAAGTTAATTCAATTATAATGTAATGAATATTTCAGAGAATTCGTTTGGATCGAATGTTTTAAAAACTTACCTACGTGCAACCGCTTTTTCATTAAATCGATAGCTTATATTGTATTAACGAATAATTTCTGAGCTCAGACTCAATCTTCTTAATCAACAATATAGATTACAAACAAACTTACACTACGAACTTATCGCTAACTAATCCAATTGTTCCACTTCATCCAACACCCCGAATAAAAATTCCCACATAAAAAACTCAAGGGTTGTAATAAATCCAATCGCCCGTAACTTTAATCTGGCAACCCAGCGCATGCTTGGAGTTGCTCGCCGAAAAAACTCGTGCGCAGGCGCAGGCCAGTTCGACCAGTTTCGCGTTCGCAGAATTGACGCGAGAGCGAGAGAAAAAAAAACAAATTGCCTGTGACCGGTGGCCCGAGCGACTGTCGTCAAGGATCACTACTTTTATATTTTAGTAAAAATATGTGGTAATGGTCACCGAAATGTCAAATGTTCGACTACATTTTGTAGTAAATTAGATACGACATAAATTTGCTTCTGTTGGGTCATTAGTAGGTGTAGATAAGGGTGATGATAACTGAGTTAATACAATTTATGACGTGTTTGAATGAAAAACTTTACTACTCTATCTGCAAATAAAGTAATACTATAAAGAAAGTATTTTTTGTTCTGATCAGAGGCCTTAGTGCGAGTTTTTACTCACGCTCAATCGCGTTAACGTAAACGACAATTTTTATTGAAACTGGATAAGCGCCGTCTGGTGACGGTAAGGAGAAACCTCTTTTTAGGGTTCCGTACCCAAAGGGTGAAAACGGGACCCTATTACTGAGACTTCGCTGTCCGTCTGTCTGTCTGTCACCAGGCTGTATCTCATTAACCGTGATAGCTACACAGTTGAAATTTTCACAGATGATGTATTTCTGTTGCCGCTATAACAACAAATACTAAAAACAGAATAAAATAAATATTTAACTAGGGCTCCCATACAACCAACGTGTTTTTTTTGCCGTTTTTTGCGATAATGGTACGGAACCCTTCGTGCGCGAGTCCGACTCGCACTTGGCCGGTTTTTTTGTATACATTTTGACATAAGAGATCGTTTACGTTAACACGAGTGAGTACGTTAAAAACTCGAAATAAGCACACTGATAACGAACATTCTTTTAGTGATACAAAGCTACAACTATCGCATAGTTTTATCTCGTACTAGCTGTCCCACGCGGCTTCGTTCCCGTCAACTGGCTACCTACCTACCCATCTACCCTACCTTACCTACCCTACATACATGATTGTCGAGTAACATAAACAGTTTACGCAGCGCTCGCAACGGATGCTTTTAAAGAGGAATATTTAATTTCCGTTTTTGCAACATTATTCATTTATACTCCGCTTCTATTGGCCGTAGCGTGATGTTATATAGCCTATAATCTTCCTCGATAAATGGACTATCCAACATAAAAAGAATTTTTCAATTCCAACCAGTAGTTCCTGAGATTAGCGCGTTCAAACAAACAAACAAACTCTTCAGCTTTATAATATTGGTATAGAGTCTGAGAGATAAGTATAGATTACACGGTTCTTGTGAGACAGGCTACGGAACCGAAGCCGCACTAACACGCTAATTTTTATATTTGTAAACTCCTCTTCAGGCCTTCAGGCACTATATAAAAATAATTGCTGAGGCAAAAATATTAGATGGTTACTACTAACTACTAAGAACTTACTACTAATTTATAGCGCAACAATAAATCCAAATCCAACGTTTGTAAAGGGCCAAATTCTTCTTAAACTTCTTTCTAGCGTTACAGATTGAGAAATCCTGTTGATATATCCCAATCATGAGTTTTTGTATCAACAATTAATCATTTCAAAACTTCATGCTGGTGGTTTCCTCAAATCCAGAATTATGTCACAAAACGAGATTGGTTATTGCTTTAGTTGAATCTTTAAGGGTTCACATCTAATCATCTAAGTCCCATTTCATGATCACAGATCTTGCGTTCTATTTTCAACACCCGCCGGAAAAAGAGGGGTGTTATAAGTTTGAACTGTGTATTTGTGTTCCTATATATGTATTTGTGTATCTGCCTGTGGCATCATAGCTCCTAAACGGATGAATCGATTTTGATTTCGTTTTTTTGTTGTTTGAATAGTGACTTTATCGAGAATATTAGCTATGTTTGATGCAAATCGGTTCTGTCGTTCAAAAGTTATGGACGTTTTACTGTTTGAATCGGGGGGTGTTCGCAAGATATCGTGTCATAATTACGTGTTCAATTGATTGTCGATGGAAGCATGTCTACTATTAGATAAATTATATAGCATAAAATTAAAATGTGTTGGGTGTTTTTTTAATTTTATTGTAGGATCACAAATTCGTAGAGATCAAATTTTAAGAAAAAGTCTCAAATAATTCGAGTTTACTTTCACCGCTATCATCTATGCTTTGCGCCATGTTCTTTGGCGAAATCACACGCGTTTCCGAAGGTGAAGCGATTGCGATTATATCTAGAAGAAGAACTACCATTTATAAGTCTCGGCTTTCGGTAAACGACACTGTTTTTAACATTTCCATGTATAGCAAGCCCGATGAGTTCAAGTTAATATACGAGTAATATGGTTTTATATGAAATGGAAACCTTCCGAGAAAGTTGCGGAGACGAAAGTGCCGTGTGTTAGCTAATTATGCGATATCACGAATTCAAATTTATATGTATTTTATGATGATGTGCTGTTTGCCTTTCTTGGTAAGAAATGTGGATTTGATAGTTTCGCTATATATGGCCTTTTGACGATAGAAATGGCGAAGCCTACACTTTCTTATTGTGAATGGATCTGTCTTCGAATTTCGATGACTTTACCAGTGTCAGTAGATTTGAGAGTTACAATACTGACTTCCCTTACACATTAAACTGTATTCTCTTTTAAGTTGTATTAAATCTATTTCTTCGCTAATATGACTTCTTCTTTGTCCATTCTGTGCGACCTTTCTGATGACTGGTCGTGATTCAACTTAAACCACATTGATTAGCGATTTTTAGTAAGTTATATTGCAAGTACTCGTTCACATGGACGCAATGAAATTGAAATTTTCTTAGAAAATCATTGCCCGATATACCTCTTTTTTTTTGGGACTATTTCACCACACTATACCCAAACAACTGCAACTCCTGAAAGCCATAATCTATCCACCAGAAAATCGCCGAGGCAATGAAGCTCGACGGAGTCCCGGCGAATGAATTGAACTGTCTTGGACCCGCAACGAAAGTAATCAGAAGTGGAGGAGTAGGAAAAATACAAATTTGCACTTCCTTACATATCAAGCAGGTGACAGAACATACAAGGCCATTAGGCAAAGCGTCGTTTACAACTAGGATAAGCCCAGTTGCCTAACACCACGGAAAATAAATTGCATTAATATTAATGGGTCCTAACATTGTGAACTGTTATATTTGATTCCAATAATAGGTATGGCAAAAACGCTTGAACGCACGGCAATGTTCTATTTAGTTTCCACAAGGTCCGTATAGTAAACAACTCCTGATGCAGTCTGTACTAATGTACAATATTATATATTCAACATAATATTACGATATCGCTTATCGACGGTATTAAAATTGCGTCGCGCTCGCGCCATTAGGTCCCTTACTCTCCCATTTTTTGGAAAGAAACTTCTGTTTATGTCATCTGTAATTTCTTGAATAAATCCATTAAATTATAAGCCACCGACAATGTTTGATTGTCAGATCACAAATGAGATTTAACAATAGGTTCAACTCATTGCAAATTTTAGTCGTTTGATTGTGTAGACCAGATCTCTGCTCCAAGAAATTGGAAGTTTGCAATCGATTCGAGCAATGTAACTGTAGCTTTAATGTAAAAGTTTTTATTACAGAGCCATTATATGAACTAGCTGCTATTTAATTGAATAAAAGTACAATAGCCTGGTGCATTGAATACCGATACAATAAAAGTCATTCACAAAGGAAAAAGTGCCTCGAATCACGATATCGAGAACACGAATTCATGGATAGCGGTAGCAATTATATCCAATTTAATATTCGATTCACGTGCTATATGATAGATAGATAGATAGATAAACTGTTTATTCAGTGCACACAAAAGACACAGCACAACACACAAAATCACAATATTTTTTTAATTTACATGTAGGTATTTGGAAACAATTTAAGGTGCCGACATACAAAAAATAAGAAACAGGAAAAATACATTATACAAATAAAAGTGACACAAGTAACATAGGTACCTACTTCAATTATCAGTTATAATGATTAAATTACAGTGCGGTGTGCGTCTCTAGGTTGCACCGAATGGGCGTCCAGCTCAGCACGTGTCAGGCAAATATACCTGACGCTGATATTCTGCTGGATCCCTGCAGTGACGTACGGTCGCTGAGCAGTCTTTAGATGTTTACAGTGTGTTTGAGTTATTACAGTGTTATGCGGGGTATATAGAAACAGTTGTTTTTCTAATGTGTCTGATAATATCACTCAGGGGGTAAACATGTTTACAATAAATAAATAAACGTAAATAATATGTGTATTACAATTAGTAGGTATCCAACAAACGATCCACAAGTTAATAAATTACCAAGTGCCCATATCTTTTGCTTACCCATAGGTTTTGACCACGAGATACACCAGATAGACAGATTGGCTCGGGAAGGACAAGACTGCCAGCTATATAATGGACGTCTACCTATATGAGTCGCATTCACACGTAATAGTTAATCAGACGATATTGAAATTGTCACGATTGCCTATTTATATATCTGCCTAGCCTTTTCCCAACTATTGTGGTCGGTTGCCAGTCTTACCGGATTCAATTGAGTGCCAGTTTTACATGGAGCGACTGCCTATCTGACCTCCACAACCCAGTAACTGGGTAACACGGTACCTTTTGGCTAGACTGGTGTCAGATCTCAAGCTTCTGACTACCCGTAACGACTGTCAAAGATCTTCAAATGACGGCCGGGACCAACGGCTTAACGTGCTTTCCGAGGCACGGAGGAAACTCGGTATGTTGAAATGGTCACCCATCCACGGACCGACCTCGTCAAGCGTTGCTAAATCTTGAAGATCGACCCGTGCGGCTGTTATTGTTTAGCTACTAGCTCCTCTTACGATGGCCTATTTGATGGTTACATTTCCTTCTTCTTCTGGTTTTCGAGTCGACGGTATACCTACCTAATTATAAGATACGGGCTAGATCCCGCAGTTTCATTCCTGTTGCTTTTCCCACTCTTGTGTGTTTTACCGGAATAAAAACTTTTTTACATAAAAATACAACTGACTTTCAAATAAAAACACTACAAAGTGGAAAATAACTAAAATTTTGGAAGTCGGTGTTCTTGTTTCATCGTTTTTTGACACCGACTTCCGATATTGCAGTTATTTTCAATTTTTTGGGTTTTTTATATATCAATGCTCAATGCTTTGTAGTGTTTTTATTTGGAAGTCGGTTGTATTTTTTTGTAAAAAGTCTTTGTTTTAACACTTTTTTGTTGTGGTACATAATTATCTACAATGCCCGCAGTTATGCCAGAATAGACTACCCAAACAACTTAAAACTTGAACACAACCGGTGAAATAAGAGTGTACCAGGGTGAACTGTACACATTTGCGTACCCCTTTATAGCGTAGCAGCACTATGTTATGTTATGCAATGGTGTAAACAATAAACAGACATGCGATTGCAGCAATCCCAAGAGATTTGCCGTCAATTATTGAAGAGTTCTGTTGTATAACTTCGAAGTTCTTAATCAAAGCACCAGCTTTCAAATAAAAAAACCGGCCAAGTGCGAGTCGGACTCGCGCATCGAGGGTTCTGTACAAACCTCAGCTTAAAGGTTTTATAGACCTGAGTACCTATTTGATCATCATTTCAGCCGAAAGACGTCCACTGCTGGACATAGGCCTCATCCAAACGTCGTCACATTGGCCGATCCCGAGCGTCTCGCATCCAGCGCCTTCCCGCAACCTTAACCAGGTCATCGGTCCACCTAGTGGGAGGCCTTCCAACGTATCGTCACCCGGTTCGCGGTCGCGATTCCAGAACTTTTCGGCCCCATCGGCCATCCGTTCTGCGAGCAATGTGCCCAGCCCACTGCCTCTTAAGTTTGGCAATTCTTCGGGCTATGTAGGTAACTTTGGTTCTCCTGCGGGTATCATCATTTCTGACGTGATCACGCAAGGAAATTCCGAGTATAGCCGTCTCCATTGCCCTTTGGGTGACTTTAATCTTAAGGCCCATTGTGAGCGACCACGTCTCGGTCCCATAGGTGATCATTGGCAACACAGTATTTGATATGAATTTCAATTTAATACCATTTAATTAAATTCATGAGGAAAGAGATAGTAAGTTTAAAATTATTAAAATTATTTTAATTATATGATGTAACAAAAAATGTACGGTTTTCGCAATTTTTCCTTTATCTGTGCTATAAGACGTTGCTTTGTACCAAATTTCAAGATTCTGAGTTCAACCCTGTAGGTTTTGATTCCCTTGCGAGTGTCGGAAATTTGCGGCATAAACGGCTGTAACTTTTGATTGCGTTGGCTTAGAAGTTTGATTTTTTCACAGCTTTAAGGAACAGTAGACCTGAGTATTTGATATAAATTTCAGCTTGATACCTCCACGCGTTCCTGGGAAAACGTGTCTTGACAGACGGACGGACTAAAAAGTGATCGTATAAGGGTTCCGTTTTTCCTTTCGAGGTACGGAACCCTAAAAAGAATCATCAAAATTGGTTCACCTAGTAGAAAGTTCTGAGGTAAGAACATATAAAAACGAGACACAAAGAACAAGCAACAAAACCGGCCAAGTGCGAGTCGGACTCGCACACGAAGGGTTCCGTACCATTATCGCAAAACACTGCAAAAAAATCACGTTTGTTGTATGGGAGCCCCCCTTAATTTATTTTATTTTATTTTAATAATTATTATTTTTTGAAATAAATATACAACTAAACATTCTGTGAATATTTCAAGCGTCTACCTGTTGCCGTTATTAATATCGAGCAAAAAACGGCCAAAAATCACGTTTGTTGTATGGGAGCCTCCATTAATTTATTTTATTTTAAATTAATAATTATTATTTTATGAAGTAAATATAAAACTAAATATTCTGTGAATATTTCAAGCGTTTACCTGTTGCCGTTATTAATATCGAGCAAAAAACGGCAAAAATATCACAAAATAAATATTTAAGGTGGGCTCCCATACAACAATGTATGGGAGCCCCCCTTAAATATTTATTTTATACTGTTTTTAGTATTTGTTGTTATAGCGGCAACATAAATACATCATCTGTGAAAATTTCAACTGTCTAGCTATCACGGTTCATGAGATACAGCCTGGAGACAGACGGACAGACAGACAGACAGACGGATCGCGAAGTCTTAGTAATAGGGTCCCGTTTTTACCCTTTGGGTACGGAACCCTAAAAACAGTCAAATCGAGAACCTCCTCCTTTTTGAAGTCGTTTAAAAAGGAGACACTCAAAGATAGTATCGCTTTCAGCCAGTGAAAGAATTTTGCTCCCTTTTACAAACTATTAAACAAATAATAATTACCTCTTTATAATATTAGTTAAGATTACTTGGGCCTATTGTCCTCTAAACTGCATCAAACTTGTTCATTAGATCTTCTAGAGTGCAGATGATGAAGATGACGCCATTAAAGTTCACGAACTCGAACTTTACGAATAGTGGATGTGAATTGGAATTGGACAGGACAAGTCTTGAGACGATAATGGTAGGTGGAACATAATTATTGTGGATGAGCGGTTTTCTATAGACAAACCAACACGTCGTGGTGGACGACGAAAACATGGTTGAAATTCATATAGACCAATGAAACAGGGCACCAAAGGAAACAGGTAGCAATAGGAGAAACAAGGCGCTAATAATAATTGATACTTGGGAACTCTAGCAAGTGAGATATTATGCCATGTACTCTGCTATGATGAATGAACAATACTTCATCATCATAATTATCTTGGCCTTATTACTTACGATTTATTTGGTCCCCATCTTCCATACTATATACTCTATTAGAATGGAGAACACATCTATCAAAAATTTGTTTTTTTGTAGCTTGAACTATAACAAATACAAACGACGTCACAGTCGCACGCTCAAAGCAACTCAACTCTAATTACCGCACGGTACCGCGGAAACCAATTAGAACTAAATGTGTGTCGCGCGTAAACTAGTGCGTCGACTACAAACTACAATGCTTTTGTTGTCTCTCTTAATGAGTATGAGTGAGCGTTGAATCACTGTGGGGTTTGTTACTGTGGTGTTATCTTGTGGTTAGGGTTGGCGTGAATATAATTCAAATGGAAAGTAATGATTATTTATTAGTTAAACTAAAAATCATTAAATAAATTGTTTATTATTTAGTATAACATAATTAGGCTAACTGCATATAATTGCAGATGCTTATAAATTTTAAAGCAATTAAAATTTCATCGGTTCCGTACCCAAAGTGTAAAAACGGGACCCTATTACAAAGACTCCGCGGTCCGTCTGTCTGTCTGTCTGTCCGTTTGTCACCAGGCTGTATCTCATTAACCGTGATAGCTAGGCAGTTGATTGTTGCCGCTATAACAACAAATACTAAAAACATAAAAAAGAAATATTTAAGTGAGGCTCCCATACAACAAACGTGATTTTATTGCCGTTTTTTGCGATAATTGTACGGAACCCTTCGTGCGCGAGTCCGACTGGCACTTGGCCAGTTTTTTTAAACTTATTTTCGAACCTTTAGAGGATATAAACGTTAAAAAGAAAGTGAGTTCGTCGCCATCAATGAATATTTCAAGAATAGAAAGCTGTGTATCTAGCCTTGAAAATGTATATGGAAAGGTAACATTCATTTCAGATGGTGCTGTGCCCAAAAAGCTGCAAGGAAATTAAATGTGTCTCGTTCGTGAGTCGCATCATAATCACAACGCAGCCATTTTTGCTTTGTCGAAGATGTTGTTAAATCACTGCACGCGGTCTGTGCTGTGGCAAACGTTGCAAACCGGATTCACGGCTGTCACGATTTTATGAAATGATTTTATTTTTAAAATAATAATAGTACATTATGGTACAAGTGTGTAATGTTGGTGATTACTTCTGAGGCGCCATTGAGACTCGAGCCGTTAGGTGAGGGTCTTAAGAGAGCCGAGGACGGTAATCATCAATACACACGTGTATCATACGACGTTTTTCAACACACTTGTGAAGAAAATAATACAAAAAAAAACATTTTCAACAGTAAAAACGAGTTGTGAAAAATGGCAGGAAATATCAATAATCAGTTTTCCTCGGTCGGATCGGCCATAGACTATAACATTTTTTGGCTTTTCACGGATGGCGTTTTAGCCACGTATAAAATGTGGAATTTAAAGTTTTCTTTATTACAGAGAAAACTAAATTTATATATTTGAGTGAAAGTTTTATTTATTTAACACGTACAAGTTGAAATGATCTATTTAATTACGAAGTTGCATGAAATGAGCAAACACTATTGAGCACGATCTTTTTTGAATCGAAACTTTTTTAAGAACAAAGCAACTCATCCAATTAAATTTAAAAAAAATATTCTATAACTCACTTGTGAGTTATAGCAATGAAAAAGTCACAGTTTGATTACAGGTGTCATTATGTGCCTAATTGCGGTGAAATTAGAGCCACTTTTGAAAAGAATATTATGGGACTGTCGTATCCTATATTAACTGTTTTTTTTATAAGAAACTACCTTATGCCCCCGGCCTCGCCCGCATTCCAAACTTTACAGGATTATCCACTGGGTCAATCTAAAGATTGTCTGAAAATTTCATTAAAATCGGTCCAGCCGTTTCGGAGTCTATAAGGATCATACATACATACTTTCTCTTTTATATATATAGATAAAATGGACTGGCAAAATATGATTTTCTTAAGTGTACATAGAGAAGATTGATATGCTCAGTGTAAATCATTAAAATTTTAATACAGTTGATCATACAAGATGTATTTGCATTTTACCCTTATAAATAAGGCGTTAAGTCAGTACAATATGTAATGTTTGAGCTTAAAGTTTTAATAAATAACGAATACATAGAGACTACCTGAGGGTCACATTTAATAAATAAATAAATAAGAGTATAAATAAACAAAAAAAAACACGCTTTAATAGAAAACCTAACTGAAAAGTAGAAAATAATTTTCAATCAACTTATGGCATTTCATGATTTAATTCCGCCCAGCCCGTTCCATCATCGGACAACCAGAAGCACGGCGATGCGTCATCGGTATGTACATGGTGGACATCCCGCTCATATGCACAAAACGTTTTGGGGACACTTTTATTATGCGTACAGCTAAGGAGTGGAATGCCCTGCCGGACTCTGTGTTTCCCGATAGCTACAATCTAGGGGTCTTTAAGTCAAGAGTGAATGGGTTTTTTCTAGGCAAGCGTGCTTCACCGTCGACCACATCATTTCTTACCATCAAGTGAGATAGTGGTCAAGCGCGAGCCTATTGATAATAAAAAAAAATATTAAGAATAGTGTGATAACTTTTTATTTTTTACTTTTTAGTTCTATCGCTAATCCTGAAGATCCTGGTAAGGATAATGGGACAAACTATTTAAATTATTGTATTGCCATCGGTCCTTGATAAGTGTGCAAAGTTTCAAATTAATCCGACGTTTTGAAGGGGGTGAGAATCACATTCAAAGATTCCGTTACATAGATTCATAGATACATACATACCAAGCTAATAAAAGCGTGTTAAAATGAAACCAATAGTGATAGAAGCTCTTTGAATTTAATATTTTTTAAATATATCCGTCGTTATATTTTCAAAGCGCCGCATATTATACTAACTTTCTTATACCTAGTTATAATTATAATGTAAATTGTATGTAATTCAACGTAGTAACTTGTACACTCAATATGTTAAGATACGACCACTTCGCGGAGCTCAGTCATAAAACAGTTCATAAAATTAACAAGGTACTGGCCACAACAATTTCATTTTCACACTAACCTTTAATGCCTCCTGGAAAAAGGTACCAGCAGGTATTACATAAAAGTGCCTTTAAAAATCATAATAAAGTTTGAAATGTAAAAGATTTACACAATGTACGCCACTCGTCACAGGTCTGATGGAAGAAACTTCAAAATTATGAGTACTATTTTATCCAAACTGCTAAGAAAGAAAAAGTGTTTATTTGTGCTAGGCATGACGCAGACCATTAAACCAAAAAAAAAACAAAAAAAAAGTAACTCTGTAAAAATAGTGATGGCCGTTTTGCGGGGCATGACATGATGGACATGCGTCCATCGCTCAGCATAATGCTAGGCCTCGCGTCGAACCGCTTGCATCTGATGAAGTTTTATGAGTTTCACCAAATCATCTTCTCAGCTAGTACACCTAACTATTCTCTCTTGCAACTCCTATAAGCCAGAATCAACACAAAGCGATGGCCGTTTTGCGGGGATATGATATGCGTCTATCGCTCAGCATAATGCTGGGACTCGCGTCGAGCCGCTCGCATCTGATGAAGTTTTGTGAGTTTCACTAGATCACCTGCCCAGCTAGCCCACCTCACTATTCCCGCTTGCAACTTCTGAAAGCCAGAATCAACACATAAAATCGCCCAAGGTTTTGTTACCGACGTCATTCCTACTTCTTTCCTTCTCATGCCTTCTACCAATTATAATTTAACTGTGCTTTAGTGTATTGTTTATTTTCTTGTGTTGTACCGAATACAAGTTTTATATGTTCTATTTAGCTCGAAAGAAAGAAAGAAGAAAAAGATTTTGCTTAAAAAAAAAATGTAGTTGAAAAAAAACAAATACAAGTAGGGAAAGATGCGTCACATCTTCATATTCTTCGTTTGTGTTTTCAGCGATATCTTATTCTTTTCTTTTTGTCTCACTGCTGGGCAAAATATGCATCCAAAAATAAAAATAAAATTGTCGATAAAATTTTTCATCTTGCCAGCCCTATTACTGAGCCACCGAACGTTAGCTGTCGCGACTAACTACCGAAGTACCGCCTAATGGCCGCTCGGTAGGTACTCCTGTAATTGTTTCCTTTCCACTACCTACCCACTGAGTAATTTTAGAAAAAGTACCAGTATCTGGAAAGTAAATATGTGTGATTTTAGGTAGAAAACTTGACTACCTACATACTTAAATTTTGCCTACTGGTTAATTCTGTTTGCCGTGTAAATGGAAAGATTGTGTTGCCAATTCATTATTTTTTTTCTTCTAATACAGTACATTTCTGAAAATAAAAACGCAGTTATCTATTTATTAAGTGTTGATTTCTCGTGAAACTGATACTAAAAAAAGAAGCATAGAAAATGTAATCAATCTTAATGACCAGATAAAAACCTTGTCTCAATAAATCAATCTAATATGGTAATAGAACGTTACACACAATAATTAGCCACTCATTAAATACAAAAAAAACCTGGAGAAATAGATGACCAGTGAAAACTAAAGTGCCTTCAGCACGCGAGTAAATAAATGACTCTATTTGCTATTTTTTTTTCAACATTGGCTATGCGTGAGTTTTAGTAGTAATGATGGAAATAACCCCTCTATCGCTCCGGGCCATTAAATGGACTAAGGTGCATTAAAAATTACATAATGGTTTAGTATTATTGTGGGCACGTTTTAGTTTATGAAGCATGCTGCATAGATGCTTTTGTTTGTGCTCTAGAATATATAGTAAACTACATAAGTACATAAAATAATCTAATAATTTCAATTTATTTAAAAACCAATTAAAAAGTATTTAATTCAAAAAGGTTTTTCCAAAGATCTGTATTTTATATTTCTATGGTATTTCTCATTTAAGAATTTATTATTCTTTTAATGATTATTTAAATGAGAAAATAATGTAATGTTTAACTGTTCAATCCTCATCCTCATCAATTCCTATTTTGAATGAAATGCCATACTACTTATTTTTAAATCACCCGCTATCTAATATTTCTGCCGAAGAACGGTTTAAAAAAGTGTCACGTCAGCAGCACCCAAAAAGAACAGACTAGAATAGTTGCGGAAAAAAGAAAGAGAAAAACGATCGTGCCATCCGGTGTTTCCAGTTGCACGGCCAGGCGTGACATATTGCAACGTGGTCGTTGTTTTGTCTGGGGTTTTTATTTTTCTTCCGTTTCCTTCTTTTTGATTTATTGTCCGTTCATTGGAAATTATTGGCCAAAACAATGAAAATATTAGTTTTTCTTTGCCAATAAAAGATTGATATTGATTGTTTGTGCGTATGGTGGACATCCCACCCATACGCACAAAACGTTTTGGGAACACTTTTATTGTGCGTACAGCTAAGGAGTGAAATTTCCAGCCGGAGTCTGTTTCCCGTCAGCTACAATCTAGGGGTCTTTAAGTCAAGAGTGAATAGGTTTTTTCTAGGCAAGCGTGATTCACCGTCGACCACATCGTCGCTCACCATCAGGTGAGATAGTGGTCAAGCGCGAGCCTATTGTAAATAATAATTAAAAAAAACACTTTTTACCCGGCTGCAAGGAAAGGGTTATGTTTTTTGCGCGTATCTTGTATGTTTGTTTGTATGTATGTAATATTCTTTATTACCTCATATCATTGAAACTACTTGACGGATTTTCATAATTAAGACATCGTTAGATAGGTCTTAACTGCTCAAGGTTTCTTAGATAAGTGCCGTTACAAAAAAAGCAACATGGCGGATTTTGGGCGCCATATTGTGGGGGATGCAATTTTTTTTTTCTTCCATACCTATCGAGTGGGGTATCAAAATGAAGGGTTTTAGAGGTGATTACAAAAATATACACCACTTATATGTTTAAAAGTCATTCGAAAAAAAATAATAATTAAAAAGTAGTAAATAAAAAAAATGCATTTAAAAATAAAAAACCCGCCTGCTTAAGAAGCGAACTAAAAAGCTGTAAACAAGTAAAAATTCTTAAGCAGGCGGGTTTTTGATTTTTTTTTGATTTTTTATTTACTAACGATATATTCGCGTTTGACCATTATCTCACCCGATGGTGTGGGTGGTACTTTCTATGTGAAGTATCGCAATTTGTGATGGCGGCAGCTAAATAAAAAGATTTAATTTTGAATTATGAATATGAACATTATTAAAAATTGGCTGAAATCGTACAGTTACTCAAAATACAGATACCTACATAATGTCTGAATTTCTGATATACCTACAGTAAAAGAAAAACTGTGACAAATGTCGATAGAAATCTTGTTGCTCCCGTCAGGGATAAGTTAACATTGTGCGACGGAATAAATAATGATATATAATTAGAGACAAATGGTTCTACTAACTAATAAAATAATGGCCACTATCATTTGCGTTTATCTTAATTTTTTTTTGCAATTAATAGTCCATCTAATTCATGCGTTCGTATGCAGCGAGTGAGTTGGAAGCGTGCCGTGTGCTGTCACGCGTGGCTTTACGTTTCAGAAGCATTCGTTCTGCTTTACTTAAATTTACATATTCCTGCAAAAAAGGAAATTGTTGAAACATCTAATGTTTTTGTTTATGAAAGATTGACAAAACATGACACTTGACAATTATAGATATTAATGGACGTTTTGTATTCAATGTGTGAGTTGAAAGCGTGCCGACTCTGTCAAGCGTGACAAACGCTACAGCACAAACATTGAATGATATTATTGTGTATTTTAATTCGGTTTTTGAATTTATTTAGTACATATTTATCGCAAAAAATATGTTAATTTTTTAAAATAAATTATAAAAGGTAAAATAATTTAACAAACTAATTGACAAGCTAAATAATAAAGAGCCGACTCTGTCACGCGTGCCAAGCTGACAAGCGTTGCAACTTGCGACAGAAATATTTAATGATATTGCGAACTCACTGCATATTTATTGTAAAAATATTGATATATTTTTTATTATTGAATATTATATTGTTTTACAAACTTAATTGACAAGACAAGTTATTAAGTTGAAAGTTTGTCATGTGATCAAGTCCCGTCAACCGTGATAAATAATATTGTAAATTCAAATGCGGTCACTTTTTTATTCACTACACAAGTATTTTTTGTAAGAATGCAAATGTTACTATTATTATAATTAACTATGTTTTTTTGTATTAAAAATAATAACATTGTGTTAAGTTAATTGACAAGTTTAGTATGCAGAGTAAGTTGAAAGCGTGCCAGGAGCCGTCAAGTGTGACACGTTTGCTGCAGAAATAATGATAGTGTGCATGTCTAGTGTCTAGGTGATAAGTCTGGTCATTTGTTTACTAACATTTATGGTGTTTAACCTTTGCTTAACCTTTGGAACGGACCGGATTATACGACTAATAATCCCAAAAGCGGCAGGAAAATAGGTAAAACTCGAATAACTTATTGATCTTCTAATGATGATTTTCTTCATTAGGTCGTGAATCAGAATCAGAATATTTATTTGTTTTGTATGTTTAAGTTTGTTAAATTTACGAGATAAACAATTGTGGAATAAACTGTTGGTTAATCTGTAAGATACCCTTCGTTTCATTTTTGAAGTCAGGCCTTGATAATGAAGGGAACCTTCAGATAGTCGTTGTGAGCCCTCACGAAGCCCGAGGATACGCATGTCCTATCAGTTTGAAGAACATACCAGCTCGCAAGGTGAGCGAGCACCCCCAAAACCCTCACGAAGCCCGAGGGTTTAACATGGTGAAGAAAATCATATTTATCTAATTGGAAGATCTATTGGGGGTCTAAGGGCCGAGAGTAGGCTAAACGTAAAAATATTTTGAGTTTTTAATGATGATCGCTTGTTTATAATATAAATAGATAAGCATAATTTTTTTACTTAAGTAAAATGTACAAAAAAAACCTTTTTCATAAGCTAAGTTTTTCGGTTTTAAAAAAAGTATATTTTTTATCTAATCTAAGGGAATTTAACATTTATTTTGGGTTCGATTAAAAAAATAATCTACATGCCTTGTATACGTTCATCTTCCTTTGTTTATCACTGAGAATATAGATCGATACATTTTTGCTTCAGAATGCTGCAGACATTTTCAGAGGAAAATCTCGCATCGCTGTTTATTTTGCCGACAGCGCTGTAAGCCCGCAACGTGTCACGTCAGCCCTGAAATCCACTCGGCTCCATTGGTATTCACTTACACGCTCTCCTGGGCCTGACCTGTTTCATGCGATTGCATGCTTCACGCTGCAACTCAATTTCGGAGAGTCACGTGAAAGCAAAAAGATGACCTCTATTTTCAGCCTTCTTGATCAATGACATGTCACGATTTAAAAAGTGAAAAAAGCGCATTTGTTTATTATTTTTTAAACAACTTTTTGAATTCAACGATTCCTGTTTACGTTGGTTGGAAATATGTAGATTCATTTTGATTCAAGTCGGCAAACTTTGTCAATGCAGTCGAGACGGGATAGACGCCCGAGCCTGTGCTCGAGCCGAAGGCGAGGCCGTTATGGAGCGGAAAGACTGCAATTATGACAGATGCCTACATATATCAAACGACGTTTTTCAACACACTTACTTGAAAAATTTCATAAACATAATATTTTTTAGTAATATTATTGTGATCTCGCGGAATTTTTTCGTCGACCAAGCTCTTTTTTCGTGAGGCTGCCCAGCGACCAAGCTACTTATTGGGATTGAAAATGCCTTCTGTAAAACTAAGAAAACTTGCGGTCCACACGCCAAACAACAAATATCTCAATCTAAAACTTTCTAGGCACAGATTATATAATTGTGAAAGGGCCCTACTTAATAATAGGGCTAAGTACCATTACTGCGTCAACTGAACGAGGCAATTTAAAAGTAGTAAGTAATGTATGCATAGCCATCTATGGCGGACTACGGCCATGCATATGCATAGAAACCTCGTAAGTAGTGGACGGTAAACTATGTATTTAGTAGTGATTTTGAATATTATCGAGAACTTATGGCTTGCCTAAACACAGATTTTACTTGGATTGCTAGTTAAGTAATCGAAGGCTTGTGTAGTAGTGAATCGTTTGAAGCACATTTCTCTTTGAAATTTTCGTTTTCTCTAGTATTCATTTGTGCGGATATGAAAATATCGCCCACCGCCGCTTTCATTTTAGATTTTTATAAGCTTTAAGTTAGTTTCACCTGTCCCAGTGTTTGAGTAGTGTCACTCACAAAGTACGTGAGCGTCGGCGCCTAAGCCGGGCGCAGAAAGTTTGCCGACGATGTTATGATGTCACTCCGACGTTCGGTGAAAAAACGAGGCGAACGCCGCACAGTGGGCTGAAACGGGCCGGTAGAGGACTTAGCGTTTAAAAAAAAAAAGTTTCTTTTTCTGAAATTTTAAATAGTGCGTTGGATTTATCTATTGATTATAAGTAATTATTTATATGAGGGTCGTTTAGATAACTTGAGTATTTTCGGAGTTATTAATAACCAAAGTAATTTTTGTATGAAGCAAAACAAAAAAAATTGAAAATCTATAAATTCTCAAATTTTCTCAAAGAATTGACTTTACGTATGTATAGTACGTATTTTTGTCCTATTTTAGCACCTATTCTCGGGTTGCGATTTTCTGTGATTTGGTCGCAATTTCAAATTTTGTTCTCTATTCCACACCACCATAGTGGTTAAGAACCAGGCGCGTTTTTTTATGTAGTGGTCTCCCCGTTAGGCCTAATCCACTAAGGACTAATAAAATAAGTTAAAATCACAATCAGGTACTGGTCACTGCACTTTTTTAATTTAATCACTATCAAGAGTATCCATATTAACGAATGCAAAATTTTCGTATTCGTCATCATAAAATGTTTCCGTTTGTTCAATTATTAATAAACTTTGTGCTTCTTCTGACAAAGTTTTATGTTTTCTGCGAAGTTTGTGGCGTTTCGCTGAGATGAGTGGATCAGAGCTGGTCAACAAATTATTTAAAATGTCTTCATTTGTAGTTTTTCTACTGCATTTCCTGGAATGGTGTTGGCGGTACCTACGAAAGTCTTTATTTATAGCTTCAGCAGCTTCTTCAGATAGCTGTCCAATTGGTATTAGACCAAAACTTTCAATAATAGCTGCACCATGCATAAGAACTTTATGAACACTTGAAGGCATATAATACCAGCCATATAATTCCAAATACAGTCGCATGGTCACTTGAGCATATTCGTAAATAAAAAAATGGCAATTTTTGTTTTTTTTTTTTAGCAAATTACGTCATACCTACCTATATTACCTATGGTGGTGGAAAATGTCGAACAATTTTTTTTTATTTTAACTATTAAGTAAGTATTGAAGTACTTCAGGCCGTTTAGTGTACATTATTTTGCAATTTCAAATTAATTGGAATAAATTGCTAAACTAAAATTTCATGACTCTTCATACAAATTTGATATGGCGGTATATCCGAAAGTACGAGTCCAATTAAAAAAAGTCAAAGAGTAAAAACGTTTTAAATTATGTGTAGATACTAAAAAAATACATTTTAGTTCTTAAGACCCAACCTTGTAATCCCAGCCCACTGTGCGCCGGCCGCCGCGGGGGTAGGCGGGCGGTATAGTCATCGGCAAACTTTCTGCGCGCGGCTAGTATGTAATCAAACCTTACTAACTAAATTTGGCCCACTTTCCTGTGTTCATTAGAGCTGAAATTTTTATCACACATTTTTTCTCGTTATAATGCATATTTGAATATATAGCTTTTTTATTTTACTAATATTATAAACTAGCGTACCACCCCGGCTTCACCTGTAACAAATTATAGACAAAAACCTTCCTCATTTCTCACTCTTTCTATTTCTATTGGTGAAAACCGCATGAAAATCCGTTTAGTAGTTTTTGAGTTTATCGCGTACAAACGCGGCGGGGGACTTCATTTAACACGCTTTTTATTAGCTTGGTATGTATGTATCTATGGAATCTTTGAACGTGAATTTCACCCCCTTCAAAACGTTGGATTAGATTGAAACTTTGCACACCTATCAAGGACCGATGACAATGTAATAATTTAAATAGTTTGTCCCATTATCCTTACCAGGATATTCAGGATTAGCGATTGAACTAAAAAATAAATAATAGTTCAAAAACACTATAAAACACGCTCTAATAACGGCACAAATATGTGGATGTCTTTAACTATTCTCAATCTCATTTTTTCTTTTTTTCCTTCTTTTAATTAGGCTTTTTACAATGATTTCAATAATCTTAATAGCCCTTTGCTAAGAATAGTTACAGCACTGATAACAATATTTGTGCCATATCCACATGTTAAATTTAGTCTTGTTATATATATTTTTTTTTTCTTTGTATAGATTCTTTTACCGATTGTTTTGTGAATGTGTGAACATTGTAGGCCTTCTAGATTTCTAGACGCTTGTTAACATTTGTTAACTCTTTATCTCGTTTATACAAACTTCTTTTTTTTTAGTTTCTTACGACTTATTGTCGGGCCTACGTTGTCCCCCCATATCTAAGCACTAATGCTGTAACATGGAAATATTGTAAAGAGTAACCGTGGAGTTTCTTGCTGGTTCTTCGCCATAGGAAACGTCCAACCCGAACCGTGCACCTTTTTTCGACGTTTTATAAGTTCCCATGTAGGCCTATGTGAAATAAAAAACATTTGATTTGATTTTAATAGTAAACCAAACTAAAAAAACTAAAACAATTTTTCATAAATTTAAACTAAGAAAAGTGAGTTTTTTATTTTTTTTTAAAAAGCGTGTGCTCTCCCTTGGTATAAGAATACACTTTTCACGCGGGCGAAGCCGCTGGCAGAAGCTAGTTTGATACAAAAGCATGTTTCTGGTAACGTAGTGTAAGTGCAAGTAGATTTTAAACATCACATAACCCTACTATTCCGGCCTATTTTCTCTGTCCCCAACGAAAAAATATCTGACCAATTGCATCATTCTTTACGCAATCACCCTAATCACTTTACGAAACTCAAGACAATAGCTTCATATATGTTTTACTTCAACTCAAAGGCTAGAACAATAACGTTAGTTATTGAACGGAAACACTACAGACGCATAGACAAACAATGGCGGCGAGCATGGCTACCGGACTTACTGCTACCGTGCCCGCGGCGTCTGACTCAGCAATTATCGGGAATGACGTCGACTGACAGACACCTACTGTGAATGAATTTAGTGGAGAATTTCTTTGTGTTTTTAATGAGGAGTTTTTTGAGAGTAGGTGCTTCCATTGTTGGGGAGTTAGGTATGAGCAATTAGTGAGAGTGCCGTCGAGTTAAAAAAATATTAAGCCTACCTACATTTTAATGGGACTCACAAAGTAAGAAAGAAAAATAAGTTAAAGAAATAAAAGTATTATTTATTTTCTAGTAAGACTTGATATATTAAAAGACGAAGAAGAAAAAGGAAGAGCCAATCAACTAAGTAAAGCACAATAACTGTAAAGAAATTGCTACTTCGATAAGTACCATGCACTTGTTTTTGATGGAATTTTCCAAAATCATGAAATACGATACAAATATCAGTCTCTCCATGAATTTTATGGTTGTAAATGAAAACTCCTTAGAAAAACCTGCACCAACTTGGGTTATTATAGTAACTCTGAGTTAATAGCTAACTCGGCCAAAATAGCAACTAACTCTGAAATAAGAATTTGGCGCAAAGGCTTTTGTAAATCAACAAGATCGTCTGAGCTATCAATCTGCTTCAACTCTAACATGGCAATTTTTATAAGAAATCTATGTAGTATCAAAATATGTAATCAATATACCCACAATTCCCCAAAGCAAATCACATTCATTCGTCATACGAATATTACAAACATCTCATAGCTCCCAGCGGGCGTGCATCAAGGCTAAATATCTGCGTCGGCAGCTGCAGCGGAAGGCGATAAGGACTGATAGCGTTATCAGCACGATAGCGGCGCTTTGTCGCCGCCGACACCTGGGGACCTAGTTCAATGTTCGCGAATGAGGATTGGGAGCTCTTTTGTGTGATGCTAGTGGCTTTTGAACTGTTTGTGGCCTTCATGGTTGAACCTTGATTTTAGGCTTATTATTTTGATAGGTAGTTGAATCATCATCTAGTATCATGTCTATCGCCGAGCTTATTAATGGTGGCGGTTTTCTCGATGGCAGTTGGCAGCACTTGCAGTGTGGTTGCAAAAATGTGGCGATGAGTTATCTTTACAAAAAGCCTCATAATTTCGTAGCCGGTTTAATAACAGCTACAAGGGATTTCTTACCATGGCAATGCATATGTGATACCTCCGCCGATATCTTGCTGATATCCATAGTTGGCTATATAGTCTTACCAGATGGTACGACGCTAGTAGCCCACTGATATTGGGAACAGGGTCCAAGCTACCGGTGGTCAGGGCTCCTAAGAGAGGAACCTCCTGACTATACGCGCTGTGTCCAGGAGTACCGCTTTCTGGATCAAGCCCTTGATCCAGCTGCCCAACGAGAGCCTCCTCAGATGTTCGTCGAGGCTCTTGGCTATAATGCCATTGGCCGTCACGACTATCGGCACAATGACTGCTGTATTCACAACCCACATGTCAACCTCGCGAGCCAGATCAAGATACTTACTTTTCTTTTCTCTCTCAGCCTTCACGAGGTTCTCGTCATGGGAGACCGCTATATCAACAATCATTGCGCGACGCTCTAGTCGGTCTATCACCACTATGTCAGGCTTATTGGCTACAAAAGTCCTGTCAGTGATGCTACGCTACGCTCATTACTTACCATTTGCTATAATAAAACACAAAAAAAAAAACCATAGAATTTAATTAATATAAACGAAAAAAAGAAGTAAAAGGATCGTAGCACGTGGAATCCTACTCGTATGGGAATATGGCATAAGTATTTACAATTAATGGCGCTATTGAATGTTTTCGGATCAAGCAATATAAACTAAAATAATTTTGAACGCTATATGAATAACCCATTTATATCCGAAAATCAACCTAACTTTAATGAAACCATCCAATTAGTGCCTACCTACGTACCCTCATCAATTGACGTAAATCGATACAACGAGGCGTCAATGCGGTTTCCATTCCCGGGAAATCTGTTAGTGGCAGTTGACAAAATACCACAATCCAGTCATATCGTGACTAATTTAGGAAAGGTATTCTGATTATTGTATAAATAAGGTGTTAACTGGGTATAACAATGATAATTCTATTAAATCCGACAGTGAGAATATCAAATAATATTGGACATCTATTTTTTGTTTTCCAAATCAATAAAAATTGACAGAGATAAAGCGCATCAAAGTTCAGGAGTGGGCGCTTATGACGTCACTAAGTCAGTATAAAGTGTACTTAAGGCGCGCGGCGTGATGTCGCAGTAATTTCAATACATTGTATCGTCGTCAATTTATGTTTACGTGTCAAAAGAAAAATACGTTTCCAATATTTTTTATTAATCTAACCTGACGTATAAAAAAACCATTTTCAGTAAACATCCATATTGTTTGAAGTTCTTTTTTAAGTATCTATGTACTAACTTTAAACTGCTTCTAAAGAATAGTGTCCAAAACACTGGCAGCATTGCCACGTTGAATGGCAGTACTGATTCTTTGGTCACGTGAAGAGTGGACCAACTGCTTCTTGGAAAACATGAGCTAGTACGAAAATACGTCATTGAAATAACTTTGTCTGATTCATTCCCGGTTCAGTAGATTTCGAAAAAATGTTTTGTCCAAAGATTTTATCTCTTTGTCCGCAAATAATCATATCTAGGATGATAAACCCGTAAAGCACGCACCGGTTGTGTGCTTGATTGATGATGATATGTTGAGAGCGGAAGCAGTCGGCTGGACGAGAGAAGTACAGGACAAATATAATGGTGATGATGTAGTGGAGACGGTATGACGATTCCTTTTAGCTTTTTGAGCTGGAGCCACGGTTAGGGAAAGTGATGCGCCGGAGGCTTCTCACACCCTTTATCTGCTGCACGGCCTGCTATAGTGTAAAGATAATACCAATGTTAAACAGCTTCTCTACTGCATTCAGAAAAAAAAGAGTCCTTAAAAATGTCACTGTAGAATACTTAACGAACGTACTTGTAGTATCGAGGTGACATTTAGCCGGTTTATTCTGTAGACATCCCACCGTAATTACTGAGTAAGCTGTGATTATAACCGATGCCATGGATAGCACTACAGATATATTGGAAATAAAATAATTAGGGTTATCATAAAATTGAGCTGGAGTTATAAAGTGATTCTAGAGTTACCGACTTTGATATGGGAGTATGAATAAAGAGACAGGGAGATTCGCTTTCCAAGATGGAGTGTTGGGCACGGCTAAAACACAGAAACACAAACCAAATGAATGTGCGTGAAACCGTACCACACCATAAGAACGATCGACAATGATATAATTGTTTGTGAACCTTATTATTTTCTAGCAAACACAAATAGTCGTAGTGCTATTTCTTACCAGTCTTCTTCGACTTTCGCTCTAGATTCGATCCTCGTTTTCTCTTTTATTCATCGACGTGTTTTGTATAGTTTACCCTTTGTTCTTTGGCCTGTTTCTAAATTCGTCTTCCGAGCCTTTATATTGCATGATGTCTTCTTCGTCTTCATTGTTAGTAATTTACCAATAGAGATTTCAAAATGATTGACGGTCTTCTTCGTTAGTACCTATCTTCTGTTATGCATCAATATTTCTTTAAAACATGGTTAGTTGCTAACTTCTCTACTAAGATTTCCAATACCTTTAATCAACCTACTCATCATCATTATCCTTGCTCGACTTCGACCACGCCTATGCAGAGGTCTCTTTGCTTGTGCCAATCTGCTGAGTTAGAGCTAACATCCAGTTGATTGATTGACAGAAAAACAACGCAGAGCCGAAAGCACTAGGTCTAGATACATTACTTTTTGCACCAGAACTTCTTATATAACAAAGATTATTATGGAAGGATTTTTCAGAATTCATAACCTAAAAGGATTAAGTAGATGATGAAATTGGGTATGGTAGTTCCTCGTTTTTGTGATATGTCATTGACAAATAAACAAGGCACAGGCTAAACTACTACGTCTAGAAGCTTGAAATTTTGCACCAGAACTTCTAATATAACAAATATTAGTATTATCGAAGGCTTTTTGAAAATGTATCCCTAAAGGGGTTAAGTAGATGATGAAAATTAGTACGGGAGTACATCGTTATTGGTATGATGAGATTTTCCACCAGGCAGACAGAATGAAAATATATAGAAAAAATCAAAATAGTTCCTAAACCCAAGTGCATGTATATTTCGATATGTGAGCGACTAGCGAGTGTCGTCGAGTCGCGTGCCGTGCCGGAGTCATTGACTGCGGCAGTCCAGATTAGAAACGTGCGCGAGTGCCGCTTTCTACCAGAGGCGGCACTAAGCTGGAGCTGCGAGGTTGCCGCTTTGCTCGACAGATATTTGGCATAAGGATTGTATGCGTTTGTGGGTTTTTTGGTTATTTGTGATAGTATATCAATATAGCGGTTCGTTAATCTAAAACAGATTCTGCGCTATGCATTTTGTAGTGCTGTGCTAGATTTGGTTTATATGGGAATAAGAAATATACTTGGCTACGAAGAGAAGAATCGAAGTAATGTATGCTAAGGATCTGTAGTGTAAATGTGCTGGCAATTTACATACATATATAGGTTTTAAACAGATTTACGGCTTCTATTTCAATATTTCATTTTAGCAAAGTCGATGCCAAACTGGAAATTGTTAGTTGATACGGTAACGATATCTAGGTTTGTCATCTTAGGAATACAAATTACGACTTCTTTCAAGAAGAGACTGTTTGGGATAATAAATCCTAGATTAAACCTGTAATCTAACACAGGAGTGCTTAAACATTACTTTGTTTAATTGAACACTTTCGATAGTATATTAGTATCTAAAGCAATTTGTGGGTTCATAACAGTGAATTCTGAGCTATGCAGTTTTTAGTGCTGTGCTACATTTTCTGTCATTTACTTTTAAGTAAATGACTGTCTAAGGATTGTACTTCGTTTCTGGTATACCTATCAGAAACGAAGTAATACGTTCCTTATATTGAAACGAGAAGTTCCGGTTCTACAGAAATCCAATCATACTTATAAAGACAAACAAACGCCCGAGTTGCCCGAGAAATTTTTATATTAAAGGAATAAGTGCAGAAAACTTAAAAGTTACTGTATGCGAATTTTGATTCTTTCCAGGCTTTCAAATTTGCAGCTTCTTACGCTTCTGAGCATAAATTTTGCGTAACAAGTGCTTTATACCAGAAGGCCTGGTAAGGGTCGCGGCAGTCGGCTGATGGAGGCATGAGCACAAGACTGATCGATGTGGTGACGCTCGGGGCCTGTGGAAACCTGGGTCTTCCATCTGAAATGATTATGATGATGTTGAGACTTTAACTGATAGACGCTGCAATGTCGTAAGAACAGCGTGAGCTAGCTAATTCTACAAAACTATTGTGAAAAATTTGGCATTCGAAGAGTTTGTGTGAAAAATATAATGGCAGGAAGAGAATAGTAAAAGACTATCTGTAACATGACAGCTAATAAGGGTAATAGGATGAAAATACGTGTTGCGTCGATCGCAAATAAATTAGAGACGAGGACAAAGAAATGAGGTAAAGGAGAAGTTTAGATGAATACAAGAGTATACAGTAGAAAGAATCTACATTCGTATCGATACTCGTATATAGATCAGAGAATCACGATATTTTTGCACGTTGGGTACAAAATCCACACTAAAATAGGTATCGGAGACTATAATCTGATTATCGCTATCATTTACGCACATTGTCTGATTAGATTGCACAATATTTGTTGATCCGATGCATTATCACGATTTTGAAGTAGTATCTATCTAGCACTTAGGCGTTTTACATGATTACCTACTTAGATTCTAAGCATTTTTTTTGTGACAAGTTTAAAGTCTGAATCTAGATAATGCTCTTCGATACCTTGATTGTGATAAG
Organism: Anorthoa munda; assembly: GCA_945859665.1. Taxonomy (NCBI): domain Eukaryota; kingdom Metazoa; phylum Arthropoda; class Insecta; order Lepidoptera; family Noctuidae; genus Anorthoa; species Anorthoa munda. The sequence goes on along the minus strand of OX243905.1, from coordinate 10,028,082 downwards.
GTTTTTAAGTTTGAGGTAGGTCTGTTATATTTACAGGTTTTTTATTCCTATAATTATATATTACGAAGGCTGTTTTTACTAGTACATACTGTCATTGCCATAATCAAACCATTGTCTTCTTACCTTAGCTTATGAGTTCCTTTCATCATGAATTACTTAGCTTTTGCAGGTTCTCTCTCTGTTTTTCGAGCGTCTTCTCGAAGAGAATGGCATTACGGATGCTACGGTATTGTAACATATTAAGATTTCTGTATAATCTAAGAAATTCTACAGTAATTTATCGTAGTTCTTTGCAGGATATCGGATCTTCATCTCCTAAATTTAAGCGCTACCACTTCCAAAGTTTGGTCTACCTCCAGTTTTAGTTCATTGCTTTCTTCAGGATTTCGCCTTTTTTCCGAATCTTTTCTTTCTGCGCTGTTTCTTCATAACTTCACCATCTACGTGTGAATATTGTGGGCTGTGGCAGAGAGAGGTTTGGGTCTCAAAAGTCCTCCAAACTTGCTGTCTATACAGTAGACGACAAGTTTGGAGGACTTTTGAGACCCGTTTCTCATTTATTTCTAGTAATTCGTTTGTGATTTAAAACTTATATGTTATTTGTCATCTCATTCAAACTTGTTTTTAAATGCCACGTGTTAAGTAACTAGTTTCGAAGATATTAGGTATAGGGATCCTTGATCTTCGGTTTGATACTTACTACGTTATTGCTGTTATTTTCAACAGTTGATCTCAATAAAACATCTTGAATTTCTGAGTAGATACTGACCTTACTTTCAAGTATAAATTAAGAACCTGTTGTATATTTATGTCGAAGTAATTAATACAATCAGTACGAGACAGTACTTAAATTAGATAGGATCATATCTCTAAATCACACTCCCACGCAGTCCGTGAGAACACAACGAGCTATAATTGGTAGGCAGTTAACATATTCATGAAGTCTATATTTACCTTCGTAAAACCTTCACTGCTAATGCTAAATTAATTATTAGTTGCGAAACCATTATCCAACTTAAGGCCGCCGTATCGCGTATCGAACGAGCCAAACAACCTATACATAGCCACCTGGACGGTCACATAGAAAAACTGCTTAGTTAAACAACATCCTATATCTAAACACTGTCCTAATCCCAACCCTAACACTAACAACATAAAGTATAGAATAATGTATGCATGGCAAATAGAACCCTATCGCCCTAAGCGTCCGTCAGTATTCTGTTAGTATACAATAAATATTCGGCGCCAGTTGTGCCAGAACACACATATACATAGAGGAGCAAGCGTTGTAGCTTGCCAAGAACGGCAACGTCGCATCGCTTGCCGGCGGATTCCAAGCTTGTTTCAATTTAATTTTTGCTGGTACGACAAAGTTCTAAAGTCATACTAAAATTACGACATCGAGAAACAGGAACGTTGTTGCCCGGACTATAGGGTTCAATTTTGAAAAGATTTTTTCAAAGGACTGTGTCGCATTCAGGGTTTTGTCGGCTGTGTCCGAGGGTAGCGGGACGCGTGGTGTTCTCGTCGCATTGTGTTCGTTTTTTTCGAGACGCGATAGAATCGATGTCAGTTGGCAGATTTTTTATTTTACCGTTTTTTGGCCTTGTTTGCCTCGAATAGAGGCATAGAAAATAAACACTGTGCAAAACAAGATTCGCTTGACATTGAGCTGTTGGGGAAAACATATTTTTATCCTTAATATGGTTTGATCAAAACAACCTCTTCAACAAAATGGAAATTGAGGAATATCCAAAACTGCACGGAATCCACATTTTATGGAAAATAGAGTCAGCATAACGAAATGATGCCAATTACTTTGCTTTTTAGTAACATTCATCAAATGCTTTGCGTTTTTCCGTCAATTTGTTAAAGAAATAACCTTGCTCGTACATAAAACAATGTGTGCATATAGTATAATACTAGACGAATCTAAATCCACATACAGATTTACTCTATCACATCAGGTTTTTGAGATATCGTTCTTTGTCAAGCAGTCGCAGCAAATGACTTCTTAATAATTCGTAATTTGGCTTCCATAAGCCAATTTTCGACATTGTCTTCTGTTTTTTTTCAACTTATTACCATTTCCCAGAATCTTATATCCCAAGGTAATAAGTTTCAAATATCCTATTTCAAAAACGTAGAGAAATAATTATTATGAAAGTGAAACAAACGTCCGTAAGAATTTGACTTTACAGAAATATCTATCAAATGCTTCACATTTTTCTTCAATTTGTTAAATAAATAACACTGTGCCTACATTACACCATGTGTTTTATATAGTATGGTACCAGATTAATCTAAAACCACTTACGGATTTACTCTATCACATCTAGTTGTTAAGATATCGTCGTGTTTTTATCAAGATGCCACAGCAAATGACTCTTTTGCGGCAGAAATTTGGCCTCCGTAATCCAATTTTCAATATTGTCTTCAGATTTTTGTTCAATTTATTATCATTTACCAATTTTTTACATCTTAAGGTAATAAATTCTTAAGGACCTATTTCAGAAATGTAATAGGTCATATGATTTTGAAAGCAAAACAAAAGTATTCTAAGAACCCGACTTTCCAGAAACATCTATCAAATGCTTCACATTTTCTAATAATTTGTTAAAGAAATAACTTTGCTCGTACATTATGCCATGTGTTTTATATAGAATAACACCAGAATAATCTAAATCTACTTACAAATTTATTCTATCACATTTGGTTTTTGAGATATCGTCGTTTCTTTATCAAGTAGGAGAAGCGAATAACTCTTTTGCGACCGAATTTTGGCCTAAAAACAAAGACTACAGACATGTTTTTCCGTGATTTTCTTTTATCCCACTTACACACCTATTACTATGAACTTTTTAACGCGGAGTGACCGTGAGAAAATCTCTAGATTATTTAAACCACCTATTGACGTCTGGGAGGAACTTTTATCCGAATGGCAATGTAGGTGGGATAATTCTATCAAGGGCCGACATCTCCACCAATTCTTTCCATCCGTTCGCGTTCGGCTGGCCAGGACGTGGCTGGAGGTGGATCACTGTGTTGCCCAATTTCTCACAGGGCATGGTAACTTTAAAAGTAAATTGTTTTCCTTCAAGCTCGTTGCCTCGCCTTTATGTCAGTGTTCTACATCTGACTGCGAATATGTACAATCTGCACATCATATCTTATGGGAGTGTATTCTTTGGCAGAATGAACGTAATATTATGTTGAATAATGTAGAGGCTACCTCAGGAGTTGTTTACTATACGGACCTTGTGGAAACTAGAACAAATTTCCGTGCGTTCAAGCGTTTTTGCCATACCTATTATTGGAATCAAACATAGCAGCTCACAATGTTAGGACCCATTAATTATTAATTCTTATTTTTATCCGTGGTGCTAGGCAACTGGGCTTATCCCAGTTGTAAACGACCCTTTGTGCCTAGTGGCCTTGTTTGTTCTGTCTCCTGCTTGATATGGAGGGAAGTGGAAATTTATGTTTTTTCCTACTCCTCCGTTATTCTTTTCTGATTAATTTCGTTGCGGGATCCAAGACAGTTAAATTCATTCTCCGGGACTTCGTCGAGCTTCATTGCCTCGGCGCTTTTCTGGTGGTCGCCACTGTTGATTCTGGCTTTCAGGAGTTGCAGTGGTTTGGGAATAGTGCGGTGGGTTTGTCCCAAAAAAAAAAAAATTACACACCTATTAATACTCTCTCATTTTTGAGAATATGAATATACAATGCTCCTCTAAATTCTAAATGAGCCATAATGATGACACTATATACAAATTCTTTTAATGACTTACGGAACGGTTTGCTTCAAACACGGTCGAACTCCTTAAAATTGTAATAAAATTCTCTTTTAATTTGACTACAAAAGTAAATAATGCGTTAATTATTACTTGTTATAGTCAGATTTTGTGATTATAGTCTTTTTCCAAATAAAGTCAATGTTTGATCACGTTCACCACCACTTATAAACCAAGTTTTTAGAGCTAAGTCTTTTTGTTATCCCAATTTTCAATATCACCTTTTATAATATTGTCCATTTAGTATCAGTTTCCAAATACTTATATCCTAGGGTTAATAGTTTTAAAGATCATATTTCAGAAATATAAATAAATATGATTTTAGAGGTTAAAGAAAAAAATTTAAGATATGCATCAAAAGTCTTGCGTATTAAACACTTCACGTTTTCCTTTGATTTGTTTAAGAAATAACCTTGCACGTTCATGACAACATGTGTTTCATATAATGAGAAACCAGCTGAATCTAAATTCATTTTCAGATTTACTTTATCACATCTAATTTTTGAAATATTGTCGTTTTTTTATCAAGATGTCGCAGCAATTGACTGCAGTCGAATTTTCTGCCTCCATAGTCCAATTTTCGATATTAGCTCTTATTTATTTTTCAATTTAATATCTTATATCTTAAGATCACAAGTTTCAAAGGTCCTATTTAAAAAATGTTACGAAGTATGATTTTGAAAGCAAAACAAACGTCATTATTAAGTAGTCTATCCAGAAACATCTATATCAATTTCTTTGCGTTTTTCCGTCAATTTGTTAAAAAAATAACCTTGCTCGTACGTTAGACCATGCGTGTTATATAGAATGGTACCAGACAAATCAAAATCCACTTACAGATGTACACATATTTGATTTTTTATTTACACACATTTCACATTATTTTGATTTATGAGATATCGTCGTTTCTTTGTCAAGCAGTCGCAGCAAATGACTTCTTTTCGGTCGTAATTAGGCATCCATAATCCAATTTTCGATATTGCCTTCTGTTTTTTTTAAAATTTTGTATCAGTTCCCAGTTTCTTATATTCCAAGTCAAGTTTCAAATATCCAATTTAAAAAATATAGAGAAATAATGATTTTGAAAGCGAAACGAACGTCCGTAAGAACTTGACTTTTTAGAAGCATTGAGCAAATGCTTCACATGTTCTTTAATTTGTTAAAGAAATAACCTTGCTCGTACATTAAACTATGTGTTTCATATAGTACGGTACCAGCTAAATCTAAATGCACTTACAGATTTAATCTCTCACATCTGATTTTTGTGATATCGTCGTATCTTTATCAAGCAGTCGCAGTAAATGACACCTTTTCGGCCGTAATTTGGCCTCCGTAATACAGTTTTCGATATTGTTCTCTGATTTTTTTTCATTTTAATATCAGTTCCCAGTTTCTTATATCCTAAAGTAACAATTTTCAAATATCCTATTTCAAAAATGTAGAGAAATAATGATTTTGAAAGCGAAACAAACGTCTGTAAGAACTTTTCTATTCAGAAACATCTATCGAATGCTTCACGTTGATCTTCAGTTTGTTAAAGAAATAACCTTGCTCGTACAATAAACCATGTGTTTCATATAGTACGGTACCAATTAAGCCTCATGTAACTAAGCATATAACTTAAAATTTGGCAGGGAGGTAGTTTATAGATAGTGGACGTCCGCTTAGAACGAATTTTGCGACAGGGCCATCCATATTTAGGGGGTCTAAGGGCTCTCGCAAGTTTGTTTGAAAGTCCTTCATTTTTTGAGTTACAAACTTAAAATTAGGCAAGGAGATAGTTTTTACTAATTGGTGCCTTAAAAAATGTTGCTTAGTGTGATAGGCATTTTCTGTTGACTGAAATATAATAAAAATAGTTTGCGTTAAACATCATTAAACTTTATACCTTCATAACCACGCGGACGTAGTCGCGGGAAACAGCTAGTGTTTGTATAGGATGATTTGATATTAGAGTGTTTCAGACAAATGGTACTCGGACGTTGCAAAATAATTAAGACCTAACTCTTCTTTTTTGTGATCTGCAAGAGCAGATGACGTAGACAACGTGATTACTTTAGTTATTAAACATTGTTCTTACACATTATGTAAGTGATAAGTAAAAAAAAAAGGTAACATTAAGTTGCTCATAACATAAAAGAAAACTTGTAATATATAAAACAGAAGACCATTTTATCGACATCATCTTGAAATATTTCCAACAACTAAATATTCTGTTTGTTGTTGACGGTTATTGCTTGTGGATGTTGGTCGTAAAAATACAACCTTTATTAAATAAAATAAAGTTATAAGTAATAAATATCATTTATTTGGTTTATCGTTATCTACAAGTGTTGTTGATGAGATGTTGTAATGGTTGTTGTTGTTGACTGTTGTTATTGATTATGATTAGTTAATATTGTTTTTGTACGATTACTTGCCATTGTGTCACGCTATTGTATCCGTGTAAGTTTTTGACTTCGTTATAATCCTCTATTCGTACATTAGTGGTGAGCTTCACAACTCTGCCATCTGCCTACGATACAGTCAACCCGGCATCCTGGCAACTCTCCATCAAATCGCCGTTCTAGCAAAAGTTAAAACAGTATGTCATTAAAATACTAAAACCAGTATAATAAGCAGTAATTCTAAATTAAATATGTATGAAGAACCGTGGTCAATCTCCACGGAAACTAGCCAAGTAGGAAAGAGATATTATAGTGCACAAGTGTTTGCCCAAACACAGGTGAACTCTCTTTGCCTTGGTGGAACACTCATGGATATTATAGTGCACATGTTTGTGCCCAAGCACAGGTGCACTCTCTGTGCCTTGGTGGAACACTCATGGATGCGTGTGTGCCCAAATACAGGTGCACTCTCTATGCCTTAGTGGAACACTCGTAGATATTATAGTGTACAATTGTGTGCTCAAACACAGGTGAACTCACGGTGCCTTGGTGGAACTCTCATGGATAATATAGTGCACAAGTGTGTGATCGGGGAGGGATCGGGCGCAGGACTAACGACTTTACGTCCTTACCGAGGCACGGGGATGTCACATCACCAACTTCTAAACACCAGGTTGCTAGTGAGAATTTTCTAATGGGAAGACACAATAACACTTTTTGCCCGAACTGGGCATCAAACCCAGGACGGGCACAAAAAAAAACGGGTAGATGAAAGTACTAAGGAATCGAAGAAGACAAACATTATTATGAAATACTTTTAGTTAAATATTATTATGAAATTTCTAAAGAAAAAAGAACAGTAAAACTTTTTGGCTGACCTGGAAATCGAACCCAGGACAGGCAGATGTAGGTATTAGGAGAACATTTGGTTGCCACGACACGACATCGCAACGCGTCACAAAGTAGTATCGTGTGGTTTCGGCCTAATAATAATAATTTACTTACAGATGCGGTCCATTTAGTGCAGTTCCGTGGAACTAGGGCAAGCAGTAACCATCAAAGCGCCCACCATCAAAATTGCTACTTGCAGTCTGGCTACTGAGACGCTTAAATGTCAAAGCTTGCTACTCCTGAAAGTCAGAACCAACATTGACGACGAGAATAGTGAGAGACGTGTTCAGGGAGGAGGTTCAACTGTCTTTAAACCCACGCGCTGCGACGAGATAAATAGATATGATAATTAGCTCTAGGCGAGACAAAGCAATATTCTATCGATGACGATAATGATTCCGACAAAATAAAACGGGCATGAGTTAAATCACAGAATAACATCATAAAATCCATTAAATAAATAAAGATAAGAAAATAATATAATACTAAAACAAACTAATCACTTAAATTTCTTGAAGAAGTGTTGCTTCTCCCGAAGTCAGGCAAGGATTATAATGAACCGGGAGCTATCGCCCTATTTATACCAAATATGTAATAACGAAATGTTTTGATTATTATTTTCAAAACAAATTTTTAGTATTCCCGACGATAACAAAGAGTAATCAAAATAACAAATCTATACTAATATTATAAAGCTGAAGAGTTTGTTTGTTTGTTTGTTTGTTTGTTTGAACGCGCTAATCTCAGGAACTACTGGCTCGAATTGAAAAATTATTTTTGTGTTGGATAGTCCATTTATCGAGGAAGGTTATAGGCTATATAACATCACGCTACGACCAATAGGAGCGGAGCATAAATGAAAATTGTTGCAAAAACGGGCAAAATTATTCCTTTTTGAGAGTTTCCGTTGCGTGCGCTGCGTAAACGGTTAAAATTTCATGTATGTAGGGTTGGGTAGGTAGGTAGCCAGTTGACGGGAGCGAAGCCGCGTGGGACAGCTAGTTATCTCATATCTATACTTTGTAATATTATAAAGCTGAAGAGTTTGATTGTTTGTTTGTTTGAACGCGCTAATCTCAGGAACCACTGGTTGTAATTGCAAAAATCTTTTTGTGTTGGATAGTTCATTTATCGCGGAAGGTTATAGGCTATTTAACATCACGCTACGATCAATAGGAGCGGAGTATAAATGAAAAACCGGCCAAGTGCGAGTCGGACTCGCATACGAAGGGTTCCGTACCATTATCGCAAAACACAAAAATCACGTTTTTTGTATGGGGGCCCCCCTTAATTTATTTTATTTTAATTTAATAATTATTATTTTTTGAAGTGAATATACAACTAAACATAGTAAATATTTCATGCGTCTACCTGTTGCCGTTATTAATATCGAGCAAAAAACGGCCAAAAAATCACGTTTGTTGTATGGGAGCTCCCATTATTTAATTTAAATTAATTTAATAATTATTATATTTTTTGAAGTAAATATACAAATACACATTCTGTGAATATTTCAAGCGTCTACCTGTTGCCGTTATTAATATCGAGCAAAAAACGACAAAAATATTACGTTTGTTGTATGGGAGCCCTCCTTAAATATTTATTTTATACTGTTTTTAGTATTTGTTGTTATAGCGGCAACAGAAATACATCATCTGTGAAAATTTCAACTGTCTAGCTATCACGGTTCATGAGATACAGCCTGGTGACAGACGGACAGACAGACAGACAGACAGACGGATCGCGAAGTCTTAGTAATATTTTTGAGAGCTTCCATTGCGTGCGCTGCAGAAGCGGTTAAAGTTACGCAACATTCATGTATGTAGGGTAGGGTAGGTAGGTAGCCAGTTGACGGGAGCGAAGCCACGCGGGACAGCTAGTGTGATAGCTAGTGATATTTCAGTTTATCAATGTGACTTTTTAACCACTGACCTAACCGAAGGAAATCCCAAAAGATACTATCTATTTTTTAGTTTGTTTCCTTTATCCATTTTTACGGAGTAGGGTTCTTAATAAAGAAAGAGCTTAAGAGCTTTATCGAAGAAATAGTTGGCATTTCGGAAAGAATTGCTGTATTAAATATAATGATCCCCTGCCATAAAGAAATATGGTCTTTGGTTCAAATATACTCTCCGACAGAGCAATCGTGTTTCTGAAATTGAGTCATTCTACTCGTCCTTAAATACTGCCATCAAAAAACATACCCACAAAAATTGCATAGTAATGGGTGACTTTAACGCCCAAGTTGGAACTCCAAGGAAGGCAGAAGACATCATTCTAGGCACTTAAAGCAAAGGCAAAATAACAAGAAATGGGCAAAAGTTAATGGAGTTCTATTTTGAAAAAAAAAAAAAAAACATCTCCTAAGGGGGTGAAATAGGGGATAAAAGTTTGCATGAAACTTTTAATTCCTTGGACATATTTGCATGAAATTTCTTACGAATTGAGTACGGCAAAAATAATTAATTACGTATTTCAGCGTTTTCCAAAATTCAACCCCTAAAAGGGTAAAATAGGGGATGAAAGTTTTAAATAAACGCACAGGCCAAACCCTTATTGCTAGAAACTTAAAATTTCGCACACGTATTCCTCTTATGACGACAGTAGTTTGTTCGTAGGATATTTCTTTATATTTCATGGGTATATAGATAGATGGATATATCTATATAGCAAAAGCCTACGTGAACACAGTACTGAGATAAAAAGTCTTTGTGCTATACCAAACTATAATCTATCTCTTTGCCAAATTTTATCCAGATCCGTTCAGCCATTCTGAAAAATAAATCCATCCAAACATTCGCATTTATAATAATCTATAATAATATTATAAAGAGACAATGTTTGTGAGGTTGCAGGGGGTAATCTCTGGATCTAATGAACCGGTTCCGATGAAATTTGGCATGGAGATAGCTTGAGATCTTGGGAAGGACATAGGATAGTTTGTATTCCCTTGGGATGATAAAACACTTTTTACGCGGGCGAAGCCGCGGGCAGAAGCTAGTTACTAATAAGTTTACAAATGTTATGTGTTATTATAATAAACAGTAATGGTGACATAGGATCACCTTGTGCTAGGCCTCTGTTTGTATACCTTTCAATAAAAGTATTATCAATTTCACATTTAATTTTAAGTCTCCTTTCACTGAGAAATGCCCATAAATACTTACAAACCCGAGTTCCCACCGACAAATTATCAAGTATTGTGACAACTTTATCTATCAAAACATTATTGTAGGCACTTTCTATGTCCAAAAAACAGGCCAACGTGTCACAATTTTTTGAAAAACCAATCTGTATGTATGTAACTAATCTAGTGAGAGCATCTAAAGAGGAGTGACTTCTTCTAAAAGCTACTGTTACTGGAGCTAAAATGTTGTTTTTTTCAATATACCATTCAAGACGTTTAGTGATTATTGAATTAAAATCTTACAAAGGCAGGATATTAATGATATTGGTCTCAATTTGTTTGTGGAATTATGAGTATTAGATATAGGTTTAGGAATCGGTATAATTAAGATATCTCGCCATTGCATGGGTACAATTGATTCCTCGAATATTAGATTGTATATTTTGAGAAGGTATACTTTCGCTGAAAAAGGTAAGTAAATACCATGGAGTATGTTATTTCATCGGCACCGGCAGCTGTATCATTTCTTTTAAGACAACAGAGAAGCTCCTGCACAAGAAATTTACCCGTGAATTAAACAAGAGATATTACAGGTTGACGCGACAGAATCAGGAGCCAGGTTACAAAGCAAATCTAATTTATCTTCAATAGATGAAGTGATTCTATTTTATTGACGTCCTTTTACCCATCTCATTTTTCTCCAAACCTCAGAGCCAGAAGACGCATCATCCAGTCCAACTCAAAACTTCTGCCAATTTGTGATCGGGATTCACTAATTTTTGATTTTGATTCAACATATTTACTTTCTAGTTTATTTAAATTCTGATGTGTGGGATTCCTCCTAAATTATTTTAAAACCAACCGTCTTTTTACTACAATTTTAGATAATTCAGGTTGCCAGTACCGTTTAGGTGTGAAGTTTTGCGATGGATTTGTACAGACTTTAATTTTTAGGAATACTCTTGTCAGCTGCCTCGTTGATTATCCTAACAAAATAATTATACATGATCTGAACCTCTTCAGAGTTGGGTAACAAATCAACACGCATTAAGAATTCTTTTTTATACATTGGCCATTCAGCTCTCTTAAAATTACGTTTAGGACAAAGTTTATTATTATCATGATATGTATAAATAATTTTAATAATAAGATGATCACTCCTCAAGTTCTTATTCAAAATCCGCCAATTAAAGTGCATAACTAAGTCCGTAGAAACAAAAAAGACCTCTAGTGATGTTTCTTGGAGTACACTATCTACATATTTACTTCTTGTTGTGCTACCATCGTTTACAGATACAAAACTATTTTCCATTGAACTATCAAACAGCAGATTGCCCCGTGTATCAGTTCTGCACGATCAGGTCGTGTGGTGGGCATTAAAATCACCAACTATCATTGTACCATTAGAAAATTGAGAAAATATAGAATCCCAGTCAGATTGCGAAGTACGAACAGGGGACGTACAATAATACTTACAGTTTAGGATTTTAACGCACATCACTTCCATACCGAACACTAGCTTGTGCCAGCGCCTTTGTCCGTTTGATAGTTGAAAATAATACCACCGGTATTTTCTACCAAGATAAAAATGTCTTATGTCCTAATCGAGATCATGGTCTATCAGATTTCCAAATACGTTCAGCCAGCCGTTGACAGTGACACGTTATTGATTCGTAAACATCTAAACTTTAGGTATTTATTAGGAGGATTTGGACAGCACGTAGTAGGACACAAATATTTGAAAAATTCGATGAAAAGTGGTTGAACAATTGATTTTCAATTATTATTTTGCTCTTAGATGAAACATAGTTTAGTTACACCCAATTCCATATCATCTTAAGAGTATACCTATTTATTTATTAATTTATTGGCGCACAGCAATTTTATCATAGGAGCCAAAATAACTTTCTACTCGCTTCTTCTTCTTTATAGAACAAAGGTAGATAACTTCTACACAGGACATGTGCACGGCTATGTATTGACAATATTCAATGAATGGCCCATACAATCTCCATTGCATTGTATTGACCATTCATTCAATATTTCCTTTTTGTTAAATTCCGCAGACTGAAATCGCTGATCACAGAATGGCAATGTTTGCATTATAATGTATACGCGTTTAATTAATGTTCCGTTCTCAGGTTAGGACATGGTTTTGAAAAGCAAGTACCGTCACATCCCGTAATGAATCACTGATCCTGCTCTCAGCTTGGTTTACTAAAACATCATTACCCGACTGCCGAAGGAGGGTAATGTGTTTATCAGTCTATGTATGTATGTATGTTTGTTCCTATGTGGCGTTCTAGAGACCAAACGCGTTGGCCGATTTTGATGGTTCTTACGTCAATCGATTCGTCTTAACCCTGCGAGTGTCACTGGCTACATTAAAATTGGAAAATAGAAAAATGGCGGATTTTGGGCGCCATATTGTGGGGGACAAATTTTTTTTTTACTTCCAAACCCACCGTGTGGGGTATCAAAATAAAGGGTTTTAAGAGGTAATTTCAAAAATATATAACACTTATATGTTTAAATGTACCGAAATCTAAAAAAAAATAACTAAAAAGTTATAAATAAAAAAAGTAAATTTAAAAAATCAAAATACCCGACTGCTTAAAAGGCGAACTAAAAAGACGTAAACAAGAAGAAAATCATGCTGTGCAGTCGGAGGATACATCTGGTTTTGGTCAGCCAGTTCGCGAATATGTATCCTCCGACTGAACAGCATGATTTTCTTCTTGTTTACGTCATTTTAGTTCGCCTTTTAAGCAGTCGGGTATTTTGTTACATTACTAAACCATGATTTCTCTTTCTCTCTACTTGAGGGACTGTGTGAAATATAAAAATGTCCTCATCTAAGTAGTCACTCCCTAGAAAAGGCAGTGACTACTTAGATGAGGACTAATAGAGAAATATGGAAGAAGCCGACTTGTTGCGCCGACCCCAAAAGAATTCGATGAAGGAACGTGAATGATGACTTACATAAGAATGGGACAAGGCAGGGCAGGTCTGCAGCATGCAGTACGAGCTATGGGACAGTAAAACAAAAACAGCGTCACTGGGCCGCGGCCGACCACTAAGCAGATGGCAAAGTAATCTGGATGTCTTCCTTAAGGATTATAATTAACTCCGATCATAGCCCTCTACATTGAACTTTGGTTGACTGTAAGCTTTCTGATGAGGTCCATTGTGAGCGACCACGTCTCAGAGCCATAGGTTATCACTGGCAACACACTGGTTACTAAACTAATCGACTATTTATCAGCTTGGCTGCTCATTACATAAAAGAGTTATGTTCCATATTACATTCCTTGTTAGGTTTTCACATTATGAAAACCTGTATGAGCTCATAAACGTTTAAATAAGTACATGGAAAGTAATAAACAAGTACCTACCTAGCTCGTTATTGTTGCCAATATGTTTTTTCCTCGTTTGGTGTTTTGCGGTTGAATATACATTGTAGTTAGTAGTTTACTTACCTAAGCTACATTGTATGTTCTGAAAATGTCATATTAATGAGTACCTATGTTGGATATATTTTAACCTTTTTATATCGCTTGATAATGTTATCCCTGTAACCTATGCTATAGCGGTTACAACGTTTATAACACAATGAAATTGACTCGCTAACTGACTAGCGAATTAATTTCATTGTGTTCTTGTGTGGATTATAAAATCAAGATGATACCCAGGGCAAGAATTGTTTTTACAAAGTCACTGATAGTATTTAGGAACAGCTTCAAGTTCTTGAAGATCTGACGAAGACCCATCATTACTTAAGAGATTAAAACTTCGTTATTTTAGATATAGGTAAAGACTCATTTCTAGAGGGTTATTCACATCCGCATTACCTATTTTCAGACTAATCTTTTAACTGCTGTATGGGCTAATATTCTTGTAACCTGAGAGAAGAAAACAAGAGCAGTTTAGGTTTGAAGCGCAAACTATTCTGCTGACTGCTATATTTATTCCACTGTGGTTAAATAAATTAACTGAACAACGGGCGCACGGTTGGCGCAGTGGTTGAGCAATTGACTGCTGCGCTGCGTGTCGCGGGTTCGATTCCCGCACGGAACAAAAATTTGTATGACCTACAGATAATTGTTCCGGCTCTGGGTGTATGTGTATGTGAGTTTATATGTTTGTAAACGCACCCACGATACAGGAAGAAATTCCTAGTGTGGGGCCTACCAATTAGGTTTTTAGTTATCGTACGAAACAGGTCAGTACGGATAGCCAAATGTTATACCAGCACTGGGTAGGTACTGGGAAATCCATCAAAAATACATTACGGAATTACCGGCTAGAAACTAAATATATAATAATTGTACAAATAATTGCTGGCGTCCGGTGGATGCAAAACGCACAGGGCCGATCAGTGTGGTGACGCTTTGTGGGAGGCTTATGTCCAGCAGTGGACGTCTTTTGGCTGAAATGATGATGATGATGACAAATACAACAACATAAAATCACGTTTTTATTCCCCGATTTGCTAGGCAAAGGTACAGCCATATTTTGCCAGAAGAGTCTGTAGAAATCAATACGGCACAAATCCAGACTCCGGACTGCTACTGAAAATTAATTCATTATCATCATCAGCCTTTTAATTTTCCCACTGCTGGGACACAGGCCTGCTCTCTGTGAGAGAAGGCATGGGCCTTCATCCACCACGCGGGCCCAGTGCGGATTGATGGATGTCACATGTCTTCGAATTTTTGGCTCTAGGACATGCCGGTTTCCGCACGATGTTTTCCTTCACCGTTCTTGGAGCAGTGGTGATGAAATAATTTAGGCAAAGTAGAGCGCCTGCCTGGGTTCGAACCTATGACCTACGACACGTAAGTCCAGGCCGTTACCACTGGCCCAACACTGCTCTTCCTCAGAAGTTCTGATTCCTGAGAATTAATTACAGACAGAAAAACATTTTAAATTAGACTGACTTCTTTAGCAAAACCCTATTATTACAAACATCGTTAAGTCACGAAAAATAACTTTGTTTTGCGAAGTCGGTGTCTTTGGTACCTACTGATTTTCGTTTTTCGAAAAACAAAGTTATTTTTCGGTTTGTAGTGTTTTGCTTTAGAAGTTGGTTTATTTTATTTTCGTATTATTTTTGATTTTCTCTTTTTAGTTTTGGTACCTCGTATTATTATGAAAATCATTTATTGCCAGAGTACATCCTATTTCGATTCCAATAAGCCGAAACACGACTAAGATACATCGTTTTATTACGGAGTTCCAGTGCCTACCTTCCAGCTTCATCATCAGATTAGTTCGATGGTACCATTTTCATCAGTACCATTTTCATCAGTACCATTTATTTATATGTATTTGCTTTATCATAGTCGCTTAGCTATTCAAGATATCTTATACCCATGACATACTTATTAAGGAGTTTCAGTAGCTATCTGTGGTCTTCTTTCTGAGTGCAAATAGTTGCCATATTATTGCAAATACCAAAATCGCTATATGTCTGCCTTTAATATGCCCTCGATTTCCATGGGATCCCATCATCAGATTCTGACTTGGTGACAATGGGACTTCTTCGAGAGTACACCCTTTCAAACAAAAAAATAATTTTTCATATCCGTCAATATATAACGGTGTTATGCCCAAAAATAAAAAAAGTAAACATCCGAAATGAGAACTCCTTTTTGGCATGTCAAGTTAAAAACCCAAAACCTTTTGCCCGGACCGCGAATGACACCCTCTATTCAAGCTCAGCGCTAGCTATCACACACGAGGCAGTAACAAATAAATAAGTCATATGAAATTCTTCATTTATGGCCTATGATTTTAGTTCTTCCGTCGTCGACCACCGCGTTGCGTTGTACCCGCATCTATATACATAGCTAGCATTTACTTACATATTGATGAAAACCAAGAAATAATGTTGAAGAGCGACATAGAAAACACAGTTTATGGTCAGAAGTCAATCGTGCCCGGTCCAGTCGTAAACTTCTCACAATGGATCGTAAAAATGCTTTATTACTAGTGTTTGCTGCGGATTCTGTACCAAAGATTTAAGATTTGAAGTCGCTTAAGCGATATGACATATTTTCGAGATGATAAATCTGTCATATGTAGAATCTGTCAAAAGTAGACTATGATGTCAAAAGTAGAATCTGTCAAATGTAGACTAAACGATTTAAAAGATGCAGAGGCAGTTTTAGCGGCCGAGTACCTTTAAAACACGCTGTCTGCTTCATGTCACTGACGCGACAATATTTAAAAATATTCAGTCCCAAAGCTTGGCCACTTCGGCGAAGTACTTCGACGAAGTGGCCAAGGTGTTCGAGTTGGCTTCATGCTTTGAAGAAAAAAGGGTTGGATAGGAGGTGGCCATTGTTTGCAACACAGCTCTGTCACCACACTGCTGCCGTTCCGCCGCCGCTTTGTGAGGCTAGAGTTACATCTTTCTTCTTAGGTTCGGAGAGGGTTCAAGGATAGCCAACTAGACCACGGGAGTTTCATTTTTTTTTGTATGTTCGGCGCTGTTTCATTTTTCATTGATTCTCCTTATCTTTGTGCCTAGTTTTTAAGTTGTGTCCGTGATAAGTTAATGATTTCTATTCTATTCTGCTTTTTCTTTCAATTCAACATGTTTATTTAATCGAAATTACATATGGGTAGAGTCGACAAAATCCAATCTTCTAGTAAAACCAATGTTCTGCAGATCTTATTTTAAGACATCTTACTGGTTTTGTTTAAGACATGTCGTCGTAGAAACACGTTCTTCAACATTAATTTATTAAGTACATTTTTTATTTGTGCAGTAATTTATTCATTAAAAGCATAACTGCTTGTTTCGCAATGTCTCCATAGATAAGCTACCACGATATTATGGTTAGATGTAACCACATAATCGACTATGTCGAAGACCCTTTTTACCTGATTATACTCAAATGGACCTATCTTTTGCATGTAAAATAAATAAAAGTAAGCTCATTAATTAAAAGTAGTAATGCAGAAACATCGTAATTAAACGTAGATATTAAGTTTATATTTTTGCTGTTAAAACCAAATAGTCGTAAAATGGTTCTTACACGTTATGAGCGGCAAATGTCTATTAAGTATGGCAATGGCCTCCCTTGCAAATTGATGCGTGCGTGTTTCCATGGAATGGTTGTCGTAGTAATGGAGCATCATCAATACTTTGTAATTTGATGATAATGAATCATAATTATTTCGTCGAAGGTTGTTCATTGCCTAACACCTCCTATGTTTACTCAAACATTGCTGAAACAACCGGAGCTGCACTGCCCACATCCACTGGATTCTTGATATTTTTAACAGTGCACCGTGGCCTTATACGGCCACAATGCTGTCATTGTGCCGTGCTGTCCGCAAGAATTTATGCGCACCCTGTCTGTACAGGGTGCGCATAAATTCTTGCGGACCAATAACTGGCTGGAGGAGCGAGACGAAATGCGCAAACACTCCAGCGTTTATACCAAAGGTAATAGCCAAGTCAGAGGACCCTGACACCAGAGGTGGCTACACCTCACACGAAAAGAAGAAGACCAAAGGTGGCTGCAGAACACCTTTTCGTTTTAGTCAGTAAGATTCTGACAGATCCCTCCGCAATCAACCCCAGGGCTGAGGATATCCACACGATTGACAAATTGGACCAGGTTCATGAAGATACAATTCGGGAAGGTCTGGTCTTTTCTATTTTTAGCCACGGTTTATTATCAAGGGTGCTTTTTAACTTTAAGCGAGCGGTAAAGTCATTAGTAATCCGAAATAAGTGCACTATAATGGGTTTACGTCACCTCCAAAATAGGGTGTTCTATTTCGACTTGCTCGAAGCAGTCTCGTATAAAAACACCATTAACTCTATAGGGTGTGACTCAAATCCGGAAGCCGACAAGGCGAGGCAAGTTTTTCATCGTCGCCGTGATCTCATGAGGATGTGAAGCAATGAAGGTTATGATCGCAGCTACTAAAAAAACTACTGGTTTTTATGAAGCGAATATTGACTGTCCGTGAAGGTTAACATGCAAATAACGAGATTTTATCATGATGTTGGGATCTCTTGTGTACCTCCTGTGGCGAAGTGAAAAAATATATTGGTAGAATGCTAAATAGGTTAACGATATTATAGAGCAAATTGTATAAATGAGGATATTTGGTGGTAAAGTAAAATGAGATAATAACATAAAATACATTGTTGAAAGTACTATATGCATATCGCAATGTACTTATATTCTATCTATAGAAAGTACCAATAAAAATGTTGAATGAAATCTATCAATAATTTTTATCGTTGACTTTAATTTATACGATACAAATTGGTGGATTTAAAAGGATATAGATATGAAATTAATAAATGCGTACATAGATGACAAATCAATGTTAAAAAATCTAGATCATTGTCGGATAAAATACTAAAAGACGCTCTTTAAGCCTTAAAAATTGAATTGCGGAAAGTGTAATGTGTACTACTAATATCTATTATTCTCGTCAATATGAAAGTCTGAACGTTTGCTAACCAATCACGCCTCAACATCTGAAAGATTTGGATGTATTATTTTCTCTTCGCCTATCCAGACATCTGAATGTTAAAAAAAAAAAATGGGTGATGGATAATGTCAAAAATCTTATCATCGCAAGTAAGTAGATACTATATAGTTCAAGCTCTAAAGTGACACAGTTTAAATTGTCAACGACCCGCTAGAATATATACGACATAAGAACTTCCAATTTCGAAAAATGCAAACCCGTAGTAAGGCCAAAATGACCACCGGACGACAAATAACAATGAAGACTTAAATAATAGGAAATGTGGGCCCGCTCGTAAAAACATACTTTTTATACTATTTTAATTAACTTTGACAAGGCCCTGATTGGTTTTACTTTACGTTCATTGGTTAAGGAATCAAGATTTCGTTGCAACTGTTTATTAATTTAATTTATGTTCCAGATATATTAAAGTTGAGATAAAAAATGATGATGCATTTTCGAAATCTTTGCTTATAGAAGACCACTGTTAATAGACATATTCATACTTATCTAGTATGAATATCTCTATCAACAGTGGTCTTGCAGTTGGAACGTAAAGTGGGCAATTGCCAATAAATATGAAATTAGTCAAAGACTGCTAAAAATATATAGCATAAAATTATGTCCATTATCATCATTGTCACCATCAATCTATGGCAATCTACTGCTGGCCTATGTCCCTCTTAAAACAAACTATAATAATATTCCAATATATTCCTCTAAAATGCGAAGAGGAAATATATAAAATCAAATAATTATAGACACGTTTACAACCAACACTATGTAAGTTAATGACTCAGTGGCTATAACTCATCATATGAACGATATATATATCCTCCAATAATAATATATTATAAGGTACCGAGTAGGTAGTTTATCAAGGCGGCACATTCGAGACAGACCCCGATAGCCTATGACCGGAGATATGCGCAAACGCCAGTCTTGTCATCATGTGATGTCGGGAGCTATTCGTGTAAGGCAATAAAAGTAGATAGTGTTATGTTTTATGTTAAATGTGACTTTGAAAGTGATAACTTTATGGTTTATTGTCCGAGGTCCGGAAATAGATTTAAAATCAATGATATTCATTCTACCTGCATTCATTAGTATATTATATTCACTGTTAATAATTGTAACATTTTCAATTCAAATAATGGATAGACCTGGAATTTTCATGGTCTAGGCTAGTGACTTTTTAGTCGCCTACCTTGGAAATCCATTTTTATTGTTTTCTTCGCAATTAGGAATCAAAATGACAATCTGAAATTCTAAGTATGCAGTTAGTTTAACATTTCTTATGAGTTATATTTCTTTATAATCATCGTGGGGTTCGTGGGATGATATAATTAAAACATATCTCTCTCTGTGATCTGAACTAGTGTCTTTATTACCGGTAGGTTTTCACCGAGACACATGGAATTATGTTAAACAAACGCAGAAGGTAATATTAAAGTCGAATAACACACTGCTCTTTATTGCTTGAGAGAATTCAGACCAATATTATAAATAAACAAAACTTCATAAAAACGACTTTTCAAAATACCTTAAACCAGCTGTAGATATTAATAATGGGCCCTTAAATAAACCAACAGCAAAGTAAGGATCACTTAACAAATTCTTTTACCATAAATGTCCTTCGTTGAAGATGGCGGGTGACGTTGATACATGGTCATTATCATTAACCAACCTAGAGACGATAAGAATGTCATTAACAGAGATAATGAGTTGCGATTAATAAATTACGCGCGGCGACGCGATAAAAATGTTCAATACCTACTTGGTTACGTGTCATGATGAAGGTACAATGATGAAAATATTAAAAGTTTTTTATTCCACAGACCCGCGGAGTAATTCACTCATCATCATCTATAGTCCGACTTCGCCCACTGCTCGTCTTATGCCTCATCTGCACCTGGTCCTGTGCCTTATCTAGGTTCTACCTGCGAGAACATTGTCACCAGCTTATTTCGTCGCCGGATGATCAACACTTTTTCAGTCCTTGGAAGCCACTTAAGTAATAAAATAATATGGCTACGAGGTCCTAAAATTAACCACAAATGTGGCATCCTCTAATAACCATGTTTATGGTATAACATTGGATAGACCATTCATTCTAGCATAAATAATTAAAGTAGCAAACGAAATTAGGAATATTACTTATTTTAATACAGCATATTGCGAACATAAATTAAGATTTAAATAATCAACTAGACAAGTGACCTAATCTGCATTGAATTGCAGGATGATGAGCCCGTTCTGCATTGTATTGTAATTTTATTTCACCTTCCTGGTTTTATTAGGGATCTGGGACTATTTCTTGCTATTCTTACCCCTTGGTTATTTTCGTGTACATCTTTCTTGTGTTGTTCTATTGCACTATAGTATATCTACCATAAGAACTTTACTCCATCTTCATCATTAGTTTTCCCATGATCGTATTCGGCATCTATTCGTTTTGTTTTGATTCTAGCACTTAAAAACTTTGTCAATAAGTAAATACCTATTTGATTTAGAAATGTCGGCAGATTGATCGATTTACAAATCGCATATTGTTATAATTTTACATTCATTAAATTTTAAAGTGTTGACGTATTCGTTGTTGCTTAAATTATACCTATAGATAAAAAATATTATACGAAATAATGTTATATTGTCAGGCGATGGATAATATAATTCTTTATGCCTAGAGGATTTTGGTTTTGATGTTTTGATCCATGAGTTTTGAACTTTGAAAACTGTTATGGATTCAGTTCGAAAATGTTTGTGTAAGTAGCAAAAAAAATCTGTTTTCCCAAACATGATGATTCTTATAACCAGTGATTTTGTTATAAAATCTCAAATTGCTGCATAGAAAACGTTGTAATGAATGTTTCTCATTTCACTTACACCATCATTTAATTGAAGTATGAATAGAAACATTTCAAACACAAATAAATTAGTTTCGCTCATACTCATTTCTAGCATTACGTGCTATGTTTTTCAGATAAGCGCATAACGCATTACATGAGACAGCCATAACTAATGCATGTTTCACACATATTGTACGGGCAAACATGTCCGCCATGTAAATGCGATATTCAAATTATTCTCCATTGCGAAATTAAATAAAGACAGAAACAAAAAAAGCAGCTCATAGCATGCTTCACGCTCCCCACCCGCCCCGGGGTGTGCAGAATGAATAGACTTGCACAGAAGGGCGCAACACCCTCCGCAATCAATTGAACCCTCTTCTATTACTATTCGCTATCCTTCTTTAACTTATACTATCTTATGTTCTCCCTCTCTTTCGAATACACGATTAGATTGCGAAGTACTGCGAGTGATGCCTCGGGCATCGTCACGAGTTTTGAAAACAGAATTCATGCGGTCGTTTACAAATTTAATTTTACTGTTGGAAAAGTGCTGGTTCAACTTTATTGCGTATGACATAAGGATTAGAAATTTTATTTTTAGTTTTTAGAATAGTGTTTTACATTTGGGAATGTTCTGGATTGATGTAGGCTTCGATATTGATGATGACAGACAGATTAAATCGCGTTGACGCTTTGGGCGGGAAAATGGAAATTAGGAGGGAAAAAGTTATTGCTTTGAGTTTGTCATTGTGCCTCAAACGAGAACGAGTTGTTGTTTACCGGTCTGAGAAATGTTATTTACCTTTTTAATGAATGAGGAAAACTGAGGTAAGTTACCTACATACCCTATAATTAGTTTTAAGAATAACATAAAATATTTTTCATAACGAACGCAAATAAAGTAAAGTTACTTTCGAGCCCGAGGAATTGATTTATAAGAGAAGTAAAATAAATAGTCGACAAGAAAAAAAATTCTACAGAAGTTTTAATAAATCTGTTGATAACTCAAGATCAGGCAGATGCAGCGAAATAAATAGGCAAGTTGTAACATAGACAAGTTATCAAATAAAACCTAAAGTGTCTATAAGCTTCAGCGTTTACCATAACATCGTTAAACGAGGCAATAAAAACATACTCGTATTACTTAAAATCACCATATATCGCAGATGATTTGGGGTATCGCTTAATATGCTAATACTTATAGTATACTCAGTAGTATTGTCTATATACGTAGATGCAAACTGCTTGATAGTATTCATTTAGTAATTGTTGACGGTGTTGGCATCCAGGATGGGAACAGAAGAAGAGTTGGACCCTGTAGCATGGTTTCGATCATTCTTAACAGGATGCCGATCTGCCAATCTATACTAATATTATAAACAGGAAAGATTTGTATTTTTGTATGAAACGAATAAACTTAAAACTATTTCAAAAATTCTTTCACCGTTAGGAAGCTACATTATCCCCGGGTGACATAGGCTACTTTTTATCCCTGTGTTTCCACGGGAACGGGAACTATGCGGGTAAAACCGCGAGGCGTCTGCTAGTCTTTCATACATAAAAAAATAACAATGTACACTTCCAGGGTTTCCTAATATGATTCACACAATCGGAAGCCCCAGAAAGGTCAAAGAAGAGCCAATGTATCAGATTTTGTGCTCGTAATAGGATTTTATCTATTTTTCGCAGCCGTCTTTGCAAATTTTTATTTCGTGCGGTCAAACTAACAATAGAATAGAACATTAGTAGAATCCTACATCTCCACAAGTTTTGATAGGATATACAGAAAAGAATAGAATAAGGCTATGGATATACATATACCTTTACAGTTCTAGCCCCTTTTGCAACATTAGTTCGAAAAACAATATATCACGGGCATTTAACACGATGATTTCGATTATTTATTTACATTAGTTCGTATTTAATACGCAGTTGCAGTGATACGGCCGGGACATAGCAGATGTTATTGCAATATATTTCTAAGAACCAGTTTATGAATTGAGAATTTTGAGATAAGAACGTGTAAAAATCCTATTTCAACGCCAAAGTTTGACAGGTTTTCGGCTTAAAGTTTATCAGGCTAGAGTTTGACTACTTAACTTCAAATTCCTAATTTAGAAATCGGGGGTTTAGTATTTAAGGTCAATGAAATAAAACAACCAAGCTGTGACTAAGCTTAAACCTGAACGCTTATTCAATAACGAAACATTTTTAATCTTACCATTTGCACTTCCCATATTGATATTTTTATTGTGCAAAATAATGATTTAGAAACGTTTGTGCGTCATTCCATTGGCAAGTTAGCCTATATAAGGTAGCCCACGTCGATTTATTCTTTATACTACGTTATATGTTGCCTAATATGTCTGATGTATAAGTATACAATATGTGTCAATTAATTAAAAATAATATACAAGCCTACGTTGATCTGAGAAGATCGTAGTTTGTTGCTGAGGTATTAAATTTATTCTAGGTTGATACACTTTTTGTACAATTATTCGGTGGGTGGGACACTTGCCTATATGCAGGTATTTGCAATAGGATAAACATTATATTTATAGCTTCTTAACTAGGTTTGTATAAGTATATGGATTTTAATAATGTTGGTATACGTAAATCTTTTCAAAAGCGGAACATATCTAGTTCAATATTAAATTTTATCACGCTTATTTCGAACCATTATCATCTTCCTCGTTCTTTATTTTAATTTATTTGGGGACAACGCCTTGTTCGGAGTTGTTCGTCGATACAATAATAGTCCTGTTTTTACTTCTATTATTATTTATTTTTCTTCCATATTATTTGTCACACAACCTGTATCCCGCTTTTATGTCTTCCTCCTTTCAAAATCACATTCACAAACCACACATTCAAAATCTTTTTGCTACACTTCGTCAATTTCTCCGCGTGACATGATAAACGAATTGCAAACAATTTCTCAGGGACCAGTATTTGTTCACTTGCTCTTTCATTTAATTGATCTATTTGCATTTCTACATCCTACAAATAATTCTTTAATAGCAAAAAGTACGCTATGCTAAATGTATTGTATTTATCTGTTTTATCAAGTATCACCTGTGCTAATTGAAATACATTTGCATAGTAGGTACGGCTTTTGACTTCAATGCCAGTATGTCTACGTCACCTGCCAAGTGCAAACTGGACATAATTATTCAATTTAGATTTTTTATATTCTATACAGTATTTTAGTAAGAGGAATAAAAATAAATTAACACAGTGAATGTAGTATCGTTTGTAAAAACGAATGTCATTTATTCTGTTATGAATTGTTAAAAGTACGTTGCGGTATAATCAAAAGAGAAAAATAATCAAACAAGGTTTACCTTCATAGAACAATGGAAAGCATGCGATTGTGTCTCCTCTAGCGGATATTTCGAATTACTGTCGGCCGTCGAGCACCGCGCCACCTCGACCGATACGCAAACGATCTCAGCTACCAGGCTCTCAGAATATTACAAGAGCTGCCCGTACTATCCATTATTGCCGTCTCGCTTGCGCTATCGACGACCTCAACCCGATGGAACGAGGCAAATGGCCTTCTCAATTCCTACTGCATGCTAAACAGAATCATCGGCTATTGAGATAAGACCCGTTCTACACTGTTATTCCGTGCATCGCTCAGCTTTAATGATCCCCATCGAAACCTCCATTGTGTGTGCTACGAAAATGGAAACGATTTCTGAAACACGTGAAGAATTTCTGTTATATTTCGTCAGCTTATGGTACCCTAATAACTTCGATGCTTACGGATCATTTTGGCGTGGTTGACATTCCTTTTTTGTACTGGAGTGGAGAATGCTTTGAAACAACCCGAGATCGGCGCGGTCGTGTCGTGTCTGTCTGATAAAAAATTATGTGGAGGAAATTATTAAGCGGAATGTTTGGCTCGGCGATGGCGGCCGCGGCGCTGCGTCCATTTTTATCAACATGTTGTCGTTCGTTCTGTACCGTCAGCGCAGCCCTCGTAGGTGCCTCGTATCTTTGTGGGTCGCTATTCAACTGTAGGTTTTATTTACCCTTTTTGGATCTTCATTCAGAATAAATAATGAATGACGTAAGTAACATAGATAAAGATGAACCTCAAACCGCTTCGGTTTATACCATTCTGTTGCCGCGTGGTATTTTTGTCGTCAGGTATACAGGCAGTATAAAAAGATCATTTATTTAAATATTTTATTTTTATGTGAAATGTTGACACCGTTTAATTTGAAGATGTGCATCGCATGCAGCACGAAAACAAAATTAGCGATAAACAAGCAAAGAAGTATCCTTCCTCAACAAAATATTATTTTGATGTTGAACTGGCGCCCACAGTTGAGAAAGACTACGCTGCCACTCCGATCACCAATGCGGTAGAGAAGATGGCGCGTGCCGCGACATAGCGGGCAATTCTACTAGGCGCGCATAAACATCAAGAGGTAATCTCGCCGCGCATTCTCGCGCCGTGCACCATCACGGTTTTTAAATTTTCTTTACGACTCCCACACGCGTTGGACTCTGCGCTTTTGAAATAAGGAGCAATTTAGCGTGATGCATTTTACGAGCATGTGGGGAACGTCAAGGGGAATGTGTTAAACAACCGCTTGTGCAGTATGCTCGCCGGGTGAACAGCGCGCACTGCGCAACTCCCCAGACACACGACGTCACGCACGCTCGTCGCACACACAAGGCAGGCTGGCTGACGGGTGAAGTAATGCAAACAATACCTATCGGACCGGCTCGTCGCGCCATCGCTAATAGAAGGCTATTTGCCTCAAGTTGTTAAGCATCAGTTGGCATTAAATTTGTTATTTAGATAAGCGAGCATGTCATCATTCGAGCGTTTGAACACAATAAACTCTCTTGATCATTGAGGCTGCCGCCGGCGCCACCGCCATTCATTTTCATAAATAACTTACGAAATTATTATTGCAAAAATACTATCCGGATTTAGTTACGAATTAGATAAATAATAGTCATGATCATGACATGTCATTATGAAATCATACTTATTTATTCTAAACATATTTCTTATTATTCTGTGAAATAATAATATCCTAATGCCTTCACCGGGCATACATCCCTGCCCTGCATCGTAAAATTTCATACATTATGCATGTACTTAAATAATTCTAAAGAAAACACTAAATAAACAACAGTGAAACTCAGTTCGCGCGAGTGTTCGGTTACATTCGGAAAATGAATAGACTGAGTATCTATTTAACCACAATACAAGTTCAGTTATGCACACAGTTACAGTTGAATCGCTTATGTACTAACGTCCATTTAATCACGACCTCTACGTGCGCGATCAACGTCCGTCAATTGTAATGTAAATGTGGGATCAGGGGAGGTCAACATGACTGGGGGAGACGCGGTACGAGAGATATCTTGCCTCTTTCTGCGCTCCTAGTAAGCTGCGTACAGTGCGGCAGGTTGCGCACTTGCGCCGGTGACTGCGACCGTGGCGGCAGCGGCTGTTGCCGTCGGACCGGGGCCACGCGCCGTGGGAGGGTCCCCTGACAACAGGGCCCCTCGTCGTCGTCCCTAGTCGCCGAACAAACATCACTAAGTACCTACACATACCTACTGCCCACGGCCACTGAATGTTTACTGCTGTTAATAACGCCACTAACAAAACACGACGGATAAGACGCGCCAGACCATCCGCTATTGTTTGTATTAATTTGTTTATTCTACAATTTCTACATGCTGATGCTCAGCATGATAGTATCACAGATTTTAACTTCCAGTTGTATTTTATATTAACTCATTAGTTACATCACGTTTTAGCTTCAAAGAAATCAAAAAATAAATTTGCCTGGTCACAGCTAAATGATTGCAATTCTATTATAATGGATTCATGCTAGATTGCGTTTCCAATTTTTCTCAATTTGATTTGAAATCGATTCGTTTAGCTTGAAGATTAACGGTTGTAAGCATTTTTGTTTAGTTTTGCATCAGCATGTTTGTAGTAAATTATAATTGCTTCATGTTTCTATCGTTAGTCACCTACCTTGAAACAAAAGGCATTTTAATAGCTGTAAGAGTTTTCTAAAGATAGAGAAAGAAAGAGAAGAGAAAGGGCTGGTAAATAATAAAAAATCTCATTTAGAGCCTTCAAAGATAAACTCACCGAAATACTCGTAATATATGAGGGAAACGAAAGATGAGTAATTACAGATATCTTTAAACTTTAACTAATTTACAAGTTTGCATTGATAGAAAATATTAGGTAACCACACGATTAGATATATAATGCTTGTCACTCCAAATCGTTCGGTCCAAATCGTTTGATGATTTTAAATTATACCTAAAAATACCTGCATTTAATATAACACACTTTCTATAGAAAACATATATACCGAATATGAATATAATTATTGTATAACAGATAGTTAAAATAGAAATTGAATAGAATAAACTTTATTCTATACTAAAATAGTTACACAACTCCAGTAGCAAAAAAAAACAAATCTATAATATCTAGGCATGAATAATTATATATAATGGCTACCTAGTTTGC